>CAKXYN010000101.1:5134341-6417926 GCA_935064755.1 Tragelaphus eurycerus
TTTCACTTTCATGCATTGGAGAAGGCGATGGCACCCCACTCCAGTACTCTTGCCTGGAAAATCCCATGGATGGAGGAGCCTGGTAGGCTGCAGTCCATGGGGTCGCTAAGAGTCGGACATGACTGAGCGACTTCACTTTCTCTCTTCACTTTCATGCATTGGAGAAAGCAATGG
Source organism: Tragelaphus eurycerus (assembly GCA_935064755.1). Lineage (NCBI taxonomy): Eukaryota > Metazoa > Chordata > Mammalia > Artiodactyla > Bovidae > Tragelaphus > Tragelaphus eurycerus. Next base: position 5,134,516 of record CAKXYN010000101.1, read on the forward strand.
CACCCCACTCCAGTACTCTTGCCTGGAAAATCCCATGGATGGAGGAGCCTGGTAGGCTGCAGTCCATGGGGTCGTGAAAAGTCGGACATGACTGAGCGACTTCACTTTCTCTTTTCACTTTCATGCATTGGAGAAGGCGATGGCACCCCACTCCAGTACTCTTGCCTGGAAAATCCCATGGACGGAGGAGCCTGGTGGGCTGCAGTCCATGGGGTTGCTAAGAGTCGGACATGACTGAGCGACTTCACTTTCTCTTTTCGCTTTCATGCATTGGAGAAGGAAATGGCAACCCACTCCAGTGTTCTTGCCTGGAGAATCCCAGGGACAGGGAAGCCTGGTGGGCTGCCGTCTATGGGGTCGCACAGAGTCGGACACGACTGAAGTGACTTAGCATAGCATAGCATAGCAATAGAAAGCAAGTTCTATTAGCTTCTAGCAAGTTGGCTAGAAAAAGGGAACGTATGAATGAAGCTATACAGGCACTGCTAGGAGCCAGGAAAAACAGAGTGAGTGCAGATAGTACAGAAAATATTTGTTTTCTAGGTCTCACTTCTTTCCTTGATGGTCTTGGGGAATGAGGGGAAAAACTAACAAGGCATGTCTACCTTTGATGGTTTTGCGGCAACTTTGCTGAAATGCATCTTGGAATCCATGAAGGGCATTTAATAAGATGGTATATAAGAAGCTGCTTGTTTAAAAAGAGAAAATATGCTTTAATTGAGAGAAGTGAATCACTGGATACTAATGTACTACTGTTGTAAATGTGAATAGCCATTTCTTGGATTTCTCAATGATTTTCACACTTCCCAAGCTTTATTCAAATTTGTAATGTCCTTTATGTGTTAAGTCGCTCAGTCGTGTCCGACTCTTTGCCACCTCTTGGACTGTAGCTCTACAGGCTCTTCTCTCCATGAGATTCTCCAGGCAAGGATACTGGAATGGATTGCCATTCCAGTGTCCTTTATGTGAATGTGAAAGTGCAAGTGCTCAGCCGTATCTGATTCTTTGCAACCCCATGGACTATATAGTCCATGGAATTCTCCAGGCCAAAATACTGGAGTGGGTAGCCTTTCCCTTCTCCAGCAGATGTTCCCATTACAGACAGATTCTTTACCAGCTAAGCCACAAGGGAAGCTCGAGAATACTGGAGTGGGTAGCCTATCCCTTCTCCAGCGGATCTTTCCGACCCAGGAATCGAACTGGGGTCTCCTGTATTGCAGGCAGATTCTTTACCAACTGAACTATCAAGGAATGTCCTTTATAGTTTTCTTTTATTGGCTGGGACGGGGGGAAGGGGAGGGTGGGAACATCCTGAAGACTTAGGTTTCCATCAAAGCTGATGGAATACACTAATGAAATCATATGTCTTGTTAAAATGTGAAATATATGGTGGCGTAATATTGTCTGAGTCAATCCAGCGGAATAGCATAATTAATAGTGGCTTTGATGATTAATTTAGAAGAGTTGGAAGATGAGGACAGCCTGGTTCTCCCTCTTTCTCTCTCTGCTCCCCTCTCCCCACCCCCAGCCCCCATTTTCTGTCTTGCTCTCGCTCTCTCTTTTGCCTGGCTGCTGTTTTCCTCATCCAAATATGCATAGAAAAAGTCTTAAGTGGCTGTTGAAACTCCCAGAGGCCTGTTTACTTCAAGGTAGAGGCAGGAAAGCTGCCATAATTCAGAAAGCAGCTTCTGGCATGAGATGAAAGTCAGATCCACTCAAGTTTGGGTCAGAATTTAGAGGCCCCACTGGAGTGTTTATGCTTGTATCTGTAGTCCAGATAAGTTAGTGGAAGAAATTGTTCCCTGTGGCAGGTCATGAATCTAATTACCCTAGAAACATTCCTACAGGCGCTTGACTGGAAATTGGTAAGCTGTGCGTGCTGTCTGTGTCTTCCCCCACCCTTACATCATGTGTGGTCTGTGGACAGCATCACCTATGCTGGCCCACAGACCCGTAACTCAAAGAGGGAGGCCATGTTTCCATAGCAGAAAACAGACCTGAGAGCCCCTGCTGCTGAGCACCTGTCCCCCAAATTTCACCATCTTAGGGATGTGGGGAAAAGAGAACTTTCCTGGATGACAGGAGAGGAATATTGAAGGCTCCTGAGTTGACAAGGAGACACAGAGAGGAGATAAATGGCTGGTTTTAAGAACTAGCTCAGTGCCTCCCTCATTGTGGATTCGGTCCTTGTCTAGGACTATTTCCCGCTGTTAGGAGATTTGAATGCAAATCTTTCTTAAGAAGGGCATAGTTATATCTGGTTTGAGTGCAGACTGTGGGTTCAGAAATGAGCATAAATCCATGCCTCCTGGAGACCCTATGGGCATCATCTGGTGATTGACAGCAAGGGTTTGGAAATAAGACACTCCTGGATTGAAGTCCCATGCTGACCCTTATTAAGCCTGTGACATTGTATGAACTAGTTATCTCTTAGCCTCCACTTGGTCATCTTTAAAATGAGGCTGGTGATATTTACCTCATAAGGCTATTATAAGGGTGATGGGGCAAGCAAGGTCATTTAAGTGATTCCTGTAATGATATTTATAGGTCAGGTGCATACATGCTTAGTTGCTTAGTTGTGTCCAACTCTTTGGGACCCTATGGACTGTAGCTCGCCAGTCTCCTCTGTCCATGGGATTTCCCTGGCAAAAATACTGGAGTGAGTTGCCATTTCGATCTCCAGGGGATCTTTTTGACCCACGGATCGAACTCACGTCTCCTGCAGTGCAGGTGGATTCTTTACTGTCTGAACCACCAGGGAAGCCCCATAGGTCAGGGTATTCCCTGCCAAACAAGCTATATAGTTGTTGGGTGGCCAAAGAAGCTGCAGAGCATTGCAACTCTGTAAATCAGAGAGTGAATCTGCTATGGTATAGGTAATTGTTTCCCCTGAGGTCTTTTTTTAAAAAAGAAATTATTTTTAATCAGAGGATACTGGCTTTACAGTATTATATTGGTTTCTGCCATATATCAACATCAATCAGCCATAGGTATACAAATGTCCCCTTCCCCTTGAACGTCCTTGCAACCCCTACCCCATCCCACCTCTCTCCATTGTGACAGAGGCCTGGGTTTGAGCTCCCCGTGTCATACAGCCAATTGCCCCCGGCTATCTGTTTTGCATGTTGTAACGTATATGTTTATCTCAGTTCATCCCTCCCTCTCCTTCCCCGACTGTGTCCACAAGTCTGTTCTCTGTATTCCTGCCCTGCAAATAGGTTCATCAATGGCATCTTTCAAGATTCCATATATGTGTGTTAATATACGATAATTTGTTTTTCTCTTTCTGACCCACTTCATTCTGCATAATACGCTCTAGGTTCATCCACCTCGTTACAGCTGCCTGAAATGCATTCCTTTTTATGACTGGATCATACTCCATGGTATATATGTGCCACAACTCCTTTATCCATTCGCCTGTCAATAGACATCTAGGTTGCTTCTGTGTCCTAGTGTTGCAATGAACATTGGGGTACATGTGTCTTTTTCAATTTTGGTTTCCTCAGGGTATATGCCTAGTAGTGGAATTATTGGGTCATATGGTAGTTTAATTACTAGTTTTTAAAGGAATCTCCATACTGTTCTCCATAGTGGCTGTATCAATTTACATTTCCACCAACAGTCCACAAGGGTTCTGCACACTCTCTCCAGCATTTCTTGTTTGTAGATTTTTTGATGATGGCCATTCTGACTGGTGTAAGGTGATACTTCATTGTAGTTTTGATTTGCATTTCTCTAATAGTGAGTGATGTTAATGGAAAGTAGGAAGAAGGGAAGTGGGAGCTAGTGATGATGAAGTTGAGAAGGACTCCCAAGGACTGTGGCTGTCACCTTAGGGCAGGAACCTGCTGCTGACGTTGGAATCAGAAGGGATACACTAAGGGAATGGATATAAGTATCAAGAGAAAATGTGTACTGGGTTGAGCAGAGCAATAATCCTTTAGTTATTTGGAATATATAGAACATGAACATATTTCTCATTAGTTATGTGACCATGGGCCCTACCCAGTGTTTCATGGTTGGAAGTTCTTTTAAAAAGAAATAGATGACTTTCTTTTCCTTGTCTTATTGCTGTGGCTAGGACTTCCAGTACTATGATAAAGATGAAAGTGGGAAGAGTGGACATCCTTGTCTTGTTCCTGAATTTAGAGAAGAGGCTTTCAAGTGTATATTGTTGAGTATGATGTTAGCTTCAGGTTTGACATAAATGGCCCGTATTCTATTGGAATATGTTCCCTCTATACTCACTTTGATGAGCGTTTTTATCATGAATGGGTGTTGAATTTTGTCAGATGCTTTTTCTGTGCCTATAGAGATGATCATGTGATTTTTTTTTTATCCGCCTTTTGTTAATGTGCTGTATCACATTGATTGATTTACAAATACTGAACCATTCTTGGGTCTCTGGAGTAAATCCACTGTGATCATACAGTGGCTGTTTTAGACAATAGGATCTGTCATGTGTCCTTCTTGGGTATCCAGGAGATAAGCAATAAGAAACTACGACATAGAATGGTGGTTTCATGTTTAAACAAAAGACAGCTTGCCATTCCGGGTCAGTTGTTTTAGAGTTAGGACCATTGAGAAATTTATCATGGCTGTCTGGCCTGAAAACTTAGAGTGAAACCAGAAGGGCCGTTTGTTGAGTGTTTGGAAACCTTAAAAGATACAGAGTAAATTTTATGACCCAGAAGGTAGATTTTCCCCTTGTTCATATAACCCATTTTAAGGACTTGATAGTGGGAGAAGGAGCTTTTAACCTCCAAGTTACTGGTTAAGGAATGTCCCAAGTTGGTAGTGAGTAGAAGGCATTGCCATCTGCCAGCTGCTTAGTGGCTTATATGAAATGACACAGAGGTCTCACAGCACAGTGTAATGAGCAGTCATTTCTATCTAACCAACTATAACTCCACTTTCAATGACCCAGACTCAGACTCCTTGAAGGGGTCTCCCAAGAGCCTTATTGGAAGATAACAGGTGGTTAAGAATGGAGACATCCATGTGGGAATCAGCAGTGTCAGCCTTTCTTGGGAACTCATCAATTCAAAAGAATCAACTTTATTTTTCTCTTCGGACAAGATTCTCAAACTACTTCTCTTGTCATTTAAAGATGGCATTAGCCACTGATGTCTGAAATTCATTCTGTGCCAGGTGCATTGATAAATGCCTTACCTGCATAATGTCATTTTATCCTTCCAGCTGTTTTTTGGATAGGGACTCTGTTCTCTCTTTTACAAAGTAGGGGACTGAGGCTGACCAACACTAGGGGATTTATCTGAAGTTCCAAAAGTAGTAACTTGGATAGGATTCGAGCCCAGATCTTTCTTTACCTGGAGTGCATGCTCATTTCATTGTTCTGTCTAACTTGCTAAGAATATCTTTTAAAAGATATTTTAAATATCTTTTAGATATCTAACATAGATATGTTAGATATCAACATTTTGTTATGTTATGCCCCCAAAGTTTTTGTTACTTCTTGGGACACATGAAGTAATACAAGAGTGTTCAGACCCTGTAGATAACTTTTCCAACAGTTACTCTCCTACACCTTGGCTAGTAGAATGTTGATTTTATTAAAGGCTTGGGTAGCCCTGTGTTTCACAGGAGGCTCTCCTGGCCTCCTGTGAATCATGGTGAAAAGTGAAAGTTGCTCAGTCTTGTCCGACTCTTTAGACTATACAGACTCTTTATACTGCACTCCGTAGACTATACAGTCCATGGAATTCTCCAGGCCGGAATACTGGAGTGGGTAGCCTTTCCCTTCTCCAGTAGATCTTCCCAACCTAGGGATCCAACCCAGGTCTCCTGTATTGCAGGTGGATTCTTTACCAGCTGAGCCACAAGGGAAGTCCAAGAATAGTGGAATGGGTAGCTTATCCCTTCTCCAGCAGATCTTCCCGACCCAGGAATCGAACCGGGGTCTCTTGCATTGCAGGCAGTTCTTTATCAACTGAGCTATCAGAGAAGCCTGAATCATGGTGAGCTTTGATTAATTATACAACATTTCCTTGCTTATAATTTGAAGAGGTAAACACGTGACCCCCGTTCTTGGCCACAGGATGTAAGGATTTCTGCTGGCAGCTGCCTGTGAGATGTTTCCTTGATCTTGGAAGAGACATGCAAAAGAGGTACTCATCTTTTGAGTCTTGATAGGCTTATATAGGAAGATGTCCCATCCATCAAGAAACTGAGAAGAGACATGCAAACAACCAAAGGGGGTTGAAAACTCACTTTCACATGAAACCACCAGGTTAGGTCGTAGCAGATGGACTTGACTCTCAGATCAACCCTTACACTCATTACCATAGACAGAAAGATGGGATATATGGATGGACCAGTACCGGTTATGTGACCAGCTTTGACACAGGAGGTTGACTTTTTATGTGGAAAGTCAACCTTCATGGAAATGAGGGAGGGTGGTCCCTGTGATAAAACTGAGAAGGAAGATGAGATGAATGCTGACCAACCAACAAGTGTCCTCCCAGTTGCTGGGCATTCAGACAGAGGGCTGATCTGAAAGAATGCTTTGCTTGCAGTGAACTGGGTGGGGCCCTGGTCCTGTCTGAGTCAATGGTTTGCTGCAAGTAGGGCAGATTGAGCTAAAGACTGTGAACCACAGGTAATGTACCTTAAAGCCATCAGATGATTGTGAATAAGGCTGTTTAGTTCCGTCTCAGAAGTTCAATGAGGTTCAGCCTGTTAGTCAATAGTGACTGAAATAATGGCAGCTCTTACCCACCTCCACATGCCTTGGGGCTTGCTTTGATTTTCAGCCATAAAGAATCTCATTTGGTTTTTATATAAAACCTAAATTTGAGTTTTATTGGAATACTTATACATGATTACCTTTCACTGAAACTTATTGTCATTTCATCTCTAATGTTCTAGCAAATGGAGTGGTGGATTTTTTTTACTTCCTTTCAAGTTGTTAGTTTCATTAAACAAACAGTTATTGAGCAGTTCCTATGAGTTAGGCATTGTAGATGATAAAGAAAATTCAGACAGACATCTTTGTCTAGAGATACTTTCTTGATAACATTTTGTTATGTGTGTTATGTAAGCAAAAGTTATAATTCTCTGCATTGAAATGCTGTTTTTTATAATTATAAAGGTATAAGGAAAATGAGGTGGGGGGAACATTTGAGACCTTGAATTCTAGGAGAATTGATTTAGAAACCCACCAAACGTTAAGCTGGTGATCTAGTCATTTGTGCCTGGATTCTCTGTCATAGGCTGTCAGGGGGACAAGATCTTTCAATTCTTGATGTGGTTGTAATTTGACTTTCACTGTGGAGAATCTTGAGCCTTCCCCAATGGTGCTAGTGATAAAGAACATTTCTGCCAGTGCAGGAGACATAAGAGACAAGGGTTTGATTCCTGGATTGTAAAGATCCCCTGGAGGAGGGCGTGGCAGCCCACTCCAGTGTTCTTGCCTGGAGAATCCCATGGACAGAGGAGCCTGCAAGGCTACAGTCCATGGGGTTGCAAAAGAGTTAGATATGACTGATATGATAGATATACACACACGCATGCATCTGGAGAATCTTAAGGGGACAGCTTGTGTCCACACCTGGACTGTAATATACACTCCTGAAGGGAGAAGCTACTCTATCCCAGCGCCCTGCTCAGGGCCTGCCATGTACCAGGTACCCAGTCAATACTGTTAAATGAATGAGGGCATCCTGTCCTCTCCTGCTTCCTCACTCTGCCCCTTGGCTCTCTCAGATCTCTTACAGATGATGTAATGTCATGTTAATATCAGGGACTGAATACAGTGAACATGCTCTTGACCTAGATTTTCAGCAGCTCCAGAGAGCTCCCTTGTTAAAGTTCTATCCTGTGTTTCCTGACACATTTGGCAGGGATGTGATCTGATTCTACCTGTTGCCCACACAAACAAGACAGAAGCCTGACTTGGTGTGGCCAGACTTGGTGTGGCCAGAGAAAAGGAAAGTTGTTCCTTCAAAGTGTCGAGAAGACAGTGCTCAGCACTGAATCGGTATCTCCTCGGGTTTGTGTGTTCTCTTCTCCGGTCGGTATTCAGGTGTTGCAATAACTTCAGGTGCTTAGTAACAGACCTGAGACTCACTTAACCCCCTCCCCCACTACAGGTCAATAGCATAACCTTGGGGTTGTTCTTCCCATGCCTCAGTGGTGCCAGAAATCAAACTATCAACCCTGAAGCTGGGCTTCCCTTCATCTACCACGCCTTGCCTTCCCTTAATACATCCTCTAAGCTTCTCCTCCAAGTCATATCCCCAGCCCATCCACTTCTCTACTTTTCTGGTGCTCCTTGTTGTTGTTCAGTTGCTAAGTTGTGTCCGACTCTTTGTGACCCCATGGACTGCAGCACTCCAAGCTTCCCTGTCCTTCCTTTCTCCAGGAGTTTGCTCAGATTCATGTTCATTGAGTTGGTGATGCCATCCAACCATCTCACCTCGCCCTGTTAACCTCCTGCTCTCAATCTTTCCCAGCATCAGGGTCTTTTTCAATAAGTTCTCTCTTTGCATCAAGTGGCTAAAGTATTGGAACTTCAGCATCAGTTGTGTCAATAAATATTCAGGGTTGATTTCCTTTAGGATTGACTGATGACTGGTTTGATCCCCTTGCAGTCCGAGGAACTCTCAAGAGTCTTTTCCAGAACCACAATTTGAAAGCATCAGTTTTTCGGCACTCAGCTTTCTTTGTGGTCCAGCTCTCACATCCATATATGACTACTGGAAAAACCATAGCTTTGACTGTGACTGGGCTCTTGCATCTGTATCCTTTCACATTCTGCGAGTGATGCTCGTCATGGGCGTGTCAAATCATGTCTTGCCCCAGTGGCTTTACAACGTGGTTAGAACAAACTCCAAAGTCCTTGGCCAGGTCTGCAAGACTCTCCGTGTTCTGCTTCCTGGGGGCCACTGGGATCTTGTCTCCTAAACTCAAGCTGGGCCTCTGTAAGCCAAACTTGCCCCCATATTGCAACTTTGAACTTGCGGATCCCTCCCTGATACTCTATGCCTGACCTTCTTAAGATTGACACCATCAACCCATGAACACCTTGATGTCTCAATTGTCACATCCCTGGAGAGACTTTCCCTGACCACTTAATCTGTGGGGGTATCCCCATGTGCTCCACAGTGATGCTGTTTATTACTAGAATATTTCCTCCTTGTTTATTTGTGTGGTTTTGTCTCTCTCCTCCTTCCCACTGATAACCAGAATGTCAACTCTCTAAGAGCAGAGCCTAGTCTGACTATTCTGCAATCCTACCCTTTGATCAGGTCTCAAGAAATCATTTTTTAAATGCATAAGTGATTATTAATCAGTCCTCTTACTTGCTTTCCTACCCCGTTGGCCAGGGAGGTCAACTAATGAAATATCCCACACAGATTGAGGAGAGACTGTACACTGCAGAGAACATGTTACAAAAGTTAAAGTGCAAGTCCGAACATAAACACTCATCAGAAAATGTATGGAAAGGAATTGAATGTCATCTGCTTCACTCAGTGGTGACTTTCAAAGGACAAATGCCCAGCATCGTTTATGGTAGTAGAGTGCCTTTGAAAGGGGTGAAGCTGATGATTTCCATCTCGCTCAAGAAAAGTCATTGTCCTCTATGCATCCCTGGCTTACATTTGGAGACACCAAGTATCTGGCTTTGGGCTTCTTTCAAGATTGAAATTGCCTTGCTTTGTGTTACTGCTCTCAGCAGATACTTTTCCTTTGTGAATCATCTAGCCAGCCCCCCTAATCACTGGGAACAAACTTTTGAGTAGGTTGAACAAAATTAGGTGTCAGAGTACATGCTTTCTTAGCCAAATAAGCTTTCAGAAGCAGGGGAAGCTGCAGAGCACTGTCAGTCCTTCACAACCGTCTAATTGTCTTCCTCTTGGAAAGTCTTGACTTTTTTACTTGCTATGAACCAGTGTTAGCTGCAAAAGCATTCTGCAAAGGAGAACTCCTTCTCTAGGCCTCTCAAAATCCAATGCAGATCTTCAGAGGACAGGGTTTGTGTTTTAGACAGCAAGTGCTGGGCCTGCTTGTGGCTTAACGTTGATGTCAGTGCACGCTTTGGAGATGCTGCTTCCTGTGGGGGGAAGGAAGTGTGGGACCTGGAAACATGCACCACTCCCAGCCTCGGGCCGCACCAGAACAGGAGCTCTGGGAGGTGGTCCCTCCTGCTTCTCTCGGGGAACAGTGATACTGATGTCTTCAAGGGAAGACAAACTGGAGGGAGAAATAAAGCCCAAATAAAGCTCACTTTAAAGGGTTGTGCATCACAGGATGCTGGGACACTGAGGCTGGAGGAGAACAGGCGTGCCCTTTGCTTCTGAGTATAAACAGTAACTCAGCATCTAGTGGTGCCCTGGGAAGGCTCATGATGAACTGCCCTTTGGACAAAGGGCTGCAGGAAATGTTGCAGTGTAAGCGAATCCCTTCAATGGGCGCATGCATTTGTGCTAAGTCACTTCAATCCTGTCCAACTCTTTGCAACCCCATGGACTGTAGCCCAGCAGGGTCTTCTATCCTAGGGATTCTCCAGGCAGCAATACCGGAGTGGGTTGCCATTCTTTCCTCCAGGAGATCTTCCTGATCCCAGGGATCGAACCCACATCTCTTATGTCTCCGGCATTGACAGGCATGTTCTTTACCAATAGTGCCACCTGGGAAGCCCGCTTCACTGGGAGACATCCTGCCTGAAAGGAGAACTTCTGCAAGTGATAAGAAGAGGGGAGCAGGTCCATGGGACTCTTCTGTCCAGGAGACCAAAAGAGTCTCCTGAGAATCTACTCTGTGGGGAAGGAAAGACCATTCATCACGAAATGCTTGTCAAGACAGTTGTGCTTTCATTTTTAAAGTATCTATTTTTCATTTGGCTGTTCCGGGTCTTAGTTGTGGCATGCAGAATCTTTAGGTGTGGCAGGTGAACTCTTAATTGCAGCATATGGGATCTAATTCCCTGGCCAGGGATCCAAACTGGGCTTCCTGCGCTGGGACCACAGACTCTTAGCTACTGGGCTGCCAGGGAAGTCCACTTATACTTTTTCTTTTTAAAGATTTCTTTATTTGGTTTTGGCTGCACTGGGTCTTCCTTGCTGTGAACGAGCTTTCTCCAGTTGCAGCATGCGGGGGCTACTCCGTGTTGTGGTGCGTGGACTTCTCACTGTGGTAACGTCTCTTGTTTCCTCCTGTGGGCTTAGTTGCTAGTTGGCATGCAGGATCTTCCCAGACCAGGGATTGAACCTGTGTTCCTTGCATTGGCAGGCAGACTCTTAACCACTGAGCCACTGGGAAGACCCATTTACACTTTTTTTGGGAGAAGTTCTGAACTAAATGGCTTTTGGTAGCATGATAAGAGTTTTCATTTAGGCATTTCCTTGTGAGTGGAGGGGGGACCCTATCTGAGCAAAAAGGGGAGGAAGTAAGTTCATTATTGTTGCAGCCATTGACTCTACTAAATACCTTAACATTTGAAAGTTTCTGGGGCTTGAAAAATCAGATAAATGGTAGAGGAGTTGCAGTTGTTTTTTTCAGTTGAGTTGGTATGTTCATTTGTTTTCATTGACAATGGAATTTTCAGGGAAACATTGGATGTTCTCTGAGCTTGAGAAATATCTTGGTATCTTAGCCTCAAGATTGGAGAGCCTTTAGTGGTTATTTTATCTTCTTCCCATATGTTTCAGTAGAACATATTTAAAAATACATTTTAAAAATGACTGATAGACAAAACTGCCAGGTCCATCTAACGTTTTAACCTAAATCTGTAGTGGGCTTCCCTGGTGGCTCAGCTGGTAAATAATCCACCTGCAGTGTGGGAGACCTGGGTTTGATCCCTGGGGTGGAAAGATCCCGTGGAGGAGAGCATGGCAACCCACTCCAGTATTCTTGCCTGAAGAATCCCCATGGACAGAGGAGCCCGGTGGGCTACAGTGCGTGAGGTCACAAAGAGCTGGACGTGACTAAGTGACTAAGCACAGCACAATAGCAGTCTTTATCAGCTGATGGGGGCTGATAGGAATAGTTTCCCTAAACCTTAATTAAATGAAATAAATATAGGGACAGGGAGCACATTGTAAAAGTGCCAATTTGGGGAGGAAGCGAGAAGTGCAACTCCTGCCTGTCAAACGTCGCCTGCTTCATGATGCTTTAAGTTCTGTAACCAGAGATTTTGTGGTATTAGTCATCATCCAAAGACTGTAAGCTCCAGAAAGAATTGTTTATTGTGATATTATGTCTAGGCATTCATAGTCAGGCAGATACTTGTACTTATATATCTTTGAATTATAATTAATGTCAATTACTAGATTTCTTTCATAGCATAAGCCTGGTAATAATATAAATAATTACAAATCAGAGTTCTAAGATTTCTCTCTTCAGGTGGCAAGATTGTTCTTTGCATATCTATTTGTATTCTGGGAGTATTACATTTCTAAAATTTATACATCAGGTAGAAGTGACATTTTCCACAAAATCCCTTTGTATTGAAACTTCTTTTCTTATTAAAACGTTTTAATTGCAAATAAACACACTCAGTGGAACTCAGCCCAAGACTGACAATGTGTTTGAAATGTTTATTTCCATATAATGCTAGATACCATCTAAAAATCCTGGAGTCTGCTACAGATGAATTTTTTAGATTAAAAGATGTTTGGTAGGGACTTCCCTTCTGTCCAGTGGTTAAGACTTCACCTTCCAATGCAGGGGTGCCAGTTCGCTCCCTAGTCAGGAAGCTAGGATCCCACATGCCTTGTGGCCACAAAACCAAAACATAAAGCAGAAGCAATATTGTAACAAATTCTATAAAGATTTTAAAAATGGTCCACATTAAAAAAAATCTTTAAAAAGGATCTTTGGTTGGGTTTTGAAGAAAAATTATGTAATTAGCTAAATAGTTATAAATATGCAAAGGTTACTACCATTACATATATATTTAATTTAAAATACTGTATTATTTTTCCTATTGCTATTTATGTTTTTGAATTGTGGTGCTGGAGAAGGCTCTTGAGAGTCCCTTGGACGGCAAGGAGATCAAACCAAGTCAATCCTAAAGGAAATCAATCCTGAATACTCATTGGAAGGACTGATGCTGAAGCTGACACTCCAACTTTGGCCACTTCATGCAAAGAGCTGACTCATTAGAAAAGACTTTGATGCTGGGAAAGATTAAAGGCAGGAGGAGAGGGGGATGACAGAGGATAAGATGGTTGGATGGCTTCACCAACTCAATGGATGTGAATCTGAACAAACTCTGGGAGATACTGAAAGACAGGAAAGCCTGGTGTGCTGCAGTCCATGGGGTAGCAAAGAGTTGGACACTACTGAGCGACAGACACTTTAAACATATTAATGAAATGTCTAAGCCTCAGTTTCTTCAGTTTTTAAATGAAGGTAATAATAACATTTGTACCTGATCCTATTGTTCTGAAGATGAAATCAGGAATGCAAAGTGCTGAATGACGGGCTTGACATGTAGTAGGTGCTCAATAAATGAGAGCTCATTGTTATTGTTTTATATTTCACTTATTTATCAGATCAGATGAGTCGCTCAGTTGTGTACGACTCTTTGCGACCCCAGGAATCGCAGCACGCCAGGCCTCCCTGTCCATCACCAACTCCCGGAATTCACCCAGACTCACGTCCATCGAGTCGGTGATGTCATCCAGCCATCTCATCCTCTGTTGTCCCCTTCTCGTCTTGCCCCCAGTCCCTCCCAGCATCAGAGTTTTTTCCAATGAGTCAACTCTTCGCATGAGGTGGCCAAAGTACTGGAGTTTCAGCTTTCGCATCATTCCTTTCAAAGAAATCCCAGGGCTGATCTCCTTCAGAATGAACTGGTTGGATCTCCTTGCAGTCCAAGGGACTCTCAAGAGTCTTCTCCAACACCACAGTTCAAAAGCATCAGTTCTTCAGCACTCAGCCTTCTTCACAGTCCAGCTCTCACATCCATACATGACCACAGGAAAGACCATAGCCTTGACTAGACAAACTTTTGTTGGCATAGTAATGTCTCTGCTTTTGAATATGCTATCTAGGTTGGTCATAACTTTCCTTCCAAGGAGTAAGCGTCTTTTAATTTCATGGCTTATTTATGGGTAGAGAATATTAATCGCCTAAACTACCTTAACAGCTGCCAACCAGAAACAACCACGTCATCTGCTTCTCCAGGTGGTATGAGTTGCAAGGGTTCATTATATGGAGACAGTAAAACCCCAAACAAGCAGCAGTGCTTCTTAGTAGGCAGCTATTTGCAAAAGCCTCACCGAAGAGTTTATATTTGAGAGTTCCAAGCCCAGTAAAGATAACAAGCCTGCCCTCTGGTGGATCTTCATTTCAACCAGTTAGGATTTTCTCTGGATAGATTCAGATTTCCCATCTCCTCCCTAAAAAAGCCAGAATTGTGTGTCTGGGACGAGAGCACTGCTTGCTTCTCTTGGATTCTGATAAATGTGCAGGTGGACATAGAAACGCACGACATGGGTGGGGATGTGGAATGGTTCATGGTTACAGAGAGACTCTTCCTTTCTGTTCAGACCTGTCAGGACTCAGCAGCTGTTCAGGGTTTCTTACAAGAACTCCAAGCTGCCTGATCATTCAACTGTGAAAGGTAAATGAGAGATTTAAGGTGCAGGGAATAGGAGAGGCCAGTGGAGAAGTGGGGGCGATTCAGGAGAAAAAGGCGGATGTCAGACTCACATACCGGCTGCTGGATTTGATGGGAAAGAGGTTTTTAATGTTTTGTTTTTTTTTTTCCCCTCTATGCAGTGTGTGCCCTGTCCCCTCCCCCCTCACTGTGGAGTGGAAATTATTCCTACAAAGGGCTTCAGTTCTTAGGGTATAGTCTTATTTTCCTATTCACAATGGTTTAAAAAAGAAGGAAAAAAGAGTAAATAGAGACTTATCTCCCAGTGGCTTCTGGTTTTCAAGTTAGAATACCTTTCAGTTGTCCATAAATGCAATAATAAAGGTGCATACTCAGTCATGTCCCACTCTTTGCGATCCCATGGACTGTAGCCCGCCAGGCTCCTCTGTCCATGGGGTTCACCAGGCAAGAACACTGGAGTGGGTTGCCATTTCCTCCTCCAGGGGATATTCATGATCCAGGGATCAAACTGCGTCTCTGCATCTGCATTGGCAGGCGGGTTCTTTACCACTAGCGCCACCTGGTCAACACAGTAAATTAACTGACCTTCAGATATGGTGCCCATTTACTGCTGAAGCCTCCTCCATCTCATGGCTTTTCCTCCCCTGCTGAACTTGATTCTGTGACCTTCAGGGCTCTTTAGGGTCCAAATGAAAGGGACTCAACTCAAAGAAGTAATATAGGGGACGTAGGTTGACTCACCTACCTGGGTGCTCCATTGGTTCATCTAGCTTTGAGTGGCCAGATTCAGCAGCTCAAATAATGTCATCAGGGCCCCTCTCTCTTTCTCTGTCTGTCTTTCCATCACTCATCGCAAATTTCTTATTCTATTAGAGTTTCATTCTCAGGCTGTCTTCATGTAGGGCCAGGATGACCCTGAAACTGGAGACTTCTGACTTTATCGGTGTCTTTGTTTTCAGGAAAGGACCCCTCCATCTTGGTACCCTGTCAGTCCTTGAATATAGAAGGAGTCTTCTTGCCTGTCTCACTGCCTGACCCTGGACCAAGTCCCAGTTTGGATGGAGCCTGATTTCTCTTAAGAGTCATATACCCAACTCTTTGCTTTCAGAGGCAGGGTCCTAAGATGGGGAGGGAAGCTCTTTGCTAAAGACTAGGGCATGTGTTGGAGAAGGCGATGGCACCCCACTCCAGTACTCTTGCCTGGAAAATCCCATGAATGGAGGAGCTTGGTAGGCTGCAGTCCATGGGGTCGCTAGGAGTCAGACACAACTGAGTGACTTCACTTTCACTTTCCTGCATTGGAGAAGTAAGTGGCAGCCCACTCCAGTGTTCTTGCCTGGAGAATCCCAGGGACGGGAGAGCCTGGTGGGCTGCTGTCTATGGGGTTGCACAGAGTCGGACATGACTGAAGTGACTTAGCAGCAGCAGCAGCAGCAGCAGGGCGTGTGTGCTAAGGTGCTCCAGTCATGTCCCATTCTTTGTGACCTTATGGACCATAGCCCTCCAGGCTCCTCTGTCCATGGGATTCCCCAGGCAAGAATACTGGAGTATGTTGCCATGCCCTCCTCCAGGGAGTCTTCCTGATCCAGGGATCGAACCCACATCTCTTATGTATCCTGCAGTGGCAGGCAAGTTCTTTACCACTAGTGCCACCCGGGAAGCCTAAAGACTAGTGTGATTCTGTTACTAAAAGGACAAGAGGGATGTTGCATGGAAAAAAGCCAAAACATGTGTTTAATCTTCCATGTTCCCAGAATGTACACCTGTCTCTGCAGGTTTGTGTAAAGCTGTTCTTCCACGATCTTGTACCTCTCAGGGTGTAGCTGAAATTGTACTTCCTCTATAGGCTTTTCCTACAAGCCTGATTTCTACTCCCTTCGTTTTTAAGTCTGTAGCACATACCTGGACTTCTCATTTGGCTTTTTCATTTAGCTATTATTGCCATTATTGTTATTTCCATTGTTACTGTGGTCTTCAGACAATTTCTTGGACATTCCATTTTTTGGTTGTTGTTTAGTATTTAAATGTCCCATTACTCTCTTTGTGGGAACTGATAAATTTTTGAATGTGTATCTTCTTTAGTACAAGCAGCACTGACTCATGATCTTAATGAGAAGGGAATCTGAGGAACATCAAAAGACCAAAGCCGTTCAGTGGTTTTTCTGCTGCCTTTCTGTCACTTTTTATTGTGGCTCAGTCACCCAGTCGTGTCAGACTCATGGCGACCCCGTGGACTATAGCGCGCCTCACTTCCCTGTCCTTCACTGTTTCCCAGAGTTTGCTTAATCTCGTGTCCAATGAGTCGATGATGTCATCCAACCATCTCATCCTCGGTCGCCCCCTTCTCCTCCTGCTCTCCATCTTTCCCAGCGTCAGGAAAGATTGTCACTTTGAAGTGCAGCCTTCCCCTCTTGATGAAACTGTTTTCAGCAGTCTGCCTGGGGGTGGGTCTCGTTCATCATAGGCACAGGGTCCTGTGGACAGCGCTCCCTTTGAGACTGGGGAGCAGAAGATGTAAGCCCGATGCCCCATACCTTGCAGCTGAGGTTTTGGGTGTTCAGTCAAACCGCTGCTCCAGAAAGAGGTCAGAGAGGGGAAAGCTCTGTCCTTTTGTTTATCCATCTCCATGAGGCCAGAGACACAGGTCCAGGTTAAGGGCAACTTGAAACTCCACCCATGGCAAAATCCAATTATAAACTCTACCCTTGGTGAAATGCCATTCGAGGTTGGTTTTGCTTTATTTGAGATGCAGGCTGACAGTTGTGCCTGCGATGTATTCAGGAAGACATATCTATTAAAGATAGTCTAACAATGGGAGCACACTCAGATTTGCATTTTAATTCATTTTCCCTCAGTGCTGATATGCAGCTTATCTTTCAAGAACAGGCTTCCATCAACCCTGATATAAGTTGCTTAAGAATAATGCTCATAATCTATTAGTTTAATCTGTTCACATGAGAAGGGGAAAAAAAAATTATTGCGTGATGCAGAAGGTTTCAGGACCCTTTTTTTTTTTTTTTTTGAGGATTTCCCATAACAGTTCCTTTCTGCTTATAGTTCTTCTAAATAAAGTCTTTTAACAGCTGAGGGAAGAGGTGTCATGGCTTTTACTCAGGCTCAGACAGGCTCGAGTTCAAAAGTCCAGCTCCCATGTATTTCACTTATGTACACGTTACTTAACTGGAGCCCAGTTTCGTTACCTGTAACAAGTGTATAACAATACAACCTTGAAAATGGGCTTTGATCACTACAGAGTAGGTATAAAAATTACCCATCAGAGGACCTGTCAGATAATAGGTAGTAATCAATAATTTTATCCTCATGGAACTAAGAAATCTGCTAAGATCTTTATGTCTTTCTGATACCTGCAACTCTGTATGTTGTTTTTCTTACTCTCGGTCACCCCCAAGGGAAAACAGTGTCCTTTCTGTGTAAGGTTTATTAAATATTGGATAGAGAGTGTGTAACTGGGAGAGTCCTGCTTTGATTTGTTCACTGTTCTGCATTTTCATTGGCTCTTTCACATCTCTGTCTTGGGCTCCTATGACCTTGATGTTTTTCATAAAGGAAGATGGCTGGGCATCTGATGATACTGGGGAGTCAGGAATGGGATGATGGTCTGGACAATAGAAAAGTTTGAGAACCACTGGGGCATGCAACAGTGTGTGGGCTTAGAGATGGGGAAAGTGCCTGAATAGCAAAGAAGGCCTGCTGATGTCATGAGGGACCTCGTAAAAGCTGTGTTTATCATCTTCTTTAGCTCCATTCTTATTTGGAGGAAAATGGACAGTAGGGATGACTCACAGCAGATGAATAATGCCAAGGAGACTATTGATCCCTGGACCATGGTCATATGTGATAATCAGGGCTCATCCTTAGCTGTAGGACAGTTGTTCAGTCACTAAGTTGTATCTGACTCTTTGCGACCCCATGGACTGCACCATGCCAGGCTTCCTTGTTCTTCACCATCTCCTGGAGTTTGCTCAAACTCATGTCCGTTGAATCGGTGACACCATCCAACTCATCCTCTGTCATCCCCTTCTCCTTCTGCTCTCAATCTTTCCCAGCATCAGGGTCTTTTCCAATGAGTCTGCTCTTTGCATCAGGTGGTCAAAGTATTGGAACTTCAGCATCAGTCCTTCCAACGAATATTCAGGATTGATTTCCATTAGGATTGACTGTTTTGCTCTCCTTGCTATGCAAGGGACTCAAGAGTCTTCTCCAGCACCACAGTTGGAAAGCATCAGTTCTTCGGCAGCCAGCCTTCTTTATGGTCCAGTTCTCAGCTAGAGTGATAGATGGAATTTGAATGTAAGAGTTGAACTTGACAAATGTAGGAGACCAATCTCTCCAAATTGACCATTAAGGACTAAGATGCTTTAGTATTTTTGTGGGGAAAGATGAGAAGGTGTGGAAAGTGATATTGGAAGTCTTACCAATGACAGTTTAGACGGGCTATGTCAGGGCTAGCTGAGTTCAAGGCTGCTGATACCTATGTGTGGGGCCAGGATATTAGGAAGGATGTCACCTCAGGGTTGAAGCCCATGAGATGGTGGGGGAGACTCTGAGCCTGGTGCTAAAGTCCTGTGTTTGCCATTTGCTTGTTTATTGTCTTTCCCCCAATTTCCATCAGAGCACAAGCCCCCGGAGAGCTGAGGCAGGTCCGCCTTGCTCCTTGCTTCTCCAGCACCTACGCCAGGGCTCAGCATGCAATAAATCTGCAGTAAATAGCTGCTGGGTGAGGGTTAATAAGCTCATTTAGGAATTATGGGCTTTTTTTCCTCCTCTGAACCCGTTGCATGCACCTCTATGCCTAGTCAGCATGAAATGAACATTTGTTGATTGCATTGTATATGTCAAAGCAAAAATTAAAAACAAATTTTTAAAATGCCGTAATACTCTTTTGCTGTCTCGTATACAGGGTTATGGTATGGGGAGGGAGGAGGGTTCAGGATGGGGAACACATGTATACCTGTGGCAGATTCATTTTGATATATGGCAAAACCAATACAATATTGTATAGTTAAAATGCCATAATACTTGGGGCCCCTGGATCAGATATCCTCAACATGAGGATTCGGAGAATATGTTGCCTCACCAATTTAGGGACAACGCCCCTTGTCAGCTCGAAAGCAGTTATGGAACGAGAATGACGCCCCTTTCCCCTAGGCAACATAATTCTCCTAAAAGAAAAGGGGGGAATGAGAGAGCCATTTCCTAGGCAGGTTGATAAGGAGTCTAGGGGTCCCCAAGGAGAGAGGGGTCTGGAATTCTCAAGGAGGAAGAAAGGACAAACTTTTTTTTTTCCTTCTCTACATTCCTTAGGATTATATAATAATAATGTATCCTGCCTGAGGACAGTCTCTGGATTAAGGACAGTCTCTGGATTAAACCTTCTGTTATCTTAAAATGTAAATTATGGGAGTAGGTCTGGTGAGGTTTTTACAACCTCCAGACATTCTTTGGATTCATTGGAGAGTATATAACTTCATTGTTAACACTAGCAAGCGGATACTCTTTCTGCCCCCTTCTGATGCCTATGTCAGAAGCTTTCTCTATCTCCTTTATACTTTAATAAAACTTTATTACACACATACACACAAAAAAAATGCCATAATACTAATGCATGTGGTGCTTATTGCCTATTGTATAGGGCTGTTAGCTTCCTCTCTCCTTTTTCTCTCTTTCTCTTTCCTTCCCTCTCTCTCTCTCAATAGGCAAAAAATATGGGGGATTATTCTGTATATTCTCTTTCATAACAATTATGCACATATTAAGGACAATTTCTGCATCAACATATGAATGTGTAACATGTACTTCAAGGCTTTATAGTCCAGCTGCATCACAGTAAATTTAAAGCATCCCCTATTGTTGGGCATTTAGGTTGGTTCCAATTCTTTGCTCCTGTAAGTGGTTCAAGCCCTTCTTTAGAGCTCTGCCTCACTTATGACCTTGGACTCAATCTCGAAGTGTGGTTCTGCAAAGGTGGTGGCTTACTAGGTTAAACTTAGAATAAATATCACTGGCTTTTGATGTCTCTGCTTTTGAATATGCTATCTAGGTTGGTCATAACTTTCCTCCCAAGGAGTAAGTGTCTTTTAATTTTATGGCTACAGTCACCACCTGCAGTGATTTTGGAGCCTAAAAAAAAAAAAAAAAAAAATCTGACACCGTTTCCACCATTTCCCCATTTATTTCCTGTGAAATGATGGGACCAGATAGATGCCTTGATCTTCATTTTCTGAATGTTGAGCTTTAAGCCAACTTTTTCACTCTCCTCTTTCACTTTCATCAAGAGGCTTTTTAGTTCCTCTTCACTTTCTGCTATAAGGGTGGTGTCATCTGCATATCTGAGGTTATTGATATTTCTCCTGGCAATCTTGATTCCAGCTTGTGCTTCTTCCAGCCCAGTGTTTCTCATGATGTACTCTGCACATAAGTTAAATAAACAGGGTGACAATATATAGCCTCGACGTACTCCTTTTCCTATTTGGAACCAGTCTGTTGTTCCATGTGTAGTTCTAATTGTTGCTTCCTGACGTGCATACAGATTTCTCAAGAGGCAGATCAGGTGGTCTGGTATTCCCATCTCTTTCAGAATTTTCCACAGTTTATTGTGATCCACACAGTCAAAGGCTTTGGCATAATCAATAGCAGAAATAGATGTTTTTTCTGGCACTCTCTTGCTTTTTCCATGATCCAGCGGATGTTGGCAATTTGATCTCTGGTTCCTCTGCCTTTTCTAAAACCAGCTTGAACATCTGGAAGTTCACGGTTCACATATTGCTGAAGCCTGGCTTGGAGAATTTTGAGCATTACTTTACTAGCGTGTGAGATGAGTGCCATTGTGCGGTAGTTTGAGCATTCTTTGGCATTGCCTTTCTTTGGGATTGGAGTGAAAATTGCCCTTTTCCAGTCCTGTGGCCACTGCTGAGTTTTCCAAATTTGCTGGCATATTGAGTGCAGCACTTTCACAGAATCATCTTTCAATAGCTCAACTGGAATTCCATCACCTCCACTAGCTTTGTTCGTAGTGATGTTTTCTGAAGCCCACTTGAATAGGGGCATAGCCCATTAACAATGTTGTGGTAGTTTCAGGTGAACAGCGAAGGGACTCAGCCATCCATGTATGTATCCATTCTCCCCCAAACTCTTCTCCCGTCCAGGCTGCCACATAACATTGAGCAGAGCTCCCTGCGTTATGCAGTAGGTCTTGGTGTTCTTATTGTTGGTAAAGTGTGTCCCACCTTGTTGTAGATAAACTATGTGACTAAACCAGCAAAAATTCATTTTCCTGCAGTTTGGTAGGACAGAAGCCCAACATGGGTTTCAGTGAGCAAACACCAGGGTGTCAGAAGAGCTCCTTTCCATTCTCCAGGCTCTAGAGGAGAATACTTTTTCTTGCCTTTTCCAGCTTCTAGAGATGCTGCCCATATTCCTTGGTTCGTGGCTGCTTCCTCCATCTTCAAAACTGAAGATATATTAATAGCATCTCTTTGTGCCTTTCTTCTTTAGTCACATCTTCCTCTGACTCCAGCCAGGAAATATTCTCCACTTTCAAGAACCCAGGCAATTACATCATGTAACATACCAGGATAAGCTTCCCATCTCAAGGTCCTCAACGTAACCATGGCTGCAGAGTCCCCTGTGCTTCTTTGTTTTTTAATCAACTCTTTTTTTATTTGATTTGCTCACCTTTTTTCTTTTGCTTCTCTTTAAAAATATTTATTTGACCATGCTGGGCCTTAGTTACAGCACTCAGGATCTTCTATCTTCATTGTGGCATGCACAATCTTTTAGTTGAGGCATGTTGGCAGTAGTTCCCTGACCAGGGATTGAACCCGGGCCCCCTGCCTTGGGGCTGTGGAGTCTTAGCCACTGGACCACCAGGGAATCCCCAGCAGAGTCCTTTCTGAATGTGTCGGGTAACATGTTCACTGATTCTAGGGATTAGAAGATGGGTATTGGGGAGCAAGGGGCATGTGATCCTGCCCACTGCAACTGCCAACACCAGAAGAGTGCCTGCACAAAGTCAGCTCTCAAATATTTGAGGAAGGAATGAATTGGGAGTATTTAAAGATCAAGTGTCTTTAAAATGTGGATCAGGACACCCAACAGGTGGGTGAGATCTTGGTTTATGTTATGCATTTTTTTTTTTTTTTTAACTGCACACTCCCAACACTGAAGGGGGAATAAACAAAGCAACAACAAACCAGAAATGGCTTCTTTACTGGCTCCGCAGTGGATATTCTTTCTGGAGGTTTACTCCTTGGTTACCCAGATCTGTTGTTCCTGCCGTGGCATAGAGCAGCAGTTATCTCTGTTGTACAGAGTGGACCCTAACTAGCCTTCATATCAGAGTCTGTTTTTTACTAATTATGTGCCTGAGGAAAGCTCAGCTCCTTTTTGACTCATTAACCTTCCATGGAGTGATTCACAGTGAGCTCCAAGCCTAGGAAAGCTTTAAAAATCATGCAGATTCTTGGCTTGGCAGCAGTGGGCTCTCAAGACTGCATCATTTTTTTTTTCCTTGCTTCCCTGATAGCTCAGTTGGTAAAGAATCTACCTGCAATGCAGGAGATCCCAGTTTGAGTCCTGGGTCGGAAAGATCCACTGGAGAAGGGATAGGCTACCCACTCCAGTATTCTTGGGCTTCCCTTGTGACTCAGCTGGTAAAGAATCCGCCTGCAATGCGGGAGACCTGGGTTCCATCCCTGGGCTGGGGAGATCCCCTGGAGAAGGGAAAGGCTACCCCACTCCAGTATTCTGGCCTGGAGATTCCATGGACTGTATAGTCCTCGGGATTGCAAAGAGTCGGACTTGACTGAGCAACTTTGCATTTCACTTTCACGGGAGTCCATCGACTTCTGGTTGGGGAACCACCTGACAGGCCCCTGGGATGTCCTGGCTCAGTCTGAACATCCTTGAGTGGGCACCATCTTGTTGGTGTTTTGCCTTGATTGCTTGGACTTGCTGATTTGTTGTTTCAGGCTGAGGGTGGAGAGAATGAGAGACCACACCTTGCAGTCTCCACTGGTTTACCCAATCAGAAAGCAGAGTGTGTTATGTGTTCAGAATCAAGACTCACATGATCAGCTACAGGAGCACCAGCATTGGAGGTCTACTTTGGTACTTTATTCCCTTCAGGAAATAGTTTTGGGGCCTTCCATGGTGGTCCAGGGGCTAAAGAATCTACCTTCCAATGCAGGTTCGATCCCTCATCAGGGAACTAAGACCCTGCATGCCGAGGGGCAACTGAGCGCTCATGCCACAAGTACTGAGCTCTCACGCTGCAAGGAAAGATCTTGTGTGCCGCAACGAAGACCTGTCCGAGCCAAATAAGGAAATATAATTTTTTTAAAAAAAGAAAAAAATACAAGGTTTGGAATGTTAGCACCTAGGGCTCTTAGTGGATGAGTTCATGTGAGCATGTGAGCTACAGTATTGTTCTCTTTTTGCGTTCTTTTGTTTAAAAGTTCAGACTAATGGGCTAAACTCAGAAACCCTCTCGGCCAACCTTAGGATGCCTCTGAAAATAGTTGGAGGTAATCCCTTTTCTAATAGGTCTAGTGATTAAAAGGAAGGCTCTGGGACCCCAAGGACAGGGTTACAATCTTGCCCCTGCCATATAGTAGCTGTGTGACCTTGGGCAAGCAACTTAACTAATCATAACCCAATCTTTTCCTGTTTCCTTCACCATAAAGTGTTAATACAAATCATCCCTGTCTGCTAGAATGTTTATGAAGATGAAATGAGTCAACGCAGTGGAAGCACTTAGGACTATGTCTGATATACACAGTAAAAGCTTGATAAAGGTTTCCTATAATTCCATGACTACTACCCATATTCAGATAGCCAACAGCTAACTGAAAAAAGGTGTTCAGGGTAGCCATTGAGGTAAGAAAAAAGATCGTCTCTTCTGAATAAATATTGCCTATAATATGTCCCTAGAAACACATTGTCTGCAAAAGATGTTAATAGGAGTTCTGAGTTACAGGGTACCACAGTCATAAATATTTGGGAAACTTCTCCTCTTGGAGATTTATGATACACATTAGTATTTTAACATTATAGGTTCTGCTAGAGTGTGAAGTAGAGAAAGTAATTTGAGTTTGTTTAATTCAGCTTGTCCCAATTGTGTTTGACCACAGAAACCATGGTGGGGGTGGGTTTTTGTTTTTTCTTTTGTTGTGGATTTTTGTTCTTTTTTTTTTTTCCAAGGGGGGACGTGGGATGCTGGGTGGTGAAGGTGATTGTTATTGCTGTGTGTTTCTTGTTCATAGCACCAATAATCTAGAAACTAGGGTTTTCTCTGTAGGGCATACAGTAGGAGAGGGATCCCCAACCTCTAGGATCTAATCTCTGATGACCTGAGGTGAAGCTGATGTAATAATAGTAGAAATAAAGTACACAATACATGTATTGCACTTGAATTGTCCCCACACTATCCCCCCTACCCCCACTCTGGTCTGAGGAAAAATTGTCTTCTACAAAACTGGTACCTGTTGCCAAAAAGGTTTGGGACCACTGCTTTAGGGCATACTTTAGGATAGCACTCTCGTTTAATGAGCATATGGATATCTGATTAAAATACAGATTCTGGGACTTCCCTGGTGGTTCAGTGGTTGGGACTCCACACTTCCACTGCAGAGTGCCTGGGTTCAAACCCTGGTTGGTGAACTAAGATCCCACATGCTGTGCGGTGGCCCAAAAAAAAAATATATACCAGTTCTGATTCAGTAGATCTAGGATGAGGTCCGAGAGTCTGCATTTCTGACTTGTTCCTTGGAGATGCTAATGCTGCTGGTCCAGAGAGGGCACGTTGAATTAAAAGAACTTCAGAAACATAGTGTCTTGATGACACAAAGGGGACATGTGTCATGTATGGTGACCATCAGAAGTGGTTATAGTTATTTACTGGGTAGAGAACGCTCAGCCTTGACTACACACTAGAACTACATGGACGATTCAGGAAGGAAAACTGCTCTAAGCACCCACTCCTAGACATTCTGGTTGAATTAGTTTGGAGATGGATCCCAGGTTGTTTTTTTTTTTTTAAGTTTCCCCAGTGAGTCTAATGAAAGGCAGGGTCGGGCACTGCTGGTTTAGTGGGAAGGGGCTTATTTTGGAGTCAGAGAGCCTGGTTCTAAATCCTAGCTCCAAATCAGCTACGGGATTCTTAGTCATTTGGTTAAATTCTCTGGGCCTCCATTTCCCTATTTGTACAAGGGACAATAATGGTATGTAACCTCAGACAGTCTTTGTGAGGATTAAATGATCTGTTAGTGAACTAAAAGCTTGGTTTCTAACACATGGTAAGGGCGCAATGAATATTAGCTATAATAATAGTTATTGTAATGATTACTGTTGTTGTTGTTCAATCACTAAGTCGTGTCTGACTCTTTGCGACCCCATGGACTGCAGCACACCAGGCTTCTTTGTCCTTAACTATCTCCTGGAGTTTGCTCAAACTCGTATCTATTGAGTCAGTGATGCCATCCGACCATCTCATCCTCCATCATCCCCTTCTCCTCCTGCCCTCAATCTTTCCCAGCATTAAGGTCTTTTCCAGTGACCCAGCTCTTTGCATCAGGTGACCAAAGTATTGGAACTTCAGCTTCAGCATCAGTCCTTCCAATGAGTATCCAGGGTTGTTTGATTTACTTTAGGATTGACTGGTTTGATCTCCTTGCAGACCAAGGGACTCTCAAAAGTCTTCTCCAGCACCACAGTTCAAAAGCTTCGATTCTTTAGTGCTTAGCCTATTTATGGTCCAACTCTTAGATCTGTACATGACTGCTGGTAAAACCATAGTTTTAACTGTATGGACCTTTGTTGGCCAGATGATGTCTCTGGTTTTTAACATGCTGTCTAGGTTTGTCATAACTTTCCACCAAAGAAACAAATATTTTTTTTAATTTCATGACTGCAGTAGTTGACTGTTATTACTGTTATTATTTGGTAATGGAGAGTTTTAGGTCATTTTCTTCCTTTTAAAAAATCTGCCTGAGATACTGTGTTGACCATAAGCTAAAACCAAATAAACGCATATTTAATTCTCTTCATCAGTGTGAATAGTGTTACATGTCTGTTGCCTACACGTGTCCTTACCTAGGGAAAGCCTGTTTGTAGCCCAAGCTGCTCCAGCAGGCGCTCACTTAGGCTGTAATCCGCATGAGAACCTACTGATTTTGTTTATTCTGGAATCCCCAGTGCTTTTGGTGTTTGAACTGAGTAATTGATGGTAACTGTTCCAAGTGGAGATCTATCAACTTCTGCCTGCACCCACTGGATTATTTTAGTGGCTGAAAATGACAAGATAGTCATAATACAGAACTGAGCGGTGCCATATTTTGGATTATTTACTCTAGCCTTTTCATCAAGTGTTGGTTTCCTTTCTTGGTTCTAGAACTACATGACCAAATCTCATTTCTTGTTTTGTTTAAAATCAGCTATGTTCTCTGCCCTCTTCCACCATTCCACTCATATACTCTCTCAGACTAAACAGCTCTCTCTTTTTCTTCCCTGTCTAGGTTCCTTCTCCTTTGCCCTCCACTGTACACCTTACTCCCATTTGGTCGGTAATCATTATCAGCTTACTTATATAAGTCCTGGCTTTAACTGTAGTTGATCTCTTTCATATTGAGCTATTTGCGTGTAATTTGGGGGACAGAAGGGACCATCTGTGTGGTTTTAGCTTCTTATAGTATCACGTGAATAAAAGTGCTCAATAAATTTGGGGGACAAAAGGTACCATCTGTGTGGTTTTAGCTTCTTATAGTATCACATGGATAAAAGTGCTCAATAATTTTCACATTGTTCCATAACGAATATTTATCATATTCAAATTCAGCAGCGGTCTTCTAAGATAATGTAGTGAAGTCAATTCCTGGCCTATTTCTCCTTCCAGGGATGGAAGAAAACAAGACCTGTTCCCGTGCCCTCCTCCCCTCCCTGGGCCCGTCATCCCAGTAAGATATAAAGATGCTCGAGAGAACATTTGTGAAAGAACTTGACAGACGCCCTTGGAGAGAAAGCATTATTTTACTCTCTGGTGTTTTGAATATCATGAGAGTTTGAATTACGAATGAGCACACCCAAGCACATAATTGGTTAAGAACACTTTGAGACTCATTGTGGACACTGCTCACAGGTAACATTGATTGTGCAGCTCCAATCTCTAGAGCCATGGGGATTGGCGACCACAGCTACATCCATCTAATTCAGGAAGGACTTGAAATAGCTCCTGCGTTTCAGCACTCAGAAACAGAAAGGAAACAGAGCTGTTTCACATTTACCCTGAAGATGGAGCCATTTAACACTTTGGATACTTTATGATTCTAAAACTGATAACTCTGTCACTTTGTTTTGA
Source organism: Tragelaphus eurycerus (assembly GCA_935064755.1). Classification (NCBI taxonomy): domain Eukaryota; kingdom Metazoa; phylum Chordata; class Mammalia; order Artiodactyla; family Bovidae; genus Tragelaphus; species Tragelaphus eurycerus. The sequence continues at coordinate 5,162,478 of CAKXYN010000101.1, forward strand.
GACTGTAATGTTTTAGGACCTTGTTTTTCCCTTGAATGGGATGATTGCTTCCTAATTAACAGAAGAAATAAGAGTGTTATGAATATTTGGTTATGGGCGTGAATATCTGGACATCAGCCTGTGACCTTGCCCAAATTTACAGAGGTCACTTTTTCTTGTTTACCTTCTCCTCCTGGCATTTATGGATTCAGGAAATTAAGTATTTTTTATTTTCCAAACTTGTTTAGAATCCCCATCGTTGATGGCTTGCTGCAAAGGAAAGCACGTTTTAAAAGCAATGCTAAAGGGGGAATGTATCTATTTCAGGTGCCCTTGTATTGATCACAGGGTTTTCAGTGAATATAGAATCTTTGAGTCATAAGGATCATAGAGGGTGTCTAGTCTCCCTTCTCATATAAGTCTTATTTAAGACGTTTATTTATGTACTTTTGTTAGTTGTCATGCTGGATTAAAATATCTGTGTTTTACTTATATAACTCCCAAATCTAACCTTAACTGCACTCTTGAGCAATGACTTGTCCCTTTTCATTTGTGAATGAAAGTAAAGTAGATACAGATTGGCATGTTCTGCCCTAAGGAGCCTTCAGTTTTCATGACTGAACACCTTCTCATAAAGAGGATACAAAACAGGAATTCCCTGGTGGCCTAATGGTTCGATTTGGCACTTTCACTGCCGTAACCTGGGTTCAGTCCCTGGTCGGGGAACTGAGATCCTGCAAGCCACACAGTGAGGGGGAAAAAAATCAATTTTTAAACAAGCGATCTTATAAAAAGAGACAAAACCCACAGCGAATTAGGGGCCAAAATATCTCACTTGGAACATGAATGTCCCTGATTGAGAAGGACTGAAGATACAGATGTGCTGTCCCCAATAAGCCATCTGGACATTTTCGTAAATCGGGGTCAGGTGAGACATGATGCTGTGTGCTTGGGCACACACTGGAAGGGTGGCTGACTTACCATTAATACAAGGCATCTGCAGATGGTAAAGAGTCTGCCTGCAACGTGGGAGACCTGGGTTCGATCCCTGGGTTGGGAAGATCTCCTGGAGAAGGAAATGGCAACCCCCTCCAGTACTCTTGCCTGGAGAATCCCACGGACGGAGGAGCCTGGTGGGCCACAGTCCACGGGGTTGCAAAGAGTCGAACATGACTGAGCGACTTCATTTTCACTTTCACTTGGTCCTCAGAAGGACCAACTACAACCTTAGGAAGAATCTTAAGTGCTGGGACCTCATCCCATCTTGGGACTCTCTGGTGCCTTGGACATGGACCATCCATTACAGGCTGAACTCCAGCATCCACTTTTATCTGACATTCTGGAGCCCCAACTCAGAGCCCTTCTGGCTGAGAGGCTGTGGTCTATGTCAATTCCACCATTTATGAGGCTTCCCTGGTGGCTCAGACATTAAAGAATCTGCCTGCCATGCAGGAGACCAGGGTTTGATCCCTGAGTCGGGAAGATCCCCTGGAGAAGAGAATGGCTATCCACTCCAGTATTCTTGCCTAGAGAATCCCATGGACAAAGGAGCCAGTCCAGTCTGACTCTTTGACTCTCTGCAAAGAGTCAGATGCATTTGTAGGACAACAACCGCAACAACTGTTATTGCAGCTGCTATTACTTCTCCTCCTCCTCTTCCCCTACTGTCTTGTAACATTATTGTTATTATTTTCAGATATCTATTGTTATGAATCAATTTAGCCCCAAACTTGATGTATCAAAAACAGAACAGCTTCGTATGCATAGTTTCTGTAGGTCAGGAATTTGGGAGCTGCTGACTTGGGTTTCCCATTTTGTATGATGTAGGTTTTTTGGTAGATGTCCTTTATGAAGGTGATCTATGTAATTCCTTCTCTTCCTAGATTGTTGAGTTTTTCTAATCATGAAAGGATCTGGGCTTTTGTCAAATCCTTTTTTTGCGTCTGTCAAGATGATCATATGGCTTTGTCTTTTATTCTATTACTATCACATGATAACACTGACAAATTTTCATATGTTATGGTTGGTTGAAAATTCTTTTTTATGTGTTGCTAGATTTGGTTTGCTAGTATCTTCTCAGGAATATTTGCATCTGTATTTATAAGGGATCTTGGTCTATAGTATTCGTGTTTTGTGGTTTGTTTGCTTCCAATGTTGGTGTAATGCCGGCTTCACTAAATGAGCTGGGATGTGTCACCTCCTCTTCTTGCTGAAGAGATTGAGAAGTGTTGATGTTAATCCTTTTTTAAAATTTTGATAAAATTCACCAGTGGAGCCATCTGGACCTGGGTTTTGCTTTGTGGAAAATTTTTTTTGCTCACTAATTCAATTTCTTTGCTTGGTATGGATCTATTCAGAGTTTCTCTTACTTTGTTTTTGTAGTTTATATCTTTCTGGGAACTTTTATACTTTAGGCTATCTAATTTTTTGAATGTACAATTGTTCATAGTATTCCTATATCCTTTCATTTCATTCCTTACTCAGATTTTCTGTTGTATTTTTCATTTGCATACTTTGATTCTTAAATTTTTTTCCCTTTAATTCTTTGAACCTACTTATAATAATGTCTTGAAATCTTTGCCGGCTAAATCCAACAGTCCAACGTCTAATGACAGGTGGTATCTGTTAACTACTTTTTTGCTGAGTATTGGTCTCAATTTCTTGATTTTTCATGTGTCTTATAATTTTTTGTTGGAAAGTAGATAATTAGATAAGGGGATCTTCCCGATCCAGGGATCGAACCCTGGTCTCCCGCATTGCTGGTAGACGCTAACCTCTGAGCCACCAGGGAAGCCTAGATAGCATTATAGCTACTCCGAATGCTGATTTTCCCCAGATAGTTATTGTAGTTGCTTATTTTCTTGTGTGTTTCTTGTTTGTATAAACTTGCCTGGACTAATGCTGTGAAATCTGTCCCCCACCATGGTAGGTGGCCACTGATGTTTTCCTTCAGTGCTTCTTCGTGTTCTGCCTCTCTTGTTTTTAACCTTGGTTTCCAAGGTGTATCTTTATTGTCTGTGTAGCTTAATGGCCAGTCAACACTTGAGCTTAGGCTGTGTCTGAACACCTGCAACAGCAGTAAGAAAGCTCTTGTCCTCTGTCGACAGGTCTGGGTGGATCAAAGACAGTGAATCCAGCATTCAGACCATTTGCAAGTCTTCCTGAGTGTTTACATTCTGCTGGGCCCTTTTGTATCACCTCCGATGCACACTGCCTTGGGATCAATCAGAATATGTAAATAGCTTGGACCCTCTCCGGTCTTAATAACCATGTATACAGTCACAGTTTGGAACATGCTTGCCTTAGCCGCAACCTCAGGCCAGGAAAGTCACTGCCTCTTCCAAATTTTCCATTACTGAGAATATCACTTCTACCAATGATGCAACTTGATGCATATAGTCATTGTCCTCAATTCCAAATCATGTGAACCCTTTGACCATGACAGCAAAGCTTCCAGGACTCACAGCCTGCCTCGCCCAGGCAGAGCCTGCATGTAACCTGGGAGATTTGAATGAACCTTTTAATGTCATTTTGAAAGTGAAAGGCACTCAGCTGTGTCTGACTCTTTGCGACCCCATGGACTATACAGTTCATGGTATTCTGCAAGCCAGAATACTGGAGTGGGTAGCCTTTCCTTTCTCCAGGGGATCTTCCGAAACCAGGGATCGAACTCAGGTTTCCCAGGTGGATTTTTTACCAGCGGAGCCACAAGGGAAGCCCAAGAATACTGGAGTGGGTAGCCTATCCCTTCTCCCGACCCAGGAATCAAACCGGGGTCTCCTGCACTGCAGGCAGATTCTTTACTAAGCTATCAGGGAAGCCCAGTGTCATTTTATTGGTGGTGGTAGTGTAGTCACTAAGTCATGTCCAACTCTTGTGACCCCAAAAACTGTAGCCTACCAGGCTTCTCCATCCATGGAGTTCTCCAGGCAAGAATATTGGAGTGGGTTGCCAGTTCCTTCTCTGTTATATTATTAGCCATTAATTACTTATTTACCAAGGAGGATTGCAGAAAGAAAGGAAACCCAGAAATGTCACATTATATATAATCTCACTTTATGTATATATTATTATATATAAACATATTAAATTCAGTGACAGATATTGTTGAGCACTTAAGTCTAGGCAGTCTTTTAGAAAATAAAGGTGTAGTGTGAAAAAGCAAAAGCCAAAACTAAAACAAAAAGCAAAGTTCTCTCAAGAAACTTACATTCTTTTAGAGATAGGGGTGAGGTATGGGGGTCACAGACATATACATAAAAAAGAAATGACATATGGTGTCATGAAGAAAAATAAAGCAAGGTAAGGAGGTAAAGAATGTGCCTGCAATGCGGGAGACCCAGGTTCATTCCCTGCGTTGGGAAGATCCCTTGAAGAAGGAAATGGCAACCCACTCCAGCATTCTTGCCTGGAGAATACCATGGACAGAGGAGCCTGATGCACTACAGTTTCCGGGGTCGCAAAGAGTCAAACACGACTGAGTGACTAACTCTTTCACTTTCAAGGAGAATAGGATGTGGTGGATTGATTGAAGGATGCTGTTTTGTACAGAGGTGTGTGTCTGAGAATGCATCTCTGGCATGGGTGTAGAAACGGTGCATCTCTGAGAATGCATCTCTGACGTGTGTAGTAAGGAAGAGTTCCACGTGGATATCTGAAAGGAACAGGCAGAAGGCATGGCCAGTACAAAGATGCCTGGATGGATGGTCAGGTTCACAGCAAAGAGGTTAGCATGGAGTCACCTGGAGCGGAGGGAATGAGAGAGACGGGAGTGGTCCTGTGTGGCATCAGAGAGTTAGCGTTGGGTGGGGGTTAGATCCTCCAGGGCTTTGAAGGTCATGGAATAGACTTGGGATTTTGCTCTGAGCTAGAGAGGAAGTCACTGGAGGCTGTTGAGCAGAGGGACAGTGTGACATGATGCACATTTGAAAAGTCAGACTCTTGCTGTTGGGTAGAGAATAGATGCAGGGCAAGATGCAGGCTGGAAATCCAGCAAAGGGAGCCTCACCGCCATCCAGGTGAGAGATGGCCAGGAAGGTGGCAGTCCAGGTGTGAAGACTGGTTGGAGACTGGATGTACTTAAAAGCAGAGAAGTCGACTTAGGTAGTACATGCCAAAGAGAGAGAAATCGATAGTTTCTGCAGTTATTTTAGCCTGTTCGTTTCAAAAATGGAAGTGCTATTTCCAAGATGGATTGCAAGAGGAGCAGATTTTTAGAGGGGGGAGGGGGTGGGGAAGGAGGGAAGAAGGCAGGGAGGGAGGGGAGGGAGTTGAAGAATGGGAGATATTGGAAGTTCATTTTTGAACATATTCAGTGTAAGTCACCTATTGGGTTTTCAAGCACAGAGGTCAAAGAGACCGTTGGCTCTTTGAGTCTGGAGGACAAGGACGGAGCTTGGGTTGGGATGGCAGTTTGTGACTCTCCATCCTAGAGATGGGGTTTGACACCTTTAGACAGAACAAGATCACACCCTTACACCCATCCCTGTGTGCACATTCCATAATATATGCGACAGAAAAAAAAAATCTTCTGTGCCTCCACTTCCCCTCCATCTGCCACCCAGTTTCTCTGATCTCCTCTGCACGAAACCCTGAAATAAAATGTGTCTGTATTTGCTCTCAGTTTCTTCTCCTCCTAGTCTCTCTTGACTTCATTCCAAAGAGGCCTCCCTCCTGCCCAGCTTCTGGGTGATCTTATCCCGTCACTGGGCGTTCCATACTTGCAATAAGCTGATTATCTCCACTTAACAATGAAGAAACTGAAGTTCAGGGAGGTTAAGGCCATTTGAGTATTCAGTAACAGAACTCAAACCAGAGCGTCACTTTCCTGTCCCCAGCCTGCCTTTTGTCACTACACCCTAGTTCTTGAGGACAGAATAGAATGGTGTTTGCAAACAGGGCCTTGGAAGATGGGCTTGATGGCCAATTTACACTGAACATTTTTAAAAACCCCTCATCATTATGTAAATAGAATACATCTCACCCTGATAAATGTATGTGTTTAAATGGTTCATGTCTATTCTCCTGTAAGAAATAAAGCTTGTATAAAGACTGTGGACTTGTTGCTGTGTTGCTTTAAAACATGATAGTTCTTAGAAATCACTTAATCTTTTGACAATGTATGATAATGGCCTGCTTGGAGAATATGAGAGTAGGAGTCAGAATTCTTTCCTTGACATCCTGAAGAATAGGGCAGGCAAGAGGCTTTCAGAGAGGGATGGCAGGATGTGTTATTTTCCTTAGAGTCCCAGACAGGCAGACCCACGTCTTCTTTCTGGCCTAAGTAGCTGTGACTTAAAGTCGATCTCATATTATTATTTCTCTGTCTTCCTTGGATATTCATTACTTGCCATGGAAGGAGAAAGGTCTCCCAGAGGACTTGAAAAATATTTGTCCTGATGTGATCATGTCTTTGTATGCATTTGTCCTGACGTGATTGTGTCTTTGTAGGCATTCATGTGGTCTGAGATCCTGTACACAGGATGGAGCAATGCCTTAGAGATCATATGTGGTGAAATGCTTTTTCTTGTTCTTCAGATCCTTGTCGTATATTGCCAGTCCTGTATAGATGAATTTGTTCAAAGAATCGATTGAGTGATGGCTCAAGGTTAAAGTGCGATATTAGGGGATGATTTTTCTATACAAGGGAATTCGGACTGAGTTTGAGGAGGTAGAGGGTGTGAATTGTCAAAGAGAAATCTGGAAGGAAGGGGCTGCTACATGCAGAGGCTCAGATGCAAGAACAAAGACACTGTCCATGAGATTCTATTAGGATATCTACTGAGTTGAAGAGAGGACCACATGAAGAGATGCTGAGAATAGAGATGATTTTGATGGGGCAAATGAGTAGGGGATTTGAGGTCCAGGATCAGAACTGGAATTTGCCTCTAGTTTCTTGTTGAAAGCAGAGCCATGGAGAGATTTTCTTGGTGCCTAACAGGTCCTGGGCTACAGCTGGACGGATGAGGGTGAGGGCAGATTGGAGTCAGGAGGTGTGGAGGAAGCTGCCACGGCCATGGCTGTGTCTGAAGATGGTGCTGAGCTGATTGAGATGATGGGAGCAGTGTGCGTGGCATGGTCAGTGCTGATGGAGACTGAGAGCCGGGACAGATTGGCCTTCCGAGCTGTTGGTGCTGATGGAGACTGAGAGCCGGGATAGATCGGCCTTCCGAGCGCTTGATATCAGGTTACAACATCATACTCCGGTGAAGGTGGGGTAGCCTGGGTGTGCAACAGCCCTGAATCGGGACAGCTGAGTCTCCACTCTAATACTGTCATAAGTCAAGATCCTGGCATGTCGTTGGATGTTTCTGCAGCTCTCCGTCATCTAGTAAGTGTTACAGGTGAACTGTGTTGACTGAATAGCCATCTGGCATGGATCCGTTATTATGGATCAGTTAAGACTCTGCCTGCCAGTGCTGGAGATGCAGGAGACATGGGTTTGATCCCTGGGTGGGGAAGATGTCCTCGAGGAGGAAATGGCAACCCACTCCAGTATTCTTGGCTGGGAAGTCCCATGGACAGAGGAGCCTGGCAGGCTACAGTCCATGGTGTCACAAAGAATTGAACACAACTAAGCACACACGCACACACACACATACACACACCACACACAGTTCAGCAGAGAAACATCTTTAGAGTCGATTCACAATGAGAAAGCCCTTCTCATACTTTGGCCTAAGTGCTTTGGTGGGGGAAACATAAGATGCTATGGGGCTACACTCATTGGAGAAGACTCTGATGCTGGGAGGGATTGAGGGCAAGAGGAGAAGGGGACGACAGAGGATGAGATGGCTGGATGGCATCACTGACTCGATGGATGTGAGTCTGAGTGACCTCCGGAAGTTGGTGATGGACAGGGAGGCCTGGCGTGCTGCGATTCATGGGGTCGAAAAGAGTCGGACACGACTGAGCGACTGATCTGATCTGATCTGATGGGGCTACTGATAGGAGGTCAAGGAAAGTACTCTGCATTCTCAGTGAAGCTACTTCAGCTGGGTGAAGGAGCTTCAGTCAAGAGAAGGGTCGGTTTAGGCAATGAGAGAAGGGCAGTAGAGGAATGGTGTTCAGTCTAAGGTGACAGCGTTGCAGCAACCTGCCTGTGTGCCCGGGGAGGAGGAGGAAGTTGGGGAGACTGAAACGGGAAGGCAGAAGGTGGACAGCAGGCATCATCTCAGCCACCTTAAATGGGGGAGCCTTGGGGCTACCTGTGAATAAAGGGGTCATGTGATCCCACACGCGTTTAGAAGATTCCTCCGGCTGTTTTGTGAAAAGCAGACTGGCGGAGACCACACGGGAGCTGCGTATGCATCAGTGGGTAGACGTTTGTATGAATCCAGGCGGAAACCTGAACGCAAGAGGTGCCAGGGCACACGTGCACAGTAGATGGGCTTAATTCACGTTTAGGAGACGAGAGATCCCTTGCTTGGGGGCTGCTTGGGTGTTTTGGCAAAGTGGGCAGTAGTGGAAGGGTGGGTGGAGGAAGAGGACTACGGTAGTGTTAACTAGTGGGCACATGCCAAGGATGGAGAGAGCTTTCCTGTCTGGACCTGGGACCTTTTATTCATTTATTTTGGCCCTGCTGGGTCTTTGTTGTGGTGCGCTGGCTTCTCTAGCTGGAGCTCTGGAGCTTAGATGCCCCAAGGCATGTGGGATCTTAGTTCCCGGACTAGGGATCGAACCCCGTCCCCTGTATTGAAAGGCAAATTCTTAACCACTGGACCACCAGGGACGTCCCTGGATCTGGGTGCCTTTTAGAATGTTACTAATATTAAGGGTCTTAGGTACATGTGTGTACGTGTGTTTAATCTGAACTGTTCTTATAATGCCATAAAAAAGCTTTCAGCACATATGTTGCCTGAAATATATATGTATATGTATTTTTTTCTTTTCTGTCTCACACACACATCTGAAATGAAATACAGTAAGGCATCAGCAGTGGTTATCTCAAGGAGGCAGACTGTCAGTGATTTATTTTAATGCATCCTTCTGTTTGTCTAATTTTCTACCATGAGAATTAAAGTTTTTACTCCTCAAGACCGAGAAACAATTAAAGGTTTGAGAAGAAATGTATCTGCCATTACTGACTTTTGTTTTAGCGAAAGAAGATGGCAAAATACTAAACACAGTCTTTATAATCCTGGCTGGCAATTTCTTCCCTGAGGTTATTGTCTATTTCAGACAAAGAAAAGAGGTGTATGATCCCAGAAACCTTCAGCTGTGAAGAAAACAAAACAGAGAGCAATATATTTTGTCCCTGCTAGTATTTTCTGCTAACTCCTTGTTTCTCAGCTACCCGAGTGACATCAACTTCACTAACTAAATTAAAAACTATAAAGCTGTGAACGAAGAAATCTTGCAAGTAATGAGCCCACATCACATAAGTAGAGGAAGAAATATATATAAGGAACATAGTATTCACCATTCTTATCCTTAAATGCCGATAAAAATGTTGCAAACTTGCCTGATGCGGAGATGTGAAGTACATCCAGCTCATTCTTAGCCAGATATATCAACTTTGTGTTACCCAACATTTTGGGTTAAAAGTGCAATTTGATTTTTTTTACTAAGGGATCTGAAGTAAGAGGAATTAGGAGGAAATTTGGTGAACCAAAAACTTAATGAGACCTCAAGCCCAATGCAGGGCTTCCCAGGTGGCACCAGTGGTAAGGAATCTTCCTGTCAATACAGGAGATGCAGGTTCGATCCGCGGGTCAGGAAGATCCCCTGGAGGAGGAAATGGCAACCCACTCCAGTATTATTGTCTGGAAAATTCCATGGACAGAGGAACCTTTCAGGCTACAGTCCAAGGGGGTCACAAAGAGTCAGACATGACTCAGAGGCTGCACATATGAGCACGATGCAACATGAAGCTAGTCCTGAAATATTCAGACATGTCTATTTATCTAACCTGCAATGGGCCTTGGCACAGATTCTCAGTCTTCCATGTTGTGTATGGTTTCAGATGACCTCTGAAAACTGCCTGTGGCATCCTGCACCTCGGAATGATCCCATTTTCCATCTGTTGCCATGCCAGTGTTTCGCTTACCAGCAGCTGTCAGATGGGTATTATAATGAATGCGTTCATAGCAAATGTTATAAAGCCAAATATAACCAGTGTTCAGGAGGAAGCCGACGGCACGGTGCTTACAAAGAGACTGCAAATGGGCCTCTCTTGTCTGCATCAGGAAACTGGCTTGAAACAGTGTCTCACAGGCTGGTTTACAAGGACCTGTGTTTGCCAACTCAGAATGAATCTTTCCCTAGTTGATGCAGAGATGCCTGCTACCTGGCTACAGGGAACTTCAGAGTAATTGTCCTTTAGCCCTTTCAGAAGGGCTGCACATCACAGACTTAGAAAACAAACTTATGATTGCCCGGGGGGAAGGGACAGTTAGGTTGGGAAGGTCATGTACACACGGCTTTATTTAAAATGGACAACCAACAAGGAGCTACTGTGTTGCACGTGGACCTCTGCTCACTGCTCTGTGCCAGCCTGGACAGAATGGGGGTTTGGGGAGAATGGAGACAGGTATATGTATAGCTGAGTCCTTCTGCTGTTCACTTGAAACGTCCACAATATTGTTAATTGGCTATACCCCAATGCAAAATGTTTTTGGAGTTAAAAAAAAAGGTGTGGGGGGTTGCTGTGCACGTGGATTAGTCAAGCGTGTGCATATTTTCACATGCAAACAAGTCTCTTTTTGCATATGCTAAAATGGGTATATTCTTAAGTCCCAGGGTGGGCAGGGACTCATTGTTCTGGCCCTGAGTCGGCTTGGGGTGGGGTGTTAGGAATGTGGGAGTTTAATAACCATCGCTTGATGCCCTTGTAGCAAAACCATTCTTGGAAGAGTCCTGCTTGCGCCTGTGTGCTCTCTCTGTGTATCTCCATTGCTTATTTATTTTTGAATTGCCCACAGGGAAAAGTGCCGTTAGCACCAGCAGACTCTCTCAAGCACTGCCAAATAGTCCCCGCTACCCTCTCGGGCAGGAGGGCAAGTTTGAGCTCTGAGGGAGGCAGGGGCATCCGGGCAGTGCCTGTGGTTCTGACCTGGCATCCAGGACTCTGGTGCTGTTAATCCACCTGCACTCATCAGGCCTGCTGAAGCCTTGGGAGACAGCCTGGCTGTCTGAGCACTCAAAGTTCAGGGATGTGGCTCGCTGTCCTACTTGCTGAATTGACTGGGATCATTTTAAACCATTACCTTATACTGATGGAAATGGGTCCAAAAGACTGCTTGTTGTATTTACTCGGGGGCTTAATTTGCCTGTTTCCCAGGATTTTCTCTTTCCATTTGTGGTTAAGGTTAAGAAAATCTCCCTCCTGAAGTTTATATATACCTCCACTCCAAACTGACGTACCCTGTTCTTTTTTCCTATGAAATGAAGAAGAGGAATGTTTTGTGAGTTGATACTAATAATATGTGACCCCATGGATTGTAGCCTGCCAGGCTCCTCTGTCTGTGGGTTTCTTGAGGCAAGGATACTGGAGTGGGTTGCCGTTTCCTCCTCCAGGGGATCTTTCCAACCCAGGGATCAAACCTGGGTCTCCCACATTGCAGGCAGATTCTTTACCATCTGAGCCACTGAAGAAGCCCCATTAATATATGTGTACTTTTTTTCCACTCAAGCTCAAATAATGGAGTGAAAGCTATCACAACATGTCTGCTGCGTGGATAGACCTGGAATATATATTTGTAAAGTCCTCCCGGCATTTTCCTGTGCTTCATAGTCTGCACATGCTCAATTAGTGCTTGAATAAGCGAATGAATGAATGAACAGTCATTTGAATGAATTCACATTGCTTTGATGTATCATTTAGTGTCCTTGATTGTACAGAATTTATATATCAAAATGAAAACAGAAGGCGAGTAATGTTCAGTATACAGTGTAAGTACTGTACTGTATAGTATTTGTATAGTATCTATAATATGGGCATTATATTATAATGTTAGATGTGCACGTTCTGGAGTCTTCATCACCTGTGTTTGAGTTCTGCCTTCATGTAACTAACCAGATGACCTGGAGCAAATGATTTAATTTTCTAAGCCTTTGTTGCTTCCTTCAGAAAATTAGGATGAAAAAAGATCTACCCCATAAGTTTGCTATGCAGTTTAAATGAGAAAACCTATATAAAGCTGTCAGCACTGTGCCTGTAACATACAAGCCCTCGATGAATGCTCGATGGCATCATTATTATTATTGGCCTAACGTTTTCCTTCCGGCGAACACACACCTGTCAATTTCCCCCATCAAAGATGTGGCTTGACTTAGTCGCTGCTGGCTCTGCCCTCAAAATCACTGAACCACGTGCTACTCGGCATATTGCACAAAATATGGTGCTTGGAATATCATGGCTTATATATTTTATCTTGCTGGCGAAGGATTCTAAAAGGTTTAAAGCTTAAATCAGAGCCCACATTTACGCCGAGTCTGGAGAAGGCACCATATGCCTCTCCATCTTGTGTGTGGTCCCACTGCAAGGGAGGGGGAATGACAACACGCCCGGGGCTCCAGCCAAAACTTGAGGCCGACGGCCGAAATCCAGGTCTGGGCAGCCTCCTTGCCTCTCCCGGTTCTGTCTGCCTGTGCCTTTGACCTTGGCAGCCAAGGTCTGAGCAGTTCCTCTTTGCTTTCTGTCATTAATCACTCCTAAAGCATCTCCTGAACAGACAGCTTGGTTGGATTGAATAACGTGCCTGTGTTTTCTCATCTGATACAAGCACGAGCTAAACTGGAGTCGCCTCCACTGGTGAGCGTGGGTATCGGGCTAGAGCGGGATTTTCCAGCAGCGTCTTACCTGAAAATATTCTATTAATTGGCTGTTAACATTGTGCTCCTGTTACTGTGGTGCGTGCAATTACGACCTACTGTTTCAAGCTTTCCATTGCAGCTGAAATTATTGCCGAGGAGGGGGAGGGGTGACATTTACTTTCACTGGAAAATGAGGCCAGGTTTTGGCTTCGAGAAGGTAGAGGTGGCACATGGCAGTGCCTCTCAGCAAATGTATCATGGTAGGAGATATTAACCACGCCCCACTGTACAGTCGCCATTTATTAATTTTTTAGATATTTATTTATCTTGGGCTGTGCTGGGTTGTCGTCTCTGTGTTTGGGCTAGTTGCGGTGCACAGGCCTTTCGTTGCAGTTTCTCTAGAGCACACAGGCTTCAGTAGCCACTGCACGAGGGCTCAATAGTCGTGGTATAGAGGCTTAATTGCCCCATGGCAGGTGGGATCTTCCAGGACTAGGGACTGAACCCACGTTCCCTGCATTGCAAGGCCGATTCTTTACCACTGGACCACCAAGGAAGGCCCAGTGGCCATTTATTTTTACAGTTATGGATGTACCACTTAATGCATCTTTCCTGAATAGAATAAAAGCTAATACTGTATCGAAAAGGTACTTGGTTGAGGTGAAAGTAAGAGAACAAGAATAACCTGTCGTATTTTGCGTGGTCCGAAATTCTGATACGTCTGATGGTACTTTAGAGGTTTTAAAAGAGGTTTCTGTTTGTTTAACAAAGTGGGGACTCATGCCAGAGAGTTTTCACTACATACTGAAATTCTTATGGAAATCCATAACAGAGCTTTACCTGGAACCCAAGAGCTGTAGAATTTTCTACTAGATCATAAGGCCCCCTAAAAGAAACATTGTGATTTGGGGAGGAAAGAATCATCTTCTGTAATGAAGGTACCATTAAGCTGACATAGTAACAAAGGAATCCATCTCAGACTTGGAATTCTGTACATGTTTCCTGGGACAAAATGGCCTTAAACAGCGCCCAGTGGATGGAGTCAGAAAGCATGAGATGACAACATGCAGCTCCTTCTGGACATGTTTTTTAGCCCTGAGCAATTCAGCCTTACCTCCCACCCACATCAATCACTATTAAGTCCCTGTGTTTTCTTCCCCACTGCGCCTTAGGAGAGAGGATGTCAGTGCCATTTAGCACAGTGAGATTTTCCCAGAATGCTTCTCCAGACCTGTCTTTGGATGCTGGGAAGACATTCTACTCCGTTAACTGCAGGATGGTTGCACCCTTACCCGTGTCGCATCAGATGGGCATTCCTGGGTGACTAATGAGTGGGGTGGAGGTGGGCTCTACGTTTTGTCTTCTAGAGAAACAACCAAGAAGATGAGTAATGTCGTTCTTGGTTCTAGTCTTAGCTCGCTTTCCTGTCTTCATTTCAGCCCTTCCTCCTCCTTTATTTCTTCTTCCTTCTCTCTCCTGTTTGGATTCTCTCTCTCTCTCTCTTCCCTTCTCTCCCTGTCCTCTTTGTTGTAGACACAGATGCTCACTCACAATTTTACCCATCCATGAACTGGTATCTTTAATGAGGACTGTCTCTAGACATCTTCTCGTAATAGCAGAAAATGTCTGGTACCCAAATTACAGAGATGTGGTAGAGGAGATCAAATGTATATCTTGATGCCACCATGAACTAACTTGGTGACTCTGGATATATACTCTAGTCTCTCTGTGTCTGTTTTTTCATATATAAATCTAGAATGATAATAATACCAATCTTGTAAGGTTGCTGAATGATTAAATTATGTATATATCAATGAAGTGTTTAGCATGAGGTCTGCTGCATTAAAAGCGTTCAGGAAACATTGGTTTTATTACACCATTTTTAAAGTTGAAGTATAGTTAATTTACAACCTTGTGTTAGTTTCAGGTGTACCACAAAGTGATTCAGTCACACACACACACACACACACATATATATGTATGTATTCTTTTTCAGATTATTTTCCATTATAGGTTATTATAAGGTATTGACGATGCTACACTTCATGGGAAATAGATGGAGAAACAGTGGAAACAGTGTCAGACTTTATTTTTTTGGACTCCAAAATCACTGCAGATGGTGACTGCAGCCATGAAATTAAAAGACCCTTACTCCTTGGAAGGAAAGTAATGACCAACCTAGATAGCATATTCAAAAGCAGAGACATTACTTTGCCAACAAAGGTTCGTCTAGTCAAGGCTATGGTTTTTCCAGTGGTCAAGTATGGATATGAGAGTTGGACTGTGAAGAAAGCTGAGCACCGAAGAATTGATGGTTTTGAACTGCAGTGTTGGAGAAGACTCTTGAGAGTCCCTTGGACTGCAAGGAGATCCAACCAGTCCATTCTAAAGGAGATCAGTCCTGGGTGTTCTTTGGAAGGACTGATGCTGAAGCTGAAACGCCAATGCTTTGGCCACCTCATGAGAAGAGCTGACTCATTGGAAAAGACCCTGATGCTGGGAAAGATTGGAGGCAAGAGGAGAAGGGGACAACAGAGGATGAGATGGCTGGATGGCATCACTGACTCAATGGACGTGAGGTTGAGTGAACTCTGGGAGTTGGTGATGGACAGGGAGGCCTAGTGTGCTGTGATTCATGGGGTTGCAAAGAGTCAGACATGACTGAGCGACTGAACTGAACTGAACTAAATACAGCAAGTGCTATACAGTAAGTCCTAACTGTTTTTCTATTTTAAGTTATACCAACCCTATGAGGTAGGTGCCATTCAGTTCAGTTCAGTCACTCAGTCGTGTCCAACTGTTTGTGACCCTATGGACTGGAGCACGTCAGGCTTCCCTGTCCATCACCAACTCCAGGAGTTTACTTAAACTCATGTCCACTGAGTCGGTGATGCCATCCAGCCATCTCATCCTCTGTCGTCCCCTTCTCCTCCCGCCTTCAGTCTTTTCCAGCATCAGAGTCTTTTCAAATGAGTCAATTATCAGGTGGCCAAAGTATTAGAGTTTCAGCTTCAGCATCAGTCCTTCCAATGAATATTCAGGACTGATTTCCTTTAGGATGGACTGGTTGATCTCCTTGCAGTCCAAGGAACTCTCAAGAGTCTTCTCCAACACTATGGTTCAAAAGCATCAATTCTTTGGTGCTCAGCTTTCTTTATAGTCCAACTCTCACATCCATTAGTATTCTATTTGGGGGATGGGGTGCCATGCCTTGAGGCATACAGGATCTTAATTCCCTGACCAGGTATCAAACCTGTGACCTTGCAGTGGGAATGCAGAGTCCTAAACATTGGACAGTCAGGAAAGTTCATATCTACTTTATATATAGAAGTATATACATGTTAATCTGAACATTGTGTATTATTACTAATAGAAAGCATTTTCATTGGACTCCATTCCATAAGATGCAGGATCAAAGCTACTATTCACCAGAAAAAAGCAATCTTCAAACAGCATATCCTACCTGAATTCAGGCATTGGAATTAATAGCCAGGAAAAGTTCCACTCAGTGTTGACTATGGAATATTTGGAATATTTACCTTTGTTCTTTGAGGAAATGTATGATTAGAGCCATATAAAAAAGTTACCCCCTTATGGTTCATCTCTAACTTGCTAAGGGTTTCAGTTTTAATGAATCCTGTTGGCGAGGCTGTGTGTCCACCCCACCTGTTCACCTTTTCTTAGAAAACCTCATTCAAGGCTTCAGGGTATCTCCCAATAGATCAAAGATCTATTGATTGCCACTCACTGGCAATAGCTGATTGGATTGAGGAAACACATGAATGGGGCTGGCCAGTCAGACTCGCTCTTCCTGGAAGTTGAGAATTTTGACACAGAACAATGTCCATACTATTTTAATAGAGGTTTTGTTGAGAAGGATGTTAGGAAGTAAGCTCTAGGAAGTTTAGGATTAAGACTAGGAAGATTAAGATTGTTGTTTTGTTGGGTTTCTTCTTTTTTCATTGTCTCCTCTTTCTTTCTTTCACTTTCATGCATTGGAGAAGGACATGGCAACCCACTCCAGTATTCTTGCCTGGAAGATCCCAGGGACAGGGGAGCCTAATGGGCTGCCATCTATGGGGTCGCACAGAGTTGGACACGACTGAAGCGACTTAGCAGCCTCTTTATTTGCTTTTGGTTAAGTGAAGCTGCCTCCAAGATTGTGACCTCTGTCTCCTGGTCTTCTATTTTCTCCTAACTATCAGCCACCCTTTATTGAGCAGTTACTTAGCACTGCATTCAGTGCTTTGCATACATTCTCACTTAATGCTTCAAACACCTGTCTAAAGTAGGCATCAGGTAAGGAAACCAAGGCTCAAAAAAGCCTCAATTAAGCCACTCAAGATAAGAAAGCCTTCAGGAATTTAAGCCCAGGATTCCAAAGCTCATATGTCATTACCAGTCAGTAGAGAAAATTGTATGTTGCAATTTTACCTCTTCCAGGTCACTAGCTGTGTTAGTTTAAATGATCTGAGGTAGCCTCAGTTCCATAGTCAATAAAATAAGCATAATAATACCATCTTTCCAATTTTGGTGGGTGGTTGTCGTTGTTCACTTGCTAAGTCGTGTCTGACTTTTTGCAACTCCATGAAGTGCAGCACGCCAGGGGTCCCAGTCCTTCTCTATTTCCCTGAGTTTGCTGAAACTCATGCCCATTGAGATTCCAGCCAATCACCTCATCCTCTTTCGCCCCCTTCTCCTCTTTCCTTCACTCTTTCCCAGCATCAGCGTCTTTTCCATTGAGTCGGCTCTTCCCATCAGGTAGCCAAATTATTGGAGCTTGTGTTTCAAATTGTGCAAAGTACTTAACATGTTACATGGAATGCAGTAGACAGTAAGTCCAGGCCTTTTTTCTTTTTTTGAATAAAAAATAATTAGTTTCTCATTCTGGAAGATTTCAATTTGAATACATGAATTTGACTTTAAAAACTGAACCCACCTTCAAATTTGAATTATTGCCTAACTAGATCCATGAAGCTGGAAATGGAGAAACAACACACAATTCTAGCAATATCAACGTTATTATTTTCATTTTTTTCCTGATGCTGTCAGGTTATTATTTGTGCTGTTTCTTAGAATAATAGAATTTATTCAGGCAATTTATCCTTAATACAAGTGATATAAATGGGGCTATGCGGAGCTTATATATCATGCTAATAATGTCTGGTTCATCCTTTTTTTTGTTTTTTCTCCCTCTCTCTTTACAAATGGAGACATTGATTTCCTACCCTGTCCTGTCTTTTATTACATTTTCTGCATCGAGGTCATCTCTCTTTTTCGCCTACACTGGATTCCAAAAGCTGAAATGGTGTTTAATACCGGGCAATGGCACCCCACTCCAGTACTCTTGCCTGGAAAATCCCATGGAGAGAGGAGCCTGATGGGCTGTGGTCCATGGGGTCGCTAGGAGTCGGACACTACTGAGCGACTTCACTTTCACTTTTCACTTTCATGTATTGGAGAAGGAAATGGCAACCCACTCCAGTGTTCTTGCCTGGAGAGTCCCGGGGATGGTGAAGCCAGGTGGGCTGCTGTCTCTGGGGTCGCACAGAGTCGGACACGACTGAAGTGACTTAGCAGTAACAGTATTTTTAAAGCATCTATTTTGTGCTTTCTTTGGTATTGTGTGTATTGGAGTAGAGTAAAAGAGAAGAAATAATGTATTTACCCAGGTATAGGTTAAATCCATTGGTTATAAATGTATCTGGCCAATGACTGAAGCACAGCTATAGAACTTTATATTGGGAGCTTCTGAAATAGTTTTGATTAAATGCATATATGTTTAAAGATGTGTTGAAATTTTGAATGTATTTGTGTAGAATTAGTGTCTTTTATTTTAACATTTTTGGACTTATCCTGTTACATCATCTACTCTGGGAATCTTCTTTGTTAGGAATTCTTTAAAAGTACTATTTTAGTCTACTTAGTAAGTTACAGGTTTGTTCTGATTTTTCTTAATTCCATCACGCTAAAATCTAAGTAGGTTGTACCTTTCTAGAAATTTATACTTGGTTTTGAAGTTTCTGATTTTTTGGTGTGTAATTTTTCATACTAGCTTCTAATGATTGCTTTTATTTTGAAAAAAATTGAAAAAGATGTGGACACTATTCATGGTCTCATTTCTTCTTACTCCCTACTCTCTCTTTCTTTCTCTCTCTCCGTGACCTCCTTTAATCTTTGTTTTTAAGCTCCAAATATCTTTATGGCTCCCCCAAATATTAATTCTAGTGGGCTTACCTGCTGGCTCAAACAGGTAAAGAATCCTCCTACAATGCAGGAGATGTAGGACATGATCCCTGGATCATGAAGATCCCCTGGAGGAGGGCATGGCAGCCCATTCCAGTATTCTTGCCTGGGGAATCCCATGGACAGAGGAGTCTGGCGGGCTATAGTCCATGGGATCCCAAAGAGTTGGACACTTCAGATCATCTGAGCACACACACACAAATATTAATTCTAGTACCAAATGTTTCTTCAGAACTTGAGACTCATATATCTTCATACATATCTCCAGTTACTCCCTGACCGTGAATTGTCCATGGATATCTTTCATTCATTATGTCTGAAATTGAAATCAAAACCCTCATCCCACCTACCGTACCCTAGTCTGTCTTGGCTCTGCTGTCTTGGCAAATCATATATGTATTCCAATCACCCATGTCCTGCAGGCCAGCACTGTTCACTCTGTCATCCCAGCCCTACCTGAACATAGTTCATTACCAATTCCTATCAGTAACTTCTGTATGATTTCTTGAACTCAGCCTGGCTTATGTATATCCTGCAGGGACAAACACCCAATAATAGGGGGGATAGAGTCTATTTACTTGATGCTGGATGATTTGTGAGACAAGAAACTACAGCACTGATTTTCACTGGGCTTCCAGACAGATATTCGGGGTTGGGGGCGGTGAAAACCAAGACAAGGACATGAACTCTGCAGAAGGGGGGATAAAACTATTTTGAGTAGATAGAGAAATTATGGAGTCTTGATGACAAGCTAGATTCAAAGGAATAATTTGTAGATAGGAACAATCTCCAGATCTGTTCAGGATATTACAAGTTTTGTCTGTGCCTTTGTGAATGAAGCCCAGGAGAGATCTTATTTGAGAAAAATGAAGAGGGAGCCTCTTTTTAAGAGGTAGAAATAGTGGTTGAGTAGTGGGTTGACTTTGTGGGGCTGTGTGACCTTGAGCATGTGTGTTAACCTCTGTGGGGTTTATCTTCTGAAGATGGGGGGTTTGAATTAGCTCATTTCTAACATTTCAAGCTTTTGAATAGTAAGAGTTTTATGACTGTGAACCTGGGAGAAAAGTGTAACCGTTAAAAATTGGTGATGACGGATTCAAGGAAGAACCGTGTTGAATTATATTTGGAACTAAAGTGTACCCTTGCTGAAATATAGAATAATAATGAGTCTAGTATTAATATAGTCTGGCTTAAGTATAATACTAATATAAACAAAATTATATTGAGAGAAAATGATGTTTATAGAGTACATTACTAAGATGAACTCCAGAAAAGAGAAACTAAACCTTATCTAAATAGTACCCCCCATTGCCACCTTTTTTTTTTTTTTTTTTTTAACACTATCACTATATTTTTCAGACTGGCAGATGAATCTCAAAATCTGCTTCTGATTGTGTTTTTTTCCTCTCCTTGATAAAATTTTTTTTTCACTTATAAAAAGCAAGCAGATCATGTGCTTTCTCTTCTGAGGCAAAGAAATACAACAACAAAAGTTTCTGTGCTCAATTTCAGTTTCATATTGAAAAAAAGTGTAATATAAATGAAAAATATTCATTTACTGTTTTGCACCAAGTTTTATCATGGATCTCTTCCTTGGGAGTAAATAGTCCTTAAAACAAGCTAAATGCACATCCTTAATAATTTAAAGTCAGAAAACCAGTCATGTGTAAAATAGGTGTGTGTTCACATAATTGACTACAGTATTTTGCTACATGGTTAAATGCATGATTTCCCCTAATAGAATGCCATTGTGGTCTACATCACATTTTCTAGTTCATAAAAGTCAAATGAGCTGTGACCAGAGTCTCCCAAACTTAATGGAAAGTTCATTTTGTGACTTCTGAGTTTAAATTGTGTCTTTCTAGGCTGAATCAATAGATTTAAAGCACGTTAATGGATCACATCACCAAAAGGTCTAATCCTGAGTGACTGAAATGGTAGATCTAATTCAGATTTATTGCTTTTCTAGCACGTTGAGCCAAAAGGTCTTTAATCTCTGTAATAATATAATGGGTGTAAATTAACTAAATAATACTCACCTGATGGAGATCATTTACATTGGCTACTTATTCATCTGGCACTGTGCATCTCAAACTTTTGTGGGGAGATATGTGGGCTGGATGGGTTTAATCTGTGGAAACCAGCAAAGAAGTAAAACTGTATGTCAGTGAAGACTTGGGGTCTCAGTGTACATTTTTTTTTTTTCTTGTATGGGATGCTTGCTAGCACAAATTTATGTCCTGCTCTGCTAGCACCCTTAGCCACAGCTCCCTATCAGCAGGTTATCAAGGCTAGAACAAAAGCACATAAGTTATGTCCTGGACTGTGCAAACAGTCTTGAGCACAGCCATAAACTATAGCTGGAATGTTCACCGACACCCAGCCATCCAGGGTGTTTGACCTTGGACAAACAGCCTGGGTTGATGGGCACGGCCAGGCCCAGAGATGGCACCGCTTGGAAAATACAAATGAAGATGTTCAGAGGTGCTGGCAGTGAGCTTCTGTGAGGACACCCTCTGAAGGGAAGCCAAATTGTTTCTGTTATCTCAGGGAACACCTTGATGTTGAAAGACAGTGAAGGAGCAGGAGGTAACCTCATATTTCTGGAAAGATAAATACAGTATATTTATATTAGAGCTGCTGCATCAAGAATAGCAGACCCCTCCCTAATGACGATAAGGCAGGTGGTCTCTCTGTGTTCCTTTGCTGAAACCCTTTGCTTAAATGTTTTCACTGTGTGCCCCTAAAGACTGCAATTTTAAGGGACTGAAACATAGTCAAGTCTCCTGATAGGAGAGAAAGAAAAAACAATCAAATGGTGTTGATGATGCCTACCCTTTCTCTCCTTGAGAACAGGTACCATCAGTTTTCCTATAACATGACATCTGTGTTCCTAAATCACTGCACTGTGCAAAAGTCTTGCAGTAAAAACCACAGGGCTTATGGGGAGAATGGGACCATGGGTAACTTCATCAGTGACACAAAACGCACACACACCAGCAGTGGCAGTTTTATATGTGTTAAGTGAGTCACTCAGTGTCCGCCTCTTTGTGACCCCCTGGACTATAGCCCACCAGGCTCCTCTGTCCATGAGATTTCCCAGGCAAGCATAGTGGAGTGGGTTGCGATGCCCTTCTCCAGGGAATCTTCTTGACCCAGGGATCGAACCTGCGTCTTTTATGTGTCCTGCATTGGCAGGTGAGTTCTTTACCACTGGTGCCACCTGGGAAGCCACATAAATGCTACAATAAATGTGACATTTCACCTTGAAGAAGACTCGATGTTTTCTGAGTAAGTGAGCATCAAAAGGGGTGCAGCTGATGAGCTACTGTGAAGTGATAGAAACAGAGAGTTATCTGAAATTGGCTGGAAAGTTATTGTGCCAGATGTAAATGAGTTGTGACTCATAGCACAGGCTGTCAACTGGGGTGGCATGCCTCGTTCACGGTGTGTGCTTGCGTGTGTGTGTGTGTGTATTTCCAGCTGGGTGGAGTTATCTGTGTTAACCTAGTGTTTTTTGCAGATGAAACCAAGCGTGAACAAATGTGAAATCTGAATTATGCTCCAGTTGTTCCCGGCTCTGTCTCTGCATTGGAATGCATGTGTGTTTTCAGAAGGAACATTGTAATAGAACTGACTGTCAAAGGGACTGTGGGATGGGAAGTAAATATTGGGGGTTCAGATCTCTGTTGTGAACATCCCAGAGGAGCTCATGTGACCAAGAATACATACGATTCCCCGTGACCTTAAATGCAAGTCAACCACTTCATCTTGTGCTCCACTGAATGAAAAATAGTGTGTCCTGAGTTGTGAGAAAAACATAAGCTGTATCCCATCATTAAGTAATTTCCAGTGTGACCCTTTCCAAACAAAGATATATTTTCGATTCCACTGGACATTATTTTTTTGGCTATGCAGAATGAGAGATCTCAGTTTTCTGACCAGTGATCAAACCTTGCTTCCACTGTGTCTTAGCCACTGAACCCCCAGGGAAGTACCTTCACTTTGCATTTTTGCTTTACACATTCATGGGAAAGCTTTCACACGAGGTGTGTCTCAGTGGTGTCTTGCCTCATTTGTTGTTATTGTTCAGTCGCTAAGTGGTGTCTGAGTCTTTGTGACCCCATGGATTGCTGCATGCCAGGCTTCCCTGTCCTTCATTATTGCCTGTCCTTCATTATTTCCTGGAGTTTGCTCAAACTCATGTCCACTGAAGTGGTGATGACATCCAACCATCTCATGCTCTATTGTCCTGTTCTCCTCCTGCCCTCAATCTTTCCAATGAATCTTTTCTAATGAGTCAGGGTCTTTTCCAAAGAGTTAGCTCTTCGCATCAGGTGGCCAAAGTATCGGAGCTTCAGTTTCAGCATCAGTCCTTCCAATGAATATTCAGGGTTGATTTCCTTTAGGATTGACTTGTTTGCTTTAGGATCTCACCTCATGCATTAATATATATCCCTGATGTAAATTTATTCCAACAGTCAAACATTGTCTAGGGATTTTGGATAGCTCTGAGAGATCTGCCGTGTGATTGGATCTTTATTGTCATTCCTGTTGACTTGGGATTTTCATGTCAGCCTTAAAGGAGTCTTGAGGTTATTCAGCTCATCTTGCTTGTTTTGTAAAAGAGGACACTGAGTTAGAGGGAGAAAGGGTGCTTCTCAAGAACTTCTCAAGTTACAGGCAGTTTCACAAATAAGTCAGGATGCAGCTTTAGAGCTTTCTTAAGGAAATACCTGACCGTATTCCCGTTGGATTGGTGCTTTTTTCACTTGTATTATCTGGTTGTACCTGATTCAAGAGTGCAAATATGCAGAAAAGTCATATTAACACTCAACATGGCTCTCTACGCCAGCCCTTCAAGATGCCGAAGGGAAAGAAGGCCAAGGGGAAGAAAGTGGCTCCGGCCCCGGCCGTGGTGAAGAAGCAGGAGGCCAAGAAGGTGGTCAACCCCCTGTTCGAGAAGAGGCCCAAGAATTTTGGCATTGGACAGGACTTCCAACCCAAGAAGGACCTCACCCGCTTTGTCAAATGGCCCCGCTACATCCGGCTGCAGCGGCAAAGGGCTATTCTCTATAAGCGGCTGAAAGTGCCTCCTGCAATTAACCAGTTCACCCAGGCCTTGGACCGACAAACAGCTACTCAACTGCTTAAGCTGGCCCACAAGTACAGACCAGAGACAAAGCAAGAGAAGAAGCAGAGGTTGCTGGCCCGAGCAGAGAAGAAAGCCGCCGGCAAAGACGATGTCCCCACCAAGAGGCCACCTGTCCTTCAAGCAGGGGTCAACACTGTCACCACCCTGGTGGAGAACAAGAAGGCTCAGCTGGTGGTGATCGCTCACGATGTGGATCCCATCGAGCTCGTGGTCTTCCTGCCTGCCCTGTGCCGCAAGATGGGGGTTCCCTACTGCATCATCAAGGGCAAGGCCCGGCTGGGGCGCCTGGTCCACAGGAAGACATGCACCACCGGGGCCTTCACACAGGTCAACTCGGAGGACAAGAGTGCCCTAGCTAAGCTGGTGGAAGCCATCAGGACCAATTAGAACGACAGATATGATGAGATCCGTCGTCACTGGGGAGGCAACGTCCTGGGGCCGAAGTCAGTGGCTCGCATTGCCAAACTGGAAAAGGCGAAGGCCAAAGAGCTGGCCACCAAGCTGGGCTGAGTGTGCACCACGGGGTCTTTTGTACATAAAAGTAATAAAGATTCTCCTTCACTGGTTAAAAAAAAAAAAACAAAACACTCAACATGGTATCAGCTCTGCTATTGTGTCATGGATCTCTGGCAGGCCAGCATCCAAAATGACATACAGAATTTTAATTTATTTTTTTTTAATCCGGCCAGTTGCTTGTTTCTTACGGTCTCTAAACACTCTTGATAGACATGGAGGGAGAGCCCAGGGATCCCTCTTACTGCTGTTCTTTAATCTTATTTTTTTTAAATGACTTCACTGGGTCTTCGTTTTGGTGTGCGAGGCCTTCTCTCTAGTTGTGACACATGGATTCTCCAGTTGTGGTGTGTGAGGGCTTCTCTCTGGTTGTAGCACGTGGGTTCTCTAGTTGTGGTGTGCTGGCTCAGCGGTTGTAGCACGTGGGCTTGGTTGCTTCTCTGCGTGTGGGGTCTTATTTTCCTCAGCCCAGAGTTTGAACCTGTGTCCCCTGGGTTTGAAGGCAGATTCTTAAGGAGTGGACCCTCAGGGAAACCCCATTCGTATTACTTCTAATGTTGGTGATGTTCAACTTGTAGACACTCCCCACCCAATACACCTCCCTGATTTTCCACCAGTTCCTCCTCAAAGACAGTTTTAAAAGCTTTACTTTCTCCAGTCATATCATCAGGAAACTGAGGGTTCAGAATGTGATCTTTGGGCTGTCATTTTGGAATCCGTGTTGTGACCAGGTGAACATCAGCCCATCTGACTCCCTGTTCAGATAAATTACATAAAACATTAGGGAGATAATGTCTCGGGGGGATTTACGTTTGTCCTGGCTTATTCTAGAAGTTCTAGAAACTTCAGAATTCATTAGGCACTTAAAAGAAAAATCTAGTAAATAAAAGTAACAACATATATCCAACCACCTCTAAAAAGAAAAAGCCACTGTTTAATTGAAATTCGAACAATTACTCTATGGGGGCATTTAAATCTAAGCATAAAAGTGTGAGCAACATAGTATTGGGAGGGGGAGCATATGGTATTTGAGAGCAGTCTGTAGGCATATCTTTAATGTCCTTAAAATGAGCCCTTTACTGGGGAAAGAAAAGGTGATCAAGTTCAGATATTTAGAATGTATATTTTAGGATGAATTTCCCTGGTGACTCAGATGGTAAGGAAAATGCCAGCAATGCAGGAGATCCGGGTTTGATCCTTGGGTTGGGAAGATTCCCCTAGGGAGTGGCGACCCACTCCAGTATTCTTGCCTTGAGAAGTCCATGGACAGAGAAGCCTAGTCTATGGGGGTCGAAAAGAATCAGACACGACTGAACGACTAAGAGACACATACAGAGTGTATATAACATCAATGGATTGATTTCTTTATATTGTTTTTAACTGAGTTGGCTGTCTTTTGTCAGTGTGTTGTGTGTGTTTGCACACATGTGTGTTTTTCATAAAGCCTTGGCTTTCCACCAAGAGGGCATTCCAAAAGAAAGAGATGAAAGAAAAAAAAAATACATAAATGCACAATAACACATGATTAAGTTTTGACCCCATAGATTGTTAACCTTCAAAGCTAACTCTGCAGTAGCACAATATTATTAGCAATAAAAGGAATTTGCTTTGCCCTTTTTAAAATTACCATAAACCGATTGACTGAGACAGAATGATGTTAATATTTAAGAAGTAGGACACTAGATTCTATTATCTCACAAGCTCTGTCACCAGGCCCTCTCTGTAGTCCTGTTATCTAATTATTGGGCTTAAATTGCATTAGTGTGCTAGCAATTTGTCTACCACTGGAAAAGTAATTGACATTTGGGTTACTGCTTCATATTTGGGAGACTTGCTAGCTAGTTCCGAAGAGCCCTCCTCTGTCAGGGCAGATTAGCTAATGTTGCCCAGAAGAAAGAGAAGCTCTGTGTTTTAAAGGTAGGCTGCCTCTGTAGCTGGTTGCAATTTGGTATTAAAATTTCAGCTCTGCATCAAAGCTGATAAGTCACCTGAGATGAAATTGAACAAGGTTGTCGTGACAAAGTAATTAATGGCATTTTTTGACTTTCAGATGACTTTAGGGGAAGCACACTTACTCCGTTCGTCTGCTTCTGCTGTTTATAAATATGTATGCACATTTACAAAACATCTTTAACTGTTGTCAGATGTTTTTGCGGGCTCCAGATTTATGGTTCCTCTGAATTAAATAGCACCAGGTATCCTTGGCGTACAGTTGTGATCTGGCATTGACGGGAGAGGCAGTGACTTTTCGTAATATTTCAATCATATTGCTTCTCCTGACACCACAGATCATGGGTCGGCCATTCTGTCTCTCTCCCTCTCTCTCTCTCTCTTTTTTTCTCATTTTCTTTGTGTAAAAATGGAAAATAGTGTGCTTTGGTTATCCTGTTTCTAGACTTTTTGCTGCCTACCACTTTGGGTTTAAGAAGACAATGATGAGTGTTAAAAAATATTCTGCAGTTATCTTTGAAGATGGGCCTAAGCCATCATCCTGGCCTTTGACAACGTGACAGACATACCTGGAATCAACAGATTATTTGTTGCCTGTAGCCGGTTCACCTGCGAATAGCAGGCTTCTGTCACAGGCTTGGAGAGTACCGTCTGGGGTAACCTAAACAACAGAAAGTGGAGTGGCCAGGCACTCAGCCATGAGGAGGAACCGAATTGGGCCATCTGTAGCGATGTGGATGAAACTAGAGTCTGTCATACAGAGTGAAGTAAATCAGAAAGAGAAAAAGAAATACATATTAACGCAGGTATGTGAAATCTAGAAAAATGGTCCTCATGAACCTATTTGCAGCTCAGGAATAGAGATGGAAGAATAGAGAACCACCTCAGGGACCCAGTGGGGAAGCAGAGGGTGGGACGGATTCAGAGAGTAGCGTTGATGTATATTCACTATAAGTGTTGGTCACTTAGTTGTGTCTGACTCTTTGTGATCCCGTGGACTGTCCATGGAATTTTCCAGGCAAGAATACTGGAGTGGGTAGCCATTCGCTCCTCCAGGGGATCTCCCGGACTCAGGGATCAGACCCAGGTCTCCTGTAGTGCAGGCAGATTATGTACTGTTTGAGCCACCGGGGAAGCCCCATATATGCACTGAGTGAGTGAAGTCGCTCAGTCGTGTCCGACTCTTTGCGACCCCATGGACTGTAGCCTGCCATGCTCCTCCACGATGTGTAAAATAGCCAGCTAGTCGGAAGCTGCTGTATAACACAGGGAGCTCAACTCAGTGCTCTGTGGTGACTTCGAGGGGTGGGAGGGAGGCTTAAGAGGGAGGAGATGTTTATATACACGTAGCTGATTCACAATGTTGTACAGCAGAAATGAACACAGCATTCTAAAGCAATTATACTCCAAATAAAAATAAGTAAATTTAAAAATAAGAAAGGAAAATTGAAGATAAATCTTGAGAATACGCAGATATTGACCAAGTTGGTATTTCTCTTTGAAGGCTTGGATCAGATCTACCTTGGGATGCTTCCTGCTTAACACTTCCACCTCCTCTTTGCCCCTCTCTGTTGGCTCACTTTACTCCAGCCCCACTGGCTCCCTTGCAGTTCCTGAGCAAGCCAAGCTCCTTCCCATGGCTTGCCAGGACAATGGACAAGCTGCTTCTCCTCCCTGGACAGCTCCTTCCTGTACTCTTTGCCAAGCTAGTCCCCTTTAACAGATCTGTGAAAATGTCACTCTTCAAAAGGTCCTTCCCTATGACCTCCTGCTCTGACCTGATTTTTCTCCATCTCAGCTTGATTACTGCTTTCTTCATTCTTGTTAGAGTGCATTCTGTTTTATGTACTCACTTTCATTCTTTTTCTTCCTCAGCTTTCCTCACTAGAACAAGGGACCTTGGGGCTGGGGGGAGTGGGGGTGGGGCACAGAGGTATTATCTGTCTTACTCTCTGATTTCTCTCCAGGAGTTGACAATATTAGATACTCACTATTTTTTGGAATGTATTCTTAAACCTTCCCTCAATTTCAGCCACAATATATTTTTTTGTTGTTGTTAACTTTTTATTTTGAGATCATTTAGGGACTCACAAGAAGCTGCAAAGTTAATTCAGGGATTGCCACATACTCATCACCCAAATTTTCCCAATGCTAATGTTTTAAGTAAGTACAGTGTAATGTCAATTTCAATTCAAGGTACAATTTATATTCCACAATATGCGCTCATTTTAGGGGTATATTTTGATGAGTTTTGTCCAACATATCCACTCAAGTAAAGGCCACCATGAGCTTTTAAGCTAACAGAGATTTCAGTGGCCAAGTCTCATTCATTTAACGTATTCCCTGGTGGCTCAGACGGTGAAGAGTCCACCTGCAATGCAGGAGATGTGAGTTCGATTACTTGGAGAAGATACCCTGAAGAGGAGAGTGGCTATCCACTCCAGTATTCTCTCCTGGTGAATTCTATGGACAGAAGAGCTTGGCTGGCTATAGTTCATGGGGTCTCAAAGAGTTGAACACAGATGAGCAACTAACACTTTCAGTTTGTTATTTTGTATTGTATAAAGGGAAATTTTTCTCTCCCCTACCCCAATGTTCCCTTCAAGAACAACATACATTTTTAAGCACATGGTCTTTTTTTTTCTTTCTTTCATCCATAGTACAGATGAGCACATTTTTTTAATAGACTTAACTCTTCTAATACTTAACTCTTCTAATAGTGAATTGAAATGTCATCAAAGAACTACTTTCTCTAAGTGGGTGCATATGCTTAGAAAAGATCAGAAGGTACACAGCTCTGCCTCAAGCTCTGTTTGGAGATGCTTGGAAGTTTTCCCAAGACAGATTTTAACTATGGCTCAGCACACACCTGCCACACAGGCTTCTGGCTCGAGGTGCCCGTGACAGTCATCAACTTTAACCCTGCCGTTGATGGATTATTGAATATCCTCACCTTTTCCCTTCAGCCTTCTAATGCTGTTAGTGGCTTCCAAGGCTCCCGTGGTTCAGTGGAGCATTTTGCATAAGGCACACTTTATCTTTCATCTCCCGAGAAATGGCAGTTATTGCAATCTATAGAAAGCCATAAATGAGGCTGATAAAATTATCTAGCAGCCGAAAGGTTGCTGCACTCATTTATCTCTGCATAATTCGGAAGCTAAATGACAAGATTAGGGAGAGGCAATCCATTTGACAGGAGATGTTACCTGGAAGGATGAAAATCAAGGTTTTTGTGTTTTTGACCCCCCCCCCCTTTTTTTTTTTTTCTGGAGGAGGTAGTTAAGAGAGGGTTGAGGAAAAAAAAGATAGTTCAAGGTGATTCAAGTTTCTAAAATTGTTCTCTTGAGGTGAAAGCATCCTTAAGAAGTAGAATGCCATATATTGACATAATTATTTCCCTCATTGAACCAGAGTGCGCTGCACATTGGATTATAGATTATAGAAACATGACAATAGAGATGATGTTTGAAAACCTAAGTCTGAATTCTTCATAATATTTTTTCTTCACCTTAGAGGAATTTCATAGTTAGTAATCTCTCACTGAGTAATATGTATATTGGAAGTGCAATGATTTCTTTTGTTTCAGTTCATAGAAACTAAATAATAGATAATAACATATAATGTATAATAATATCTGGGGCTTGCCTCATAGCTCAGTCAGTAAAGAATGTGTCTGCAGTGCAGGAGACCTGGGTTTGATTCCTACGTCGAGAAGATCCCCTGGAGAAAGAAATGGCAACCACTGAAGTATTCTTGCCTGGAGAATCCCATGGACAGAGGAGCCTGGTGGGTCCATGGGGTTGCAAAGAGTGGGACACAACTTAGCGACTAAACCACCAAACCACCATAATAATATTTAACATTCTTTCTCAGAATTCACAAGGTCTCCCTGCTCTGTGGACCCTTGAGGTGTGCCTGATACTCCCCTGGTTCTGTGTGCTTCCTTCACATTAGTAGGGACACTTGCTTGCTTATAAAGAAACTTTAGCAAGGAGTTAAAAGATGCAAATCACTCCCAGACTTCCCATCAATAGGTCTGTTTTCTTAGTTTGAACCTACTGCTGTCTCATCTAGGATGTATAACTTTCTGGTTTTTTTTTTAAGTTGTTTTTTTTTTTTTTTTTTTTAATGTGGATTATTTTAAAGTCTGTATTGAATGTGGTACAATATTGCTTCTGTTTAACATTTTGGTTTTTTCGACTGTGAGGCATGTGGGATCTTTGCTTCCCGACCAATGGCCGACCCCTCACCCACTGCATTGGAAGGCGAAGTCTTAACCACTGGGCAACCAGGAAAGTCCTGTAATGCTTGTTCCGTTCTGAGATGAGAGGGAAGGCGATGGAAGCCATTTTCGGGTAAGATCAGATTAGATCAGTCGCTCAGTCGTGTCCGACTCTTTGCGACCCCATGAATCGCAGCACGCCAGGCCTCCCTGTCCATCACCAACTCCCAAAGGTCACTCAGACTCACATCCATCGAGTCAGTGATGCCATCCAGCCATCTCATCCTCTGTTGTCCCCTTCTCCTCCTGCCCCCAATCCCTCCCAGCATCAGAGTCTTCTCCAATGAGTCAACTCTTCGCATGAGGTGGCCAAAATACTGGAGTTTCAGCTTTCGCATCATTCCTTCCAAAGAAATCCCAGGGCTGATCTCCTTCAGAATGGACTGGTTGGATCTCCTTGCAGTCCAAGGGACTCTCAAGAGCCAGGTGTTATTGAGCTTTGAGAACTCAGAGCATGTAGGTGTATAGGGTGCATCCACCCATACTGAGGTCCTGACCTTCTGCTGCCCTAAGGCTCAACCCACTTTGCTACTGAGATCTTCCCAACTATCAAGCGAGCTGGGTGTGGAAGCGAGGAGCAAGGCAGTGGGTGATTCATTATTCTCGACCCAACAATGTCTCAGGTCCTTCCAGCTGAGACGGGTGTTCTAGCTGCTCATCTGACAGTAGGGCGGAGGGAGTCTGTGGACGCCTGGTGTGGAACTCTGCACTTCATTCGTTGTTTTAAATTTATTTTGCATTCAAGTATATGTGAATTACAGTGTTGTATTAATTACTGCTGTAGATCAGAGTGACACAGTTATACACAATATATGTTCTGTTTCATATTCCACTGTGGTTTATCACTGGATAGTGAACGTAGTTCCCCGAGCAATACCATAGGACCTTGGAGTCTGTCCATCCCATGCATAATACTTTACATCTGCTGGTGCCAAACTCCCAATCCACCCCACCCCTATCCGCTCTCCCTGCTGACAACCACAAGCCCGTTCTCTATGCCCGCGGGTCTGTTTCTGTCTCCCGGATCGGCCCGTCTGTGTCACTAGTTCCCACATTAAGTGGCATCATATGCTCTTTGCCTTCCTGTTTCTGACTTCCTTCACCGAGTAGGATACTCTCTAGCCTCATGTGCTCCAGTTCTTATTAGCTCCATCGCCTAATTCTTTTTTGGAATAATTTTTTCCAGTGTATTTCAATATGCTAAGCAAACAAATTCCTCTCATATTATAAAAACCTATAAAAATTTATTCATAGCTCTAGTCAGTGGTTTTTAATAGTCACCAAATGGCTTTCCCAATAACTTTACAGAAATAGACAGCCCCAAAGAATTGACTGAGGAAGCCAAGTATGAATTTCCTGAGAAGCAGAGATTTGAACAATCATTTGAAATACTAGGCATTTTCCAAAATAGTAAAATATTCAGTACTGAAACCTCAAATTCCAACAGTGCTATAATCTCCCTCCAACAATAGTAGTTAAATATCAGTATTACTACTTTAGATAAATAATGAAGATGGAACCATCTGGTGCAAATTGGTTATATGTTAAACATTTGAAATTGAAAAACTGAAAGCTCTGAAAATAAATATATCTCTAGTAAATCTTTAGAAATCTGGCTAGAGATACCTCCCTAAATATGACTATTAGTACAGGAATCTCCAAAACTTAAAAAAAATTTTTAAGTTTTGATAAATGTCTTATTTGTGAATTTTCAAATATATACAGAAGTCAGCAGAAGAATATATAGATCCTCATATTCAACAATTATCAATTCATGATCAACACTGTTTGATTTCTAGCCCCTGCTCTCTGTCCACCCAATTTCATTTTGAAGCAAACTCAGACTCATACCATACCATTTGTAAATATTTCAGTGTATATTTGATTTACAGTATTGTGTAAGTTTCATGTATGTAGCAAAGTGATTCAGTTTACATATACATTCTTTTTCAGATTCTTTTCCATTATAGTTTATTATAAGATATTGAATATAGTTCCCTGTGCTACACAGTAGGACTTTATTGTTTATTTCATATGTCATAGTATGAATCTGTTAACCTCCTAATTTATATCACCTAATTCTTGCTTGGTCCTTACCGATTCATATTTACACTCCTCCCGTAAGAGCCAGCACACCTGCTGTTCTTGATGGCAAGAACTCATGTATCTGTCCCTTTGAAATTTTTTAAAAAACAATGTATACATTATTTAAATTTGTTTTCCTTGTCCAGAGAGAAATGCTGCAAAGTCAGAAATTTTAGAAAGGTCTAATAATAATTCTCGACTCTTAATTGTGGGGGCACAAACTTTTCAACCATGGATCATTCTCAAGCCAAGTGTTGCAGAGAATGGGAAATATCTTTTTCTGCTACCCTTCTAAGTTCTCAGATGTCCCAATAGACAGACTAACCAGAGACAAGCGTTTTGATACACTGAATAGTAGGTTTCGTGTGGCTTTTAAGCCTTCATAAGGAAATGAAGACCCCAAGGCACGGTTATACCTGAGCCTTTTTACATTAGGTTTGAAGGAGGATGGAAAGTCCAGGACAGATGTGTTGGGAGCTGAGTGTTGTAAACTGAGGGGAACCCAGCCCGTTCTCATCGATTCCTCTCTGTGTCCCTTTGTCTTTGGAGAAAAGGCGGCTTCTTCCCTTGGAGTTTGGGAGGGCATCTCTCATAGGAGAGTTTGATGACCTGGTTCAGGAGAAGGCCAGGAAGTCTTTCCTGCTCATTCTTGTGTGTGTGTCGGTCGCTCAGACATGTTCGACTCTTTGCTACCCCTTGAACCGTGTAGCCCATTGGGCTTCTCTGTCCGTGGCACTCTCCAGGCAAGAATACTCAAGAAGGGTAGCCATTTCCTTCTCCAGTGGATCTTCCTGACTTAGGGATTGAACCCGTGTCTCCTGCTTTGCAGGCAGATTCTTTACAGCCTGAGCCACCAGGGATGACACACCATTTCTTAAATTCCTTTGTGCCAACATGCCATATATTTGGGGCAGCCTGTTGTGAACCCTGTTGGTGGGTAGCTGCTCCAGTGGGACTGGGTCAGCCCCACAGTGTCACCTTCCCATAGGATAACACAAAGCCTACGTTTTTTTTTTTTTTTTTTTCTTTTTAGAAAGTTTTATATTCCAGCTCCATAGCTAAGATCAGTACTGCTGCAGGATAGAGGGAGCCAAGTAGTGGTGGTGGGGAGGGACAATCACTGCTTTGGTTTTGACCCTGAAAAAGACGTAGCTGACACCAGGGTAAACCTCGACAGGATAGTAAAAAGAGACAACCCTTTGCTGACAAAGGTCCATAAAGTGAAAGCGATGGTTTTTCCAGTAGTCATGTATGCATGTGAGAGTTGGACCATAAAGAAGGCTGAGAGCTGAAGAATTGATGCTTTCGAAATGTGGCATTGGAGAAGGCTCTTGAGAGTCCCATGGATAGCAAGGGGAGCAAACCAGTCACTCCTAAAGGAAACCAACCCTGATTGTTCATTGGAAGGACTAATGCTGAAGCTCCCATTCTTTGGCCACGTGATACAAAGAGTTGACTCATTGGAAAAGACCGTGATGCTGGGACAGAGTGAAGGCAGAAGGAGAAGGGTTGGCAGAAGACGAGATGGTTAGGCAGCATCCCCAACTCACTGGACAGGAATTTGAGCCAGCTCTGGGAGATGGAGAGCGCCCTTCTGAAGTCCTTGGGGTTGCAAAGAGTCGGACACGACTTATCAACTAAACAACAACAAAACACGCTGTTATGACAGATCAAGGAAGATCCTAGACTTGTCCTTCAGGGAAGAGTCTGTGGCTTTGGCATACTCAGGGAACATTCCGAATTGTGTTTCCATGGGATCGACACTAGCAACGGTTGAGCGTCTATATTTGTTAGAAATGGTTTTAGCTGCAAGTGACAGAAAACTTGAACCACAGTGACTGTAGCAATAGACTGATCTCGTTCTCTCTCAAAACAAGCTGACATAGGTGCAGATATCCTATCTTCCAGAATATATAGCAGGGTATGCATTCTAAAAATATGCAAGATATATACTGCACAGTATTCAGAATTACACAGATATATAGAGGTGTCTGTGTGTATATGCTTTAAAAAAAAATACCACTATGATAACCAAGTGATTTATTGGGTTTTTATAAGTGAAAATTTCTACATAGAAGACATTTTTAAACCTCCCCTCCCTTCTCCAAAGAAGCATGTACTATATTTTCAAGCTGGAAAAAAAAAAAAAAAAGGCCAATAGTAAAGAAACTCCTCTGTTATTAATGGAGAATTGAAGAGCCACCTACTTAGAATAATCGTTTTACATAATGAAGCAGACCTGAAAGGCCTTTCCTGTTAAGAGTGAAATATGCTAATTTTATATTCACCGCTGTGGTCAACTGGAGGCAACCTCATGGGATGACCTTGCAGCCTTGTAAAAGGTTGGTCTCCTCTGATGAGTCAAAGAGTACCTCATTTTGAACTGTAATCTTCCAAATGTAAGTCTGGTCACTGGCTATAATTTCTCTTTATTACTGTGTTTTTGCATTTAAAGACAGAAAACTGTGTATATTGATTTTTCTCTTTTATTACACAATGTGTCTTTTTGATGGAGAGAGGGTAGCTTAATCAGCTGTTTCTAAAAATTTTTACATATAGTCTATTAACAATGTTGTGTTAGTTTCAGGTGTACAGCAAGGTGATTCCGTTACACATAAACATGTGTCTATTCTTTTTCAAATTCTTTTCCCATTTAGTTTGTTACAGAATATTGAGCCTAGTTTCCCAGGCTGTATAGTGGGTCCTTGTGGGTCATCTATTTTATTATTATTATTTTTTTAATTAAATTTTATTTTGCTTAACTATACAATATTGTATTGCTTTTGCCATACATCGAGATGGATCCACCACCAGTATACACGTGCTCCCCATCCTGAACCCTCCTCCCTCCTCCCTCTCCATACCATCCCTCTGGGTCGTCCCAGTGCACCAGCCCCAGGCATCCGTTATCAGGCATCGTACCTGGACTGGCGACTCATTTCAGATATGATATTATACATATTTCAATGCTATTCTCCCAAATCATCCCTCCCTCTCCCGGTCCCAGAGTCCAAAAGTCTGTTCTATATATCGGTGTCTCTTTTGCTGTCTTGTAAACAGGGTTATTGTTACCATCTTTCTAAATTCCATATATATGCGTTAGTATACTGTATTTGTGTTTTTCTTTCTGGCTTACTTCACTCTGTTTAATAGGCTCCAGTTCCATCCACCTCATTAGAACTGATTCAAATGTATTCTTTTTAATGGCTGAGTAATACTCCATTGTGTATATGTACCACAGCTTTCTTATCCATTCATCTGCGGATGGACATCTAGGTTGCTTCCAAGTCCTGGCTATTGTAAACAGTGCTGCTATGAACATTGGGGTACAAGTGTCTCTTTCAATTCTGGTTTTCTCAGTGTGTATGCCCAGCAGTGGGATTGCTGGATCATAAGGCAGTTCTCTTCCCAGTTTTTTGAGGAATCTCCATACTGTTCTCCATAGTGGCTGTACTAGTTTGCATTCCGACCAACGGTGTAAGAGGGTTCCCTTTTCTCCGCACCCTCTCCAGCATTTATTGCTTGTGGATTTTTGGATCGCAGCCATTCTGACTGGCGTTAAATGGTACCTCATAGTGGTTTTGATTTGCATTTCTCTGTTAATGAGTGATGTTGAGCATCTTTTCATGTGTTTGTTAGCCATCTGTATGTCTTCTTTGGAGAAATGTCTATTTAGCTCTTTGGCCCATTTTTTGATTGGGTCATTTATTTTTCTGGAATTGAGCTGTAGGAGTTGCTTGTATATTTTTGAGATTAGTTGTTTGTCAGTTGCTTCATTTGTTATTATTTTCTCCCATTCTGAAGGCTGTCTTTTCACCTTGCTTATAGTTTCCTTTGTTGTGCAGAAGCTTTTAAGTTTGATTAGGTCCCATTTGTTTATTTTTGATTTTATTTCCGATATTCTGGGAGGTGGGTCATAGAGGATCCTGCTGTGCTGTATGTTAGAGAGTGTTTTGCCTATGTTTTCCTCTAGGAGTTTTATGGTTTCTGGTCTTACATTTAGCTCTTTAATCCATTTTGAGTTTATTTTTGTGTATGGTGTTAGAAAGTGTTCTAGTTTCATTCTTTTACAAGTGTTCAACCAGTTTTCCCAGCACCACTTGTTAAAGAGATTGTCTTTTTTTTTTTTTTTTTAATCAAGAATCTCTTTTATTGATTATCAGAAACATTACAAACATCTAGTATGAACAAATTGTAACATGATAGTGTTTAGTTTGAACAATTAATACATTTCAGATATAATATTATACATATTTCAATGCTATTCTCCCCAATCATCTCACCCTCTCCTGGTCCCAGAGTCCAAAAGTCTGGTCTATACATCAGTGTCTCTTTTGTTGTCTCGTAAATAGGGTTATTTTTTACCATCTTTCTAAATTCCATATATATGCGTTAGTATACTGTATTTGTGTTTTTGTTTCTGGCTTACTTCACTCTGTATAATAGGCTCCAGTTCCATCCACCTCCTTAGAACTGATTCAAATGCATTCTTTTTAATGGCTGAGTAATATTCCATTGTGTATATGTACCACAGCTTGCTTATCCATTCATCTGTGGATGGACATCTAGGTTGCTTCCACGTTCTGGCTATTGCAAACAGTGCTGCTATGAACATTGGGGTACAGGTGTCTCTTTCAATTCTGGTTTTCTCAGTGTATATGCTCAGCAGTGGGATTGCTGGATCATAAGGCAGTTCTATTCGCAGTTTTTTGAGGAATCTCCATACTGTTCTCCAAAGTGGCTGTACTAGTTTGCATTCCCACCAACAGTGCAAGAGGGTTCCCTTTCTCCGCACCCTCTCCAGCATTTATTGCTTGTGGACTTTTGGATAGCAGCCATTCTGATTGGCGTGAAATGGTATCTCATAGTGGTTTTGATTTGCATTTCTCTGATAATGAGTGATGTTGAGCATCTTTTCATGTGTTTGTTAGCCATCTGTATGTCTTCTTTGGAGAAATGTCTATTTAGTTCTTTGGCCCATTTTTTGATTTTCTGGAATTGAGCTGTAGAAGTTGCTTGTATATTTTTGAGATTAGTTGTTTGTCAGTTGCTTCATTTGCTATTATTTTCTCCCATTCTGAAGGCTGTCTTTTCACCTTGCTTATAGTTTCCTTTGTTGTGCAAAAGCTTTTTAAGTTTGATTAGGTCCCATTTGTTCATTTTTGATTTTATTTCCAATATTCTGGGAGGTGGGTCATAGAGGATCCTGCTGTGATGTAAGTCAGAGAGTGTTTTGCCTATGTTTTCCTCTAGGAGTTTTATGGTTTCTGGTCTTACATTTAGCTCTTTAATCCATTTTGAGTTTATTTTTGTGTATGGTGTTAGAAAGTGTTCTAGTTTCATTATATGGAGGGGTCTTGTTTTTGTATCCATTCAGCCAGTCTCTGTCTTTTGGTTGGGGCATTCAACCCATTTACATTTAAGGTAATTAATGATAAATATGATCCCGTTGCCATTTACTTTGTTGTTTTGGGTTTGAATTTATATATCCTTTTTGTGTTTCCTGTCTAGAGAATGTCCTTTAGTATTTGTTGGAGAGCTGGTTTGGTGGTGCTGAATTCTCTCAGCTTTTGCTTGTCTGTAAAGGTTTTGATTTCTCCTTCATATTTGAATGAGATCCTTGCTGGGTACAATAATCTGGGCTGTAGGTTCTTTTCTTTCATCACTTTAAGTATGTCTTGCCATTCCCTCCTGGCTTGGAGAGTTTCTATTGAAAGATCAGCTGTTATCCTTATGGGAATTCCCTTGTGTGTTATTTGTTGTTTTTCCCTTGCTGCTTTTAATATTTGTTCTTTGTGTTTGATCTTTGTTAATTTGATTAATATGTGTCTTGGGGTGTTTCGTCTTGGGTTTATCCTATTTGGGACTCTCTGGGTTTCTTGGACTTGAGTGATTATTTCCTTCCCCATTTTAGGGAAGTTTTCAACTATTATCTCCTCTAGTATCTTCTCATGGTCTTTCTTTTTGTCTTCTTCCTCTGGGACTCCTATGATTCGAATATTGTAACGTTTAATATTGTCCTGGAGGTCTCTGAGATTGTCCTCATTTCTTTTAATTCGTTTTTCTTTTTTCTCCTCTGATTCCTTTAATTCTGCCATTCTATCTTCTAATTCGCTAATTCTATCTTCTGCCTCTGTTATTCTACTATTTGTTGCCTCCAGAGTGTTTTGGATCTCATTTATTGCATTATTCATTATATGTTGATTCTTTTTTATTTCTTCTAGGTCCTTGTTAAATCTTTCTTGCATCTTCTCAATGCTTTTCTCCAGACTATTTATCCATGATTCCATTTTGCTTTCCAGATTTTGGATTAATTTCACTATCATAATTCTGAATTCTTTATCAGGTAGGTTCGCTATTTCTTCCTCTTTTGTTTGGTTTGGTGGGCTTTTATCCTGTTCCTTTACCTGCTGGGAATTCTTCTGTCTTTTCATCTTGTTTAAATTGCTAAGTTTGGGGCGTCTTTACTGTATTCTGGTAGTCTGTGGAGTTCTCTTTATTGTGGCGTTTCTGCACTATATGTGGGTTTGTACCGGTGGCTTGTCGAGGTTTCTTGTTTATGGAAGCTTGTATCGGTGTTCTGGTGGGTGGAGCTGGATTTCTTTTCTCTGGGGTGCAGTGGAGTGTCTAGTAGTGAGTTATGAGATGTCTATGCTTTTGGGGTCGCTTTGTGTAGCCTGTGTATTGGAGCTCAGGCTGTGTTCTTGTTTTTCTGGAGAATTTGCTTGGTATGTCTTGTTGTGGAACTTGCTGGTCTTTGTGTGATGCTTGGTTTCAGAGTAGGTATGGAGGCTTTTAATGAGCTCCTGTCAATTAGTGTTTCGTGGGATCAGGGTATGGACTTAAGCCTCCTGGTTCCAGTTATTGGTCTTATTTTTACAGTAGTCTCAAAAACTTCTTCTTCTATAATGCATTCCACAACTGGACTGCTCAGAGATGTTCACGGAATTATACATAGAAGGAAAAAGGGAGGAAGGAGACAGAGGTGGTCAGGAGGATAAAAGGAGGGAGTGTGAAGGAGAGAGACAGATCTAGTCAGTAATCAGTAAAGAAAAAGAAAAAAGGAAAGGAAAAAAGCAAAGGACAAAAAGGTAAAAAGAAAAAAAACAAACAAAACAGGGTCGCAAAAGTTATATCTAAACGTGGAGATTAAAGAAGTACTAGAGGATAAAAAAAAAAATAATAATAAAAAAAATAAAAGAAACAAAACAAACAACAAAAAAAAAAAATTAAAAGGGAAAAAAAAATTTTTGTTTTCCTTTTTCCAATTAAAAAATAATAAAAATTTAAAAAATATATATATATTAAAAAAAGAAAAGAAAAAAAAAAGGAAATAATGATAGGAAAAATAGTAACAATATATATAAGAGTTTCTCTATTATTGTTGTGGGTTCAGTTCATTTTCAGCTAGTTCCTTGTTCCGGCTTAAATTTCTCAAGATCTATAGGCCCCTTTCTCTGTGGTTGGTCTGTATAGTTCTTTGTTCTGTGCACGGTTCAGCGGTGTTCTGGGCCAAGGCCCGCCACTCGTGTGGTCGGCGCGGCACAATCTGGATTGCCGGCCCAAACTACTCCAGTTAGGCAGCACTCCAGACAATCAGGCGAACGAAGTCTGCGCTGAGGCCCGCAGAGGGGGAGGGGTCGGCGACGGGAATGGCGGGCGGGCGGGTGGGGGAGGGGATGGGGTGGCCCTCGTGGGAGCCGCCGGCACAGTGGGCGGGGGCACGCCTGCTCGGGAGTGGCCGGCGGGGGAGCGTCCAGTGGGGGAGAGTCCCACGGGGGAGCGTCCCTCTGGGGAGCGCCGGCAGCGGAGCGTCCCGCGTGGGAACGGCCAAGGCGTCTCCCTGCCCAGCCCCGGCTCCCCAGTGGCAGATGCGGGCGTTTGCAGCGGTGCTTTTCCGCTGCGGAAGTTACCGCAGGGCCCGCAGTCTGTGGGTTCTAATTGCTCAACTGTTCTCCTCCCTGTTATGATAGTCTCCGTGTTTCCCAGGTTCGGCGCAGATTCCGCAGGGAGAGTGTTTCCTGGTGTTTGGAAACTTCTCTTTTTAAGACTCCCTTCCCCGGACAGAGGTCCGCCCCTCCCTCTTTGTCTCTCTCTGGCTTCTATATTCTTTCCTACCTCCTTTAGAAGGCAGTGAGTTGCTTTTCTGGGTGTCCGACGTCCTCCGCCAGCACTCCGAAGCTGTTTGTGGTATTTACTCGGCGCCCAGATGTCCCATTGATGAATTTGTGGAGGAGAAAGCGTATTCCCCGTCCTAATCCTTCGCCATCTTAACCGGAAGTCAAAGAGATTGTCTTTAATCCATTGTATATTCTTGCCTCCTTTGTCAAATATAAGGTGTCCATATGTGCGTGGATTTATCTCTGGGCTTTCTATTTTGTTCCATTGATCTATATTTCTGTCTTTGTGCCAGTACCATACTGTCTTGATGACTGTGGCTTTGTAGTAGAGCCTGAAGTCAGGCAGGTTGATTCCTCCAGCTCCGTTCTTCTTTCTCAAGATAGCTTTGGCTATTCGAGGTTTTTTGTATTTCCATACAAATTGAGAAATTATTTGTTCTAGCTCTGTGAAGAATACCGTTGGTATCTTGATGGGGATTGCATTGAATCTATAAATTGCTTTGGGTAGTATATTCATTTTCACTATATTGATTCTACCAATCCATGAACATGGTATATTTCTCCATCTATTAGTGTCCTCTTGGATTTCTTTCACCAGTGTTTTATAGTTTTCTATATATAGGTCTTTAGTTTCTTTAGGAAGATATATTCCTAAGTATTTTATTCTTTTCATTGCAATGGTGAATGGAATTGTTTCCTTAATTTCTCTTTCTATTTTCTCATTATTAGTGTACAGGAATGCAAGGGATTTCTGTGTGTTGATTTTATATCCTGCAACTTTACTATATTCATTGATTAGTTCTAGTAATTTTCTGGTGGAATCTTTAGGGTTTTCTACGTAGAGGATCATGTCATCTGCAAACAGTGAGAGTTTTACTTCTTCTTTTCCATTTTGGATTCCTTTTATTTCTTTTTCTGCTCTGATTGCTGTGGCCCAAACTTCCGAAACTATGTTGAATAGTAACGGTGAAAGTGGGCATCCTTGTCTTGTTCCTGACTTTAGAGGAAATGCTTTCAATTTTTCACCATTTTCACAATTTTTCACCAAACAGAGGATAATGTTTGCTGTGGGTTTGTCATATATAGCTTTTATTATGTTGAGGTATGTTCCTTCTATTCCTGCTTTCTGGAGAGTTTTTATCATAAATGGATGTTGCACTTTGTCAAAGGCTTTCCCTGCATCTATTGAGATAATCATATGGTTTTTATTCTTCAGTTTGTTAATGTGGTGTATTACGTTGATTGATTTGCAGATATTGAAGAATCCTTGCATTCTTGGGATAAAGCCCACTTGGTCATGGTGTATGATCTTTTTAATGTGTTGTTGGATTCTGATTGCTAGAATTTTGTTAAGGATTTTTGCATCTATGTTCATCAGTGATATTGGCCTGTAGTTTTCTTTTTTTGTGGCATCTTTTTCAGGTTTTGGTATTAGGGTGATGGTGGCCTCATAGAATGAGTTCAGAAGTTTGCCTTCCTCTGCAATTTTCTGGAACAGTTTGAGTAGGATAGGTGTTAGCTCTTCTCTAAATTTTTGGTAGAATTCAGCTGTGAAGCCGTCTGGACCTGGGCTTTTGTTTGCTGGAAGATTTCTGATTACAGTTTCAATTTCCTTGCTTGTGATGGGTCTGTTAAGATTTTCTATTTCTTCCTGATCCAGTTTTGGGAAGTTGTACTTTTCTAAGAATTTGTCCATTTCTTCCACGTTGTCCATTTTATTGCCATATAATTGCTGATAGTAGTCTCTTATGATCCTTTGTATTTCTGTGTTGTCTGTTGTGATCTCTCCATTTTCATTTCTAATTTTATTGATTTGATTTTTCTCCCTTTGTTTCTTGATGAGTCTGGCTAGTGGTTTGTCAATTTTATTTACCCTTTCAAAGAACCAGCTTTTGGCTTTGTTGATTTTTGCTATGGTCTCTTTTGTTTCTTTTGCATTTATTTCTGCCCTAATTTTTAAGATTTCTTTCCTTCTACTAACCTTGGGGTGCTTCATTTCTTCCTTTTCCAGTTGCTTTAGGTGTAGAGTTAGGTTATTTATTTGGCTTTTTTCTTGTTTCTTGACGTATGCCTGTATTGCTATGAACTTTCCCCTTAGGACTGCTTTTACAGTGTCCCACAGGTTTTGGGTTGTTGTGTTTTCATTTTCATTCGTTTCTATGCAGAATTTGATTTCTTTTTTGATTTCTTCTGTGATTTGTTGGTTATTCAGGAGTGTGTTGTTCAGCCTCCATATGTTGGAATTTTTAATAGTTTTTCTTCTGTTATTGAGATCTACTCTTACTGCATTGTGGTCAGAAAAGATGCTTGGAATGATTTCAATTTTTCTGAACTTACCAAGGCTAGATTTATGGCCCAGGATGTGGTCTATCCTGGAGAAGGTTCCGTGTGCGCTTGAGAAAAAGGTGAAATTCATTGTTTTGGGATGAAATGTCCTATAGCTATCAATTAGATCTAACTGGTCTATTGTATCGTTTAAAGTTTGTGTTTCCTTGTTAATTTTCTGTTTAGTTGATCTATCCATTGGTGTGAGTGGGGTATTAAAGTCTCCCACTATTATTGTGTTATTTTTGATTTCTCCTTTCATACTTGTTAGTATTTGTCTTACATATTGTGGTGCTCCTATGTTGGGTGCATATATATTTATAATTGTTATATCTTCTTCTTGGATTGATCCTTTGATCATTATGTAGTGACCTTCTTTGTCTCTTTTCACAGCCTTTGTTTTAAAGTCTATTTAACTGATATGAGTATTGCTACTCCTGCTTTCTTTTGGTCCCTATTTGCATGGAAAATCTTTTTCCAGCCCTTCACTTTCAGTCTGTATGTGTCCCCTGTTTTGAGGTGGGTCTCTTGTGGACAACATATGTAGGGGTCTTGTTTTTGTATCCATTCAGCCAGTCTCTGTCTTTTGGTTGGGGCATTCAACCCATTTACATTTAAGGTAATTATTGATAAGTATGATCCCGTTGCCATTTACTTTGTTGTTTTGGGTTCGAATTTATATACTCTTTTTGTGTTTCCTGTCTAGAGAATGTCCTTTAGTATTTGTTGGAGAGCTGGTTTGGTGGTGCTAAATTCTCTCAGCTTTTGCTTGTCTGTAAAGGTTTTGATTTCTCCTTCATATTTGAATGAGATCCTTGCTGGGTACAATAATCTGGGCTGTAGGTTCTTTTCTTTCATCACTTTAAGTATGTCTTGCCATTCCCTCCTGGCTTGGA
The DNA here is from genome assembly GCA_935064755.1 of Tragelaphus eurycerus. Taxonomy (NCBI): domain Eukaryota; kingdom Metazoa; phylum Chordata; class Mammalia; order Artiodactyla; family Bovidae; genus Tragelaphus; species Tragelaphus eurycerus. Next base: position 5,206,785 of record CAKXYN010000101.1, read on the forward strand.
GAGTTTCTATTGAGAGATCAGCTGTTATCCTTATGGGAATTCCCTTGTGTGTTATTTGTTGTTTTTCCCTTGCTGCTTTTAATATTTGTTCTTTGTGTTTGATCTTTGTTAATTTGATTAATATGTGTCTTGGGGTGTTTCGCCTTGGGTTTATCCTGTTTGGGACTCTCTGGGTTTCTTGGACTTGAGTGATTATTTCCTGCCCCATTTTAGGGAAGTTTTCAACTATTATCTCCTCTAGTATCTTCTCATGGTCTTTCTTTTTGTCTTCTTCTTCTGGGACTCCTATGATTCGAATATTGTAACGTTTAATATTGTCCTGGAGGTCTCTGAGATTGTCCTCATTTCTTTTAATTCGTTTTTCTTTTTTCTCCTCTGATTCATTTATTTCTGCCTTTCTATCTTCTAATTCACTCATTCTATCTTCTGCTTCTGTAATTCTACTATTTGTTGCCTCCAGAGTGTTTTGGATCTCATTTATTGCATTATTCATTATATATTGACTCTTTTTTATTTCTTCTAGGTCCTTGTTAAATCTTTCTTGCATCTTCTCAATGCTTTTCTCCAGGCTATTTATCTGTGATTCCATTTTAATTTCCAGATTTTGGATTAATTTCACTATCATTATTCAGAATTCTTTATCAGGTAGGTTCGCTATTTCTTCCTCTTTTGTTTGGTTTGGTGGGCATTTATCCTGTTCCTTTACCTGCTGGGAATTCTTCTGTCTCTTCATCTTGTTTAAATTGCTGAGTTTGGGATGTCCTTACTGTATTCTGGCAGTCTGTGGAGTTCTCTTTATTGTTGCGTTTCTTCACTATATGTGGGTTTGTACAGGTGGCTTGTCGAGGTTTCTTGTTTAGGGAAGCTTGTGTCGGTGTTCTGGTGGATGGAGCTGGATTTCTTCTCTCTGGAGTGCAATGGGGTGTCTAGTAGTGAGTTATGAGGTGTCTGTGATTTTGGGGTCACTTTGTGTAGCCTGTGTATTGGAGCTCAGGGCTGTGTTCTTGTTTTTCTGGAGAATTTGCTTGGTATGTCTTGCCATGGAACTTGTTGGCCTTTGTGTGATGCTTGGTTTCAGTGTAGGTATGGAGGCATTTGATGAGCTCCTGTCAATTAATGTTCCGTGGGATCAGGGTTTGGACTTAAGCCTCCTGCTTCCAGTTATCCGTCTTATTTTTACAGTAGTCTCAAAAACTACTTCTTCTATACTGCACTCCACAACTGGACCGCTCAGAGATGTTCATGGAGTTATACAGAGAAGAAAAGAGGGAGGAAGGAGACAGAGGTGATCAGGAGGATAAAAGGAAGGAATGAAAAGGAGAGAGACAGATCCAGTCAGTAATCAGTAAAAAAAAGAAAAAAGGAAAGACAAAAAGAAAAAAAAAAAGGGTCGCAAAAGTTATATCTAGAAGTGGAAATTAAAGGAGTACTAGAGGAAGGCAATGGCACCCCACCCCAGTACTTTTGCCTGGAAAATCCCATGGACGGAGGATCCTGGTAGGCTCCAGTCCATGGGATCGCTAAGAGTCGGACACGACTGAGCGACTTCACTTTCACTTTTCACTTTCATGCATTGGAGAAGGAAATGGCAACCCACTCCAGTATTCTTGCCTGGAGAATCCCAGGGACGGGGGAGTCTGGTGAGCTTCCGTTTATGGGGTCACACAGAGTCGGACACGACTGAAGCGACTTAGCAGCAGTAGCAGAGGGTAAAAAAATAAAAATAAAAGAAAAAAATTTAAAAAATTGTTTTCCTTTTTTTAATAAAAAAATATTAAAAAAAAGAAATAATGATGGTAAAAATAGTAACAATATATATAAGATTTTCTCTATTATTGTTGTGGGTATTGTGGGTTCAGTTCATTTTAGGCTAGTTCCTTGTTCCCACTTAAATTTCTCAAGATCTATAGGCCCCTTTCTCTGTAGTTGGTACTAACCATGGGATTTTAGTTTATTGCCTGTCGCTTCCACGGCGATTCCCTCTGTTATAGCTTCTTCTTCTGCTTGCCGGTCTCTTCAGTGTCTGATTTCTGCCCTGATACCAAGGGGGCGGTGGTGGACACCCTTTTTTTTTTAGGCTCACTTGTTCAGTCGCGCCGCAGGGAGGGAGGGATGTTGCAAATAAATACTGCTGGTGTGTGCTCGCAGTGGCTCAGCCACACTGGGTCTACCCCCACTCACGGCAGGTGTGGCCTCCCTGCCCACTCTGCTTAGGCTCTCTGTTTCCCCGCCAGAACCATCTACTACTGGCCCTGGGCTGCTTGCCCCTCCCAGGTCTAAGCCACTCAAGTTCAGGCACTCCGGTAGTCCTTAGAGGCCAGGGCTTGGTTGGGCCTGCGTTTTGTGCCCTTCGCAGAATCCAGCAGCACAGGTAATGGGGTGTTTATCAAGCGCGGCTTCTGCGACTTATCGCCTCCCCGCCACTCGGTTTTTTAGGTGTACCGGCGCACTTTCTTAAGCGGATGTTAGCTGACCAGAGCCCCAAGAAGTCTTAGTTAGCAAAGAAGCCTGCTTACAGTTTTGTGAATATTGTCTCTCTGGGGCTGTGATTGCCTCCCTCCGGCTCTGGCTGCCTGTCACCGGAGGGGGATGGACTGCAGCCGGCTATCTCTGTACAGTCCTTTGTTATGTGCGCGGGCCTGGCCGTGTCTTGGGTTAGGGCCGGCTTTTCGTGTGGTAGGTGTCCCACGGTCTGGCTTGCCAGCCCAATTTATTCCAATCAGGTAGTGCTCATGATATTCAGGCCAATACAGCCCGCGAAGAAGCGGCCCGCGGAAGCGGCCTGTGCGGGAGCAGCTTGCGGGGGAGCGGCCCTCAGCGTCTCCCTGCCCAGCCCCCGCTTGCTAATGGCGGATGCGGGCGTTTGCGATGCTTCTCTGCTGTGGAAGTTATCGTAGGGCTCGTTGTCTGTGGGTTTTAATTGTTTATTTGTTTTCCTCCCTGTTATGATGGCCTCCATGCTTCCTAGGTTCGGCACAGACTCTGCAGTGAGAGTGTTTCCTGGTGTTTGGAAACATCGTTTTTTAAGACTCCCTTCCCCGGACAGAGGTCCGTCCCTCCCTCTTTGTCTGTTTTTGCCTTTTATATTTTTTCCCTACCTCCTTTAGAAGGCAATGAGTTGCTTTTCTGGGTGTCTGATGTCCTCTGCCGGCATTCCGAAGTTGTTTTGTGGAATTTACTCGGCGTTTAGATGTCCTTTTGATGAATTTGTGGAGGAGAAAGTGTTTTCCCCGTCCTAACCCTCCACCATCGTAGCTCCTCCCCCAAGGGTCATCTATTTTAAATAACCATAGTATGTGTCTGTTCATCCCAAGCTCTCAATTTATCCCTCCCCCCAATTTTCCCCTTTGCCAACCCAAAGTTTGTTATCTGAGTCTATTTCTGTTTTGAATATAAGCTTATTATATTCAGTAATAATAATAGTAATGTATCATTATTTTTCAATGCTGCACATCAGTTCAGTTCAGTTGCTCAGTTGTGTCCGACTCTCTGAGACCCCATGAATCGCAGCATGCCAGGCCTCCCTGTCCATCACCAACTCCGATATCATTTGATGTTTGACTTTCTCTGACTTATTTCACTTAGCATGATAATCTCCAGGTCCATCCATGTTGCTGCAAATGGCATTATTTCATTCTCTTTAATGGCTGAGCAATATTCCGTTGTGTATATATGTACCAAATCTTCTTTTTCCATTTATCTGTCCACAGACTTGTAGGTTGCTCCCATGTCTTGGTTATTATAAATAGCTAATCAGCACTTTCTTAAACCTTCAATCATTTGTCTCTAGGTTTTCTGATAAAATGCTCTCAGGTATGTGTATTTTGATTGTATCATCTTGGTGACTCCAGTGGGTAAGTGAGATCTCTGACACTACCCCCAGCCCTGTTTTGGCCACAGGGATCAGATTTGCAGTCTGTGTGGTCAACATCTTCCTAGGTAGCCACCTTAGCTGCACTTGAACTCCTGTGGTAGAATCTTTTGCCGATCTGGTATTTGAACACTGCTGGTGGTGATGGTACCAGCCATTGCTGGGTGTGCTCCTAAGTTGTCAGTCATTGCTGTGGAGTTGTGTGTGTGTGTGTGTGTGTGTGTGTGTGTGTGTGTGTGTGTGTTAGTCGCTCAGTCGTGTCCAACTCTGGGACCCCATGGACTGTAACCCACCAGGCTCCTCTGTCCGTGGTGATTTCTCCAGGCAAGAATACTGGAGTGGGTAACCATCCCCTTCTCCAGGGGATCCTCCCAAGCCAGGGGTCGAATCCAGGTGTCTTGCTTTGCAGGCAGATTCTTTACCATCTGAGCCACCAGGGAAGCTGATCCAGTGGAGTCATGTACATCCTGACAATTGTCTATAACACATCTCTAAACTGTTTATGAACCTCAGGGACGATGCGCTATGCTCTCCTTTCAACTGGATGGATACAGGAAGTGATATCAGATGGTGGAATCCTTCGCTTGTTAGTGGAGTCGGACCCATGGGAAGGCCCTTCCGTGCTCGTGTGTCAGTCTCACTGATGCTAGGCTCTCCCTACCCCTTTGCCGACTGTGCTAAACTTTTCCCACTCTGAGGCCAGGGCTTCCCAGCCTCAGCACTGTTGACATTTTGAGCTGGGTGATTCTTTGTTAGTGGTCAGGTGAGCTAGGGGTGGAAGCAGTCCTGTGCGTTAGAGAATCTTTAGTAGCATACCTGCTGTTTACCCACTGGATGCTGCCGGCATCCATTCCCCCTAGTTGCGATCATCCAGATGTCTCTGGTTATTGCCAGCTGTCCCCTGGGAGGCTGAATCACCCCTGGAGGAGAATCATTACTCTAAGCATATGTTCTAACCAGCTCTCAGACTCTTCACCACCGGCTTCCTAGCTTGTTCATCGTACAGCACTAACCATGGTGGTGTCGCTTCTCAAGTGGACCGAGCTCCTCCTCGTCATCAGCTATTCCGTCTCAGTGCTGTTTTCTCCTTCTGCCTCTCTTTCCTCTGCACACCCCTGTCTCCATGGTTTATTCCTCAGAATCTTTTGTAATGAGAATATGCATTAGCAATCTCCAAGAGTGTGAGACAAAGTGATAAATGATAGAGATGAAGTGATAGTGATTGAGTGAATCCTTTTCTAAATTTATTTACTTGACCATGAACTCTCTCCCAACCCTTATGGGTGAAGCATGAAGTTGTAAACAAACGATGGAAAACATTCCATTCCTTTCTTTCCTTTAAGATGCTATCTCCTCCTTAAAGTCTCCTTCTTGTCCTTCAACTGGAAGGTTTTTTTTTTTTCCCTCCTCCTCCAGATTTCGCATAGCACATTTTTGTCCCTCCCTCCTTATGGACTGTTTATCCTGTCTGATGATCATGTGGGCACATCTCATTTTCCAGGAGCAGACAAGCTCCTTGAAAGCAAGTGTCCTGCCTCATTCAACCTGGCGTGCTTTCTTGGATGCAGAAAGGGCTACATAAATATTCCGATCAACGACTGCCTGTACAACCCAAGATGAAGCTACTTGCTAAACTTCTTGTTATTGAGATTCATAAGGTGATCACAGCAGGGTGAAAAGTAGGGACAATTCTCAAACTGTAAAACCAAACATAAAGGGTTGAAGCATCTGGAAGGCAGAGATGACATCTTTCATATGTTTATCTTCTCTCTTGGTCCCTGATAGAAACTAGGCGCAAGTGATCCCATTTGTTCGGAGAACAGATTCTGATGGATAGTTTCCACCTCCTCCAACCCCGTCAGTGCCATCTTTTCAATGAGGGGCTGTACCAGTCAAGAGTGTTTTCTGTTTTATTTATCTTAGTCTTTTTTTTTTTCCGATAAACCTCTGCTAGGGATGTTCCTGGGGGCTTCCCAAGTGGCTTAGTGGTAAAGAATCCACCTGCCAATGCAGGAGGGACCCAATGCAGATTTGATTTCTGGGTCAGGAAGATCCTCTGGAGATGGAAATGGCAACCCACTCCAGTATTCTCACCTGGAGAGTCCCATGGACAGAGGAGCCTGGAGGGATACAGTCCATGGGGTCGCAAAAGAGTTGGACATGACTTAGCGACTGAATAACAACAGGGATGTCAACGGGCTACATTTTCAAAGTTCTGAGTGAGCCAAAGTCAAGTATTTGACAAATTCAAATAGTAACCAGACAGAACATTATAAATTAACTATACTTCAATACAATAAATTTTAAAATACAGTAACTGAAATTTTATAACCTTGGCTTTTTTTGGTCTTCTTCCAGCTTAAACTGCTACTCACTCCCAGTTATAATCTCTGATCCAGCTTCTGTTTGTGCCTCTTTATCTCCTAAAGGCTCCTAGGGTGCTTGAAAACTGGAAAGCAGGCTCTCTCTTTCTCCTACATAAACGCCTGTGAATGATTTATATTTTTAAATGTGACTTTCCTTGAATGTTGACTTTCTGAAAACTTTCCCTATTCCACTCTGTTTTATTTTTTTCTCCCTTGGAAGCCCTTCTTTGATAACCAGCCTTGTCTCCTGTTCTTTCTACTTTCCTTCTGACTGCTCACCTTTTGCCCACTTAAACGGAAGCCCTTTGGTGTCTGCTTGGAATTTTGGCAGTTCAAGTTCAAAAGAAAGCTCTCTTGAGGTAACCTGTACTGATACAGCCTCATCTTAACACAAAGCTTTGCTGGATTAATGGGTTGGCGGGATATGTCTTTTTGCTTCAGTCATTTTCACCTCTGTGTTATGAGGGTACCATTCCATCTATTCATTTGGGGGATTCTTTTTTTTTTTTTTTGATAGAATCCTTCTGAATCTCGAAAAAAAGTGTTATTTTATTGAATGTCCCACTTTCAGAGGTGTGTCGGTGAACAAAAATGTTGCCAAAGAGGTGTGAACTCGACTACACCATTTCCTGTATTTGAGTATGCATGCCATTTCCCTCGGGGAAGGCAATGTCACCCCACCTCAGTACTCTTGCCTGGAAAATCCCATGGACGGAGGAGCCTGGTGGGCTGCAGCCCATGGGGTCGCTAAGAGTCGGACACGACTGAGTGACTTCACTTTCACTTTTCACTTTGATGCATTGGAGAAGGAAATGGCAACCCACTCCAGTATTCTTGCCTGGAGAATCCCAGGGACGGAGCCTAGTGGGCTGCCATCTATGGGGTCACACAGAGTCGGACATGACTGAAGCGACTTGGCAGCAGCCATTTCCCTTATTTTGACTTTTCGGAAGTGGAGGAAGCACTTATAAAGTTGATGTTTCCCCCAGTCTCTGTGCTATCTCAGAACTGAGAAAATGTGCTCGTGAAGCAGTTAAATATTAGTCAGAGTCAGCTAGGATTGGGCTGGTGGCTCTGTCGGTAAAGAATCCATCTTGCAGTGCGGGAGACTGCCTGCAATGCAGGAGATGCTGGTTCGATCCCTGAGCCGGGAAGGTCCCCTGGAGAAGGAAATGGCAACCTGCTGCAGTATTCCTGCCTGGGAAACCCCATGGACAGAGAAGCCAGGCGGACTACAGGCCATGGGGTCTTAAAAGAGTCAGACACGACTTAGCGACTAACGCACCACCAGTTTTGAGCTGTTGTTGAAGAAATTATCGGGGAAATCAGGGGAGATGTGAGGAGTTGATTTTGGATTTGACTCCCCTCCCGCATGCTTGCCTCCAAAACAACTGGGTACCGCTGAGTGTGGACACAGACCCACCCCGTCACCACACCTCACATGCCTGTGAGCGAGGGCCGAGCGACCTGCTTATTTCAGAGCGCAAAGTGTTTTTTATATGAGCATCTGACAGATCTGCTGAGGGAATGCCTGAGTGAAAAGCTGTACCATCAGTGCTGAAAGAAATTGTGACCATAATCTGTTCTTCCTCTTGGTGCAAGTAGTATGGGTCCAATATATGTTATTTTTATCAGCTCATTTGTTGAACCCACAAGCATTTTCAGTGGAATAATATTAACAAATGCCCATGGGAGTGAAGTTTTAAAATACAAATTATACAATCCATTTCATTCTATGACACCTCTCCCCACCTTGACAATTCAAATATACTCCAAGTTTGACCCTGTATTATAGAGCCATGAGCGACCAGTCTCTGGCTAATTCTCTGACCTTGTCATCTATGTCTTTTCCATTTACCCACACAGAGAAGATACTGGCCTTCCTTCTGTTTTTGCAGGGATATTCAGTCATTTTTGCCTCTTCGTTCTTTCTTCTGGGTATATCCTTTCTTCTAAACTTTGTTGTGTATTTCCTTCTGGAGGGTTTAAATGGAGCTGGAGGAATTTTAGCTTGATTCTTGCTGTGGGAATAGCTATGTTTCCCAAATGGCTCAGTGGTAAAGAAGCCACCTGCCAAAGCAGGAGACCCAGGTTTGATCCCTGATTCGGGAAAATCCCCTGGAGAAGGAAATGGCAACCCATTCCAGTATTATTGCCTGGAGAATCCCACAGACAGAGGAGCCTGGAGGGCTACAGTCCATGGGGTCTCAAAGAGTCGGACATGACAGAGTGACTAAACAGCAGCATCAGCAATAGGTTTAGCATTTATACCATTTTTATTGGTTTTCTATATACACTTTTAATATATCATTTTCTCATAGATATCTTCCCCTTCAGTCCCCCATTCTTTAGAGTCTCTTACACTTTTTGCAAACCTGATTCACTGAGGCATAATTTATATTCACTTACAAGTTTTCTTTTCAGTAAGTTTTGGCAAATATATACAGCTACTTAAACATCACTTGGGTCAAGATATATAGCATTTCTATCAGTCTTTTTTTAAGAGTAATTTTTACTTATATATTGATGGCTGAGCTGGGTTTTCGTTGCTGCTTGGGCTTTTCACTAGGCGCAGTGAACGCGGGCTGCTCTTCGTTGTGGTCCATCGGCTTCTCATCGTGATGGCTTCTGTAGTTGCAAAGAACAGGCTCTAGGGCAGGCGGGCTTCCGTAGTTGCGATTCCCAGGCTCTATCAGTGGTCGTGGTGCACCGGCTTGGTTGCTCTGCAGCATGTGGAGTCTTCCCGGACCAGGATCGAACCCACGTCTCCTGCAGTGGCAGGTGGATTCTTTACTATTGAGCCACTAGGGAAGCCCTCTGTCACTCTTAAATCTGAGTTTGAGGATCTTGGCTATTAATGAACTGTCCTCACCTTGAGTCTATGGCAATCTCTGACCTAACTTCAAATAAATGAAATCAAACCATTAAAAAAAAAAAAAAAACACCCAAATGCCCGCCCATGCCTCGTCAGCATGCCAGGCGCATTCTAGACTCGTTCATTGAGATAAGTACGAGTATGACTAGCTAGCTACCTTGGCTTGTTAAGAGGAAAAACTTACTTTGTTACATCTAGTTCACAGCATACAGGATATTTTGGTTCTAAATGGAACATTTCTGGCAGTAGAATTAAATAATAACGTCCCTTGATATTTCCGAAGGTTTCCAATATCCTTCTTTAGCTATTTCATCAACTAATACCAAAGCCAGGATCTCAATTAAATTATTAGTACATCCCAAATGGAATTAGTTGAAGCAGAAAAGCAAAAAAGTCCCAATTATACTTTTTCTTAAGGGTGGCACATAATTGGAAATGTGGTATTAATGATGGTTTTCGACATGAAAACCTAAAGGTAAGATCATAAAGGTCAGTTATATTTATATATGTCAACATTGAACCATGCCAAGAGAGGTGTTTGGTGACTCAGGAACCACATCTGTGGGACAAGCAGGTATATTGGGGGGAGGGGTAAAAATCAAATGTTAAATTGAGAGCAAAAGTCTCAGTTTGTGGTGGATGATTCTGGCACGTCCAGAACAAGCTTCTGCTACTTGTCCTATGGAAAATTGTGTGTGGGTCACATCTGGGATTTATGTTCTGTTGATCAAGTGATGTTCTCTTCACATGAGAACTATATTGTGGAATAACCTTGAATGATTTTTTTTTTTTAGCTTTTTATTTTGTGATATAGCTAATTAACAATGTTGTGATAGTTGCCTTGAAATCATTTCTTGACCTCTGAATTCCTTTGTGTATGAAATGAGGATACATCAATCCTCATCAAGGATCATGACAATGCATGGAAAGCTCTTGGCAGAAAACCTGAACGTGTAATTAGTGTCCAATATTATGTGTGCCCAATAATATCTCTCTGCATCCTGTTTGACTCTTTTGTGACCCTATGGACTGTATCCCGCCAGCCTCCTCTGTTGATGGGATTTCCCAGGCAAGAAGACGGGAGTGGGTTGCCATTTCCTTCTCCAGGGCGTCTTCCCCACCCAGGGATTGAACCCGCATCTCCTACATTGACAGGTGAATTCTTTACCACTGAGCCACCTGGGAAGCCCAGAATGTGTCTTAGGCCCAATTTAAATAGAAGGGGAGTTTGGTGAGATTAAAGGGACCTTAATGATGCAGGAGATTAGCAGTGTGGGTCTTCCTTGGGCAGGTTCAGTAATGATTCCCCATGGCTTATTTGACTCACTGGGACACCCATCTCTACATTTGCCTATAACTATTTCTGTCTATATATTTCTATGTGTATGTATAAGTGTATTTATATATCTGTCATCTGTCTGTCCTGTGTCTCTATACACATAATACGTACATTCAGTTTACTTTTTGGGGGAAGGGGAGGGTGGCTTTGTGGCTTGTGGGATCTTAGTTCCAAGAGCAGGAGTTGAACCTGGGCCCTCGGCAGGGAAAACACCAAGTCCCTAACCACTGGACTGCCAGGGAATTCCCTAGTTTACTTTCCTAAAGTGCTAATTAACTGGTGCAAGTTCCTGAGCATTTCTTCCCTTGTCTTCCCAGGACTAAAAGAATTGTGCTAAGAAACGGCGCTGCTGCTTTCACTGCCCACCCCTAACACAGATGTGAGGCCTACTCCTTTGTTCTTTCAGACTTAGTTAACCTGGACCTGCTGGGTTTAGAACACTCTGCTGACCCTTGAGGGACTGAAAAGAGATAGAAGATGGACTTAAACTTGATCTATGTTGTCCCCTGGAGTCCATCAACCATGTAGATTACACTAACTTGTGATTCCTTCATCGTTTGTAATTCATATGGTTCATTTTCTCTCAACCAATGAAATCTTTTGATCAACCAAAACACAATCAGAATTTCCCAAAAAGACTTTTATTGTAGTCATAAACTATGTTTAAAGAGCTATTTCTTCCAAAAGATTCAAAATGATTTCCAGTGTGTTTTTGGTAGAAATGCATTTTTCACTGAAAAAGTAACGTGGCACTATTACTAACCCTCTAGTGGAAAATTATGAAGAAAAGAAAAATATTGACCATAATACAATCAGCATTAAATTTGTGGTATATCCCTTTCCATGGATTCTTTAATTTCTGTGGCTTCTATCACAATGAATATAAAATTTTGATTTTTTTTTTAAAAATTAAATATTGTCTCATAGGTACCTAGTGGTCTAGTTTCTCTAACCATAATTTTTAAAAGCTGTCAAATACATCCTTGAGTGTGTGTGTGTCTGTATAAAACTATAAAATGTTGAATTGCTATTCTGTTAGGGAGAATTATATTTTACTGTTTTTATTCTAAATAATGTTCCAATGAACATTTTCCCCCTTTATTTAAGATCCTTTCTTCAGACCAGATTCCTAGACAAGCCATTACGGGATCATGGAAAAGGGAATATTTTATATGGCTCTTGATATATATATTTCCAGCTTGCTTTTCATACCAATTTATAAAACCACCAGCAAAGGATATAATTACTAGTTTTTCTACTTTCCAGCCCATCATGGATATTATAATTACTTTAACATTTTGCTAATAGGAACTATTTCATTGCTATTTGATTTGAATTTCTCTGATTATCAGTAAGGTTACTTGAATATACTAAATCTCTGGGTATGTTTTCTTAATAGAGATCTGCCTTGTGTTTTAAGCAATTCAGCTGCCCAGATTATACTTGGAGAGCCACAACTTAAGGTTTCTTGCATCAAATAAAATGAAAACACGGGTGTGTTTTCCAAGACGGTTTATTATATAATCTCAGTGTCTGGGTGCTAATGTGTCATTCCAAATTTTTCTGTTATTCACTAGTATGAGCTTAAATGGAATATATGAGAATAATTTACTTCCTTTATTCTCTGTAATAATGGGAGTAGTGGTCCTTCTCTTTGATGTTCCCTCTTGGCTTTCTAATAAGGAATTCCATGTACATGGTACCAAATTCAAGATGTACAGAAGAGTATATAGTGAAAGGCAAGGACTGACATCAAGCAAGTTGTGTTCCAAACAGCAGACTGAACATCCTGATGGATATGGACGTTTTAGAGGTGAGAGATATTTCTTTTAAAAATACCAATATGGAAGCTATAAAATAACTCTTCCAAGTTCTTGCTGCCCACATGTGGCAAAACTGCAAGTTACTGAGTTGAAATTTCCAACCTTCTTCTACTTCATCTTCTATACAGGCTGAGAAGCCAAATTTTTTTCTACCCTCAACTCTCTTAAAACTTCCTGGAGACAAAAACATGATGAGAAGGGCTGAACATTTCCTTTCCTCCTTCTCCCTGCCCAGAAGAGAGAAGTGATAACTGGAACTATGGCAGTCACTTTCTAACCTTGAGGAAATGTGAAGGGAACCACAGGTACACCACCTCTGACACAGCAACCACCTTCTTCCAGATGAGATCTTCTCTAACTTGGTGCACATAAGAATCACTTGAAAGCTTTCATTAAAGCACAGGTTGCTGGTCCTTAGCTCCAGAGATTCTTGTTTAGTAGGTCTGAGGTGGGATGTAAGACTTTGTGTTCCAATCAAAATTTCACACAGTGCTGATGCTTCTGATCTACAGCCCACACTTGGAGAAGGAAGGTGCTAGACTTACATGAGAAAAATAAAGCCCTATTTTTCAAAGTCACTGCAACTGATGTCCCTTACACCCTAGGAAATATTAAATGACTCACCTGCTAGGTCTAGTTATTCCTGCTTCATGTTCACCATTTACTCTGAAAAGAGATGTGAAGGTCAGCGTAATGGCCTGTACATAAAGATGACAGCATTGGTCAGTGGACAAGAGTGATCAGGAGTCTCCTACCTCAGGGACTTCTCTGGTGGTCTGACGGTTAAGACTCTGGGCTTCTACTGAGGGGTGGGGGTGGATTTGATTCCCTAGTTCAGGGAACTAGGATCCCCTGTATGGTGAGGCCAAAAGCAAAGGAGTCTCCCACTTCCGAAAGGCTGGCCTGTCCCCAGTCTCCTCCACATGCCTCTTCCCTTCTGGGAAGTGATGAGCTGTGGGAGGCAGAAAGTGGAAGAGTTTGGAAGGGATCTTAAAAATGGAAGGGGTAGGACACAACCCCATCGCCTGCTGTTGAGCTAGGGGAGTGTGGTGAAAAAAAAAAATTAAAAAACAGTGTGCTTGTTCCAAAAGCTTGGTACCAACAGCAGCTACAGTTTGAGGTCCACAGGAACTCAGCCCACATCTCCTCTATTTCACCTCCTGGCTTGTCTTTGCAACAGACAGAGCTTGGCTGTGAAGCCCTTTCTCCAAGGATTAATTGAATCAAGATCAACCCTATCTGGAATGTACATTTAATACTTGGGGTGATGTCAGTAATATATGTAAGAGATTTTTATATTAGATAACTGCTCATTAAAAGTCAGTCTTTCCCTCCAGGGTGTTAAAATAGAAAGTATTCACCTTTTGCAAATGAGGATAGTGAAATTTACTTTAACTGATGCTACAATGAAAACTGGAAGAAAGGGAATTGCTCACAATACAATATAACTCCGCCAAATTTGCATAATTTAGGCATAAAATGTAATACCCTGCTCACACTCTTTTGTCTTGAATGAAATTGGTTTTCAAGTAATGTGTGGGGAATCATAACCAGCTTTAGCAAATGGATAATGTCAGAAAGCGAAAGTTCCTATTAGCCTAGGAGGCATCGCCGGGTATGAATCCAGGGTACCGCATTTCTGATCAAGTTTGTCTTGTGATTTTATGCGAAGGACTTTGAGGAATTAACTGAAACACATGGGCCATGCTCTTTGGATATTTTATGGAGTAATTAACCATTTGAGATCTTAATACAATCTTTTTCTGAAATTCTTGGAATCATTGGGTGATTGTTATACTGAGGATGTTAAAAATGACTTAAATTCCTGTAAATTCTTCTTTCCAAAGAGTACAAAAGTCTTCATGTAATTTAGTATTTTAGAGAAATTCTCAGTAAAGTGAAAGGAAGCTTCTGAGGTAGTTTCTACTATACATACTGAAACTGAGGTTCAGAAAGGAATGCATTTCCCAAGGTCATCTGTGTGTGCCTGCTAAGTTGCTTCAGTGGTGTCCGACTCTTTGTGACCCTGTGGACTAGCCCACCAGGCTCCTCTGTCCATGGGATTCTCCAGGCAAGAATACTGGAGTGGGCTGCCTTGCTCTCTTCCAGAGGATCTTCCCAACCCAGGGACTGAACCCATGTCTCCTGCATTGGCAGGCGGGTTCTTTACCACTGACCCACGTGGGAAACCCTCCTTTCATCAGCCCCCCTTTCATCTGTCTAAAGAATGACTCATTGAGAGTGCCAGCCTCCAAGAGCATTTTCTTCATTAACCTCTTAAGTGCCTTGTGTAAGGTGAAATGTTATAATTTTCTATTCACTTGTCAGCTGTGAGTCTTCACCTTCACCTTTCTTATCTTAATGTGGGAATGAGATAATCCTTCCGAGATTTCAACAACTGAAAGAGTAATATGATATGATTATTGTGCCTGTCTGTTGTGGACACTCTTGGTTTTGGACCCCAGCCCTCCTCAAACCTATGTCAGTCCAGATACCCTGGAGGCTCTCTTAAAATGTAGCCCCAGAGCTTTTAATATTTATTTGTCTTTTTTCATTTATTTGGTGGTGCTGTGTCTTAGCTGTGGCTCCTGGGATCTTCGTTCTTCACCGTGGCATCTTTAGTTGCTTTGTGTGGGTTCTAGTCCCCTGACTAGGGATGGAACCCAGGCCCCTGCATTGGGAGCTCAGAGTCTTAGCCACTGGACTCCCAGGAGAGTCCCAGCCCCAAAACTTTTGGAATTTTAATTTTCCAAATATTCTCAGGTGATGCTGACGGTGCTGGTCTGGGGACCACGTTTTGAGAAACATTCTTCTCACCATGCGCATTCTCCAATTTTCTGCTTTGGTTGGGTATGACAGTGTTTCTGTTTAAGACAAAACAACAGTGACAATCTTTGGTTTCCCAGGATGTTTTGCAGTTGGAGGTGGCCATGGAGCCAATGGTTCATAAGTGAAGTCTGCAGGTTGGGGTGGTTGTTTAGTTGCTGACACGTGTCCAACTCTTTGCAACCCCATGGATGTAGCCCACCAGGCTCCTCTGCCCATGGGATTCTCCAGGCAAGAATACTGAAGTGGGTTGCCATTTCCTTCTCCAGGAAAGTCTGCTGGAACCTTTACCAAGCTGGTGCAAGCCTCCTTGCCACCTCCCTTCCTCCTTCATGCTTTTTCTTGCCTGGAATGAGTATTTATTCAGAAAATGGAGCAGCCATCTCATGGCCATAAAGCAGGAGACCACTTTGGGTAGGGGCATGGGAATATTAAAGAATCAATTCTTTTAAGAGTAGCTTCAGGAGCCACCCTCAAAGGTGGCTTCTGACACAGAATAGCTGTGTGTGTCTTCTGACACAGAATAGCTGTGTGGTTATCAGTTGTAACAGTCCTTCACCAATGTGTTTGTCATGCATGCACACAAACCTTTTTGGACTGTCTGCTTAATACAAGCAGAGGTAAAGTGATTGGCATTTATTTTAAATGATGTATACATCTTTGCCCCACAGCTCTTCCAGGGCATGGGGAGATGTGACATGCACAATAGATGCCTCTTTGGCCCATCCTTGTGACAGGCCAGGTTATGCTGAAGCGTCAGCCTCTGAGAGGTAGTTGAGATAAATGACATCTCCTTACCTTTTACCCCAGAGACCACAGTGTCATTTTCTAGTCTAAGAGGCCATTTGTAAAGCTCACAGAGTTGCCTTAGCTGCTAAACAGAGAACAAAAATCAAAAGCTAAGCTCTTTCTCCAAGGAAAAGACATGGCCTTGGATAGTCTCCACGCTCTCCTGTGATTCTAAAATGCTTTCTTGGCTCAGATGGTAAAGAACCCGCCTGCAATGCAGGAGACCCAGGTTCAATCCCTGGGTTGGGAAGATCTCCTGGAGAAGGCAATTCCAGTATTCTTGCCTGGAGAATTCCACGACAGAGGAGCCTGGAGGGCTGCAGTCCTTGGGGTCGCAAAGAGTTGCACGTGACTGAGTGACTAACTCTTGGATGGCCTCCATGTTTTCCGGTGATTCCAGAACACTTAGGATACACGAGATGTAGAGACCCCCGCTCTCCTGGTGCTGGCCTTTAGGGACTTCCTTTCATGTATTGTCTCACTGTCTCCACCCTACCTTTCGCTCTGTGTGTCTGGAGATAAGACCAAGGGAACGATACTGGATGCTTGGGGCTGGTGCACTGGGACAGCCCAGAGGGATGGTATGGGGAGGGAGCGGGGAGGAGGGTTCAGGATGGGGAACACATGTATACCTGTGGCGGATTCATTTTGATATATCGCAAAACCAATACAATATTGTAAAGTTAAAAAAAAAAAAAAGACCAAGGGGACAGCTCCTTCTGGTGCTTGAAAGGGTTAAGTCAGGGACAAGAATGGATTTTGCTTTATGAGCAGCTCATAAAAAGAGATAAGTTGTTATTTGCTTTTTATGCATGTCTGAAAATGGAGCGTGAGCTAATCGTACTCTTCTGTAGAAGAGCCAGAAGAAATTTAGTATGTATATGAATTTAATGCAAAATACAAACCCAAATGTAAATATTGGTTTCCTTCCAGATTTTCAAGACTTCATGGGAAAAAAACCACCAGAAAGATTTTCTTTACTTGTAATTATTATGCTGAGGGAAAACATCCTTCCAGTGTTGAAAAAATGGATAGCTTTAATTATAGAATATATCCATTTTAAAGTTGGTGGTCTTTAAATTAAAAGTGGAAAATTTTCATTGGATTGAATATTGCCTGTAGCCTATTGCATGTTTTGGAGTATTATTTGATCCTATGAATATGATCTAAATCCGTTATTTTAAAGAAAAACAAAAGACATGATTCTGCTTTTGTAGTTTAACACAACAAAAATTTCCCCTCTATTCAGTGTGCACTTGACTATGAATCTCCTTTTAAGTCAAGATTACACGTATATGATGGAAATAATACTAGGAAATTATAGATAATAATAAATATATTTTACCTTATCCACTCCACAAAAGACTTTATAATGGTGTTCAAATAGCTTTTCCCTTTGCAAAAACAAAACACTAGGAGCATTGAGGAGATAAACTCAATAAATTAGTGTTTGAAATGAATCTTTTTAACCTTTAAAAATTAATAATAGTCACTGATACCTATTGAACACTCACTAGGTACCTGGTACTTTGTGTATATTAACTTGTCTAATAATTATAACAGTGTCAGAAAAATACTCTTATTATTTTCACTCTACAGATGAGAGAATTGAGGCTGAAACAAATGGACCTGATTGCACTGTCATTTGGTGGAAAGCTCAGAACTGAAGCTTAGGCTACCCCAGTCTAGAACTTTTCTTCTTAACCTGAAGGTGAAAGTGTTAATCACTTAGCCATGTCCAGTGCTTTGCGACTCCATGGACTGTAGCCCGCCAGGCTCCCCTGTCCATGGGATTCTCCAGATAAGAACACTGGAGTGGGTAAGCCATTTCCCTTCTCCAGGGAACCTTCCCAACCCAGGGATTGAAGTCTCCTGCATTTGCGGGCAGATTCTTTACTGTCTGAGCCACTGGGGAAGCCCTTCATCACTTTCCACTAGCTGGCAGAAGTGGGTGGAAGCGTAGGGAGGTCTGATGACAGAGCTGAGGTTAGGTGTTTACTTTCTTTACTTCAACAATCGAAAGGGACTTTTATCTGCTTGATGGAGCAAATATCTTAGCAGCTATCATAAGGGAAGGACTGCACACCTGAGCCCCCTCCTCTGGCAGATGTTACCCAAGGATATCTCTCGATGTGGACATGAATAGGACAAAGAGACAGAACAAAAACGTGAGGGTGAGCTCCTTCTTGAAAGCACGGTGTTTATCATTCATTCGCGAACGTAGTCCTGTGCTGACCTCCATTTGATGTTGGTGGAGGGTAAGCAGAGGTGGTCCTCTGACACCCTGGAGCATGCAGTCCAGGGAGGAGGAATAGTGAACTGGTAAAACTAGTGAATACGAGTTACCACTCATAGTCCATGGTGACCATGCTGCTGCTGCTAAGTTGCTTCAGTCGTGTCCGACTCTGTGAGACCCCACAGACGGCAGTCCACCAGGCTCCCCTGTCGCTGGGATTCTCCAGGCAAGAACACTGGAGCGGGTTGCCATTTCCTTCTCCCATAGCGTATTAAGATAGAAACCAATGAGTGGAGCATCTGTTTAGATAAGTGGGTGTGGAGGGATATTTTGGAATAATAGTAATGAAAATGGAAATGTGAGTCTTAGGAAGGATGCAGCCACGCAGAAAAGGTGGAGCAGGTTTGCAGATGGAGATGTGCTGTGGTGGGGTGAGGTGCGTTGTGAGTGTGTGTGTTTTTGTGTTATGGAAATATGAAGTTGTAAGTGGCGGTTTTCATGCTCAAACTCATTGATGAGTCTCCTCTATGGCTCTTCTCATTTCCTTAAATGGAATTCTTAGCAGAGCCCATAAACATGGAAGGAACTGTGCCCAGGTGCTCTACAAAGATGAGGGGGGTACGTGTTACAGGTGTAGTTTAAGAGGACTAGATGGAGATTAAGACTTGACTTCTCCGCTTGGCTTTGAGGGTTTCCCTCGTGGCTCAGCTAGTAAAGAATCCACCTACAGTGCAGGAGACCTAGGTTCGATCCCTGTGTTGGGAAGATTCCTAGAGAGGGGAAAGGCTCCCCACTCCAGTATTCTGGCCTTGAGAATTTCATGGACTGTATAGTCCATGGGGTCGCAAAGAGTCGGACTTGGGTTTCCCTAGTGGCTCAGATGGTAAAGAATCTGCCTGCAATGCAGGATTTGATCCCTGGGTTGGGAAGAGCCCCTAGAGAAGGGAATGGCTACCCACTCCAGTGTTCCTGCCTGGAGAATTCCATAGACGGAGGCGGGCGACAGTCCACGGGATCTGTTGTTTCCGACTCAACTGAGTGACTGAACACATTCACTTTTTTCACCTGGCTTTGACTCTTGTTCACTGTGTGTCCTTGGAGGGCATTCCACCCACCAGAATTTCTTCGCTTTATCTTTGAACCTGGGTCACAGTGAAGTCAATTCCAGTTGGTGGGTAGGTACTTTGTTTGAGGCCACCTGTGATCTCTGTAGGCTGGAATTCTGCTATCAATTGGGGACGGCTGCCCTGGGCTTAGAATGAGACACCAGTGTGGTGTGTGTTGTGTATCTGGCAGTCTCTGATAGCCCTCTCATTTTCCATCGCGATGTTTTCTGTGGATTTGACTGCTAATTGGAAAAATTGTGTAGCTTTCCAGTTTTCTGTTCTGATTTTTAAACACGCAGCCGTGATTGAAAACATTCAAGGAGGGGACTAAATACATCGAAACAATACCCTGCTCACTTGCTTCAGAGGGATCAAACAAAGCAAGTCATGCACAGAGGGAAGTGGATTTATATGTCTCTCATTTGTAATATTATTAGTGTGATTAATGTGCAAAGACCAATATTTCCTGAAATTTGTAATTTGCCCTATTCCTTCGTGAGCTTTGTGTTTCCCAGAATAATCATGCTGATCCATTGCCTTAAAAATGTATTGAATGCCTAAGAGCTCATTTAGCAAGGGAGCAGTGTAATTGGACACAGTGGGGAAACAGCAGAGAAGCTGTTTGCTTCCCAAGGAGAGGAGAATGTGGTGAGAGTGCCGGCCGGATGGAATGTCACGCCAGGAGGGACCTCGTCTCCGTTTGGTGTCACTGAACAGAATGTGCAAAGGCTATTTATGGACCTAGGGCTGGAGGACAGCAGCTCATTCTCAGATGAATGGAGGTCTCCCCTGGATTATAAAATGTTTGCTCTTTTGAATGATGGGACCAAAGTGGGAGTCGAACATTTTAGCTTTTTTCCCTCCCCCCACAACACAATAGCTTTCTGGCAATCCTGATAATTTTACCACTGGATTTCATCTTCATGAAATTTTGGTGTATGTGTGTGTGATCGTTTCCACCCACTTTGCCACTTAAGTAGCCATTTTAAAAACATCACTATTGAGGGCTTCCCTGGTGGCTCAATGGTAGAGAATCCGCCTGCCAATGCAGGAGACACGGGTTTGACCCCTGAGCAGGGTAGATCCTGCATGCCACAGACCAACAAAGCCAGCTCGCCACAACTATTGAGCCTATGTTTTAGAGCCTGGGAGCAACAGCTGCTGAAGCCTACAAGCCCTAGAGCCTGTGCTCCGCAACAAGAGAAGCCCCTGACATGAGAAGCCTGAGCACTGCAGCTAGAGAGTAGACCCTGCTTGTTGCAGCTAGAGAAAAGCCCATGCAGTCACAAAGACCCAGCACAGCCCAAAATAAGATTATATATATATATATATATATATATATATATAAATCTCTGTCTTACCTTTGAGACTGGCTGTCTTGTTATGCAGGCATCTGGAAAAGCATTCCTATAACCTCAGCTTTAGAAGCTGGAACAAAAGGAGGGAGATCAGAGTCCTCAGGTTGAAACCCATTTGATGTTCACCCTCTGTGATGTATCCACGTGCCTTTGTGCTTCTGTGTTTCCCTCCATCCTGTGCTCTCTCCTTTTCCAAAATAATTTCTTAATGCGGTGACTTTGGGGTCTTGTTCAGAGTCGCTTCTACCTGGATTGGTATGAAGCAGCTGAGACTGGTCAACCTGTTAGATGCTAATAACCGTGGGGTAGGACTTCTGCATATTCATCACCGACAGGGAATGAGGCTTTGGAAAATCTCAGTTCAATCTGGGCATCCATGATGCACAAACCAAGGGGGCACCATGTCTGTTGAATTCTACAGAGCTTGCTTGGCATGTGCAGGGACCTGATCTAGACCTGCCAGGGAAAATCACATAGTTTGTTGAGGCAGGGGAGATGGTGAGACAGAGGGAGGCTGGACAGTAGGGATGGGCCAAATGAAAAAGTACAGTATGGATCGTGTTGAATCTGGGTTTTATCCTAAATTCACGTGACGTCAGCAGCATTTCAGAGACGTCCCTTTAGCCACAGCTTCAAAGGCGAGTTGGAGAAAGCTCAAACTGGAGGGAAGACAAAGTAAAAGAGTTGATGGAAAGAACATCTTCTTTCCATCAACTTCTATTTGGCACCAAACCGCTATCCCCCCTTGGAATGCGTGATGGCAGTGAAGTCCTACCCTTGCTCCCCACTTGTTCCAAGTTTCCCTTGTGGCTACCATGTAATCTGGTTATGTCACCCCGTGCTAAAGCCTTCAGGATTTTGGAGTTCACTTTGCTCTTCAGAAGGAGACAGAGATCCTTAAGGTGGCCGGCAGGGCCTTGTGGAGCCTGCCAGGCTCCTCTGTCCATGGGATTCTCCAGGCAAGAATACTGGAGTAGGTTGCCATTTCCTCCTCCAGGGGATCTTCCTGACCCAGTGATCAAACCCATGTCTCCTACATTAGCAGGTGGGTTTTTTACCACTGAGCCACTAGGGAAGCTCATCTGAAGAATAAGTATGTTCTACCTGAGTGACTGAGTAGATGATGGCCTCATAAACTTAGATCAGAACCACTGATGGAAAAGACGGTTAGAAAGGAGTAGAGACAGGGAGCTCCTTTCTGGTGCAGAGATAGTCTTGCATCTTGATTTGGGTTGCAGCTACATGAATCCATATATAGGGCATGAATCTACACATAGGATAAATTTTCACAGAACTTCACACACACAAACACACAGACACACACACACACGCTCCTGAGTAATGTCTGCTGCTGCTGCTAAGTCGCTTCAATCGTGTCCGACTCTGTGCGACCCCATAGACGGCAGCCCACCAGGCTCCCCCATCTCTGGGATTCTCCAGGCAAGAACACTGGAGTGGGTTGCCATTTCCTTCTCCAGTGCATGAAAGTGAAAAGTGAAAGTGAAGTTGCTCAGTCGTGTCTGACTTAGCGACCCCATGGACTGCAGCCTACCAGGCTCCTCCATCCATGGGATTTTCCAGGCAAGAGTAATGTCTACTTGGACCCAAATCCCTGTGTCGGTCACTGCATTCCATTTTATCGCTAAGCAAACTCGGCTCTAACCGTTACACATGCAAAAGAAATGACTTATCCAGGGCATTCCTCAGCCAAGTGAAATGTCTAAAGAGTGCTTGGGATTTTGCTTTTGTTCTGTCTGAACCATAATAATGACAGTCATTAAAATCTTAATGGCAGGGGTGTTTTTATTATAAACACATCTTCCTATGGATTCTGTTAAGTATTCACTCTTTGTTATCTTGCTAAAACAGAAGGGTGTTGTATTGAGAAGGGGGATTCAGGAAATTACAGTGTTAGAGGACCAAAGTACGCCTTGCTTTCCCTGTGGAAGAAGCTTGTGAAAAAGAGAATGAACAGTGCTGTTTTATTTTCTTTTTAAGTTTATTTATTTGGTTGCATTTGGTCTTAGTTACGGTACACAGGATCTTCACTGTGTGTGTGCGTGAGTGTATGTGTGTGTACATGCCACACCTTCCAAAGCAATCGTCTTGATGGGCACTTGGGTGTTTCCATGTCCTAGCTATTGTAAATGGTGCTGCTGTGCATGCTGAAGTGTGTATATCTTTCTGAATTAGAATGTTCATTTTTTTTCCCCCAGATATACACCCAGAAGTGCGATTGCTGGATCATATGGTAGCTGTAGTTTTAGTTTCTAAGGAACCTCCATACTGGTTTCCACAGTCATCCTGTATTTCGCTTTGATATTGTCTCCCCTGGAACTTAAGATTCTCCATAAACTCTGCTTCAGGGTAATTTCTCTGGACCCCACAGCACCAAGCACAGTGCCTTAGGGAGAGCACACACTCAGTAAATACCTGTCACATAAGTGAAAGATTTATAATGAATGCCTGTCCCATGGCAGAAAGATTTATGCAGTCCACCTGTTAAGAATAAATTACTCTTCTCCTCCTGACTCAAAAAAATTTTTTTCTTTCTGCAAATCGGAATAATAAACATTTTTTCTACTTGTAACAAAAATATGTCCATGAGTGGTCTCTGTGGGTGCTGGTTTTCTCGGGGCCCACTAAGATGGTTCTGCAGCTTCTCTCAAAGTAGCCATTGGCTGCCACCCCCGGACGGGCTCCAGCCTTGAAGTGGGGACGGGAGAACCATGTGAGTGCTGAATGGCTTCACACAGGACACTGGAGTGAAGCTCCCCTCTTCTTATGCCTCCTGGAGCCTTAGAATCCTTGCTCAAACCTCAAGACCCAAACTCACTCTTTGACAACCTGGCAAGCTTTTAGATCTCATACTTTGTCTAGGAGCACAGAGAACTTCAACCCAGACCTTCCCCCGAGGTAAACCTTGCTAGACTACTGGCGTGCTTTAATTGTGTCCAACTCTTTGCGACCTTATGGACTGTAGCCCACCAGGCTCCTCTGTCCATGGGATTCTCCAGGCAAGAATGCTTAAGTGGGTTGCCATGCCCTCCTCCAGGGGATCTTCCTCACCCAGGGATCAGACAGTGTCTCTTATGTCTCTTTTTTCCTGCACTGGCAGACAGATACTTGACCACTAGCACCACTTGGGAAGCCCAGACCACCTGAAGTTCCCCTCAGTTACTGTGACTTCACTTGTTTGATTTTTCAGCTAAAAATGCCACTGCTGTAGGAAGGGGCTTCGCATGCCAGGGCACCAGGGTCCTGTGTACTTACACCTCAGCCTCATTTGGGCTTTCATTCCAAGTGGTCAAACCCCTACTCGTTCTTGAAGCACCCAGCTTTTGCGGGCAAAAATATGCAGACAAATGCAGCTTGTCCTTTCTTGTTTTACTTTCATGCCCCATGTTCCCAGGGCCCTCTGCTTGTCCATGGTGCTCATGACGTCACACATCCTGATGCTTATCCTAGATTACGTAGCACGGAAGACCTTCCTTCTGATCCCCTCACCTGACCCATCCTCCCCTTTCCACAGTGAAGCTTCTTGATGTAAATGTATGACAGCACCTGACATCACTACTTGTCCTCCTGGGAAGCAAAAGCAAATCTCAACAGCCTGAATACAAACAATGATGAAGAGAAGTCCCCATACCCACCTCCACTGGGACAGATAAAAAAAAAAAATAAACACAAGAAGGAAATCTCCATTCAAACTATGGACTATCAATGTCCAGTGAAGCCATGTCTGCAAAGCTGTGTCTTTTGTTTTTTAAAGTGAGTTTAACACCAAAATCACTGCAGATGATGACCGCAGCCATGAAATTAAAAGACACTTACTCCTTGGAAGAAAAGCTATGTCCAACATAGACTGTGTATTAAAAAGCAGGGACATTACTTTGCCAACCAAGGTCTATCAAGTCAAAGCTATGGTTTTTCCAGTGGTCATGTATGGATGTGAGAGTTGGACTGTAAAGAAAGCTGAGTGCCGAAGAATTGATGCTTTTGAACTGTGGTGTTGGACAAGAGTCTTCCGAGTCCCTTGGATTGCAAGGAAATCCAACCAGTCAATCCTAAAGGAAATCAGTCCTGAATGTTCACTGGAAGGACTGATGCTAAAGCTTCAATCTTTTGGCTACCTGATGCTAAGATCTGACTCATTGGAAAAAACCCTAATGCCGGGAAAGAGAAAGATTGAAGTTAGAAGGAGAAGGGGACAAAAGAGGATGAGATGATTGAATGACATCACTGACTCAATGGACATGAGTTCGAGTATGCTCCCGGAGTTGGTGATGGACAGGGAAGCTTGGCATGCTGCAGTCCGTGGGATCGCAGAGAGTTGAACATGACAGAGCAACTGAACTGAACTTGCATAAGGACTATTAGAATGTTGCTGGCAGAACTCTTACTGTCCACATAGGTGGTAGATTTTTAAAATGTGGAAGATCAAGCATACTGTTGTGAACATTGAACATCACTTTATAAGTGTCTGCGGTAGTTAATAAATTGTCAAAAATAATAAGACTTCTGCCAAGAATAGAAGCTATAAATAGAAAAAAAAAATCAGAGGAGACTGCTGTGAATTTTTTTTTGAAAGATAATTTTCCTTGTAAATAATTTCTATGAGGAATACACAACCCTTCAGTGGTCAAATCTACATTCCCAGCTCCTGAAGTGAACAGTCTCTGAATTAGAATGCTCCCAAAGATGTGGAGTTAAATAGAGACGCAGCTACAGGGTGGCCATTACTTAAGTAACTTAATGAACACTGATACGAAGGAAATAAATCAAATGCAAACAATCAACACCAATCAAGGAAGCTGAGCATTTCGGGCACTTAAAATGTATTAAATGAGTGTTTCAATCACAGTGGGTACTTTTTCACAAACCCTCTTAATCAGCTAGCATCGTTTCCACCAAAGTGGCCCTTGCATGTAAATATGGTGGTCTGAAAAAAGCTGGTCCATTCCCACGTAAACACCATTAGGAATGGAAATTCTGCCGGGCGTTTTCACTGATAGGATAAACAACAGCAGATGCATTGGGAAAGGTCAGTGAAAATCACGTTTAGGAAAAAGGCATGGAATGATATTTTGTACATGGTTACAAAGATAAGACTTTCAAGGATTTCTCTTGTGGTCCAGTGGCTACGACTCTGCGCTCCCAATGCAGGGGGTCCAGGTTCAATCCCTGGTCAGGGAACTAGATCCCACATGCCACAGCTAAGAGTTTGCAGGCTGCAGCTAAAGATCCCACGTGCCACACTTAAGACCTAGCACAGCCAAATAAATAAATGTTGATACTTAAAAGAATGAAGCAAACACAGCAGTAGAGTAATATGAAGAGCATGTTTCTAAAAACTGAACCCATAAAATAGATGAACATTTTTTAAAAAATAAGAATTTCAAACATAGAATAAAATTTAAGGTCTCATTCCAGGTGGCCAGGTCACCTTTTAGCAGCAACCATTTTTGGCTTCTTGTGTATTTTTTCATGAAAGTTCTAGCCATATAAACGTTCTTATATGTGCATCTTTATTTGTATATTATATGTGTGTATAATTATCAGTACATAGTACTTAGTACATAAAGTACAGTAATGCTTTTAAGAATATAAACCATACATATATAGCTTATATTTCTATATGATTTAATGAAATGAGTGTGTGTGTGTGTGTAGGCATGTATGTTTATGTTTATCATGACTCAATGGACATGAACTTGAGCAAACTCTGGGAGATAGTAGAGGGCAGGGAAACCTGGTGTGCTGCAGTCCATGGGGTCACAAAGAGTTGGACATGACTCAGTGACTGAACAACAATGTATATGTGTGTATACATGTATATGGGTGTGTGTATACATATACGATGTATATGTGTATTTACAACACACACATATGTACATGGTTTGTTTAAATAAGTATATACTCAACTCATTGTTTTATACCTTACTCTTGGTATTTAATGATACATCATGAAGATCTTCCTGTATCTACCTCTATCAGTTCAGTTGCTCAGTCATGTCCGACTCTTTGCCACCCCATGGACTGCAGCATGTCCGGCTTCCCTGTCCATCACCAACTCTCGGAGCCTGCTCAGACTCATGTCCATCAAGTCGGTGATGACATCCAACCATCTCATCCTCTGTCATCACCTTCTCCTCCTGCCTTCAACCTTGCCCAGCATCAGAGTCTTTGCCAATGAGTCAGTTCTTTGCATCAGATGACCAAAGTATTGGAGTTTCAGCTTCAGCATCAGCCCTCCAGTTGGCCTATATAGGTCTATTGCATTCTGCTTAAGGTTTATGTATTATTTTATTGTATGAGTTCATCATTATTTATATAACCATTCCCTTGTAAGGTAGCTAGATTATGTCCAGTCTAGCCAGATTATGTCCAGGAACTAGAGTTCCTAAACACACACAAATACATATACACACATTTAAATATAGGGTTGGAATTACTTGGGATTTTAAAAGCCAAATACTTTGATTCCAAGTATATATTCCGTTTCCAGATATACCCACACACACACATACATATTCATATGTTCCACTTTACATGTAATATTCTGTCTAATTCTCATTTACATATTAGTGTTGCATCTGTTTTACAGACTGTGGATCACAGAAACAGAGGGGGTTAAATAATTTGTCAGAGTTCACCCAGATAATAAACACACGGCCCTTCTTTTAAACCCAGGTCTCCTTTTAGTTTTGACTTTTTTCATCTTTAATCACTGTACTGCAGTTTGAATGTTTGATCAATGTGAAAAGAGTCATAATTGTATACATTTCAAAGAACGTGTATAATCCACCTCAAATTCAAAATGGCACATAATCCAGACCCGACCCATCAGGGCATCCCACACATTGGCCTCAAAAATGACTCAGGGATGAGTACCTGATCTAGACAGACCATTGAAACACAATTCAGAATTTTCTGGGCAAATCACCTTGATTTGTCTGGTTTAGAGATTATGAGGATGGGAGATGGCACCGTGATGAGAGATGCTGCCAGTTCCCCAAACTGGACATCATCTAACTGCCTTACAAGGGAATGGTTATATAAATGATGATGAGGATGGTACAGGGATGTCGAGAAAATCTGGATAAAATCATACAGACGCCTGTGTTTGAGCTGCATCTGACACTGGCTGTTTCAGTTACTACACAGGACAGTAACGCCTTTCTTCCCAACCCTTTTGATGCACTTTGGGTTGGGTTTTCTCCCGCTTTGTCCCTTAGAGCCCTGACTTATGTAGACTTCTCTCTTTCAGTTTCCAATGCATTCATATATGTACTCATCCTTACTAATATCTTTGGCAATTGACTTTTCAATATAAAATGAATAATATCTGTCTTGCCATCATCCTTTCTAACCTGCTCTCTGCTCTCCTTTCAGTTATTTCACTAGGACTCACATTTGGTTATGTCCCTCTCTTTATCAAACATTGTTGCTGGCCTGTCGGCTTCTGCAGAGTGAAATCTCTTTGTTTTCACTTGGTAGTCAAGGCCTGTGGATATCTGGTCAACCCAGTCTTCATGTTTCGGTGCCCCTATTCTCAAGTGTTGGCGTTCCAGAGAGATCAGACAATTCACTGTCATTCCCAAAGACAACAGGTATCTTCATGACTTTATGCCTTTGCTATGCTGTTTCCTTCTCCATGAGTTACTTTATTCCTCAGCCTGTCTTGGCATATTCCAGTCTTCACCTTTAAAGTGAATGCTCATTTTTCAGGAGATCTGGAGCCTTTAATACCTCGGACAGAATGATATTTATTATATTAGATCAAAGTTAGTCATTCATATGTCTTCTTCATGCCCTTGTTTGAGGGTTCCCTGGCAGCAACTGCATCTTCATCTGTGAGTCCCTAGGGTGTATAACATTGCTGAATCAGAGCAGAAGCTCATGCATGTTAATGAACTGACAGATAAATGAATGATTGGATGAACAATGCGTATTTCCCTCTCTCTCTCTCTTTTTAAACAGCTGGCTTTTATTTATTTTTAACCTTTTTATTTTGTGTTGAGGTATAGCTGATTAATAAACCATGTTGCAATAGTTTCAAGTGAACAGCGAACGGACTCAGCCATACATATACATGTATCCATTCTTCCCAAACCCCATTCCTATCCAGGTTGCCAGATAACGTTGAGCAGAGTTCACTGAACTCTACAGTGGGTCCTTGCTGGTTATCCATTTTAACTATAGCAATGGGTACCTGTCCATCCCAAACTCCATTAACTATCCCTTCCCTCTGACCTTCCCACTACCAACCATACATTCGTTCTGTAAGCATATGCATCTCTTTCTGCTTATTCTCTATTTATTTGTAAGTCAGTCACATGGGTTTATGAATATAAGCAAAAATGATTGCTTTACTTTTTTTTTTTTATTTGTACTACGTTGCAGGTTTTCAGTCTTTTGACTGCCGTGAGGATTCTTTAATGTAACCAGACACTAAATACCTCGCCAGATACATTTACCTTGAGGATATTGATGATGGCTTTTATGGTTATTTGAGATCTCTCTAAGGCTTTGTATATGCATCAATTATTTCATTTTTCATTTATCTATTTGTTGACTTTTATTAAACACTTCATAGAGTCCAGACCTTGGTCCAGGCCACAGCTGGCCAAAGACAGCAAAAGTATGCTTTCTCCCTCTAGGAATAACACAGTCTCTGGCCCAGCTCTTTTAGAATTGGATCTCTTTGCTGCCCTCCACACACAAATAATAATCACTACTTATTAATAACCTTCTGTGTGTTATTAATAAGTAGTGATAATAACACTACTGTGTGTAATAACAGTCATGTGGGTACTTTATGTATACTCATGATGACTCTCTTAACAACTCTGAGAGTTGTCAAAAACCTTCTTTTGTGGAGGAAGAAACAGAAGCTCAGAAGCTGAAGTGTCTTGACTGAGGACTCAGCAGTACAGCTGGCATTTGAACCATGATTTATTGATGTCAGCGCCACTACCCCATAATGCCTTTCCATGTTCATGTTCTTCTTTCAACCAGACCTCTTGACGTGGAATTTCTTTTTTCCTTAGACAAATGTTTAAGCTCTCCCAAGCCCACTCAGAAGATTATTTTAATGAAAATATTCCGCTTACCCTGACTTCTCTCCTTTCTAACTTTTCTTTTACTGAAGTATTTTATCTTTCTTAGAAGTCCTTTTCCATATCCATATTTTTGGTATCTGTATAATTAGAAGTATTTTGATTGCAAGCAACAGAAACCTATTTCATACTGCTTTTAACAAAAGGAAGTACAGATATCTAAGTGACCTCAGACTATATTAGATACTGGATTTGGGAAGATTTTGTGTTAAACTACAAAGTTTAATTGAAAGCACATGGAGAAGAGGGCATGGAGGATGAGATGGTTGGATAGCATCTGACTGAAGGCAAAAGAAGAGGGTGGCAAAGGATGAGATGGTTGGGTAGCAACACCAACTCAATGGACATGAACTTGGGCAAACTCTGAGCGATGGTGAGGGACAGAGAAGCCTGGCATAATGCAGTCCATGGGATTGGAAAGAGTTTGACACGACTTAGCTACTGAACAACAAGAAAGTCTAGTAAGTGAATTCAGGAATGAAGATATCAGAGACTGGACCCCAAGATTTGGGACTGGAGCCAGTGGCCCAATACTGAGAAGATATTCCCTTTTTATGCTCCCCTCTTATCTCCACTTGTGTCTGCCTCTTGGTGGATGGGCAGTGTCAGACGATAAACTTCCCCTAAACAGCCAAGAAAGAATGAGGAGGCAAATCCAAGAGTTTGTCTTTTGAGCATCATGATATCTGCCTTCCCCCAAAGTGTGGGTCAGAAGAATCCCTGGAAATAACCTCCATTGACTTGGCTTTGAGCTTGTCCTTCACTGGACCTCTGATGCTTGGGAGGAGAGTGGATGTTGTACTTGACAGCCGTGTGATGACATCATGGGTTGAAGTCATTGGCCAAAAGCAAGAGGGGTGATCCCGCCAGCAGAGAGAACATGAGAAAATATGCTGGGAAATGAAATATTAGATGCCGTAGTCCATGATAGAAGGAAGAGTCAGGATTTGTACTAATATAATTATATGTGGACAGCAGGTAGGGAGCATTTGTCCCAGTCTGTCTGGTACTGCCTTAGTTTATGTCTTCTCCTGGAATCCTGTCCAGGACAGCACTTGTCACTCTCTAAAAACATCCAGGTTAGATGATATATGATGTTGCCACTCTAACAATCCAATACAATGTGTGAAATTGTGGCTGTCTTGGGAAACTCAGTGAATAGTCTTTATTCCCTTGTCCCCAGGATCATTCCAGACATATAACAGTCCCCCAGTCTTCCATGGGTTGAGGAATAACATAAGAGTACTGAACCAAGTCATGGCCTGGAGTCAGATGGACACTTCTCTAGTTTCTCTTCTGATAGATACCTGGCTACTTAGGTGATCTGGAGCCATCAGAATACCTGTCTGAGCCTCACCTTTAAAACAGTAGAATTATCAGATGCCACATCTCCTTCACTAAAGTGTTAGCAAGGGGAAATTTGCTGATGCTTTGAATTGTACAGTTCTGTCCTAGTTGTAATAGTAGTATTAACAGCCACCATAAAATTTGAGTGTTCATCTATCTAGACATTTTGCCAAAGTCTTTGCATGAATTACCTCATCTTGTCAACAGAACAGATGAGAACACGGGAGCACAAAAAAGCAAAGATACGTGCCTAAAGTCATGGGGCAAAGACTCGACAAAGGTCAGATTCAAACATGGACCAAGGCTATTCAGTGCTGGGCAGTGTTGAATTACTTTCAGATAGGGAGTGTGTGTGTGTGAGAGAGAGAAAGAGTTCTATTTCCCAACTCTGCCTTATTCCACTGACTTGGCTCAGAGGAAGTCAGCGGCCACATAATCCTGAGGAGTCACTGTCCCCCAAGATGGCAGAGCCGACCCGTACTGCTTAATGGCTCTGTGATGACCCCATACTGAGGGACGTCCATCCCTTTGTTCCGTGACATTGATGTTACTGTCAGTTGACAGTGAGCTTTATCATCAATCCGTTCAAGTACAAAAGGCCACTGTTCGGAAACTGTCATTAAAAGCAGCCTCTCTCTTTTTAAAAGCAATCTCTCCTTCTATTCCTTCCTTAATAGGAGCCAGTGTACCAGAAAAAGCTGACCTTAAGTTTAGCCTGTTTAGGTTTTTTTTTTTTTTAAGACATAGAATAGGTTATGTTTTTATGTATTTAGGATTGGAGGCACAGAATTAGAATGGAGCTGGAGGTAGAAGAAAATAGAAGCCAGGGTGGGAGAGAAGAGTGGTGGCCTTGGGTTTTCTTTGCTCTTGGATAATGGGCATTTCTCGTTAAATCAACTCAGTCTATTTCACAACCTGTCCCCTGGTGATGTATATACTCTTTGGACAGGGCTGTGGACTGCCTAAAGATCTCTTTTAGCCATAGGACATGAGTATAAATAAGCTTTATGTAGTTACAGCTGCTAAGAGAGATTATGGATAGAGTGTCTTCTAAAAGGATAGGGCAGTGTGTTGATTGTTACAGGGATGTGGGGAAGGAGAGAAGAGAGATGATCCCGAAGGGAGAGGTTTGGTGAGTTCTACTTGAACAAAATTCCCCCTGTGATCTTTGTCACTTAACAGCCCTTTGGGGAGGTGATTTTATTTTAATTGAAAAAAAAAAAAAATAGAGATATTTGTGGTTGAAAAGTGGCTCAGCATGGATGTTATGAGCACAAGTTTTGCAACCAGGCATCCCAGGTTCAGATTTAGCCTTTGTCATATATGTACATCACACAACTAGCATGCAAGTTGCTTAATCTCTCTGTGCCCATCTCCATGGCGATGACTGTACATGTTAGCTGGAAAGATGAAATGAAAGGAGGTGACACGTGGCAAGAGTTTAGAGAAGAACTTGGCAGATCATGAGGACTCAGCCAACATGTATTCATTTTTATGCATTTTATTTTTCAAAATTAGTTTATTACTTTTTGTTTTGTTTTTTGGCTATGTGGTGTCACCTTTGGGATCTTACTTCCCTGACCAGGGATCCAACCTTTGTCCCCTACATTAGAAGCATGGAGACCTAACCACACCCAGAGAAGTCTCCAACATTTGTTCTACTTATTCATTCTTATCCTTTGTTCTTCTTCTTAATATTTATTATTTGTTCTTATTTAAGGGTACATGGACATAAATAAGGCCATGACAAAGATAAAAAATTGATTCTTTCACACTTTGAATGTGCAGTGAAGGAGGCCCGGTTGGGGTTTAATTGTTGGTAGTTGACTGCTTATTGTTTTTGTTGAGTCATTAATTCATGTCTGACTCTTAGTGACCTCATGAACTGCAGCATACCACACTCCCCTATCCTTCACTACCTCCAAGAATTTGCTCAAATTCATGTCCATTGAGTCAACAATGCTATCAAACCATTTCATCCTGTGCCACCCTCTTTTCCTCCTGCCCTCCAACCTTTCCAGCCTCAGGGTCTTTTCCAGTGAGTCAGATATTTGCATCAGGTGGCCAAAGTATTGGAGCTTCAGCTTTAACATCAGTCCTTCCAGTGAATATTCAGGGTTGACTTCCTTTAAGATTGACTGGTTTGATCTCCTTGTGAGGAGGGAGCATTTGAGTAGAGACCAAACAGATGAGAGGAACTCAGTTGTAGGTCAAGCATCTTCATGAAAGGAAACAGAAGGTGCCTAGGTTCTGAGGAAAGGAAAGAGATGGATGTGTTGGAGAAGCTGAAAGAACCCAGGTTGGTGCAGTGTGGTGGGCAGGGGGGAGATTAAAGGGAAGGCGGGGGAGTCAAAAGCCAGACCCCTGGGCCGTGCAGCCAAGGTGAGGGCATGGGTTGCGTCTTTTGTTTATTTTTGTTTGGCTATGTTGAGATTGTTGTGGCATGAAGGATCTTTGTTGTATTATGTGGAATCTTCTATTGCAGCCTGTGGACTCTCTAATTGGGACTCTCGGGCTTAGTTGCCCTATGGCATGTGGGATTTGAGTTCCCCGATCAGGGATCAACCCTCTTCCCCTGAATTGCGAGGTGGATTCTTAACCACTGGACCATCACAGGGAAGTCCCATGGCCTGCATCTTAGAGCATCAAGAAACCATGGGGAGATTTGAATATTGAATCCAGGTCAGATTCACATTTTACAATCCCTCTTTCTATGGAACACAAAATGGCTTGAGGCGTGAGGCGGGGCAGAAAGAATGAAAGGAGGCTATTGCAGATGAGTGGGCAAGAAGTGTTGACTTGCCAGAAAGTGCTAGATTTAGAGCGTGGTCCCCAGTCCCCGCCCCCAGCAGATGAGCTCTGGGCCCAAGCTTTTTGTTCTCACCACTGTGTTTACTTATTACATTCATCTGCCATTGTTTTTTTGTTTGTTTTTAAAAGGCTATCAGGACTTCCCTGGTAGTTTAGATGGTAAAGAGTCCACTTGCAATGCCGGAGACCCGGATTTGATCCCTGGGTCGGGAAGATCCCCTGGAGAAGGAAATGATAACCCACTCCAGTATTTTTGCCTGGGAAATACCATGGACAAGAGGACCCCAGGCAGGCTACAGCCCATGGAGTTGCAAAGAATCAGACACGACTTAGCTTTTCAACAGCAACAACAAGGTTATAGGGCAGGGACTCTTCTTCCTGTTTCTATATATGCTTAGTTCCTTGTCCAGTGCCAAACTTCATAGGTGCTCAATACCTGTTTAATTTACAAAGCTCCAATACTTTAGCCACCTGATATGAAGAACCAACTCATTGGAAAAATCCTGATGCTGGGAAAGATTGAGGGCAGGTGGAGAAGGGGGTGACAGAGGATGAGATGGTTGGACGGCATCACTCATTCAATGGACAAGAGTTTGAGCAAACTCCAGGAGATGGTGAATAACAGGAAAGCCTGGCGTGCTACAGTCCATGGGGTATCAAAGAGCTGGACATGATTGAGCCATTAAACAATAGCAAAACAAAAACAAACCTATTTACTAAATGAATACACGCAGTATAGTCCTCATGACAGTGTTTAATTTTCTAGCCTCTAGGATAGAAATCTCCTTCATGAATGCAAGGTTATATTCCTTTTGAACTTGCTGTGTTCGTGATGGGGAGGAGGGCGTCTCGAGATCTTTATGTCTCAGAAGATGGGCAACACCATGCACCTTGCACTTGGCTGGGGCCGAGGCAACGGGGTTCAGCTGTGTGGTCTTTGCAGCAAGGTGTCCCCTTAGTCCCTCACTGGTGGTATCGCATCTGGGAGCCCCGGTTAATTTTCATGGAGAAGAACCCTTTCAAATGCAGGCCTCTTTCATGCTCTGGGAAGATTAGAGAGGGGTCAACCCTGTTTAGATTAGTTCTCGGCACCAGCCTGGGGACCCTGCTGGCTCTTCTCAGCGTGGGGTGTGTTGCAGAGAGGAGATGAGCAGGAAACAGACCAAAGAACCAGGGCACTTCCCAGCTGGAACCAAGCCTGTCGTGTGTGGATTCATTATTTTGTTGGAAATTAATCCCCGGAATGGCCGACATAGTGTATTTGAATGTGAACCGACCGTGTGCTTGGTGGCCAAGGGAAAGTGGCTTTTGGATTATCCCATCTCATTGGCCGTCCTTGCCTCTGAACCCTGCCATTAGTGTGGATAATTGAACTAGACCTGGTTTTGGGCTTTCATTCCCCATTTGTTGCCCTTATGGCCTTTGGGGTGGGGTGGGGGGCATGAGAGGTCTCGCCCTGCATGCTGTCATTTACCATGGAACTGGCGTTGCTTACAAACCCCAGTGACCCTGGATCTCACTTAATGGGAGTGTTTCCTGGGATTCTCGCATTCCATCTTCACATAGAGCCTACGACAGTAGTAATGATAACAGTAATAGTAATAGGAAGAAGCAGCAGCACTTACTCAGCATTGGCTGTGTGCCAAATCCAACCGTGTATTAGCTTATCTAATTTTCAGAACAATACAAATGACAGTAACTCCAGCCCTAGGGAAATGGGAGTCACATGGACTAGGATCTGAATGATATGCTTGGTACTGAACCGGGTGGAAGCCCTGCCTATGATGTAGGTACTGTTATTACCCACTTGTTACAGGGAGCTCAGAGAGGTTAAGTCACTTGCCCAAGGTCACACAGCCAACATATGGTAGTGTCAGGTATTGAATTTACATTTCTTTTGTTTTTAACTTGATTTTTTGCAATTAAAAAATTTTTTTTAATTTAATTTTAAATTTTTTTCAGTTTTATTTTTTTCAGTTTTAAAATAAAAATTTTTCATTTTTAAAATGAAAAATGTTTTAACTTTCTAATTAAAAAAATTTAATTTTTAAAATAAGTTTTCTTTAAAAACTTTGAAAGATCCCCTGGGCTGGGTCTTTGTCACTTTGTGTGGGGTTTTTTCTAGTTGCAGTAGTGGGGCTACTCTGGTTGTGGTGAGCTTGCTGCTCATTGCAGCGGCTTCTCTTGTTACAGAGCACGGGCTCCAGGGCACTCGGGCTCAGTAGTTGCAGCACCTGGGCTCAGTAGTTGCAGCACTCAGGCTTCAGTAGTTGCAGCACCTGAGCTCAGTAGTTGCAGCACTCGGGCTCAGTAGTTGCAGCACTCAGGCTCAGTAGTTGCAGCACTCAGGCTCAGTAGTTGCAGCACTCGGGCTCAGTAGTTTCAGTACCTGGGCTCAGTAGTTGCAGCACCTGGGCTCAGTAGTTGCAGCACTCGGGCTCAGTAGTTGCAGCACTCGGGCTCAGTAGTTTCAGTACCTGGGCTCAGTAGTTGCAGCACTCAGGCTCAGTAGTTGCAGCACTCTGGCTCAGTAGTTGCAGCACTCGGGCTCAGTAGTTGCAGCACCTGGGCTCAGTAGTTGCAGCACTCGGGCTCAGTAGTTTCAGTACCTGGGCTCAGTAGTTGCAGCACTCAGGCTCAGTAGTTGCAGCACTCAGGCTCAGTAGTTGCAGCACTCGGGCTCAGTAGTTGCAGCACCTGGGCTCAGTAGTTGCAGCACTTGGGCTTCAGTAGTTGCAGCACTCGGGCTTCAGTAGTTGCAGCACTCGGGCTTCAGTAGTTGCAGCACTCGGGCTTCAGTAGTTGCAGCACTCTGGCTCAGTAGTTGCAGCACTCGGGCTTCAGTAGTTGCAGCACCTGGCCTCAGTAGTTGCAGCACCTGAGCTCAGTAGTTGCAGCACACGGGCTCAGTAGTTGTAGCACTCGGGCTTCAGTAGTTGCAGCACTCGGGCTTCAGTAGTTGCAGCACTCTGGCTCAGTAGTTGCAGCACTCGGGCTTCAGTAGTTGCAGCACCTGGCCTCAGTAGTTGCAGCACCTGAGCTCAGTAGTTGCAGCACACGGGCTCAGTAGTTGCAGCACCTGGGCTCAGTAGTTGCAGCACTCGGGCTTCAGTAGTTGCAGCACTCGGGCTTCAGTAGTTGCAGCACTCTGGCTCAGTAGTTGCAGCACCTGGGCTCAGTAGTTGCAGCACTCGGGCTTCAGTAGTTGCAGCACCTGGGCTGAGTAGTTGTGGTTCCTGGGCTGAGTAGTTGTGGCTCCTGGGTCTAGAGTGCTGGCTCAGTAGTTGTGTCTCATGGGCTTACTTGCTCTGCAGCGTTTGGGATCTTCCTGGACCAGAGATCGAACCCTTTTTCCCTGCATTGGCAGGTAGATTCCTACCTGTTGTGCTACCAGAAAAGTCCGTTGTATGTACACTTCTGTCATCAGAGCCCTTGCTTTCTTTAAATTATAGCCACCGAGAAGCAAAAGCCAAAAGATATTATGTGTGGGTTGGGGACACTTGACTTTATGACAGAGAAAACAACTTCTAGATTTTTATTAAAGCATAGTTTTGCAATTGAGTATCTTCTCAGGGTGAATGTGGGGGTATGTTCAGTGCTATACTTGTTTGGAAAAGTCATCCTGAAAAAATTCCAAAAGCCCCAGTTGGTCAAAGGAACAGGATATTATATTATAGGATGTTCTTGGTTTGTTTTCTTTTCTATGCCAAAGTTTTTTTTTTTTTTTTTAAAGCTTCTATTCCTGACTGTCTATAACCAGGAGGCAAAAAGACAACAGTGCTCTGTACATTTGCAGCAGATATTCAAATAAGATAGGTACATAATTAGCATGGAGCGGCAGATGAGGTACACGGAAAGATTTGAATTCTGCATAGGGAATTAACAAATAGTTTCTGATAACAAAACATCCTAAACATGTTGCTTTCAGATGGGAGTGAATGGGGAGTGTGGACACAGCCCTTCAGGACAGTTAATAAGAGAATGGATTGTTCATGAACACTGGTTTCTTGTGTGCGTAGCACGTGACAAGTAATACGCCAGACTATGTACGTATATAACTTACTCCTCACAGTAACCATCTGAGGCAGGTACTGTTGTTGTCCCCCTTTGTAGATAAGGGCATTGAATCTCTGATGGTTAAAAGAGATGGCCATGTTCTCCTTTCTCTGTCTTTCTCTCCCCATCATTCTCTCTCCCTCCAGCCCTCTCCTGTCTCCATCTGTCCCTTCTCTTCCTCCCTCTCTGTTAATACCCATGTATCCTCTCAGTAAATGGAAAAGCTGGCATTTGAACTCAAGCTTCATCTAACTCCAAGCCCTATTTTCTTAGAGGTCAATGTTGGGGATTTTAGCAAAGAGGTTACTTTTCGAAGTTTATTTATGGGGATCTTAGTTCCCTGACCAGGGATTGAATCCAGGTCATGGCTGTAAAAACCCTGAGTCTTAACCATTGGACAGCCAGGGAACTCCCAAGGTTACTTTATAAAACGTTCTATTTTCCACCATCTCGTATAAGCCCCGTCTTTGTAATACTGCCCAGAGTGATCCCGTCTGGACTTCGGTGCACCACCTACTTCAGAATGCAAGGTGACCTACACAGCCCATGTGCACCAGTTCCTGGGGGCCGCACAGCAAGCCTCTAAGATGAGCACCACTGTGGCTGCACCTGTGGCTCAGATGGGCAAGCTGAGATCCGTTTTCCAAAATCAAGCACACAGAGGTGGCACTGGTATCAGGCTTCTCTGAGCTCTGAATTTGCACTCTTAACTATATGCTATGCTATTTGGTCTTCCAACCAAAGCTAAATAGATGATATATGAATAGGTACATAGATGTGTAAAGATATACATATGTATATACATACGTCTCTGTCTGTCTAAATTTAGAACTTAAGATGGTCCTGCCTTTCTCCTTCTTCTGAGTCATCTGGCCAGTCCACTGCATTCTGAGGAGCAGTACATTTAACTCCTTGCTGACATTGGTATTCCTCTTTGTCGCAGTCCCCATCACAGCAGCAGTGGGAATAAAACCCAGAGCGTAGTGCTGGGAATATAAATGGGTTATTTTTCTCTTCAACTCTGAGTAGGATAAAACTCTCATAAAGAACCAGGGAACAAAGGTTCCGTGAGAAACATACACCAGGGGACTTGGCTCTGTCTGATACAGCCTGTGAGACATAATGGAAATAGAAGCTTAGGATAAAAAGGAATTCCAGGGAGAATGTTAGGTTTGCTTCCTTGATGGGTGTTCACGGTCCTGTGCATTTAGAAGCATTGTCATTAATAGCAGTTATTGAGTATCTATTCTGTAAGCAAAGCTATGGTAGGTTGCTCTACCTATCAGCTTATGATTCAGGAGTTATAGATGGATATGAACTCAGTAATTGTGACCACAGAGAATGTCGATCTCTCTATATATTGGTCTACATGTGCAGTTGTGTCTATCCAAAGCATGGAGCTAATCATTACAAGTCATAAAAATATCCAGGTGCCTATCATTGGAAGTAAGACCTTTGTGAATAATAATAATTTAAAAAAAAAAAAAAAAAAAAAAACGGATGTGAAAGTAAACCTTTTCTTTTGAGAAGTATAATGGTAAAGTGGTTGAGTGGGGCTTGGTCATTATCTTCCTGAATTCGAAGGTTGGTTCCAGTGTCACATGACTGGGGCTAACTGAGTAACTTACCTTCAGTTTCTTTATCCATAGACAATAGGTTCTTTATAATCTGTTCTTGTTCAGTCACTAGGTCATCTGACTCCTTGTGACCCCATGGACTGTAGCACAATCGGTTTCCCTGTCTTCACTACCTCCCTGAGTTTGTTTCAACCCATGTCCGTTGAGTCAGTGATGCCTTCCAACCATCTCATCCTCTGTTGCCCCCTTCTCCTCCTGCCCTCAATCTTCCCCAGCAGCAGGGACTTTTCCAGTGAGTTGGCTCTTTGCATCAGGTGGCCAAATATTGGAGCTTCCGCATCAGTCCTTCCAATGAATGTTCAGAGTTGATTTCCTTTGTAATCTGGGCAACCCTTATAAACCCTTGATCCATGAAATCCAGTCTCCTTACCGAGCTCTAGTCAATGGGGGTAGAGCAATGAACAATATTTGAGTAGATTTTGAACATGAAAATAAGACAAAAGACAAAACAACTGACTGATTTCTCCTGGAAAAAAATATAAATATACACATTAAAAGGAGTTCAGTTGCTAATCTTCAGTGACACTTCTCAAGTCCTGTTTCCTTCCCTGTTCTCTGGGGTTTTATACTATGTCACAAGCTTTCCTTGGTTTTGCCCACCTGCCCCTCTCCTTTCTGCCCTCAGCCCATCAACCCTCTCTCTTTCTTTTTAGATGTGGTTTGTCGGGTCTCAGGGAGCCTTCCTATGCCACCTCCTCCTCTCATTTTCAAAGTCAGCACTGCATTTGTCCCGGCATTTGCCTGACCTGTCAGCAGGCTAGGGAGGGTAACACAGAGGTGAGTAGAGCCTGAGAGTATTTCCACATCAGTACCACTGGGTTTAACCTCTTGAGCTGTGGCTTCTACTTGTTAGAGGCGCACAGTGTAGACCAAGCCCCAGAGTCTTCATTCCAAGTCAGGAAAACTGTTTTGTACTTGAGATGTGGCCACATCCAGTCAGTTCAGGGCCGCTTTCTCCAGCATGCTGCTACTCCAGGCTGCTGCTGCTCCAGGAAGCGGGGCTCATGTTTTGCTACAGCAAGGGATTGTAAGGGCAAATGGTGGAGAGGAATAGAAGAAATGAAAGTCGCAGCCATGCTTCTGTGAGGCTAGTGCGGGAGACGTGTGTGAATAATGGGTGATTGTGACTCTAAGACCAAAGAGGGTAGTTTGTCATACACACGAGTGCGGTTTGATGCCGACAGGAGTATGTGCTACTCAGCATACCATTCAGATGGTGATCGAGCTGACTTCAAGATCCACAGAGAAGGTCATCCTGAAAGGGTGATAAAATAAGGCAGTCAGGTAGAAAGGATGGTCCAGCAAGGAGCAGAGGATGAACAAAAGGAATAAGGCAGGAGGAGGAGGCAGGTGTCCCTGAGGTGGGCTGAGATCACTAAGCATCCCAGAGTCTGTGGAGGACCAGTGGGACATAGATGTGAGTTGGAAGAGTTGGTGAGATCAGATCTTATGGACTGTGAAAGCCAGTCTCAGGCTTATAATGCCATTTGCACTTGAGAAATTTTTTTTAACCTTTTATTTTATATTGAAATATGGCTGAGACTCCCTTGGACTGCAAGGAGATCCAACCAGTCAATCCTAAAGGAAATCAGTCCTGAAAATTCATTGGAAGGACTGATGCTGAAGCTGAAACTCCGATACTTTGGCCACCTGATGCAAAGAACTGACTCCTTGGAAAAGACCCTGATGTTGGGAAAGATTGAGGGCAGGAGGAGAAGGGGATGACAGAGGATGCGATGGTTGGATGGCATCACCGACTCAATAGACATGAGTTTGAGCAAGCTCTGGGAGTTGGTGATGGACAGAGGACCTGGCAAGCTACAGTCCATGGGATTGCAAAGAGTCAGACACGACTGAGACACTGAACTGAACTGATAGCTGATTAATAATGTTGTGATAGTTTCAGGTGGACAGCAAAGGAACTTGGCCATACATTCACTTCATGGCAAATAGATGGGGAAACAATGGACACAGTGTCAGATTTTATTTTCTTGGGCTCCAAAATCACTGCAGATGGTGACTGCAGCCATGAA
This sequence comes from Tragelaphus eurycerus, assembly GCA_935064755.1. NCBI lineage: Eukaryota > Metazoa > Chordata > Mammalia > Artiodactyla > Bovidae > Tragelaphus > Tragelaphus eurycerus. The sequence goes on from CAKXYN010000101.1 coordinate 5,248,380, forward strand.
ATTAAAAGACACTTGCTCCTTGGAAGAAAAGCTATGACAAACTAAGTCAGCATATCTAAAAACAGAGACATTACTTTGATGACAAAGTTCCATCTAGTCAAAGCTATGGTTTTTCCAGTAGTCATGTATGGATGTAAGAGTTGGGCCATAAAGAAAGCTGAGTGCCGTAGAATTGATGCTTTTGAATTGTGGTGTTGGAAAAGACTCTTGAGAGTCCCTTGGACTACAAGGATATCCAATAAGTCCATCCTAAAGGAGATCAGTCCTGGGTGTTCATTCGAAGGACTGATGTTGAAGCTGAAACTCCAATATTTTGGCCACCTGATGCAAAGAACTGACTCTTTAGAAAAGACCCTGATACTAGGCAAGGTTGAAGGTGGGAGGAGAAGGGGACGACAGAGGATGAGGTGGCTGGATGGCATAACCAACTTGATGGACATGAGTTTGAGCAAGTTTCAGGAGTTGGTGATGGACAGGGAGGCCTGGCGTGCTGCAGTTCATGGGGTTGCAGAGTCGGACAGGATTGAGTGACTGAACTGAACTGATACATGTATCCATTCTCCCATCCAGGCTGCCACATAGCACTGAACAGAGTTCCTGTGCTATACACTAGGTCCTTGTTGGTAATTCATTTTAAATATAGCAGTGTACATGTTGATCCCAAACTCCCTAACTATCCCTTCTCCCTCCCCTTCCCCTCTGGGAGCCCTAAGTGTGTTCCCTAAGTCTGTGAGTTGTATTTGTGAATTTTGAAAAGTGTGTTAACCAATATAATCTACGTGTATTTAGGACAAGTCTTTTCAGCCTTGAAACAATTGCCATTTTCTGCCGCATGATTCTTTGTTGGGGGACCCCGTCCTATTCGTTTCAGGAGGCAACATCTCTGACCTCTGCTCACTAGACACCAGTAGCACCCTCCCTCCCTGTCATGACCAGCAAAGTTGTCCCCAGATATTGCCAGATGTCCCCTGCAGGTGAAAATCACCTTCAGTTGAGAAACTGTTCTTTAGGATGGTATTGCTCATAGAGGTGTGCTGGGAAAAAGGCATATGGACCAGAAGCAGGGAACCCCTGAGAAGGCTCCTTGGTACTCCTTCGAATACTCTTTGGAGCAGAGAGTGAGAAGGATATGTGGGTCCCCAAACAGCCCAGAACCTACCTGTACTGGCCAGCAGGATTGCCATGAGTCTATGTCATATTTGGGATTCCCAGGTGGCTCAGTGGCAGAGCCCACCTGTGAATGCAGGTACCGCAGGAGACGCAGCTTCAGTCCCTGGGTCAGGAAGATAGATCCCCTGGAGGAGGAAATGACCAACTCACTCCAGTATTCTTGCTTGAAGAATCCCATGGTTGCAGGAGCCTGGCCGCCTACAGTCCAAGGGGTTGCAAAAGAGACAGACATGACTTAGCGCCTAAAGAACAACAACAAAATGTCATATTTATAGGAGCTCTGAGAAAGGGTCATTGGGATCTGAGGTATCTAGAAGGAAGTGGGCATGTTTCATTTTTTTGATGTATTTTATTTTTCTGAACTTAAGATGGTCTCACAGGCAGAGCAACAGTATATTTACTGTAAATTATAGCAGAGATGTTAGCCAAGTCTCTCTTCCCACCCTCTATGTTAAAAGGCAATGTTAGCAACATCTGATGGTGAGTTTCTGGCAAAGAATCACACTCTCCTTACCCTGGCATCTTTTGTAGCATTTTATTTATTTTTAAAACCCCTTAGAATTGTGCATTTTTGTCTGTGTTCACTCAGTCCTCCAGAACCAGCTGGCCATTAAAGAAACTTAGAAAGAAAATTCGCTGAAGCATCTTTGCTCTTGTTTGTATTGCATAATCAACCGAAATAGCCCCAGAAGTGATTATATTTGAAGTTACAGCGATCACAAAGACGCTGCGTCATTCACCTTGACCCCGCTTAGGACTATATCCTTTACTCAAATTGTATTATCTGTCAAAAGCAAGGATTTCTCTTAAGAGTTAGTGTGTTGTGTTTGTGTGTTGCGTGCTGGTTGTGTATGTACACTGGGTGTGTGTTAGTCGCTCAGTCGTGTGTGACTCTTTGTGACCCCAGGGACTGTAGCCTGCCAGATTCCTCCATCCATGGAATTCTCCAGGCAAGAATACTGGAGTGCGTTGCCCTGCTCTCCACCAGGGCATCTTCCTGACTCAGGGATTGAACCTAGTCTCCTGCACTGCAGGTGGACTCTACCATCTAAGCCACCAGAGAATTGTGTGTGTGTATCCACTGATTAATTTTTATGCTGTTTCCAAATAAATCTTCCCCAGTCACATCTCTGTTCACGCTCCTGCTCAGACACTTTCAATGGCTCCCTGTTACTTCTCAGATCCACTCGAAGCCACTGAGCAGCACGGAGTGCCCACCATGACCCACACCCTCTGTTTTCCAGCCTTATCCTCACCTACTCTTTTTTTGGTGCATTTCACTTTTTAACTAAGCTAGATGATTTTTTTTAACATTATTAAAAAAAAACAACAAAGAATAAATGAATCAGTCCACAAGGTTCCAAGTCCGTTTATAACATCTGATAACAATATGGAATACTAAGGCACGGATGTTTCTCATACTCACTTTCTACATCAAAATTATTGTTTGTTTCTGACAGTGCTTCTGGTATTTAATTTTACTATGTCAGACAGGAGATCTCAAGTTGCACATTCCAAGCGTGTGCAACTATGAATTTTTCATTAATTACTCCAACTGAAATTGGATACAAGCTTTGCTTAGACGATCACCCATTGTTTATGTATTCGGTTTGCCATCCAGGTCACCCACTATCCAATTAAATCTATCACTCTTCCTTTGCTTTCTGCTTGTTTCATTTGCAAAAAGCTTTGCCATCCTTCCTACCCCTTCCATCCTTCACTTGAAGTTCAACAATGGAGCTCGTGAAAAGTTCCACACAGCTCACACCCAAACAAGCATGACCTGCCTCCTTCCTGATGAATGTACACTGACAGATCTGTGCGTCTCCCTTTCCACTTCCTTCTCTTGAAGGAACTCCTACTGGATCGAGGCAAAATACCTTCCTTCTTTTTCTCTTCTGCCAAGTCTCTCTACCTCTTGGATTCACCACCATGTATCCTCTTTCAGACTATCTTAGGGTACGGAGTAGAGGCATAAGCATAAGTGAATCGGTGATTTAAAAATATCTGATGAAAATAAGTTCTTTTCCCTCTTTCAGCTCTCTAGGCACAGTCCTGTTTAAATAATTCCTGTATCTTTGTGAGAAATGGTGTTCGAGAGTTTCAATTCTGGTCAACAGCCACCACCATCAATCTGCAGACTTTTGATCCCAGATACCCATTGCCTCTACAAAATCTGTTGAGCTGGGCGAAAGTTCTCCCATTGAAAATAATGCGGCACTTTATATGCAGCCTGTATCCCATGACACTTGATAGATTGCTGTGGGATTAAACATACTTTTCTTTGTCATCGCTGGACAGAGGAGACTGTGGTTTATGGATGCTCTAGATTACTTTCTACCTGCCTCTCTCAGCCGAGTGCAGAAAAGTTTCAGGACCAGTCAGCTCCCTCTGATTCTAAATGACACATGGTTGACCCCAAAGTGCTGCCACCAGATTTTTAGATATTTTAAGCCCTTGGATGTATAGGGACCCTGGCTTTTGTTCCCTTCTTTGCAGCTCTGTCTGGGTTTGATGAACTTTCCCTGGAAAGGCTCCCCTGGGGGCATGGTTCTTCTAGGCAGCCTGAGATCCCCTTTTTCTTTTATAGCAAAGGGCATTTTGGAGTCCTAAAGCCTGTGTTTGGATTACATCTTGGAGCTTATTAGTCTGGTGACAGAGAAAGTGTTAGTCACTCAGTCGTGTCCGACTCTATGGAGCCCCATGAACTGTAGCCTGCCAGGCTCCTCTGTCCATAGAATTCTCCAGGCAAGAATACTGGAATGGGTTGCCATTCCCTTCTCCAAGGGATCTTCCCGACCCAGGGATCGAACACAGGTATCCTGCATTGCAGGTGGGTTCTTTACCATCTGAGCCACCAGGGAAGCCCACTAGTCTTGTGACACTGGGTGCGTATCACTGAATCACTGTGTGTGCTGGTCTTCTCATCCACATGATGAGGACGCTGAAGTACGTACATCCTGGGCTTTGTGGGAATGTAAAAGGGATGAGGTGTGCAGACGGCTGATTGAATTATTGGACACAGGGTGCGTGGTTCATGTCTCCGTTGTTATCACATATAGTTGGTAAATATATACCTTCCAGGCAGAAGGTAGAAGAACTTGTCGAGTCACACAGCTGTGTCCAGACTGCGCATGGCCTAAACCGTGGAGTCAGGTGGAGTCCGGAGGCGAGTGGGATTGAGTGGAATGAGGGGAATGGAGTGACCGGCAGTGGGGCGAGTGTGCAGGATAAACCTGCTCCTGGCTCTTCTTTTTTTAACTTTTAATTTATATTGGAGTAGAGTTAATTAGGGCTTCCCTGGTGGCCCAGGTGATAAAGAATCTGCATGCCAGTGCAGGAGATACGACTTCCATCCCTGGGTCAGGAAGATCCCCTGGAATAGGGAATGGCAACCCACTCCAGTGTTCTTGCCTAGAGAATCCCGTGGACAGAGGAGCCTGGTGAGCTATGGTCCATGGGGTCACAAAAAGATATATGACTGAGTGACTAACACTTTCTTTCATCTTCTCCTTAGAATGCCGTCATCTAGCCATGTGTTGAACCCTCCTGCACCAAAGACAGAAATTGTTTTGGAGTATATAGCAGAACATTTGATAGTCAGTTTCTGCATAGGCTTGTCGACAGACCATGGCAAGGAGTGTGGGGCTCGTGACTCCAGTATGTAAGAGGAAAATGGGCAGCTTTCACTTCCTTCCAAAAGGCAGAGAAGCCCTGGCATGGTCCCATAGCTTGTTTTTTTTTTTTTTAGCTAAAATGGATGTCTGTGGATCCTGGTGTTATTTCCATCTTTCTGCTTTATTTATTTATTTATATTTTTATCTCGAGCAGAGTTGTTTTTGTTCTGACTGCCTGTGTGCCTTCTCAGTCGTATCCGCCTCTTTGCGACCCCAGGGACGGTAGCCCACCAGGATCCCCTGTCTGTGGGGTCTCCAGGCAAGAAGACTGGACTGGGTTGCTAAGCCCTCCTCCAGGGATCTTCCTGACCCTGGAAGTGGAGTTCCCTGTGTTGTATAGTAGTAGGTCCTTGTTAGTCTGTTCATAGGTTTTCACTAAAAGCCTTGTGTGCTCAGCTGCTTAGTCATGTCTAACGAACCCGTGTCTCTCACATGTCCTGCGTTGCAGGTGGATTCTTTACCCACTGAGCCACCTGGGAAACCCTTTTGTTTCACCTCTTCCGAGATAGTGGGTCAAAGCGAAAGCTGCTTTTAAGCAACTGGCTGTGCTAGCCTCCCCAGACGTCAGATAAGGAGTATGATCATTGCCATGGCTCTCTCATGCAGTGTGGAGCAGAAGAACAGAAACAGGCAGAGGAGCCATTTACTGGGGCGTTCTCATCCTGGGAATCAGGCCTCCAGTTTTCAGCCTCTCCACCAGGCTTCATCTTCGTAAATGCCTATGTTAGTTCCCCTGCCTCACCACCCAGGCCCACTGGGTAGGCTGGGGTTAGGTTAGGTTGCAAATTGATAGAAATCCCAAGAAAAAGTGATGTTAACAAGTTAGTTGACTCTTTTCTTGCATTAAATGAAATCCAGAGACTTGGAAGGACAGGGCAGGTGTGGAGGTTCCAGGATGGTCCTTCCCTGGTCCGGGTACTCTGCCATCCTCATCACTTGTCCACCACCTTCTGATACAACACCTCCCACCATCACCATCCCATTCCAGCGGGCACCACAGAGAACCAAGGGAGCTAGGTCACACTTCTTCTTTTAAGGCTCCTTTGTAGGAGTTACGCACACAGTATCACTTACGGTTCGTTGGCCAGAACGTGGTCACGTGGCTACACATACTTACAAAGGAAGCAGGTAAAAGCAGTGCTTATTCTGTGTAACTTTACGCCCTGCTGAAGTGTTCCTTGTGTTGCTTCTTAAGAAATAAGTGGGATTTTGGAAGAACATGAACACCTCTCTTGGTCACATCTGTCTTTTTCTTTCAGTTGTCTTTTTTGTAAACTTCGTTCACTCTCTAAGCTTTATCCAACTCTGACAGAAAGATGGGCTGGAGATGTAAGAGAATATAGGGGAAACTTTTGCCTTTAAAATTTTTATGATGTCGTCTCAGGAGATGGAGTAATATCCCTACAAAGACAGGTTCTTCAGGAGAGTGGAAGCTAGGTGAAGGCTGGGTGGCTCGTTCTGATCATTTCAGAATTTTGTCATTATTCCTTTCAGGTGCCAAAAGATGAAATGATCGAAAGCAGCCTTTCCGTCACACTGGGACTCAGATGTCATAATATGGTAGTTTAAAAAAAAAAAAGTTGCTTAACACAACTCAGTCACTTTCCTGTCCATCTCACCCTTCCTTCTTTCTTTTTTATTTTATATTTACTTTTTTTTTTTTTTTTACAAAATTTTATTTATTTATTTGACCGTGCCCGTTCTTAGTTGAGGCATGCAGGATCTTTAGTTGCAGCATGTGGGATCTAGTTCCCCAACCAGGGATTGAACCCAGACCCTCTGCACTGGGAGCACAGAGTCTTAGCCACTGGACCAGCAGGGAAGTCCCTCTTTTTTATTTTTTCAACTTGAAGTATAGTTGATGTTCACATCCATCTTGATGGAGGCTGTGTTTATGGAGCAACATCTCATCAGAGATGAGATCAGATCAGTCGCTCAGTCGTGTCCGACTCTTTGCGACCCCATGAACTGCTGCACACCAGGCCTCCCTGTCCATCACCAGCTCCCGGAGGTCACTCAGACTCACATCCATCGAGTCAGTGATGCCATCCAGCCATCTCATCCTCTGTCGTCCCCTTCTCCTCCTGCCCCCAATCCCTCCCAGCATCAGAGTCTTCTCCAATGAGTCAACTCTTCGCATGAGGTGGCCAAAATACTGGAGTTTCAGCTTTAGCATCATTCCTTCCAAAGAAATCCCAGGGCTGATCTCCTTCAGAATGGACTGGTTGGATCTCCTTGCAGTCCAAGGGACTCTCAAGAGTCTTCTCCAACACCACACTTCAAAAGCATCAATTCTTCGGTGCTCAGCCTTCTTCACAGTCCAGCTCTCACATCCATACATGACCACAGGAAAGACCATGGCCTTGACTAGGCGAACCTTTGTTGGCAAAGTGATGTCTCTGCAACATCTCATAGACGTTAGTTAAAAGTGTTTGTGCCTAACTTGACTGTCAACTGGATTGTTGGATCTTTTTCCAACAATTGTGAGCACCTGTTCATTTTCACCCCCTTATCAACCCTGGATTATCTTAGATTCTGGAGAGAATCACAACAAAGGGCCAAGGGCTGTGATTTCTTTGTAATTTCTGCTTTGGGTGGAAAGCATAGGAAGCCTGATTAATCCTTTGTGAGCAGGGATCATGCCCTGCTCATCTCTGGTTTCCTTTCTGTCTTCAGTTATCACTTCCTCCAGGAAAAAGCCAGTGTCACAGTGGGACACAGGGCAGGCCAGCTCCCTGTCCTCATGGAAATCACACATGGTGGCTAGCACGATCAAGGACATAAGGGATGAAGTTGCAAAGAGGCACTGGGTTGAGATGTAAGCCATCTTAGATTCTGCATAGATGGGGACAGAAACTTTGAAGAGAGGACAGTTGACTTTGGCCCAAAGGAAAAGATAAAAGTTCCCCCAGAAAAGGAGACAGGGAAAGGGTTACAGCAGAAAGACCGGCATGTGCCAGAGACTGGCGCAACGCTGAGTCAGACGTGTTCAGAAGACGGGAGGTCCAAGTATTGTGTACTGCAAGAGTTAGAGGTGAGACAAGTGCCCCCGCCAAAGACTTCACCCAGCTCCATAGTGACAGACTTTCCACCCCTTCCAGAATTTCGGGTCAAATCCATTTGTGTGCAAGTACTTGGGTCACCCTGGGATTTCCTGGAATCTCCTAGCATACAGTGTCTGTTTGAAAACTCCAATGCCACTCTGGGATGGTAGGGAGAAGGATGCTTCTGTTTTAACATGAAAGTATGATGGGAGAGGCTTTGATGGAAACATTCAGTTGTTTGGGGGTAAAGTAACGAACATATTTGGAGGCTGTAGTGGTGGATCAGTCACTCAGTCATGTCTGACTCTTGCGACCCAATGGACTGTAGCCCACCAGGGATTCCTCTGTCCATGGAATTCTCCAGGCAAGAACACTGGAGTGGGTTACCCTTCCCTTCTCTAGAGGATCTTCCTGACCCAGGGATCAAACCCTTGTCTCCTGCTTTGCAGGCAGATTCTTTACCGCCGAGTATTTGGAGGTACACTTATGAACTTGCCTGCTGAGATCAGCACAGTCTTGAGCTATGAAATCATTTCCCTTAAGTTTTCCCCACCCCGACGCTGTCTTTCGCTCTGACAAATGTGGTATTTCCCATGCCTGAGTCTCCATTAGTCAGCTCCTCTCCGCCCCACCCCTGCACCCTCTGTTTCTTCAGACTTTGGCGCTTCTGCTGGTGTTACTGCTGGCTTCCTAGTTGGCATGTGTGTCACTCTCTTTGTTTTTGTAATTTGGAGCATTTTCTTTTTGTTTGCAAATTTGTCATTATCCCCCACAAAGCTCCCTGCCATGGTTTGGTAAATACCTTTGATATCTTCCCATGAAAAGCGCCGCTCCATCTGTGAACTCAAACGCGTTCGTCCCAAAATGCCATTCCAGGGGAGAGAATTGGAACCAAAAGGATTGACAACAGCGACCACCACCAGCAACGTCCACTATTACAGGATTAATAGGAATTAAATCTGCTTGAGCTGTGAAGTGAGCCAGCACTTTACTCACAAGTGAGGCTAAGGGGGGAAAAAAAAACACGTTTACGTCAGGACAGTTGTCCTGGACAGGGTTCGACCGTATTTGGACTGCTGGTGAATTTGCATTGGAAGCTCAATAATTTCCTCTTGTATGATCATAAGGCTCAGTGTGATCATACTTCTGCAACTGGTCTTATGTTGCTTTATGGGCTTCTTGCAGAATGTATTTTATTGGGCTCTTCAGTGTTGTCTTGAATAATCCATGCACAGCACTCTGAATGCCAGCTTTGCAGCTTCCTAGCATGAAGGAAGGAAAACTAAAGTCCAAGGGAGTGGTGAGCCCTCCCTTCCTGCCCTATGCACTCTGCATGGACTGTGCTTGGCTTTCCTCCAGTCAAATTACACAATACTGACAATCAGTTCTAGGGTCACTGAAGTGATCATTGTCTTCAAACAGTCAATGGATTATACTGTTCTCTTATTCGAAGCAAGTTAAATAGCCTTAAAATGAAATCTGAACCTTCCCAGTGGCCACAAGGCCCTGAGCAATTCCACGACACCCAGGTCTGTTCAGCCCTGTCTCTCTTGGCCCACTTCAGAGCACTCCAGCCACTTCTCTGAGACCCTCAGCCCCACCACGTACTTCTCTTCCTCAGGACCTTTGCACATGCTCCCCTCGGATGGACTACTCTTAGGTTTCGGCCTCTTCAGTGATTTGGATCATAGGTAGGTGTGTGTCTTGGGGGAAGCCGCTTGACTTTTATGTGCTCAGCGTGCCCTTCTCAAGCAGAAAGTGAATTGTTTCTTCTGATCATGGCACCAGATCTTATAATTGTTTGGTTAGTTTGCTTATCTGATTTCTGTCTGTCCCAGCGACTTTGTTTTCCTTGGTTACCACTTAGTCCCCAGCATCTATCTGACTCCCTAACTCCATAATGTAAAATGAGGATGTGATGGTATGTGTGCATGCTAAGTTGAGATCCGATGGACAGCAGCCCTCCAGGCTCCTCTGTCCATTGGATTCTCCAGGTAAGAATAATGGAGTGTGTCGCCATGCCCTCCTCCAGGGGATCTTCCCAAACCAGGGATAGAACCCTGCCTCTTTATGTTTCCTGCATTGGCAGATGGGTTCTTTATCACTAGTGCCACGTGCAAATATGATGGATGGTTGAATAAAAGAATTTTGAGCTCTTCCTGTAGGGCACCACCTCTGACCCATTGTGAATCCATGGAAGAGAATCAGTACACATCCTCCAACCTTGCCCTAATCTCCACGTCATGTCATTCTATCTAAAATCTTACCAAGTGAATTGTGGACTGATGGTCCAAAGATAGCCTTATTCAGTTTTTGCCTTTGAGTCATTCAACAGGCAAGTACCTGGGGCCATGGCTTAGGTCATAGACACCAGGAACCCTAAAGTGACTATTATGTCATTGCACATTCACATTTGTGAATATCCTTCTTTATACCTCCATTCATCTTGACATTTTGAACAGTTCAAACCATTTATTACTTAAAGGGAAATAACCTAGGCTTTTTTTTTTTTTTTTAAATATTTACTCATTTGTCTTCGCCAGGCATTAGTTGCAGCATGTGGGATCTAGTTCCCTGACCAGGAATCCAACCCAAGCCCCCTGTGTTGGGAGCAGAGCCTTAGCCACAGGACCACCAGGGAAGTCCCAGAATCTGGTTTCAAATGTGCCTTTAAAGACCTTGATGCCCCTTTACATCAGCACTTCCCAAGCCCTTTTTCTGTTGGGGGCGTGTGTGTCCACCACTAGATTTGGTTTGGTATATCCAGGGTGGGAAAGGAAGCTTTTCCTCACATCCGGTCTCCACTCCCTTCCTTGCCTCTGTGCTTCAGTCACAGTTAACTAACTCCTTGGAATTCTTCAAATCCCTCTGCCTCTCTCTTCTCTCTCCCCAGTCACCTCAGTCCTTTTCCTCCTCTCTCTCTTTTTTTTTTGTGCTTTTGAATATTCTACCTTATTCTGAGTCGCCTTGTTGTCACCTGAAACTATCACCACGTTGTTAATCAGCTATAAGAAAGAGCTAGTCGCTCAGTCGTGTCTGACTCTTTGCGACCCTGTGTGCTGTAGACCACCAAGCTCCTCTGTCCGTGGAATTCTCCAGGCAAGAATCATGGAGTGGGTAACCATTCCCTTCTCCAGGGGATCTTCCTGACCCAGGGGTTGAACCCTGGTCTCCTGTCTTGCAGGCAGATTCTTTACCATCTGAGCCACCTGTTAATCAGCTATACTCCAATGTAAAATAAGAAGTTAAAAAAATAGTTTGCCTTTGCATACTCACAGCACCTACCTTTGTTTCACACAGGGAGCTCTAACTTATGCTGTGGATGCACGGTAGACTTATTATTCCTTCACAAATTGTTCTGAATTCTCTCCTTGTGGTACTTCTCGCTGAAGGAGGATTTTACATGCTCAGGAATGAGCATGTGACTTGCTTCAGCCAATGTAATGAGGGGGGAGTGAGAGATGTCACTCTGGGTAGCAGCTTTAGAGCCAAAATAGGGCTCATCACATCCCCTTTCCCTCCGAGAAGAGACCCGAGAGTCACTTGTCCCTCAGCCTGAGCCTCCAAGAGATGATGGTATAGAGCAGAGCCACAGTTGAGCCACAGATGACATTCAGCCTGAGTAAGCCGCTGACCTTCATTACTGCAAGCTACTGAGATCCCAGGGTCACCTGTTACAGCAGCATACTGAGCCTATCCAGACTGATACTGGGTTTTATCTCAGAACCCATTGCTTTGCGGGAAGCTTCCTCAGACCTTCTAAAATTAAGTCTGTTGTTTTTTTGGGGGGTGATTTACTGTGGCATTCCCTCATAGCCATTATCACATCATGTTATAATTACTTTTCTGTCTACTTCCCCTATTGGATTGTGGATAAGCAGACAGGGGCTTCCGTGGTGCGTCCTGCAATGCAGGAGATGCGGGTGCAATCCTTGAGACAGGAGGACCCGCCAAAGAAGGATATGACTATGCACTCACTCCAGTATTCCTGTCTGGCGAAGCCCATGGACAGAGGAGCTTGGCAGGCTACAGTCCATGTGATCTCAAAGAGTTGGACATGACTGAGCAACTAACATTTTCACTGTGTAGACATGGCGCTTGTTTGATTCACCTCTGAATCTGCTACTGTCAGCAGAGTGGCTGGCCTTTGAGAGGTATTTGGTGCACATCTGATGGATGAAAGTAAAAAGACAAGTGCAGAGACATCAGCTTCTCTATTGCCAGTGTGAACGCTTCTGGTGGGATGTGTACTAGTGACAAAAGTAGCCATGTCCATGTACACGTGGTGGTATCAGAGGAGCCCCATGTTGCCTTGGAAAATGTGGACACCTCTGTGAGGATGAGATCAGTTGTTTATGGAAAACCCTGATCAGGTTCCTAGTTAGGAAACTGAATGAAGGGAGAAAATCTGGGGCAGCGATAAAAGGAAATATCTTTAGAGCATATTGGGCGAAACAGTAAAACAAAACAGCTTATTGGTTACACTGATGTAAATTCACAGCTCAGAATCTGATAATTAAAGGTCATATTTCCCAAGCCAACAAATTGAACTCATATTTTTTTGGAAATTTGTTGCATCCATCACAATTCTACATATGATGAACTGCAAGCCCTCCTATCCATCTATATTTCCCTGCTCTGCTATTGTGTGCTTGGAGGGGTTTTCAGGACCTTGTCTCTCTTCCTCTGTAGGAGGAACAGAGCATCAGAATATCCAGTTGCAGCCTAACTGCAGACACCAATGGTCCTATATAAAGCAGAGAAGTCACAACCTCAATAGCACACTTCATTTTTCACCTCAAATTTGTCTGAAACTACCAGTGTGTGCTAAGTCACTTCAGTCGTGTCCAGCTCTTTGCAACCCTGCCAGGTTGCTCTTTGTAGCCTGCCAGGCTCTTCTGTCCATTCTCCAGGCAAGAATACTAGAGTGGGTTGCCATGCCCTCCTCCAGGGGATCTTTCCAACCCAGGGATCGAACCTGTGTCCCCCAAATCTCCTGCATTGTCAGGTGGGTTCTTTGAAACCACTGGTGGAAGCCTGGAAACTCCTATCATTGTGAAGTGTCAGTCCTACAGACACTAGAATAGATCCACACTTAAAAAGTCTTTTTTCTCCTTTTCCCATCAAGAAGTGGACTGAATTCAGTTAAAAGTGACTACAACTTACCAGGTGTCAAAAAACAGGTTCCTGGTTTCTCTGAGCATCCATAGGTGGAATCCACAGGTGGAAAATGTGACGGTTTCTCAGCCTGCAAAGAAGACTGAACACCATCGCTTTAAATAGGCTATTGCCTTTATATATATTTATCCCAAACTGTTAAGGTCAGCGTTAAAATTTGACCTTTTCCCTGCCAACCTGTTTGAAGTAATTAACCCCTGTGTCTTGCAACACAAGGAAGCTATGACTTTGTTATTAAATTCTCATAAAGAGCCTATTAATATTAAAATTGCTTCACTCTTTGGCTGAATGTATTAGCGATCTTGCAGTGGGTAAACACAAACCCTCAGCACAGTGTTTTAAAATGCATGAGTCCAGGGCACAGCAAGCCCTTCCCCCTTACCTCCTCTGTAGCAGAATGTTACACCTTTTGTGACAGTTTCTTCTCATATTTGTTCAAACGTTTCCATTTTAAATCTGTGTCTCTAGATTTGCCTCTGTTAACACCCCACTCCAGTACTGTTGGCCTGGAAAATCTCAGAGATGGGGGAGCCTGGTGGGCTCACGTCTATGGGGTCGCACAGAGTAGGACACGACTGAAGCGACTTAGCAGCAGCATGAGGCTAAAGCTGAAACTCCAGTACTTTGGCCACCTCATGAGAAGAATTGACTCGTTGGAAAAGACTCTGATGCTGGGAGGGATCGAGGGCAGGAGGAGAAGGGGATAACAGAGGATGAGATGGCTGAATGGCATCACTGACTTGATGGATGTGAGTCTGAGTGAACTCCAGGAGTTGGTGATGGACAGGGAGACCTGGCATGCTGCAATTCATAGGGTCGCCAAGAGTTGGACATGACTGAGCAACTGAACTGAACTGAAGTGATGGGGGAACTCAGTTCATAGCTAGCAGCTATGGAGCAGATCCAGGGAAACAGAATACTTAAAATGACCCCTGATTGTATCACTCTAATCGTTTGTTCCAAGGACCATACTTAGATAGATCCTAACCTTCTGGGTGGGGAGACAGTTTAGGATTATTCTTTTAGCTAAGTCCAGGATACATGGGTGGGGGCTTCCTAGGTGGCTCAGTGATAAAGAATCCACCTGCCAGTACAATATACACAAGTTCAATCCCTGGGTCAGGAAGATCCCCTGGAGATAGAAATGGCACCCTGCTCAAGTATTCTTACCTGGAGAATCTCATGGACAGGAGAGCCTGGTGGGCTACATCCTTGGGGACACAGAGTTGAACACGCTGAGTGACTTAGCACACATGAATACCTGTGTATCGCCTGCAAAATGTGCTTGTATGTGTGCATGCTTCAGTTGTGTCCGACTCTTTGTGACTCTATGGACTGGAGCCCTCCAGATGTGCTTGTAATTGCAGATATAATCAACCCACCTTGGATCTCCTGAATCAGAATTGACAGGGGTGGTTCTTTCCTGAATCTATCGTGTACGGTAAATTCTCCAGGGGTTTACTATAGTGACGTCTACTTTGAATCCTACTAGAAATCAGTTAACTAATTTGATGACTCAAAATATCAGTTGTACAGCTCTTACGTGCCAGGGATGATGCTAGACCTTGGAACACCATCAGAAATGAAAGACCTAAGTACTTTTGGATAGTATAGTTTATTAAAGCAACGCACCATAAACAAAGAGTAAGTAAATCAATCCAGTAGTAAGTAGATTTCTGCTTCCGAGGAGAAGAAGTAGACACACTTCTCCCTATTTGGAGAAGAAGTAGACACACTTCTCCCTATTTGTCCTGCTAAGTGCAAATAGCATCCTTCCAGCTTATGGCAGTGGGAAAGGATGGTAGGAAAAGATAGCTAGGGAGTTTGGGATTACCATGTACACACTGATGTGTTTGAAATGGACAACGAGCAAGGACCCACTGTATAGCACAGGGACCTCTACTTAATGTTACGTGGCAGCCTGGGTGGGAGTGAGGTTTGGGAGAGAATGGATACATGTGTATGTGTGGCTGAGTCCCTTTACTAGTCACCTGAAACTATCACAACATTGCTGAATGGCTATACTCCAGTGCAAAATAGAAAGTTCTAAAAAAATTCCTGGACATAAGCATATAGATTCAAACCACTGAGAAAACTCCAAATGGGGTAAACCCTAAGAAAACCACACATCATAGTCAAATACCAGAAAACAGAAGACAAAGGCAGAGAGAAAAAGGACGCTGTGCCAGAGGGGGAAAAACAATTTGAAGGACAGCACATCTCTCATCAAAAACCGTGGAGGCAAGGTGGGAATGGTGTGACACTTTTCAAGTGCTAGAAGAAAATGCTTATCAACAAAGAATTGTATTTTCGGGACAAATATACTTCAGAAAGAAAGGAGATGTTGCCAGATGAAGAGAAACTAAAAGGATTACTTTCCAGCTGACTTACCTTAAAAGAATGGCTAGAGGAATTTCTTTAAAGAAAAAAAGAAATTGTAAAAGAAGGAATCTTAGAACATCAGAAAGGAAGAAAACAAAAATAAGGATAAATGCAGTAAACTTGCTGTCCTGGTGTTTTTAAAACTGTAGTTTATGAGTGAAACAAAAACTGTGACACCATCTGATATGGTTCAAATGCATATGAAAGTAATATTTAATACACTTATATTATAAATGAGGGAAGGTCAAGGCAAGTAAGGTTTCTGTGCTTCTGCTTCACTGAAACTGCTGAAATGGTTCCATGAATAGATTGTTATAAGTTGTGTATGTATAATCTAATACCTATAGCAACTACTAAAATCATCTTTACAAAGAGATTCACTCAAAAACACTATAGACAAATTAAAATTATATTATGAAAATTACTCAAGTATCCAAGAGGAAGCCAGAAAAAAGAAAACTAAAGAAATGAAAATGGAGAGAACAAAGAGAAAAATATAAAATGTCAGAATCAAGCAATAATATGACAACAATTTTATCTAATGTAATAAAGATTGTTAGAGTGGATTAAAGTGTATAACTCAACTCTATGCTGCCAAGAAACGTCTTTCAAACTTAATCATATGGATAGATTGAAAATAAAAGATGGAAAAAGATACAGTGTGCAAACAGCAATCAAAATAAGGTTCAGATCAGATCAGTCGCTCAGTCGTGTCCGACTCTTTGCGACCCCATGAACTGCAGCACGCCAGGCCTCCCTGTCCATCACCAGCTCCCGGAGGTCACTCAGACTCACATCCATCAAGTCAGTGATGCCATCCAGCCATCTCATCCTCTGTCGTTCCCTTCTCCTCCTGCCCTCAATCCCTCCCAGCATCAGAGTCTTCTCCAATGAGTCAACTCTTCGCATGAGGTGGCCAAAATACTGGAGTTTCAGCTTTAGCATCATTCCTTCTAAAGAAATTCCAGGATTGATCTCCTTCAGAATGGACTGGTTGGATCTTCTTGCAGTCCAAGGGACTCTCAAGAGTCTTCTCCAACACCACAGTTCAAAAGCATCAATTCTTCGGCGCTCAGCCTTCTTCACAGTCCAGCTCTCACATCCATACATGACCACAGGAAAGACCATAGCCTTGACTAGGCGAACCTTTGTTGGTAAAGTAATGTCTCTGCTTTTGAATATGCTATCTAGGTTGGTCATAACTTTCCTTCCAAGGAGTAAGCGTCTTTTAATTTCATGACTGCAGTCACCATCTGCAGTGATTTTGGAGCCCAGGAAAACAAAGTCTGACACTGTTTCCACTGTTTCCCCATCTATTTCCCATGCAGTGATGGGACCAGATGCCATGATCTTCGTTTTCTGAATGTTGAGCTTTAAGCCAACCTTTTCACTCTCCACTTTCACTTTCATCAAGAGGCTTTTTAGCCCCTCTTCACTTTCTGCCATAAGAGTGGTGTCATCTGCATATCTGAGGTTATTGATATTTCTCCCGGCAATCTTGATTCCAACTTGTGTTTCTTCCAGTCCAGCATTTCTCATGATGTACTCTGCATATAAGTTAAATAAACATGGTGACAATATGCAGCCTTGACGTACTCCTTTTCCTATTTGGAACCAGTCTGTTGTTCCATGACCAGTTCTAACTGTTGCTTCCTGACCTGCATACAGATTTCTTAAGAGGCAGATCAGGTGGTCTGGTATTCCCATGTCTTTCAGAATTTTCCATAGTTTATTGTGATCCACACAGTCAAAGGCTTTGGCATAGTCAATAAAGCAGAAATAGATGTTTTTCTGGAACTCTCTTGCTTTTTCCATGATCCAGCGGATGTTGGCAATTTGATCTCTGGTTCCTCTGCCTTTTCTAAAACCAGCTTGAACATCAGGAAGTTCACGGTAGTAGCTATATTAGCTACTACATTAATTAGATGCTACAATAATATAGCATCAAATAGAGTTAATAACAAAAATAATTACCAGAGACTTAGAATATAATGATGGTAGAGTCAATCCAACAAGGAATACAGTGATCCTAAAGGTCCATGCCTTACACATGTGCAGAAAAGAATTACTGCACTGAAAGAAAAGAAAGACGCTCCACTGACCAACAGCAGAAAGCATGTTTCACTGAAGTGTCCATTGGACATATCACAAAACAGACCATATGCTGGGCCATGAATCATACATTAATAATTTAAAATAATTGAAATCCTACACAGAGTGTGTTCTCTGACCACAGTGGCATCAAACTCAAAATCAATAGCAAAAAGACAACAAGAAAAATCTCCAAACCCCTGGAAGTTAAAGAACATGCTTCTGAAAAATCTATAGGTTAAAGAGGAAGTCTCCAGGGAAATCAATTATGCAATTACCTGTAACTGGATGAAGATGAAAATACAGCACGTGAACTTGTGGGATGCAGCTAAAGTGGTGCTGAGAGGGAAATTCATAGCAATGAGCGAATATATTAGAAAAGAGGAGAAGCCTCATGTTAAAGATCTAAGCTCCCACCATGACAACTTAGAAAGGGAATGGCAGAGTCAGCCCAAAGCAAGTAAGGAAGGAAGTAATAAAGATCAGAGCAGAAATCAGTGAAACTGAAGACAGTAAACCAATGGAGAAAAACCAGTGAAAGGAAGAGCTGGCTCTTGGAGAGGATCAGTGTAGCTGACAGACCTCTAGCAAAACCGATTAAGAAAAAAGGAGGAGCACACACTATAAGTATCAAGAATGAAACAGCAAATATCCTACAGGCTTTACAGATGCCACACCGATAATAAGGGAATGCTATGAACAAATCTACACACACATACACACTTGACAACTTTTGAGGAATGGATGACTTCCGTGCAAAACACAAGCTTTCATAATCCCCTCAACATGAAGTAAGTACTTTGCATGTCCCTGTATTTATTAAGGAAACTGAATTTCTGATGTAAAAGCTCCTAAAAAAAGAAAGCTCCAAATCTAGGAAGTTTCATCAGAGAGTTCACCAAATATTTAAAGAAGAATTAGCACTAATTAAATGCAGTCTTTTCCAGAAATCAGAAGAGAAGGGAAGAGTTCTCAATTCATTGTGTGAAACTAGTATTGTCCTGTTATGAAGACCATACAAAGCTAGTACCAAAAAGAAAACTATAGACTAAGATCTTTCATGACCATAGATATGAGCACATTTTTTGTCTATAATAAAATATCAGTGAAAATAATTCAGCAGTTTAAAAAAAAAGAACTATACACTTGACCAAGTGGTATTTGTCCCAGGAATATATGACTGATTCAGTATTCACAATTAAATCAACATAGTAAAACCTTATTAACGGGCTAGAAGAAAATCATTTGATCATATAAGTCAATGTAGAAAAAACACTGGGTAAAATTCAGCACTCGTTTGTCACAAAAACTATTGGAAAAGAAGGAATAGAAGTCACCTTCCTCAACATGATAGAGAATATCTGCCAGAAAAACCTGCAGCTAACCTGTGGGTGTGGAAATAATAAATGCAATACAATTTACAATGACTCAGAAAATGATCAGATCAGATCAGATCAGTCGCTCAGTCGTGTCCGACTCTTTGCGACCCCATGAACTGCAGCACGCCAGGCTTCCCTATCCATCACCAGCTCTCGGAGTTCACTCAGACTCACATTCATCGAGTCAGTGATGCCATCCAGCCATCTCATCCTCTGTCGTCCCCTTCTCCTCCTGCCCTCAATCCCTCCCAGCATCAGAGTCTTCTCCAATGAGTCAACTCTTCGCATGAGGTGGCCAAAATACTGGAGTTTCAGCTTTAGCATCATTCCTTCCAAAGAAATCCCAGGGCTGATCTCCTTCAGAATGGGCCGGTTGGATCTCCTTGCAGTCCAAGGGACTCGCAAGAGTCTTCTCCAACACCACAGTTCAAAAGCATCAACTCTTCAGGGCTCAGCCTTCTTCACAGTCCAGCTCTCACATCCATACATAACCACAGGAAAGACCATAGCCTTGACTAGGCGAACTTTGTTGGCAAAGTAATGTCTCTGCTTTTGAATATGCTATCTAGGTTGGTCATAACTTTCCTTCCAAGGAGTAAGCGTCTTTTAATTTCATGGCTGCAGTCACCAACTTAGGTAAAAATTTTAACAAAATATGTAAACAACTTGCTTACTGAAAGCTACCAAAAGCAATTTTAAAAAATTAAAGGAGAGACTGTGTTTAGTGTATTAGAATAGTCAACATGGTAGAGATGATGGTTCTCTACTAATTGATAAAAAGATGAAGTATAAAGTGAAAGAAATGAGTCTACCCAATCTCAAGATGTGTTAAGTAGCTACAATAATAATGACTATGGTCTTGGCAGAAGGATAGACCCATAATAGGCCAATAAAACCATATAAAACCCAGAATTAGACCTACACAGATATCCCCAACTGATTTTGACTGAGGTGAAAAAGCAATTCCGTGGAGGAATAATATCTGTTCAATGTGTGGTGCTGGGAAATTGAGAATCCAATTGGACATATTCGACCTAAATTTCATGTATTATACAAAGACTGACTCAAAATGGATTCTGAACTGGAACATAAAACTGTAAAACTTTTAGGAAAAAAAATGAGAGAAAATCTTTGCAATTTTAAGCTAGGCAGAGGTCTCAGAATTGACACCCAAAGTGTAATTCATCAAAGAAAGAAAACGATTACTCTGATTTCATCAGCATTTTTTTTTAATCTTTTTCTCTTCAAAACATCCCATTAAGAGGTTGCAAAAATAAACTATAGATTTGG
This sequence comes from Tragelaphus eurycerus, assembly GCA_935064755.1. Lineage (NCBI taxonomy): Eukaryota > Metazoa > Chordata > Mammalia > Artiodactyla > Bovidae > Tragelaphus > Tragelaphus eurycerus. The sequence continues at coordinate 5,268,591 of CAKXYN010000101.1, forward strand.
AGAAACCTTCTGGCAAAGGGCTAGAATCTAGACTATATAAAGAACTCTCAAAACTCAATGATAAAAAAATCAAAGAAATTGATTACAAAGTGGTCAAAAGACGTAAAGAGACATTTCATAGGGAAGAATATACAGATGGCAAGTAAGCACATGAAAAGATGTTCAGCTTCATTAACCATTGGGGAAATGCAGATTAAAACTGCAATGTGATTTTGGTGCACATCTATTAGAATGACTGGAATAAAAGATAGTAAACACTCATTCTGGCAAGGATGTGGAGAAATAAATTGCTTATCCATTACTGGAGACTAGTAGTATAGCCAGTTAAAAGTATAGTCTGTTTCTTAAAAAACTAAACACACAAACATGATGTAACCTAGCCGTTGTCCTCCTCCTGGACATTTATCCTAGAGCTGTGAAAACTCATGCTCATATAAAACCTGTACAGGAACATGTATAACATTTCTATTCATAATAGCCAGAAACTGGAAACAACCCAGATGTTTCAGTGGTTACACAGCCCAGTATATCAATACCATGGAATAGCACTCAGCAATAACGGAATGAACTACTGAACCATCAACAATCTGAATGAATTTTCAGAGAGTTATCTTGAATAATAAAAAAAGCAGTCCCCAAAGGTCACATGCTCTATGATTCAATTTCTAGAAACATCTTGAAATTTCAAAATTATAGAAATAGAGAACAGACTATTCATTCCCAGGGATGAGTAGAGAGAAAGGGAGGGAAGTGTATATGACTATGAGGGGGCAACATGAGGAATCCTTGTTTGATGGGAATATTCTGTCTTGACTGTATTAATATTATTGTAATACAACATCTTGTCCATGGGCTTCCCTGGCAGCTCTGTGGTAAAGAATCTGCCTGGCAATGCAGGAGGCATGGCCTTGATCCCTAGATTGGGAAGATCCCCTGGAGAAGGAAATGGTGATTTGCTCCAGTATTCTTGCTTGGAAAATCACATGAGCAGAGGTGCCTCTTGGGCTACAGTCCATGGGGTCACAGAAGAGTCAGACCTGACTTATCAACTAAATAACAACAACAGCATCCTGATAAAGTCATAGGGTTTTGCAACTCATTGGGAGAAATCAGGTAAAGGGTACACACAGACTGTCTCTGTGTTATTTCTTATGACTTCATGTGAATCTAGTGTGTTAGTCACTCAGTCGTGTCTGACTCCTTGGGACCCCAGGGATTGTAACGTGTCAAGCTCCTGTGTCCATGGGAGTCTCCAAGCAAGAATACTGGAGTGGGTTCCCATTTCCTTCTCCAGTTGGTGGTCTTCCCCACGTAGGAATAGAACCTGGGTCTCCTGCGTTGCACGCAGATTCTTTACTGTCTGAGCCACCAGGGAAGCCCCTTATGTAAATCTACAGTTATCTGAATTTAAAATGCTTAACTAAAAGGAACACTTTTGAGTTAATCAAAATAATAAGTGCTATGAAGGAGATGAACAGATGGAGGGCAACTAGGCTTAGCAAGATAGGATGCTCAGAGAAAGCCTTTTGAGGAGGTGACATTTAAGTTAATCCATGAATGTTGAGAAGGAGCCAGCTGCATAGCATAGGAGAGGATAGCAGATAGACGAAAACCTTCAGAGGCCCAGCATTGGGAACGCCCTTAGCCCTTCACCATGAGGTGGCTCATCCCTCTGGTTTGGAGGGGAAGTGGGGACACCCAGCCTTGCCTCCCCTGTGTGCCCTGCTCTGGTCCATGGCAGCAAGGGTCATGTCCCCTGAGCACTCATTCCATCGTGACACAACCCGGGTGGGTTCCCATCCCGTCTTCTGTGGTATCATTCTAGTCAAGCTTCAGGGGCTGCAGAGTTATCATCTGACAACCAACAAACTGGTGTGAACACTGACTCTAACAGTGACTGCTGATGTGTGTGCAGCGTCACATGTCTCTCATAATTCTGTCACAGGAAACCTATCCTGTGTAAAATAGATGATCAGTGCAAGTTCCATGCATGAAGCAGGGCACCCAAAGCTGGTGCTCTGGGACAACCCCGAGGGGTGGGGTGGGGAGGGAGGGGGAGAGGGGCTCAGGATGCTGGGGGGCTGGCCCATGTATACCTGTGGCCAGTTCATGTTGATGTATGGCAAAAACCATTACAGCGTTGTAAGGTGAAAGTGAAACTCGTCAGTCGTGTCCAACTCTTTGTGACCCCATGGACTGTATAGTCCATGGAATTCTCCAGGCCAGAATACTGGAGAGGGTAGCCTTTCCCTTCTCCAGAGGATCTTCCCAAGCCAGGGGTCGAATCCAGGTCTCCCGCATTGCAGGCAGGTTGTTTACCAGCTGAGTCACAAGGGAAGTTATCCTCCAATTAAAACAAATTAATTAAAAAATAAATAAACTCCATAAGGGAGAGAAAAAGAAAACTACCTCGTGGAATAGGAATTTTTAACTCCTTGATTTCCCTTTGCCATAAAAGGGATGAGAAGACTGAAAAAAAAGTGATGTATTCAGACAGGCTTGATATGGTGAACTTGGGACTCAAATCTGGGGCATATATTCTTACACTGAGCAGCATGATGGTATTGTATGATTAACTATAATAAAAAACCTGCTTTGGAATAATGGACAATTTATTAAGGAAACCATTGGTATACTATTAGCAAGAAACAGAAGAAAAAAAAAATTTTGACTGCCAATTCGTGTGGTGATGGTGATCAATACTGTCAAATACAGAAGAATAATATCATAATCTCTACCAAATATTTTCAACAATTTTCTCAGCACCATTTCTCAGCTTTATTATATTCTAAATGATCACAGAAGCTAAGATGGGTATCCATATATTTCATCCCATTACTTCATGTGTTGATGCTTGTGCCAAACCCTTTTGATGATTATAATTTCATCAGATCAGATCAGATCAGTTGCTCAGTTGTTTCCGACTCTTTGCGACCTCATGAACCGCAGCACGCCAGGCCTCCCCATCCATCACCAACTCCCAGAGGTCACTCAGACTCACATCCATCGAGTCAGTGATGCCATCCAGCCATCTCGTCCTCTGTCGTCCCCTTCTCCTCTTGCCCCCAATCCCTCCCAGCATCAGAGTCTTCTCTAATGAGTCAACTCTTCTCATGAGGTGGCCAAAGTACTGGAGTTTCAGCTTTAGCATCATTCCTTCCAAAGAAATCCCAGGGCTGATCTCCTTCAGAATGAACTGGTTGGATCTCCTTGCAGTCTAAGGGACTCGCAAGAGTCTTTTCCAACACCACAGTTCAAAAGCATCAATTCTTCAGCGCTCAGCCTTCTTCACAGTCCAGCTCTCACATCCATACATGACCACAGGAAAAACCATAGCCTTGACTAGGCGAACCTTTGTTGGCAAAGTGATGTCTCTGCTTTTCAATACGCTGTCTAGGTTGGTCATAACTTTCCTTCCGAGGAGTAAGCGTCTTTTAATTTCATGACTGCAGTCACCATCTGCAGTGATTTTGGAGCCCAAAAAAATAAAATCTGACACTGTTTCCACTGTTTCCCCTTCTATTTCCCATGAAGTGATGGGACCAGATGCCATGATCTTTGTTTTCTGAATGTTGAGCTTTAAGCCAACTTTTTCACTCTCCACTTTCACCTTCATCAAGAAGCTTTTTAGTTCCTCTTCACTTTCTGCCATAAGGGTGGTGTCATCTGTATATCTGAGGTTATTGATATTTCTCCCAGCAATCTTGATTCCAACTTGTGTTTCTTCCAGTCCAGCGTTTCTCATGATGTACTCTGCATATAAGTTAAATAAACATGGTGACAATATACAGCCTTGATGTACTCCTTTTCCTATTTGGAACCAGTCTGTTGTTCCATGTCCAGTCCTAACTGTTGCTTCCTGACCTGCATACAGATTTCTCAAGAGGCAGATCAGGTGGTCTGGTATTCCCATCTCTTTCAGAATTTTCCACAGTTTATTGTGATCCACACAGTCAAAGGCTTTGGCATAGTCAATAAAGCAGAAATAGATGTTTTTCTGGAACTCTCTTGCTTTTTCAATGATCCAGCAGATGTTGGCAATTTGATCTCTGGTTCCTCTGCCTTTTCTAAAACCAGCTTGAACATCAGGAAGTTCAAGGTTCACATATTGCTGAAGCCTGGCTTGGAGAATTTTGAGCATTACTTTACTAGCATGTGAGATGAGTGCAATTGTGTGGTAGTTTGAGCATCCGTTGGCATTGCCTTTCTTTGGGATTGGAAAGAAAACTGACCTTTTCCAGTCCTGTGGCCACTGCTGAGTTTTCCAAATTTGCTGGCATATTGAGTGCAGCACTTTCACAGCATTATCTTTCAGGATATGGAATAGCTCCACTGGAATTCCATCACCTCCACTAGCTTTGTTCGTAGTGATGCTTTCTAAGGCCCACTTGACTTCACATTCCCGGATGTCTGGCTCTAGGTCAGTGATCACACCATCTGGGTCATGAAGATCTTTTTTGTACAGTTCTATAGCTTATTTTCGGAGAAGACAATGGCACCCCACTCCAGTACTCTTGCCTGGAAAATCCCATGGACGGAGGAGCCTGGTTGGCTGTAGTCCATGGGGTCGCTAGAATCAGACACGACTGAGTGACTTCACTTTCACTTTTTACTTTCATGCATTGGAGAAGGAAATGGCAACCCACTCCAGTGTTCTTGCCTGGAAAATCCCAGGGATGGGGGAGCCTGGCTGGCTGCTGTCTATGGGGTTGCACAGAGTCAGACACTACTCAAGCGACTTAGCAGCAGCAGCAGCAGCAGCATAGCTTATTTTAATTTTGCACATAGTCTTCTCTCACTGGTGGAAGGGATGAATTTTTTTTTAAGTTTTATTTTTTCTTTAAAAAATCACCTCATTAAGTGAATATCTTTTCCCATGCAATAAAGGAAAAGATTAATGAAGATCACTCAAAGGGAAAGAATGACTTTGTGACAATCTTCAGGACGGTGGCCTGGATCTTTTTATATAATTGCAGGTGAGGCTGTCTCCTATCCTCTGGGTTTGAGGATCATGCTAATTAATTAGGTATGAGTACATCCTGGATGTGTCCTTCTTCATGGTGGATTCCAGTGTATCTCATGCATTAATTGGTGTATAGATATGTCACGTTAAGTCCCCAGGTAGCTCTGCCCTGTTATCCTCATCAGAGCCTCCTCTTTCCTTCCTTGCACTTATTACAGTCTGTCATTGTTTCTTTCATTTGCTTATTATCTCTGTTCTTTAGTGGAGGGGAAACTCCATGAAGATAAGGGCCACACTCATTTTTTTTTTTTAATGGTTTTATTTATTTATTTATTTGGCTGCTCTGGGTCTTAGTTAGGCACACGTGATCTTTAGTTGGGGGGTGTGGGTGTAGTTCCCTGACCAGGGATTGAGCCACACCCCCACTCCCAGCTGGAAACACAGAGTCTTAGCCATTGAATCTACCAGGGAAGCTCCAGGCTATACTCTTTTTTTTTTTTTTCTAATTATTTATTTTTAATTGGAGGATACCTGCTTTACAATATTATGTTGATTTGTCATTAATCAACATGAATCAGCCATAGGTATACATATGTCTCCTCCCTCTTGAACCTCCCTCCCACCTTTCACCCCTTCCCTCTAGGTTTTTACAGAGCACCAGTTTGAGATCCCTGGGTCATACAGCAAATTCTCATTTTTACATATGGTAATTATATTTTTCCATGTTACTCTCTCAATTTGTCCTACCCTTTCCTTCCCCCATGGGCTTCTTTGGTGCCTCAGATGGTAAAGAATCTGCCAGCAATATGCTGGAGACCTGGGTTTGATCCCTGTTGGGAAGATCCCCTGGAGGAGGAAATGGCAGCCCACTCCAGTATTCTTGCCTGGAGAATCCCATGGACAGGGGTGCGTGGGGAGCTACGGTTCACAAAGAGTTGGACACAACTGAGCGACTGACATTCCTTCGCCCACATACTCATCTCATGTCACGCTTTTATTCAGTTCTTAGAACAGTGCTTGACCTCTGACAGGTGTTCCTTGAAAAAAAAAAATGTTGAATGAATTGAATGTAAGTAAATTTATTTTTTCCAGAGGAACTGGGAAACAGCTTCTTCTCTTACCCGAGCATGGGTTGTCACTTTGTAAAACAAAAATAATGGCATCTCCATAGAACTCGAGCACATATAACTGAACTGTCAGTGATTCGGAAAAATGATTCCTGTTTTGTAATGACTCATGGATTTTATATCATCAAGGTATCAATTATCATGTAGGCCTGGGGAAACATACAGAGTCTTTGGATTTCAGTGCTCCCTTCCTGCTTGTATTCCGTATGCTTTGTATGTGCGTTTGTTTTTATAATTTTATCTATTTTAAGAGATATTTCTTTGCCTGCACCGGGTCTTAGTTACTGCACTCAGGATCTTTAGTTGAGGGGTGTGTGAACTCTTAGTTGCACCGTGTGGGATCTGGTTCCCTGACCAGGGATTGAACCCAGGCCCCTTGCATTGGGAGTGTGGAGTCTTAGCCACTGGACCACCAGGGAAGTCCCCCTGGATCCTTTAACGTGGAGTTTAGGGAAGAGGGGTGGTGAGTCAAGACCTGTGATAGAGATAGATCCTGATGGATGGGACCTTAGGCCCCACTGCTTCCAATGGATTGAGTCACGGTGTCGTAAAACCCTTGAAGAAACGCCATTACTTTCCATGGTCCTTCATGGCTCACTTTTGCTTGGCCAGAAACTTAGTTTCATGTGATCACTGGATAGGTGATAATATTCCGCTGTCCTCTTGAGTTAAACAAATTAAAAATCTGAGGTTTCTTAGTTTGTAAGTGGGAAGGAGTTCATTGGACATAACCCATTAGTCACTTGATTTTTATGCTGTATAAATGGGGCATCTCATTGCCATTTTGCATGAAGGGACTTTATGGCAAGCCATAAAGAGGGATAGTAACTTTGCAGGCATGTACTCTGGGGCCACATCACCCCTGTTGGCTCAGTCCCTTTTCAAAGATGATTTCAGTCAATTTCCTGCCCCAGTGCCAGGGAGTTAAGTGTTCATCTTGCAATCCTTTCTTTTAAGAATGGTTCTTTGCCCCAGAAGTTTCTTCCAAGTCCTTTTTTTTTTTTTTTTTGCCTCCTTGAGACAAGGGAAACTGTGGGGCTTGGCAAAAAAAAAAAAAAAAAAAAGGAGGCACACAGAATTTAACATGATTGCATGAAGCATAAATCTATACATCATGTCTTACCTTAATAAATTGCACTTTTTGTTTCAGGGTTGGTGAGTCTTAAATGGGGCTAAATAGTGAAACGGTAACAATTTCTGCATCATCCGTGAAGTCTCTTTTGAGCATTTTCTTACTATCTTGAGTCTTTACACAGATTTTGTTTTATTTTTAGGATGCAAAAATGTTACACTGTGTCCATTTTTTTCCCTCTCTCATAATCTTTTATCTGTGATTTAAAATGTAGAGAAGTTGTAGATGCTTCTATATAGCTTAAAACAGAGCAGGTGGGAATTATGTTGGTTCATATCAGAAGCTCAACAAACTATTCTTGCTACTCAACCTTAAACTACTGTTGATTTTCATGGAGGGTTTTTTTTTCCCCTTCATGAAGGTTGAAGTCTGTCTAACCCATTAGGTGAATCTGAATCAAGGTTGATGTTTTATTTGTCATTCCTTTGGTCCTAAATTTCATTAGACACTTTCTTAGTGAAAAATTAATTGATCCTGGGAATGGTGAAGATAAATCATTGGAGGGAAAGCCAAATTGATTTTTTGCACCACCTCTTACTTGTTTCAATCTCTGTGGAATTAACTCTATTAGGTTCTGAAGATGTTTATGGGTATTATAAAACATTTACATTTTGATGTATTAAGATACTTGAGTGGTTTTTAGCCATTATTAAGGGAATTATATTAGGATTAGTCTTGTTATCAATCTCAGTATCTGGCACCTAGCTAAGAAATGGCTGTTTTAGCTTCATTAAAGTTATAAATATAATTTTACTAACTAGCACGCACCAAGTGCCAAGGCTGGTGGCAAAACCCCTGTCTACTTTGAAGAGATCGTGAGTTCCTGAGAATCAAAGATTAAATAAGTTTTTGACATTAGGTAAAGAGCTTCCTCTGCAGAAAAGTGCTGATCCCTGGGGATTTCAAAATTCTATGGGAGATCCAAATATATGCCCCAACCAGTAATGCCGAAGAAGCTGAAGTTGAAACGTTCTATGAAGACCTACAAGACCTTTTAGAATTAACACCCAAAAAAGATGTCCTTTTCATTATAGGGGACTGGAATGCAAAAGTAGGAAGTCAAGAAACACCTGGAGTAACAGGCAAATTTGGCCTTGGAATACGGAATGAAGCAGGGCAAAGACTAATAGAGTTTTGCCAAGAAAATGCACTGGTCATAGCAAATACCCTCTTTCAACAACACAAGAGAAGACTCTATACATGGACATCACCAGATGGTCAACACCGAAATCAGATCGATTATATTCTTTGCAGCCAAAGATGGAGAAGCTCTATACAATCAGCAAAAACAAGACCAGGAGCTGACTGTGGCTCGGACCATGAACTCCTTATTGCCAAATTCAGACTGAAATTGAAGAAAGTAGGGAAAACTACTAGACCATTCAGGTATGACCTAAATCAAATCCCTTATGATTATACAGTGGAAGTGAGAAATAGATTTAAGGGCCTAGATCTGATAGATAGAGTGCCTGATGAACTATGGAATGAGGTTCGTGACATTGTACAGGAGACAGGGATCAAGACCATCCCCATGGAAAAGAAATGCAAAAAAGCAAAATGGCTGTCTGGGGAGGCCTTACAAATAGCTGTGAAAAGAAGAGAAGCAAAAAGCAAAGGAGAAAAGGAAAGATATAAACATCTAAATGCAGAGTTCCAAAGAATAGCAAGAAGAGATAAGAAAGCCTTCTTCAGTGATCAATGCAAAGAAATAGAGGAAAACAACAGAATGGGAAAGACTAGGGATCTCTTCAAGAAAATCAGAGATACCAAAGGAACATTTCATGCAAAGATGGGCACGTTAAAGGACAGAGATGGTGTGGACCTAACAGAAGCAGAAGATATTAAGAAGAGGTGGCAAGAATACACAGAAGAACTGTACAAAAGAGAGCTTCAAGACCTAGACAATCATGATGATGTGATCACTGACCTAGAGCCAGACATCTTGGAATGTGAAGTCAAATGGGCCTTAGAAAGCATCACTACGAACAAAGCTAGTGGAGGTGATGGAATTCCAGTGGAACTATTCCAAGTCCTGAAAGATGATGCTGTGAAAGTGCTACACTCAATATGCCAGCAAATTTGGAAAACTCAGCAGTGGCCACAGGACTGGAAAAGGTCAGTTTTCATCCCAATCCCAAAGAAAGGCAATGCCAAGGAGTGCTCAAACTACCGAACAATTGCACTCATCTCACACGCTAGTAAAGTAATGCTCAAAATTCTCCAAGCCAGGCTTCAGCAATATGTGAACCGTGAACTTCCTGATGTTCAAGCTGGTTTTAGAAAAGGCAGAGGAACCAGAGATCAAATTGCCAACATCCGCTGGATCATGGAAACAGCAAGAGAGTTCCAGAAAAACATCTATTTCTGCTTTATTGACTATGCCAAAGCCTTTGACTGTGTGGATCACAATAAACTGTGGAAAATTCTGAAAGAGATGGGAATACCAGACCACCTGATCTGCCTCTTAAGAAATCTGTATGCAGGTCAGGAAGCAACAGTTAGAACTGGTCATGGAACAACAGACTGGTTCCAAATAGGAAAAGGAGTACGTCAAGGCTGCATATTGTCACCATGTTTATTTAACTTATATGCAGAGTACATCATGAGAAATGCTGGACTGGAAGAAACACAAGCTGGAATCAAGATTGCCGGGAGAAATATCAATAACCTCAGATATGCAGATGACACCACTCTTATGGCAGAAAGTGAAGAGGGGCTAAAAAGCCTCTTGATGAAAGTGAAAGTGGAGAGTGAAAAGGTTGGCTTAAAGCTCAACATTCAGAAAACGAAGATCATGGCATCTGGTCCCATCACTGCATGGGAAATAGATGGGGAAACAGTGGAAACAGTGTCAGACTTTGTTTTTCTGGGCTCCAAAATCACTGCAGATGGTGACTGCAGTCATGAAATTAAAAGACGCTTACTCCTTGGAAGGAAAGTTATGACCAACCTAGATAGCATATTCAAAAGCAGAGACATTACTTTACCAACAAAGGTTCGCCTAGTCAAGGCTATGGTCTTTCCTGTGGTCATGTATGGATGTGAGAGCTGGACTGTGAGGAAGGCTGAACGCCGAAGAATTGATGCTTTTGAACTGTGGTGTTGGAGAAGACTCTTGAGAGTCCCTTGGACTGCAAGAAGATCCAACCAGTCCATTCTGAAGGAGATCAATCCTGGAATTTCTTTAGAAGGAATGATGCTAAAGCTGAAACTCCAGTATTTTGGCCACCTCATGCGAAGAGTTGACTCATTGGAGAAGACTCTGATGCTGGGAGGGATTGAGGGCAGGAGGAGAAGAGGACGACAGAGGATGAGATGGCTGGATGGCATCACTGACTTGATGGATGTGAGTCTGAGTGACCTCCGGGAGCTGGTGATGGACAGGGAGGCCTGGCGTGCTGCGGTTCATGGGGTCCCAAAGAGTCGGACACGACTGAGTGACTGATCTGATCTGATCTGATCTGATGGGAGATAAGGATTCCATGGAAACAAACAATTGGGACTGACAGATTTAATCCCTTCAATGTACTTGTAAAATTCTCACTAAATGTGAATCTACTTCTGTATTGGTATTGAAGAAAGAACGCTGAGAATGACTGTATGGAAGATTATTATGGAGACGTGATGGATAAACAAAATATTGACCATTAACTAGGCCATGTATTTTCTCTTGAGTGAGGCCCTGAATGTAGGGGTTTGGTTCTATTTATCTGCATTTCCTTTTGCCATCAAGATTAGTTCTAATCGGCATAGATGAAACCTGGCTGAAAGATTATAAACAAAAGATAATGATAAATGGTAATGTTCCCACTTGGCTGGGATCTGGGGCGAGAGGAAGAGCGATTCATAATAGCTTGGTCTAGGTGAGCTTTTTTTTTTTTTTAATGATCTGGAAGAGAAAGTAAATTGCATGCTAATGAAATTTGCAGACAATATTAAATTGGAAGGTGTTATGGACAGGCATGTGGACCAAGAACATTATAGAAGCCAACCCTAAAGAGGTTAGAAATAGCAGAAAAGAAGAAAATGAGATCTCACTTGGAAAAGACAGGCTAATTCCTTTTTTTGGCAGGGAGGGGGGGCGGTTGGTTGGAGAGGGAAATAAAAGGAATACTGAAATGGAGCTGGTGCAGAAACTCAGAAGAAAAACTGTTCTATGCCAATTTCATTGTGGTATTGTTCCAGAGACTCCCCCCTTGTTTCTTGGCCTCAGTGTGCTGAATGGCAGTCCCCCTGAGACAGCAGTCTCCCCACCTTTCTTCCTCCAACTTCTGGGGCTCTCTCTTTGCTCCTTCTCTCCATTTTCCTCTCTCTTCCCTTTTTCCTTCTTTCGTATCTATCAGCTCACCCACCCCTAGTCCGAAGCATTTATTTCTGGTACCTTCAGTAGGAGAAAGATGGAAACAGATTGGAGAAAGGTTGGCAAGGGAGAGTGAGACAGATTAAGGGAAGGGAAGGTTTGATTTATGACGAGAGATTAAAGGCATTGAATTTGCATACGCTGTCCCAGCAGCGTCTAGAGGGGGGACACATGTGCATAGTCACTTGGGTGAAATAATCAGGAAGGTGGCCATGACATTGTAGAGCCCCAGGAGCAGGGGTGTCGCCAGAAGTAATTAAGATAGGGAAATTATATAATCAGAATTCATCGCAGGAGAAAATTAAGGGTTGGAAACGGTGGCCTGCGTGTCCATCCCAGTCAGTACCCGAACCAGGGACATCCCAAGGGCTTTGACCATGCTGACCGTGTAGCCACTTATGAACAGGAAACCCTAGGAACAGGCCCAGATGCCTGAGCCTTCATATGTAAAGTAGCTTTTTGCTTTTGCTTTGAGTTTTTGGACAGATTGTCCAGGAAAGTGCTTAGCCTAACAGATCTACATGTTGACAGCCCACTGGGACACAAAATGACAAGAGAACTCAGATCAATTGAGCCTATGCTTGGGCATGTAATGGGACAGAAATTTTAATAATATTGAACAGCTAGTGTTCAGAGATGCTCACTCTGCACCAAATGCTGGGATAGGCAGTTTACAGATGTTATACGACTGAATTGTTGGACGGAATAGGAACGGTCATGGTCACATTTTACAGATGAGGAAAGTAAACTTCAGAGAGGTTATGTACACTGACCACTGTCACTCAGTGTGGTAGTGGCAGAGCTTGTGTTATTCTTTGGTCGCTAAGTTGTGTCTGACTCTGTGACCCCATGGACTGCAGCACCCCAGGCTTCCCTGTCTTTCACTATCTCCCGGAGTTTGTGTAAACTCATGTCCAGTGAGTTGGTGATGCCATCCAACCATTTCATCCACTGTCACTTCCTTCTCCTCCTGCCACCCATTTTCCCAGCATCAGAGTCTTTTCCAATGAGTTGGCTCTTCACATCAGGTGGCCAAAGTATTGGAGCTTCAGTTTCAGCATCAGTCCTTCCAATGAATATTCAGGGTTGATTTCCTTTAGGATTGACTGATTTGATCTCCTTGCAGCCCAAGGGACTTTCAAGAGCCTTCTCTAGCACCACAGTTCAAAAGCATCAATTCCTTGATGCCCAGCCTTCATTTTTGGTCCAGCTCTCACATAGGTACATGACTACGGGAACAACCATAGCTTTGACTATAAGGACTTTTGTCAGTCAAGTGATGTCTTTGCTTTTTAATAAACTATCTAGGTTTCTCATAGCTTTCCTTCTAAGGAGCAGGTGTCTTTTAATTTCATGGCTGTGGTGGTAGATCCAGAGAATTGCAAAATGACTCCAGAGCCCATACTTTGAAATAATATATCAGGTTATTAAATAGGTCATTGAAAAAACCATCACAAATGTGCCAGAGGAGAAACAGCTTCTCCAAGGGTATGAGCCTTGAAGCACTTTGTTCTAGAATTCATAGCAGAGGAGGGAGTATAATGTTCACAGTAAAAGAAACTAGAGTGGAGTGGGGCCCTTGCGAATTGTTATGTGGCATCGTTGAGTAAGGAGTAGCACTGGTGATGTTAATAGTAAGAGCAGTGTTCCTAGTACCCAGCTAATTCCTTGGGTGTTCACTGGGTACCGTGAATAGAATGATTGAAGGGAAAAGGGGAGGGGGCGGCAGAGGATGAGATGGTTGAATGGCATCACTGACTCAGTGGACGTGAGTTGGAGCAAACTCTGAGAGATGGTGAAGGACAGGGAAGCCTGGCATGCTGCAGCCCATGGGGTCGCAAAGAGTCAGACACGACGGAGTGACTGGACAATAACAGCAAATCATGAATAGTGTTGATGCTTTCTACATATTTCTTCTCACTGAATCTTCATAATAAGTGCCTGTGGGGCATGAAGACAACAGTGATTCAGTAACTTGCCTGAGATCTCACTGCTACTCTGTGAACTGGTCTGAGGGTGAGCCCAGGCAGTGTGACAAGCCATGCTGCTTCTTGCCTGACTTAAATGAAGAAAAAGTGGAAGAAAATTAGGTCATAACAGGCGGTGTAGAGGGACAGAAATGGATAAGCATTTATCATCATCCAAAACAGAAGCACATTCTCTTCAGAGTGGCAAGTTATGATGCTTCTGAGTAGAGAAAAAAATATTACCTACCCATGCCAAGAAGTTCAAGTTTTGAATTAAAGGAATTGCCTCAAAGTTTTGATTTTGAGAGAAGCTGTCTTCAGCTAAACTCCCGAGTATTGACTAGTTCTTGGGAAAAGTCCCAGATGGCACACAGATCAGCGTGCCCATCCCGTAGACAGATGGAGGTGGTGTAATCTCAAAGTGAAAAAATCGAAGGGAGATTTTAACAAGGTAATTTTTGTCTCCTTTTCTGCACAATGAATTTTACATCTATCTGGCTGTGACTTCACGGCCTTCTCCACTGCTTGTACTGGGTCCCTTCTCTTAAGGGATATTTAAGCATCTGTCCATCAGATTACTATTCACTGGGAAGTCTTCAGAACCTTGGAGAGCGAGTTTTGCATCCTAAGGAGGCCTGTTTAATTACTGAGCATTCTGTATGTCCTAGATACTTCAAGACGCATTCTGTATACATTATTTCGTTTAATCTATCCTTACAATCTACATCTTAATGTAGGTACTGGTATCCTTAGCTCACAGGTAGGGCAATCCACATGTCGAGAGAGTAAGGGCTTCCCTGATGGTCCAGTGATTGAGACTGTGCTTCTCTGGTGGCAGGTGTGGATTCAGTCCCTGGTCAAGGAACTATCCTACATGCCACGTGGTGTGGCCCATAAATAAATAAACTTTAGGACTTCCTTGGTGGCTCAGTGGTAAAGAATCCGCCTGCCAATGCAGGGCACACAGGCTTGCTCCCTGATCCAGGAATATCCCCCATGCTGTAACTAAGCCCGTGCACGACATGTATTAAACCTGTGCTCTAGAGCCCAGGAGCCACAACAACCGAGTCCACGTGCTGTAGCTACTGAAGCTCTAGTGCCCTGGGCTCCACAACAAGAGAAGCCACTGCAGTAAGAGACCCTCACACTGCAACTAAGAGTAGCCTCTGATCACTGCAACTAAAGAAAAGCCCATGTATAAAGCAATGAAGACGCAGCACAGCCAAAAGCAATAAATAAACAAATTAACATTTCAAAACAGAGATTGAGATGTTGTGTATGTTGTCGTGGGCGTCTGTTGTGGCTCAGTTGGTAAAGAATCCGCCTGCAATGTGGGAGACCTGGATTCGATCCTTGGATTGGGAAGATCCCCTGGAGAAGGGAAAGGCCACCCACTCTAGTATTCTGGCCTGGAGAATTCCATGGACTCTTTATAGTGTTGCAAAGTTACTAAGCAAGGATTTGATTCTGCATCTAGCAGATATTAAAATCCTCACTTTGACTTGTTTTATGCTGCAGAGAATAGGTTCAATTTTATGTGTATTCAGGTTTATCCCGTTTCTTCTCAAGCAAACTCTGTGGTTGAAATGGAAACATCAACATTTCTTTTCTTGGTTTGGTTGGACTGGCTGAACTTCAGATAGTATATAGAGGAATCACCCAGCATCAAGTAAAAAATGAATACTTCCTCCAAAAGTTGGGGGGTTTTTATAGCAGGAAGGGTGTGGTGTCTACCTTCATAGATTTTGTGCTGGCTCATCCACGTGTGTCTACGTACAAGTAGTCAAAGGATAACAGTGATTTAAGCTGACATATTGTGGAAGGGTCTACAAGGGACACACACATACACACATTCTTTTTCTTTCTTTATCATCCTCTAATGAGAAGTTGCATATCTCTGGTAAGGCCTCTGTAGTTTGACAGTGAGTGGCAGATACGGCCAAATTACCCGCGATGGCATTTTAAATTGATTGCCTAACTTCCGGCTGGTCTGATGTGAGACCAGCTTTGTTCCTGAAGCTGTTCTTATTTGGAGGGAAAGAGAGAGGGGAGGCTTTCCAAGGACATGACTACAATACAGAAAAGCAGTTCTTTGTGTTGGTCCTCGTGGGGTGTGGATGGTGCTGGAGGAGCTGGAGGCAGAGAGCTTTTCCTGTGCTTGTTTTGAACGTCATTCTCTGAAGAGCATTGGCTATTAATTAGATTCACATGCCATCTAGGCCATGGGTGCTCAAATGGAGGATGGTAATCATTTCACCCCATTATTCATATTATCTACTTAGCAGCTAGAAAAATATAATTCCTCTTTGCAGTTTTATCCTGGTTCATTCTTTGGCTTCGCTAATGGCACTGAAATTAACTAGTTTGATCAATCTCTTTGCCTACACCATCAGGGCAGCTCCGGGGGTCGTTCAGAAATCAATTTTCACCCAGTTCACACCTGTACCTAAAGCAAACCCAACCATGCTTGCTGGTGAGCTGCCAAAATTTGGAAGAATCCCCAGGCTTATGAGGCCCTGACTTATACTATCCTGCCTAAGTGAATCATCACATTTGGAGCTAGTGCTGGAGATGCTGGCTTGAGGAACTACAGACTTACAGCACATGTTTTTAGTCATGGAATGCCATTTCCCACCTGTATGCCTGAGGAAGAAACCACCACAGCAGTGTTTTATAGCTTTTAATACGGTGTGTTTTCCTTGAGTCTGGACAAGTCAGGCGTGATTCCAAAAGCGGGGGAAGGACCTTGGTATCTTTCATGCCACCTTGTAAACTGAACAACTATTCAATCATGAAGCAGAATGCCCCAGACCTTGGAGGCTCTGGCGGAAACAGAGATTATCTCCCCTCCACCCTCATCAGTCATTGTTCTTTGGTCAAGTGACACTCCTGCTAGGTTGTCTTAGAGTTATTGGGACCCTGTTCACATCATCACACGAAGAGAAAACGCGGTTGTTCTTATTTATTTATTTATTTATTTTTATTGAAGGATAATTGCTTTACAGAATGTTGTTGTTTTCTGTCAAACCTCAACATGAAAGAGCCATAGGTATACATATGTCCCCTCCCTTTTGAACCTCCCTCCCATCTCCCTGCCCATTCCATCCCTCTAGGTTCTTCTTATTAAAGGCTTACTAAATGCAGTTTGGGAAATGGGGTGAAAACAAATACACTTTCAAGTGGCGAGCGTATTTGTCATCCCCTTACCTGACACATAGGGCATGGGGGAACGTACTGAACCAACAGTTTAAAAGAAGCATGCAAAATCAGTGGGATCACGCTGAGAAAGGCATAGAGAGAAACCTCAGAAATTTGGATTTTTAACCTTGTAGTTTCCCCCCCCCCCCAGTGGTTACTATAGGGAATGAAGAGAAAGGAACATTAAAAAAATAATAATAATGGTCAAAATTATTAAGGGGTCTGTCACAGTAGTACTGGGATGGGGGGCAGTGCCTGTTATGTTACAAATTTGAAATTCCAAATACTAAATATAACTCCCTAAGTAGGAAGTTCTGCATAAGCCACCATGACAGAGGCATTTTCTTAGAAATATGGAAAGAACCAAGGAGTGGAAAGTTTGACCACTTCTGAAAGTATGAAATTGGAGGGCATAGGAGCTGAATTTCCTAAAGGAAATCAACCCTGAATATTCACTAGAAGGACTGATGCTGAAGCTGAACCTCTAGTACTTTAGCCATCCAATGCGAAGAGCCAACTCATTGGAAAAGACCCTGATGCTGGCAGAGATAGAGGGCAGGAAGAAGAGGGGGTGACAGAGGATGAGATGGTTGGATGGCATCACCGACTAGATGGACATAGTTTGAGCAAACTCCAGGAGACAGTGAAGGACAAGGAAGCCTGGTGTGCTGCAGTCCACCGGGCCACAAAGACTAGGACATGACTTAGCGACCAAACATAAACCAAGGAAGGAGAAAAGAGTCTCTCAACAACATCCAAGGAGGCTCTGATTCTGAGTAGCTTCCACACCTCCTCTCTCCTCTTTGTGAAAACTCTGGTTCTCTTGGAGACAGCAGATTCTACTGAGAAGTACCTTATTTACATGGGTGTAAATGTAACCCAAGGAGGAACACAACAGTAAATCATTAGTCACAGAATTAGGTATTAATTCCGTGGAGGCTTCTTGTCTGAAAGTGGGATAACTTGTAGTTGGCCAAGCATTACTTATTTCAAACCATTATTACTGCTCAAGGCAGATGAATGTGTTGAATCAAAATATTAATTACACACCCCCTTGGCACCCATAATAAATGGTAATGTATGGCCTGCCTTCCCGGGGAAATGCTGAAGTAGGTTCTGAAGCAATGCTCCGAATAATTCATGAGAACCGGAGTCTCAGCCTGACATCAATGCTCTGATGTCCATGTCTAACCCCCACCACTGTTCTTCTCTCTTCTCTAAAGGGTTCTGAATGCCGAGTCTCCTTATGCCTTCAAATGAGTCACTAAAGACACATTCTCACTGACAGTGACTTGGGGAAAGTCCCCAAGTCTTGACTTGGATGTGGGAGAATCTTTGAGATGTCTGACCTTGGTGTGAATCCAAGCTCAGTGATGACCTCCCTTCTTTCTGGTTTGTCTTGGATGAGTTTCTTCATCTCCACACCTCCTTTTCTCCTTCATCAGTTGACCAGCTTGCACCTGCTTTTCCTGATAACTGTAGGAATTAGACATATTTACTCCCCTTAGGATGTGGTAGTTTCAGTGTTAACATTGTAACGGACGATGATATCACAGTCATGAGTAATATAAGGGTACGTTTTGTGGGTTCTCAAAGTTAACTCATCATATTCTGTTAAAAATATTTGTTAATTTATTTTTGGCTGCGCTGAGTCTTTGTTGCTGCCTAGACTTCTCTCTAGTTTCAGGAAGTGAGGGCTGCTCTCTAGTTGCAGTGCTCAGGCTTCTCATTGCGGTTGCTTCTCTTGTTGCAGAGCATGGGTTCTAGGTGCTTGGGCTTCAGTAGTTATAGCACGTGGACTTAGTTGCCCCACCGTGTGTAGAATCTTCCCAGACCAGGGATTGAACGCATATCTCCCGAATTGGCAGGCAGGTTCTTAAACACTGGACCGCCAGGGAAGTCCAGCAGTCATATTCTGAATCAGTGATCTCTGACTCACTGATGGCCCTGCATGGACTCTGAGCTGATGCCTCTTGTACTGTTGGTAATTTCCACGCAGGGTCTTTCTGTTGACTCACTGGACCCAAGAGTCATCTGAGGCTACCGCACAGAGGGAATGGTGGCTCCTCAGACAACTGCACAGGCTCTGCTGGAGTAGTAACGACTTCCTCTCCAGACATAACATCTTGGGTGACAGATATCCCCATTCAATAGCCTTTGATATGAGAAGACTGGACTTGGGGACAGTTGATAACCCCAAATGATGGTGTGTATTTCTTGGTTCCATCTCTGTATCCCTGTCCTAGACTTCACAGTCTGTGGGGGCAAGGATGTGTCTTCATGGTTTTTCCACTCAAGGCAATATCTTCTCCACATCTCTGATGGTGCCTGGCACAGACTTGACAGGTAGGAGATAACGTGAATGAATAAATGAAGGAAGTATGGACCAATTGGAGAATTAGATCAAAGCGTCTAAACCCAAATGCCTACAGAAATCTTTACGTTTTGAGTGGGACTGGATCTGAAATGCTGAGGGAACAGTGAAGCCCGTGCCAGTCTCACCACCCCATCCAAGGGTGTTTAAAGTCATCTGCTCCCGACTGGTGGCACCTTGAGAAAATGCATTTGCATACAGAGCAAGTCTCCAAGAGTGAACTCAGTTCACTTTATTATTCTCAAGTTGAAACGGAGGGTTAAGGGAACAAAGTGACTAATCCGTATTTAAAATGGCCAACGAGTGCTGCCCAAAATAGTCATGGTGTTACTTGCTCTATCTCATCCATCTGTTCAGACTCAAAATTATGCTGGCTGTATTTTCAGAAGAAAACAAACATGTTAACAGTCCTGTATTATAATTGGTATGTGCCAATATGGTGCCCATTAAATTAGCCAATGGGTGTATTTTGAGTGCCTACTGTGTGTCAGACCCAGTCCTGAGCATTTCGATCACAATACGAAATACTGCTCCATTCACTAGGGCCTCCCTTGCAGCTCAGTCGCTAAAGAATCTGCCTGCAATGCAGAAGACCTGAGTTCGATTCCTGGATCAGGAAGATCCCCTGGAGAAGGAAATGGCAACCCACTCCAGGATTCTTACCAGAGAATCCCATGGACGGAGGAGCCTGGCGGTCGCAAGAGTTGGACATAACTTCGTGACTAAACCCACACCGCCCGTGCATTCACAGCATCAGGGGTTTCCCGCAGCATCGTTCTCACTGCTGCTAACGCAGCACAGCGCCTTCCTTCCTTCCTGGTATCTAGTTGGGCTTTAATAAGCATCTGCTCCATGAGTAGACAATTAATAGCGAGAAAATGAACATCTTCGCAGATTGCTAGCTCAAACTATCTATATATGCACATACATGCAGACACGCACAGAGGAACACATACGTGTGTAACATGTAACACAGCACGTTAAAACTTTTCTCCCTCTCCATATCTGAATGTCTAACATTAGGCATATTTACCTCAATGTGAGAGAAACTTAAAGTTATCACACTATTATTCCTGAAGTTGAAACATCTATGGGAAATATTGGTGAAACATACATTCTTCTGATGAGATTTCTAATTCAACTGAGACCCATTTCCCTTTCCTATGACAAATTAAGCTTCAATGCCTTGTTAAAAATAGGCGGTGTTAGGTATCGGTGCATTTGGTGCGCTCTCAAGTTTTTGTGTCTACAAACAGACATTCAGAAGGCGTTTGACCCCATCCGTTCCACTTCCTGACTCAGTGTAGCTCTTAGTCACATGTGGTACCCAGAGGAGATAGGCATGCTCTGATTCATTGTACAAATAGGAAGATTATTTCCCCTTAAAATTTCATCTCCAAGCTGTTGAAATTTATGGAGAAAATATTTGTGGTCAACAGTGCTTATCAGAATGATATAAAAAGTTATTTATAGCAGTGTTTCTCAAGCTGTTTCGTGCATAGGTATTACCCAGGAGATCTTGTTAAAATGCATTTTCTGGGTCTCCCCTGGTGGTCCAATGGCCAAGACTCTGTGCTCCCAATGCAAGGGGCCTGGGTTCAATCCCCAGTCAGGGAACTAAGATCCCACATGCTACAACTAAAGGTTTACATGCACCTAAGAGCCAGTACAGTCAAATAAATAAATAAATTTTAGAAAATATATTAAAAAAAATAAACACAGCACTCAAAAAAAAGAAAATGTAGATTCTGATTCAAAAGATACGGGTTGGGGCTTCCCTGGTGGCTCAGTGGTAAACAATCTGCCTGTAATGCAGGAGATGTGGGTTCAATTCCTGGGTGGGGAAGATCCCCTGGAGAAGAAAATGGCAACCCACTCTAGTATTCTGGCTTGGGAAGTGCCTTGGACAGAAGAGCCTGATGGGATTGCAAGAGAGTTGGACACAAATTAAGCAACTAAACAAGCACAACAAGATGTGGTTTACAGCCTGAGATTCAGCCTTTCTAAATGAACCCCCCATGATAGGATGGGGAGTTGTTTA
Organism: Tragelaphus eurycerus; assembly: GCA_935064755.1. NCBI lineage: Eukaryota > Metazoa > Chordata > Mammalia > Artiodactyla > Bovidae > Tragelaphus > Tragelaphus eurycerus. Next base: position 5,289,753 of record CAKXYN010000101.1, read on the forward strand.
GATCATAGACCACTCTGAGCAGCAAGGACTCTGAACCAGTGGGTACCGCCCCATATACTTACTACTATGCATCTGTTATTTCATCCCAACTTACATGAATATCATACTGTGGGTACCATGATGGTTTTTATTATTTCTAGGTTGAGAAAAATGACAGTGAATTAAGGTGCACTTCCAAAAGAAAACGGAGCTGGGATTTGAGTCTGGGAACTCTGGCTTCAAGCTTATGCTATTAGTAAGACTGTCTACTGCCTGCCTTTACTGGTTCAGTAGCTGAAGCCAGGACTTAGCTCTGTAATCAGATATGGGAAGAACATCTTGACATACCTCTCTGCTGGGTTGATTGTTGGAACCTGGTTTTCCCTGGTGGGGATGGGTGAGTTGGGATCCTGGAGCTTTAAGGTCTTTTGGAGCTGTCAGTAATTCTTGGATATTCATTTTGAAGGTAATGCTTCTCATTAATACTCTGTCACTCTGGGAGGGTACAGAACTATTTCCTTTAGCTCCTAGGACTTGAGAAAGGTTAAATAACAATTACATGTGGGTTCCGACTTTGTTGACAACGGTCTGTATAGTCAAAGCTATGGTTTTCTCAGTAGTCATGCATGCACGTGAGAGTTGGTTGGACCATAAAGAAGGCTGAGCACCGAAGAATTGATGCTTTCAAACTGTGGTGCTGGATAAGACTCTTGAGAGTCCCTTGGACTGCAAGGAGATCAGTCCAATCTCCAGTCAATCCTAAAGGAAATCAACCCTGAATAGTCATTGAGAGGACTGATGCTGAAGCTCCAATACTTTGGCCACCTGATGTGAAAAACCAACTCATTAGAAAAGTCCTTGATTCTGGGAAAGATTGAAGGCAGGTGCAGAAGGGGATGACAGAGGATGAGATGGTTGGATGGCATTACTGACTCAATGGACATGAGTTTGAGCAAGCTCCGGGAGATGGTGAAGGACAGGGAAGCCTGGCGTGCTGCAGTCCATGGGGTCGCAGAGTCAGACTTGACTGAGCAACTGAATAACAACAACCTGACTTTGAACAGAATGAGCTTTTATGATTTTTTTCTACCAATGGTGCCCTTTGTTTGTGCACAAGTTACAGAATGATTGTGTATGTTGGGGGGGGGGGTTGTATTTTTAGATTAACAAAGAATCTGTTTAGAAATGTGGATGAACTTTCCTTCAAATCACACTCTTGAACAGTCTTTGCAGATGTTCATGTCCCAGCTTTCATTTCATTGATTTGATGGGAAGAGTGAAAAGACAGTGATGGAGGGGGACTTTCCTGGTGGTCCAGTGGCTAAGACACTGCATTCCCTATTCAGGTGTCCTGGTTTCAATCCCTGGTCAGGGAACTAGATCCCGCATGCCTCAACCACATATCCCACGTGCTGCAGTATAGATGGAAGATCCCACCTGCTGCACTGAAGACCCAGCACAGCCAAATAAATGAAAGATTGGTGGAAGAACTTGACTTTCTACCTCTGAATGGTTCTGCAAAGAATAAAACCCCAATAGGAAGTGAGGAAGTATAACCAATAAGAAGTGAGAAAGTCACTCATTCACTTATTCACCAAAAGGAAGTCACTCACTTCCTCACCAATAGAAAGTGGGGAAGTCACTCATTTATCAATAGGAAGTGAGGAAGTCACTCATTAGCTAATAGAAAGTGGGGGAGTCACTCATAACCAATAGGAAGTGAGCAAGTCACTTAGATGTTAGCTGGTACACATCAACCAGCTCCCACTTTAATCACAGCAGTAAATAGAAGGGAAACATGCAGGAGCCTGCCAGTGCTTATCTTATGGAACTATATCTGTTCATTGGAAATTGCTCGAATGCTGCTTTCTTATGCCAGTTTGACTAGCTTTCCATTTCATATCATGTTCAGCATCGGTCTCGTCCACAAACGATACTAATTTTGAATCAAAGTATAGCTAGCTGCCATATAAGAAGATGCAATGAATAAGAATTATAAAGTGGAAAGGTAGAGCTAGATGCATCCTGCAGGAAAAAAATGCCTTCCAGGCAATTTGAAGGAACAAAATAATGCAAATGTCTTCTGAATGTAGTAAGGACTTGAGGCCATTTGTAAGGAGAGCAAATTGAATGAGTAATATAAAGAATCAGCCCACAATGAGAGAATAATGATTTCACGAAGCAGTGTGGAAAGAGAAAGGAGGATGGGGAAATCTGAATACCTTTGATAGTTGAGAATGAAATGGAAATATAACAGCTTAACGAGGGGAATAGAGAGAAGAGGCAACAGGATTGTAAGAGAGGGACGAGGCTTTTAAGCAAAATGAGGGAAAGAGTATAGAAATGTGGGAAATTGTGGCTACAGCATTTTTAGACAAAGCGGAAGGATTACATTTTCAAAACTACCTTGTCATGAATTCCACCACTTTGCCTGAAAGTTATAATTAGTCACGTGTGATAAGCAGCTTGGATTGTCATGATAAACAGCAGTAATTTCATTCAGTATGACTAGTTTGTGAATGTGGAAAGCAGAGGAGAGTAGCCCTAGAACAGTGTTCCTCTTGTGGCCCTGGTACATTTAACACATATGGGGGACAAAAGGCTTTTATACCTCTTAGGTGCTCAATTAATACTAAGATGTCCATGGTGGTGCAGGGTAGCTTTTATTATTGCGTGAAATGTACAATTACAAATAAAGGGTATGATCCTCTCCACACTAGACAGTATATGCTTCATCTAGAGGAGATTCTGAAAGTCATGCCTTCTCTTGCCAAGATTAGAACACAGGACATGGTGGAGGCTCCAGACAGGCAATTTATTTTTCCTCTTCCCAGTCTCTCTCTTAGTCACTTTTTTCCCTCTCTTAGGATCTGCCAAAACTATAGACCTCTTATTGGAGTATATGTGTTTGTGTGTGTGTGTATGTGTGACCATGCGCTTTCAGTTCAGATGTAAACTGTTTAGGATAAAAGAATGTCTTTTTCTATATGGCTACTCTCAGTGAATCCTGAGAGTATACCTTTAAACTATGACATTAAAGTAACGAAGGTGTGGCTAATAACATATTTTTCCACAAAGTATCACATATAAAAGGTAGGAATCACTCCAGTGGCTTCTCAGGGGAAGAAACAGCTTCAAAAAAATATTTTAAAGAAAATCTACGTATATGTGAATTTTTTTTTTTTTTTTTTTTTTTGGTGGGAGGTAGCTTGGAGAATTTACCAAGACATTAAAATCATTCCATAATCCATTGTCAAACAGAGATGCTCAAACATTAAAACCAACCCATTCATATCCATGTGTCTATTGGCTTTAAGCCCTGCTTTGTCTTGTGGAGGTTTAATGTCTCAAAGAAACTGGTGAAATGATGGGAGAGGATGCCTCTTCTTCCCTGTGTGTGTTTCAGCCTGGGGAATTTCTCTGCTCAAACTGATTTTTGCTCCTTCCACATGAGTGATCTTCTTGGAACATTGTCAAAAAGTCCCTGAACTGTCCATGTCTGACTCACACATCCCTGTTAACAGCTTTGCTGTTCTCCAAATGTGGTTAGGAAGAGACTTGCCTAAAAGAAAGAGTCAACTAAACCCCAGCCTGGAAGCCACATCCTTGAACATTCCAGTTATCTACTTCTTATAAAACACAGATGAAAAAAAAAATTCTAGACTGGCATTCAAAGTCCTTTTTGATGTGGCTCCAGCCTCTTTCAACCCATTGTCCACTATTCACAGTGACATGCCGAAGGTTACGATATGGTTGACTTCGGGCTCCTGCAGTTCCCTTCTTCCCTGACTCTATCTATGCTCTTTCCCCCACTTGGGGTATGTCCTGTCCTTCAGGTCTAAATCATACCTGCCCTGCATAGTCCAGTTCAAATAATAATGATTAATATGCTTTATGTATCCAGGAGGTACTGGAGCTGGAATTTAAACCCAGGCATTCTGGCTTTAAACTCTACATTCTTAATAGTTCTACAACCGTTGTTGTTCAGTCACTAACTCGTGTCGAACTCTGAAACTCCATGGACTACAGCACATCAGGCTTCCCTGTCCTTCACTCTCTCCCAGAGTTTGATATTAGTCTCTGATAATCTGATAAGTTTGATAATATCCCAGATATTAGTCTCTTCAGACTAATATCCATTGAGTCGGTGATGGCATCCAACCATCTCATCTGCTGTCACCCTATTCTTTTGCTTTCAATCTTTCCCAGCATCAGGTCTTTTCCAGTGAGTTGGCTCTTTGCATTAGGTGGCTAAAGTATTGGAGCATCAGCTTCAGAATCAGTCCTTCCCCAGTGAATATTCAGGATTGATTTCCTTTAGGATTGACTGGTTTGATCTCTTTAAAGGGACTCTCAAGAGTCTTCTCTAGGATCATATTTCAAAAGCATCAATTGTTAGGCACTCAGACTTCTTTATTCCAACTCTCACATCCGTACATGACTACTGGAAAAAACAAAGCTTTGACTGTATGGACCTTTGTTGGCAAAGTGATATTTATCCTAAGAGTGAAAAGCATTTCAGTGAATAAAATGAAGATAGAGTGTTTACCTTACACTCTAAATAGGTGAACCAGACATCAGGTACCCAAATGCCTACAGAGGGTCAAACAGGTAACATATATGACTGACATGACTTGAGACAGTTGAGATAGATGGGGGCTGGGGAGAGCACACACCTTTTCTAAAGGAAGCATCAGCTACTCAGCTCGTGAGACTTTTGCCGTACAAAATATGGTCTTAGTGTGGTTGGATATTTTGGTTTATCAGGAAGAGTCAGAATTAGATATTTAATATTGGTTTTTCAGCACCAGCAAGTTTTTCATGAATTATTTTAAATGGTGAATGGTTTAAACACTGTGTACACATGGGCCACTTAGATCCATTGACTTCCTTTTGTCTAAGCAGACTTAGTTCAGAACTTCTATAAAACGGGGAACAATAGATATGAATGTACCCTCTTATAGAAAGAATAACTCTCACTCATCAGCAGTGATTGAGCGTCTACTTCATGCTCAGCCCTGTATGAGATTCTCCAAGAGGATATCAAATTAGGTAGACAGTGTAGTCTTCTTAGGTTAATGCACGTGGGGAAATTATGTTTTGGCAGTTGGCATGTAAATATCGGATTGTCCTTTTGCATGTCTCTCTGTGATGATGTGTAATTCCATAAATGTTCCTCTTGTTTTGAGTCCCTGGTGGGAAAAAGAACGAACATAAATACGATGAATTTAAACAGAACGATGAGCTATTGTGCTGTGTTTTTAAGTCATTCCGTATTGTTTAAGGAGACAAAAGGATAAGCAATATACATCTTTGTTTAGTTATTTTGCTTCTTCTAAGCCTCACTAGCCCCACCACCATCAGATTGCTGGATTCCGCTGGGGATTCTGCTACTGGTTCTCCCTTACTTGTTTTCACTGTGACTCTGCTTTCCAGCCCCTCTCCCTCTCCCCCGACCTCTCTCCCTCCCTCCCTTCCAGCTCCATTTGTGGCAGAAAGCTCTTAAGTGAGTCTTTATACTGGAGGTTTGTATGCTCAGCCCATCAGTCTGTGTGCTATTACCGAGTTTTATCCTCTGAGTACATAGCCCGCAGTTGGGTTTGAATATTAAGTGTCAAACTCCAGCGCACTGGTGAGAGATTTGCAGCGGCCAGCAGGTCCCTCCCGAATCCCTAAAAGCTGCTGGGCACTCTCCTCACTGATAAGCGGGCTCATTTCACACGTGTCAGATTACCGGGGTGAAGCTGCTGATACCCTGCACGATGCTGGTGGGACCATCCGGCCTCCTTCCTGAGACGAGGAGGGGACGGGGGACCCCCACTCAGGAGGAAAGCATGTAGAGCCGGCCGCTCACAAATGTGAAGGTTACTTCTCAGAGCCCTGGGAGCATTTTGTCAGTTTTGTTTGCACAGAGATAGGGAGTGAAGGATTATGATCCTTGGCACTGATAATGTCCCCTGGGCCACAAGTTAATCCAGCAGGACACCAGATGTAACATAACCGTTTTCTTTGCACATTTCTATGTGGTTATTGTGGAGGGTGGGGAAGGAATGAAAAGGCTTAGCTTGGGAGACAGTCATCAAACAGCATCTATCCCTCCTCTGCAGAGAAAGCAGAGCCCTGGGTCCACATGCATTGAGTCATGGCCACAGTCATTCTGTGCACGTTGATTGAGTGCCCGCTGTGTGCTGGGCACCTTGCAAGATGCTGTGGGCATGGAGGTGAAGCTTCCACTTGACTTCACAGAGATCCCCTCCATGGTTCTAGTCATTTCTCCACTCATCCCTGCTCATCAATCACTGGTTGTCAGCTTGGTACCAAGTTCAGTGCTAGATACTCAAATAAGAAAGAGGACAGGACTTCCCAGGGTGGGGGGCTAGTGGTAAAGAACCCTCCTACCAGTGCAGGAGACTGGGAGATGTGGGTTCGATCCCTGGGTCAGGAAGATCCCCTGGAGGAGAGCATGGCAACCCACTCCAGTGTTCTTGCCTGGGAAATCTCATGGACAGAGGAGCCTGGTGGGCTATGGTCCATGGGGTCACAAAGAGTCGGATGTGACTAAAGTGACTTAGCACTCATGCACGACACTTGTGTAAATTTGTCTAAACTCAAAAAGGGCAAAAGTTTGATTCTGGAAGCAGAATAGTAGGTTTATCACTAAAAACCTGGGTGGCCATTTTCTTCAAATCCTCATATTGCTTATCTGGGAAATGGATATTAAAACAGTTACTGCCTCATAATTCAATATGATGATCAGAGGAGGCAATGATTTTTTGAATTTTTAAATTTTGTATTGGGGTATAGCAGATTAACAATGATGTGATAGTTTCAGGTGGACAGCAGAGTGTCTCAGCCATACATATTCATGGTTTTTCCTGTGGTCATGTATGGATGTGAGAGTTGGACTGTGAAGAAGACTGAGAACTGAAGAATTGATGCTTTTGAACTGTGGTGTTGGAGAAGACTCTTGAGAGTCCCTTGGACTGCAAGGAGATCCAGCCAGTCCATTCTGAAGGAGATCAACCCTGGGATTTCTTTGGAAGGAATGATGCTAAAGCTGAAACTCCAGTACTTTGGCCACCTCATGCGAAGAGTTGACTCATTGGAGAAGACTCTGATGCTGGGAGGGATTGGGGGCAGGAGGAGAAGGGGACGACAGAGGATGAGATGGCTGGATGGCATCACTGACTCAATGGACATGAGTCTCAGTGAACTCTGGGAGTTGGTGATGGACAGGGAGGCCTGGCATGCTGCGATTCCTGGGGTCGCAAAGAGTCAGACACGACTGAGCAACTGATCTGATCTGATTCTCCCCTAAACTCCCCTCCCATCCAGGCTGCCACATACCACTGAGCAGAGTTCCCTGTGCTATATAGTAGGTCTTTTTTAGTTACCCATTTTAAATATAGCAGTGTGTACATGACCATCCCAAACTCCCCATCTATCCCATCCCTCCAACCTTCCCCACTGTTAACCATAAGTTTGTTCTCTAAGTCTGTGAGGCTGTTTGTGTTTTGTAAATAAATTCACTTGTCTCATTTCCTTTTAGATTCTGCATATAAGGCATATCATGCAATATTTCTCTCTGTCTGACTTACTTCATTCAGTATGGATGGATGGACAATCTCTAGGTCCATCCACGTTGCTGTGAATGACATTACTTCATTCATTTTAATGACTCAGTAATATTTCATTGTATGTATGTACCACGTCTTCTTTATCCATTCCAGAGGAGCCAGCATTTTAAGACTGTTTAGCATCAGATCAGATCAGTCGCTCAGTCGTGTCCGACTCTTTGCGACCCCATCAATCGCAGCACGCCAGGCCTCCCTGTCCATCACCAACTCCCGGAGGTCACTCAGACTCAACATCCATCGAGTCAGTGATGCCATCCAGCCATCTCATCCTCTGTCGTCCCCTTCTCCTCCTGCCCCCAATCCCTCCCAGCATCAGAGTCTTCTCCAATGAGTCAACTCTTCGCATGAGGTAGCCAAAGTACTGGAGTTTCAGCTTTAGCATCATTCCTTCCAAAGAAATCCCAGGGCTGATCTCCTTCGGAATGGACTGGTTGGATCTCCTTGCAGTCCAAGGGACTCTCAAGAGTCTTCTCCAGCACCACAGTTCAAAAGCATCAATTCTTCGGCGCTCAGCCTTCTTCACAGTCCAGCTCTCACATCCATACATGACCACAGGAAAGACCATAGCCTTGACTAGGCGAACCTTTGTTGGCAAAGTAATGTCTCTGCTTTTGAATATGCTATCTAGGTTGGTCATAACTTTCCTTCCAAGGAGTAAGCGTCTTTTAATTTCATGGCTGCAGTCACCATCTGCAGTGATTTTGGAGCCCAGAAAAAGAAAGTCTGACACTGTTTCCACTGTTTCTCCATCTATTTCCCATGTAGTGATGGGACCAGATGCCATGATCTTCGTTTTCTTGAATGTTGAGCTTTAAGCCAACCTTTTCACTCTCCACTTTACTGAACAGTAACTGTTAGCTATCAGAGCTCCCTAAATGGACTGCCCAGAAAGGTGAAAGAGAAAGCCGCTCAGTCTTGTCTCTTTGTGACCCCATGTACTATATATACATTCCATGGAATTCTCCAGGCCAGAATACTGGAGTGGGTAGCTTTTCACTTCTCCAGGGCGTCTTCCCAACCCAGGGATCAAACCCAGGTCTCCCTCATTATAGACAGATTCTTTACCAGCTGAGCCACCAGGGAAGCCCAAGAATACTGGAGTGGGTAGCCTATCCTGTCTCCAGCGGATCTTCCCGACCCAGGAATTGAACTGGGGTCGCCTACATTGCAGGTGGATTGTTGACCAACTGGGCTATAAGGGAAGCCCATACTGCCCAGAAGGAGACAACAAATCGGTGACTGCTGATACCTCATAGGATGGACACCTGTGTATCTGCTGTCAAATGGTGGCTTACATCCCAGCATCACCACTTCCTGGTGACCTTCCCATTGTGGTGACCTTGGGCATGTTACGAACTTCTCTGAACAGTGGATTCCTCATCTGTAACATGAGGGTGCTGCTGGTGTACAAGAGCTCAGTTCTCCTGCGCGGTGTGCTCAACATACTGCTTCTGCTAAGTCGCTTCCGTCGTATCCAACTCTGTGAGACCCCATAGACGGCAGCCCACCAGGCTCCCCCGTCCCTGGGATTCTCCAGGCAAGAACACTGGAGTGGGTTGCCTTTTCCTTCTCCAATGCATGAAAGTGAAAAGTAGAAGTGAAGCCGCTCAGTCGTGTCCGACCCTCAGCGACCCCATGGACTGCAGCCTTCCAGGCTCCTCTGTCCATGGGATTTTACAGGCAAGAGTACTGGAGTGGGGTGCCATAAGCCATCACCTATTACCCTTTTCCACCACTAACAGAGCTCAGAGTAACTCGCAGGGCTCCCAGCATTATACACCACAGGTAAACAGCAGATTCCTAATGAGGCAGAAGATAATGATCAATTCAGGTGACAAATTTTCATTTTGCCCTTAGGTTTGCAGAATTTTTTTTTTTTTTTCAAATCAAGTTCAAGGCCACCACAAAGTATCTGAACTTCGCCTTTAGCTAAGTAGAGCCTGATGGGTTCAGTTAAGGTAGCACACGCATGTGATTCACCGAGACCTTTTGGTTTTGTCTTTTTTCCTGGATTGGTAACAGTACTTATTAAAAAGTAAAGAGACCATTAGTGCTAATGTACCAAGGAGGGGTCAAGATTGACAAGCTGTCTTAGGGGAGTGTTTCCCAGAGGTTAGCCTTGGGAAGGAAACAGATTGTGGTGCTTTCTAGTGTTTGCCGGATGCAAACGCAGTCTGTTGTTTGAATGTGTCCCATTGCCCTTTGGGTGTTTGTGGAAAATCTGGAATGACAGTCTGCTTTGGTTCCTGGGTGACCAGGCAACCCCTACAAGGTAACTTGGAGCTTAAGAAGCCGAAGAGTGGCACTGGGTAGGCACACGATGGAGTTGGCAGTAGCGGGTGGAAGAGAGCACAGGGACCTTGACCCATTTCCTTGTTGTCTTGGTTCTCGTCTCTGGCACCACCACCCCCTCCCCCGAACTGTGTGCCCTGGTGAGGAGCCTTTACCCAGCCACAGTCTGACCTAGAAGCCTCCTGGGTGATGGCATAGGCGGTGGAAGCTTCAAAAGGGAGGGTCACGCTGAGGACTAACAGCACAAAGAGACAAATGCAAGTGCCTGAAGCCTTGACACCCTGGGGACTCATCTGAATGGGCTGATCTATTGTCTCTTTTTCCTTCTCAGTGTGTCTTTTTTTTTTAAGGCTATGGTAAGTCAGGATAATTATTGGGCTTCCCTGATAGCTCAGTTGGTAAAGAATCCGCCTACAATGCAGGAGACCCCAGTTCGATTCCTGGGTTGGGAAGATTCGCTGGAGAAAGGATAGGCTATGCACTCCAGTCTCCTTGGGCTTCCCTGGTGGCTCAGCTGGTAAAGAATCTGCCTGCAGTGGGGGAGATCTGGGTTCGATTCCTGGGTTGGAAGATGCCCTGGACAAAGGGAAAAGCTCCAGTATTCTGGTCTGGAGAATTCCATGGACTGTATAATCTGTGGGCTTGCAAAGAGTTGGACACGACTCAGTCACTTTCATGCAAGCTAATTAATATCATTCTTAAGTGGCTTCAGTGAACCAGGCAGATGTAAAGACTCTAAATACATTAATGCACTCATTCCTAAAACAATTTTCCTGAGAGGAGTGGTATTATTTTGTTGTTGTTCAGTCGTGTCTGACTCTTTGTGACCCCATGGACTGCAGCATGCCAGGCTTCCCTGTTCTTCACTATCTCCCAGAATTTGCTCAAACTCATGTCTATTGAGTCAGTGATGCCATCCAGTCATCTCATCCTCTGTCACCCGCATTCTCCTCCTGCCCACAATCTTGCCCAGCATCAGGGTCTTTTCCAGTGAGTCGGCTCTTTGTATCAAGAGGCCAAAGTATTGGAGCTTCAGCATCAATCCTTCCAATGAATATTCAGGATTGATTTCCTTTAGAATTTACTGGAGATTGAGTTGATCTCCTTGCAGTCCAAGGGACTCTCCAGAGTCTTCATCAGCACCACAGTTTGAAAGCATCAGTTCTTTGGTGCTCAGCCTTGCTTATCATCCAACTCATACATGCGTACATGACCACTGGAAAAAACACAGCTTTGACTATATGGACCTTTGTTGGCAAAGTGATATCTCTGGTTTTTAATATGCTGTCTAGATTTGTCATAGCTTTTCTTCCAAGGAGCAAGCGTTGTTTAATTTCATGACTGCAGCCACTGTATTGCTATGATTCTCATATTACAGATGGAGACTTTGAGGCACAGAGAGGTTGAGTAACTTGCCTCAAGTCACAAAGCCAGCCAGTAATGAAGTGCAAATAAACAGTCAGGTAAAGCAGCTTCAGAGACTGTGTTTTCCAGTAGCTCCCTGAACCTCTGTTTCCATCTCTGTCACTTCCTGCCCATTCTGTACTGCATGGCCAAATAGTCTCTGAAGATGCAAGTCAGAAAATGTCCTCCCCTTCCTCAGATGTCCTTCATGGATCCTTCATGGCTACCAGTTGAAGTCTAAGTTCAGTTCAGTTCAGTCGCTCAGTCGTGTCCAACTCTTTGTGACCCCATGGCAGCATGCCAGGCCTCCCTGTCCATCACCAACTCCTGGAGCTTGCTCAAACACATCCATTGAGTCAGTGATGCCATCCAACCATCTCATCCTCTGTCATCCCCTTCTCCTCCTGCTTTCAGTCTTTCCCAGCATCAGGATCTTTTCAAAGTCGAAGTCTAAGCTCATTTATTTACCATGGCCAAGAGCCTGACCTTTGGGGGCTGATGGGTCTCAGTGAAAGGCAAAGACCCTCTGTTTACCACTCAGATGTCTTTAGTAACCAGGCTCTCTGAACTCTGTTTCTTGGGCTTTTAAAGCTAGCATCAGAAGCCCCTGCTTCACAGAGTTATTAGGGAACCCCTGCCCTCTGTTAGTCCATGGGAAGCACCAGGCAGAGTGCCTGCCGGCGGGCAATAAGAATCCCTTCTATTGGTGCTGTCATTGGGTATGGCCCAGCCAGCCTCCTCCATCCGGTCTCATCTTTTCCAGGATCACTCCCCTCACCGACCTTCCCATGTTCTGGCCAAGGATGGCTCAGGATTCTTCAAGATACCATGGAGTGCAGTGCCTCCACCTGGGTAGCCATACTCTGTCTTTGCACTGCAGTATTGCCAAGCCTTCATGCTCCCCTCCTCTGACTGCAGAACAAACAAAACCTAATTATTCTCCGTGAGTCATCTCAGTTGTCACTGTGCCGTGCCTGTCCCCTCCCCCGCCGCCCTCGAGTTCGAACACGTCCCTCCACCCCTGCTCTGCGTGGAGCCTGGCTTTGCTGTTGCTTTTCCATCAGCTGTTATTAATGTGAGCTGGTTTAGAAAATGCAGCATCCCATTCATCTCCGAATCCCGAACTGTACCTGGCCCCATGCTTTGATGGTTTTCGCAGAGCCGGAGCTCAGAAAATGCCGAATGGATTAATGAGTGGATGCACACATTCAAATGAACAAAAATAACTTCCATTCTGTTCCCTTTTAAAAACATTTACCTCCTCTGAATTGTCATTGAAAAAAATCCTTGAGGATTAGAAATAGAAACTAGAAACTTTGGAAATGTTTTTTTTTTTTTTTCCCTCCGCCTTTGCTTCTTTAAGTTGTAGACTTTAGATGCCTGCGTGCATGCGTGCTTGAGTTGCTTCAGTCGTGTCTGACTCTTAGCAACTCCCTGCACTCTAGCCCACCAGGCTCCTCTGTCCATGGGATTCTCCAGGCAAGAGTACTGGAGTGGGTTGCCATTCCCTTCTCCAGGGGATTTTATGTATTTTAAATTTGAAGGAAATTCTGCCTACTCAGACTATGGCATTTCAAAGAGTTGGACACAACTGAGCAACTAACAGACATGAAAGCTGTGTGAATAACCTGGAGTTTTGTATGTGTGAAGGCTGTATTTTTGATGGTTGTCACGTGGTCTAGAAGAATATGGACCATAGGTGGAAATTAAATGAATCTTTTTTTCCCCCCAACTGCCTGGCTAGAAGTTTGCTGTAGGATTAAGGACTATTTTCTTATTAAGTGATACAGCCCTTATTAAAGCAAGGACCTGTCTTAACAGGATCCTTTTCTAATTTTTATGAAAGGTTGGAGCATGTTAGGGTAAGTAGGAGCAATCTTTGTGGAGGGAAAGTAACTCACAATTGTTGGAAAGATTCTTCAGTGAAGAGAAGTGACAGAGAAAGTTTAGAAGAGGATCTGGAGTTTATAGTAAATGTTCTATAAATGCTCCTTCCGAGACCAAAACATGAAGCTTCACATAATCGGAGTTGCTAACATTCATCAGAGAGGGACCTGTGTGCAAGCACTTTCTTTTCTCTCTCTCTCTCTTTTTTTTTGCCATACCACCTGGTATGTCGAGGAAGGCAATGGCACCCCACCCCAGTACTCTTGCCTGGAAAATCCCATGGACGGAGGAGCCTGGTAGGCTTGTCCATGGGGTCGCTAAGAGTCGGACACGTCTGAGCGACTTCACTTTCACTTTTCACTTTCATGCATTGGAGAAGGAAATGGCAACCCACTCCAGTATTCTTGCCTGGATAATCCCAGGAACAGAGGAGCCTAGTGGGCTGCCGTCTATGGGGTCGCACAGAGTCGGACACGACTGAAGTGACTTAGCAGCAGCAACCTGGTATGTGGGATCTTAGTTCCCTGACCAGGGATGGAAACTGTGCCCCCTGCATTGGGAGCTCAGAGTCTTCATCACTGGACCACTAGGGAAGTCCCTGCAATCTTCTTGTGGAGTGTTTTCAGGCGTTGTTTCTTTCAGTCCTTGGAGTAGTCCCGGGGTATCGGGGCTCGTCACTTGCCAGGGGACAATGCTGAGGTTCAAGAAGGTCCATAAATGTCTCAGCATCAAACAGAGGAAAAAAACAGAACCTGAGTTCTGCTTACTTTAGGTCTTGAGTTCTTGCCATTAAATGTTATTGTGGCTCATGACAAAGCCAGAGAAACAAGTAGTTCTGTCTTGAAACATCCTATATTTCTTGTGGCAGAGTCTACCGTATTTATCACTTGCTTGGAGTCATGCTGTAAAGAAAATATCAATCCAAACAAGTCTGGATGAGGTCTCACGTTAAACACATAACTTTTGACAATGACCCTATGTGGCCTTCAGAACGTTCGCCAAACTTTTCGTGACTTCAGTCTGATTTTACGGCACCCCCTTGTCCCTGCCAGGGTTGCTGAGTGCTCTATCGATCCACCTTTCTGCCGGGCTATTTTTCTTTCATTTCACTGTCTTTGTTTCTCTGGAACATTGTGCCAAATGGCTCGGTGGTGCTTTGCTGAACCATGGGGAATTTTCTTGTATCTTCTGAAATCTGCATTTCTTTGAGAATTAGATATTCCCTTCTGACTAGATAGGTTTTCTCTATTTTTGTTTAATTTGAGGCGTGGAGGGGGTTAGAGTTTCATACCAAGAGGTACACATGATATATTTTATCTCACTGTTGTCTTCTGTTGAGACTTATGTACACCTTTTAAAAATTGAAGTATAGTTGGTTTATATGTGTTAATTTCTGCTGTACAACAAAGTGATTCAGTTACACGGAATCACTTCAGTGATTCGGGAGGGCTTCGGGAAGATCCCCTGGAGGAGGGCATAGCAACCCACTCCAGTGTTTTGCCTGGAGGATCCCATGGACAGAAGAGCCTGGTGGGCTGTGGTCCATAGGGTTGCTAAGAGTCAGACACGACTAAAGTGACTGAGCATGTGCGTGCACACACACACACACACACACATATCAATATATATTCTTTTTGAAGTATTTTTTCCATTATGGTTTATCACAGGATATTGAGTGGAGTTTGCTGTAGGAGCCTATTGTTTACCCATTCTATCAATATATATGCTAGTTTGCATCTTCGAATCCCAAACTCCCCATCCATCCCTCCCCACCCCTCTTCCCCCTTGGTAACCATGAGTTTGTTCTCTAAAGACTTAAAGATACTTGTATGTAGGCTTTGCTCAGGCTCTCATTGATTTTCCTTCTCATGAAAATGCATGTGAACCAGATCATCCAGAGAAATTAAAAGAGCAGTTAAGATCATGAAGGTACAAACCCTTTCTTTTTGCAAATGAGGAAACTGAGGCTTGGAGTTAAGTATCCTAATCAAGGCCAAACAGCTAGTTCATAGCAAGAATAGGCTTAAAAAGCACATACCTCTGTTAGTGACTACTTTAGGAGACAATTTTTTTTTAAAAGCCTATGTTTTTCAGAATACCAGATTTCAGAGTATGGGTGGGGGTGGTTTAGATGGAAGCAGTGTAGCAATGCATCTTTGAAAAGTCACTTCGGCCACTTGGAAGCAAAAATAAGTAACAGTATTCTCAGCAAAGGCACTTGATGTATTTTCTATAGAGGTCTCTCCTGGACTTGCGAGCAGACCTCGCCACAGTGATTCTGTCGGCATCTGTTGCTTACGGTTCTTATACATAAAGATAACTGCACCAAGCTTGCCTTGATAGTTTTACCATTTCCTTGAGATTACATCCTTGAGGTGATGAGATCAGCTTGAATTTTCAGTGTAGCTGTGAGACCTTTCTTAGGTTGAAATGAATTCTGATAAGCTGATTATCTCTCTGAAGAAAATATGATGTCCACATCCCTCAGCCTAGTTCCTCTCAGGTTAGTGCCATTTTCATTCAGAGACATTTACCCTGGTCTGAATTAAATAAGGTAATAAGGTGCTCTGGAGTCCAACACATATTAAATAGAATTATTTTTTTTTTTTAAATTGAGACTTTCAGAGAAGAGGCTGGGTTTTCTTTATGTTCCATTTTCTTGCTCCATGTTGAAGTAGATGCTGGCGGCTAGCTTCTTTTTCTTTAATAGGGTAGTGAGTTATGGGCCGCCAAAATATAGTGTTCTCAGTGGTGTAAATAAAGTGGCCATCTGAGCAAATACATCACACCGTGTACTGAGGGTTTTTCCCTTGGCTCTTGCTTTGGTTTTGATTGTTTTTGTTCGGTTTCTTTCCCCACCTTCTCCATGACGTCTGGTTTCTGCTATGGTTATGGCAGTGTACTGTTGACACATTAATCTTGATAATAGAAATGGAAAGCTTCTTTTCACTGAGAAAGAGATTCAGAGTAAGAGGTGATTGATGGCTGAGTAATATTCCATGGGATTGAAATGCACACACTGTTGGCGTGTGTGTGCATGCATGTGACTGATTCACTTGGTACAGCAGAAACTAACAGAGCACTGAAGAGCACCTGTACTCCAATAGAAATAAAGGTGATTACTGAACACAAGCATCATGTATTTGCAATGATGTTCTTTGTGCCCCAGCTCTGTAAATCTCTTTGATTCTCAGCCTCTTGTGAGCTTTCTGGTTGCTGTATCTGTTCTGCATTTCCTGTCAATGGTTGATGGTTGCAGCCCAGCCCCCAGCCTATCAGGTGAACCTACCCCATTTGAATCATGGGGGGATCTTTCTCATGGTGCCGTGTGTCTGCTGGGGAGAGTTCAAAGGCTCGGGAGCAGAGGTTGTTCTCAGAGGAAGAGACTGTTACTTAGAATCAATAGGTCTGAGAGACCTCCCCTGGTGGTGGTGGTTGTTCAGTTGCTAAGTCATGTCTGACGCACACCAGGGTCCCCTGTCCTTCACTAATCTCCCAGAATTTGCTCAAACTCATGTCGATTGAGTCAATGATGCCATCCAACCATCTCAGCCTCTGTCGCCCCCTTCTCCTCTGCCCTCAGTTTTTCCCGACATCAGGGTCTTTTCCAGTGAGTCAGCTCTTCGCATCAGATGACCAACGTATTGGAACTTCAACTTCAGCATCAGTCCTTCCACTGAATATTCAGGACTGATTTCTTTTAGGACGGACTGGTTAGATCTCCATGCAGTCCAAGGGACTCTCAAGAGTCTTCTCTAGCACCGCAATTCTAAAGCATTGGTTCTTCAGACTCCACTGCTGCTGCTGCTAAGTCGCTTCAGTTGTGTCCGACTCTGTGCGACCCCATAGACAGAAGCTCATCAGGCTCCCCTGTCCCTGGGATTCTCCAGGCAAGAACACTGGAGTGGGTTGCCATTTCCTTCTCCAATGCATGAAAGTGAAAAGTGAAAGTGAAGTCGCTCAGTCATGTCCAACTCTCAGCGACCCCATGGACTGGAGCCCACCAGGCGATCCTCCATCCATGGGATTCTCCAGGCAAAAGTACTGGGGTGGGGTGCCATTGCCTTCCCCACTAGCTTTGGGCAAAACTGAGATGCACTTTGTCCACCATAAGTGCTCCCCAAAGGTGCCCAGCCCTCAGTCTGGATCACACTGTTCAGGTGCCTTGCCCACGTGCAGACAGCAGCACATTACCTGCATGTCTGCACTGTAAATTCCTAAGGGAAGGGTCCTTGTGCCCTTCTGGGCTTCAGGCCTTGCCCTCTCCCAGTCCTCTGTCCAGAGAAAAGGAAGATGGGGAGGAGCCAGGGTGGACACCCACATTCCTGGGCAGGTGCCCTTCTTAGAAAAAAGGGATGTAGGCACAGGAGCACAACAAAACACCCCCTTCTTCCTTACTCCTCAGAGACCTTTGCTCTATAGCTTCTCCGCGCTATGGCAGTGCTGACTCAGCACCACATTCCGCTGCCCATAGTGGGTCTGGCCACAGGGCCCAGAACAGACAGTCTTCTTTGCTTCCACAAAAAACCTGGTGATGTTTCTCACCTGAAAGGACAGACATCTTTCCCCTCACTCCACACCCAGAAAGTTTTAATTTTGTAGAGATTGCAATAATCAGGTCTCCTGTGTGTATGTCCTTTCAAAGTTGCTATCGCCTGCTTTGAATGCAATGTCCTGTCTTGTGGACTTGGTGGGGGAAAAAAAAAAATATATATATATATATTTAAATACACCTTGAATCTCCCTACAGTGCAGCTTCCCTGTTTCATACCTGGTCTTGCTGAAGATTGCAGCGCAAGAAAAAGAGCCTCGTTGCCTTGCACATGCCCTGTTATCTCTGGCGGGTTCAAATACAGTTTCTCCGAAGAGGCTGTGGTACCCTTGCTCTCCCTGGCCTTGAATCTGAGAGTCTGAGGATTTCTTTGAGTACACACAGCAGCATCTTTTTGACAGACAGTGCAAATTAAAAGATCCGGTGCGGCCTGGGAGCTGGGGACCCACGCATGCCCCTGGGGTTTTCATTTACAGTTAGGCAGTGCCGAGACAATTATTGCTGACAGGGAGGCAGAGGCTGGTGGCAGAGTGCGTGTGACAGGAGGCTCATGCCAGCCCATAATTGGGAGGATTACTTTTAATCAGACCATACCCTACAGCCCAAACATTAGAAATCTCCTGTAAGGCCAAGACAGGAAATTAAACACACCAACAATAAGCCTCAAAGCAGGGTGGCAGGCGGGGCGTAATATCCTTAGTCTCTTGAAGGTCCCTGGAGCTTTGGGGAGAAGTTCGATTCCCTGGGGAGGGAGACCGGAAGCATCTTCTCATGAAGCAGCCGCCGATACTATACCTGAACCGTTGCTGGATGGGGTGTGTGCAGCAAAATTAAATGTAGCAGGCAGACTAATTGATGTTTATTGCATCTAAACACTGACAAGTCAAATATAAGCCTTGGAGAAGCAGCTACAATTGTATTTCATCAGTAAGGGCAGAGCCTCTTTCCTTCCTTAGTTTGGGAAATCTTAAATGACACCTGGGCTTCCCAGCTGGGGCAGCAGTAGAGAATCCACCTGTCAGTGCCGAATACACAAGAGACACAGGTTCAATCCCCCACTTGGGAAGATTCCCTGGAGGAGGAAATAACAACCCACTCCAGTATTCTTGCCTGGGAAATCCCATGGACAGAGGAGCCTGGCAGGCTAAAGTCCATTGGATAGCAAAGAGCTGGACACTGCTGAGCAGCTGAGCACGCAGGCACAAATGACACCTACTATGTGCCAGATGCTGTGTTGGCTGTTGAACTGCCTGGACTCGGCTGTCAGAGTCACCTGGATAATCTTACTTATTTGGCAGCATTTTGCAAAGCACCTGTGACATCGTTTCTTGGAAGGGCTGCTGTTGGCCAGGCGCGCATTGTTGTTGGGCGTCTGGCTCAATGGCCATATATTGGCTAGCAGTGCCAGGTACTTAACAGTGTGTAATCCTCACGCAAACCCTCTAAGGAGCAAGATTATTCCCATCCTCCCATAGGTAAGCAAACAGAGGCTCGGAGCGATCAAGAAGTTTGCCCAGAGTTACGTATCTAAATGAATGGGAGAACTGATTTTGAACCCAAGTCAGTGTCCCACATGACCCTCGTGCCATCACTCATGAATAAGGAGAAGTGCGGCCTGGAGTTGTAAAGTGCTGAGGATCCAGCGAAGGAGACAGATAAAGGCGCCGATGTCACGAGTGATGAGTACTCCGAGGGATACTGAGAGCGGGAAGCGGGAGTTTGGCAAGGTCTGTGCTGTGTTTGGCAAGGGTTCCCCGAGGATGTAAAGACTAGATCTCTGTTCCCAGGCAGATGAAGAGAGAACAGACTTCCTGGCAAGGGAACCTGCCAGGGTGAAGGCATAGTGAGGAGGGGTTGGGGGAGGGGTGGGGGGAGGGGATTATTTATTTATTTTTAAATATATATTTGTTTATTTGGCTGTGCTGGGTCTAGCTGCAGCATGCAGGATCTGTAGTTGCAGTATGTGGGATCTAGTTCCCTGACCAGGGATTGAACTCAGGCCTCCTGCATTGGGAGTGTGAAGTCTTGGCCACTGGACCATCAGGGAAGTCCCTGGAATCCATTTTGGTTTAGAACTATTGGCTGTTGGATTTTGTTCTTGTTCAGCACGAGTGTGAGCGCTAAGTCGCTTTAGTTGTGTCTGACTCTTTGCAATCCCATGGGCTGCAGCACGCCAGGCTTCCCTGTCCTTCACCACCTCCCAGAGTTTGCTCAAACTCATGTCCATTGAGTCAGTGATGCCATCCAACCATCTCATACTCTGCCACCTGCTTCTCCTCCTGCCTTCAGTCTTTCCCAGCATCAGGATCTTTTCTAATGAATTGGCTCTTTGCATCAAGTGGCCGAAGTAGTGAAGCTTTAGCAACAGTCCTTCCAATGAATGTTCAGGACTGATCTCCTTTAGGATTGACTGGTTGGTTTTCCTTGCAGTCCAAGGGACTCTCAAGAGTCTTCTCCAACACGACAGTTCAAAAGCATCAATTCTTTGGTGCTCAGCTTTCTTTATAGTCCAACTCTCACATCCATGCATGACTACTGGGAAAACCGTAGCTTTGACTATTCAGACCTTTGTTGCGAAGGTAATGTCTCTGCTTTTTAATATGCTGTCTAGATAGGGACCACTGAGCAGCTGGGGAAGAATGCCTGCAGTCGCCATCATTGACGTGATAAAGATATAGCTTCTGTATCTGAAGGCAGGGCTGGTGGAGAAGCCACCAGCTGGGGGAGATGCCACCCTTTGTGACACATGACTCTTCTGTTGGCAAGTGACAGAAATGCACTCAGAATAGCTCAGAAAATGGGGACATCCAGTACCCAGCACAGGAGTGAGTCTCAGCCCTGAGATGGGAGGCGTGGTCAGTACCAGGAGGGTCAAGTAAGTCCTAAACTGCTAGGTCATCTGGCCACGAGGCAGCCCCTACTGTCTCCCAGAACCCTCCAGCCTCGCTGTTCTCCTCTCTGCTCTGTTCTTCCTGCTCCAGCGCTTGGTGGCTTCTGTTCTTATTGGGTTCATGGTAGAGAACAGTGACCCCACAGTATGCGAGTTCTCAGTTCTAGGAGTCAGCGGAAGCTTAGCAGGGCAGTCTAGATTCCTGGGAGGAAAGGAACTCGGATCAGATGAGGTTTCATCCCGTCAGAGCCCTCATAGAACCAGAGTCAGGTCCATCAGATCTGATTTCTGGACTGAGCTAGGCAGAGATGGGTGGGGAGGGAGGAAGCTCTTAGAGAAGCTGATGGTCACTGGAAGTGTGTCTGGAGTTAGCCGCCGGGTGGGGAAGCCTGTCTTCCTCGCTCTCTCCTTTCCTTCCTCTCTTCCTCCCTTCTCTCCTCTCTCCACCCCTATGCCTCCTCCCTGCTATCCTTCCATCAGCAAGAGCTTTTCATGTGCCATCCATGCCCACTACAGGGTGGTCAGACCTAGAGTTAGACAGGTGAACAGACAGACGCAGTGACAGTCCCTGCCCTCGTGGAACCCACTTGCCCAGTGACACAGGCCGCCTTGAATGAGAAGAGCATTTTCCTCTCACTGTGAAATGACAGATGGGAGATGCACTTTGAAGAAAGGATAATGGACTCGTGAGACTGTGGGGCAGGGCCTTCCATGAGGGTGTTAAGAGCATCCCAGGTCAAAGACACAGCATCCCTATGGCTGGTGGGGAGTAAGGCGTGACCCAGAACTGGTCGGTCGCTGGGGTTTGTACTGGAGGGGGTCTGGAGGGAGGGTGTGCCTGCTTGCTGAGAAGCTGGCTGGGCTTGTGGCCAGGAGCCCACCGTGCAGGCCATCAGACCATGTGCCCCGGGTGTGGGTTTGGTCGGCAATGGAAAAGGCAGCCATCATACAGGGTTTAAACCATCAAGTAACATGGGCGTATCCATAGCTTGTCAACACTCCTCTGCCTGCTCCCTGGGGGTCTGAGAGGGGCAAATGTGGAGACAGGAGATCCTAGGAGCCCATTGTGGTTGCCCATATGCAGGAACCTATGGAGCAGGGAGTGGCTGACTCAGCGGAAGTAGAAGCGATGCCATAGCCAGCCCTGTTGAGAGAGTCTGAGTTAGACTTAAACTCCACAGTGCCTGCCCAGGGGTCATCAACTCCAGCGTCTTGGAAGTAATTGGTTCGCTGTTCTGTGCATCCATTTGGATGAGCACAGAGGTGACTGCGGCTAATGCATGGAGTGAGCAGCTCTGCCTGACTTTGTTGCGACGCCCTTTCCCTTTCCTTCCCTCTCAGCTCTTTAACTGGGGCATCATCTCAGGGCCGTGAAAATTCCATCCAGCTTCACCAGGATCCAAGATTCTCCCTGGTCACAGATCGCTCTTTCTGTTGTTTGCAAGAGTAATTGCAAACTCAGGACAGCTTTAGTTTTGTTTTATTTTAAATTGCATCACTGCGTTGGAACTCTTAGGTCTTTAGATATTCCCTGCTGCCTGGTGCCATTGCTAATGACCGTTTCTATTCTCACCTTGTAACAATGGTTCTCAGCCTTCGTTTTTATAAAACAATCCACCTAAAGGATTTGTCAGATTCTTATTAGTGTCAAGGGTGGGGGAGTATAAAATTCATTTCAACTGCAGGTTGGATTAAAAGCAGATATAAAAGTGTGGGCATGAAGCTGACACGGATGTGAAATTAACCTTATCTTCCTGCATGCCAAGGAGGGGAGTGCCATAGGCAGCCATAATGCTCAGAGAAGACTTCTTTCTGGAGTTGAGTTCAGTGCCCTCACTTGGGATTTAGCACCTTGGGTCAATGAAGCAGGGCTTCCTGGACTTTCCCAGTGTGGTGAGCAGCTGGGGAGAGGCTGGACACTGTGCCAGGGAGCAGGGCTACTGGGCTGGATAAAACACTGTCCTTGAGGACGTCTTTGGTGGGTCAGTGGTAGAAAAAATCCACCTGCCAATGCAGATGACATGGGTTCGATTCCTGATCCAGGAAGATCCCACATGCCATGGTGCAACTAAGTGTATGCAACACAGCTACTGAGCCCAAGCTCCAGAGCCCTGTAGCTGCAACTACCAAAGCCTGTGCACCCTAGAGCCTGTGCTCCTCAGCAAGAGAAGCCACCCCAGTGAGAAGCTCACAGACCACAGTGAGAGAGTAGCCCCCTACTCAGTTCAGTTGCTCAGTTGTGTCCGACTCTTTGTGACCCCATGGACCACAGCACGCCAGGCCTTCCTGTCCATCACCAACTCCTGGAGTTTACTCAAACTCATGTCCATTGAGTCAGTGATACCATCCAATATCTCATCCTCTGTCGTCCCCTGCTCCTCTAGCCTTCAATCTTTACCAGCATCAGGGTCTTTTCAAATGAGTCAGCTCTTTGCATCAGGTGACCAAAGTACTGGAGTTTCAGCTTCAACATCAGTCCCTCCAATGAATGTTCAGGACTGATCATCTTTAGGATGGACTGGTTGGATCTCCTTGCAGTCCAAGGGATTCTCAAGAGTCTTGTCCAACACTACAGTTCAAAAGCATCAATTCTTCGGTGCTCAGCTTTCTGAGCTCAGCCCTCTCATTGCAACTAGAGAAAAGCCCAAACACAATGAAGACCTAACACAGCCAAAAACATATAATTAATTAATTGCTGTCATTGCTGCTGT
Organism: Tragelaphus eurycerus; assembly: GCA_935064755.1. Lineage (NCBI taxonomy): Eukaryota > Metazoa > Chordata > Mammalia > Artiodactyla > Bovidae > Tragelaphus > Tragelaphus eurycerus. Next base: position 5,313,105 of record CAKXYN010000101.1, read on the forward strand.
TGTTCAGTTGCTAAGTCATGTCCTACTCTTTGCAACCCCATGGTCTGCAGCACACTGGGCTTCCCTTCACTATCTCCTGGATTTTGCTCCAACTCATGTCTATCTAGTCGGTGATGCCATCTAACGATTTCATCCTCTGCCACCCCCTTCTCCTCCTGGCCTCAGTCTTTCCCAGCTTCAGGGTCTTTTTCAGTGAGTCGGCTCTTTGCATCGGGTGGCCAAAGTATTGGAGCTTCAGCTTCAGCATCAGTCCTTGCAATGGATATTCAGGGTTGACTTCCCTTTGGATTGACTGATTTGATCTCCTTGCAGTCCACGGGTCTCTCAAGAGTCTTCTCTGGCACCACAGTAGAAAGCATCAATTCTTCAGCCCTTGGCCTTCTTTATTAATTCGTTATTATTATTTTTTAAAAGAAATCTTTATAAATGTTGTGCTCACCCCCCAAGAGTTCACAACCTGGACAACCCAAGGCTACAGGGGTTAGAAAGAGTGTGTGATTCTTGTTCAGATGAAGGATATGCAAAAGGCCATGGGACCCTGGGGGAAAAAATCAGTCCAGCTGGATGGGTCAGTCAGTCATGGCTACAGAGAGAAGCTTCCATTTATGTGGACTTTGAAGAGTGAGTTCAAGAAGGGCCAGGTGATGACCAGCTCTGAAAGGAAGATGTGGTCAGAGTGTTAGAGGCAGGTAGTGCCTTGTGTCTTTCCAAGTATTTCGGTTTCACTGGATCATAGGGTGTGTGAGTGAGGGTCTTAGGGGGAAGGGTCCCCAGCCTCCAGGATCTAATGCCTGATGATCTGAGGTGGAGCTGATGTAATAATAATAAAGTGCACAGTAAATGTAATGCTCTCAAATCATCCAGAAACTGTCCCCCAACCCAGGTCCATGGAAAAATGGTCTTCTAAGAAATGGGTCCCTGGTGCCAAAAAGGTTGGGGACGGGTGCTTTAGGTGAGGGAGGAGGAGACTGGAGAGGAGGCGGGGTAGGCTCTAAGAAGGTCGACTTGACCCAAGGACCTGTGATCAGTATATCTGTGGACTTACAATCAGTCTGTCTAGGATCTACTGGTGCTACTATTTCTATTATTAGGAGACAGACACTTCTCCAGCCTAGGCATGCTCTGAATTTATAGAAGTCCATCAATAGCTTTGACTGTTCGTTTCCTCGGTCCTGACTCTTCTTTCTACCTCTTTTGGTTGTGTTCTTCTGACCATTGAGATCTCAGCCCCGTTGCTACTTCCTTGGCACTGCCTTCACCGGCATCCCTGACAAGATCTGTCTTCCCTGCTAGACTGTGGGCCCCAGAATGACAGTGCTTGGCTTTAAAAAGGCTTAATGAATAATAACAAAATTTTTAATAGCATCGATTTTGTGCCAGGCACAATGCTAAATGCCTTACAAATGTTAACGTTGGTCACTAACCCCTAGGCTTTGAGGTATACACTATGTTGATTCCCATTTCTCTGAGACAAAGAAAGGTTAAATGACTTACCTGTAGTCACAAAGCTAGTAGACAGTGGAGACATGCAGGGATGGATAGATGGATGAATGGATGCACTGAATGGAGGAAAGAAGGATGGAAGCGTAGTTGGATGGATGGGGGAAGGGAGGATCGGGAACGTGGGTGGGTGCATGGAAGGAAGGAAGGAATGGGGATCGAATGAAGGAAAGAAGGATGGAAGGATGTGTTACTGAAGCAAACTTCAGTCCACTCGCCCACCCACAGCAAAGCCAGCCTTCTGACATGGGGCTGTGCTGAAGGAAAGTGCAGCATCCATTGTGGGCACCAGACAAGGAATCCAGGGCAGCTAATGCTCAAAAAACCCAAACTCCCCTTATGGGTTTCAGGAAAGAGTTTTTAAGGGTAAGGCGAGGCAAAGAAGTCTCAGGGTGTGTGATCAGCTCGTGCACACACCCTGGTTGATGGTGAGGTATCAGGGCTGTGTCACTGGGGTTAACAGTATCAGTTCTCAGGCTCCAGGTGGTCTGGGGTGCGTACGCATGATCATCATGTAGTTGTTTGTCCATTTGGTGGGGGTCTTAATATCTGTAAAACAACTTAGGAATGGGCATTAGATGCAATTATCTAGGTACTTCAGTGGAGAAGGAAATGGCAACCCACTCCAATATTCTTGCCTGGAGAACCCCATGGACAGAGGAGCCTGGTGTGCTGCCGTCTATGGGGTTGCACAAAGTCAGATACAACTGAAGCCACTTAGCAGCAGCAGGTACTTCAGGAAGGACCTAAAGATTCTGTGACTGCTTTATGATTAATTTATTATTTAAATTGCTTATATTCTCCTGGACTTTTTCAACCTTGGTCTCACCATGTTTATATCATTTCAATCATCAATTCTTTTTAATGGAATATCTTTTTCCAGCCCTTCACTTTCAGTCTGTATGCGCCAGTCCAGGTTTGATGCAGGATATAGGAAGCTTGGGGCTGGTGCACTGGGATGACCCAGAGGGATGGTATGGGGTGGGAGGGGGGTTCAGGATTGGGAACACGTGTACAACCATGGTGGATTCATGTTGATGTATGGCAAAACCAATACAATATTGTAAAGTAATTAGCCTCTAATTAAAATAAATAAATTTAAATTAAAAAAAAAATCATCAATTCTTAAGCCAAGTTTTTATGACTCAGGGGAGACTTGGAAGACCAAAGCTTTTCTACAAATGAATGACAGGCAGTGAACATGGAGGGTGTCTATCCTTGGAGATTCCAGTGAGTCCCATTGAACCCATGGATAAGCACTGTTCCCACCATCCTCAACCTTCACAGCTGTCCATACCATCAGAATTCTTCAGACACTGGTCTCTCTCTTTCCAATATTTCGGAGCCTCTTGATGTTATCAGATGTTCTGATTTATCAACATCAGTTGACTCACCAAATGTGAAGTTAAAAAAATGGTTCATCATATTTACAAAGGGGAAGCATATATTTTAAGTATATGTTTGTGAATAATGTGTATCATTGAGCTCTGAAATGTGTGAATTTCATTGAGTCTGGGTATAAGTTATAGAACGACTTTGTAAGAGTAGTTGAAAGAGCATTGGATCAGGCTTCTAGGACACTGCAAACCAGTCCCACCTCTGCTACTTAAGTTTCTTCCAGAGAGGGGGCAGCTGAGGGCCAACTCTCTTTTGTATCTGTGTGTGAGTGCTAAGTCACTTCAGTTGTATCCAACTCGTAGCCTGCCAGGCTTCTCTGTCCATGGGATTCTCCAGGCAAGAATATTGGAGTCGGTTGCCATGACCTACTCCAGGGCAATCTTCCTGATCCAGGGATCGAACCTGTGTCTCTTGCATCCCCTGCTTTGGCAGGCAGGTTCTTTACCAGTAGTCCGACCTGGGAAGCCCCTCTCTTTGATATAAGGCTCCATATACATCTACAAGATCTATTAGTAAATCTTGATTTTTCTGGCTGAAGATGACCTTTCCCCCAACTCACTGAATTATATGATATTATAATGGCCATTTTCAGTTCAAGTGATATTTGGTTTATTTAAATATTAATGAAAATGAAACTTGCTCCTTCTGATTGGGTGATGATAGCCATGTTTACAAAATGTATTATTTATGGGACACCTTATATCAGTTTTCTTCATTGTGAAAGGAAGTCACTTGGAACCTTTGCCGTCACGGAATTGAGCATTACAGAATCTTTGAGTTCTAAGATTGAAAAGAAATTTAACGTTGGTTTCATCCTGCCTATTCCAATGCAGGAAATTCCACAATAAGAGCATTAAAAGATCAGCCTCCCATCTTTCCATGAAGACATCCTGTGACAAAGAGTTCACTGTGGAGGTTAGGAGCATAGCAGAATGGTTCTAAATTTGTTACTCAATTTCCTAAGTTCAAATCCAGGCTCCACTACCAATATGCATACTTTGTACGACTGAGCTGTCTGAGCCTTGGTTTCCTCTTCTAAAACAGAGAGACTGGGAATGACTTCCCAATTGGAGTGTGAAGGCCTTCAATGAAAATAATATTTGAAGCATTGATCTTTATCCTTTTCATCTTCATCACCATTATCATTGTTAGGTTTTACCTATTTTATTGGTTAACCAGATATTAGTATGACCAAGACATATGCAGACACAATTCAGGAATACGTCCCTAGGTACTAAAGTCTTCCCTTCTCTTTTTCCCTAGGAAACTGCTCGGAGAACTCATGCAAGTGGAACTTACAGCTTCCCTGATCAGACTCAGCATTCAGTAAGTGCAACTGCTTTTGAGCGGTCATTACATAATTCCATCCATGGCTTTGATTATGTTTGTGATGAAAAGCTCTCCTCTGCAGGCCTGGGGTTCCCACAAACACTTTGCCGTCTGCTTGTGTCTTCTTTTCTTGCGCCACTACATTGGGTTCAGAGGTGAGAAGAGGCTTTTCTGGGTAGTATCTTGAAAAAGAACAGAAGGAATGTCAGAGAAGAGTGAGAAGGGTGTGGTGGGTTAAACCTACCATTACCGTCTGGGGGTTTAAATTAAGTGTGCTTTTGTTTTCTTTTTGTCCCCTGAGTTTTTCTCAATGCCCCTGTCCTAGTCACTGGAACCCTGCAAAGTCGAAAGAAATGGCAGGAAGCAGACACGTTAGTGAGACCATATATTTCTTGAGGCATTTCAGAGCAGAGCAATTCTTTTTGCTCTTTCTGAGCCAGAATGCATTCCTCCTATATAAAAATGACTGCGAAAAAGAAGTTCTGTACTTTAAGATGCTGGGGTATGTTTTGGAAATTTCATTTGTTTTTAGCAAGTAAGCACTTTCTGCCGTCTGCCTTTCTCGTTGCACACAAGGACTTTATTTTTGGTGAAGTTAGCAGTATTTTGTCCAATTTCTCCAACTCTTATTTTTTTCTGATACACTAGCATTCAGAGTGGTGGTGGGGGTGACGCTGCATTCCCCATAAAGTCTCTGCCATCAGCCCGCTTCTGCATGAGTTCTGTCGGCGAGCCACTTGTTTTCAGAAGAAATCTGTAATAATTTAGCCATAACTATAAAAATTTTAAAAGGCTTACTTTAAGAAATATTTATTTTTTTCCAAGATGTAGCTTCCTTCCTAGGTCTCGGAATTTCTTAGTATATTCTACTTCTGAGAGTGCTGGAGACTAATTTGATACATCAAATATCATAAAGGGGCAGGTAGAAATTGGTGGCTGTGGGACTCCAGGCCTGGAAGAGGCTGATCAAAGAGAATTCTTTTGCCCTCAGTGGTATTGCAAGACTCCTGTTATTGCTGTGGTATTTGCATATGCGAAGGGAGCCGGGAAAGAGGAGGAGACAGAAAGAAATAAGAAAGATGATGTATTCGGCACTCGCTCGCCACATCAGAATGACTAAGTGTAACCCTGATCAGCTAAAGCTTGTATCACACAGGAGATTAGACCCACAGCTTTTGTTCCCAATAAGAAAGGAAATTTCATGTTTAATTCCCTACATGCCACATCTATCCTTTAATGCCTTTGAAGTTCGGGCTCCAGCGTCCCTTGAAAACTGGGGAGATTTTGTTAGCAAAACAAGGAGAGGGCTGTTTGGCATGCAGTCTGTTCAGATCTATTTGGTGCCAAGTTAAGTATGTATGTTTCTCTAGCTGTTCCTGTTTCAAGCAGTGTCCTTCTGGACTTCTTGGTGGTGCTGGAGCAGGCCAGGGAGGAATGGAGGATGGAGGGTGTTGAGGGTGGATTTTCCAGTGATGCATGCCCCTTCCACCTTTCTCTTTATCTTCTCGACACGATACAAATTACTGCTTCCCAGAAAGAAACCCGTGTTCCTTTCCAAGATTGGGGCTGAAGACTCTGACCTAGGGGAGTCTCTGGTCCCTGAGATAATTAGCACACTGTTGTAAGAAACTCATGTTAATTTGTCTATGGATATGGTATTTTCATATCTACAATTGCAGTCAGAAGAGGAAAAAAAATATTAATTTGCTGCTCCAAACCAGTGTGCGGATATCTGATAATTTTTTTAAAAATTAAAAAGGAAGAAATGGAAAACTTCTCATCGGGGATGTTTAGAGCTGTGGCCCAACCTCTGTGCCTGATAGATTCTGATGCCCTCCTGTTATCATAGCTTCTCTGGCTCAGTGAATACCTCCACCAGCTCCCAGGGCGCACAAGTACATAGGTGGAATTCTGGGAGGTTGCTTGGTTACCAGGAAAGGAGATGATCTGGCATGTCCACTGGATCATGTGCCTGGTCCTTGGGTCCCCTTCACCAGTCCCGTATGTGGTACCTTGCTGCAGGGGTCGGGAAACCACTCCGGCCTCTCATGGGATTTTTACAGGGAGCAATGGCTGCAGTTGGAATTTTCTCAGATCTAACGTTGTGCCTGGGCTGATGCAGTGGCTAATATCTTATTTTAGGCTGAGACAGGGTTGGATATCATTGGCTTCAGAAAATCAGTGTCCATTTCCTGCTTCCAAAGTTTGGTGATCGCTCGTTGTTTATTTTTTCCCAGAATTCCCCATCTGTATTAAGCTTAGGTCACAGATTGGCCAATGTCCGTGATGCAGGGGGTTAGCTCACATGACCCTACCTCTGTGTAGGCATCTGGTTCCCACATCCCTTTATGAACTGCATCTAGAAGGAAAGCTGCATAAAGCTGGTTGTAGCACCGTCAGCGGTTGATCTTCAGCCTCCGAGTAATTTCTTACAACTTTTATCTTTTTATTTAAAAGAATTTTAACAACATTGTCTTTTATTTTGGAGCAGCATGGTAACCACCAGCCGGATCTGGCCATGGAGCCCTTCATCTGTGGCCATCGGCACTAGTGCTGCTGAGGAACTGAGTCTGCAGTTTTGTTTGTTTTTAATCAAATGAAGTTTAAGCAGCATGCTGTGGCTAGTAACAGCCTACCATGCTGGGTGGGGCATCTGTAGACCAGAGGTCCTCTGAATGCAGGGGCGAAGTCTGAGTTGTCCACTGTACTCAGGCTGATAATCAGCTGGTATAAATCAGTGTGGATATGGGTTGGTAAGCTCCTGCTGTCCCAAACTCTTAAGCATCTTTCACCCCTGCAATTCCATATGCTTTATCCCCGCCCCCCTCCCCCCCACAACATGGACCCTTGATCCAGAACTAAAGGATTAATGATCTTCCTGCCTGGTCCTCTGGTGCCCTGACATGTGTCCATTCTAACTGGTTGGTGTCTGACTCATGCTGGTCATTAAATAATATATGTGCGTGCTAACTCACTCCAGTTGTGTCCAGCTCTTTGAGACCCTATGGACTGTAGCCCACCAGGCTCCTCTGTCCATGGGGATTCTCCAGTCAAGAATACTGGAGTGGGTTGCCATGCCCTCCCCCAGGGGATCCTCCTGACCCACATGGGTCAAACCCACATCTCTTACATCTCCTGCATTGGCAGGCAGGTTCTTTACCACCAGGGCCACCTGGGAAGTCCAAATAATATATAAGCTCTGATTATGTTCACAGTGGTGACTGTAGTAATGCCCATAATAGACAGTCAGTACTTGTTGGGTATAGTGATGAGTGAACACATGGAGTGATGGGGGGATGAACAGATACCATGAATGCATCTCATCTTCTGCTGGAGTGTTATATAAGTGAGGACGACAGAACTGACCTTAGACCAGAGAACAGTCTGGGTCACTCCGATGCTGTTTTTCGTCCTCACCTTTCACTGAGTATTCTTCTTCCAAGTGTCTACCTCTGCTTTGTCTGCTGCTGGGCCCAGAACACCTGGCTTTAGATCCGACACTGGGCTCTAGTGCCACGTGCACCACAGATTACTGCATATCTCCACTTACTTCTGCCTGTCATTTCTGACTCCAAATTCCCAACGTGAAAATCAGACCAGACCCCACTCACTCACCTAAGGATACCATTCTCCTCCCAGGGACCCCATTCCCAAGCTCTAGCCATCTCTGACTTCGTCTTCCTCCTCATCCACCACCAAGAGACAAACGAGTTTTTGATCTGGGCCTTCTAAAAGCCTCACGTTCATACCCTCTTGTTGGCATACACTCCACAAAGTCCTTCTTTACAGGACTTTGTGTGAAGTCTTCCTAACTGGTCCTCATGCCTGAAGCCCCCTTTCCCCTGGATTCTATTCTATTATGGAAGGAATAACATTCCTGAAGCATGAATATCATCTTGTTCAAAAAGCTAGTTCCTACCAAACACCCGGCCTTCTCTCAGAGGATCCCTAAGTACCGTCTGTTCCAATTGGGCAAGATGATCTCTTGAGTTATAAACATGTTTATTTCCCAACGTCATGCATTTGCAATCCTTTGTCTCTTCCCTATGGTCTTAGTATAGAAACTTCTGTTACGAACTCCATGAAGACTCTCCTGATGAAGGAAGTTTTCCCCATGTACTTGAGTTCCTTGATTCCCTTTTGTAGGAGCAAGAAAATACTAAGTCTCTTTTCAGTGTACAAGCGTGACCCCCCATGATCCTATTTTTAGAATCTGGAGCTCAGTGGAGCAGATAAGAGGAGAACAGTGCAAGGGTGAACGGAAAGAGAGGAGCAGTGATGGTCACCTGGGGAGGTGGAATTCTTTTGAGTTAAAGAAGTCAGCAGCCTGACTGGGGGTGGGAGAGGGCGAGCATCACTGGGAATTCAAGAGGGAAGGAAGAACAAGAACAAGAACAGGAACAACACAAGAGCATCAATTTCATCCATGTCCAGACCTCGGGAGGTGTCACGCCAGTTCATTTGGAGTCCCGTGGTCTAGAGGGCATAGAAGAAGAGGCTCACTGACCTTCTCACGTTCATTGTCACTTGGCCAACCAGCTGCTACCACCAGACACCCTTGATCACACATCCCACGTGTGTGTCTCTCGTCTCTCTTGAACTGCTGCCTAGCAGAGCCCCAAGGCATTCTTCCTTCTCTCACTGTCTCCCCTCTGCAGGATTGGGAGTAGGAATTCAGGGGATATTTTTGATTTAATGAGTATATGGAAATGAGAGGTGAGAAAGGAGAGTGTAGGGAGAGAAATACAAGAAGACAAGCATTCAGGAATGTTATTCCTTCCATAATAGAATAGAGCCTACCTACTCCAGTATTCTTGCCTGGAGAATTCCACAGACAGAGGAGCCTGTCTGGCGACAGTCCACGGGGTCACAAAGAGTCAGACATGACTGAATGACTTTCATTCACTCATTCAGTCTATAACTAAGGCCCCTTCCAAGTTGGAATTCAGTCAACAAACATGGAAGACAGAAACTAGGCCACAGAAGAGAAGGCTGAGGGAGGGTATCATTATCTCAGCAAGGCCAAGATTGTTGAGTTATGACCAGCAGTAGTTCTTCACACCCCCACCTGTGGGCAGAAATGAGCCCCTTGTCTCCTGGACAGGAAAGAAAATATACCAGACACGTTGGGGACTAATGCAGTACTGATATTCTGCCTTCTGTTTTCTGTATTAATAAATTGATAGGGCTTCCCTGGTGGCTCAGATGGTAAAGAATCTGCCTGCAATGCAGTAGACCTGGGTTCGATCCCTGGGTTGGGAAGATCCCTTGGAGGAGGGCACGGAAACCCACTCCAGTGTTCTTGCCTGGAGAATTCCATGGACGGGGGAGCCTGGTGGGCTACAGTCCATAGGGTCACAAAGGGTCAGACACGACTGAGTGACTAACACGCATACACAATAAGTTGATACTGATAAAGTCTGATCCACACACACAGATTGCTTTAGAGAATTAGAGGAAATAAAAGTAGATTTTGCCTGCAACCTCTCATACTGGCTTGAACACGTAAGAGGCAAAATCTTGGTATTCATCCTGATTATTCGTCAGTTCCCAGCTCAATGACCAAGGGAAACAATGACTCGGGATTTCTGCTAAATCCCTTCACTTAAGCTGAAGATTAGATCTACTTGCTGTTTCTATTTAACATTGTAATGTGAGGTTTATACACACACACACACACAGACAGACATTGGTGAACCTATGGCAATGGCTGGAAATTGCAAAGGACAAACAAAAATTTCAGTAAAATGGCTGGTTAGTGAGTTACAGCAACAAGGAATTTGGTTTCTCGGAATGGAGGAAGCTACAGATTTTTTCAACTTTTGGCAGGCTCCACAGAAGGATAAACTTTCTCCAAGTGCTGGTAGCCAGAACAGTTTTTTTTAAAATATGTGACTAGTTTCTGTGGAACCCAAGTAATTAATTCCCACAAATGAAGATTCTTGACTCATTGAAAAATTATGTTTAAGAACGTCTGATCTATGTTAGCTTAAAGAAAGTTAAACAGGGATTTCTTCTTTGTGTAATGGGGATATGGAAACCACAACTCTGTGCCTGGCATACAGTCAACACTAAATAAATGATAACATTGATTACCATTTTTGTTATTCAGAAACAAATGGCATAACTGAGAAGTCATCTCCTCCCACTGACTGACATGTGTGTGTGTGAGTATGTGCGTGTTGGCAAGTTGGTTAATTCACTGGACCACAATCCCCATTTTTAAGGAGGATGAGTCATCTTGGAAAAACTGTATTGTTGTACACTGAAGCTCAGGTCTTAGGAGAGTGACATTAAGTGAATACTCACTCTGTAATGTCTTCATTCATTCATTTATGAACAGATAACTATAGAGAATTATTGTGTTGGATTCTTGCTGGGTACTGGGGATATTGCAGCAAACAGATGGACATGGGGTCCTGAATTTATGATAAAAGTTAAGTCAGTAAAACATTCCAAGTTCTATTAACTATCCTAAACCATTCGGTCACAGAGAGACATATGTGTTGGGCTCAGAAGACAGGGATATGATTAGATTCATCTCAGACGTGGGCAAGGTCAACAGTTATCCCCATTACAGGTAAATTCCTCTCTTCCATCTTCCCAAGCCAATTTTTTTTTTCTTTTTCTTTTTTGAGCTGGCTGGTCTTTGTTCAGGCCCTCTCTCACTCTTTACCTGCAGTGCTCTTGCATGACACTGCCCCCCAGCTCCCCAGAAGTGACCGTTTTCACAGAACCAGGCTGGGCTCTCCCCACCAAGTCTCTAAGCTTCCCTCTGCGGAATCAATGCCCATTTCCAGCTGCTAATGCATTAATAACAGAAACGTCCCTGGCCGTGACCTACCTGAGTCATTACACACTAATCATCAGAGGCAATTTCAAGCAGATTGACTAGTGATCAGTGTCCTCCCCGGCGTCCAGGCGGGAGGACACACCACTGCCTTCACGGCCCCGGAGCAGATGGCCGAGAGCGTGATCGCTCACCGCAGCCGGCGCGGCTCTGACTCCGGGAAGGGGACTCTCCATGTCTTGCATGCAAAGCCAGACTCTCTCACCCAGGGGCTCTGCTCCAAGGGCCCACCTTCTGTTTCCAAACAGATTCCAAGCTCTCCCTGACCTTCTTTGTGCCCATTTGAAACTCAGCGCTCAAATAACTCTCTGCAGATGATGAGGAAACAGGATTGGCCTGCACCCCAGTCTCTAATAGACGTGGCTGCCACAAACCAGTCCAATTCCTCTCCCACGGTTCAGTGTCATTCATTGTCCAGATTCGTGGTCCAGCGTGGGCCTTTGAACGAAGGTTCTGATCTCTTCCTCAAGTTTTAGCTTGAGTGTTTGTTTTCCTGCTGCTCAATCACTGCCCACGATCATTGTTTTCAGGGTGACACGATATATCTACAGAATGATGCCTTGCTTCCTTATTATGAAATATCTAGGAGGTTCCCATTCTTTTCACGATCTATAGAGTCTTCTTCCTGGGATAACTTCCAGGGGATGTACCCCCGAGGGGAATTTACACAGTCAAAGGATAAGAACATCTTTTTCATTTTGGGTGCATAAGGTCTCTTTTTTATTTATATACAAATGGATGGTTAATTTACAACCAGCTCACTGTTTTTTAAGTTTTCTACTTTTAACTGCCTATGTTTTATTGGCCCATATAGAAGATTCAGGGAGTTCCCTGGTGGGCTAGTGGCTATGACCTCAAACTCCCAGTGCAGGAGTTCAATCCCTGGTCAGGAAACTAGATCCCACCTTGCAGAACTAAGAGTTCATATGTCGCAACTAAAGATCCTGCATGAGACAATGAAGATCAAAGATTCCTTGTGTCACAACGAAGACTCACTGCAGCCAAATAAATGAGTATTTTAAAAAAAAAAGTACTGTCCCCTAAAAATAAAGAGAATTCAGATTATATTTAAGAGGAGCTAGGCAAGGGAATGGTAAATGAGAGTCAGATCAAATCTTTACCTTCAAGGTGCTCACAGAGAAGGAGAAGCCAGATTAGGGAATAGCCCACTGCTCCCCCAAACAGCAAAGCCCTAAGGAAGATGGAGCTTCAGGACCACTGGCTTCTGGCACAAGACTCCATTTCTGAGACTAGTGTCATTCAAGAACCTTTCCCTTTGATCTGAGCTGAATGTCATGCTGTTTCTTGAGAAGGGTTTACAGACTCAGTGTACTGGGAGTCTCATGTTCTCCAGTCCCATGTTTGCTGTTCAGTCGCTCAGTCGTGTCCAACTCTTTGCAGCCCCATGGACTGCAGCACCCCAGGCTCCCCTGTCCTTCACTGTCTCCCAAAGTTTGCTCAAATGCATGGCCATTGGTGATGCCATCCAACCATCTCATCCTCTGCCACCCCCTTCTTCTGCCCTCAGTCTTTCCCAGCATCAGAGTCTTTCCCAACGAGTGGGCTCTTCACATCGGGTGGCCAGAGTATCAGAGTTTCAGCTTCAGCATCAGTCCTTCCAGTGACTATTCAGGGTTGATTTCCTTTAGGATGGACTGGTTTGATCTCCTTGCCATCCATGGGACTCTAATGGGTCTTCTCCAGCACCAGTCCCGTGTATCCTTGTTATTATCTATAAATTCATTTATGAGAACACAGTTGTACGCATTGTGTTCTCAGTCTGAGTTTATGAGCCATCCACTACAGTACACTCTGAAAAATTCTGTTGGTAGAAATTCATAAAAATTGCACATTTCTAGCTAAAGGAGCAGTGAACCTTTTGGCTGTGTGCGCTCAGTAGACACAGTGGGTTACATCGAGTCATCTAGGTTCATTTCGATTCAGGTAAAGGAAGCAGCAGTCCTGGAGGGAAAAACACAGACTTTAAGACAAATAAATGGGGATTCAAATCTCGGCTCTCTATTTATCAGTCCTGCAAGTTTGGGAAAGTTATATAACTTTTGTCAGCCACAATGTCCTCTTCAGTAATGAGGTCAGCAGTCACAGGCCAAAGGTTTCTTGTGAAGATTAAATGCAGATTCTTTTGAGGAGGAGAGGGCATCATCTGCTTGGGGAAAGCCACTGGGATGAAGAATAGAATGCTGAGAGCAGAACCTTGGCAGCAGTCAGCTCAGCAGAAGAGAGTAGCAGAAACACCGTTCTACTGGGACTTCCCTGGTGGTCCAGTGGTTAAGATTCTGTGCTACCAAAGCAAGGGGTAATGGGTTTGATCCCTGGGTAGGGAACTATGATCCTGCGTGCTGTGTGGCATGACCAAAAATCTAAAGAAAGAAAGAAATAGGAAGAAAAAAAAAAGTAAATTGAAACAAAAACGAAAACATCACTCTGTTTCAGTTGAGGGAGACCTGGTTGTGGTTCTGATGGGCAAGAAGATGGAAGAACTGAGGCAGAGGACAGAACCAGCAAGTGGGTGGGAATGCGACCACATAGGAGGGGAGGGCCCTCACGTGGCCCAGACTAGAGGTCAGTTTGAAGTCATTTGCCTCGTCATAATCTAGTCCTTCACTCTGTCTGCCTGTTCGCCGACTCCCAAGCGTGAAACTAACCTTTCACTTCAAAACACTTATATTTAAAATGTTTTTGAGCGACTTCCCTGGTAGCCCAGTAGTTAAGACTCCAGGCTCCCAGTATAGGGAGCAAAGGTTCAATCCCTGGTCAGGGAATTAAGATCCTGCCTACTGCACTGTGCAGCCAAAAAAAAAAAAAAACACATTTCTGAGAGTGAGCTTTTTATAGATGTTTCCTGAAGTGATGTGTTCCTGTCTGGGTCCGTGCCGAGCAGAACAGATGTTGTCCTCAGTCATTCCAATGGTGACAATGGGTGCAGGACATCTGCTCCCACACCAGGCCTTGGGTTAAGCTTTGTACACGAAGCGCTGTACCTTCTTTCATCCGCAGGAGGACCTGTGAGATGGGTCCTGCTAATGCCTATAGTTTTGCAGATGGGGGAACCAAGCCTTGAATGGGTTATGTGGGCTGCTCATACTCAGATGGCCAGAAAGTGGGGGAGGCTGGGCTGGACTCTGGCCATCTCAACTCTGGAGTTCATACTCTTGATCACTGTATACTAAGTTCTTTCTACGTGTAGGACCCTGGGTCCAAAGTGCCAACAGGGCCGAACATTTTAGTCAAGAAATCGTGCCAAGGAGTTTTGGCTGCAACAGAGGTTGGAGGCTTGTGGCGCCTGAATATCTCAGTAATATCTTATTCCTGTTGTTCAGTTGCTAAGTTGTGTCTGACTCTTTGCAACCTCATGGTCTGCAGCATCCCAAGCTTGCCTGTCCTTCACCATCTCCTGGAGTGTCTAGGTTGTTTTTATTCTCTATAGTGTAGGTGACATTGATGACTGGTATGATTAAAGATAAAATTTTGTGGAGCTTTCCTTTCTCTTCCTCTTCTTCTCCATGCAAAGAAAGAATGAGAAACGTGATGTATGCTACCCTATGAACATAGAAACTGAAGCATGCTCTGTGGTTACTAGGGACATTACATCGAATGGAGACTCCTGATAGTTGAGGCAAGTGGGTCTACCTAGAGCCCCAGGCCTAAGTCCTTCTATTGCTCAACATGCTTGTACAGTAAGTCCCCTACATACAAACCCTCAAGTTGAGAACTTCCAAAGATATGAACATGCATCTGGTTCCAGCAAGGAACCAAAACCTGTGCCATCAACGCCAGATGTGAGCAAAAGAGCAGCTTGTCCTCTGTCTCCTATTGCTGGCAACCCTTCAGCTCTCCCATCTCCCACCTTCTCTCCCTTCCCCAGTCAGTACCTCTTCTTGCCTGTTCACTTGATGCCAGCCCCTGTATGCCAGCTGCTGTACTCTGCTACTGTACTTTTCAACGTACCATCCTGTAAGACTGAAAATGTTTTCTCTATTTCTTGTGTTTGTTGATGTGCTATTTGTGTGAAAAGTATTATAAACCTATTACAGTACAGTACTATACAGCTGATTGTGTTAGTTGAGTATCTAGGCTAACTTTGTGGACGTGCAAGCAAGTTTGACTCATGAACACGCTCTTGGAATGGAACTCATTCATATGGAGGGGATTTACTGTAGACTCAAGTGGGCTGCCGTCTATGGGGTTGCACAGAGTCGGACACGATTGAAGTGACTTAGCAGCAGCAGCAGCAGCAGCAAAGTGGCTTGATTCTCCCATCAACGTTTTCACTGGGTTGCAACTGAAGTTCAGTGCTGAGAACAACAACAATTTAAAAAAACAAAACAAAACAAAGGTGAGGGACTGACCAGCAGGGAACTGAACTGTCCCTTTGAGATGTTATATGTAGCACTTGTTTTTTGTTCAGTCGCTCAGTTGCATTGACTCTTTCCACCCCACAGGCTGCAGCAGGCCAGGCTTCCTTGTCCTTCACTATCTCCTGGAGTCTGCTCAAACTCATGTCCATTGAGTTAGTGATGCCATCCAATCATCTCATCTTCTGTCATCCTGCCCTCAATCTTTCCCAGCATCAGGGTCTTTTCCAATGAATTGGCTTTTATATAATTATATTCTTGCCTGGGAAATCCCATGGACAGAGGACCCTGCCAGGCTACAGTCCATGGGGTCGCAAGAGTCAGACATGACTTATTGTGTAAACCACCACCACATATGTATAATATACATGTGGATAAAGAGTCAGCCTGCAATGTTGGAGACATGGGTAGACAGGGGTAGACATGGGTTCAGTCCCTGGGATGGGAAGATCCCCTGGAGAAGCAAATGGCAACCCAATCCAGAATTCTTGCCTGGATAATCCCATGGATAGAGGAACTTGGCGGGCTACCGTCCATGGGCTCGCAAAAGAGTCAGACATGACTCAGCACGCATATACACATATATAGTTTAACACTATGAATATTCATAGGTGTGTTCAGTTATTTTAATACATAATTATGAGACTGGGGAAGCGAAGAAGGATTATGTCTATCTCAGTCTAAAGTAAAAAAGACCTTGTTATTCAGAGCACAGGGGCCTGCTTCCACATGGTGGTCGCTGTCTCGGGTTGGGTTACAAGCTCCTTTCTTAAGGCTGACTCTGCAAACATGACTTTGAACAGCCAGGCAGTGCCACCTCTGCACAGAGCTCCTGAGAAGGCTTGTACATCTTTGCATCCTTCTTCAGCAGTCCTCACGGCACTGAGCTCAGAGCTGCGGATGGTACGGTACGTGTCAAGCCCTCTATCCTCCCTGTGAGAGCTTTGATCAGGGATGTGGTCAAAGGTGAGGCGTCAGAACTGGTTCCCCACCGTCCCTGTGATCCTCATCCTTGTCTCTTCCCAACAGGAATTGCCCTCTCACTGTATCTGGCAGGCAACTAGAGCCCTGCTTTCATGCACTGGACAAATACACATTGAATCCTCTTCTATGCCAGGCATGGTTCTAGCTGCTGGGGACAGAGTGATAAACAAGACAAGCAAGTTCCCAAATCTGTGGGGATTATAGTTCTCCAGAAGAAGCAAATATTAGACAAATAGTCATGCAGATCAACATATGTTCTGAGATAAATGCAAACCATGTTATAAGAACCTGGACAGAGTGTGGTGGGCTTCCCAGGTGACTCAGTGGTAAAGAATCCCCCTGCCAGTGCAGGAGATGCAGGAGACAAAGGTTTGATCCATCATCAGGGATGATCCCTTGGAGTAGGAAATGGCAACCCACTCTAATATTCCTCCCTGGAAAATTCCATGGACAGAGGAGCCTGGTGGGTTTCAGTCCATGGGGTCACAAAAGAGCTGGGCAGGTCTGAGCAACTAAGTGACTCGATGGATGTGAGTCTGACTGACCTCCGGGAGTTGGTGATGGACAGGGAGGCCTGGCGTGCTGCGGTTCATGAGTAGGTCTCCGGGTAGGTAGGGCAAGACAGTTAGGACTTTTGAAGAATTAAAAGAAGATGTGGGAAGGGAGTGCTATAATGGGGCCATTTGATGGTATTGGATGAGTGGACAGGGAGAGAGATCCATCAAAGTAAAGATTTCAGGTTTTATTCTAAGTGCCAGGATGAGCCATTAAAAGATCTGGAAAGTAAGGAACATGATCATACTTGTGTTTTTTAAAATATTACTCTGGCTACTGTATTGAAGTTGTCTTGGATGGAGACAAAGTGGAAGCAAGGATAGCAGATGCGAGGTATGTTGAAATAGTGAGAGGGAGGGCTGACATTGGCTTGTTGTGGGGTTGTGGCTATGGGGTGGGAAAAAGGCCAAGGATCCTCTCTACCTGCTTGTCTACCTATTTGCCTATCTATGTAGGTATGGGTACATCTATCCATCCTTTCATCCACCCACCCACCCACACATCCACCCAACCTCCCTCCCTCCCTCCATCCATCCACCTACCCAACTACCATACCACCCATCCTATCCATCCATCCTTCCTTCATCTACCTACACTCCATCCATCCATCCATCCATCCATCATCCATCCACCCACTCATCCACCCAACCCTGTCTCAATCCATCTATCTATCCACCCATCCACCACCCACCCGCCCACCCACTTAACCCCCCTCCATCCATCTACCCATCCTCCCATTTGCCACCCACCCATCCACTCCACCTGCCTCCCTCCCTCCATCCATTCATCCACCATACCATCCATCTTCAGCCATCCATCCGTTCTTCCTTCATCCATCCATCATCCAGCCATCATCATCATCTGTCCCATGTTGCATAAAATCCACTTGCTCATTTTTTTAGTGCATCAGTGAGCAGTGTCACTGTATTTAAGTCCTACAGAAGTCACAGCGCTGTTTTTGTCTTGTTTTGTGATTTTTCTATATTGCTCCAGGAATAGGCAGATAGTTCTTTCTTCCCCTATTAAAGTTTGCTTGGAGGCAGTGCTGTTGGCTCCCTCATTTCCCTTTGCTGCTGTTTACCTCAGATGACACTCTTTGCTTTTACATAAGTTCCTCATGTACTGAAGGCTGACATTCTTAATCATTCTGTCACCTGTGTTACAGCGGGCTGCTGAAAAGATACCAGGTACGCCTGCAGGAGCTCAGGCCGTCTCAGCAGTTTGTGGAGCTCCAATGGGATGTGAGGTGGTGGGGAGGTAATTAGTTTAGCCAGATGTAAATGGAAGAAGACTGAAGACACCACTAATATGTGGATGCCTGGGAGGAGGGGTGGCCGGCTTCCTTTCAGATTTGAAGAAGAATAATTGAATCTATAGCTATGAAAATGAAAGCAACATTAAGAGACTTTTATGGCAGTGTATGAGGCGGGAAGAGCTAAATTCAATCAATGTGAATTTACTGAGTGCTTATTATGTACCTGTCACTTTGTGAGGCATTTTAGCCAAACAAAGGGGAAAATAATAGCAGGACATAAATAAGTCTTTATATTCTCCGTGGGAAGTCAAGATTTCAAAATGGGAGGATGCTTCAAGCATATATTAGAAAGGTCGAGTAGCAATTATAAGCTGTATTAATAGGTAGCACTATTAGAGCTTTGACTATGCGACTCTGTGACTAGGACTAATTTACTTAACCTCTCTGAACATCAAGTCTCTCCTTTATGAAATGTTCATATGACAGCACGGAATGCCATTGCATACACAGAGACACACACAGACGCATGCACACACACAGACACATAGACACACACACACACACACAGGTTGGTTAGGGTTCTTCAGGGCTGCACTGGTAGTATTGTGCCAGGTAGGCAAGTGAAGAAAATGCCCTTCACTAGATTTTTTTTAAAGTCTACCATTTTAGCAAATTATTTAAAATATCTACATGTTTAGAGTAAGTCAGCATAAACCTTGACATGGACTAGACAACTAAATAGGTGTTGAAAAAAACAGTAAAGATAAGGCATCCAGTCCCATCACATCATAGCAAACAGAAGGGAGAAACAACGGGAAGCAGTTATGGTTTTTCTTTCCTTTGGCTCCAAAATCACTGTGGATGGTGACTGCAGCCATGATATGCTTGCTCTTTGGAAGGAAATCTATGACAAACCCAGACAGCATTTGAAAAAGCAGAGATATCACTTTGCCGACAAAGTTCTGTATAGTCAAAGCTGTGGTTTTTCCGTGTATGGATGTGAGAGTTGGACCATAAAGAAGGCTGAGTGCTGAAGTATGGGTGCTTTCGAATTGTGGTGTTGGAGAAGACTCTTGAGAGCCACTTGGACTACAAGGAGATCAAACCAGTCAATCCTAAAGGAAATCAACCCTGAATATTCATTGGAAGGACTGATGAAGCTAAAGATGATGCTGAGGCTAAAGCTCCAATAGTTTGGCCATCTGATGGTAAAGAGTTGACCCACTGGATAAGACTCTGATGCTGGGAAAGGTTGAGGGCAGGAGGAGAAGGCAACGGCAGAGGATGACATGGCTGAATGGCATCACCAACTCAGTGGACATGAATTTAAGCAAACTCTGGGAAATAGAGAAAGACAGGGAAGCCTGGCATGTTATATAGTCCATGGGGTCGCAAAGACTTGGACATGACTTGGCTATTGTACAACAGCAACAAAGATTTTCCTGACAGTGCACACTTCTCTCCATTACATAAAAGGTATGGGGCTTATGCAAGTGAGTATATTAGCTGCCATTTTTCAAAGCATGGGCCTTTGTATTAATAGTAGATCTTAGTAGTTGAAATCATACTGAAGTCTTCCTTGTATTCCATTTCTGACATCCATGATATATACTGACATTCTCAGGGTCCTAATACATCTTTCCTGTACATCTTGCATGTTGAAGGTTTGTTTTTTTGGTTTTTGCATCTGATACACAAGATTTCACCATTTCTAGTCTTTTTGTGAATTCAGTTCCTTTTTAAACATCTCTCCTTATCATTCTAACTTCTCTTTTACCTCGCAGTCATTTCTATCATTTGTCTGACTCTTCGCTAGCTTTTCATTCTTATTTTCAGAATTCTCTCTGTAGGATGCACTCATAATTTCCACACAACTGAATACTCTTAAAGTTTTTATTTAAAAAAAATATAGATATTTTCTTACATGCTGTGTTGAAAATAAGACAACAGGAGTCACATGCTAAGCTTCAGGTTTCTCAGAAATAAAATCTTAAAACAAGTCAGTCAGAAATTGCCTGATCAACACTGGTTATCTGCCCAATAGACTGCTATCCCCTAAAGGAAAGTAACCTTGAAATAAACAATCCCTTTTTTTTGCCGAATATAGCTGCCTTGTTCCAGCTCCCTTCTGCCTATAAAATCTTTCATTTTGTACAGCTTTTCAGAGCTCCTTTCCGTCCGCTTGATTAAATGCTGCCCAATTCATGAATTGTTGGATAAAGCCAATAAGATCTTTAATGTTTATTCAGTTGAATTTTTAAAATAGTTTTCATTAAGTTTAAGATTGGTGATGTATATTTAAACATATCTCATAGGCATTATAACTTGGTTTCTAAAACATATTTTATAAATAAATGCTTAGAATCACAGAGCATTTTTCTTAAGAAGAATCTGCATATCACCTGACAGTTACATTATTTACCAATTAATAGAAAAGTGATTTATCATATCACTAGATGATTCTCTATCTCCTCATTCATTGGCGGAAGAAAAGAAAACCACCTTTCATTAACCATCAGAAGGACATAACTACTTTATACCCTGAGGGCTAAAGAACAATTTAAGTGAATTAAAATTACTTTTATTTTTACAGTGATGGGGTCGGAAATGGAATGGCTAGACTCAGAAGGATTTTTCTAGAGATGGATTTTAACAGTTGAATAGATTTTCCTTGATTAAAGAAGGAAATAAGAACTTGGAGAGGAAATGCAAGTATTACTTTAGGGTTATTGAGAAAATCTGGCTCACGGAGCTGAGCAGGACAAGGAGAACTCGTCAGCCACTCGAGACAAGTTGTTTTATTAAAAGTCAACTGAATGTGCCAGAATGGTCGTTCTCTACTGAGAAGTAAGGCTCAAATTCCCATGGATTTCGGCGTTCTCGAATCTGAGTATCTGGATTGACTTGTACGGAGATTCGTATCTAGGCTTAGTGAAATCAAACTTAAGACAGAGGGCGGGCACATAGATTTCTTCTTGCTTGCCAGGTCTGATGAAGAGAGGCTTCCTGTAGTTTTGTTGAGGAGAAGGCATCTGAGCTCAGCAGGCAAGTGCTGTGATGGATTAGCAATGTCTTCCAGGTGTACAGGAAGGGGGCGGGGTGGCAGCTCTCGAGCCAAGTATCACCATCCTACCTGAAACATCCTTCCCTTGTGGTCGGAGACAGGGGGTGCTGTTTGCTTCTGGGGACCGTGTCCACTTGACTTGGTGCCTAAGTATTAAGATGATTTCATTTCATTAAAACTGTCAAGCAGAGGGGAGCGATGGCATCTTAGAGCCCCGTGAGGATACTACGGTTTACTTGGGGATACCTATTAGTGTTTCTAACCCAATTCCTTTTCAACACAATGGTTTAATTGTAGGAAGAGTTGTTTAGGGAATACTGTTTGATGGGGTTTAATCAATTTATGCTATTGGCTTCTGCTGCAGATTATATCGTTCAACACACAGGGCAGACTTGATTCCATTCATCTCGGGGAAAGGCGATTTAGAATGGAATACAGCGGCTTTGAAGCTGCTGTTCTCATTTCTGAATGTGGATGGGTCCCAGGTGGAAGGTCTTGGCACTGTGTGCTGCTGTGTCCTTCCTGAATCTCTGTAAGCAGATGCTTGATCAGAGAACAGAGCCAGCGAGGGGAGGAAGTTGTCGAGATGTGCTGTTGGTAAATGTGTCTAGGGAGACTGACGTTTTCTTAACCACCCCTCTTAATCATAATAAAAACGTAGTGAATTTGAAAATTTAAAAATAGATAAAAATGAAAAATATATCATAAAACCGTATAACCTGCCTTACGATACATTTTTATCAAACTGTTTCTTTTGTACTGGAGTATAGCTAATTAATGGGCTTCCCTGGTGACTCAGACAGTAAAGAATCGGCCTGCAATACAGGAGACCTGGGTTAGATCCCTGGATCGGGAAGGGCCCTTGGAGAAGGGAATGGCAACCCACTCCAGTATTCTTGACTGGAGAATCCCATGGACAGAGGAGCCTGGTGGGCTACAGTCCATGGGGTCACAAAGAGTTGACCAACCACCTAGCCAATTAACAATGCTTGTGGTAGTTTCAAGTGAACATTGGAAGGACTCAGTAAATATATATGTATCCATTCTCCCCTAAACCCCGCTCCCATCCAGGCTGCCACATAACATTGAGGAGAGTCGCAAATGTTAAACAATAGGTCCTTGTTGGTTATCCATTTTGAATATAGCAGCATGTACATAACCTGCCCAGGAAAATGAAGTTATGATTGCTGGGGCGGGGGGCAGGGAGGGAGAGTAAGGGAATCTGGGAAGGTCATGTGATATTTTGTGCATCTGTTATCACGTGCATTACCTGGTTTTCTAGGTGTATAATAAGCATCAGTGGCAGATGAGGGAAGCAGGGAGCCAGGGGAGCAGAGCTGATGAGCTGTAGACTCAAGCCGCCATCTTTGAAACCAGAATCAGTTGGTTAGCAGCTTCTGGTCCTCTCTGAGCTTGGACTTTTTCATCCAGAAGATGAATCAACAAATCAGAAGGATTAGTAACTGTTACTGATCTCTAGTCCTTCTTGCTGATAAGGTCACTGGATCAGAGAAGTCAAAACCCATAGGTGGTAAGTGTCAGAGCTGGAATTATCCTTTGGAGCTCCTAAGAGACAGTACATTGTGAAGTTCTGTAGGGAGACCTGGATTTATTATCTGAATATGGGCCAAATTTTGAATCTAAAACCGGTCCTTCAGCTCCAACCTTGGCACACACTATCTGTGAGCTCTTTGCTGATTTCAAACTTCCCTTGGCCTCAGTCTCCTTATCTAGGAAAGCCTTAAAGTTCCCTAAAGGGCTGGTGTGAGAATCATGTGATACAGCAGATGTCACAGTGGTTTTCACAGCAGAACGCACCATGCTGATGGAAAGTAGCGATCCAAGCAAGACCAGATGCGTGGCTGCAGAAGAAGGGCAGGAACGACATGGAACATCCCTTAGCCCAGGAGCACAGCTAATCTAGAATGAACAATTCCAGGCTGCTTGGATCCTAGCTAGAGTTATATCATATCTGATAAACATCAGATTCAGTAAATATTATTTATTGAAAGTTTACTACGTGTAAATTACTCTTCCCATTTTCTTTTGTAATTAAGGGCTGCTTCTAATACAATCCCTATCTTAGAGGAATGTAAAATTGCATTGAGAAAAGCATTTTTCAATCTGACCCATTTTTTTTTTTTTTGGAAACTTAAAGATTTAGAGTAGTTTTTATTACTCAACAATTTCTTTCCATGAGGCGATACTAGAAATGCTATATATATAATGAACTTAGGATTTTCCTAAGAAGTATTCTCTTAGCTACATTGGGCCCCCTTATTTCCCTCCCCCAAATACCAAAAACGTATGCCCCTACAATGTCTAATTGTCTTCTTAGTGGTGCATTTAGAGTCAAAGATGGTGATGCCAAGTCTTGTCCATGTCCTGCTTTCCCGACAGGGATAGTTTCTGAAAAGGGGATCTGGGGTGAGAGGCATGAATCACTGCCGTTTTTCTGTGAAAAGCCAAGGTTGTACCAGGGTGACCCAACCTGAAGCAAACCTAAAATATGAATGAATGATGGAATGAGGATAGGAAACTACGCTGCGGGCTGAGAGAGTCGAGATCGTACAGAAGTTACAGGGTACGGATGGATGAGAACCAGTGATTCAGAAGTCAGTCTCTTAGCAGAGCGTGTAGCAGGTGAGCACTCAGAGAGTCTGAAATAGCTGCAGGGGATATGGGCCTTCTAAGCTGTGCCTCTTGGGTCAGTAGCTAGGGGTCAGGGCAGACAGCAGTGGAGGCTGGAACCAGTGGTGTGCACACTGTGCTGCAGGGGCCGCTGCAGGTGCTTGTGTGTTGGCAGAGGTTATTTTCTGCACAGAATGTGTAGCAGAGTGTAGAGCACTCTCCCCTGTGCAGCCTGGCAGAGGCAGGCGTAGAGTCTATAAGGACACATGTCTTACACATGTTGTAAGACACCCAGTACCACTTGCTGTCTCTACTTTGTCTCTGATAAATACATGTTTTAGGAAGGATTGAATAATCACTTGGCATCATGCATCTTTACAAGGCCATCTCTGTGAAAGGTGTTTTAAAGGAGCACCAGCAGAGACCAGCATAGCAAAAGGGTCCTGCACTAAGAGGAAGTCTTTTCCTTTCGAATATCCCTACAAAGGCATCTGTTTGTCTTCCTGGTGGGCCAGCATCCTCTGGGAACCAATCAGTGCTTATCAGGAAGGCAGTGGGCTCTTATCTCAATCCTAATTCATGCCAACTCACTAAATGGGTCAGGAAAGGACAATTTTAATTCTCACACTTTGGTTTTATGCTGTATGAGTTATAGGCAACACTAGACACTTTCATCCAGGAAGTCTGCATTCTGGAGAAGGCTCTTGAGAGTCCCTTGGAGATTAAGGAGATCAAACCAGTCCTACAGGAAATCAATCCTGAATATTCATTAGAAGGACTGATGCTGAAGCTGAAGGTCCAATACCTTGGCCACCTGATGCGAAGAGTTGACTCACTGGAAAGGACTCTGATGCTGGGAGGGATTGGGGGCAGGAGGAGAAGGGGACGACAGAGGATGAGATAGCTGGATGGCATCACTGACTCAATGAACGTGAGTCTCAGTGAACTCTGGGAGTTGGTGATGGACAGGGGAGGCTGGCGTGCTGCAGACTATGGGATTGCAAAGAGTCTGACAGGACTTAGCAACTGAACAAATAGCAATCTGGCAATGACAATAACAAGATTCTGTCCTTTGCCATTAAATATAATATTTTATGAATGTTTTATTATCTCTATCCCTTCCTGTTTTTAAGATTTTTTTTTTAATGTGGACCATTTAAAATTTTTATTGAATTTGTTACAATGTTGTTTCTGTTTTATGTTGTTTTTTTTTTGGCCGCAAGGTGTGTGTGATCTCAGCTCCCTGACTAGAAATCGAACCTGCCTTCACTCCTTGCATTGGGAGGTGAAGTCTTAATCACTGGACCACCAGGGAAGTCCCATTCCCCACCATCCTCGAATGCCTTCCCCCTCCAATCCATAAACATATACATGCCTATTTGCTCCATAATTATAAGCTTTTAAAGGGATTATATCAAGATTACCTACCATTTATAGCACATTACTACTTTAGCAACTTTCCATGCATTAAAGTTTATTAAGGTGCTGTCTATGGTAATCCTTGAAGCTACTTACTAGAATACCACTTTGCAGATTTTAAAGCAAAAACTCCAGGGGTGTTCCTGGGTAAGAATCTGAATTTTGAATAGGCACACAACATGATTTTTATTAACATTTTAAAACCACAGCCTTATATAGATAAAGCCAAGGCTAATTCTCATACAATCTGAACATTAGAACCAAAAATTTTTTTGTAAAACTTGGTCTCTGGGTGAAACTTAAGTTCTGTTTTTTTTTTTTTTTTTTTTTCTTAAGAGAAAGAGTGCTTCAAAGGTTAGAAATCCCCAACAGAGAATACCTGGCCACATAATTCTGAACTTATTGCTCTTTTAAGATACAGAATAGCACCCAAGAGACCCAAAAAAGTTCATTCTTCTCCAAAGAACCAACTTTTCTAAGTTGATATCATTATCATAATTTACGTTTCTTTTTGAGAGTGCAGAACATTTCAAACACTACAGAAATTTATCCAAAAGCATTTAACATTTGCTTTTGACATAGGTGTATGATAAAGATTTGCTTCACTGAATGACTGAGTGAAGAACCCATCTCATCACACAGGAAAATGACGGAAATCAGCTGGGAAGTATGGTGTGTCATGGGACTGACTTAATCACAGAATTGGGAAACGCTCAGGATGTAGTCACTGGAATAGACGTAGATGATTAAAGAGAAGTATAAGAGTGGAAGGAATATACTAGAAACATGTGCACATGCAGTAAAAGGTGATGAAAAGTTAAGTCTATTGATTCATTTATGTTTTATCGTGTGCCTACTGTATGCCACGCCCTGTACTGCTGAGGAAGACAGACTTGATAAGGTGATCAGACACCCCAGATTTCCCCGAATCAAAAGATTTCCTGAGAGGTGGGACTTCTGCACTAAAACCAGGCAAATGCTGTGATAGCTAGGATGTGTCCAACGCTCTGGACTTGAAGAAGTGCTAACAAGTATGATGGATGTTATAGGTGCTATGGGATCATGAAATGGGCATTGAATCCTCCGAGAGGACTCAGGAAGTTTGGGTGTTATGGGAAAGTCAGAGATCACTCACCCTTCACTGAGGTCTGAGCAGGACCAGGCTGGGAGAGAAGACCATTCAAGGGGGCAGTTCAGCATCTTTGGGGGACTGTGACCCAGGAGCCTGAGAAAACTCACAAGAAGAGGGGTGAGGGGTGAACAGAAAGTGCTACAAAATGCAGCTGCAGAACTGGGCAATGTCCAGCCTTGTTTGGTACTTAGAGGGCACGTATTAACTTCCTACTAAGTGCAGGTGTTGTTGGTTGAAGCTGGACTTGGTTTCTTCCCGGCCGGAGGTTGAGATCTGGCAGAGGCTGTGAGAATGCTGCATTCTGCCCACTAGACCAGTGGTCAGGGACAAGGCCCTGGCCCTTTGGCTTTGCAGAGAAGAATTCCCACAGAGACAGGAAGTGGTGAAACGAGTAAAGCGTTTATTAAGAGGAAAAGAGTTTAGTACATGTGGACAAACTCAGAGTCACACCCTTGTGGCAGTTTGAATCACTTATATTGGGCATTTCTTCCAGGATTCCTTCGACCAGTCTTCTTGCTTTGCCTGGTTCTGAGTCTGTATTTGGTCCATCTCAGGACCCTCCCACATGTGCACACGCATCCATCTCAGGACCCTCCCACATGTGCACACGCACCTCTCAGCCAAGATGGATTCTAGCAAAGAGGCCTTCAGGAAGATTTGACATCACTCCCCTTTTCACCTCCATGGAGCTTTCTAGTTGGGAAAGTCTCTTGACTTTGAGAATGACAAATATGTGGTTTCTAACCTTTAATCTTGGCAGGGCCCAGCCTACTTACTCTTGATTGTCCTGCTGTTAATATCCTGCAGTTTCTGTCTACTATAAAGAACTCCAATTTCTCACCCTTGGAGGGTGGGGACATCTACCTCCTGCCTCACTACTGCTGATATAACAAATTATCACCAAGCTTAAAACAGCACCAGCTTATTATCTTACACTTCTGGAGGTCAGAAGAATAGTCACTCAGTTGTGTCTGACTCTGTGTGATGCTATGGACTGTAGCCCACCAGGCTCCTCTGTCCATGGGATTCTCCAGGCAAGAATATTGGAGTGGGTTGCCATGCCCTCCTCCAGGGGCTCTTCCTGACCCAGGGGTTGAATCCAGGTCTCCTGCATTTGCAGGTGGATTCTTTACCATCTCAGCCACCAGGGAAACCCTGGAGGTCAGAAGTCTGGGCTAAAATCAAGATCTTAGCAGGGGTGTGTTTCTCCCAGAGGCTCTGGAGGTAGGATCTGTTGTGTTGCCTTTTCCCAGCTGCTGCAGACTGCCTGCATCCCTTTGCTCCTGGCCCTCTTCCATCTTTAGAGCCAGCGATGGAGGGCTGAGTCTTTTTCACGTCAAATCACCCTGACACTGACTCCCACTGTATCTCTCTTCTCCTTTTACAGTTTCTTGTGATTGCAGGAAACCCACCTAGAAAATCCAGAATAAGCTGTGCATCTTAAAGTCAACTGATTAGCAACCTTAATTCTGTGTGCAGCCTTAATCCCTTTTGCCATGAGAAACATAAAAATATTCACAGGTTCTGGGAGTTAGGATATGGAAGCCTTTGGTGATGGTGGGCCGGTGGGGGGTGGGGGGGCGGGGGTGGGGGGCGGTGTTGGTGGTTGGCTGGGAAGCGTGATTCTCGTGACCTTGGGGCACATTAAGGAATTTGTGCTGGGTTTGAAGAGGATTGGGATTCAGAAATGATCAAAGCCTTTCTGAGGATGGAGTGGTGGTGGTCTGTTTGCATTTTAAAGAATCACCCTGCTGTGTGTGTGTGTGTGTGTGGTGTGAGGCTGTGGAGCAGGTCTGCAGTGTGGGGACACCTGCGGGGAAGCTCTTGCCAGGCTACTGGTGACAGATGATGGGCTGGAGGATCAGGACTAGGGCTTGCACCAGGGAGATGGACAGATATAAATAAACTGGAGCTGTAACCCGCAGGTGGCGATGCCATAAATTGGAGACAGACTAAAGACAGGAGAGAATGAGGAATCCCATGCTTTTCCGTGTGTGTATTCATGAAGAAGACTATTTCCTTTATAAGCGGTCACTTTGAGACCTTGTTGTGGAAGAGATAATGATTTCAGCTTGTCTTTGCTGAGAGCATCAAATAGACACCCGTTCTGGTTTAGGTGTATAAGTCTTGGTTTCAGAATTCACATCCCTGTTTCCTCCAAATGCAACGTTTATTCCCCCAAATGCTTTTCAGAGGCGTGTTTCAGTATTTGATAAATCTCTACTGTGCGTTTCTTCAAATTTATAGACAGGAACCTTATCAGAGCCATTTCTGTTCGGTGCTTCTCCTGGACCGGTCTATGCTAATCACCTTGACATTTTGTATTCATCAGGTGTGAGAGGAACGCTTTATCCTGAATTGATGGGGACACTTGTTTCTAATGAGAAATCTGATGAAATCCAGTGCTTTGAATACAGAACATCTGCAAACTTTTGTAGCTTTAGAATTCTCCTGAAGTTGTTCTCTTCTCTTTAGAAGACGACCATGGTGGGTTTCAATGCAAAACTGCATCTCATAGTGATGTAGTTTCTCTATGTGATAAGGATTTTACTTTAAAACCCCATCAAGGAGAAGGGACATTTTCCAGTAGAAAGATATGAAAAATAAGTCTTGGTCTGTCTCGAGGTCTAATACCCCTCTCCTATTCAGTCCCCCCACCCCCAGGAAAGATCATTTCATCAGAAATTCATGCGGGGAAGAAGGCTTTTCATTCTTATTCTCATTTCCTGACATTCTTACTCTAAAAGTCATTATTAATGGAGAGAACTCTGCCTGTTAGGTAATCTGTGTCTTCCCCTAGCCTGGTGGTATTTCATTATCATTTAAATATGCCACCCACTGCTCCTTCTAAAACCTTTTGAATGGAGGGTCATTAGTAGATTTTTTTCCCCCTAAATTATGCACAGCGGTTGTTAAAGCAAGATGGTCTCTAGTGAAGCTCATTCCATGTTGAAGAAGTAGAGTGTAGACTGAGATAATTATCTGGATAATTCAGTTTCCCGTTATCTCTCCTGAAATGAAACATGTCTCTCATCCTTTCTTTTCTCCCTTCTTTCATCCCTTCTGGGTTATTTTTGCCAAAGAAAGGCACTCTCGTTTCCATGCTCATTTAAAAAAAAATTTTTTTTGAAGTGTTAGCTATTTTTTTTAAAGGCGCATCAAACTTGTAATGATCCATTTTAAAAGCAGGACTCATCTTTCCTTTCTCAGCCATTTCAGGGGATTAATTCTCTGTTTCTATGCATCAGATTCCCTTTGGGCTGAGGATTACTCCAAACTTGGACTTTGTCTTTATTCTTAAGAATCACAACCCCCTGAGAATTCAACATGCTTCTTCTCATGAAAATTGCTGGAGGTTTTCTGAGAGTCTTCTGCTGTTACAAATGTGAGCTAGGCACAATTCGCATTTTATCCTAGCAGAAGGAGCCTGTCCTGGGCATCCCTGTTTTCTGTGGAAGGAAGTGATCAGTCATTCTTGATCTCCGTTCCTCATACACAGTACTAAGGAGTGGTGACCCAGAACATGGAAACTGTCACTGGAGGACCTGCTATTAGGGCAGGCATGTCCCTGTCTTATGCAATTTTTCTGGGCCTAGAGTTTATATCTGTGAAATGGGAACAACATATGCCAATATTGAAGGTGTTGTAGTGATAAAATGTGATGGAGAGATGAAGACACCATAAACATGTGACATATTCACCTGTTTGCCTTTCAGTCTTGAGTAGACCTGATCTCATGTGGCCTTGATCTGCAGTTGCTTGAAGCAGGGTTTCGGTTCTAGGCCAGAGATTGAGGTCGGGCCATGATTGAGTCCTGAATTCCTAGCCACTAGACCAGTGGTCAGTGACGAGGGCCCTGGCCCTTCGGCTTTGCAGAAAGGAATTTCCACAAAAAAGGAAAGTCGTGAAAAAAGTGAACTGTTAATTAGGAGGAAGAAGACTACAGTACCTGGGGATAGACACCCGGGTGGGCTCAGAGTCGCGCCCTTGTGGTAGTTGGAATCACTTTTGTGGGCATTTCTTCCAGGTTCCTTGGGCCGGTCATCTTGCTTTGCCTGGTTCTGAGTCCGTATTTGGTGCATCTCAGGGTCCTCCTGTGTATGCATGCATCTTTCAGACAAGATGGATTTTCCACTGAAGAGACACTACTGTTGTGGCATCACTCACCTTTTGACTTTCAAGGAGCTTTCTAGTCAAGAAGGTTGTCTTGACTTGCAGAATGAGAAACATGTGGTCTCTTATGTCTTATCTGGACAGGGCTTAGCATCTCCTTTTTCTCACTGTTACGAAATTTCAGTTCACAGGGAACGAACTCCACCCACTCTCCCTGGGGCCCATCTATCTCCTGCCTCAGGCCCAGACCAGCAGCTTCTGCCATACTCTTTACACTGAGTCCCAACAATGTGGCTGACACGATTCTAGGAGCTGTCACCTTCAGATTGGCATTGCTACTGGCATTTGCCCTCTATCTCTGCAAGGATCAAATTATGAGCTGCTGCAGCTGCTGACCTTCCACACCCCCTGAAAGGAGTTCATGGTGGAGAGCAGGAACAAGGTGTTCTGTACTCTGGGAAGACTGCCAGAACAGGTCTTCAGATAGTCGGATATTTTCAGGAGATTTTATGAGCCCGATTCTTGTATCTCCTCCAATCTAGAAAAACACTAAACCCCTTCATGGTGATGATCGCTCCTCATGACTAGTAAAAGCTTCAGTAGACTAGCAGAAACCTTTTGGAAAATTAAATGCTTGATTGCATGTGTTCCTCTTCATCAAAATCACATAAATACTGATCCCCCTCATATACACATCTTTGGAGCAGTTTCTCGTGGCTACCAGAAATGCTGTTTCCCAGGCTCCAGTCCTCATTTGCCCCCAAATAACACCTAATCAGTCTTCCCAGGTGGTGCAAGTGATAAAGAGCTCTCCTACCAATACATGAGAAATAAGTGATGTGGGTTCAATCCCTGGGTCAGGAAGATCCCCTGGAAGAGAGCACGGCCACCCACTCCAGTATTCTGGCCTGGAGAATACCATGGACAGAGGTACCTGGTGGGCTACAGTCCACGGGGTCTCAGAAGAGTCAGACACGAACAAAGGGACTGAAAAAGTGTGCACGAACACCTAACTTGCAGCTCTTACATTGTGGATTTCTTCTTTTTGTTTAGTCAACAGAATGAGGACACACTGGGAAACAAAACTGCATCCTTGTCCTCCTGGATCTTACCCTCCAGGAGAGGAATCAGAATATAAGAAATAAGCGAGTGGGTATTTATTAAAGTGACAAATAGGGATAAAGGCTCTGATGACCAGGAAATCAGGACGTGAGGATGGAAGTGTCCAGAAGGCATGATTTTAGACTGTATATCTAGATTGTATTGGGGCCTCTCTGATGACATGGCACTTGAGCATAGAACTGAAATAACCCCATAACTGAGGCTTGTCTTGAGACTGGTGATGTTGATCACGTCAAAGGCTGACTCCTCCCAGACATCAGCAGAATAACCTCTGAATAAGATGAAGATGGGTTCACTAGTTACTGTATTAAGACAGACCTTCACAGATGGTGCTTGTAGTAAAAAACCTGCCTGCCAATGCAGGCGACATATAAGACCTGTGTTCGGAGGAGGGCACGGCAACCCAGTCCAATATTCTTACCTGGAGAATCCCAAGGACAGAGGAGCCTGTTGGCCACAGTCCATGGGGTCACAATGAGTCAGACATGACTGAAGCAACTTAGCAGGCACATAGGATGTTTCAACAGTCTTTGTTGGGGATGGGCAAAATCACAATATTTTTTGAGATTTAGAAGTGTGTTGAAGGTGGATCTTTTCATGCAGGGACTTGATTAGGAGAGGGTAAAGATTGTGATGTAATAATTTAGGATTGGTGGACAAAATAAGGCAAGGACCTTGGGAAGAAGAGTTCTGAGGGCCTTGGGGTGGAAGAGGATGTTTGATACGTGCTGTTGACAAGATGATGGGTCTTTCAAAAGTTCCTGAAATATGCCATAAAGTCATTTGGAGGTTTTGCTTTCTGGGAAAGAGTTTCCTAGAACAGTAAGGTAATATGATGAAGACAGTAAAATAATACAGTTATAATAATGCAGAGAGCAGTAGATGGTTCTGATTCTCAACCACTACCTTAATCAGTGTTATCTGTTAAGGTTTATTGAAGACTTACTTTATGCTGAGTACTATGCTTGGTCCTAAAGGTACAGCTGTGAACATGTAGGCATGTTTCTTCCATCTCATAGACTATCTATGGAAATAGACACGAAACAGACACTCGTGTGTATAATCAATTACGAATATGATTTATAGATGTTGCATAGGGAGAATATTACTTGCTATGATGATGACTTGTAAGTCAGAGAGTCCCAAAATGGTCCCGGGTGTCTGATATAATGCTTCTTGCATCAATGCTAGCTGCAGAAAGGAGCAAAGGAGAGAGGCGGGTGAAGGACACTGAACTTTATCTCAAGAGCAAGGAGAAACAGAATGTCCCTGTATGTCAATGAACATTGTGTCCCTGTATTCACGCACACGTCGGCACCAAGAGTATTCTAAGATACATTCACAGTACACAGTGACAGTGTTCAGAGTCATCCACATTGACACAGTCCATCAGCAATTGCTTGGCCTGTTCTTCTAACTAAATAGCAGTTGTTTGTTGAAAGAATGAGTGAATGCTGAATTAATCAGCACTGTGTAGTTCCTAGGTGACCTCCAACAGATCATTTGCTTATGCAAAGCATACAGAAGCTTGATAGAAGACAAGTTTGCATCCCAGACTAGCCTGCCCAGGAATGCAGAACAGCAGGCAGTTCTCACAGTCAGTCCTCAACTATTCCCTCTCCTACTGATTCAGTGGGCTTTCCTGGTGGCTCAGATGGTGGCAAATCCACTTGTAATGCAGGAGACCCGGGTTTGATCCCTGGGTCTGGAAGATCCCCTGGAAAAGGGAATAGACACCCTCTTTGGTATTCTTGCTTGGAGAATTCCATAGACAGAGGAGCCTGGCGGGCTACAATCCATGGTGTCCCAAAGAGCCGGACACGACTGAGTGACTTTCACACATTGACACACACACAAATGCAGTAGATCTGGGATGGCATCAGGTTCCTTGGGTGATTTGGATATCCAGGTAGGCTGGGAACCTCTTCTATTTGGGATTTGTCTTCAGTGACCCCTGATGGACTTTTTCTGACATCTCTGGGTATTCCTAAAAAAACAAACAAGAGCAGGATGGGGATAAGTCAGCCTATTTATATCAGCCGGTCCATTTTAACTAGGGACCTGGAAGAGGGAGGAACTGAGAGGGCTCTGAGAAAAGTTATATCTTAAGGCATCACTCTGCGCCATTTGAGGTCTTTGCTCTTTGCATATAGTGGGAGATGAGGTTGCCTTGTGATGAAATATAGGGCATGCGTGGGGTCAGGCTGTGTAAGTTCACATTTTGCCGCTGTGCAGACTTGGCCGATTTCTTTTACTCTTTCTTGTCCTATCTGTAACAGAGAGGTTATGTTGGCAAGTCCATATGTTCTTGAAGGGGTTAAATGAGATACTTCAGTGAAAAACACATAATACAGAGCCTAGAATCTAGTCGACATGCTGTCCATGGCCGGCGTTGCCCTCTCATGAAGGCAGTCACTCTACACACACCCCCCGAGAAGGCAAACAGGGAAGAGCTGATTTCAGTCTTGTGCTTTCTTGGGGGTATGCGATGGGCAGAGATGGATTTGCTTGTATTTGGAAATCAAGCACTTGAGAGGTGATTCATATCTTGAGGTCTGATTTCTGATTCTGTCAGAATCTTATAGCAACTTCCTTCATGGAAAAGAGCAGCAGTTGGCTTGGAGAGCTGATGCCATGCAGTGGGTTACTGGTGTCTCTTTTAAATTCCTATCTGAAATAACCTCTGTCTCACTAAGGCTGAACCAAGCACATCTTTATTTTGACTTACATTAGACAGGTTTACAGAGGCCAGAATAAAGGAGGAAAATGCCCTTCAGGACTCAAACCAGATAAAACTTTTTGTCATTCCCTACCCTGCCATCGAGTTGAGTGTGGAATTCACTTAGCTGATAAGGATGGTGACATTTTTCCTCTTTGAAGTTTTATCAGATATGAGTCAGGCAAAGCCATATTTACCATCTACTTTGAGTTTCAAATGTTGGATGGTGGATTTTTAAAAAAACCATGAAGATGTGAAAATCATGGTGAAATAAGCATTTGGAAACTTAAACGTTTTTTAATTTTGTATTTGGGTATCCCTGGTTAACAATGTTGTGATAGTTTCAGGTGAGCAGCAGAGGAACTCAGCAGCATGTGTGCATGTATCCATTCCTCCACCACCCAACTCCCCTCTCATCCAGACTGCCACGTAACACCGAGCAGAGCTCCCTGTACTATCCAGTAGGTCCTTGCTGGTTATCCAGTTTAAACATAGCAGTGTGTACATGACCTTCCCAAACTCCCTAACTTTCCCTTCTTTGCCTCCTTCCCCCTGCAAACGTAAGTTCATTCTCTGAGTCTCTGAGTCTGTTGCTGTTTTAGAAATGAGTTCATTTCTTTTTAGATAAAGAGCTTGAGAACTTTTAATGAATGTAAACCATGATATTGGTAAAGAATTAAAATAATGAAAATGAAATACAAACTCAGACAGTCCTAAGTACCGTTAAGAGAAATCCTTAGAGAAAAGCTCCCTGCTTGGCATGTGTGATGAATGGAGGGTACATGTTTTCGTATCGTTTACCAGGATGATACTAATATTCCTAGTGCTCAAAGTCCAGATGGCAGACAGCACAGGCATAATCTTACTGAGAGCACATCTTTGTCCCTGGAGCACAACCCCGGAAATAACAAGGAAGCAGAAAGTCTTGGTGTTTCCCCCAAGAGAAAGAGAAGCGTGAGTTGTGGGCCAGTTGTCAAGGGTAGACTTGGAGCCCTTCACGATTTCTCCTCCTTGTTTTCCAGTACTTCACAGAAGGGAATGATTAATGAGATTTCCAACTCAAAAGATTTCAGAGGTTCGTGGAGATAAGAAAGGAAGGCAATTTAATTTTCTTACCTGGAGTTCTTGCCATCCCCAGGGGTGGCACTGGGGGCAGTGGGGAACTCAACTGCCTTTGATCTCCGTGGGGGAGTTATGTGTGTCCCTCATGGACAGAATAAATGGAGGAAGGCTGACTTTCCTGTTAATTACATTGGCATCCTCAAGTATCTTTTTCAGTGTCCTTAAAAATTCCAAGAAGTCCTAAACTTGTGAGAAGAATCATGCAGCTGGTACTGGATTAAGTTTATCTGTGGGCTGGCCAAAAAGTTTGTTTGTGTTTTTGCACATCGGCTTTTAGAAAAACTGGGATGAACTTTTTGGCCAACCCAATGGAATATGGGGAGTTGGTAATGGACAGGGAAGTCTGGGGTGCTGCAGTCAATGGGGTCACAAAGAGTTGGACACGACTGAGCAACTGAACTGAATGTAATCTAGTCCCCAGCATCTCTGTAAGTACTTGTTTTGATTTAATTCAGTTCAGTCGCTCAGTCGTGTCCGACTCTTTACAACCCCATGAACTGCAGCATACCAGGCCTCCCTGTCCATCACCAACTGCCAGAGTTTACCCAAACTCATATCCATTGAGTCGGTGATACCATCCAACCATCTCATCCTCTGTTGTCCCCTTCTCCTCCTGCCCTCAATCTTTCCCAGCATCAGAGTCTTTTCAAATGAGTCAGCTTTTCACATCAGATGGCCAAAGTATTGGAGTTTCAGCTTCAGCGTCAGTCCTTCCAATGAACACCCAGGACTGATCTCCTTTAGGATGGATTGGTTGGATCTCCTTGCAGTGCAAGGGACTCTCAAGAGTCTTCTCCAACACCACAGTTCAAAAGCATCAATTCTTCAGTGCTCAGCTTTCTTCACAGTCCAACTCTCACATCTATACATGACCACTGGAAAAACCATAGCCTTGACTAGACAGACCTTTGTTGGCAGAGTAATGTCTCTGCTTTTTAATATGCTGCCTAGGTTGGTCATGACTTTCCTTCCAAGGAGCAAGCGTCTTTTAATTTCATGGCTGCAGTCACCATCTGCAATGATTTTGGAGCCCCCCCCAAATAAAGTCTGCCACTGTTTCCACTGTTTCCCCATCTGTTTGCCATGAAGTGATGGGACTGGATGCCATGATCTTCATTTTCTGAATGTTGAGCTTTTAAGCCAACTTTTTCACTCTTCTCTTTCACTTTCATCAAGAGGCTCTTTAGTTCTTCTTCACTTTCTGCCATAAGGGTGGTGTCATCTGCCTATCTCAGTTTATTGATATTTCTCCTGGCAATCTTGATTCCAGCTTGTGCTTCTTCTAGCCCAGCATTTCTCATGATGTGCTCTGCATATAAGTTAAATAACCAGGGTGACAATAAGCAGCCTTGACATACTCCTTTTCCTATTGATCTAATTACTTATAGGGAAAGTTTGCCTAACTTAGGTGGTACTCATATGCTGAGAATGACATCTTTATAGCTATATCTGTAGCTTTCTAGGGATGAACAACCCTTGTAGACTTTCTGAATCCTTTCTCTGTAGTTAATCACCACCTTTGTGAGTGCTTCATGGACACCAGAACACTTTTTTTTTTTTTTCATGAAGTATGAAATTTAATCCTCATTAACAATCTTAGGAGGTGAAATATGCTGAAAGTGTTAATCACTCAGTTACATCCAGCTCTTTGACTCCACAGATTGTAGCTGCCAGGCTCCTCTATCCATGGAATTTTCCAGGCAGGAATACTGGAGTGGGTTGCCATTTCCTCCTCCAGAGGCTCTTCCCAACCCAGAGATTGAACCAGGACTCCTGCACTGCAGGGAGATTCTTTATTGTCTGAGCCACTAGGAAGCAGATGACATTAATTCTATTTTACAAGTGAATTCAGATGAATTTTACAAATGAATTTGCACCAGGGCCTGAAACACATTGAGACCCACACTTTTGGTCAGTATTCTATTCTGCCTCCATCAGAACTGGCTGCACAGCCCTGGCATTAAGACAAGATCCTGTGCAGTGGACACTTGGCTGACATGTAGGAGCCAAAGTAAAGTTATAATATGTCAGATATGTTGTCTTATTCTTACTCCTTTTTCTGTTGTCTTTCAACCATAGTTCTGGCAAGAGTTTGTGAGGGAGGAGTTTTATGATGTAAAAGATGGAGGTCACAGAGTTCCCATTTTCTACGGGAGGAGGCCCATGGAGATACATGCAGTCCTAATAAGAGAATATTTGTGTATGGACACAGAATACACACTCATGTCATCACAGGTATGCAGGTGCATGTGCCTGAACTGCACTGTAGAAAATTAAATCAGTATTAACATCATTCGGAAATGGGAAGAAAGATGATGACCTTAGCATGTCTTAAAGCCTACAGAATGCCTGGTTCTTTGCTCACATAAAATCATTTGTTTCCCAACATATCTGTAAGAATATGTACCATTTTTCCCATTATATATCTGAATAGCCAACTCATTGGAAAACACCCTGATGCTAGGAAAGGTAGAAGGCAGGAGGAGAAGGGGATGGCAGAGGACAGTATGGTTGGATGGCATCACTGACTCAGTGAACATGAGTTTGAGCAAGCTCTGGGAGATGGTGAAGGACAGGGACACCTGGCATGCTGTGGTCCATGAGGTCACAAAGAGTTGGACATGACTGAGTGAATGAACAGCAACAGGACAGATTATGTAGCTTGTCCAAGTTTGTAAAAGTAATACGTAACACAGCCATCATAGGGCTTTCCTGGTGCTCAGTGGTAAGGAATCTACCCGCCAATGCAGGAGACGCAGGTTCAGTCCCTGGGTTGGGAAGATCCCCTGGAGAAAGGAATGGCAACCCACTCCAGTATTCTTGCCTGGAGAATCCCACGGACAGAGGGGCCTGGCAGCTGCAGCCCATGGGATCACTAAGGAGTCGGACATGACTTAGTGTCAGAAGTAGAACAACAACCACCATCTTGCACATGATATATTAACTTGTTCCCTTACATTGGGATATAAGTGTTATTTAAAAAAGCGCCTTATTCTTTTTATTGATAGGATACTTTTGCCTAAAAATCATACTAGGCATTGAATATGATGTTCTCCACCTATCTGTTGAAATAATGATCACAATTGTGATTAAACTGTTTTTGACAAATGACCAAAATTCAGTATTTATATGTAATGATGATGATCCTCAATGATCACTCATGAAGGGTAATGACATTAGAGCTTTAGTCTGATAATTTTCCAAAGACTTTTTTTTAGCCCAGGGCAAAAAGAAGAGGTTCATAAGCCATGAGTGGAGGAAGTCAAAAAGCTACAGAACAAAAATAATCATCTATTTATCCTGTACATACTTCAGGTTAGTATGCAAAGTTGTCGGT
Source organism: Tragelaphus eurycerus (assembly GCA_935064755.1). Classification (NCBI taxonomy): domain Eukaryota; kingdom Metazoa; phylum Chordata; class Mammalia; order Artiodactyla; family Bovidae; genus Tragelaphus; species Tragelaphus eurycerus. The sequence continues at coordinate 5,352,011 of CAKXYN010000101.1, forward strand.
GACTTTGAGAAATAATTCAAACAGCACTATGAAAAAAAAAAGGATAACCTGTGTGTTTAGAAATAAGGGGCATTCATCATACTGAAACAGCAAAAACTTTCAATCCCATCCATTAACTCACGAAGGCTGCAAGTTGGTTGAACGCTGTCTTGCCTATTTAGTATTTCCAGACAGGGACTGTACAGTACAAAGCAATTTGCTTTTATATAATTTCCTTCATGCTTGCAAACACAACAAGCATCACAGGGAGAGTCAGTCATGAACTGAAGAGAGAAAGGGAATGATTTAAAGTGGGAGAGTGCTTCATTTGCTTTGGGGTATGAAAAACAATTATTTCAATAGGCCGGAGTTTCTGCAGGAAGTCAGGTGAATAAGAATGCTTGTGCTGGCCCTCTGCTTTCTCAGGACTGCTTTGCCTAAGTAACTTTTTCTATTTAAAGGATTTCTTACTGAGCCATGAATGCCTTTTACCACCGTGATGAGGGCCAGATTTGCCTCCCAGAAACCTGAGAGCAGTCGTTTCATTTCCCCCTACTCCTCCCAAAGATCATCTACTCTGACCTTGCTGCTTTTATCTTTAAGTCACGTATTTGAAATGCGTTTGGAGTTTAGCCAGGATGGAGATCCCGATCTTTACACAAACTCCTTTTCAGCTCTGTGATCCGTTTTCATTTATTTGCTCATTTGAGAGAGGATTAGTTCATTTGCCTTCCTTGATGTATATTTTTGAAACTTCTTTTGTGTGTGTTTTTTTAACTTTTTATTTTATACTGGAGTAAGAACTGTACAAAAAAGAGCTTCACGACCCAGATAATCATGATGGTGTGATCACTGACCTAGAGCCAGACATCCTGGAATGTGAAGTCAAGTGGGCCTTAGAAAGCATCACTACGAACAAAGCTAGTGGAGGTGATGGAATTGCAGTGGAGCTATTCCAAATCCTGAAAGATGATGCTGTGAAAGTGCTGCACTCAATATGCCAGCAAATTTGGAAAACTCAGCAGCGGCCCCAAGATTGGAAAAGGTCAGTTTTCATCCCAATCCCAAAGAAAGGCAATGCCAAAGAGTGCTCAAACTACTGCACAATTGCACTCATCTCACACGCTAGTAAAGTAATGCTCAAAATTCTCCAAGCCAGGCTTCAGCAATATGTGAACCGTGAACTTCCAAATGTTCAAGCTGGTTTTAGAAAAGGCAGAGGAACCAGAGATCAAATTGCCAACATCTGCTGGATCATGGAAAAAGCAAGAGAGTTCCAGAAAAACATCTATTTCTGCTTTATTGACTATGCCAAAGCCTTTGACTGTGTGGATCACAATAAACTGTGGAAAATTCTGAAAGAGATGGGAATACCAGACCACCTGATCTGCCTCGTGAGAAATCTGTATGCAGGTCAGGAAGTAACAGTTAGAACTGGTCATGAAACAACAGACTGGTTCCAAATAGGAAAAGGAATACATCAAGACTGTATACTGTCACCATGTTTATTTAACTTATATGCAGAGTACATCATGAGAAATGCTGGACTGGAAGAAACACAAGTTGGAATCAAGATTGCCGGGAGAAATATCAATAACCTCAGATATGCAGATGACACCACCCTTATGGCAGAAAGTGAAGAGGAACTCAAAAGCCTCTTGATGAAAGTGAAAGTAGAGAGTGAAAAGGTTGGCTTAAAGCTCAGCATTCAGAAAACGAAGATCATGGCATCTGGTCCCATCACTACATGGAAAATAGATGGAGAAACAGTGGAAACAGTGTCAGACTTTATTTTTCTGGGCTCCAAAATCACTGCAGATGGTGACTGCAGCCATGAAATTAAAAGACGCTTACTCCTTGGAAGGAAGGTTATGACCAACCTAGATCACATACTCAAAAGCAGAGACATCACTTTGCCAACAAAGGTTCGTCTAGTCAAGGCTATGGTCTTTCCTGTGGTCATGTATGGATGTGAGAGCTGGACTGTGAAGAAGGCTAGTGCCGAAGAATTGATGCTTTTGAACTGTGGTGTTGGAGAAGACTCTTGAGATTCCCTTGGAGTGCAAGGAGATCCAACCAGTCCATTCTGAAGGAGATCAGCCCTGGGATTTCTTTGGAAGGAATGATGCGAAAGCTGAAACCCCAGTACTTTGGCCACCTCATGCGAAGAGTTGACTCATTGGAGAAGACTCTGATGCTGGGAGGGATTGGGGGCAGGAGGAGAAGGGGACGACAGAGGATGAGATGGCTGGATGGCATCACTGACTCGATGGATGTGAGTCTGAGTGACCTCTGGGAGCTGGTGATGGACAGGGAGGCCTGGTGTGCTGCAGTTCATGGGATCGCAAAGAGTTGGACACGACTGAGCGACTGATCTGATCTGATCTGATCTGATACCTGATTAGGGGCTTCCCAGGTGGTGCTATGGTAAGGGACCCATCTGCCAGTGCAGGTAGACATGACAGGCAAGGGTTCGATCCCTGGGTCGGGAAGATCTCCTGGAAGAGGGCACAGCAACCCATTTCAGAATTCCTGGGCTTCCCTGGCTCAGATGGTAGAGAATCTGCCTGCAGTGTGGGAGACCTGGGTTCGATCCCTAGGTTGGGAGGATCCCCTGGAAAAGGGCATGGCAGTCCACTCCAGTATGCTTGCCTGCAGAATCCCCAGATTCCCCAGATTCTCCCTGGACAGAGGAGCCAGGTGGGCTACAGTTCATGGGGTCGCAAAGCGTTGGACATGGCTGAGCTACTAAGCACATAATCAATTAACAGCGTTGTGACAGTTTCAGGTAGACAGCAGAACACCTCAGCCAATACGTGTACATGTATCCATTCTCCTAGAAACTCCCCGCCCATCCAGGCTGCCATATAACACTGTAGACTTCTTTTGTGTTTTCACTGACTGATATAACTAGGCATTTGTTAGGTTTCTGTAATAAACTGTAAAGTAGTAAAGGTCTTTTCAAGTGTCAGGTATTGCACTAGGGTTTAGAGCTAGAGCGGGAGGTAGACATAAGGGTGGCAGTAGGAAGCTTTCTTGACCCTGGAGAGCTTAGGAAAGATGAGTCCTTGAGTGCAAATGCATTGCTTATGGAACATTCTAAGCCCTGGTCACAATGCTTTTGAATTCAAAGGGGTTATATTGTGTGGTCTCTTATGTCCATGGCCCCTGGTTTTCTGCAGTGTCTCCTGGGTATTTGGCCCTAACATACAAATCCTTTGTGTGTTTCCACGCAGTTGAAACAAACTGATGATGAGCTGAGCAGATATTAATGTAGATCCAAAGGACACAGGGAGGGCGCCTGTCTCAGGAGGCAGAGTCCCCGTGACACAGCTCTGTCCTCCCAGCTTCTCCCCTCAGTGAAGAGCCCTGTTGTACAATTTGCCCTTCTTGCCTTCAGTCTCCTTTGCCAGACCGATGAATACACAGACATGCAAACATCCTCCTCAACCTGCTGCAGAGAGGTTTTGCCTTCTGTCTCCATACTCAGCTCGTCTCCCACCCCCAGTGGGACCCGTCTACTCCCCACTGCATCTTCTCTCTCCTGAGTTTCTTCTGTAAACCTTCCCCATCTCCCCGCCTCCACTCTGGGTCTGCTCCAGGCTCTTCTCCCCGGATGCTCCCACATGTGGTCAGGTCCGTGTTCCTGAGGTGTAGCCTTCAGTGGCTCAAGATTAAACTCCTTTCAAAGAATCCAGACCATATTTTTCTCTGTATGACCTTTCAGGTCTCTGCCCACCTCTTTTTGCATCTCCTCTTCTCTCTGTTAGAACAGCACTGGTCTTCTTTAACTCCTTCTAAGAACCTTCCTTCCTTAGATCCTTGACATTGACATAGGCTGTTCTTCTGTCTGGAATATTCCCCCTCCCCCATCTCACCCATCTCCAGATCCAAGGGTCTCTCTAACCTGGTGGTGCACCTTCAGTATTTAACACAAGGACAAACCAGCCCATCCCAAAGGAAATCAACCCTGAATAGTCATTTGAAGGACCAATGTGGAAGCTGAAGCTCCAATACTTTGGCCACCTGATTGGAAGAGACAAGTCATTGGAAAAGACTCTGGTGCTGGGAAAGATTGAAGGCAGGAGGAGAAGGGGGTGACAGAATGAGATGTTGAATGGCGTCATCGACTCAATGGACTTGAGTTTGAGCAAGCTCTAGGAGATGGTGAAGAACAGGGAAGCTTGGTGTACTGCAGTCCATGGGGTCACTTAGAGGCCGACAAGACTGAGTGGCTGAACACCAAACGTCAACTAGAAGGCTTTCATTTACTACAGAATGAATCAATATGTGAATAATCAAGGAATGAATGGAACAAAGTGAGTTCTGAGATTTCCATGGAGATAATGTTATCCATCCAATGAGGTCCACGTACTCTGCAGGTTCATGCCCCTAAAGCCATGGTGTAACTTTGGTTAGTGGACGTACATATATTTTCTTCCTCTAATAGCTACGGTGACCTAGAAGCAGTGGCATCCTGCTAGCAATGCTCATACCTTGAATCCAGAGCTCAGGTTCTAATGCCATTTCCAGTAACTCCTTGAAGTAGCTGAGTCCAGGTCTTAGACAGGAAATATACAAGATGGGCCAGGAGGATCTTATACTGCCAAAAAATAAGCAGGTGCTCAGAAAATAAAACAATGGGGATTTGACAAAGAAATAAAGGAGCCTGAAAAAGCTCCTGATGGCCAAAGTGGAACAATTTGAGCAACAAAATAAAGTTGTATTGAATTATAACCCAAAGGATAAAATATACTGCTTAGACAGTGGATTGTAAAGCAGAGACATCACTTTGCCAACAGAGGTTCACATAGTCAAAGCTATGGTTTTTCCAGTAGTCATGTACGCATGTGAGAGTTGGACCGTAAAGAAGGTTGATGCCCAGAGAATTGATGCTTTCAAATTGTGGCGCTGGAGAAGACTCTTGAGAGTCACTTGGACTACAAGGAGATCAAACCAGTCAATACTAAAGGAAATCAACCCTAATATTCATTGGAAGGACTGATGCTGAAGTTGAAGCTCTAGTACTTTGACCACCTGATGTGAAGAGTTGACTCACTGGAAAAGACCCTGATGCTGGGAAAGATTGAAGGCAAAAGAAGAGGGGGTTGGCAGAGGATGAGATGGTTAGATAGCATCATGGACTCAATGGACATGAATTTGAGCAAACTCCAGAAGATAGTGGGCTTCCCTAATAGCTCAAGTGGTAAAGAATCTGCCTGCAATGCAGGAGACCCTGGTTTGATTCCTCAGTCAGGAAGATCCCCTCGAGAAGGAATAGTCTGCCCACTCCTGTATTCTGGCCATGAGAATTCCATGGACTGTATAGTCTATGGGGTCACAAAGAGTCGGACTTGACTGAGTGATTTTCACTTTCATTTTCAGGGAGATAGTGGAGGACAGAGGGACCTGGCAAGTTACAGTCTATGGGGTCCTAAAGAGTCAAACATGACTTAGCAACTGAACAGCAACAGCATAAAATAAATTTCCATAAGTTCATACTGATGTAAATGAATTTTTGAATAAATTAATACATGCAAGAGGAGAAACAAATCTCCTGGGTAGAAGAACACCAAATAATTTACTTACATTCTTCATCCTCAAAGAAGTGAAGCAGAACTCTGCACTCTGGAGTGCTGGCTGTGCATAGTGATTTTTCCCCAAAAAGTACAGTGTGAAAAGCCAAAAAGAATAAAGCAGTTTTATGGTGGGGAAACCTGTTGGACCCCTGCTCAGCCAGGAGATCAGAGTCACATCAAGAACAGTAACTATGCTGATTGTAGGTCCCCTTGATCAGATGTGATGAACTTGGGACTTTTCCTCCGTGATCTTCCTCCCAAGACCAGTAACCGTAATCTAATAAAGAGAAAAATGTTAGACAAATCCTCATTGAGAGACGGTCTACAAAATCCCTGAGCAGTACTTCTCATAACAGTCAAGGTCTTAAAAAATAGGGACAAACTGAGAAATGGTCCCAGCCCAGAGGAGCCTAAGGGTTCAGCATGACTAAGGTGCCATTGCTGTGATACGCTCAGTGGGATCCCAGAACAGGAAAGGGACATTCAGTGAAAACCAAGGGAATCATTCCAAGAGTGGGCTTTAATGAATTATCATGTGTTGATATTGGTTCATTAATCTGACAAATGTCCCGTATCCATATGATCATAATAAAATTATTAATGGGTGTGTCCTCTATGAGAGCTCTCTTTGCAATTTTTTTGTAAATCCAAACGTGTTCTAAAAAAATAAATAAATCAGCTCTGTGAAGGGAAATGAAAAGCCATGGGCACTCATTCTTCCAGCAGTTGGTGATGGATCCCACCTTACTGCTCTCCGGGGCCAAGACTGAACTGGGATTCTGCCCTCCTGTCACTCTCCCTGGTTCCTCCCCTTGCCCCCTGCTTGTGGATTGTATTTTCCTTTGCTTCACCCAGCACTCAGCTGCTGTCACAGGCAAATATCTGACTGCCTGGCATGCTACTGTTCAACACACTGGGGAAAACAAGCCTTCTTGCTGGAGTCTGGGTCCCTGAGCAAATAAACAGAAAAGAAAAATGGTGCCTGCAGTGGGGTGACAAGGTAGAAAGGTGGGGAGGCAGACGATGGAGAAGTCTGTCATTGACTCAGCATTTGTGGAAACCTCACCCTTCTCATCTCCCCATTTGTACTATTCCCCAGTTGCCCAGCTCTTTACTCCCACCCCCCAGTTCATCAGTGAGCAAGGGAGGCTGTTGTGGCTGCTGGCAAGGTGTCCATTCCCAGGGTTAAGGGGTGGAACCAACTGTTTTGCACCTGTAACTTTCATCCTGGTTTCAGATGCTCTGCCTAAGCTCTTGAGTCTTGCATTCTGGATTCTCTGCTGAGCACTGGAAACACACTGGAACAGAAATGAGTGGTGGAAAGACTCTGGGAAATCCCAGTGGTAGTTTAGTAGCAAGCAGAGGTTTCATCTTCTCCAGAGTCTTGGAACCCTGTTGAGAGGGCAGAGGTGGAGGGTGAACTCCACGCTGTCTAGTTCACCCTCCAGCTGTGAGACTTTGGAGAAACCATTTAACCTTGATAAGCCTGATGTGCAGAATGGGGAGACACTAATCATAGCTTCTTCACGAGACTGAGTGAAGATTAAATGCGTCAATACAGATAAAAGATTTTAGGAGTGCCTGGCATCTGGAACGCTCCCAATATTGAAGACCCCCAACCCCACCCCAAATTAATTGTGTATACTTAAAATGTGAAGCAGTAATATTTCCTATTTCATCTCTTGATCTTGTCTTGTGCATCCGTGCGCAACTATGTCTGACTCTTTTGTGACCCCATGGGCTGTAACCCACCAGGCTTCTCTGTCCATGGGAGTTTTCCAGGCAAGAATACTGGAGTGGGTTGCCATTTGCTTCTCTAGGGGATCTTCCCACCTCAGGGATCATTGAACCCACAACTCCTGCGCCTCCTGCATTGCAGGCAGATTCTTTACCTCTAAGCCACGAGGGGAGCCCAAAAGTGTTGTCTTAGAAAAAAAATTAGAAATCTGTCAGCCTAAAGGTAATGTTTGTAATTGAGCAGACTTAAATTTTGTCTGGATTATTAATTTACTAATCAGTTCTGTAGATAAAGTTCAAACTGAGAAGCCTCATTTTTCCCATTATTAATCATTTGAGTATTCCATTTACTGAATAACTATTATGTACCAGACTCTGTGGTAAGTGCTGTATGTGATTGCCTCATCTTCCCAACAGCAGGAGGTAGATACTATTATTCATTTCGCTTAACCCAACATCCGAGAGGTGAGGGGACATTTCAAGTTTGCAAGGCTTGAAGCCAGGATTCAGAACAGAGCTTGCAGACTCCAACAATAACTTCTCCATGGTGATGCTGTATTGCCTGTTTGTTCAGTAACTTAGAAAAGGGTAGTAAGAGACATCTTGCATCTCCCTACTTTTCTGGGGAGAGGGGCTGATGAGGGAAGGTGCTGTTTGCACAGGTATGAAAGTGACTCGAGGCCAGAAGAGCATGGAGAATTTGAGACGCTTGCAGGAATCTTCAGTCTAAGACCCCGCAGTCTGCTTTCTCCTGTGTTTATCCCTATGCTCTGTTGGTTTCCATGGAAGGTGGGTTGTTTGGCCTTTCACTCATCCCAAGTCTGAGGAGTTAGTCTCTAATAGCTTATGGCTGAGAAGGGTCTTTTGAACCTCTCCTGGGCTTCATGAATCACTGAACATGGACATTTTCAGCTACTTGATGGGAAGATTTCCTGTGCTTTGTTTTTTGGCATTTTTAGTGCTGGAGTATAGTTGATCCTAAAGGAAATCAGTTCTGAATATTCATTGGAAGGACTGGTGCTGAAGCTGAAACTCCAATACTTTGGCCACCTGATGTGAAGAACTGACTCATTGGAAAAGACCCTGATGCTGGGCAAGATTGAAGGCAGGAGGAGAAGGGGACGACAGAGGATGAGATGGTTGGATGGCATCACCAACTCAATGGACATGAGTTTGAGCAAACTCTGGGAGATGGTGAAGGACAGGGAAGCCTGGCATGCTGCAGTCCATGGGGTCCCAAAGAGTCATATACAACTGAGCGACTGAACTGATATTCTCTGAATGAGAGAAGCCCCCACGTATTGTCACTTTTTAGCCCCACTAGCTATGCCTTGCCATTGGTGTATGGACACAATGAAGATCACTTCACCAACAAAGGGACACACTGCCTCACATCCTGTACACTTCTATTCCTATTGCCTGCTGCTTCTGTAATTTCGCAGATGTTTAGTCTCCTAATCCCTTCTACCCCAAATGTATCTTTTGTGTCATGAGCCATCCAGAATTTGACAGCCTACTGTGTGTGCCTCGTGGCATCTTCTAGTCCATGAAAGCACTGAGGATGTTTAAAGAATACACTTGAAACAATTTAGTAGTATTTATATGAATTATAAAACCTCATCTGGTGCTTAAAATTAACACTGGGAGATTAGATCATTAAATTAATGGGATGTGATCTATGTCCTCCAAGATTTCAAAAAATACCATTCTTTTAATTGTTAATTAGTGGAAGTACTGATCACAGAGCATGAGGAACAATTTTGCTTATTTTCAATGTGTTGTGTGTGATTATGTGAATTATTAACTCTGAGTGGCATTCAATTTAGTTCATTTCTGTGGCTTTATGAACTATTTCCAGTCTGCATCTGTTCTTGTTTTCAATTAAAAAATATGACATATAGATTTCAGCCTGTACCTTGCAATGAAAATAAGAAGGAAAAAAAAACTTTCTTATACTTTTATATAATTATGTAATATTTCTTTATAGAATTTGTCCCACTGTGTACCTGCCTTAAAGATTTTCCTTATAAGAAATTGAGATGTGCCAAAATTTTGGCAAAGAAAACTTGGATTTTTATTGACTGTAGAGTTAGTGCTATTATATATCTCTACTCCTGGAACCAAAAGTTCTTATCAGATTTATTGAGATTATTTTAACATTCTGAAACAGATTGTCCACACTATATTTGGAAAAAGAATCCAAGTGCAAGATAGATGTATTTGCAGCTTAGATCTCAAGTTTTTATTATAGTTGTCACGGGATATTTTTGAAAGTCTCTACTCTTCTGTTTTATAGAAATGGCAATGCCACTTAGTCCCATCCAGTTCCAACACAGTTGTAACATCCCAGGAAAGGATGGGCTATCTATTGCTTGACAAAGCCTTTGCAAAGTAGATGATGCAATTTCGGGAGTTTTGGAAATAATCTTCCCAGAAACGTACTTACTCATTATCAGTTCAGTTCAGTCACTCAGTTGTGTCCGACTCTTTGCGACCCCATGGATTGTAGCACACCAGGCCTCCCTGTCCACCACCAACTCCCAGAATTTACTCAAACTCACATCCATTGAGTCAGTGATGCCATCCAGCCATCTCATCCTCTGTTATCCCCTTCTCCTCATGCCTTCCATCTTTCCCAGCATCAGGGTCTTTTCAAATGAGTCAGTTCTTCATATCAGGTGGCCAAAATATTGGAGTTTCAGCTTCAACATCAGTCCTTCCAATGAATATTCAGGACTGATCTCCTTTAGGATCGACTGGTTGGATCTCCTTGCAGTCCAAGGGACTCTCAAGAGTCTTCTCCAACACCATAGTTCCAAAGCATCCATTCTTCAGGGCTCAGCTTTCTTTATAGTCCAACTCTCACATCCATACATGACTACTGGAAAAACTTACTCATTATAGGTTTTAATAAAAGTGTGTTCTGGCACTGGTGGCAGATTCATGTTGATGTATGACAAAACCAATACAACATTGTAAAGTAAAAAATAAATAAATAAATAAATAAAATCATTGCTATATATAAAAAAAGTAAATAAAAGCTGAAAAAAATAAAACTTAAAACAAGAAAAAAAAAGTATGTTCTGGTGTTAAGACTATTCATTTATGTTTCTAAGAACAGGGAGAGGACCCCTCCTCCCCACAGGTCTGTGGATGCCTGTACATAGACAGCAATGTAAACAGCGCCACCTACAGTTGTGCTGTGTATAGTGTGGGGTCTGGATAAATCCCGGTTTCCTTAGATTATTAAAGCTAAGATTCAGCACCTTGCATTGCATCCTGTTGTCTTCCTGAAGAATTGATGCTTTTGAACTGTGGTGCTAGAAAAGACTCTTGAGAGTCCCTTGGACTGCAAGGAGATCAAACTACTCAATCCTAAAGGAAATCAACCCCGAATCTTTGTTAGAAGGACGATGCTGAAGCTGAAGCTCTAGTATTTTGGCCACCTGATGCGAAGAACTGACTCATTGGAAAAGACCCTGATGCTGGGCAAGATTGAAGGCAAAGGAGAAAGGGAGGGCGGCAGAGGATGAGACGGTTAGATAGCACCACCAACTCAATGGACATGAGTCTGAGCAAACTCCAGGAAATAATGAAGGACAGGGAAGCCTGGTGTGCTGCAATCCTTGGGGTCGCAAAGAGTCAGACATGACTGAGCGACTCAACAACACTCATCGTGTGTCACCCACTGTTCTGTGAGTTGAAGACGGAGTTGATAACAAAACAGACAAAATCTCTGTCTCTAGGAGCTTGCATTCTAATCTACTGAATCAAATGCTTGATTCACTAGAGATCACATCTGAGGGGTAGTTACAACATACTGCCTCATACCAAATGCACAGTAATGCCATTTTCATGGTAGTAAGTGTTTTGGGTCACAAAAAGGAAGTCTTGGCCACTCCCCTCCCCCCACCATCCAAAACTTAAATGATAAACAACTTATATAATGGATTCATATCACTTCTATCTGTGAAATTCTCCTCTTTGAACACCCACCCGAGCCCCATGCACTAATCTTTTGCCTAATTTATCAGGGTAAGACTTGTACCAAAAGGCAACACTCTTACAGATGCCGTGATGCTGAGATCTGCTTTCCAAATGCTTTGGGCATTTCCATAATATTGAATATACATAAAGGATACATGGTCAGGGGTTCCTGCACTGAGGCAAGGTGCTAAATTTGTCTGATTCGAGGCCACCTGCTCGCATGTCATCTGTTGGCACCAGCCCACGAATTCGTGTGCCAGGACATATGAAATTAAGTTTACCTGATGCTCTGTGACAGCGGCTTTCTGTTACAACGTGCAAATTAGATTAGGTTAAGGTAGAGGGCAGAGGGAATGGATGGCTTCATAGATTGATACGAGAACAGTGATGGCCTTAACCAGAAGGTGACTGGTTATGATCCAGCTTGGGTCACGGGTGATCACAGGTTGCTATTACTGATGCCTGTGCGGTGACCTGTGCAGAAATGCATGGTTTATTTTTTATTGGATTTTACAGTACAGCCAAAGAGCATGTAACTGGTGGGACTTCATTGCCCTTTACTCTGGAATTTGAGGAAGGAAGGTCAAAGAGTGGAAGGGGAAGGAAGCTGAAGAAACTAGTTGTCTCTTGAATATTGTTAGGTCCTGAGTCCCAGTGAGTGACATGTGAGTTAGGGGACATTGTGGTACCCACTCCCCCATCCAGCCCCATGCTGACATGATGGTCTGTGTATCTCAAGGCATGTTTGCATAGGTATTCTCTCCACATGAAATGACCTAATTACAGACTTGAAAATTTATCAGAAGAATCCTTTTTTTAAGTTAAAGGAGGCTAATGTTGCCTCTGCCTCATTAAATAGCTCCATTGACTTCAAATGCGTTTTTCACTTGTATTGAAAATTCAGAGATTCTCAACTTCATCTGATTTTTGAAGATTATTGTTCATAATGTGGTATTCAGTTGAGTAATAAACTTTAATAAAGCATCCATGGTACAACTTAATGACATTTATTCAAAGCTTAATGGCATAAACAAAAGACCAAAGGGAAAATAGATTCAGACATTTAAGCATAATATACACAAAAACCTAAATCTTTCATTGGAAAGTTGACCAGTGATGCACAGAATGAAACAGAAATAACTATCAAAGGGATTAGCGTATGATCTAGAGAGTTTTCAAGGATGGAACTGATGGGTTTATTAATTTGCTTAAATAATTGTTTCTTCTGGAATTTCTTTTACACTACCTTCATTTTAGGTAAAGTTGAGGTCCTTTCTGGCAAGGATGAGTGTTACATTTTTGAAGGAAACAACAAGAGAAACATTCCGAAAACATTCTTAAAGTTTTTGAAGATGAAACAGAAAAAAAAAAAAAAAAAAAAAAACCTTCGGCGCTTAGCTAAGAGGCTAAAGGGAGAAACGGATTTTACATAAAAATCAATCGCTCTGTTCACTGACACCCAGTGACAGAAATAATAATTGTGTCCGTGTAGAACCAGACCCCCTTGTTACTTTTTAATGAAGTCTGTCTGATTCTGTGATATTTTTGGCCTAGGAAATGAAAGAGATGTTTTATTAAATGAAGCTAGGTCTATATAGGTAAAATGGCTGAACACTTGTATAATTTTATACCGCTCACTAAAAACCAAATACAGAAAAAATAGAGAACACGAATATAGTTCAAACCACTTACTCCCCCGCCCCCTAGAAGCCTTATCTGTGTTGTCAGTGGCACAGTGGCCCGTATTTTGCATTTGAACAATGGCAGGAAGACATTGGAAAGGAAAGAAAGGTTTTCCCTACCCCCCTCTTGAATCCTTATGCCACAGCGTCTGTTCCCTGCTGGAGTGAGAAGTCCAACTCTTTTTTGTGAGCCAAGAAAAATAGGACCTTTTTCAAATTCTGTTCTGCTAAGATGCTGGCAGAATTCAAACGTGCTTTCCCCAAACAGTGTAAAGCCTTTACCTGCTTAAAGCTGCTAAAAGCTGGTTAAAGCTTGGTTTACCAAGGTGAAAAGTTTGCTTATAATCTGTCTTGCTTTTGCTTTTATTCCCTGTAGGCTTTTCTTGTTTCCTCTCTGTCTCTCTCTCCTCCTTCCTCTCTGCCCCCTTCTTTCCTCCATCCCACTTTCTTTGCAACATTACTTAGTGCAAGCTCCGCATTATTACTTCTAACACTCACCTTTCCAAGGGTCATGCAACTCCAAGAATGCTTCTTTGTTTTAAGCAGACGTCCTGTCTTTTTTATTGAACCCACAGTGGGAACCTTCAGCTGACTGTTTTTCCCCCAGTGGATGTGCATGTATGTGTGTGTGCACACATGTAGACACGCTTTCATAGAGACATCCAGTCATTGGGAGGGTCTGTATGGTCCACTGAATTTTCAAGTGTCGCATGTGATGTGTTTGGTCAAATGACTGAGACAGAAGCATCCTCCCTCGTGTGTAATTCCTCACCCTGAATTGCACATTCAACCCCTGTTACCAAAGGGCATCGAACAGATTCCTGTGGGTTCTGAAGCTAAACTTTTTGTTTCTCTCTTCCTCAGTTGGTTGACCTGGAGACAGAGACAGAGGCAGAGGCCCGATGTCAGTGCTGGCCTGTGGAAGATTCCCACAGGAACTGGTGTGGGTGGGGTGGGGGGGTTAGTCTGTTTATGAGGACTCCCAGTTCTGAATGCTGCAGTCCACGGGGATCCAAAGAGTCGGACACGACTGAGCAACTGAACAACAACAATAGCTTCCATCCAGAGCTGAGAGAAGATATAGCAACATAGGTGTGAGGTTGTATATGAATGGGAGAGCTTAGCTCCTTAGATTGTGGCATCTCACAGGGAGTGGGCTTAGCAAAGGCACAGTCATTCAAATTGATAAGTCTATAAGAGGATTCACCTGTAAAAAAAAAAGGAGAGGCTTTGAAAAAGCTAATTGTTTTTGTTATTGCTGTTGGTTTTAATTTTTTATTGGCATATAGTTACTTTGGGCTTCCCTGGTGGCTCAGATGGTAAAGAGTCTCCCTGCAGTGCGGGAGACTGGGGTTTGATCCCTGGGTTGGGAAAATCCACTGGAGAAGGAAATGACAGCCCACTCCAGTATTCTTGCCTGGGAAATCCCACGGACGGAGGAGCCGGGTGGGCTGCAGCCCATGGGGTCGCAAAGAGTTGGACATGACTGAGTGACATCACACATAGTTACTTTACAATGTTGTGTTCGTTTGTTCTGTAAAACCAAGTGAATCTGCTCTGTGTTTGCATATATCCCCTACCTCTGGTGTCTCCCACCCCACCCCATACCCCTCTAGGTCATCACAGAGCGCCAAGCTGGGCTCCTTGTGCTATACGGCAGGTTCCCACTATCTATTTCACACATAGTAGCGCTTATATGTCAATCCCAATATCCCAATTCATCTAAGCCCCACATTCCCCCCGACCACGTCCAGATGTCCATTCTCTACATCTGCATCTCTCTTCCTGCCCTGCAAGTAGCTTCACCTGCACCATTTTTCTAAATTCCATAGATATGCATTCATATACATTGTTTATTCTTCTCATGGAGGACTTACTTCACTCCATGTGACAGACTCTAGGTCAGCACTAATTACTAGCCACATCTTCTCATGTGTGGAATTCTGCTATAAATACCTTACTGAGATTATTAGATTCTTGCAGCTAGTTTGAGATTTAGGTACTCTTATTATTCCCATTTTACAAATGGGGCAAATACTCAAACTACAGCACAATTGTATTCATCTCACACGCTAGTAAACTGATGCTCAAAATTCTCGAAGCCAGGCTTCAACAGTACATGAACCATGAACTTCCAGATGTTCAAGCTGGATTTAAAAGGCAGAGGAACCAAAGATAAATTGCCAACATCCGCTGGATCATGGAAAAAGCAAGAGAGTTCCAGAAAAAACATCTTCATCTGCTTTATTGACTATGCCAAAGCCTTTGACCGTGTGGACCACAACAAACTGTGGAAAATTCTTAAAGAGATGGGAATACCAGACCACCTGACCTGCCTCCTGAGAAATTTGTATGCAGTTCAGGAAGCAAAAGTTAGAACTGAACATGGAACAACAGACTGGTTCCAAATCAGGAAAGGAGTACATCAAGGCTGTATATTGTCACCCTGCTTATTTAACTTAGATGCAGAGTAATCATGAGAAGTGCTGGGCTGGATGAAGCTCAAGCTGGAATCAAGATTGCTGGGAGAAATATCAATAACCCCAGATATACGGATGACACCACCCTTATGGCAGAAAGTGAAGAAGAACTAATGAGCTTCTTGATGAAAGTGAAAGAGGAGAGGGAAAAAGCTGGCCTAAAACTCAACATTCAGAAAACTTAAGATCATGGCATCTGGTCCCATCACTTCATGGCAAATAGAAGGGGAAACAATGGAAACAGTGACTGACTTTATTTTCGGGGCTCCAAAATCACTGCAAATGGTGACTGCAGCCATGAAATTAAGACACTTGCTCCTTGAAAGAAAAGTTATGACCAACCTAGACAGCATATTAAAAAGCAGAGACATTACTTTGCCAACAAACGTCTGTCTAGTCAAAGCTATGGTTTTTCCAGTATTCACATATGGATGTGAGAGTTGGACTCTAAAGAAAGCTGAGTGCCAAAGAATTGATGGTTTTGAACTGTGGTGTTGGAGAAGACTCTTGAGAGTCCCTTGGACTGCAAGGAGATCCAACCAGTCCATCCTAAAAGAAATCAGTCCTGAATATTCATTGGAAGGACTGATGCTGAAGCTGAAACTCCAGTACTTTGGCCACCTGATGGGAAGAACTGACACATTGGAAAAGACCCTGATGCTGAGCAAGATTGAAGGCGGGAGGAGAAGTGGATGACAGAGGATGAGATGGTTGGATGGCATCACCGACTCAATGGACAAGAGTTTGAGTAAACTCTGGGAGTTGGTGATGCACAGGGAGGCCTGGCGTGCTGCAGTCCCTGGGGTCGCAAACAGCTGGACACAACTGAGTGACTGATCTGCACTGAGCCACGGGTAGTTGCAAGGACAGGCTGAAGTTTGCAGAAGTAGCATGAGACAGACACCAGTTTCTTGTGATTGCAGGAGTCAGCCTCCTGCCCTTTTCCGTCTTACAGGACTCTCAAAGCTGCTTTCTGTATGGTGCTTCATCTCCACTTGCCGCTGTGGGTACTGTCAACGGGACGCACTTCCTCTGTGTCTGCTTTATAAGTGCACGTGATGAGAGGATGCACACTTGCGGGGCATCTCTTGGCTTTTCCACACTGTCCATTGGTACAACCCACTGCTTTCTTCCTCATTCTACATTGGTGGCTTGTGGTTCCCCGCCTGAGCTTTGGAAGTGAAAGCTGAAGTTTCAGCTCAAGGCAGGTGATGAAACCAGGGCAGAATGAATAAAGCAGGGACCCTGATGTTGGCAGCTGGGACTCAGACTTGGGTTGTATTGAATATCAGCAGGTCCTTATGTCACTGCACATTTAGCTCTTCTTTGATTTCCTTACGCATTTGAAATTAGGTAGGAATGGGGCAGGGAAAGGGAACTGGGATGTTTCTCTTTCCTATGATGCAAACCAGTTGCCTGCATGTTTTATGGTTTGGACAGGTAGGAAGGTCGTAATAAAAGAAAACGGAGTATGATGCCAGGAACAGAAAGCAAAAATATTTTAGAAGAGTCAGAGAGATTCTCCTCCAACCACAAAAAACGTACTTATCTTCCCTGATGCCTGTTGCTGCTGCTAAGTCACTTCAGTCGTGTCCGACTCTGTGCGACCCCAGAGACGGCAGCCCACCAGGCTTCCCCATCCCTGGGATTCTCCAGGCAAGAACACTGGAGTGGGTTGCCATTTCCTTCTCCAGTGCATGAAAGTGAAAAGTGAAAATGAAGTCGCTTGGTTGCGTCCGACTCTTTGCGATCCCATGGACTGCAGCCTACCAGGCTCCTCCGTCCATGGGATTTTCCAGGCAAGAGTACTGGAGTGGGGTGCCATTGCCTTCTCCATCCCAGATGCCTGGGATTACCTAAATCCTCAACTCCTGTGTAGAAAAACAAACCTTAGATATTCTAACATTTTCCTGCAAAGCGGTTTGGGAAAATTCAAAGGCAGTGTGGCAGGAAGAAATAGCCAAATGAGACGTATCTGTGGGCTTCCCAGGTGGCACTAGTGGTAAAGAATCCACCTGCCAATGTAGGAGACATAAGAGACCCGGGTTCAATCCCTGGGTCAGAAAGATCCTCTGGAGAAGGACATGGCGTCCACTCCAGTTTTCTTATCCCCTGGAGGAGGGCACGGCAACCCATTTCAGTATTCAGCCTGGAGCATCCCATGGACAGAGGAGCCTGGCGGGCTGTGGTTCGTGGGGTCTCAGAGAGTCAGACGTGATTGAGCAACTAACACATATGCATATATGTGAAGTGTACTTGGGGGCTTCTAATCTATTGATGATATCTTATTTACTAAACTGGGTATAGGAAGCAAATATTAGTTGTATTATAATACCACTTGTCTCCAATTTTAAAAAAATACTGCTGTGCATCTGAAATATTTTATATAATTTTTTATAAATAAAAATGCATTTCTTCAAATTTATACAATCCTAAGGAATTCGTTGATTATTTTCTGTATGGAATGATGGAAAAGTTGACAGGATTAATTAAAATAATAGAGATCTGAAAGGAAAAGAAAGCTGAGGCTGTTTTGAGAACCTTTCCCTTAGACCCATCTCTAATGAACAGGTACCCCTTAATTAGCTCTAGCAGTTGGGGAAGAATGGTTAACTCTATGCAAGTTCTACTTCATTTGAGTTGCTCTCTTTAGACCTAACGTTTTTAGGAAAGAATAGATCCTTTCAGGTCCTTGAGAGCTGGTGGGAAAATTCAGGTCTTACCATGACCTCAGAAGGTCACCCTCTGCTTTCTCCTAAGTCTTGCTTACCGTCCAAACCTACCTCTCATGTGAAGTTTTCCAAACCCTTTCACATTCCTCCAAAAATCCTCATTTCCAAGGGTCTTTATACTTTGTACCATCCTAAACCAGAAATTGATAGAGCCAGAGCAAAGCCTGGAGGTAGTATGGCCTGGTTTGGTTCCTTTTATAGGCAAGGAGACTTAGACCTAGAGAGGATGAATGGCTTGTCTCCTGGTTCACATTTACGTCTCGCACATACTTAGATAAATTTTTATAAATGTGAGTATGATTTTTAACTTATGGCAAAATTTCAAAAAGTGTGAAAATAGCTTCTATATATATTTTATCTATTTTACCAGTTGTTTTTTTTCACTGTTTGATTTATCCTTCCTTCTTTTTCTCTTCTCTCCCTGTCTGTTTAATCTATCTCTCTATCTACTTATCTAGCTATCATTTCCACCACCATATCTATATTGCATACTTATTTTTTAAGGGAGGACTTTTAAACTGTATTTTTGGCTGCACTGGGTCTTCATTGATGTGCTTGGGTTTTCTCTAGTTGCGGCAGGTGGGAACTACTTTCTAATTGCAGTGATCGGGCGTCTCATTGCAGTGGCTTCTGTCGGTGCAGAGCATAGGCTCGGTAGTTGTGGCTCTTGGACTTAGTTGCTCTGAAGCATGGGGAATCTTCTTGGACCGGGAATTGAACTCATGTCCCCTGCTTTGACAGGTGGACTTTTAACCACTGGACCACCAGGCAAGTCCCATACATACTTATTTTTATTCTAAACTCCCTTAGTGTAAGTTACAGATATGGTGTCCTGTCATCCTTGTCTATTTCAGCCCCTCACTTCTAAGAACATTTTCTTACATGACCACAATACAATGTCAAAGTAAAGAGAGTTCGCATACTTAATTGTCCTGTTAACTAATCCATAGTTCATTTTCTAAACTCATCAGTTGCCCCCAGAATGTTCTTGATAGCAGTTTTTCATGGCCCAGAATTCAGTGTATCATGCATTTCATTTAGTTGTCCCTTTAGAATCTTCCAATCCAGCACAGTAACACAGTCTTGCTCTGCCTTTCATGATCTTGACAAATTTTATGAGTATAGGCCAGTGATTTTGTAAATAACCCTCCACTTGGTTTTCTAGCTGTTTCCTCTTGAATGGAGTCAGGGATCACACTTTGCCCATGGTATCACAGGAGTGCCAGTGCCCAGCTTTCCCCAGTGAATCGTATCAAAAAGCCCATGATGTTGTATCCCCTTGGCAATGTTATCTTTAATCACCTGGTTCAGATGGAGTCTCCCAGATACCCCCTCTGAAAAGTTTCCCATTGTCATTAACAAATAGTTTGGCGGAAAATACTTTTAAACTTTGTGAATATCCTGTTTGCTGTCAAATCTTCATTCACTTGTTCTTACCATCCACTGGTAGCTTTTGCCTGAGTCAGTTATGATCATGATGGCTGTCAAATGGTAGTTTTTCTAAGTCCATCACACTTACATTTATTAGTTTGCCTTCTATTTCTTTTCCTTCATGGATTCATTTCATCATTTATATCAGAAGTGGAGTCATGAACTCATTTTATTCACTGGGTTTCAATCTGTTGCTATTTGTTCCAGTGCTCGCGCCACACCCTGTTTGGTCACTTGGAAGCCCTTTTTACCTGGCTCCTGTGTCCTTTTGACACATCCCTTTCATTCTTTGTTGTCAGTTGCTAAGTGATATCAGATGCTTTGCAACCCCATGGACTGCGGTCCACCAGGCTTCCCTGTCCTTCACTGTCTCCTGGAGTTTGCTCAGACTCATGTCCGTTAAGTCAGTGATGCCATCCAACCATCTCATCCTCTTTCGCCCCCTTCTCCCCCTGCCCTCAGTCTTTCCCAACATCAGGATCTTTTCCAGTGGTTTGGCTCTTTGCATCAGATAGCCAAAGTATTAGAGCTTCAGCTTCAGCATTAGTCCTTCCAGTGAATATTCAGGGTTAATTTCCTTTCACGTCAGTTCAGTTCAGTCGCTCAGTCGTGTCTGATTCTTTGTGACCCCCATGAATCGCAGCACGCCAGGCTTCCCTGTCCATCACCAACTCCTAGAGTTCACCCAAAATCATGTGCATCAAGTCGGTGATGGCATAATTTCCTTTAGGATTCAGTAATTTGATCTCCTTGCAGACCGGCACCACAATTTGAAAGCATCAATTCTTTGCTTAGCCATCTTTATGATCTAACTCTCACATCCATACATGACTATTGCAAAAGCCATAATGAGATCCTTACTTTCTGGCACTACAGGGTGTTCCAGGCTCATCTTTTACCAGCCCTTCCCCAACTGTGGAACCAGATGTTTCTTTAAGGAACACTGTTTCCTTTTAGTATTGAATGGTATTTAGAAACAAAGTCCTGGGCACTCACGTTTCTGAGGCCCTTTCAATGCATAGTATGGATAGAGTTAGATAATAACACACACAGGTACATGGACATGTATACCTGTCTTATCTTTGAAAAGCCATGAACTTATGTGACATCTCGAATTCTAATATAATATGACACTCCTTTCCATATTCTGACCTACCTTCTCCAACAGTAAGAACCTGGCTCTCACAGTTTTACTTATTTCCTTTATCCTTGAGTACCCAGAAAATCGTTTCTGAAATGTTAACCCATGCTACTTTGAAAAATAAACCTACCAACTAGTGTTCAATATTTGTTTACAGTTATTTTATCTTCTGAATAAATGTACACAGTCAAAATGTTCTGTTCTGAAGTTATATGGATTTATTCATTTTTCCTCTCTCAGTGTGCTATATTATTCATTCGAAATACAGACAGATCCATTTTTTTCCCTGCTTATACTTCGTTTGAGTACCTTGCCCTTCATCCATGTAGACTATATTTAATTTTGATTTTTGTGTGTGTTAAACATGACTATCGTCCCAGAACTCAAAACCCTTCATAGATTATGCTCACAAGGTGTCACTCATCCATTCCAAATGCTTCTACTCTATTTCCACTTAAGTATTTTCATTATCTTTTAATTTATTTTTCCTGTGCATTTTCCCTAAAATCAGCAAATGTTTGTATTTTCCCTGTTTCTCCCTTTATCTTACACAAAGGATGGTATACTGCTTTGCATGCTCTTTTTTTAGTATACAGTACCTCTTTTTTCTTTCTACCATGAACATTTATAGGCAATTAGGCACAAACCTCTTTTTTGTTCTACCATGAACTCTTCAGTACCTCTTTTATTCTACCATGAATATTTACAGGTAATTAGACACAAACCAGTCATACTGCTGTCTTTTCAGCTCTGTAAAATCTCATCTCCTTGCATTTAAAGCTCTCTATACAAATTTAGGTCTACCTGATGCACATGTAATGATACTTTCTGGAGGACTGAGCATTTCTTTTACTGGGTCTTCCCTTGTAGCTCAGTCAGTAAAGAATCTGCCTGCAGGGCAGGAGACCTGGGTTCGATCCCTGGGTCGGGAAGAGCCCTTGCAGAAAGAAGTGGCAACCTACTCCAGTTTTTGTGCCTGGAGAATCCCCTGGACAGAAGAGCCTGGTGGGCTATATAGTCCATGGGGTCGCAAGAATCGGACATGACTTAGGATCAGAACATATCAGTGCACTTTGATTTTCTCCTGGACATTATATCCTGCAAATCACTCCTGATCAGTCCATAGAGATAGCTCTCATTCTGTTTTTTAAACAGCTGCCTAATACTCCTTTCTTTGAATGACTGTGGATTATTGAACCTATCTCCTATTGTGTGCACATGTAGGCTGTTATCCATATTTTGTAAATGTAAACACTGCTACAATGGATCAGCTTGTCCATCTGCTTGTTCGTGGTTTTGAATCTCGTTGGAGGGTTACTTTCAAAATATATCCCTAGAAGTGGGATGAGTAGATGAGAAAAAGGCAAATGAGACTGTGTGCACATGCGCTCAGTCATGTCTGACTCTTTGTGACTTTGGATTGTAGCCTATCAGGCTCCTATGTCCATGAGACTTTCAAGGCATGAATACTGGAGTGGCTTAAACTTCCCTCCATAGGGATTATGTTCCATTTGTAATATATAAGAATGACTGTTTATCCAGGGCATTTCCAGAAGATAGGTTATTTATTTATTTATTTTGCCTATCCAATAGCATTTATTATCACTAGTATCTTTTGTCAGTCTTATAAACTATGAGGTGATTGAGGAAAGAGACTCTGTTTTCCCAGTCATGTTTGTATCCCCATTTCCTCGGACCATGTCTGGCACAGAATAGATGCTCGAATATCAGTTGGTAGGAGTGTTGGCTGGCTGGTGAGAGTGCTGTTAGCTGGGTTGATGCTTAGTTAGGTGGAGAAAAGACAACTACATTGGAGGGGGTCTGCCTGTCTGCTTCATCAATATATAGCTTTTTTGGTTATTCTTCTGGGTTTTTTGAGACCAAATACTGTTGTATACATCATTTTAGTTCCATTTGGTCTTCACTCAAAATCTGTTCATTTTCTGAATATGATAAAAAATCACAGTCAGGACTGTGACTATCACCTTTGAGTCCAAATCCGCCATAGTGCTTGGCACTTAGTACATAGTGCTTAGCACTAAGTGCTTAGAAAGGACTTAGTACTCAATTTGTCAGTTAGTTACATCAGCAAAAAATATCTGCTCTAATTTTTCATGGAGAGTGAAGCTGCTTTATCAGTTATTATTTTTTTTTAGCACTGGAAATAGGCTTGATTCGTACTCTCTGGACAGATATTTATTTGCTCTGAGGTCATCTAAGAAGTATTCTATTGAAATCAGCAGGTATTTTAAAAATGGATGGGCATTGTGTAGTCTTGTAATGATTCACTGGATCATGTGATCAAGGGACAAGCTTTTGCTTTGGAGTCAATGTCTAAGATCCTACTTTGGAGGCCATTTCATGATCAGGCAGCAGAACTGGCTGGAAGAAATTTGTCTGAGAGTTGATGGAAAATGTGCATGTTAAATGGCTCCTGTCTCAAAATAGCTGTTTTAACCATCTCTTTTTATCCTCTCCCCCTAATGAAATGAGAGGTCGTCTGTAGTGGCTCAGTGGTAAAGACCTGTTAGAGCAGGAAATGGCAACTCACTCCAGTATTCTTGCCTGGAGAATCTCGTGGACGGAGGAACCTGGTGGGCTACAGTCCATGGGGTCCTCGAGAGTCAGACACAACTTAGTGACTTAACAACAACAAATCAAGAAAATGAAATGAGTAGCAAATTCTTCTCACAGTGATATTATAAAAAGAAAGGAATCCTGATTTGTAAAAAATGGGTTTTGATGTCTTTAGATAAAATGTTCATGATGAAGCTTAGATCAGAAGACAGGATGTTGTGTTACATAGGTAAGAATGTGGAGAGACATAACTTCCACTGAAAATGCCTTTTCCCAGGTCATTTACATCTTGCCCGAATGTTCTTGTGCAGAAGTTCCGTTTTTCCCACCCAACTCCAAGAAACAAGCCGTTGTTATTGCCACTGGTTGGTATTGAGTAATCGTGCCTGGGTGGAGTAGGGGAGAAGGCAAGCTGAATTATAAAACGCCTTCCTTTGAAGTCAAATCAATTTTTATTCTTAATCTGTGAGCATGCGATGGGAACAAATAACTTCTGAGTGAAATAAAGATTTCTTAGGCTGTCAAGATTTATCTTATCAGTCTGGAGAGGTGGGATTCCTGTTAGCAACTGGCAGTTTTAATAATCCATTCGCCCGAGGAAGTGTGAAAACAGCCTACAGAACAAAGACTCACAGCTCTGGTTGTATCGAGTTCCTCTTTGCTCCTTTTTTTTCATTCTCTACTTGAGACCCTGCCAGGTCCAACTTTCAGATATTTTCAGGCCAATGTGTGTGTATACAGGGAGTCTCAGAAGCCATTTGTTTAGGGAGGAGGAGTCTTATGGTACGATATTATGTTCTGCTGCCAAAACACCAAAAGAAAATAGGGCAAATAGGGTATCTTCTAGGAATGTCTCAGGGGGCCTTCACAGCAAATTCTCTGTGTAAGTCTCCAAAGCTGAAGCCTTTAATTGATCACTGTTTGGCCACCTTTCTCAGGTTAATTTCTCCTTTAAAAATAGAGCCAAAGTCATGCAATCTGACTACTGAGCATACACCCTGAGAAAACCATAATTCAAAAAGATGCATGTACCCCAGTGCTTATTCCAGCACTGTTTATAATAGCCAGGACATGGAAGCAACATAAATGCCCACTGACAGATGAATGGATAAAGATGATGTGGTACAAATATACCATGGAATACTACTCAGTCATAAAAAAGGAACACAATTGGGTCATTTGTAGTGATGTGGATGGACCTAGAGTCTGTCATGCAGAGTGAAGTAATTCAGAAAGAGAAAAACACATACTGTATATTAACACATAGTACCTTGGACTGCAAGGAGATCCAACCAGTCCATTCTGAAGGAGATCAGCCCTAGGATTTCTTTGGAAGGAATGATGCTAAAGCTGAAACTCCAGTACTTTGGCCACCTCATGTGAAGAGTTGACTCATTGGAAAAGACTCTGATGCTGGGAGGGATTGGGGGCAGGAGGAGAAGGGGATGACAGAGGATGAGATGGCTGGATGGCATCACTGACTCAATGGATGTGTCTCAGTGAACTCTGGGAGTTGGTGTTGGACGGGGAGGCCTGGCGTGCTGAGATTCATGGGATTGCAAAGAGTTGGACACGACTGAGCGACTGATCTGATCTGATGGAATCTTAGAACACTGGTAACAGATGAACCTATTGCAAGGCAGGAATAGAGACACAATTGTAGAGAACCGACATGTGGACACAGCAGGGGGAATGGGGAGGGTGGGTCTAACTGGGAGGGTAGTATGAAATAGATGGCTACTGGGAAGCTGCTGTATGGCACAGAGCTCAGCTTGACTCTCTTTGATGACCTAGAGGGGTGGGAAGGGGAGATGGAAGGAAGGTTTAAAAGGGAGAGTGTATATGTATACTTATGGCTGATTCACTTTGTTGCAAGCACAGACGAACGCAACGTTGTAAAGCAATTATACTCCGTTAAGAAAAGGAAAAACAGTAAAGCCAAAGTAGACAGGTCTATGAATGAATTGAATAAACCTTTGAGCTTAGGGTTAAGGTTAGGGTTAGGGTATGTTTCTCCCCTAAGGCAAAGCCAAAAGAAGACAGCCTGTGCTATGTCTCGTGTGTCTGTGGGCAGATGATAACTTCTGGGCAGGGAATGGATGACAAGACCTGTGCAGTTCTGGCTCCCATGAAAATGCTCTAGGAAAGACCACTGCCCATTCTCTGCTGGTGCTGCTGGGATGTGCAGAATCGTACCATCGCCGCGCAGCCCCTTGGAAGCTGGCCAGCCCAGCCTCCCCATTATCCAGACGGAAACCCAGAGTCTCAAGTCACGGGGTTGTGGGTAAAGCCAAGGTCACTCGGCTCTGATTGGTGGCAGAGCAGGAATGGTACCCTGAGGTTTCCAGCATCTCAACACAAGTGAAGTGAAAGTTGCTTAGTCGTGTCTGACTCTCTGCGACCCCGATTCAGTCCATGGAATTCTCCAGGCCAGAATATTGCAGTGGGTAGCCTTTCCCTTCTCCAGGGGCTCTTCCCAACCCAGGGATCAAACCCAGGTCTCCCGCATTGCAGGCGGATTCTTTACCAGCTGAGCCACAAGGGAAGCCCACAAATATTGGAGTGGGTAGCCTATCCCTTTTCCAGCAGATCTTCCCTACCCAGGAATCCCATTGGAGTCTCTTGCATTGCAGGTGGAATCTTTACCAACTGAGCTATGAGAGAAGCCCCTCACAAGGGGGATCCATTAAAAACAGACTCCCTCCTACCCTTTCTCCCTCCCGTCCCCCCAATAAACAGTGAGGAGACACTGCCCCTGAGTGGCCAGGTCCAGGGAGTGATTACTCAACAGATACCTTCCTGTGGTTTGGGGGATCAGCAGGGGTTCTGGGCTGAGGATTCCCCTTCCTGCCGCCCGGCCTCCCCCAGTGCCCACCTCCCTGTGTCAATATTGATATGACTCTGTCTCCCTATTTGAGCTCATTGACACTTTCTATGGAGATCCACCCACGACTGCTTTGGGCAAACCAAGCCCCCTCCATCATGAATTCTTGTCCTATCCTGATCTCTCTTATAGCAATTATTCCTGGTTGCAATTGTACATTGACTTCCATGATTCTTAGAGTGGTTTCGCTTTCCCACCAGAATTCAAGTTCCCTGAGATAGGTAGCTTTGTTCTTTATATTCTCTGCTCTGTCCATGGCACCTGGCCTGCCACTTAACGGGCAGGTGTGTTTGCTTCTTGCTCTGTGTCACTCAGTCATGTTCTGACTCTTTGTGACCCCATGGACGGCAGCCTACCAGGCTCCTCTGTTCATGGGATTTCACAGGCAAAAACACTGGAGTGAGTTGTCATTCCCTTCTCCAGGGGATCTTCCCTACACAGGGATTGAAGCTGAGTCTCCTGCATTGGCAGGTGGTTTCTTTTTTTTTTTTTTTTTTTTACCACTAGCACCACCTGGGAAGCCTACTCTAACAAAGTACCTGTAAACTGAGTGACTTAAACAACAGAAACTTAGTCTCTCACAGTTCTGGTGGCCACATACTTGGGGAGCTTGAAACTGTAGAACTGTCTTTTCTCACATTTCTGGAGGCCATAAATCTAAAATCAAACTCTTGGTCGAGCCATGCACCCTCCAAAAGCTCTAAGAGTCCGTCTCTGCCTCTTTTGGTCTTCAGTGGTTGTGCGGGATCTCTGGCCTCACTTGGGCGGTGAATGGCATCACTCCAATCCACGTCCGCATCTTCACAGGGCCTTCTCACCACGTGTCTGCTCTTTCCCTCTAAGGATGCCCGTCATCGGATCAGTGCACACCCTCATTCAGTATGGCCTGATCTTGACTTGATTTCATTTGTTCAAATCCCATTTCCAGATAAGTTATATTCTGAGCTTCTGGGATGGGGGTGGGGGGTGAATGTTGAGGATATCTCCTTCAACTTAGCATGGCAGTGATACACATTTGATGAGTAAATGATCATGTCCTGGTCTCCGGCAAGTCCCGGCCGAGGAGATCTGTGTGGGCACATGTGAGCAGACCCTAGTAGGACGTCCACTCCGGTGGAATTTTTGGGGGGAGAGGGTCAAGGTCTCTGTTGACGGATATGAAACCCCTCCCCCGGAGCACCTCGCCCAGTCTTGAAAGGCTCCTAGAGATTGCTTCGCTGTCCCTCTTCCCTCCACAGAGTGTTTTTAATGTGTCTATTTAAATGCAAATTTTGACTTTCTGTCTGTAATCATATAAAATGTTTGGCACTAAAATTTTAATCAGGAATGTAATTTTATATAGAGGCAGTAAATGGAGTGGTAGGCCGCATATAGTAGAGCGGAGCATCCCAGGCCTGGGTTCCCAGCGCTCAGGAGCCCCAACCTCCCGGCTTCCCCATCGAGTTGGAAAACCCCCGGCCCGCTCCTCAGGCTGCTGTGCCAAAGACGTGTCAGGCTTCCAGGCGTGCCCGCGTCCTGTCCCTAATCCCCCTGCTTGACTGTCCTTTTGCGCCACGGAAGGCCACTGGGTGCCGTCTTCTGGTGTCCTCTGGTCTCCTCCAGATCCCCGCAGACCATGGGTGTGGGCAGCAGGGCTGTACCAGGCTCTAGTCTCCAGTGATGGCTCATTTATCAGGATGTGTCCGGAGGCTCGGCCGCCGGAGCCTGTGTCGTTTGGGGCGGTGGCTGCCGCAGCAGATGTTTCTCATCCCCTCAGCTCCCTGCAGCCTCGAGCTCCATCTGCCCCAGACTCCTGCACAGCTGCCAGCTCGCCGCCTCTGCCCTCGCCTGGTCAACCTCTAAGGGAGCCGGGGCGTCGGGCACCTGCGGGGGCTGGAGTGGGGGGATCTTTCTGGATGCAGCAGCCATGGTCCTTCTCGACAACTCCCTGCACAACTTTCTGCATCTTTTTGTTGGGAGGTTTAAAGTCTCCCTGATCAAGGTTGTAGAGAGAGGGTGGACTTGCAATTTGTCACTTTGGTCTTGGGTGTCCCCCGCTTCTCACGGTGAGGGTGTCAGACTGCACACAGCTGTCCCCCAGGTGGGCTTCTGATGATGTGGGATTGTGGTCAGACTGTCCCATTTCTAACTAGGCTATTCACTCCCTCAGGGCATCAGCAGTGGCTGATCCCTAGTCCTGGATTGCCCTTCCCTGTTGGTTAGCTGGTTCCTCATCCTTGAGAGGAAATGTCCCCACCTCCAGGAAGCTGCCCTTCTGCTCCCTAATTAAACTATACGCCCCTTATCATGTGTGATCTCAACACCCTCTTTATTTTCCTCATTGCCATTATCCCAGGCTATAATGATCTGATTTGTAAAATCCCTTGAATGGTTCTTTAGAACTTCACTCCTCCTAGAATGTGCACAAGGGTTTGAGGAGGTGGAGGGGGTGCAGAAATGGAGGTAAGGGGACAAGGTTGGAGTCTGTAGCTTTGACCCTATTGAGAGAAGATTGGCCCCAGAAACAGAGAGTAGCAGCCAACGGAGAAATAATTAGATGCATGAGAAAGGACAG
This sequence comes from Tragelaphus eurycerus, assembly GCA_935064755.1. Lineage (NCBI taxonomy): Eukaryota > Metazoa > Chordata > Mammalia > Artiodactyla > Bovidae > Tragelaphus > Tragelaphus eurycerus. The sequence goes on from CAKXYN010000101.1 coordinate 5,380,774, forward strand.
GGAGCCTAGTGTGCTGCAGTCCATGGGGTCGCAAAGAGTCAGACGTAACTGAGTGACTGAACTGAACTTAGCACTTTTAACAAGATGGATGAGAAGAGAGGGCAATTGCCTGCCAGGACTGCAGACAAGCGAGGACAATGCCCAATTTCCCAAATTGGACCTTTGAGAAGATGGGGGTCCCTTTTGCTGAACAGAAAGACTAGACTGGGGAGGGGGAAAGATGCTGAGCTCATTATGGAAATGCTGGGCTTGGGGCTCCTGTCAGAGACCCAGTCGAGGTTTGGATCTAGGGATGTGATTGAGAGTTCATCAGAGAGGCAAGGGGGCTTGAAGTCGTGGCAATGGAAGGTGCTCCCTTGGGAGGGAGGCAGAAAGAAAAGATCAGGTCCAAGCATTAGGGTCGCTGTGCATCTCAGCGAACTGGCTGCTCGTGCTCTCTGCCTGTTGTCTCAGCACCATTTCCAGTAGCAGCCCTTTCATTCGTCCGTCTGCCCCAGTTTGGAAAGTAAATTATGTGATCGTCCAGCCCAGAGCTGATGGCTGGGGACCTTCAGAGTTTACAGGAGGGCAGAGAAAGAACCACTAAAAATCAGAGTGTGAACCGAGGGGTAGGAGGAAGGCCAGACACATGTCATATCATGTAGTGGATGCCGAGGGGATAGACTTTATGTGCAGAGATGCAGTTGTTCCTGTCAAACAGTTCACAGAGGCAGAATCATGCAAGGATTTGAATCTGCTGTTCACTTGAGCTACAAGAGAAATATGACTGATGTTGTCATGAAGGAGACAGGCAGGGGCCAGAGGGTGGTGGGCTTGAGAAGCCAGTGGAAAGTGATAAAGGAGAGACAGTTGGTCTCTCTAAGGTTTGCTGTGAAAGAAGGGAAAGACTTGAGATGGGGGTGAGATCAAGAGAAGGTCATCAGACGGAGATGTTTGAGGGTCTCAGTACTGGGAAAAGCCTGGCAGCAGTCTAAGGGCAACTCCTTCAGGAGGGAGAGTGTTCATCCGGGGCTCCTAATGGGCAGGGAACAGGTGTGAAAAGGGACACCTCCCCACTAAAATAGAAGGGAAAAGAAGAAAGCGTGGGCGTGAGGAAGTCCCTGGTCTTCATAGCAGGTATCTGGAGAGAGTTCCTGGCCCTGGGTGTGTGTGATTCCTTCTGCAGTAGGAGGCATCTGAGAGGCAGGGAGACTCAAGATGTGAACAGAGCAGGCAGTGCTTTAAATCGCCTGATAGGAAAATGGGGGCTTCCCTAATGGTTCAAGTGCCTGCCAGTGCAAGAGATGCAGGAGACAAGGGTTTGATCCCTGGGTTGGGATGATTACGTGGGGGAGCTTGTTGGAAGAAGCAGGATTGGGATAAGGGGACTGATCTCATTAGACAGAGGGGGTGAGATTCTAGAACCATGTTAGGTGTGAGGCCTGAAGGGCTTGGTGACCCTTCAAGGAAGCAAGAGAGAGCTGAACCCCTTAACCAGGAAGGATGCTGCAAAGGAGATGCAGGTTTGGGGGCCGCAGGATGTCACAGGGCTTCCTAGGGGGCTCAGTGGGTAAAGAATCTGCCTGTCAGTTCAGGAGACGCAGGTTTGACCCCTGGGTCGGGAAGATCCCCAGAGGAGGAAATAGCAACCTACTCCCGTATTCTTACCTGGACAATCCCATGGACAGAGGAATAGTTGTTTTTGTTTAGTCATTAAATGGCATCTGACTCTTTTGTAACCCCATGGACTTTAGCCCGCCAGGCTCCTCTGTTCATGGGATTGTCCAGGCAGGAATTGGGAGTGGGTTGCCGTGCCCTCCTCCAGGGGATCTTCCAGACCCAGGGAATGAATTCAAATCTCTTGCATTGGCAGGCAGTTTACCACTGAGTCACCTCAGAAGCCCTGACTGAGGAACCTGTCAGAAAAATGGGGGAGGAAGTGCACCCATTTGGAGGACTTTCACTGGACGCCTCTGTGCTCTAAGCCCTGGGAATCCAGGTGTGAATACAGCAGTCATGTTGGCCCTCTCTTCTCCTTGGGAAGGGGTGGTAGTCACATTGCAGGCAGCGCTGGGCATGGAGGGGGCCAGGGATCCTCTGCTCAGAGTGACATGGGTCTACGTGGTGCATGGTTTTCTTTATCCTATTAAGAACATCTCAGTAGCTTTGGTCTAAACCCAGAGGAAATTGACATCTGGTTGGTCTGGAAATGGAAGCACAGAAGGCGTATGAGTTGAAGTTCTAGGGGGAAAGTAAATGGTGGTTAACGTTATGGACCATTAAATCGAATCTGGATGTGGAATAAAGTGCACATTTAGACTATTTCTGTTTCTTTTTTCTTTATTCCCTGAGACAAGCATGGCTGTGGTAAGTGTCCTTGAACACCTCTCTTTGGGAGCTTAGACATATTTTTCCCTAAAATAGATCTTGCCTGGAAAATCCCATGGACAGAGGAGCCTGGCGGACTATAGTCCACGGGGTCGCAAAGCGTTGAACGTGACTGAGTGACTAACACTTTCACTTCACTTTCAAGATTTACTGATGGGGCCTGAGTGAGGAAGGGACAGGGCCTGTGTCTAGGGGGCCATGATTATGGATGAATTTGATCCCACAGTCTTCCGGGATGAGCCACGTTTCAGCTGCCATGTCTTCAAATTCTTCTGCACTGAACTTAGTAAGTTCCCAGTCCTTGGAGATGGAGATCTTCTAGTGGCCAGGGAACTTGAACTTGGCCCAGTGGAGGGCCTCAATCACATGGTCCTTGTTCCACAGCTCAGTATGGATGGGCGTGTTGACCTGGCCACTGTGTCCTGGGGCTTTCCAAAGGCACCCTGTGGGTACTGCTGTCTGTAACCTAGCCTAGGGACAGCGTGAGACCAGACAGAAATGTCCACTGGAAAAGGCTGTCTGTAAAGTCCTGTAAGGCAACCCGAGGCTGCCTTTTGCAGCCTTTGCACCCTGGGGCCCCCACATAGAAAAAAGTTGGCTTTGTTATCTTTAAATTGAGGATTTTAGTTCAGCCTGGATGAAGTGAAAAGTGAAAGTTTTAGTTGATTGATAGTGTCCGACTCTTGCTACCCCATGGACTGTAGCCCTCCAGGCTCCTCTGTCTATGGAATTCTCCAGGCAAGAATACAGGAGTGGGTAGCCATTTCCTTCTCCAGGGGATCTTGCCAACCCAGGAATCGAACCCAGGTTTCCTGCACTGCTGGCAGATTCTTTACCATCTGAGCCGTCAGGGAAGCCTCTAGCTTGAATGAAGTAGATCTCAAACCTGAGTGATGTTATGGCCACAGTTGAACTAAAGCCAGATCTCTTGAACCTGGCATCCCTTCCCTCTCCCCCTCCCCTGCCAACACTCTGACGCAGGGTGCCACATGGTCTGGGGGACAGCGAGGCACAGTGTGTGTCTTCTTTCTGTCCCGAGGCCATCTGTCCAGGGATGTAGTTTTCTTTCTCAGTCTTGTTCCCTTTACTGGGTCAGGACAAGATCGATGCACTGGATGTCTTCTAGAAAAACAGCTCAGTAGGCAAGATAAGTGGTTACAACCAAGCATTCTAAACCGACTGTCCAAGTTCAAGAAACTACTCTGGGGGGTTGGCTGGAGGATCTAGTTTGTTCTGCTTGTTGTTGATGTTGCTGTTTTGTTTTCAAGCAGAATGGATCCTCTACTGCGTGGGGGTTTTCAAGGAAAAAACGACTCCTCTGCAGCACATCTACCCTTGCTGTCGGTCTCCTTCTGCTCCGAGATGCTTCTGTTTCACCGCCATTCATCTTTCCTGATTGGTTTTGCTTTTCTTCTTCTCAGATGTGGCTAAATTTGCTTGTAAAGTTTTGTTTATTCATCGGCGTTCAGTTGAAAGGTGCTGGATCATTAATCTAGCTATTCAAGGTTAACTGTGCTTTATGCTGAAATTGCCTTTTATGGAACAGATTTCAAGGTTTTGCCAGAGTTGAGTGCTACCTCATTTTTGACATTTCAGCAATGAATCCTGTTTGAAATGTGATTTGAATCCAATCATCATCTTATTTGTGAAGAAAGATAAATATAATATACAAATATTGCAGTCAGATTGCCTTCCTCCCTGCCCCTCTTGCATGTACTGAATCAGCTAGCTTCTGCCAGGGTGGCATCAAGCAATGTCATCCCTATTGTAAATTCCGTCTGGCATTTTTCTCCCCTCCCAGAAGGCCTAAATGCATTTCTTTTCCATCTTACATGAGTTGTTCAGGCTTCTCAAGAATGTGTGTTGAGGAAGAAATGGAGCTCAAGTGATGGTTCTTTCTCCTTGTTGCAGAATCTTAAGGATTTTACAGTAAAGGACTGTGTGTGCATGCTAAGTTGCTTCAGTTGTGTCCAACTGTTTGTGACTTCCTGGACTGTAGCCCGCCAGGCTCCTCTGTCCATGGGATTCTCCAGGCAAGAATACTGAAGTGGGTTGCCATCCTCTTCTCCAGGGGATCTTCCCAACCCAGGGATAGAACCTGGGTCTCCTGCGTCTCCCGCACTGCAGGTGGATTCTTTACTGCTGAGCCACTGGGGAACCCCAGCATAAGGACTGTAGACGTCACCTAATTCATCTAGTGAGCCAGTCACACAATATTCTTTCTTTAAAGGAACAAATAATGAATTTAATCTTCTAGGCCTCTTTGGAAACGTGTGAACGAGTTTCTGAGTGCCTCTGCCTCACAGTGTTTGGATGTGGCATTTTAATTAAAGATTGAGGCAGCAAGCTTGGTTGTTTTTTATGAGCTGGTACTGACTACAGTTCCCACCTCATCCCGTGGTGCTCTCATTCAGCCCATGTGTCTTGGAGGCTTGCTTTCTATGTGAAGAGTGCCCATCCCTTGGAACTATCCTGTGGGCAGCCACCCTTAATAAACTCACACTGGGGATGGCACCGTTTCTGTGAAATTTACAGCCACATCCATGTTCCTCTTACTCACCCTCTCTCCTGTGTACTGTCCATAAATCCTCCCCCTCTGTCCTCTAAGAGCTGCCCTTCCAAAGCTTCTCAAACTCACATTTATGGTAAGGTGCTAATGGATGGATAATGCTCAACGTCATCTTGGTTATGCCCATGGGAAGATGCTAATGGTGTGGATAAGGTCAACCCAGTAGGTCACACCAGTAAAGCTTGCGGAGCCCTGGCTTCTGTGCTTGTATGATGGAGATGATCAGTGGAATGCCTGGGAGTTAGGGACGTGGCTCTGGGTTCAGATCCTGACTCTGCCCCTTAGTAGCTGAGATCATTCTGTTACTTAATCTCTTTTTGCCTCAGTTGTCCCATCTTAAAAATGGGGACAACGCTGTCTCATAACACTGTTGTGAGAACTCAGTGAATTAATGATCCCCAAACACTCAGCACAGAGGCCGGAACATCACAAGTTCTCAGACAGTTATTAGCCACAAGCCAAAGAAATGATCCCCTTGCTGTAAAATCTCAGATTCTAGTATCTGGTCTCTGAAATGCTAGCTTTGCATAGAGTAAGCCCACGAGACCTTCCTTCGGGATCTCCTCCCACAACTTCCCCTTGGGGATTCCACTTAGGGACCCATTTCTCAACTCCATCTGTCTGCCATGTTCTCACGATCACATAACGGTATAGATACTGCACATGCAATGCACAGCAGCTTCATTTGGGCCCAACATTTTGGCAGACAAACCAGTACCCAGAGGGGTGATTCCTACTGTCTCATGTCGGCTTTTCCTTAACCTTTGGGATTATTTCCTACCCTCAGTTCTTATCCAGTTCTTGTGTATTAGCATGGGTGAGTCCAAATCTTTCTCCATTCATTCAACTGATAATTATTAAATATCTACTTAGGCCCAGGGGTGCAGATACAGCACACACGATTCCTGGACTTACACATAGCTTATGACCTAGTGGGAGGAACAGAAGGGCCGCCACAAACAAATGAACAGATAAATAAAGCAATCAGAAGAAGTGACATGTATGGGAGGCGGGGGGAATCATCACAAAGAGAAACAGAAGACGTTTGCTTCTTTTCCTCTGAAGACAGCCTTGGCTTTGCAGTTTTTACCAGTTGCAACTGAGAGAATTCTAACTGTTGTGGGGTCTCATTAGTACTTTCAGATCACTACAGGGGACTCTGAGGATGGGAACGCCACAGGGGGTGTGGCTGAAGGGTTGCCCGCTTCATTCCTTTCTGTTCCTGGAGGCTCTGGCAGGAAAAAGAAAAGAGTAACTTGAGAACACAGACAAACACACACTGGACCTTGCAGAACTGGTGCATGTTGGCATTCGCTCAGACCTGCTGTCACCTTGCATAGCCTTTGCTTGTTGTTTAAAAGACTTTTCAGTCATTAACCCACACCCTGTTTTGCTTTTTTTTTTTTTGCTTGACAGTGTTCAAGAAAATAAGATCATTAAATACATCCTCATGAAAGCAGGCACCTGGCTTTTGAAATATTAGATTTCTTCACTCCCTCCCCTCCGTGGCTTCATCCCTACAACTTTAAAATGAAGGCCCACTTAGTCCAATTACTCTCCTAAGAGCCTGTGATCTTGAATTCCTCCCTCCAGGCTCCAGTATGAGGGTGGTGTATTCACAAGCACCAAAAATTGAACGGGGCTTCCTTGGTGGCTCAGCGGTGAAGAACCTGCCTGTCAATGTAGGAGACTTGAGTTTGGTCCCTGGGTTGGGAAGATCCCCTGAAGAAGGGAATGACAACCCACTCCAGTATTCTTGCCTGGGAAATCCCATGGACAGAGGAGCCTTGCAGGTTACCATCCATGAGGTGGCAGAAGAGTCAGACACAACTTAGTGATTAAACAACGGCAAACACAAGATTGAAGGACGGGAGTATACCAAGATAGACTTTTCTCTGAACCCATCCGTGATGGCCACCCTGCTCAGACATGCAGTGCAGGTCGCAGCTGCCAGAAAGACGACTGTGGGCCAGAAGGCACAGGGACTCAGAGCATGAGGCTGCCCCCTGGAGAAATCAATGCGTGGACCAGTAAGGCTTGTAATAAACATTGATGCTGCTTTGGGATCCTGCGATTGTACCTCTTCCGGTGACTCCCAGGGACTGACTGGCAGAAATACAGTGATGCTGGGAAAGTGTGCCCCGGGGGAGGATTCGTGACCCATTTGGATGACCAGGCAGGGTGCGTGTTTTGAGCTGAATTGCTTTAGGTCAGGAATTCCATCTTTCCATCTTCTCATGACTGTGAAGTAAGGGATGTATGGGAACAGTCCAGGCTGAGAACACTGTCTCCTCCATTACCCTTTGCGTGGACACTAATCTATTAATTAGAAGGTTTGCCGTAATCACGGGCACTTTATGCCTGTGTCCATTAATGTTCCTGTTTACGCTTATGTATTAGATGAATTTGCATAACCATAAACCCAAGTCTTTCCACTTAGCTCTTAGAGGTGCCCTTCTATTATTCCCTGGATCAGAGGTGGAATGTCAAAGCCCGCCCCTCCCACTGTAAATGCTGAACTTGAGTGAAGTTGTGGTAATAACATTGACCTGATGGACAGGGCAGAGACCTTGTGTCTTACTTTGAGAAAATCATTTATAAATGTATTTGTTGATTTTTGGAAAAAGTGTATTGAGTGATTGGAATATGCCCAGGCACTGGGTTACTTTCTAAGACTAAAACAGAAAACAAAATAGAGAAGGCTGCCGCCCTCAGGGAATATTTAATTCAGCCGTCCCCAACCTTTTTGGCACCAGTGACAGGTTTTGTGAAAGACAACTTTTCTACCGGCTGTTGAGAGGGGGATGGTTTGGGGATGATTCAAGTGAATTACATTTATTGTGTACTTTATTTCTATTATTATTGCATCAGCTCCACCTCAGATCATCAGGCTTTAGATCCTGGAGGTTGGGGACCCCTGGTTTAATTTACTGGATGATTGAAATAAATAAATATGTAAGAAACAGGTGGTTATGATTTAAATTGTGATATAAAGGAAATAAAAATAAACTATGGATTAACCTCAGTTCATGTGACATTAAGGGGCTCGATGGGTTTTTAAGCATGGGGATTAAAAGTAGCTTTTCCTAAGAGATAATGTTTAAACTGAAATCCACATGACACAGTCATTCAGTTGTGTCCGACTCTTTGTGACCCCATGGACTGTAGCCTGCCAGGATCCTCTGGCCATGGGATTCTCCAAGCAAGAATACTAGAGTGGGTTGCCATTTCCGTCTCCAGGGGCATCTTCCTGACCCAGGGATCCAACCAGGGTCTCCTGTGTTGCAGGCAGATTCTTTACCACTGAGACACTAGGGAGGTCCAACCATGTAAATATCAAGGGAAGCACTTTAGTCTGAAAGCAGAATTAGCACAAGGGCTGTGGGGTGGGAGTGAGCTCACTGGAAGCTTGCTGGAACCAAGAAGGAGCAAGTGTGGTGGGTTTGGCTGGTGGTAGGAGGGTAGCATCAGATACACATGGGGAGGGAAGCGGGTAGCCAGTCCAGGAAGTAGTGTTTCTCAGCCTCAAGGCTGCTGGCATTTGGGGCTGGACAGTTCTTGGATGTGGAGCCATCCTGTGCACTGCAGGACACATGGAAGGATGTTTGACCTCCGCCCACTAGATACCAGGACCCTGCCCTCCTCCCGCCGTGACAACCACAAGTTGTTCCCGGACATTGTCACGAGTCCCCTCCAGGCTCAACAAGGTCTCTTTCGGTCGAGAACCACTCAGGTTGGATTTACAAGCCTCTGAGATGTTTGCATTTGATTCTGGGTTCCATGGAAATTCACTGAACATCTTAAACAGGAGGGTAGCATGATTAGATTTACGATTTTTCAAAGATTGCCGTCTCTTCTGAACCAAGGGATGGTAGAAGGGCAAAAGCAGAAGAAAAAAAAAAAAAATAATAATTGTGACCCAAGTGAGAGGTTATGGTGCTGTGATGAGAGGGAATAGCCATGGAAACAAAGTCCCATGGGCAAGTGTGTGGTGGGTGAAGTAGGCAGAACTTATTTATGAACTGGATGGACCTGACCAGCAGGGTGAAGATGAAAGAGAATTCCTAGATACATTTTTAAATAACAAATCCGACACGTCTCCCTTCTTTGAGGTGCTCACACTGGAGTGAGGGAAAACAAATATATACATTGTGCTCGTTGCAATGCACTCTAATAAATGTATGTACAGCATGTGGCAAAGTGAATCATTCTTTCAGGGAAAGTCATGGAAGGCAGCTCAGAGGCTGCAAAACTTGAGAAGAATGAGTAGGATTTTCTAAGTGGAGAGGGAGTTCAGATTCCTGCTTTATGGAGAGAAGCCATAGAAGCCTTTTTCAATGTTTTATACTTTGGTCAAGGAAAATTATGGCTGGAGTGACTCTGTCCTGTCTTGAGAGGGAAACAGCCTCCAAATTGTTGTCTTTGAAAAGGCTATTTTCTAAATTTGTGGGGCAGGGCAGCCTTTTGCTGGCAAGGCTGTGTTTTAAGATATTTTACAAGTGTTTTAACTTAAAAGAAGACAGAGTCTTATTTTGTTTCTATTGAATTTCAAAAGAAACATGTGCTATAAGGAGAGTAACACAGTATTTCTAAGTAATTGTTTTCTGGATCATAGAATATCTTAAGTACATCAGAGCTTAGAATTTAGTCATAGTAATATGGGGGACTTCCCTGGTGGTCCAGTGGTTAAGAATCCACCTTGCAATGCAGGGGAAGTGGGTGTTTGATCTCAGGTCAGAGAACTAAGATCTCACATGCAAACGAGCAACTAAGCCCAAGCGCCTCGGCTAGAGAGTCCGTGTGCTGCAATGAAAGATCCCACATGATGCAACTAAGACCCTACACAGCCAAATAGGTAAAATTTACCAAAACAAACAACAACAACAAAAAATAGTAATATAGTTTCACCGAGAAACTGAGAGGTAACCAATTGTTGTTTGTTCATTTGACCCTCGGGAGCAAAAACTTACTGTTTCCATTTGTGTAAATGCAAAGCTAGAAAGTTAAAGCTAAATTTTACCATATTCTATGCAGTTTGACTTAGAAAGCATCACTACGAACAAAGCTAGTGGAGGTGATGGAATTCCAGTGGAACTATTCCAAGTCCTGAATGATGATGCTGTGAAAGTGCTACACTCCATATGCCAGCAAATTTGGAAAACTCAGCAGTGGCCACAGGACTGGAAAAGGTCAGTTTTCATCCCAATCCCAAAGAAAGGCAATGCCAAGGAGTGCTCAAACTACCGAACAATTGCACTCATCTCACACGCTAGTAAAGTAATGCTCAAAATTCTCCAAGCCAGGCTTCAGCAATATGTGAACCATGAACTTCCTGATGTTCAAGCTGGTTTTAGAAAAGGCAGAGGAACCAGAGATCAAATTGCCAACATCCACTGGATCATGGAAAAAGCAAGAGAGTTCCAGAAAAACATATATTTCTGCTTTATTGACTATGCCAAAGCCTTTGACTGTGTGGATCACAATAAACTATGGAAAATTCTGAAAGAGATGGGAATACCAGACCACCTGATCTGCCTCTTAAGAAATCTGTATGCAGGTCAGGAAGCAACAGTTAGAACTGGTTATGGAACAACAGACTGGTTCCAAATAGGAAAAGGAGTACGTCAAGGCTGCATATTGTCACCATGTTTATTTAACTTATATGCAGAGTACATCATGAGAAATGCTGGACTGGAAGAAACACAAGTTGGAATCAAGATTGCTGGGAGAAATATCAATAACCTCAGATATGCAGATGACACCACTCTTATGGCAGAAAGTGAAGAGGGGCTAAAAAGCCTCTTGATGAAAGTGAAAGGGGAGAGTGAAAAGGTTGGCTTAAAGCTCAACATTCAGAAAACGAAGATCATGGCATCTGGCCCCATCACTGCATGGGAAATAGATGGGGAAACAGTGGAAACAGTGTCAGACTTTGTTTTTCTGGGCTCCAAAATCACTGCAGATGGTGACTGCAGCCATGAAATTAAAAGACGCTTACTCCTTGGAAGGAAAGTTATGACCAACCTAGATAGCATATTCAAAAGCAGAGACATTACTTTACCAACAAAGGTTCGCCTAGTCAAGGCTATGGTCTTTCCTGTGGTCATGTATGGATGTGAGAGCTGGACTGTGAGGAAGGCTGAACGCCGAAGAATTGATGCTTTTGAACTGTGGTGTTGGAGAAGACTCTTGAGAGTCCCTTGGACTGCAAGAAGATCCAACCAGTCCATTCTGAAGGAGATCAATCCTGGAATTTCTTTGGAAGGAATGATGCGAAAGCTGAAACCCCAGTACTTTGGCCACCTCATGCGAAGAGTTGACTCATTGGAGAAGACTCTGATGCTGGGAGGGATTGAGGGCAGGAGGAGAAGGGGACGACAGAGGATGAGATGGCTGGATGGCATCACTGACTTGATGAATGCGAGTCTGAGTGACCTCCGGGAGCTGGTGATGGACAGGGAGGCCTGGCGTGCTGCGGTTCATGGGGTCGCAAAGAGTCGGACACGACTGAGCGACTGATCTGATCTGATCTGATGCAGTTTGAACCGAGATGTCAATGGCACCCCACTCCAGTACTCTTGCCTGGAAAATCCCATGGACGGAGGAGCTTGGTAGGCTGCAGTCCGTGGGGTCACTAAGGGTCGGACACGACCGAGCAACTTCACTTTCACTTTTCACTTTCATGCATTGGAGAAGGAAATGGCAAGCCACTCCAGTGTTCTTGCCTGGAGAATGCCAGGGATGAGGGAGCCTGGTGGGCTGCCGTCTCTGGGGTCGCACAGAGTCAGACATGACTTAAGTAACTTTGCAGCAGCAGCAACAGCAGTATGCAGTTTGAGGGGATTTCCCAGGTGGCGCTAGTAGTAAAGAACCCTCCTGCCCGTGTAAGAGACATAAGAGACGCTGGTTGAATCCCTGGGTTGGGAAGATCCCCTGGAGTAGGGCATGGCAACCCACTCCAGTATTCTTGCCTGGAGAATCTCATGGACAGGGGAGCCTGGCAGGCTACAGTTGATGGGGTCTCAAAGAGTTGGATATGACTGAAACGACATAGCATGCACGCTAGGGTCCTAATGGAATATGATAGACTATGGTGATGTCCCTGTTGCTTCACTCTCTGCATTGTGGAAACGTCCCGCGGGAACTCAGAGACTCCTGCCCCCACCCACCTTAATGAGATGCAGACAGCGACTCAGAGTAGATGGCCTTCCATAAATATCTGGGGGCCCTCCAGACTGGGACCTTGAGAAACTAGATAGTATGTTAAGTTCCCTCCTTCCTTTGCAGGGATTAAAAAACATCTCTCAAATTGACAAGAAAATTGGATAATAAATTAATCGTTTACAGTTTAGTAAACCATATGCACAATTGAAGTTACACGTCACGGGCGTATTTTTATCTGATGAAACACTAGATGAGGGATAAACCATTAGCCCCACCCTCTTCTGCCATGGAAGAACAATGGACTGAAGTCTTTCATAATTGCTTGTTTCAAGATGCTCACTAAATCAGGCGTGTGGTCCTGTCTTTTGTCTTGAAGGGATGTTGATCAGTGGACTGGGACAAAACCAAGCAGGGCCACTGGAGTTGGTTGAGTACTCTGTCTCTTTTGTATATTCTTTGAAATGTATGTTTGAGAACTTTCAGCAATAGACATAGTTGGCAGCCAAAAGCTGTTTGCTTTTTGACTGGTGGAGTTGGTCTGAGTTTAACCTACTGTACGTAGTTATAGAAAATGTCACATTATTTTATTTTCCTAAATAAAAGGTTCTGAGGATCCAATCCCCAGAGTTTTGGGAAATTCAATCACAGCTGTTTATGGGTGTGGGGGTGGAATCTATGACTGTCCACCTATTATATGGACATTCATTGTGGAGTTTATGAAAGCTTGCAGTATAAGAAAGAGCTGGTTATCTATGGGACCTCGTGGGTGTTATTGGGAGGCTCATAATTAAACTTGCCCAGTTCATTTAAAAAGGAACTGCTCTGCTAATTCTGTGCCGACCTGGAACAAGAGACCTTTGCTGATGCTTGGGTCTTCACCTCCACATATCCAAAGCCTTGTTTGGTGGTGGTGTTGGTAGCCAAGTCATGTCTGATTCTTTGCCACCCCCAGGACTGCAGCATGCCAGGTTCCTCTGTCCTCTACTATCTCCAGGAGTTTGCTCAAATTCATGCCCATTGAGTCTGTTATGCTATCCAACCATCTCATCCCCTGCCACCCCCTTCTCCTTTTACCTTCAATCTTTCCCAGCATCAGGGTCATTTTAGATGAGTTGGCTCTTTGGATCGGGTGGCTAGAGTATTGGAGCTTCAGCTTCAGCATCAGTCCTTCCAGGGAATATTCGAGGTTGATTGCCTTGAGGATTGAGTGATTTGATCTCCTTGCAGTCCAAGGGGCTCTCCAGAGTCTTCTCCAGCACCACAGTTCCAAATACTTGAGGACCCACTAAAAGCCCCACACCCTTCCCAGTTCCCTTTTGGGAATCGCCCCTTTCTCAGAATCACTGCTTCTGTCAAGCTCCCACTACTCGTTTCTTTCCATCTTTTCCTACTTCACCATCCCACCTGGTCTCTGCTCACTGTTTCTTTAGACACACAGTACTCTGTTCTTTCCTGGGTTTTGGTTTGGGAGAGGGGACTAGCTGTGTTTTTACAAACCTCAACATGTTATGCCAGTGGTCTAAATGTTTCATCAGCAAGGTGACCAGTTGACTGCTTGTCTTAACTGCAGCACTTTTGAGAGGAAAAGAAGGTTTGTTTTCATCACTATGCCAGAAAGCTGGTTTATAGGCCTGGTAACGGTCCCAGGCAAGCTGCGAATTGTAATCACCTCACATTGGGAAGGAAGAAACAAAAGAGGAGGGATAGCCTGCAATGTTTCCATCAAGAATCTTGAGGAACAACTTCATTTTGGAAGCTGTTTATAAGAGGATACTCCATGTAACTCCCTATTAGTGATAGGTATAGTAACATCGTGAGATGCAGGCAGGCATGGTGAGGTGTGTCAGGAACTCTCAACATTACACTTTTTTTTCACCTTCTTGTGTTTCCATCCCCAACCTTGAAAACATGGGATTCTGAGTTCAAATCGGGCTCAGATTCTGACTCTATTTGACCTTGAGCAATCTGCTAAATTTCATAGTGTTTGCTCATCTGAAAACAAAAGGGATAATGCTGATGCAATCATAGAGTGAAGATTAATTAGTTTCTGAAGTGCTGAGATCAACAGATAAAGGCTTTGAGTGGAAACTATTTTGTGTGTGTGTGTGTTTTTTTAAGAGGAATTTATCGAAGTGGGTGAATAAAAGAGAACTTACTGAACTGAACTACAGGCACTCGGCTGTGGCTGAGAGTGGGGGAAGAAATAATATTGCTTCTCTCAAAGAACCCCAAATTCTGCCCCCCACCCCAAATAGCAATGGAGAAAGTTGTTTCTTTGTGATTCTGAAAGGATGAGAAATTATGTAAAGTAAAAGAGCAAGAAGAACAGGAGAATAGATGCTGCTAAGACATTTCAAAGTAACTTTCCAGGATAAACAACTAGGTACCAGAAAATAAAACATGCTCTGCTAGTCCTCTGGGATTAGGTTGTTAGCCAAATGCCTGTAAACCAAAATGGCTCAGCCAGGATCCCCTAAAGAGGCCTAATGGCCCCATGTCATTAGCAGGAAGATCAGGTTGGGTAAGAAGCTATCCATTTAAAACTCCTAAAACTGGTTATCATTGCAAGATTACTACCACTTAGATTACCTGTGTTCCTATTTAAAACCCGCTTCACTCTTGTTACATTGGGTCTTTTCTCAAAGAAATATGATTGCTACTGATGCAGAGATAGAAAATTGAGTCTCAGAGAAATTAAATGACCAGTCAATAGCCGTTTGGTTGGGTTAAGTGGTTCAGACAATATTTTGGCGGAGGGCTTCTGATCTGAGAGATACTGATCATTCTACAGGAAAGTCTCCTGATATCCAGACAACATATAGAGATGAATGATTTCCTAAGGATCACAGAAGAATTGGAATGAAGACAAGATATTATTTTTGTCAAAAGAAATAAAATATTCTGAATATTAAACTAATGCACTTTTATCATGGAAATGATGGGACGTTCTAACAGAGTAGAATTTAAAAATTCAAACTTCCCCAATGTCAAATAGAAACTCTGAGTTATAGTTCTTCTTTGTCTTTTATCCTTGCATTTTATAATATAGTCAAGTTATTCCTTTTAAAGTATAGCATTAATGACTCCATAACTTTCTGCCTTGTGGCCTTTGCATGGTTATCTTGGTCTTCCCCTCACATTTTAGAGATTTAGTGTCCTGTATAAATAAAATTAAAAAATAAAAATTACTAGAGGTGAAAAGAAATAGAAAAATATAACCCATGATCATGAGAAAATAGTAGTTAATACCTACATAACCGTGGTGTTGCAATGAGCGGATAAGGACTTTAAAACAGGTACTGTAACTTTGAGTAGGAATTTAAAGAAATACAGTCATACAAAAATGAAATTTTTAGAATTAAGAATACTTTTTTTGAAATAAAAGCTTTACTAGTTGGGTTTAGTGGCAAAATGGAGACAGTAGCACAATAGTTTGGTGAACATAATAAAGATTACTATAAAATATTCAGTCCAGGGAACAGAGAAATATGATTAAATTATTAACAGACCAGTGGCCTATGGAACATTATCTAGTTGTATAGCCTATAGGTAATTAGAGTCCCAGAAAGAAGAAGGACAAATGATGTGTGAAATAGTTGAAATTCCCCCAAATTTGGTGAAATAATTCAAAGTTAAATTCAAGAAGATCAGGAAATCTCAAGCAGGGCAAATATGAAGAAAACCACAGCTAGTATTATTTTAGCATCCATATCACGGTAATGGTGATGAAGGCAAAAGATTTTTAAAAATCTTGAAAGCAGTCTTAAGTATAATAAGCATAACAATGCTAATAATGGTCAACTTCTCATCAGAAACACTCGAGGCAAGAATAAAATAGGATGACACTTTAAATAATTAAGTAATAAATAAATCTGCTGACCTGAAATTCTAAATTCATAAAGGGTATCCTTCACAGAAGATGATATAAAGGCAGTTGGTTTTTTTTTTTTTTTTTGATAAAACCAGAGGCTTCATTAGTAGGAGACCTGCACTATGGAAAATATGTAAGGAGAATCTTCAGGCTGAAAAGAAATGACCCCAAGTGAATTTCTATTTAATGACAGGAATGAAGAGCATTGAGCATGATATGCATGTGGATAAGTATAAAAGGCTATAATATTGCTTTTGTTATTTTTGAAAATACATGTAACTGTTTAAAGGAGAATGATATCACTGTTTTTTTTAGTGGGGGGAGGTGGTTCTGACATACATAGACACAGAGGATGAACAGGTTAAATCTACATTGTTGAAATCGTCTTACACTTTATAAGAAGTAGTGTAGTTTTAATGCTGTGTTAGGATATATATTTAATTTCCAGAGCAACTACTAATATAGTAAAAAGATGTATAGTTTAAAAGGTAGAAGAGAAACAAAAACGGAATAATATACATTTTAGTTAACCCCAAAGAAAATTGAAAAGGAGAAATAAAGAAACAATGACAAAGCAACAACAGCAAAAATAAAGGACAAATAGAAACCAAAAGCAAATATAAAACTAAGTTCAACTATACCAATGCTGCTGCTGCTGCTAAGTTGCTTCAGTAGTGTCTGACTATACCAATACCTATACTAAATATAAATGGACTAAACATTCAAATGAAAAGAAGAGTCTTCTCAGACTGTTTTTTTTTTTTTTTAAGAGACAACTATTTGCTGTGTACAAGAAGCCCACTTTAAATACAAAACACAGAAACACATGTTATGAAATAAAAGAACAGAAAAAAAAAAACCTCATACTGTAAACATAGCAAGCACAGAAATAGCTATATAAATGGCTTTCATACCCAGCAACTGGAGAATATACACACTTTTCAAGTGGACATGAAGTATTCTCCCAAGATCTTAATCAGTTTCAAATTTGAAAAATTACTGGGTATACTTTCTGACAATAATGAATTCAATTAGGAGTTAGTAATGATAATATATCTAGAAAAGTCCTCAATTTTTGGAAATTGAATAACATACCTCAAAATGAGTCTTGGATTGAAGAAGATATCATAGGGGAAATTTTATTTTGAATTGAATGACAGTGACAGACAACATGCCAAAATTAAGGTGGTGTCTGTGTGGGTGTATATGTACACACCACATCTTCTTTATCTATTCACCCCTTGATGAATGGACACATAGGTGTTTCTATATCTTGGCTATTGAAAATAAAGCTGCCATGAACATAAAGAAAAGAAGGAAAGAAAGTGAAGTCACTCACTTGTGTCTGACTCTTTGCAACCCCTTGGACTGTGGCCTACAAGGCCCCTCCATCCACAGGGGGGTACATATATCTTTTTGAATTAGTGTTTTCTTGTTCTTTGACTAAATGCTCGGAATTGGAGCAGTGGGGTCATCAGATCAGATCAGATCAGTCTCTCAGTCGTGTCTGACTCTTTGCAACCCCATGAATCGCAGCACCTGTCCATCACCAACTCCCGGAGGTCACTCAGACTCACATCCATCGAGTCAGTGATGCCATCCAGCCATCTCATCCTCTGTCGTCCCCTTCTCCTCCTGCCCCCAATCCCTCCCAGCATCAGAGTCTTCTCCAATGAGTCAACTCTTCGCATGAGGTGGCCAAAATACTGGAGTTTCAGCTTTAGCATCATTCCTTCCAAAGAAATCCCAGGGCTGATCTCCTTCAGAATGGACTGGTTGGATCTCCTTGCAGTCCAAGGGACTCTCAAGAGTCTTCTCCAACACCACAGTTCAAAAGCATCAATTCTTTGGCGCTCAGTGGGGTCATATGTTCATTCTAATCTTCATTTTTTGAGGAACCTCCTGTTTCCAAAGTGGCTACACCAATTTATAGTTCCACCAACAGTGAATATGGATTTCCTTTATTCCACATTATTTCCAAAACTTGCATTCCTTGTCTTTTCAGTAACAGCTATTTTAACAGGTGTGAGGTGATATCTAGTCGTGTTTTTAATTTGCATTTCCCTGATAATTAGTGATGCTGAACATCTTTTCATGTTCCTGTTGGCCATATGTAGGTTCTTCTCTGGGAAAATATCTATTCAGATTCTCTACACATTTTAAGAATTGGATTGTTTGTTTCCTGTTGAGGTGTATGAGTTCTTTATTTATTTTGAATATTAATTTCTTCATTAAGGGTGATGCTATTGTTCCTACTTTACTGATAAGAAGAAAAAATACTCAAGGAGGTGAGGAGTCCATAGAATCAGAGCCAGGTTATCCAACTCTGTAAACATGTGACCCTGGCCACATCCACTGTGCCTCTGCCCAGCGGGGCAAGGAGGAAAATGGGAGGGGTGAGGTAGCATGGGAGAAGGCAGCAGAAAAAACATATGCTTCTGGTTTCCCTCCTGAAGAAAGGCTGTCCACCCATTAATTCCACAAGTGCCCGTTGAGTTTATACTGCATCCACAGTGAGTCTGGGATTTAGAAAGAAATCTGACCTTCATCCCCAACCACTGGTCACTGGGGCAAAATGAGCTTAAGGACACTTCCCAGGAGGGAAGCCAAGGTTGACGAGCGAAGTCTCCTCCTTTTGTTTCTCACAAGGAGAAAATGAAATGAGCATGGATATGTAGGTTAATTCTTTTCCAAGTCAAACAAAAACCAACAGATTTGTTCTCCTTTAACTTTTCTTTATTTTTTTAAAAGGAATTTCATTGGAATTCAGTCCATGTCTACTGAAGGATGGTTGAAGTATTAAATATAGTCTTTTTCTCCAAATAGCACCCAAAGAAAAGCTAAATACTGCTTACTGCCTAGGGGTTTCCAGTGTGTCCTTGATCTGTGCGTGTATATGGGGTTGCTGTCCTCTGCCGCCTCCTCCCACTGTCTGTACAATACTTACATAGACACACACACCCCTTAATTCTGCATAGATTCCATGCATTTGAATAACGTGGTTTGAATAACATGTTAGCTTGAAATCATTTGCAGATCTCTATGTATTTTCAGTATTGAATATTATTGCTTCTTTCTTTGTTGGGTTTCTGCTTTCCACTCCAATTGTAGCCAGTTCTTTTTGCATATCCATTCTAGAACCTAAAGTACATGTGAGAAGAATGTAGCTTTAGCCAGGTATAATTGTGATTGAAGCAGTGAGCTGAAATACAAAGGCTAATCAAAGCTTCAGGAGACATGCTTTGTGTGCTTTAATACATGGCATTTTAAAATGTTCCACCTTTGCCTTCTCAATTTCTGTTTATTTGCTTGCTCGTTGATTTATTTATTTAATTTATGGGTCAGAGGCTCAGGTGTTAAAAGCCGAGAGCTGGGGTACTGAAAGGGACTGAGAGCAGGAAACTGTTTTTTTAAATTATTTTTTATTATCATAGAGTTGCTTTACAGTGTTATGTTAAAGTTCCAGTGTTAAGTTCAGTGTTAAGTTTCTACTGTATAGCTAAATGAATCTGCCATATATACACATATATCTACTCCCTTTTAACTGAGATCTTATACTCTAGTTGTTGGTTGCTGTTGTTCAGTTGCTCAGTCCTGTCCAACCCTTTTCAACCCCATGGACTTAGCCCGCCAAGCTCCTCGGTCCATGGAATTCTCCAGGCAGAAATACTGGAGTGGGTAGCCATTTCCTTCTCCAGGGGATCTTTCCCGCTCAGGGATCAAACCTGCATCTCCTGCATTAGCAGGCAGATTCTTTACCGTCTGAGCCACCAGGGAAGCCCCAGGACCCCACATGACTCAAGGCCAAAAAAAAAAAAAAAAAAGAAATATAAACAGAAACGATATGATAACAAATTTGATAAAGACTTTTAAAATGGTCCACATCAAACATTGTTTTCAAAAAATTAAAGGAAACTAAAAAAAGGGTTGGTAAAGGAAGTGACCAGGTGGATTACCTACTCAGCAACATTTCAGACCAGAATGGGTTATTGGCATCTGATACTTCTCCTTCCCCGCTTTTTACGGTGACCCGTGGCCCTCGCTTACTGGGTAGTGAAGCGTTTTCAGGGATATGGGGTCTTCGGTGATAAAACTGAAAGAGGACTCAGGAAACTGGGGTGATTGTTCGCTGTAACCTTTTCGCAGCTTCTTTCCTGAGCTGGACTTCTTAGCTGTGCTCAGAGTTTCACACTGACTCAGAGAAGAGCAAATTTCACCAGAGACTGAGGGCAACCTGACGGGTGATTGTCGGAAGACAGCTCTCAGAACACCTAATCCTTAGATTATTCTTTCTTTGAAAGGAAGAAGCCTGGCCATCTTAGGTTGGGAGAATTAAGAACTGGCAAAGGGTCCCGTGGGTAGAGGAGCCTGGTGGGCTACAGCCCTTGGAGTCACAAAGAGTTGGACACCACTCAGTGACTCAACAAGGGGGAAACCCCCACCCCCAAGTAACTTTATTTATTCCTGCTCTCTTTATATAACCTCATGTGAATTCTATGGCAAGAGTGCTGAGACCAGGCATAATTGAACTGCTAAATATTTATGCTTGCATAACAGAGTGATTAAAAGGCTTTGGGTGAGTCTGGTATTCCTATTTCACTATAAAACTTGTTTTAAATCTTGCAATCTGCTTGATAACACAAACATATTTATCATGTTTATAAATGCTATTAAGTCTCCTCTGATGTATCTGCTATCCAATCACACAAGAGAAGTGGCTGGGTTTTCATCGCGTTTTGAAGGTATTTTGAGGCTGAGCCATGAATCCTTTGGAGAATTGGATTTGGAGAATCAGTAAGCTGCAGAAATAGATTGACTCTCAGATCTCAGTAGCTTCATATGACAGAGTTTTTTATTATGTCCAGTGCAGGTCAGGAAGTGTTGGCAATTCCATGGACTATAGCCCACCAGGCTCCTCTGTCCATGGGATTTTCCTGGAAAGAATACTGGAGTGGGTTGTCCTGCCGTTCTCCAGGGGATCTTCCTAACCCAGAAATCGAACCCATTTCTCTTGCATTGGAAAGTGTATTCTTTACCAACTGAGCCACCTGAGAAGCCTGGGTTGGGAAGGGCTGTCCTACAGATAGTGCCTCAGAGATTCATGCTCCTCTCTTGTAGCTGTGTCATCTGGGATGCACGACTTCCTTTGTGCTCCAGTTACAAGTGAAGCTTACTGGTCAGGACTTGTAACATGGCCCCAACCAACACAGGAGATCTGGAGCTCAAGTTTCCTGTGACCAGAAAGGAAAGGAGAACCAGATATTGATGTGGGTCGTGGTAGCTAACAGCCTTCCCTGGTGGCTCAGCAGTAAGGAACCCACCTGACAATGCAGGAGACACAGGTTTGATCCCTGGGTTGGGAAGATCCCCTGGAGGAGGAAATGGCAGCCCACCCAAGCATTCTTTCATGGGAAATCCCATGGATAGAGGAGCCTGGTGGACTACGGTTCATGGAATCACAAAGAGTCAGATACGACTTAGCGACTGAACACCAACAAGTGGTATCTAACACCAGAATCAAATTAGAGTGGACCCTCTGAAAGGCTTCCCTGTGGTGGCTCAGCTGGTAAAGAATCTGCCTGCAACGCAGGAGACTGCGTTCAATCCCAGGGTTGGGAAGATGCCCTGGATGAGGGAACTCCACTCCAGCATTCTGGCCTGGAGGATTCCATGGATTGTATAATCCATGGGGTCACAACTTTCACTTTCTTTCACTCTAAGAGGCAAGCTATCATGCCGCAGAGGAGCAAGTCTGCTCTTGGGGTCTGGCCCTTTTGCCAGAACTACTGTTACAGTTGCTCCAGCAATTCTAGTAGTTATAGGGATTTATTTAATAATGATCCATGAGACTCATATATCAGGGAGGCCAGCTGCCTTTATTATAAAGTGTCATTGTTTAACCCACTTTCTACAGACTAAAATTGAATGTGCACAAGAATGATGCACCATATGTGCCCAAGGTTATCTACACCTTGGATGCACAAATTCTGTGTGTAGGAGAGTGAAAAGCCAGGCGAACCAAGGATTCAGCATTATCTGGAGAAACTGCTCCCTCGGGGTGACAGCTGATGACTCTTGCGTGTCGTGTGGAATACACAGAGCCCAGCAATGGATGGGCTCTTCGACTTTTCCTAAGGTGGTGACACTGAGGACTGTGTATTTTGCAAGATGGCATCATGCAGTCTCAAGCT
The DNA here is from genome assembly GCA_935064755.1 of Tragelaphus eurycerus. Taxonomy (NCBI): domain Eukaryota; kingdom Metazoa; phylum Chordata; class Mammalia; order Artiodactyla; family Bovidae; genus Tragelaphus; species Tragelaphus eurycerus. The sequence continues at coordinate 5,402,936 of CAKXYN010000101.1, forward strand.
TGTTAGAATGATCAGTTGTGCAGTAGAATGGTCAGGTCTCATAGCATTTCTCTCACTGTCTCAGATTCTCTTTACTGAGGCAACAACCATGAATTTTATGCAACCTTTCATCTCCTAGGGATTCAAAGTCTTTCACTGCCATTGCTCCTTCATGTAATTCTACTGTAGTGGCCTCTCCCTGCAGAGAAGATGAAGCATGTTCAGAAGCTGTGTATGCAGCATTGCACTCTGCCAAAAGAAACATAAAATTTAGACAAACACGGAAGTTGTTAATGCTGTGATGTTATTTGCTTAACAGCAAAATGGATAAAGCATAATTCTTGCCTGTGGAAGGGAAATATATAATACTTGCAGGGTTATTTGGAGGTCAATTCCTTTTCTTTTCTCCATTTGCTGAACTATTTCTGGAAATTCAGAGTTTTTTTTTTTTTTTTTTTTTCTTTTAAAGCACATTATTGATACTTGGCACCTCCACAGTAATAGAATTTTGAAGAGCTCATCCTATCCCCATCCTAAGCCAAGTCGTGGATGGGTCAGAAAATGATGCTGTAGATTGACAATTCCGAACATACATCGTTCTGGGAGTGCATTATTGGAAAGGGTGTTTGAAGGGCTACGTTTCTCTGTGAGGTCAGGAACAATTTGGGGCAGGAAAACTTGAATGGGCCGATTGATGTTAGGAGTGAAGGATATAACTGTGACTTGAAATTAACTGTTTTGTGTTTATCCAGTGGCTGATCCACCTACTGTCCATGTGACTGTGGGCAGAACAGAAGTTCTGCTTCTCATCATTGAATTGGGTGCTAGAATGCCTGTTCAGATTGTGGACATTGGCGGATTGCTGAGGTCCAAATAAAGTAACCTGCTTTGAGAGTGGTTAGGGAAATGATGTGGAGAAGGCAATGGCACCGCACTCCAGTACTCTTGCCTGGAAAATCCCACGGACGGAGGAGCCTAGAGGGCTGCAGTCCATGGGATCACTGAGGGTCGGACACGACTGAGCAGCTTCACTTTCACTTTTCACTTTCATGCATTGGAGGAGGAAATGGCAACCCACTCCAGTGTTCTTGCCTGGAGAATCCCAGGAATGGGGGAGCCTGGTGGGCTGCCGTCTATGGGGTTGCACGGAGTCGGACATGACTGAAGTGACTTAGCAGCAGCAGGGAAATGATGAGTGGTCCACAAATATGTGGTGTTATGATGGGGTATCATTGATGAGGAATGGTTAAGATCAATACATAAGCGAAGTGGCCTGGGCTATCCATTTACTCAGCAAATAGTACCCCTATGTCTGTTTGTATGTGTGTCTATACATCTGTGTCTGGCAGAATGTCTCTATTCTATGTCTGTCTCTATACCTTTATTTCTGTATCTATATGTTCATCTGTGTCCATAGCTATACTGTTATATATCTGTGCCTTTATTGCATTCAACTCTTTGCAACCCCATGGACTGCAGCCTGCCAAGCTCTTCTATCCATGGTATTTCCCAGGCAAGGATACAGGAGTGGGTTGCCATTTTCTGTTTCATGGGATCTTCCTGACCCAGGAATCAAACCCAAATCTCTTGCATCTCCTGCATTGGTAGGCAGAATTTTTTTTTTTTTTTTTTTTTATCACTGCCTCACCCTGGGAAGCCCTCTATTTAAATGTCCATATCTAATCCGAGTCTCTATGTCTCTATGGTGATATGTTTGTATCTATACCTATTCTTTGGAGAAGGAAATGACAACTCACTACAGTATTCTTGCCTGGAGAATTCCACAGACAGAGGAGCCTGGAGGGCTACAGTCCATGGGATCCAAGAGTCAGACATGACTTAAGAGACTAAACCATACTTGCAAATTTATCTTTATGTATATCTATGAAGCTTCAAAACTTTGGCCACCTGATGTGAAGAGCTGACTCATTGGAAAATACCCTGATGCTGGGAAAAATTGAGGGCAGGAGAAGGGGACGACAGAGGATAAAACGGTTGGATGGCGTCACTGACTTGATGGACATGAATTTGAGCAAACTTCTAGAAATAGTGAAGGGCTTCTAGAGGAGCTCGGCATGCTGCAGTCCATGGGGTTTTAAAGAGTTGGACATGACTGAGTGACAGAAAAACAGCAACAAAGCCCACCCCTACAGAGAAGGAGAGAGAGGACGAGCAAGTGAGAGCTAGGGAAACAGCATTGTGTCCCCTCCCAAGAACTGGAGGAACAGCTGAAAATGAGCCATCACGGTTTTGACTTACAGCTCTCAGAAGAGACTTGCATTATACAAATATATCTTGAATGAATTAAAAGGATCATGAAGGAAAAGTACCAGATTAAAGTAAGAATTTCATCCCAGTAGGACCCATCCATGTGTGTGTTGGGGGGCACACAGGAAATAAAATAAGTCATGGATCCTCATGCCCTGTAGGTGGTCCATATATATAGACATCAGCTTTTGGGAATACATCCCTGAAAAGAGAAACACTTTGTTCTAGAAAGTGCCATCCATGAACCCAAAATGGATATGTCTTAAGGAATAAGAAGGGTACTTTTAATTATGTAGTGGGCTGTATCTGACTTACTCTATGTTCAATATCCCGGATCTAGGTGTTATTATTTTCTATAATATATTTATGTATGCATTTATTTATTTGTGGCTGCACTGAGTCTTCGTGCCTACATGTGGGCTTTCTCTGGTTGTGGTGCGCGGGCTTCCCGTTGCAGTGGCTTCTCTCGTTGCAGAGCACAGGCTCTAGGTGCGCGGACTTCAGTAACAGTTGTGGCATGGAGCTCGGTACTTTCAGTCCCCGGGCTCTAGAGCACCGGCTCAGTAGTTGTGGTGCTGGAGTATGTTTTTAATCCACTGGATTTCCCATCAAGATAAGCTCTAGGTTTTAATTCAGCAGGAGCTCCTAGCTCATCTTTTTCTAGACCAGGCTCTTTTCTCTCTCATCATGTTATGGCAGGCAGATCCTTTCACCACTCATAGGTTTTGAAATGGAAGGAATATAGGTGCTGCCCCTGAGAGTTTCCATGTGTTGTATACCATGCTTGGACGGCAAAGCCAGTTTCTCTTTCTTTCTTGGATATCTATCTCGGATATTTACAAGCCCATCCTTTGTGGAGGCTGTAGCAAGTTCCCACCATAAAAGGATGAGGTGCTGGAGAGACTGAATTCACAGCTAAGAGACAGGTGCGCCTAACCTTGCTTTGTGTTTGCATTTAAATTGGTTTCACCCCTAAACGTAACCCGTCATCCCTTCATTCTCTGTCTCACACCCTGTATCTTTCCTTTGTCGCTCTTTTCACAGTTAATCACTGTGTACATATTTATGTTACTGTTTTCTTTTGGTGTGTTTCTACTCCACTCTCTGCAGGTGCCCTGAAGGTAGGGACAGTTTCTGTTTTATTCACTGATGTACATCACTGCCAGGCACATGTTTGGTACTCCATAAATATCCATGGTTTGAATACATGAATGAATGAATGGGTATCTCGTCATGCATTACTTTCAATATTACTTGTTGTTCAGTCGCTAAGTCATGTCCAACTCTCTGTGACCCCATGGACTGCAGCACACCAGGCTCCTCTGTCCTTCACCATCTCCTGGAGTTTGCTCAAATTCATGTCCATTGAGTTGGTGATACCATCCAGCCATCTCATCCTCTGCTGCTCCCTTTTCCTCCTGCCCTCAATCTTTCCCAGCATCAGGGTCTTTTCCAATGAGTTGGCTCTTTGAAGCAAGTAGCCAAAGTATTGGAGCTTCAGCTTCTGAAGCAGTCCTTCCAGTAAATACTCAGGGTTGATTTCCTTGAGGATTGGCTCGTTTGATCTCCTTGCTGTCCAAAGGACTCTTCAAGAGTCATCTTCAGTCATCACACTTCGAAAGCATCAATTCTTCCATGCTCAGCCTTCTTTATGGTCCAATTCTCACCTCTTTACATGACTACTGGGAAAACCATAGCTTTGACTATATTAATGCTTTATAACAAAGATAGATTTTAGCAGACATGTAGAAACTAGAAAACCAGAAATTGATTTTCTGCTTAGAAGTTAAGATGCATATGAATGCTATTTAAAAGTGTCTCTATAATTGTGCACTTTCAGTATATATGTTTTACCTTAATAAAAAGTTGCTTTAAGCTAAGACACACAACTTAAAATATCTGCAAAATGTCAAAAATTATAAAAGGAATAATTTGAATGAACAAAATAACTTGGTCCCCAAACGATTGCTTGAGAGGAGAGAGTCTGTGATTTTAACTAGAATTCATCCAGCTACAAACCACTGTCTTTAAGCCAGCAAGAAATTTATATCCTTTCAAAGACAAGGGGAAATCAAAACCCACCAGCGACCCTTCCCTTCCCAGAGCTGTTTGGTACATAGCTCAGTTTCTGGAGATCTGAGATAATCATTTCGTCCTTGAGAGTCTCCTGGCTGTGCTCTTGGAGAGTTTGGGTTTAAAATCCTAGGATTTGATCCTGCTCAGAAAAACAAGGTGTGAGCACCTGTGAAGCATCTGAAATCAGCCGTTGCCAGAGGCTGGCTGCTGTCCCTCCTTCCCAGTCTGCTGTGCCCTCTGTAAGGTGAGGGCGGAGTACAAGCCCTGCTTCTGGGAATCTGCCTTTGTTTCACATTCCTGGGGTTGGTTTTGGGATCACCAAATTGACAACTTTCTTTTTTCTTTAGTGCAGTTTAGATTTTTAAGCATCATAACGTGTGTGTGTGTGTGTGTGTGTGTGTGTGTGTGTGTGTGTGTGTTGGCACAGAGAGATGTGCTTCTGCAGGTACAACAAAATAAATCATCCAAAGCCAGCCCTCCCTGTGCTCTGTCAATGACACTTTGACCCCAGGTTTTATCTCTTTGAGGCCCTCGTGTAAGGACTGCCATTCATACCAAAGCACGTGGAAGCGCAAGGATGCTCAGGGAGGTTTGTTGGACCTTGTGTGTCTATTCAAATGGAATTTGTATTACCTTCTAGTGCCTTTTGTTGGGCTTCCCAGGTGGCACGAGTGGTAAAGAACCTACCTGCCAATGCAGGAAACATAAGAGAGAGACATGGGCTCAATCCCTAGGTCAGGAAACTCCCCTGGAGGAGGGCATGGCAACCCACTCCAATAATCTTACCTGGAGAATCCCATGGACAGAGGAGCCTCATGGGATATAGTCCATAGGGTCACAAAGAGTCGGACATGACTGCAGTGACTTAGCGCACATGCAGCCAGTGCCTTTTGTTGGGCTTCCCGTTTGCTCAGACAGTAAAGAATCTGCCTGAAAATGCAGGACACCTGGGTTCGATCCCTGGATTGGGAAGATCCTGGAGAAGGGAATGGAATGTGATGAGAGGAACCAGCAGAAAGTGTATTCACAGGAGAGACAGACTGTGGGGGTGAAAACTGACCTGCCCTGGGATGGAATAGCTGTGTTCTGCTGTACCCTGCAAACATTATCCTAGCATCTCTGAGCCTCGGTTTTCTAGGGCTCATTGAGTGTTTTGGGACTGGCTAGGGCTGCCGTCTATGGGGTCACACAGAGTCAGACATGACTGAAGCGACTTAGCAGCAGCAGCAGCAAGGACTTACCATTTATTATCTGAATAGTCTCTGCTGATTAACCCCAGAATGTAGTCATTTGCCCCTTTATCACTCCTGTGTTGTTAGAGGGGCTTCCCAGATGACACAGTGGTAAAGAATCCACCTGTCAGTGCAGGAGACACAGGAGATGTGGGTTTGAACCCTGGATCAGGAAGATCCCCTGGAGGAGGGCATGGAAACCCACTCCAGTATTCTTGCCTGGAGAATCCCATAGACAGAGGAGCCTGGTGGGCTATAGTCCACGGGGTCACAAAGAGTCAGACACGGCTGAGTGACTGAGCATGCCCGGCACGCATGCGCGCACGTTAATGGAAGGGGAAATGATGGTTCCCGCTGTTGTCGGGGACGCTACTAGTGTCCGCCTGCCCTTAGACACCTTTTCTCCAACATGACCAGGTGTACTGAAAGTCAGTTCAGTTCCGACAGCAGCTACCTGGAGTTAGCACAGACTCCACAAGTCATGGGCAAAGTCTGACACAAGACTGAACCCACTTCACGTGCCAGCCACAGTTCTGAATGTCCTCAGGCCACCCACATTTCCACCCCAATGACCAAATTCAGGACTTCTCATCACCCCACTCAGGTTCAATTGTTTGTTAAAAAACAACTTGCCGAACTCGAGGAAGTGCTGTACTTTTATTTGCTGAGTCGCTTCAGTCATGTCTGACTCCGTGAGACTCAATGCATTGTAGCCCTCCTGGCTCCTCTGTCCATGGGCTTTGCCAGGCAAGAATACTGGAGTGGGTTGTCATGCTCTCCTCCAGGGGACTTTCCCGACCCAGAGATTGAACCCGTGTCGTTTACATCTCCTACATCGGCAGGCTGATTCCTTACCACTAGTGCCAACCTTTTATTATAAATGATACAAATAAACAGCCAGATGAAGTGTACACGGGCAAGACCTGGGAGGGGCCCAGGTATAGAAGCTTCTGTCTCCATGGAGACTGTATGCATTACTGTCCTGGTACACGGAGATGTCCACCAATCAAGAAGCACCATTGAGCCTCCGTTTCCAGAGTTGTTATTGGGGTTTCATTATGCAGGTATGAATGATGAAACCATTGGCCCCATAACTGAATTTTACCTAAAGCCACAATCCCCTCCCTGGAGGCTGGACTGACCCATCGTGCCTGCCCTGTCATCACTTAATGGGTTTTTTTGGAGACTTATCTGTAGCTGTGTGGAAGCCCACCACACAAGGAGCCCGTGGCTCTTTGCTCTTCCTCTGCAGTGTGCTCCAGCTTAACTTCCAACAGCCAACCTGCATCTCTGCCCAGTGACGGACGTTCTCTTGACATGAGTAACTTTGCTCCCCAGGCAGCAAGCTGGAAATAACAGGGATTCATGCTCCCCAGAGACACCTCTTCTAATAGAGAGGCAAGGCAATGTGTGCCAATTTCACATGAATGAATGGAGGAAGGAAACTCAGAGAATCAGAATCCACTGCGTTTTGCCCAGCCTAGTGTGCTGGCTCCTTGATTCAGTTCTCTCCTTCCAGGAACAAATTAGGAATGCTGTCAGAAGGAAAAGAGACAGTAGGTCATGACAGACCCCAAGAATGCCAGCTTTGCTCTCTTATGTTCACAAATTACTGTTAGCAATGATAATAATCCTGTTTGTGCTGCTGCTACTAAGTTGCTTCAGTCCTGTCCAAATCTTTGACCCCATAGATTGTATTCCACCAGGCTCCTCTGCCCATGGAATTTCCCAGGCAAGAATACTGGAGTGGGTTGCCATTTCCTAAACTGAGGTCCAAGCAAATTTGTGCTTTCTTCTGGATAGCCATGTGTCCAGAGGTGACTGCAAGAAAGGAGCCACCTTGTGTGAATGGCTTGATCAACGTGGCAATGTGTACATTCATTACTTCTGTTTGGTGTGTTCCCGATGAACGCATGCCTTGGTTATTAATTATTCATCTATCTCTCAATATAATTTTAGATCTGGTGATAATTTCTGAATTTCTCTATTTATAGAAAACTTTGAACTTCATAAATATTAAAATTCCCTATTATCTACATTCAGGCTGCTTTTTCTATGGCCATAGAAATTATGCAATTATTACCAGAACCATTAATTAAATTGGAAAATTGATAAATAATGGATAAGGATGCTATTTATGAGCTAAAAATGAGCAAATGAAAATTATCTTCTGTTCTGTCACCTTTGATGAGTCTAGCCTTACAGTATGCTCTCAGCTTTTATTATGGATAGCGTTCATGTTCTTTGGCATAAAATAAGCAGTTGGTTACTAGTCTTGAATGGTGATTGATTTTCAGATGGAGTGATTAAAATCTTTTCCTAATGGCATAGTCAAAAAATGATCCTGTCAACAGTGGTCAAATAGTAAGCAGTTTCCATATTCTACAAGTTAAAAACTTGAATCTTCATGGAGAGAGGCTGTGTCCTCAAGAAGGTGTGTATATTTGGAACTAACGTAGAAAACTTTCATAAACTTTTGTAGTAGAATAATGCATTCATGGATTCCCTCTGGTCAGTCTCCTGGACTTCATTCTTCCATGTTGGCCTTTAAACAGAGGCTTGGTGGTTCTCTCTGGTTGAGGGGGGATAGCCTTTATTTAGTTCACAATGCTCATAAATCACCATGTGCCCTTAAATCAGCACCCAATTCAAATTGTCTTTCTTCTTGGTTTATTAGATCTGAGTTCTCAAATGGAAACTTTCACTGATGTCTTTGAATTTTTTTTTTCACTGTAACCATTAATAAGAAATGCATTCCTATTGCGATAAGCAGTCACCTACATTAATGGAACAGATGTTTCACACTCACTTGGATATGTTCTCATTTATTTCTCTTTAGAAGAAAGTGTTGGTTTTAAACAGTGCTCCTGACTTTGTGACTGTTAGTGGACATGCAGGTCGCTGATTTAGATGCCTCAGAACCACCTAGTAATTGGATTCCTTGGGCAGAAGCCTGAATGTGGGAACCCAGCATGCTTACGAGTCTGTTTCCCCACATCTCATGAGTTACAGGAGGTTGGGGCTGACATTGGTTGAGTCTCTTTCGGTGGTTTGCACGGTGCTCTCATAAATGGATTTTTGAAAAATTGGTGGTTTGGGAAGAAAAGTCATCGTTGAGTACCCTTGCCTCAGATGCATCAAAGTTATTGAGAGAATAAAAGTTGTGAGAAAAAAAAGATTATATATTGTTTTGTGAAAAAATTATTGAGAAAAATGACAGTGAACCACACAATTAAAATTTTGTTGTCGCTGAAAATTTGACCTTTTCCTGTAGGAAAAAAAAAAAATTTCTAAGCCTATTAGCAGTTGGTAAAAAGAACATGGGGCATTCTTGGTCAAAGTGTTATTATTTGAGACATGGTAATGCTCATTTAGTGGGTGTAGGTGAGGGATGTTAGACACAACATTCTGAGATGCACAGAACATCCTCAGTCGCAGATAGATCTAGCCCCAAATGGAAGTGCCATGAAGCTTGAGATTCCCTACCATGAAGGTTCGTACTCTGGCTGCCCCTGTCTCATTAAAAAGCACTAAAGAAGACCCAGGTGGCTTATGTGACATGCTGGCACCCAAACAGCTAGGATGTGGTACCCCAAGGCTTTGAACTCAGAGAGCGAGGCTCCAGAGCTCAGAGGTGTAACCCCTACAGTCGCAGAATACCTATGAGACCCATGAATGCAGAAACGTGAATGACTCTGGTGAGAGCTAACGTAAGGGGCTTCAAAATCTCTCCCGGCTTGAAAGATGGGAAGCGTTTCTGAAGATGAGCACCGGAGAGATGGGCTCACTCGAGAAACCTTGGATTAATCAGAAGCTGGAGGTTTGTTGCTCCTCTGTGCTTGTCACAATATCCCATTGTTAGCACCTGCCAGTGTTGTCATCCTAAACTGTCGCTGCTATTTTCGAGACGGGTCACAACAGGTGTGCCAGATATTGGACCATTAGTGCGTGGTAATTCACCAGCATGAATATTTATCATCCCATAACGAGACAACAAAAGCCGTGTCTACTTTTTAGAACAATGTGCAGCAGCGTCCTCAAAACCAAATTGTTTGAGTTCCTCATTTATGCAAAGGAAGAGCAGCGCCTCTGTAATTTTCCATTAGGTGGATTTATTTTCTCAGCCGTCTCCACATCAAAACACAGCCCTGGCACGTCCTTGATTTTATTGAGCCAGGAAGATCACCCAACAGTTTATAGAGCTCAGGGCCCTGATGATCAAAGTACCCATTCTCAGATCCTTCTTAAGTCCAGTTGCTGGCCTGAGGGGAAATGCCTGATCCGATAGAAAGGGAAACTTTTTTCCTTTTCACGGTTAATTCCTTCCTTCCTTTCTCCCTCACTTATCTTGTTGCTTTTTCCTTCTCCCTCCCCGTCCTGTTTTTTTTTTTTTTTTTCTCTGAACGAATTGACACTACAAATGAGGAGGAGAGGTGAAAACTCAGAATAAAAGAGAGGGCATTGTAAAAAGATTTTGGGGGAGAGACTGTAGTCACAGGTGATGTGCTAAGAACTCTAAACTAAAACCTGTTGCTTTTAAAGGAAAAGTGAAATGAGAGAAGCGTGCTGTGTGGGGACTTTCCTGGCAGTCCAGTGGCTGAGACTCTGTGCTTCCACTGCCAGGGTTTTGGGTTTGATCCCTGGTCAGAGAACTCTGTCACATGGCATGGCAAAAAAAAAAACGCACGCTGCGTGGAAACTTCCAGTGTTCCTCAGCGCCTTGTCCCCCTGCAGCAGTTTAGTGGCCACTCTTGTCATCACTGGACTTCCCAGGTGACCTTAGTGGTAAAGAACCCATCTGCCAATGCAGGAGATGCAAGAGACACAGGTTCAATCCCTGGGTCTGAAAGATCCTCTAGAGTAGGAAGTGGCACCCTACTCCATCATTATGAAATTTACTTATAAACAGGAAATGAACAGATACAATGCAGGTAATAACTGACTTTGGAACAAAATTGTGCTGTGCTTAGCCGCTCAGTTGTGTCTGACTCTTTGCAACCCTATGGACTGTAGCCCGCCAGGCTCCTCTGTCCATGGGGATTCTCCAGGCAAGAATACTGGAGTGGGTTGCCATGCCCTTCACAAGGGCATCTTCCCTAACCCGGGGATCAGAACCCAGGTCTCCTGCATTGCAGGTGTATTATTTGCAGGCAGATTATTTACAGGGAAGCCCAGGAATACTAGAGTGGGTAGCCTATGCCTTCTCCAGGGGAACTTCCTGACACAGGAATTGAACTGGGGTCTCCTGCATTGCGGGTCAATTCTTTACCATCTGAGCTACCTGGAAAGCTCTTGGACCCAAATTAGTTTCCCAGATTTTTAAGTATTGCCATGACCGAGAAAGTAATGATGAAATTCCAATAAGTGGGTGTGCCGTTTGTCTTGGGTATTGTTGCTAACACCGCCTTTCTGTGCATATTCTATGATGCACATTCTAAATGATTGTCCCTCACCTTAGATTTCTGCAAATCATTCTCCTGAGTTCAAAGTCATTGTTGAATCTTCTCTCTTCCTCTTCCTGCATGGCCTCTCTACTGTTTCTGTCTTCATACTTGATCAAATACAAGTTTCAGCTAGCCAAACAAATCTGTTCATCTTGCGTATGAAGAGAATGGGTTTTTAGTCTGCTTCCTTTCTATTTTCTGTAGTTTGATGATAGAATGATGGGCACACAGAAAACAGAACTTCTTGAGACGTATATTTTCCCCTTTAGAAAGCTGTGTCGATAATACCTAATCCTTAAGAAGAAGCTCAGAAAATATTTGACAAATGAGTGAATGGTCAAGGTTAAATAAGGACCAGAGGTCAAAGCCTAAAACCAATTACGTGGGACCCAAAGGGCTCCTTTTGGCATTGTAATAAGAGTAATCTCATTTCTAGGTCATAATGATACCTAATATTGACTGAGGACTTACTGGGCATGGTTACACATCATGCCCTGAACCTCACGAGAGAAGCACTTTCATTTTCTCCATTTTACAGTCAGATGATGGAGGCTTGGTGAGACAACTGAGCATGCCCCATTGCGCCTAGTGAGGGACTAAGTCTGGACATAAATCCAGCAGACTGTCTTGCAGTCACTTTACTAAACCATTCTCCTTACAGTAAACAGAGAAATGAGAGCGTCTCTTAAGGAGATTTCTCTGATTAGGAAGACCTATTAAGAACTGTTCTTTGGGAGAAAAGTGAAAGAACGTGTTAGTCACTCAGTCGTGTTTGATTCTTTGCAACCCCGTGGACTGTAGCCCGCTGGGCTCCTCTGTCCATGGGATTCTCCAGGCAAGAATACTGGAGTGAGTTTCCATTCCCTTCTCCAGGGGATCTTCCCCAAGCAGAGTTCAAACCTGGGTCTCCCACATTGCAGGCAGATTCTTTATCATCTGAGCCACCAAGGTATCTGCGAATATGGGGGCAATAAAGTCGGGTGAGAAATGGGACCTCACTCCTATATGGTAACACATGGAGAGGATTGGGATTCACATTGTCTGTATCTTGAAGCAGTTAGTTGTTTCTCTGGAAGCCTGATAAGCTTTCCCTTGATAAGATTTCCCCCAAATCCCAAATCCCTTGTTGGATTTTGTCCTTGAGTATTATCTGAAAGCCATGAAGGATCTCCATCTGGGAAAACCATTGCATTGTGATTTCTGGGGACCAGAAGCAAAGTAATTTTGGAGCAAAAGTACAAGCCTGGATCCTTCTTCTCCCAGAACCAAAGACCGTTTGCGGAACGTTCACTGTGATGGGTTATCCCCAGTGTGGGCGGTGTTCCCTCCATCCTCAGGGTTATCTTTGCAATAACTCCAGTCACTTCCCTTCTGCCCAAGGCAATTTTTCTTACATTTTCTAAACTTTGTTCTAAACCTTCAATTTTCTGAACACACGATACGAATGTTGACTTTGTTGGCAAGACCCAAAGTCCCCTCCTTGAAGCACTCTGGAATTTTCTTACACCTCTCAGCATGAGCCTTGCTCTTGTTAAACTGTTGCAATTCTTTGCCTTCTTGTGTGAAACTTCCCTACTGACATGTGAGTCCCTTAGAGCCTAGAACTGGGCTGTGTTCATCCTGACTTCTCCCTCACCTGCCTGTGTGTCTGCATATTGGCCGTAAATGTTGAAGGGGGATGGAGGGACAAGGAAGGAGCTTGAAAAGGAGCAGAGAAGGCAAAGAAGGGAGAGTTCATACAAGTCCACGTGTACCAAATTTCTGGAACCAGAGTCCTGAGCAAGGAGGCCACTGGGGGCTCTGGAGCTAAGGTGGGCCCCGTGCCAACATCATTTCAGAAACATTTAGATTGATGCTCTCCTGCCTGAGCTGGGAGTGCGTGTGCACCTGTGCATCTGGGGTCGCTACAGGTAGCACGTCATTCTCATCCTTCATAGATGACACGATGCTTCCCCGCCCCACACTCTCTTGTGCACACAGCGCACATACGCTGCTTTATGCCTCGTGGAGCCTTTAAAGCTCTTATTATCCCAGATTATGAAGACAAACTGTGGCGGGGATAGGCATGATCTCAAACTGAGTTAACTGAAGGTGGAGGTCAGTTCAGCTTTCTTGAACCATCAATCAGTAAAAAAAAAAAAAAAAAGTTTGTTTAATGCACAAAGAGAATCCAATCCTCCCTGCCCCTTCCCTTCGGGGCTGTCAAGGTAGATGTTAGACTTCACTGAGCTGTTAAAAATCTTAATGGATCCCGCTGAGCTGTTTCAGCTTGTTTGTGACAATCTCTTAATTTCCTTGTTTTGCACCTAACAATGATTTTAATCTTCATTTCAGATTAATCACATAAAACCCTCCCTTGTCCTTTTCTCCGATCGGCATGCCTGCTTCCACTCCTTGCAATCAATGAACAGGGGGGCTCCATTTCCTTTCTCTTCAGCAGTTTCACAAAAACGTATCTTCAGCAAAGTTGTATATGTCGTCATTTCTCATCTCTGTTAAAAACGCACAGCAGCATGGATTGGAAATACCGCAAAGTTTATAATAGCGATTGCCTCCGGCTGATCTGATGGTGAGGAAGTTTTTTTTTTTTTTTTTTCCCTAGTTTGTACATTTTTATGCTTTTAACATTTTCTGTGATGAGCGTGTGTTATTTTTACAGTAAGAATAACTAAATTAAAGAATTAGTGTTTCCAAATCAAGGATGAACAAAGAAAATGAAGTCTTTTGATGAGATGTTAAGCTGGGAAAAAAAAAAATCCAACATTAAAGAGGGGGAGAAAAAAACTGCATCAGGATAAAAGAGAGTTTGGAAAATTAGCTTGCAACTTGAAGGATGGTCCTTATTATAGATAATGCAGCTGACAGCTTAGGTTCATCGCATCTCTCATTTTTACTGTATTGGAGTTTGCTCATAGGAAAGTTCCCACTTTGAGCTGCTAATTATTTCATCGCCATTCGCTTGCACAATTGACAGCCTCTGTACCAATATTACTGCACAGAGCAGAGAAATGATTCTCTGAGAGAGAGGCGATTGAAGAGGCGAAGGTTGGGAGAAATGAAGAAGATGTGTCTGGTGATCTCCGAGTGCTTTATGCAGGGGATGAAGCTCGGATGGTGCAAGCAGTAAATAGTGTCGTCATTTTAAAAGGCCAGACCTGCAGCCAAGGGCATTACTGTAAGCCCGAAGCTTGAAGGGTCAGAGGATGCTTTCTTCCTGTGGTCCTTTGCTGGAGATGAATGTCTTCTGTCTTTGTATTTTGATTGTACTGTTCCTTAATGGCTAATTGCTAGGCAGTAGAAAACATAATTTATACTTCAATTTGTAAGTCAATCAAATGAAGGCTGGGAGTCAGCAGACTAGGAGAGAAAGGAACACTGGGATAAACAGAAGCCCAGAGGCGTGTGGGTACAATTTTAGGAATCCCCAGCCACCCCCACGGCGTTGGTTCCCACTGCGTCCTCTTCAGAGAGGAGACGGAGGCCTCTCACATCTCTGCTCCTCCATCCCCAGCTGTTCTCTGTGGAAAAAGGAGCCCGGAGTCCTCCGTGGACTGTTGATTTGAAAAAAAAAAAAAAGCACATACTGACAAATTGCAGTGAATGAGAAAAGTGTATTACGTGGATATGAAAATGTTTGCACGTCTGAGGACTGCACGGTTTTATTCAAAGGAGTCCTACTTTTAAGGAGGTTATGAATTTTGAATCAGAGTTTTGTTGTCAGGGGAATGCTTCTTAGAAGGAGGGAAATGTACTTTTTAACAAGATTTTCAGCAAAGTTTGACACATTCATTATGGTCATGAGCGTGGAGGCGGCTCAGATATGTTTTGCATAAGCTGGGGATAATATTACACTCGGTGACTTCCCCAGGAATGACACAGTCCACAAGGAAACATGGGTGCTTTGAGATTAAAAAAAAAAAAAAAAAAACTCGATCGGGGCAAACTTACCAAAGCACAAATCACAGAGAGACTTCTCCACGTATCTTTTCAATACATAAGTTTATCTCAGCCCTGACTTGGGCTTTTCCCAGGTGACACTAGTGGTAAAGAACTTGCCTGCAGGAGACGTAAGAGACACGAGTTCAGTCCTTGCATTGGAACCATCCCCTGGAGAAGGAAATGGCAACCCAGTCCAGTATCTTGCCTGGAGAACCCCATGGACAGAGAAGCCAGGAAGGCTACGGTCCATGGGGTTGCAAAGAGTCGGACATGACCGAAGAGAATTAGCATGCATGCACACAGCCCTGGCTGATCCCTATGCCAACGTTTTACATTGCAAACCAAGCCAGACTGTGTCACATGTGAACCAATTGAACTCTTGCCAAGTCACAAACCCCATCCAACAGACCAGAGCCCCGTATCCCACCCTCCTAGTGTTGGGGCCCTTGACCTCTCCTTTTATGTCATTTATGTCATTTTTCCTCTCTCCTATCACCTGTTGTCTCTCCTCTCCACTTTTCTCTGATGATGACATAAACATTTGTCACATGTACCTGACCAACAGTCTACCTTCTGAAGGTGGCAGAGATGCTTCTTAGAAGCCTGATCATAAATCTTGCCCTTATCTCCATAAAAGCTGAGGCTTCTTGCCACCAGGTGTAGGGGGGAAGATATAGGCCAGAAAGGAGACACGAGGAGAGGGCAGATTCTGATGCAGGAGGTGGGCTGGAGGAGCCTGGCCTGTCTGGGAAGACCAGCCATGGGGCGGAAGTTCAGCTGAGACACAGACCCATGGCTGTCAGAAGGCAAGTGCTCCAGAAAGAAATCAGAAAGGAGATTGAGTAAGAAGTCACAGTAGAGGTGCTGAAGAAGACTCTTGAGAGTCCCTTGGACAGCAAGGAAATCAAACCAGTCAAGCCTAAAGGATATCAACCCTGAACATTCACTGGATGGACTGACGCTGAGGCTCCGGTGCTTCGGCCACCTGATGTGAAGAGCCGACTCATTGGTTCAGACCCTGATGCTGGACAAGATTGAAGGCAGGAGGAGAAGGGGACGACAGAGGATGAGATGCTTGGTTGGCATCTCCGATTCAATGGATGTGAGTTTGAGCAAACTACAGGAGATGGTAAAAGGCAGAGAAACCTGACTTGCTACACTCCATGGGGTCGCAAGGTGTTGGGCATGGCTTAGTGACTCCAGAACGAGAGAGGCAGGATCATTAGTCTTGAGGACTGGGAAGCAGGCATGTGTCTGAGCAGAGTGTCTGTGTTAGCGGTGCGGGGCTGAGGACACAGTGTATACTCCCCCTTGGGGAGGTGTGTTTTAGAGGTCAAGCTGAAAGGTGCGGAAACACTGCATCTCTTTCCACCCAGTGTTTGCACATCCATTGTTACACCCCAGGGGTGCTCAACAGGAGGCCATCATACCCTACTGAAGGAGCACTGTGTGGAGACATTTTTAGCATCACAGCTGGAGGAGGGATGCAAGTGATACCAATGGGTGGAGGCCAGGGGTGCTGCTGAACACTTCGCAGTGCACGGGAAGGCTGCTTGTCACCAGCAACCCTGGTATATTTCAAGCAGTGTGTGTGTGGGCGGGGGGCAGAAGCAGTTATAATTTTGTACAAAGGTTTATCTATGGAGATGTTTATCGTAGCATTGTTTATGGTCTTAAAAAATTAAACAAGCTACATGTACAACAGTAGAGGTTTGGGTAAGTAAATACCATTTGCTTTTCTCATATGATGAAGTGACCTTGCAGCCATTATAAATGATGTCTCAGGACAATGTTTAATGAGATGGAAAAACGTTCCTGGGATATTATTAAATGGAAACAAGCAAACAAGTAACACGATACTATTTGCAGTGTGATCCAATTTTTTTTTAAAAGGCTATTTATAGATATTTATGCTTATCTGCATCTAAGTCAAGATTTGAACTAGAATCTCAAAGAGTAGCATCTGCAATATTAAGTACTACCCCTTAGGTATTGAAATTATAGATGAGTCTAATAATTTTCCTCCATGTTATTGAATATCTGTTCAATGAACATACATAACTTTTATAGTGAGAGTGAAATGACATAATTATCTGAAAAAAATACTATTTTTTAAAATGCGAAGCTGAGATTTGAGTAAATAGCTGAGCCAGGACTTTCTGTGCAGGGTCTCTTTCTAGGTTGGCAAGTCGGAAGAGAATGTATTTCCAAAAGGCAGAGAGGGAGAAGGATCCAGTCGCAGAGCAGTGAGTCTGGAGGAGGCGGCATTTGGTTCTCCCCTGGGGCATCATTTTCGGGGGGAGAGGAAGAGCCCCTTTTTTTTTTTTTTTTTTTTTTTTTTTTTTTTTTTTTTTTTTTTTTTTTTTTTTTTTTTTTTTTTTTTTTTTTTTTTTTTTTTTTTTTTTTTATAATGGATCGACTTTTATTTTATTTTACTTTTTTTTTACAATATTGTATTACTTTTACTATACATCGAGATGGATCCGCCACCAGAATACCCGTGCTCCCCATCCTGAACCCTCCTCCCTCCCCCCTCCCACACCATCCCTCCAGGTCATCCCAGTGCTCCAGTCCCAGGCATCTGTTATCGGGCATCGTACCTGGACTGACTCGTTTCAGATATGATATTATACATATTTCAATGCTATTCTCCCCAATCGTCCCATCCTCTCCCAGTCCCGGAGTCCAAAAGTCTATTCTATACATCAGTGTCTCTTTTGCTGTCTCATAAGCAGGGTGATTGTTACCATCTTTCTAAATTCCATATATATGCGTTAGTATACTGTATTTGTGTTTTTCTTTCTGGCTTACTTCACTTTGTATAATAGGCTCCAGTTCCATCCACCTCAATAGAACTGATTCAAATGTATTCTTTTTAATGGCTGAGTAATACTCCATCGTGTATATGTACCACAGCTTGCTTATCCATTCATCTGTGGATGGGCATCTAGGTTGCTTCCACGTCCTGGCTATTGTAAACAGTGCTGCTATGAACATTGGGGTACACGTGCCTCTTTCAATTCTGGTTTTCTCAGTGTGTATGCCCAGCAGTGGGATTGCTGGGTCATAAGGCAGTTCTATTCCCAGTTTTTTGAGGAATCTCCATACTGTTCTCCATAATGGCTGTACTAGTTTGCATTCCCACCAACAGTGTAAGAGGGTACCCTTCTCTCCGCACCCTCTCCAGCATTTATTGCTTGTGGATTTTTGGATCGCAGCCATTCTGACTGGCGTGTAATGGTATCTCATAGTGGTTTTGATTTGCATTTCTCTGATAATGAGCGATGTTGAGCATCTTTTCATGTGTTTGTTAGCCATCTGTATGTCTTCTTTGGAGAAATGTCTATTAAGTTCTTTGGCCCATTTTTTGATTGGGTCGTTTATTTTCCTGGAATTGAGCTGTAGAAGTTGCTTGTATATTTTTGAGATTAGTTGTTTGTCTGTTGCTTCATTTGCTATTATTTTCTCCCATTCTGAGGGCTGTCTTTTCAGCTTGCCTATAGTTTCCTTTGTTGTGCAAAAGCTTTTAAGTTTGATTAGGTCCCATTTGTTCATTTTTGATTTTATTTCCGATATTCTGGGAGGTGGGTCATAGAGGATCCTGCTGTGATGTAAGTCAGAGAGTGTTTTGCCTATGTTATCCTCTAGGAGTTTTATGGTTTCTGGTCTTATATTTAGCTCTTTAATCCATTTTGAATTTATTTTTGTGTATGGTGTTAGACAGTGTTCTAGTTTCATTCTTTTACAAGTGTTTAACCAGTTTTCCCAGCACCACTTGTTAAAAAGATTGTCTTTACTCCATTGTATATTCTTGCCGCCTTTGTCAAAGATTAGGTGACCATATGTGTGTGGATTTATCTCTGGACTTTCTATTTTGTTCCATTGATCTATGTTTCTGTCTTTGTGCCAGTACCATACTGTCTTGATGACTGTAGCTTTATAGTAGAGCCTGAAGTCAGGCAGGTTGATTCCTCCAGTTCCGTTCTTCTTTCTCAAGATAGCTTTGGCTATTCGAGGTTTTTTGTATTTCCATACAAATTGAGAAATTATTTGTTCTAGCTCTGTGAAGAATACTGTTGGTAGCTTGATGGGGATTGCATTGAATCTATAAATTGCTTTGGGTAGTATACTCATTTTCACTATATTGATTCTACCAATCCACGAACAAGGAATATTCCTCCATCTATTAGTGTCCTCTTTAATTTCTTTCAGCAGTGTTTTATAGTTTTCTAAATATAGGTCTTTAGATTCTTTAGGAAGATATATTCCTAAGTATTTTATTGTTTTCATTGCAATGGTGAATGGAATTGTTTCCTTAATTTCTCTTTCTATTTTCTCGTTATTAGTGTACAGGAATGCAAGGGATTTCTGTGTGTTAATTTTATATCCTGCAACTTTACTATATTCATTGATTAGTTCTAGTAATTTTCTGGTGGAATCTTTAGGGTTTTCTATGTAGAGGATCATGTCATCTGCAAACAGTGAGAGTTTTACTTCTTCTTTTCCAATTTGGATTCCTTTTATTTCTTTTTCTGCTCTGATTGCTGTGGCCAGAACTTCCAGAACAATGTTGAATAATAATGGTGAAAGTGGGCATCCTTGTCTTGTTCCTGACTTTAGAGGAAATGCTTTCAGTTTTTCACCATTGAGGATAATGTTTGCTGTGGGTTTGTTGTATATAGCTTTTATTATGTTGAGGTATGTTCCTTCTATTCCTGCTTTCTGGAGAGTTTTTATCATAAATGGATGTTGCACTTTGTCAAAGGCTTTCTCTGCATCTATTGAGATAATCATATGGTTTTTATTCTTCAGTTTGTTAATGTGGTGTATTACGTTGATTGATTTGCGGATATTGAAGAATCCTTGCATCCCTGGGATAAAGCCCACTTGGTCATGGTGTATGATCTTTTTAATGTGTTGTTGGATTCTGATTGCTAGAATTTTGTTAAGGATTTTTGCATC
This sequence comes from Tragelaphus eurycerus, assembly GCA_935064755.1. Classification (NCBI taxonomy): domain Eukaryota; kingdom Metazoa; phylum Chordata; class Mammalia; order Artiodactyla; family Bovidae; genus Tragelaphus; species Tragelaphus eurycerus. The sequence continues at coordinate 5,422,836 of CAKXYN010000101.1, forward strand.
TATGTTCATCAGTGATATTGGTCTGTAGTTTTCTTTTTTTGTGGGATCTTTGTCCGGTTTTGGAATTAGGGTGATGGTGGCCTCATAGAATGAGTTTGGAAGTTTGCCTTCCTCTGCAATTTTCTGGAACAGTTTGAGTAGGATAGGTGTTAGCTCTTCTCTAAATTTTTGGTAGAATTCAGCTGTGAAGCCGTCTGGGCCTGGGCTTTTGTTTGCTGGGAGATTTCTGATTACAGTTTCAATTTCCGTGCTTGTGATGGGTCTGTTAAGATTTTCTATTTCTTCCTGATCCAGTTTTGGAAAGTTGTACTTTTCTAAGAATTTGTCCATTTCTTCCATATTGTCCATTTTATTGCCATATAATTGCTGATAGTAGTCTCTTATGATCCTTTGTATTTCTGTGCTGTCTGTTGTGATCTCTCCATTTTCTTTTCTAATTTTATTGATTTGATTCTTCTCCCTTTGTTTCTTGATGAGTCTGGCTAGTGGTTTGTCAATTTTATTTACCCTTTCAAAGAACCAGCTTTTGGCTTTGTTAATTTTTGCTATGGTCTCTTTTGTTTCTTTTGCATTTATTTCTGCCCTAATTTTTAAGATTTCTTTCCTTCTACTAATCTTGGGGTGCTTCATTTCTTCCTTTTCCAGTTGCTTTAGGTGTAGAGTTAGGTTATTTATTTGGCTTTTTTCTTGTTTCTTAAGGTATGCCTGAATTGCTATGAACTTTCCCCTTAGGACTGCTTTTACAGTGTCCCACAGGTTTTGGGTTGTTGTGTTTTCATTTTCATTCGTTTCTATGCAGAATTTGATTTCTTTTTTGATTTCTTCTGTGATTTGTTGGTTATTCAAGAGTGTGTTGTTCAGCCTCCATATGTTGGAATTTTTAATAGTTTTTCTCCTGTTATTGAGATTTACTCTTACTGCATTGTGGTCAGAAAAAATGGTTGGAATAATTTCAATTTTTCTGAACTTACCAAGGCTAGATTTATGGCCCAGGATGTGGTCTATCCTGGAGAAGGTTCCGTGTGCACTTGAGAAAAAGGTGAAATTCATTGTTTTGGGATGAAATGTCCTATAGATATCAATTAGTTCTAATTTGTCTATTGTATCATTTAAAGCTTGTGTTTCCTTGTTAATTTTCTGTTTAGTTGATCTATCCATTGGCGTGAGTGGGGTATTAAAGTCTCCCACTATTATTGTGTTATTGTTGATTTCTCCTTTCATACTTGTTAGTATTTGTCTTACATATTGCGGTGCTCCTAAGTTGGGTGCATATATATTTATAATTGTTATATCTTCTTCTTGGATTGATCCTTTGATCATTATGTAGTGACCTTCTTTGTCTCTTTTCACAGCTTTTGTTTTAAAGTCTATTTTATCTGATATGAGTATTGCTACTCCTGCTTTCTTTTGGTCCCTATTTGCATGGAAAATCTTTTTCCAGCCCTTCACTTTCAGTCTGTATGTGTCCCCTGTTTTGAGGTGGGTCTCTTGTAGACAACATATGTATGGGTCTTGTTTTTGTATCCATTCAGCCAGTCTCTGCCTTTTGGTTGGGGCATTCAACCCATTTACATTTAAGGTAATTACGGATAAATATGATCCCGTTGCCATTTACTTTGTTGTTTTGGGTTTGAATTTATATATCCTTTTTGTGTTTCCTGTCTAGAGAAGGTCCTTTAGTATTTGTTGGAGAGCTGGTTTGGTGGTGCTGAATTCTCTCAGCTTCTGCTTGTCTGTAAAGGTTTTGATTTCTCCTTCATATTTGAATGAGATCCTTGCTGGGTACAATAATCTGGGCTGTAGGTTCTTTTCTTTCATCACTTTAAGTATGTCTTGCCATTCCCTCCTGGCTTGAAGAGTTTCTATTGAAAGATCAGCTGTTAGCCTTATGGGAATTCCCTTGTGTGTTATTTGTTGTTTTTCCCTTGCTGCTTTTAATATTTGTTCTTTGTGTTTGATCTTTGTTAATTTGATTAATATGTGTCTTGGGGTGTTTCGCCTTGGGTTTATCCTATATGGGACTCTCTGGGTTTCTTGGACTTGAGTGATTATTTCCTTCCCCATTTTAGGGAAGTTTTCAACTATTATCTCCTCTAGTATCTTCTCATGGTCTTTCTTTTTGTCTTCTTCTTCTGGAACTCCTATGATTCGAATATTGTAACGTTTAAGATTGTCCTGGAGGTCTCTGAGATTGTCCTCATTCCTTTTAATTCGTTTTTCTTTTTTCTCCTCTGATTCATTTAATTCTGCCATTCTATCTTCTAATTCACTAACTCTATCTTCTGCCTCTGTAATTCTACTATTTGTTGCCTCCAGAGTGTTTTGGATCTCATTTATTGTATTATTCATTATATATTGACTCTTTTTTATTTCTTCTAGGTCCTTGTTAAATCTTTCTTGCATCTTCTCGATGCTTTTCTCCAGGCTATTTATCCATGATTCCATTTTGCTTTCCAGGCTTTGGATTAATTTCACTATCATTATTCGGAATTCTTTATCAGGTAGGTTCGCTATTTCTTCCTCTTTAGTTTGGTTTGGTGGGCATTTATCCTGTTCCTTTACCTGCTGGGAATTCTTCTGTCTCTTCATCTTGTTTAAAATGCTGAGTTTGGGGAGTCCTTACTGTATTCTGGCAGTCTGTGGAGTTCTCTTTATTGTGGCTTTTCTGCCCTATATTTGGGTTTGTACCGGTGGCAAGTCGAGGTTTCTTGTTTATGGAAGCTTGTATCGATGTTCTGGTGGGTGGGGCTGGATTTCTTTTCTCTGGGGTGCGGTGGAGTGTCTAGTGGTGTGTTATGAGATGTCTATGGTTTGAGGTCGCTTTGTGTAGCCTGTGACTTGGAGCTCAGGGCCGTGTTCTTGTTTTTCTAAAGGTTTTTCTTGGTATGTCTTGCCGTGGAACTTGCTGGTCTTTGTGTGATGCTTGGTTTCAGTGTAGGTATGGAGGCATTTGATGAGCTCCTGTCAATTAATGTTTCGTGGGGTCAGGGTTTGGACTTAAGCCTCCTGCTTCCTGTTATCTGTCTTATTTTTGCAGTAGTCTCATAAAGTTCGTCTTCTATATTGCATTCCACAACTAGACTGTTCAGAGATGTTCACGGAGTTATACGGAGAAGGAGAAAGGGAGGAGGGAGATATAGTTGGTCAGGAGGATAAAAGGAGGGAGTGTCAAGGAGAGAGACAGATCCAGTCAGTAATCAGTAAAGAAAAGAACAAAGGGGAGAAAAAAAGCCAAGGACATAAAGAAAAAAGAGAAGAGAGAAAAAAAAAAAAAAAAGAAAGAAAACACACACACAAAAAAACCAAAACAGGGTCGCAAAAGTTATATCTAACAGTGGAGATTAAAGAAGTACTAGAGGATAAAAACATAAAAATAAAAGAAACAAAAACAAGAAAGAAAAAAAGAAAAAAAAAAAAAAAAACACACAAAAAAACCAAAACAGGGTCGCAAAAGTTATATCTAACAGTGGAGATTAAAGAAGTACTAGAGGATAAAAACATAAAAATAAAAGAAACAAAAACAAGAAAAAGAAAAGAAAAAAAAAAACACACACACAAAAAAACCAAAACAGGGTCGCAAAAGTTATATCTAACAGTGGAGATTAAAGAAGTACTAGAGGATAAAAGCATAAAAATAAAAGAAACAAAAACAAGGAAAAAAAAAAAACACACACACACACACACAAAAAAAACCAAAACAGGGTCGCAAAAGTTATATCTAACCGTGGAGATTAAAGAAGTACTAGAGGATAAAAACATAAGAATAAAAGAAACAAAAACAAGAAGAAAAAAAGAAAAAAATTAAAAGGAAAGAGAAAAAAAAAAAAAATTTTTTTTTCTTTTTTCTTCTCTTCCCCTCCCCCTCCTCTTCCTTTCAATAAAAAAATAATAAAATTTTTAAAAAAACATATATTAAAAAAAGAAAAAAAAAAGGAAATAATGTTGGTAAAAATAGTAAAAATATGTATAAGAGTTTCTCTTTTATTGCTGTGGGTTCAGTTCATTTTCGGCTAGTTCCTTGTTCCGGCTTAAGTTTCTCAAGATCTATAGGCCCCTTTCTCTGTAGTTGGTCTGTATAGTCCTTTGTTCTGTGCGCGGGCCCCGCAGTGTCTTGGGCCTGGGCCGGCCTCTTCTGTGGACGGTGCCGCAGTCTAGTCTGCCAGCCCGACCCACTCCCGGCGGGAAAGGCCCGCGCGGCCACAGCTGGCGGGGGAGCGGCGGCGAGGGGATGGTTCGCACGGGAACGGGAACGGTCGGTGGTGGGGGTCGACCCGCGCGGGAGCCCCCGGCGCAGGGGGCGGGCGCGCGCTATAGACCCTTGCTCTGTGCGCGGGCCCCGCAGTGTCTTGGGCCCGGGCCGGCCCCTCCTGTGGTCCTCGCCGCAGTCCGGTCTGCCGGCCCAAACCACTCCCGGCAGAAACGGCCCGCGCAGCAACGGCTGGCGGGGGAGCGGCGGTGAGGGGATGGAGTGGTTCGCACGGGAACGGTCGGCGGTGGGGGTCGACCCGCTCGGGAGCCCCCCGGCGCAGGGGGCGGCGCGCGCGCCCGCGCGGGAGCAGCTGGCGGCAGGGGGGAGGGGAGCGCTCCTCGGGGTGTGCTTCCCACGGGGGGAGCGGTCGGCGGCGTGGGAGCGGTCGGCGGCGTGGGGAGCAGCCCACAGCGTCTCCCCGCCCAGCCCCGGCTTGCTACTGGCGGAAGCGGGTGTTTGCGATGATGCCTTCCCGCCGCGGAAGCTACTGCAGGGCTCGTAGTCTGTGGGTCTTAATTGTTCCTTTGTTTTCCTCTCTGTTATGATATCTCCGTGCTTTCTCGGTTGGCACAGACTCTACAGGGAGAGTTTCCCGGTGTTTGGAAACTTCTCTTTCCCTTTCCAGGCTCCCTTCCCCGGACAGAGGTCCGTCCCTCCCTCTTTGTCCCTCTCTGGCTTCTATATTCTTTCCTACCTCCTTTAGAGGGGAGTGAGTTGCTTTTCTCAGTGTCCAATGTTCTCTGCCGACATTCCGAAGCTGTTTGAGGAATTTACTCGGCGTTTAGATGTCCCCTTGATGAATTTGTGGAGGAGAAAGTGTATTCCCCGTCCTAATCCTCCGCCATCTTAACCGGAACCCCTCTCACTTAGATATTCTTGACCAAATGAAGACCCTCTTCTCAGTGTTGCAATTACACTGAAAATCGGGTCTCGTTCCATCTTTGCTTTCTACCACTCCCTCCCTGCCCCTAGTCTCCCAGGCCTTCCTCAGCCCACTCCGGCTTGTTTGGGTTGTGGCCAAGTGTGTGCATGTGATATGTTGTGTCCTGGAGGGTAGGAGCTCAGAGAGAAACAGTCACTCACAACTTCAGCTCCCCGTGGAAGATGTACATGTTTAGATCTATTGCAAGTGGTTTTCTTTATAATTGTTTGTTGCTGTTTTAAGAAAATACTTTTTTTTAAAAAGTGATGCATCCTGTAGTCATTTCAGTTGGTGGGTTTGTACAAAATTGGATCCCTAGGTACCCTGAAGGGTATATAGGGAGGTGAGGGTGGGGAGAGCAAAACTTGCTTTCCATTCATAAAGGGTTTCAAATCCTCTTTCTTCTTCAGAGATAAAGCAGTTAACCACCAGCACACTTTTGACTGTTTTTATCGAGGTTAAAATTTGCATCACATAGAAATGAGCCATTTTAAAGTATACAGTTCAGTGGTGCTTAGTGCAGTCAGCTGCCAAAAGGAAGCTCCCTGCCCACTACGCAGGGGCTCCTGGTTCCTCCCCGACCCCCTCAGCCCCTGCCTGCACTTCACACTCTTCCTGTGGCTGACTTTTAGAAACGTGTTGGCCTGTGGAGTTGTATTTTAGTTCATATAGTGACTCAATCTCCTCTTTCTTCTTCTCTCTCCGAAAAAGGTACAGAGCAGAAGGCAAGGCGGGCACCCAAGGGGATGGGAAGGTGGAGAGAAAGGAAAGGGGTAAGAGGGATGGGCAGATGGACAGAGAGGAGGTAGGGAGAGATGAGAGAATGAAGCCTGAGAGAAGAGGGAAAAGGGAGGGGCGGCAGGGAGGGCTGGAAGGGGAGAGCAGGCAAAAGATCAGGAGGAGGAAGGTCTCCATTTGGAAAAACCGGGTGTGATAGAGCAGATGTTACCCTGTATCCGTAAACAGAGGGTGTTGCTGCCATGGAGCCACTGCAGTCCCCCAGAGAGCGAGCCCTCAGGGAACTCAGCTGGAGACACAGAGCTGCCCCCACGCCCTCTAAGCCCTCAGGAACTGCAGCCTCTCCTGGATGGTGCTCCCGAGGGCACTGAGGATGGAGAAAAGCAGGATGCCAAGTCTAGGTTGTTAAGGAGCAGATCAAAGAATGGTTTCAGAGTCCAGATTCTTGCATCTCCCCATACAGAGAAAAGCACTAAATTCATTAACTTGAGGTATACGGTTTTCTTCTTTGCTGTTCAGTCCTCCAGTGGTGCCTGACTTTTTGTGACTCCATGGGCTGCAGCACGCCAGGCTTCCCTGCCCTTCCATCTCCCAGACTTTGCTCAAACTCATGTCCATTGAGTCGGTGATGCCATCCAACCATCTCATCCTGTCACCCCCATTCTCCTCCTACCCTCACTCTTTCCCAGCATCAGGGTCTTTTCCAATGAGCCGGCTCTTCGCATCTGGTTTTCCTTAATTAATAGCCATCTTTTGAAGTTCCCACTACCTGGTCTTTGTTGCAAAGACTCCTATATATCCTGGCTCCTCCCTGACCTCTTCACAACAGTCCAACGAGCCAACTGAGAAGCTGAGTCCCCGGCTTCAGTCCTCAGTTTTGCCCACCAAATAAAACATTATTCTCAACTCTGAGGTAGTGCATTTTTTCAGTCGATCCTGGGTAGGCTTTAAAGGGGAGAAACCCCAGCCCCCATATACCCATTGAGACTGGGAACCCACTTGAAAGAACTGCTCTGAAATTCTGAATGTGCCTGATCAATTCAGAGAGGTAACAAAGGAGAAGAGAAGAGGCCAGGGAAGACCTCTGTTCAGACTCTGGGGTGCATCGATGCTGGGTTCTACCCCTGGCATCTAAGCCTCTTGAGCGTTTGGGGGTCCTGTTGTGATCTCCACAGTCCTTTCATTGACCTCCCAGCACCAACTCTCCATCACTATTTTGGCTTTTCAGGTTTTTTTTTCCTGACTTAATAATCGAGTTTCTATGATTCCAGTGCAGACAGTGGGGTGAACTTCAGAGAGTCTAGTTATTATATTGAATAGATTAGTCCTGCTGATACTGCAAGCTTGGGAAGAGTTGATATGTTGTAGAATGACATGGGAACCCGATAACAATGGGAAAAGAGACTTTTCTATAAATCTTTTTAAGTATAGTATTTCCATATTAAACCTTATAAAGTGAGTGTCTGGCTGCATTGATGAATGGACCCTCGCTGATAGAATACGCTTCAGACTTCTTGAGGACCCCAGGTGATCAAAGCCGACTGGAGTATTTCTTCACTATCACCATCATCTTACACTTACATTATTCTCCTTGTCATTGAGAACTCCTGACTCCCATCTGTAGGAAATGTTTCACACATAGTTGAAATACAGGCAGCATATTTCAAGGAGTAGCTCTGAACACCTAGCGCAGCCTTGTGTAGAATATTTCATGGGATTCAAACTCTGAGAAGGGAGAAGAGCTGACCGAAGAGTTAGCCCGCTGGTCAGGAGAAGCGGGAGGCCGAATAGAGAGGCTGTAGTACACACAGGGAGTTCATTAATCTGCGCCGAATGGTCTCAAATTCACCTGCACAGCTTTCTGCAAATAATGAACCGTGTTCAGGAGGGTGTGGAGCTGCCTAGGAAAGGTTTTTTTTTTTTTTTTTTTTTTTTTTTGAGGGAGGGTGGGCAAGCAGTTTTCTTACTATGATGATGTACAGATTAAAGGCAAAGACCCCGAAGCCAAGGGGCCTGAGTGCAGGCCCCTTGTCCACCTTTTCCTGGCAGCATGACTTGGAGTAAATCTACCTCATTGGGAAAGTGGGGGCGGTGCTGATTATTTAGAGGGTTATTTTGAGGATTTCAGGAGGTAGTGTAAGAACATGCTCAGTATATTTGCTATTATCATCACCATTAATTATTTTCATACCGTTAATTGGGGCTTTCACCGCAGGAACACTGGAGTGGTCTGCCATTCCCTGCTCCAGGGGACCACGCTTTGGCAGAACTCTTCATCATGACCCATCTGTCTTGGGTGGCCTTGCATGGCATGTCTCACAGTTTCATAGGGTTTCACAAGCCCCTTCGCATGACAAGGCAGTGATCCATGAAGGGGACTCACTGGGAAAGACTCTGATGCTGGGAAAGATTGAAGGCAAAAGAAGAAGAGGGTGGCAGAGGATGAGATGGTTGAATGGCATCATGGATTCAGTGCACATGAACTCCAAGAAATAGTGAGGAACAGAGGCCTGGCATTCAGCAGTACACGGGGTCTCAAAGAGTCAAGACTTAGTGACTGAACAATGAACTATTATTATTTGGAAGCTTATGTCCTGAAATTTCCAGTGAAAATAAGATTTACTGAGCTATATACAATAGACTGGTTCCAAATAGGAAAAGGAGTGCGTCAAGGCTGTATATTGCCACCCTGCTTATTGAACTTATAAGCAGACTACATCATGAGAAACGCTGGACTGGAAGAAACACAAGTTGGAATCAAGATTGCTGGGAGAAATATCAATAACCTCAGATATGCAGATGACACCACCCTTATGGCAGAAAGTGAAGAGGAACTAAAAAGCCTCTTGATGAAGGTGAAAGTGGAGAGTGAAAAAGTTGGCTTAAAGTTCAACATTCAGAAAACGAAGATCATGGCATCTGGTCCCATCACTTCATGGCAAATAGATGGAGAAACAGTGGAAACAGTGTCAGATTTTATTTTTCTGGGCTCCAAAATCACTGCAGGTGGTGACTGCAGCCATGAAATTAAAAGACGCTTACTCCTTGGAAGGAAGGTTATGACCAACCTAGATCACATATTCAAAAGCAGAGACATTACTTTGCCAACAAAGGTTCGCCTAGTCAAGGCTATGGTCTTTCCTGTGATCATGTATGGATGTGAGAGCTGGACTGTGAAGAAGACTGAGCGCCGAAGAATTGATGCTTTTGAACTGTGGTGTTGGAGAAGACTCTAGAGAGTCCTTTGGACTGCAAGGAGATCCAACCAGTCCATTCTGAGGGAGATCAGCCCTGGGATTTCTTTGGAAGGAATGATGCTAAAGCTGAAACTCCAGTACTTTGGCCACCTCATGTGAAGAGTTGACTCATTGGAGAAGACTCTGATGCTGGGAGGGATTGGGGGCAGGAGGAGAAGGGGACAGAGGATGAGATGGCTGGATGGCATCACTGACTCGATGGATGCAAGTCTGAGTGACCTCCGGGAGTTGGTGATGGACAGGGAGGCCTGGCGTACTGTGATTCATGGGGTCGCAAAGAGTCGGACATGACTGAGCGACTGATCTGATCTGATCTGATCTGATACGTATATATGTGTGTGTGTGTATATATATATATATAGCTCCTTCATATAATCCATTCTTATTTGATATAATGTAGGCATATTCTATGATTAAATAAGTTACTTATGCTCTCTGTGCCTCAGTTTTCACATCTATAAAATGGGAGCAAGTCTGGTACTTTATTGGTTTGTTATGATGGTTCCAGGAGTTAATACATGTCAAGTCATTAATACACACTTCACTGGAAAGGTAGTATCAGCACCACTATCATCACCGTCACCACCATCTTCATCGCCGTCGTCCTCACCACCATCATCATTGTTGTTATTACTATTACCTGGACGCTGCTCAGGTCCTGAAATCTACAGTGAGGAAAATGTTCACTGAGGTATAGAAATTTTAAAACAATTCTGTTTGTATACATAGTTCCTTGATATAGTCCTTTTAATTTTCTAGTATACAGCATGTTCTAGTTTTAAGTTTGACAATCTGAGGTCTGAATTAATTCAGTAGATAAATTAGGGTGCAATTGCTTATCTTCTTTGAGATTTGTTAGCTTTATCGAAATATCCTTCAGGAAGCAGTCAAGTCTGTTCTTAAATTATGGTGCATTGGGAACATGACTTGGTTTACGGGCATGGCGCACACAGCATTGCCTGGGACACTTACCTTCAGTAGGCGCGCCTGCTCTGTGCAGATTACAGAAAGAGGGGTGTGCAGGTTCCTCCCACTGTTTGACGGGCATGCTACGTCAGAGAGGTGGGGATTCAGACCTTATTCAATTTGTTGTTATTCAATTGCTCTGTCATGTCTGACTCTTTGCGGCCCCATGGACTACAGACACAGGGCTCCTCTGTCCTTCACTATCTCCGGCAGTTTGCTCAAACTCATGTACATTGAGTTTGAGTCCATTAGTGATGCCATCCAACCATCTCATCCTCTATCGCCTCCTTCTCCTCTTGCCCTCAATCTTTCCCAGCATCAGGGTCTTTTCCAGTGAATCTACTCTTTGCATCAGGTGGCCAAAGTATTGGAGTTTCAGCTTCAGTAGCTGTCCTTCCAATGTTATGTAAGTTTGTGATTTATTGATGACTCAGACCAGGATGACTCTTACCACCGTCTCCCCTACCCTGAACTTCACTTCCTAGCTGTTGATTTCCTCAGCCTTAAGCCAAAAATCTTTCTAGTGAACTGTCCGTTAACTCATTTAACTGAATTAGCTGATGTAAGTCACGCACGTAGCTTAATGCCTGGCACATAGGAAGCAACTACCAAAATAGAACTCAGCCTATTCTTGCAGTCTATAAATATCAGTTTGAATCATGACTCTGTCACTCTGCTTACGAGCTGACTCCAGGTCCGTGCCATCTGTAAATGTGATAAACACATCTCTCAGGTCTCCCGTCCCATTGTTGATAAAGATGTTCAACCAGACAGAGACTCTGACTTGGTTTTCTAGTAGCCCATGACCTGAGTGTAAGTGTTTTTACTTCTCAGAGAAGGTCTGTACACAGTATGCCAATCAATTATCCTCTTCCAACAATTTGTGCTTGTTGATCCCACCACCCGTTTGGCACTTATTAACTTGCTTTGTTCAAGGAAACCCAGGAGATTAAATGATAAATTGCAAACATAAGACCTGCATCCTAGGAACTTATGTATCTTGTCAGATGATACAAACACGCATGTACACAGTTGCTCCATTTGTTAACACTCTTTGGGGAAATTGATGAATCAGCTATGAGTCCAAGTCGTAGCCCACATCTCTCATCTCAGCATCACACCAGGCTCAGTCTACAGCATGACTCAGCCCATCAGTCTAGGACCTTAAAGAAATAGAAGGGGATTTACTTGCCATCGTTTTTTCCTGGTGAGCACATGCTCCCTCCTGAGGATCATCGTTACTAGTTCCCAGTGGTGGTTTCAAGCCATCCATTAGCAGCCTGCTGTTTACAGGCAGGGGTGTGTGCATGCTCAGTCATGTCCAACTCTTTGCGACTCCGTAGCCCGCCAGCCTCCTCTCCATGGAACTGTCTAGGCAGGAATACTGGAGTGGGTTCTCATTTCCTATCCCAGCGGATCTGCCTGACCCAGGGATCGAACCAGAGTCTCCTGCGTCTTCTGCATTGGCACGTGGGTTCTTTACCACTGAGCCACCTGGGAAGCCCTGTATACAGCCACATGACATCATGCTTATCACTGCATTGTGAGTTCCGTCCACCCATCCCCCTTGATGGGATATTGGGCGATTTACCCATTTCTAAGCGTTTTTGCCTTCTCTCCTATTATCTACAAATTGCTTGTGAGTCGCTGTATCTAATTCCACATACTGTTTGCAAGATTTTATGATACCTGGGGCATGATTGATCTGGGTCCATATGATTAATTCCAATCAGAGTAGGAGCTGGTGCATAAGTGGGCAGTGGTCGTCAAATAGTGGATGGACGTATCTCAAACGTGCCATCAATCTAATTCCAGTGCTGTGTATGTTTATGATTTATTTATGACACAACTTCTCTTGCTGCCATCTTCCCACCCCTGACCTTCACTTCCTGTTTGATGATTTTCGTTCTCTTCTTAGTTGTTTTGAGGTCATTCTCTTGGGGGAAAAAAACGTCAAAAGCAAATAAGAAACAGTAAATTCTGCCTTCTCTCTTCTCCCTTAGACTGTGTTTGCAATGCACTAGAGAGAAACTCCTTCTGACTCTTGGAAATACATGAGGCAAGCATGAAAATATGGCAAATGCTTTAAAAGAGAAATGAATACTTTCTCTTCTGGTTAGAAAGATAAATGCAGGTCAATAAAGTTAAGTAAATGTTATACCTGTTTCAAAAGTGGTATTGACCATGGAAATGCAAGTGCTACCCTAATTAAAAGTGGCTGCTGGGATGGTCATGCGTTATCTTGACTTGCTAGTGAAATTGCTTTCCTTTTTCTAAGCCTTCTTTCTATGAGAGTATTTCACACCAAAAATGGCTATAAACACCTAAATTTCTGGAAGATGCAGTCTACTTCTTTTCCCTGACATCTTGCTAAAGAAAACAGAAATTTAATTCCCTTGCATATGACACAGAGTTATAGTTACTTAAAAATGTACTCAAAATCCTGCAAGTTTTTTATCTACTTGTTTGGTAAACATTGGGCTTCCCTGGTGTCTCAGACAGTAAAGAATCTGCCCGCAATGCAGGAGACCCAGGTTCAATCCCTGGGTCAAGAAAATCCCCTGGAGAAGGGAATGATTACCCACTCCAGTATTCTTGTCTGGAGAATCCCATGGACAGAGGAGCCTGGAGGGCTACAGTCCACAGGGTCACAAAGACTCAGGCACGATGGAGTGACTTACACTTGGCAAACATTGCTAAGGTCTGTTTACCAAATAGATTCAAGTTTGACTATTATTTTCTCACCAGTGGGGAGTAATTGCCACCCCGAAAGCCAGTTTCTTCTCTGCACGTCCTATAATTGCAATCAATCTATGAATTGATTTTTTTTCTGCCATTACTATTAGACTGTAAGCTACATGAGGAAAGACTTGATAATTCATATCCTTGAATTCAAACCCAGCACCTGAGATAAAGCTACAGCTCAATGAATATTTATTGAATGAAGGAAAAAGACACTGGACCGCACATACGTATTGGACAGATGAGGATCCCGGGAAGGGTCACGTTTGTTGAGGAATTTGGCAGAGGTGGTGCCATCTCAGCAAACAGTCAACAGGGTGGGGATTTTTTCTGCATCTTCTCTCCAATCGATGGTGATCACCATCATTCAGTCCTGCAAGCCCAGAATCAGAGATGTCTATTTTTGAGTCTCTATATATAGAGAAGAAACAGTCACCCAAAATGTGGAGTTGCTCAGTATTTTTGGCTCTTTGGCTATTTTCACGGATCTTCATCTGGACTTAAAAGCCAAATTAATAGGCAACCGTTTGCTCTCATCACTTGCACAGACACTATTTTGGGAGGAGATACATCATCCGGGCTGCGTTAGCCAAGGGACAGAGTGTTTTCACTCTCGTAACAGGAACGATCACCCATGTTCTAGTATTCTCTGCTGACCCGTGCTGACTTTATTTAGGTTTATTCATTTTCATTTATTTATTCATAAGCCAAATGAATTTTCTTTTCTAAGAGTGTCTCTGCAGAATGAAGCACCCAGAACATATTTCTCTTTGACTCATTTCGTCTTCAGCTTCCAAATTTTGTTTTGGTTTTGCTTAGCTGTGAGTCTTCATTGGTCCCTGTCCTCTGCACCTGACTTGATCACTTTAAAAGCTTCAGAATTCATTGTTGCTGCTTCAGCCCCATCTATTAGGTTTTCCCGGAGCTGTCTTCTCCTGGAGTCACACGCCAGGAATCTCTGGAGGTGATGTGGAAATGAGGTGCTTCCGACAGAACCAGGAAGCTGACAGTATCCTGATCTTGACTCTTGTGTTTGGAAACATCAGCTGGGTGTGATTCCTATGCTGTTCACCCTGGAGGAGCCCTGGTTTAAAAGAATTTGTGTTGGTTCCGATGTCTCATCAAAGGCCATGCCATCTGAGAATTCCATATCAATGTCTTTGATAAACCCGAGCTGGAGACAATTTTTAAAAAGACTCCACAATCTCAGAATTTCTAGTTATCTAATAGCTAGCATGTAATAAATAGTAGGGAACATCCCCTGGAGGAGGAAATGACAAACCACTTCAGTATTCTTGCTTGGAGAATCCCATGGACAGAGAAGCCTGATGGGCTACAGTCCCTGGGGTCTCAAAGAACTGGAAATGATTGAAGTGACTTAGGAGCAATAAATAATACATACTGTGCAAAGTGCTTCTTGGGCAGTATCTGAATTTGATTTGGAGCCAAATCTTTGTGAGATATGCAGTGCTGTACCCATTTGACAGATGGGGAAAGTGAGGCTCAGGGAGGGTAAACAGTCTGGTTCAGCCACTCGCCTAGTAAAGGGTGGAGTCAGGCAGTCCTCCTGCCCTGATTTTGCTCTACCACCTACTGCCTCTCAGCTTCAGGCATATGACCAGAACCAGAATGAAGTTTCATCAGTCACTTCAGATAAGGATTTTGGACCATGCAGGTTTGACGGTGGACCGGGATCCTTGGGAGGTAACTTCATTCACTGTTTTAAGTAACCTCGGGACAAGTGTATCAAATTACTGCTCTCACTTCTTAGAACCCTCCGAGTTGGAGTTGGTATCATTTGGTCACTTCTGAGGAAGACCAAATCAAGGAGCACATGTTCAAGCATTCAGTTGACATTTATTGAGCGCCAGGTAAGAGCTTTAACTTGAGCATAAGCACCGCAGTGGCCACTGAGACAGAGTCTGTATGATCAAGGACCCCAAGCATCATAAATATTTCTTTCATGCTCTCCATTGTAACTGAAGTTCTTAGTATCATGCATGGTGCTGGGCTGGTCATCTGTAAATATTTGCTGAGGTTTACACAGGATAATGTGGTCCACAGATGGCTATCAATGAAGGGCATCTTCCTTTTTGCTTTCTTGCTGTCTATGGCTTCAACTCTGCACTCTTAGAGTAGTCTGAGCTTCTGTGGGTTTGAGAGCTTCCCTGGAAACTGACCCTGGATGAACACTAATCCAGTCATTTTTATTGGATGATGCTGTTGTAAAAACCAGGGCACTCAAGGGCAACTGGGTCTCCCCGATGCCCAGTGATGGTTCCCTGCCATCTGTAGGTCATGTTCTCAGCGAGGGCAGCCGTGTACCAGCAGGGAGGATGTGACTACAGGACAGTCATGGCAGATAGCACATCCTTCAGCCTCTGATGAAAGATGCAAATGGAAACAGCCGTCGTGAAGGTATAATCAGACACCATCCACCCACATTAATGTAGATTGTCAGGACAGCCAACCTTTCCTTTCCCGGGAGCCTGACAGGCGTGATTAACATGCTGCGAGCTCGGCTGAAATCACTGTGGCTCTTACCTTGGACTGCGCCTCTCCTCAGGCCCTGGTGAGACATCTGGGCGAAGGATGGGCTTGCTAGGGAACGACAGCCGTGAGTGGCCTGACCCCCTTCAACCCCCGGCCCCCACGCCTCTCAGGTGGCCAGGTATCTGACCTGCCATCTGGGAAAAGGGAAGGCGTTGACTGAAAAGCTCAAGGTAGTAGTCTCTCCCTGATTCATTGACAAATTGTTTCTCCAAACCTCTATTTTCTTGCATGTGGCTCTGAACTACTTCCGGTTGCTAAGCAACCCACAAGCAGCTCGCGCCCACGGTACTTCATAGACGTGCAGGCATGTGGCTTGAGTACCTGCCCAGCCTCCCCTTCTCCCAGTGCTGCCCCTTCCCAAGCTCTCGCCTGCCCTCTTGCAAGCTCAGCTGAATGGACCACGGTGGGCATGTGGCCCCAACCACTGGCCCAGTCTGAGTCCCTCTCAGAGTGTGCAGTGCAAAGACAAGAGCAATATTCAGAAGGTTTTGAAGCAAAACAATTTGCAGAATGAAGATCAAAGTATTGACATATGTAAAGTACCATGTGTAAAATAGATAGCTAGTGAGAAGTTGCTCAGCCTGGTGCTCTATGATGACCTAGAGGGGTGGGATGCTGGGAGGGAAGGGAGGCTCAGAAGGGAGGGAATATATATATATATATATATATATATAAAATTATGGTTGCTTCTTGTTGTATGGCAGAAATCAATACAACACTGTAAAACAATTTTCCTCCAATTAAAAAAAATTAAGTAAAAGCATTGTTAGATTTGAGGCTCATGTGCTCATTTTCAAATTCGGGCAAGGTGATGAGTAGGCCAAGAAAACTGGTCCTCAGCACAAAATAAGAGCTTGGACATTGGAGAGAAAGGAGATGAGAGGTCTTGAAGATGGAGGAGATGGGAAGGAGTGGACACTTCATGCCTAAAGTGAGCTGGGCTGACCTGCGTCAGCGGTTTGTCCATGAGAACTTGAGAGGGATGAGGAAGTGACCGCAGGGGCCAGGGAATGGTTTGTGCCCTGGTCTGTGGCATTCAGGCTGAGACGTTAGGAAAGAGAAGGTACGTGGAGGGCAGTAGAGTTGGGGGTTGGGGATTCAGGGACTGGAAGTGTCCAAGAGGTGGGTCTCATGTGGTCGTGACCAGAGGGGATGAGCTGGAGAGACACAGATGGTATTCAGGAAACAGGATGCTTGGGATTTCAGAGCCAGTGAGAAGGTGGAGGCTGGGTCCACGGAGTAGGCAGCCAAGTGGAGTAGGAGACGATGCTGTCGGAATGAATGACGAGGTGGACTCGGAGCCCCGAGTGTGGGGTGTTGCCCAGAGGCATGGTGAGCAGAGGCATTGAGTGGGCTGCTGATGTTGTTCATGGTGGGGGTGTCGGGATGGAGAGAGTGCCGGCCACAGCGCAGGGTAGGTGTAATAGAGTCTGATGCCACTGCTGCCAGATGAGCTAGGTTCTTAAGGAGGAAGGGGCGTGCTGTAAGCGGGATGGGGCATACGGAGGACCCGCAGGTCCCTTCTCCCTGCCGCCCCACCTCGGGCGCCCTCTCTCCAGTTCTCTGCTGCCAGCTTCATCCTCCCTTGCTTGTGATGGGCTGTCTTCACACCTCAGGCGCATGGCCCAGGTTTTACTCATAGCTTTAGCCCCTGGAGAAGGATGGACTGGACGCTTCCCCTCACCCCAATCCGGGGAAGGGATTCCTTGCTCTGCTGAGTCAGATGCAAACCCCGAGCCGGTCACTGGTGGGCAGGGGTGGGTCGTGTGTCACCGATAGGGTGACTCTGCCCTCAGACTCAGTTCCTAGAAAGCAGTGCAGGTTTCACATCATGCCAGAGTAACTTTCCAGTGCTTGGCCAAGGAACTCACAGGCTTGGTTTCGAAGCAATCTGAGCCCTAAGGCTGATGGTCGGCCAAGCTTCTCGTGGAAGCTTCCAGGTGACAAAAACGGTTAATGCTGTGTAGCCCTGAACCGTCTGGGTGGAGGATCAGGGGGACAGGGCTTGACTTAGTAGTACCCTCCCAGTAGGTTTGTTTGGGGTAGTCCTTTGGTCCTTAAAGGAAGAAGCATTCTTGAATATACTGGAATTTTTTTTAATTATTTTTTTAATTGATTAATTTATCTGGCTGCACCAGGTCTTCAGTTGCGGCATGCAAGATCTTCCGTTGTGGCTTGTGGAATCCAGTTCCCTGACCAGGGATCGAAACCAGGCCCCCTTATCAGGAGCTCAGAGTCTTCACCACTGGACCCAGGAAACTCCCTATGCTGGAATATTTGTATTTCTGATTAGATATGAATACTCTTCTGTCCTTTCTCTGAAAATCTCCTCAGCATGTCCTCCCCTCAGGTGTGCAAAAGTCATGAAAACTGTGTCTTCTGTGACATCAGCCTTTTGTCTCTGTGATTTCCCCAAAGCCAGATTTTGTTTCCATGATGTGGTTTCACATACCCCATGCCTTCCTTCTCTCCTGCCTTCTTGCACCAGGCAGATGTGGTGGGGACGGGGTCTCTTAACCAAGGGGTCCTCCAACTCTGGAATCTGATAGGAGGGGACGCTGCTGAGTCCCGCCCTCAGAGATTCCAATTCAGAAGGGAGTGGCTTCCAGGAAGCAGCACTGGGAGCCAGAGTTCTGTGGGACATGCTGAAGAATCTCACTTTAACATTTCATTGGAATAGAATTCGGCAGCCAGTGTCCAATCCCAGGATGTCCCGAAGGCCTGCCGCCTGGTCTTCACATGGACCCAGGCGAGTCATGGTGGCTCTTCTGTCCACCTCCAGGTGGACATATCCATTTCATGCCAAATCCTGCACAATTCGGAAGCATGAAGCTCCCTTTTCCCCTCTAATTTTCCTTCCTTTCCTCCTGCAGGACCCCTTCATCTTTCCCCCTCATCCTTCTCCTCTTTTCCCTACTCCCTCAATCAGCAAAAATGAAATAAACCACAGTTGCTGCTGCTAAGTCGCTTCAGTCGTGTCCGACTCTGTGCGACCCCATAGACGGAAGCTCACCAGGCTCCCCTGTCCATGGGATTCTCCAGGCAAGAACACTGGAGTGGGTTGCCATTTCCTTCTCCAATGCATGAAAGTGAAAAGTGAAAGTGAAGTCGCTCAGTCGTGTCCCACTCTTAGCGACCCCACAGACTGGAGCCTACCAGGCTCCTCCGTCCATGGGATTTTCCAGGCAAAAGTACTGGGGTGGGGTGCCATTGCCTTCCCCGAAACCACAGTTCTCCTCTGTAAAAAGGTTCCTTCTGCTGTTGTTCTTCCCATCCCCCCATCCTGGCTGAGCATGCCTTCCTTAAGAGGGTTTTGCATTGTTTTACTTTTTCCTTGTGAAGCATTTATCCCCAGCAACTCTCTAGTGCACAAGGATCTTTCTGAGAATCTCTCAAGGATGTCAGCAGGAGCCTTAACAATGCTTGAAAACACCCAGTGTTCCCTGGAACTTTTCTCCCACAGGTAAAGGAGGTCCTTACAAGCTTATATATGAGAGCCTCTAAGATGCACTTGTTACCAAGGACACAATTTTAATCAGTGATTTATAAAGCTGAAACGATAGGGGAACATGTTCCTTCACTTACTAATTCATTCTTTACTTTTTCCACCCATCCATCCATTCACTCACCCATCCACACATCCACCTGTCCATCTATCCATCAATTTAATTAACATTTTTGAGTGCCCACATATGTTTCTTGCTTGACCCCAAAGTGATTATTTGAGCAGTTGGTGACCCTCAGGAAGGTGCAGACATACGTAAACAGATCGTGTATGATATGGTGGCCCTTAGAATAGCATCCATATCCACAAAGTATCACGTGAAAAGAGGAAGTTGTTGTTCTCCTTCCTTGCACTCTCTTTAGTCTCTGTCCTCGTGTGGATGACGATTACACTCGAGTGTGCATTTTTGGTTTTGTCAGCTTCCCCTGGGCAGGTTGTGAAGTCCACCAGGGCAGGGGTGGTGTCTGCCTTACTCAACATGCTTTCTCCAGTGCAGGCACTCAAGGGCTCAGAAAGCGGTATCCCTGGCAGAAGGTACAATGAGAAGAAATATCCAAGAAATGGAGAGGCACAGATTGTGGTATAAGAAGTGAAGGGTGTGGAGAGAGGCTCGGGAGGGACAAAATGAGTCTGGTTTTGCTACAGAGTAAAATACAAGCTAGAGACCACAGAACCCCCAAAATGCAACATTGGGATGGCCCAATGTTGTCCTTTGCAAGCAGAGGGGTCATACCAAGACTTGGAGGAGGGGGGATGACTTTTCCGCATGTTCCTCCAGGCTGAGTGGACAGTGGAGTCGATGGTGAAGGAACTAGTTAGGAGGCTGTTGTATGGATTCCAGGCAGAAGATAAGATTCTGATGAGGGTGACGTGGACCCGGAAAGTGTGTGTGAGATACTCACCAAGGTTTGCTGATTGTATATGAGATCTGAGCAATTCAGAGTGACCTCCAGATTTCCAGCTTGGGGTGACAGGGTGGATGGAGAGCTGGGAAGGACTGATGGTTGATTACTTAAGCTTAATGAGCCTCAGTTTCCTTATCTGTACAATGGGGATGCAAGGCCAAATTTGCCTGTTACTCCAAGTATTTCTTGACTTCCTACTTTTGCATTCCAGTCCCCTATAATGAAAAGGACATCTTTTTTGGGTGTTAGTTCTAAAAGGTCTTGTAGGTCTTCATAGAACCGTTCAACTTCAGCTTCTTCAGCATTACTGGTCAGGGCATAGACTTGGATTACTGTGATACTGAAAGGTTTGCCTTGGAAATGAACAGAGATCATTCTGTCATTTTTGAGACTGCATCCAAGTACTGTATTTCAGACTCTTTTGTTGACTATGATGGCTACTCCATTTCTTCTAAGGGGTTCATGCCCACAGTAGTAGATATAATGGTCATCTGAGTTAAATTCACCCATTCCAGTCCATTTTAGTTTGTTGATTCCTAAAATGTCGACGTTCACTCTTGTCATCTCCTGTTTGACCACTTCCAATTTGCCTTGATTCATGGACCTAACATTCCAGGTTCCTATGCAATATTGCTCTTTACAGCATCAGACCTTACTTCCATCACCAGTCACATCCACAACTGGGTGTTGTTTTTGCTTTGGCTCCATTGCTTCATTCTTTCTGGAATTATTTCTCCACTGATCTCCAGTTGCATATTGGGCACCTACTGACCTGGGGAGTTCGTTTTTCAGTGTCATATCTTTTTGCTTTTTCATACTGTTCATGGGGTTCTAAAGGCAAGAATGCTGAAGTGGTTTGTCATTCCTTTCTCCAGTGGATCGCGTTTTGTGAGAACTCTGCACCATGGCCCACCTGTCTTGGGTGGCCCCACACAGCGTGGCTTAGTTTCATTGAGTTAGACAAGTCTGTGGTCCATGTGGTCAGATTGGTTAGTTTTCTGTGATCGTGGTTTTCAGTCTGTCTGCCCTCTTATGGAGAGGGATAAGAGGCTTATGGAAGCTTCTTGATGGGAGAGACTGACTGAGGGAGGAACTGGGTTTTGTTCTAATAAGGGGGGCATGCTCAGTAAATGCCATCCAACCATCTCATCCTTCTGCCTGCCCGAGTTTCCTCCCACCCTCAATCTCTCCCAGCATTCGGATCTTTTCCAGTGAGTCAGCTCTTCACCTCAGGTGGCCAAAGTATTGGAGCTTCAGCTTGGGCTCATCAGTACTTCCAATGAATATTCAGGTTTAAGTTCCTTTAGGATGGACTGGTTTGATCTCCTTGCAGTCCAAGGGGACTCTCAAGAGTCTTCTCCAGAACCGTACTTCAAAAGGGTCAATTCTTCAGAGCTCATCCTTCTTTGTGGTCCAACTCTCACATCTGTACATGACTAACGGAATCTGTTATAGTTACTGTATATAATATTCTAAATAATTATAGTTGGACTTCTCTGGTGGTCCAGTGTCTAAGATTCTGAGTTCCCACTGCAGGGGGTACAGGTTCCATCCTTGCTCAGGAGACTAGAGCCAATTGCCACAACTAAGCGTTCACGTCGTTTGCATGCTGCGACGAAGGCTGAAGGTCTCAGGTACTGCCACTAAGGCCTGGAGCAGCCAAGTCAAATAAATTAGAAGAATAGTTAATAGATAGATAATTATTTTTACTTAAAACCTGGAATATAATAAGGGCGGAAAGAAAACCAGAGACAAGCATTGTGATGGGATTATGTTTACATTACTTTGGCTCTTTAGTGACAAGGCACAAGCTAGACAGGGGTTTAATGGGAGTTTAAAGTATCCTGATTTTCCAAACCAATGCCAAACTGGGAGGCAAACAGCCCCTGTCTAGAATACTAATAAGGATGGGCCTGTGGGTTTTTTTTTTCCCTTTTTGCAAGAGTGAAAGATATATTTTCACTCTTTGTCATTTTAATTAAATCAAGTCTCAGAAAGCATAAAGCGAGAGTCACATTCTTTTTCAGCAGGCAAACTTCACAAACTGCACACCAGATTGCAAACTGTTAAAATTCATTCATTAAAAGTTCATGGTCTATTGGACTTTTTTCCCTTCAAGCATTGCATTATGTACATTTCCCATCTATGGTTATGTGACAGATTTTCTGACAGATTTCGTGTACAGTAGAGTTATAGAGTCTGCCAGAAAGACCTCGTTTGGAACCTGTGGCCATAAGTGAAGTGGATCTGGAAATGCCATCTTGCAATCTAGTGGATAATTTAGTAATAATGGCCCCGTCGATCCCTCAAGACCAGGAATTATATACCTGTTTGAAGTTAACTGAACTATGTAGAAATGAATTATTTGAATTATACGTTATAAAAAACTTGGTAGGCGTTGAACGGACTGACAGCACCTTCTGAAACCTGGTGTTGATGTTTAATCATTTTAACATGCAGATTGCAGTCACCAGCATCTTTGCAACTTTGTCTGTCGGTACAGAAGTGCCCGTTGTTGCACCGTGTGTTAATTCTGTGCACAGCTATGTGAATATGCACGTGTACTGTGTATCCCTACACGAATGGTCAAATCACATATTTATTTACACTTAAAGTTTGCTAATACCAAGTGTTTAAAAAAAATTAGCATTCCTCATCCAGATATTTAGGCCAGCCTTTACGCTACACAGAAAGACTTCAAGAGTTATGGGAAGGCTTTTATTTTTAGCAGTCAGTAAATGAAACCTTTTATTCATCATTCTGAAAGACGACGGTAAAAGATGAGAACATCTGTTCTTTTTCATTTCAGGAAGGGAAGAGGCAGCCATCCAACCATCCACTCACACAAGGGTTAGGACTTGTTCAAGAGCCTCACACATTTTGGTCAGCCTCCAATGGGGAATGGGTTATACCTATGTTATGATAATACATTTTCTCTGACAAGAGTGGGTACCCCCACCTCTCATTCATGACAAATTTAAGTGTAGTAGTTGGAGGAAGATTGTATTCTGGTTGCAGAAACAGTTTCCTTAATTCAGTAATTTTTCTCTGAATGATTCATGGTTTTTTTTTTTTTTTAATGCAAGGCGTACCTGGTCAGGGTTTCTCATCCAGGGTACCTTTCACATCTTGGTCCTGATGATATTATGATAGGGTGGGGGTGTTCCTGTGGACCCTCAGGGCTTCGCAGCATCCCTGGACTTCACCTGCCAGTAGCGTTCCCTCCAACCAGCCGCCTGTCACTTGGATAACAAAGTCACCCTAATTGAGAGCCCCTGCTGTATATTTACAGGGCCATCTTTCAGGTTGTGATTAAAGAAACACTGGAAGCATCTATACACCTATATTGGATTCATTCTGCACCTTTTTTTGGTGCCAGCCACCTTCTTCTCCTATTAAGTGTTCCCCAAATGCAAAGTACATGTATAGTCTCTATTTGGTACCAGTTCTATGTAACATATTTCGCTTTGAATTGAGAGAAAACAGCCATTTGCCGTCATTTTCAGTCTGATAAAGCTTTAATGGGAAGAGAAGACAAAAAGACATACATTTCATACACTAATTTAAGCAGATGTATGAATGGTTTCTATAACACTACATTGAAAAAGAAAGTAGAGTTTATCTTTAGGACAGAAAGATGGAAAGTCCTAGTTTTCTGTCATTACAAGTATACAGTACACATCTAGAATCAGATGTGTCAACTGTCTCAGAACTCTTCACTAACGTCATCAGGGAAGAAAAGGATTTTGACAGAGCAGAAGTACAGCATGTAAAATACGATAGCTTTACCCAATGGTTCTCCATTAAAGTCTCAGAATTAAATTATTATTGCATCCATTCATTCATGGGAAAAAAATGTTCATTTCTCATGCCTACCCTCACTGCCTTCTGGGAGGCATCTGGATGCTTCAAAGCCTTGATGTACCGATTGTGATGCACGTGCCTGCGTGCCAAGTTGCTTCAGTCGTGTCCAACTCTTTGTGACACTGTGGACTGTAGCCCGCCAGGCTCCTCTGTCCATGGGATTCTCCAGGCAAGAATACTGGAGTGGGTTGCCGTGCCCTCTTCTGGGGGATCTTCCTGACCCAGGGGATTATTTTGCAGGAGTTGCAGTGTTCTTGTTTTGGGGTAGAACATTCTGAGTTTCTCTGAAAGCAGGCACCTGATTAGGTATTTCCAGATGCTCTGCGTTTGTTTTCTATTGATGGTGGCTAAGAGCTGAGTGCTTGCATTTTTCCTGTAAATAGCCGATTCTTCTCAGCCAAATCAGAGCTTTCATCCCCCCTTTCTGGCACGCACAGTGCCTTGGGCTATGATGAGTACATGGAGAGAGTAGCATGAGAAAGAGGAGGCATCCTTTCTTTTATTGTCTCACCTTAACGGTGGGTTAAATTTCTAATGTAGCATTCCAGGGTCATTTAAGAGTGGTTTTACGTTCTTTAAAATTCAAGCACAGGGGAACAAAAGGCTGCGTGGCGGCCCATATGTAATTAGCCAGATCATGTAAGCCTCCGATCAGGGTCTTGTTAATGAAGGTGGCTTGACCTCAGTGTCCCCTTGAATCAGTGAGAAAGTGAGTGAGAGACAAAGTATTAAGGGGAGGTTTTGAGAAGGATCTTTTCCCTCCGTTCTTCCAACTACTGTAGATGTTAAGGCTGGGGATGCCAGACCAGTGAGGAGCGTGTGCGTGGAGTGGCTTGTATGAGTTCCCTTCTGGAATTGCTTTTATTAGATTGCAAGTTGGTGTAATACCAGAAAGGCATAAACAAGGATACAGCAAGAGATGTGAATGTCTTCTGTGCTGGTGATGCGGAGATGTTCCCCAAGTGTTTACATTGTAGGCTGTTTGCACACTGGCTAAAAACACAGACACTGCTACATTATCTGACTGCCTGGGTCCAAATCCTGACTCTATGTTACCTGCAACGACTCATGTAAGCATCTGTTTCCTATGATGTGAGGGACGTGACCGTCAGTGTCTGCCTCGTGGTGTCTAGAGGCTTCCTGGATACCCCACAGTGTAAGGAGGTGTGGCCTGAGTGCTCAGCAAAGAGTGAGTGGCATGCTTGTTATTCAGCAAAACTTCCTTTTGCTTCTACATGGAGGACCAATCTTACAAAATTGAGTCATTGGTTTACTTTCTCAATATAGGCACCTGGAATTATGGAAATTAATTAATCCCCCACCCCACTCTTGATTAGTAGGAAAATCCAAATGAATGTTTTTGCCTGTGAGCAAAGAGGGAGGGCTTTGTGCTCTGTGTGTCAGTATTAACTCAATTTCTTCCCTTTTTATCACCTATTAGCAAGATAAATGGAGCTTCCCTGGTGACTCAGATGGTAAAGAATCCACCTGAAATCCTAGAGACCCGGGTTCCATCCCTGGGTGGGGAAGATCCCCTGGAGGAGGGCATGGCAACCCACTCCAATATTCTGGCCTGGAGAATCCCGTGCACAGAGGAGCCTGGTGGGCTACAGTCCATGGGGTCTCATAGAGTTGGACACAACTGAAGTGACTTAGCACGCATGGACCCAACAAGATAAATAAATCTGTTTTAACTTGCTGTATTGTGTTTATCAAAGGGAGGTCCTTCCTGGACCCAAGGAAGCAAGGGGAGGAGGAATAAATGGGCCTAGAAATAAATGTAACCCCCGAAATATTGATCTGGTCTCATTCTTTACACCCCCTAAACAATGGGCTCAAATACCCATGCAGATAATGTGGACGAGAAACCTGGGCCCAGTGTAAGGCAGTCGGGAGTGGTGGAAAGTGCTGGAGCCAGCTGGATGTTCTCCACTCTCCCGAGGTACTCCCCTGGCTCTCGTTTCCTCACCGCTGAGCCTCTCAGTCACCCCATCCTGAAGCCTCACCTCTCAAGTGCACTTCTCCAGATTCAACACAGCTCCTTCTTCACCTAAGGTGCATCTGTGCAAACCTGGCTCAAATGCTACCTGTAATCTTTTTTTTTGAAGCTGAAGAGTATGTTACAAAGTGGCCTAAAATGTGTATGTCACAGAAAGCATTCTGTGGATGTGCAATAATAATTATTGATTCTAATGATTATCAACATTATGGATAACTGTGGCTGAGATGGATGTAGTATAGTTATGTTCTGCTTATTGGCGTTTCATGCTTTACCTGTATTGTTCATAGTCAGGTACTGGTATCGGTGAGGATATAGAAACAGAGCTTTAAAATATGTATATATATATTTCTTTATTTTTGGCTGTGCTGGCTGTTTGCTGCTGCACGTGGGCTTCCTCTGGCTGCAGTGAGCAGGGCTACTCTTGGTTGCAGTGCTCGAGTTTCTCACTGCAGTGGCTTCTCGTGTTACAGAGCTTGAGATTTATATCACGCAGGCGTCAGTAGTTGTGGTACACAGCCTTAGTTGCCCTCCAGCACGTGGGATCTTCCTGGACCAGGGATCCAGTCCGTGTCCCCTGCACTGACGGATGAAATTCCTGAGCCCTGAGCCAACAGGGAGGTCCACGCCCTTTGCTTCACGCTTGCTGCCACCTCTCAGCCTCTGGGTGTGGCGTGACTCCCCACAAGGTTGCTGTACCTTTCTACCTGTGGATCACCTTCACCTGGAAAGATTTCCTGACCCGCCAAACTAGACAGACTTCCTGATCATCTTTATCTAGATTTAGCTTTCTGGAATTTCCTGGTTGGGAAACCTTCCCTGCCCACCACTGACAGGGTTAGGTGCCTCATCCCGTGCTTCTCAGCCCATAGCACCACAAGCAGGATTATGATGGACCTTTGGCCCTTAGCATTCTTCCTGCCATGACCCACTGCTTCCAGCACCATTGTTTGTAGGTTCCAGCTCTTGGAGGGTAAAGAACACCCTCTGAGAAGCGTCCACCAGGGACCTCAAGATTATCAAACGATGCCTGAGCAAACCCTGGCTACAGGGGTTTGGAGTGTTAGCCCCTGCAGGTAGCTTGGTTGAATGTAGATCCTGCTGTCCTGTCTCACTAGCTGTGTGACCCTTGAGTGAGTTATAAACCTCTCTGTGCCCCAGTTGCACATCTATGAAGGGAGGGAGTACTTCTGTCTCCCCCACGGGGCTCCTGAGTTCATCCAAGGTAGTGTCAGAGTAGGGCTTGCACACAGAACGCACTCGCCACATGTTAGTTAACCATTTTCCGTGATTACTCTAACTTGTGTAGTCACGTTCAGTACCGCTTTATGAGGAAACACTCCAGCCAGTTCCATTGTTACTTCTTTCGTTCTTATTCCCTCCTCTCCTTCCACGGATGTTTATGGCAGAAAGTGGACAAAATCCTTATCCTTCAAAGATTTTTCTGATCTCTAACTGTGCTGGCGGAGGTGGCTGCCCCAAGGCCCGGGTGGCTATTTAAATTACATGTAAATGAATTAGAATGAGATGAAATTGAAAATTCACTGCCTCAGTCAGACAAGCCGTATTTCTAGTGTTACTAGTCACTTGTGACTGGAGGCTACTGTTCTGGACGGCACAGTTGGGTAGTACCTGCCCATCATCAAATGTTCTTTTGGACTGTGATGATCTGGTGGAGAAGAGGGACAATAAAAATGTACAGGAATAAATGTCAGTATTTTGTAAGAATACTGATAACACACTACTTTTTATAACTTTTGGCTGCACTGGGTCTTCGTTGCAGCACACGGGCTTTGTCTAGTTGCAGTGTGAGTGCTAAATTGTCTCAAGACATGTGGGATCTTCATTTCCCCAGCTGGAATCGAACCTGCGTCTCCTGCATTAGAAGGCAGATTCTCAACCACTGGACCACCAGGGAAGTCCCCCAATAACATGCTTTTTAACACCATCATTTGACCTAACGTTTTCATTGATTCCAGGGCTTCCCTCATAGCTCAGCTGGTGAATCTGCCTGCAACGCAGGAGACCCTGGTTTTATTCCTGAGTCGGGAAGATCTGCGGGAGAAGGGAAGGCTACCCACTCCAGTATTCTTGGGCTTCCCTTGTGTCTCAGCTAGTAAAGAATCCACCTGCAATGTGGGAGACCTGGGTAGAATCCCTGGGTTGGGAAGATCTCCTGGAGAAGGGAACGGCTACCCACTCCAGTATTCTGGCCTGGAGAATCCCATGGACTGTGTAGTCCACGGGGTCGCAAAGAGTCGGACACGACTGAGCGACTTTCACTTTCGTGATTCTGCCTTGGAGGGGTTAACACTGTGTGCTTGGCAGAGTATTTCTATGTGGCATTCAGGAATGAACTTCAGTGAGGAGGGGCATAGACCTCCTCGCCTCTTCCTTTCTCTCTCTGTCTTGCTTTCCCCTTCCTGCCCTCCCCAGTGTTCCTCTGTTCTTCTTTACTGATCACTCAAACTCTTTTCCTTCCTTACATACCATGTTCTTTTTAAAATATTATTATTATTATTATTTGGCCACACTGTGGCATATGGTACCTTAGTTCCCTGACCAGGGATCAAACCCTTGCCCCTTGCAATAGAAGCACAGAGTCTTACCCACTGGACTCCCAGGGAAGTCCCTAAAGATCTTTTTACAGAAAAAAGTATCTATCCTAATGGATTCCTACCTCTGTGGGAAACGTATGGACTTTAAAAATCTAAGTACAATGTAATAGCAAGAATGCAGTGATAGGAGGAGGAAAAGATGAAATATCTACCCCAAGGAGGGAGGTACCCTTTCTGCTTGGCAGTGATGGGAAGGGCTGCACAGAGCAAGTTTACGGCAACCTTGACCTTCAGCAAAGCCCCTTGGCCTCCCGGTGAGTGGCAGGCAGGAAGTAAACAAGACCTATCTCTAGAGGGCAGGAGTTCTCTGAATGCAATTGTTAATCACTGTGAAGCTGCTGTAAACTATTACCATAAAACCATGACACGCTTCTCTTACTCACCTAGATCAATATTACCGCAAGGCCTTTCTGTCCCAGGTTTATGGTATAGACAGGTAACTTGTATTGCCATAAATACACGATGACTTTTTAATCAAGTGTTCGTGGTCTTCAGCATTTCAGAAAGCGTGAAAGGCTGCAGAGGGGTGGCGGGGGGTGGGGCAGTGGCCATAGCTGGTTATAGCCGTATTTGTTTTAATTTTATGGTTGCCTTTTCTCCGTCTCTAGTTCAGAATGGGTTTTCGGGTGGCTTACAATAAAAGCACAGATTCAATAAACCATAGGATGATTAAGACAAGAGAAAACATGTGCTTGTAATCATGAAAGGATGAGGGGAGAATGCCAGCAAGAAGAGGGTGGAGGCTAAAAATTATTCAAATCTACTAACAATCTTAGGCTAAAGCCAGACCCTGAGATTGAGTACAAAGCTTATATCTTTATATCTAAGAATTTCGGCAAAATGGAAAGAAAGAAGGCAGGAAGGAAACAAGCCAGGGAGCTGCGTGTCTTGCTGTATTCCTTTGTGTGGTTAGTCGCTCAGGCATGTCTGACTCTTTGCGACCCTTTGTACTATAGCCCACCAGGATGCTTTGTCCACGGGACTTTTCAGGCAAGAATACTGGAGTGGGTTGCCATTTCCTCCTCTAGGGGCTCTTCCCAACCCAGAACCTGCATCTCTTGTAATTCGTGTATTGCAGGTGAATTCTTTACCCACTGAGTCATCTGGGAAACCCAGTATTCCTTTAACAATGATTTATTTGGCACCTACTTTGCTGCTGGGCTTTTGATAGATGCCAAGGAGTAGGAAGGAAGATAGAAATGTGATTAAGACCGTGTTCTCACAAGTAGAGAAAATGGCATGTCAACGGACTGGAGATGAAGGAAATTATGTGTTCTTAGAACAAAAAGTGGATCAGTGTGTGTATATGTGTGTGTGTGTGTGTGTGTATGTGTGTGTGTGCATCTCTGTTTGAGTTTATCGATGATGATGGGAAAAGGCCACAGTCAGTGAACCTAGAGATAAGTGAGGACCAGATAACTTAGGGCTCTGTTAAGGCCAGTTAAGGAGTTTAGCTTTTACTCTAAGGACAATTGGGAACCATTGAAGTGGATCAAATTTTCCATTTAGAAAGATAACTCTCCCTGCAGTGTGGAGAATGGATTGCGGTGGAAGGAGACGGGAAAGGATCATCAGTTAGGGGGCTGTTGCAGGTGAGAAATGATGGAGCCTTTGGGTGAGCCTAATGGCTGTGGGGGTGAAGGGAACTGAGCTGATCTATGAGATACGAGGTGGGAGATTCAATGTGACTTGTGGATTAATTGTTAATGATGGGTGAACATGTGAAAGGAAGCCATGTGGATGCTCTTGTTTCATTCTGGAATGTTCTAGGCAGATGCAGGTAGCATTTATTGAGATGGCAGAAGTAGAAGAGGAATCGATATTAGGTCTAAGGGAGAAGATGGCTAATTAAGATGTAGGTGCAATGTTTGAAGTCACATAGGCGATGATAAATGTGAAGTAGGCATTTGGGTGTATGAACCTGACCCTGGGAAGTGACTCGTGCTGTATTTGGAAGTCTTGGAATACAAGGGATGTTTAAGCCATGGGAATTGACAGGGTCATCTAGGTAGAGTTTGAAGTGAAAAGCAAAGAGGACTTAAGACCTCTTTGGATCCAGACATTGAGAGGATTCCTAGAGGAGAAAGAATCCATAAAGAAGTCAAAGTGTTGCTAAACTCAGGTTCCACTGTGCATTGCTCAAGAATCCAGCCCTGAAAGGATTGAGTAAAAGGAAAGACAGCTTAATCGGGGAATGCAGCAATCCTCCAGAGAAGTTGGTCTCATGCTTTCACTTCTCTGATTAAATGTGTTCTTTGGCTAAAGGTTTTCTATAGACAAAAGGCAGATGGAGGATATGGGAAGGGGTCTGTCTTAGGAAGGCCCAGAAGGCTCTGCTCCAGTTAAAAAAAAAATCCACCCACTGAAGCAACAGGGAATTGGGGTGTCATGAAGGTAAAAAAAAAAAAAAAAAAGGCTGCATCAAGGAGAATGCGATGCAGCGGTATTATGCTACCATGGAGTCCCTTGCTGATGGAAGGTGATGGAGTCTAGAAAAACTCATTGTGAAGCAAGGTAAGAACCCAGGGCTCCTCTCTGGAGTCCTGCACTGTTTTAAGGTGACCTTGGATTTCTGAAAGTCATCCTGCCATAGCATTGGTTTGATGTGGAGAGAACTGTGTCTTCAGTAATACATTGTGAATTGCTAACTGCTTCTCTGGAGTCTCAACTGTAACTTTAATCATCTGAGCTCTAGTTCTTTCCCGGTTCCTGCAGTGCCCCAGGACTCATTAAATCGCTGGGGGTATTCGAAGGGCTACAATTAAGGACCATTTTATGCGCACAGTCCAAGTTCCGGGAAATGATTGTCTCATTTGAGGCCCCGGAGTAGGGGCTGCTCTCTGCTAGGATGAATGATAATGTGGACCCCAGTGATTTGCTGTCCTTCATCGTTTGATCTGCTTTAATGACCAGAGTGTAATTAGCCAATTGTTGTGTGCAGGTAGGTGTTACAAATGGAGTTGTAAATTCAGCTCCTTAAAAAAAGTGGGTGTAAGAGTCTCCCCTGCAATGCAGATTATAGATGACTCTGGAGCAAAGTGAGGGGAAGCCTGGATGCCCTCTCAGGGGTGAAGTGCACGGCCATGTACATGGGCATGCACAAAGACAGAATGGTTTCTTTTAAACCGAAACCAAAAAACATCCCTTGGTATAATTCCTTAGAGCTGTGTTTTTTTTGTTTGTTTTTCCTTCCTTCTTTCTTTCTTTTTTTTTTTTTTTCTGATAGCCAAACACTATTTATTAGCGTGTCTTTATCATTGGATGGCATCACTGACTCGATGGATGCGAGTCTGAGTGACCTCCGGGAGCTGGTGATGGACAGGGAGGCCTGGCGTGCTGCGGTTCATGGGGTCGCAAAGAGTCGGACACGACTGAGCGACTGATCTGATCTGATCATTGGTTTGATCTTGGAGAATAGATACATGTCCCTATATTTAAAATGTGGATGGTCATGGTGCTAGACTCACTGACTTGTTAGAAGGATTGAGTGAGAAGATGCATGAAAAGGGCTTGGCATGACACCAGGTATGTACTGAGTGCCCAGAGGCATTAGCCATGATTCTCACAATCGTGGTGAGCTCCACTGGTCAGGAGAATCAAGCATGGACCATTGGTATTTCAGAGTAAGACGAGAATTGACATCCACCATTGACCCGCTGTCAATAGTGAGGGACAGGGAAGCCCGGTGTGTTGCAGTCCATGAGGTTGCAAAGAGACACGACTTAACCACTGAACAACAACAGTCACCTTCTGGGTTTGCCAGACTATCATGACCACATAGCAATGTGCATTAAAGCTCCTCAACCACAGAAAATCCCAAGTGCATGTCTTCGAGCACTCATTTGACCTAGAAGAGAGAAATTAAAGAATTGTAAACACTATTTTACATTAAAGGCAGCTCAGATGTACTGCAGAGTTGAATGTAAAACGAATATGGATTTGTAAGACAAGACACATATTGTCAAATGCCATTTTGCCCTTGCGAGACCTCCTTCTGGCTGTGTCCCTCAGAATTCCTGGGGGTTGAAGTCGCTCTCCTCGGTGGATAGCTGCATTCCTCCCCAAGAGGTGGTGATTAGAGGACTGTGGCGATGCTCAAAGTCCTCCCCCCATTCCCAAGACCAGAAATGATAAATACTCCTTCTTGTGCCTTCCTGAGGTTCCACTAGAAATTTTGTGTTTTTGAGATTGGAGTTTAGATATCATCACACTTTTTAAATTCAGGATAAACACTTAATTTACAATGTCACTCTTTCAAAAGAGTTTTAATTTTTTTGTCTTCTCCCTCCAACCCCTAAATATTAATGTAGGTACATCAAGGATTTTAGCATGTTTCAAAATTAACATAAGCTATTTGAAATAGAGGACACCTGAGAAAGAAAATTATTTTTTTGACTGATAAACTTCTGACCCACAAGTCTTGTCCAAACGATTTTCAATGGCAGTACGTCGCCTTTATCCAACGCTACTTATCTCTTTAAGACTTTGGCAGTATATTCATCTGTCCCAGCAATGTGTAGAGAATATTCTTAGGACCTGGACATTACAGTCCTGCTGCTTCTTGTCAGTGGTTGTGGAGTATTCTAGAATGTGCACTGTGTTAGTTTGCTGGGGCTCCCATAGCAAAGTACCACAGACTGAGTGGCTTAAATAACATAAATTTATTTTCCCATAGTTCTGGAGGCTGGCAGTCTGAGATCAAGGTGCCAGGAGCGTTGGACTCTCCCTGACTTCTAGATGGCTGTTTTCCCCCTGAGTCATCCTACAGGCATCCCTCTGTGGGTGTCCGTGTTCTAGGGTCCTCTTCTCATAATGCACCCCACTCCAGTACTCTTGCCTGGAAAATCCCATGAACAGAAGAGCCTGAAGGGCTGCAGTCCATGGGGGTCTCTGAGGATCGGACGTGACTAAACGACTTCCCTTTCACTTTTCACTTTCATGCATTGGAGAAGGAAATGGCAACCCACTCCAGTGTTCTTGCCTGGAGAATCCCAGGGACAGGGGAGCCTGGTGGGCTGCTGTCTATGGGGTTGCACAGAGTCGGACATGACTGAAGTGACTTAGCTAGCTAACTTCTCATAAGGACACAGTCATATTGGATTAGGGTCCATCCAAAGGACCTAATTTCAATTTGAAGCCTTTATCTCCAAATACAGTCATATTCTCAAAGAGTATGGGGTTAGGAACTCAACATCTGAATGTGGTGGGCACAATTTTGCCTATAACATCTGTCACTGTAATTTAACTGCCTTCCCATCAATGATCTTTCAAGCTGTTTTTATTTGAGGTTTGGTGTTTTGTCTTGTTTTGTTTTCAGAAAAAAATAAACAACACTTGTAAATGGAAATTAAAACAATTGTGAAATACCACTGTATATGTATTAGAATGGCCAAAATCTGGAACACTGACAACCCCAAATGTGACAAAGATGTGGAGCTAAAGGAAGCTGTCACAATTTGCTGGTGAGAATGCAAAATGGTTCACCTACTTTGACACACAGAGCTTCCCAGGTGGCGCTGGTGGTAAAGAACCCGCCTGCCAATGCAGGAGACATAAGAGATGCAGGTTCGATCCCTGATCCCCTGGAGGAGGGCGTGGTGACCCACTCCAGTGTTCTTGCCTAGAGAATCCCATGGACAGAGGAGCCTGGCGGGCTACAGTCCATAGTCTCACGAAGAGTTGGACATGACTTAAGCGACTTATCACGCATGCACTTTGACAGGTAGTTTGGTGGTTTCTTACAAAGCAAAACATCTAACCATCTGATCTGCCAGTCCTGGTCCTAGGTATTTACTGAAAAGAGCTGAAAGCTTTCTTCCTCTAAACCTTGCACATGAGTATTTAGAACAGCTTTTATTCATAGTCACCAAACTTGGGAACAACCAAGATATCCTTCAGTAGGGTGATGGATCAATAAGCAGTGGTACATCCAGATCATGGAATATTATTCAGCATTGAAATAAAATGAGCAGGGCCTTTCCTGGCAGTCCACTGATTAAGACTTCACCTTCCAGTGCAGTGGGGTGCGGGTTCACTGCTTAGAGCTAAGACCCCACATGCCTCACAATCAAGAAACCAAAACAAAACAAAAATAATATTGTAAGAAGCTCAATAAAGATTTAAAAAATGGTCCACATTAAAAAAAATCTTAAAAAAGAGAAATAAAATAAGCTATCAAGTCATGAGCAGACATGTGAGAAATGAAAATGCATATTACTCAGTGGAGGAATGTTAGTGTGAAAAGGCTACGCATGATATGATTCCAGCGGCTTCTGGAAAAGGCAAAACTTTGGAGACAATAAAAGGCTAGGGATTGCCAGGGATTTAGAGTGGGGAGGAGGAATAGGTGGGGGAACAGGGCATCGTTAGCACAGCATAACCTCTCTCTGTAGTAAAGGATACATATCCTTACCCATACATTGCCATAGAATGTACACCGAAATTGAACCTCATGTAAGTTACAGACTTTGGGTGATAATTATTTGTCTGGGTTCATCAGTGGTTACAAATACCCTACTTTGGAGTGGGTGCTGATGGTAGCAAAGGCTAGGCCTGTAGGGGCCAATGAGTAAATGGGAAATCTCCGTACCTTACTGTCGTCTCTGCTTTAAACCGAAAACTGCTCTACAAAAGTAAGTGAAGTCGCTCAGCCTTGTCTGACTCTTTGGGACCCCATGGACTGTAGCCTACCAGGCTCCTCCATCCACAGGATTTTCTAGGCAAGAGTACTGGAGTGGGTTGCCATTTCCTTCTCCAGAGGATCTACCCCACCCAAGAGATGAACCCAGGTCTCCCTCATTATAGGTAAATGCTTTACAGACTGAGCTACCAGGGCTGCTGCTGCTGCTAAGTCGCTTCAGTCGTGTCCGACTCTGTGCGACCCCATAGACGGAAGCTCACCAGGCTCCCCTGTCCCTGGGATTCTCCAGGCAAGAACACTGGAGTGGGTTGCCATTTCCTTCTCCAATGTATGAAAGTGAAAAGTCAAAGTGAAGTCGCTCAGTCGTGTCCGACTCTTAGCGACCCCACGGACTGGAGCCTACCAGGCTCCTCCATCCATGGGATTTTCCAGGCAAAGTACTGGGGTGGGGTGCCATTGCCTTCCCCAGGGAACTCCCCCCAAAATAAAAGCCACCAGGGAAGTCCAAAAAAGTAAACTCTAGAATCAAATAAAACCAATCTTTTCACATACAATGTACCCATAACATTTGCCTGCTAGATCAAAGAGAAAGGTTGTTTTTTTTTTTTTTTTTTTGTAATTTGAAGTTTTATTTTTTCTTTTCTCAAAGTAAGGAATGTCTCTACATAGAAATCTAATAATTTGATTCTGTTTTGACAAAGATATTTATTAGAAGATTATTTTTTCCTAGTGGCAATCTGCAGATTAATTGGATAATTTTAGGTAAATCAAAGAGCTACGAGGACTGTTCTGTGGGAGCTATCTTGGTGTTCATGTAGGGACAATACTATTATCTAATAAAAGGCTGTATGCAATTATATCAGCTTTGTGGTAATTATATGGATATTTTAGTTGTTCGGTGCATTTAATTATGGAAGCGCCTATATTAAGTTTCAATGGGGCAAGCTCCGACTGGATGAATGCCAAGAGACTTGTATATTTAATGTTCCACACGATGCATTTTCCTAGAGGCAGAGAGCAAATGAAAATTGCACAGAAGGGTTCCAAGACTGACTACCTTTCCTGTCTGTTTCCTTTTTAAAAATGTTTTTAATTAGAAGTTCCAGAGACAATTTTATCCTTTAAAAAAAATCTTTATTTTAGTTCCTTTGAAGGAAAAAAGGTTAATACATGGCTTTAAAAACTATTAACGCAGCACAGAACTACATAAAGTAAAATGAATAGGTGGCCCCTCTCTGTCTGCGGCTTTGGTCCTCCGCCGTCCCCTTGGCACGAGGGGGTTCCCACTTACATGGTGGTTTGTGCTTTCCATTTTCCTGTCCTTTGTTACCACAAATACACCAGTTCATGTGTGTGTGTTTTAAGGATGGACTCGTATTCCACATTTTATTGAGCAACTTGACTTTCTCATGTGGCATGGTTTCCTCCTTCGTAACAGTATTAAAAATTTATCTGACCCTTTGTAACAGCTGCATAATATTTCACAATGCGGGCACATCACAGTTTGCTCAGCCTTGCCCTCATTGATAGCATTTAGATTATTTTTACTTTGGATTTGTTTGTTTTGTCTCTGGGTAAAGTAAGCACTGCGGTGATGAACACTTTTATCTATTTCTTTACTCTTGGTACTTTTTCTTTCTGTTGGATAAGTTCCCAGAAAGGAAATAATTAGTGAAAGTTGCACAGCTTTTTAAATTCAACCCAAATGTTATCAACTTTTTAACCCCTAAGCATTGGACCAATTTTCAGTCTTCCCAACACTGTAAACTGCCTGGCTAATATTGGATATCTGCAAGCTTTTAAAGCTCATTGAGGGCCAGTATGGCACGTGCTTATGTTGTTGCTTTAATTGACATTTTCCTGACTGCTAGTAATAGGAGGTATCTTTCCTCCTATGTGAATCACTGATGCACAGTCTTTCCATTTTTAATCAGTTTATCTTTTCTCTTATTAAACTGTAGGAATTCTCAGTACACTATGTCTGTTCACCTTCGTCAGGTGCACCTGTGTTACAAACACAGGCTATCACTTGCCTTTTTGACTTTATCTGCAAGATCTTATGCCTCATAGAAAGGTAATCTCTGAGTCATCACTTTTATTCTTGACACTGGAGCTCTTCCTCCCCAAGTAGCTTTTATGAGAAGAGCTACTTCTATTTTCTTATAATAATTGATATGTTTTGCTTTATCTTTAAATTTTTAAAACTCACCTGGAATTTACTTTTTCCAAATTGAATATGAGATCCAGCATGCCTGTTTTTCTTGTAAAATGATATTCAATTGACTCAACACCATTTATTTACTGTTCTACTCTTTCCACGAACATGTCTCTGTGTGTCTGTGTGTGTGTTTTCCATAAGATGTTATGGAAAAACCCAAACAGACTTTTTGGCCAATCTAATACATATGAGTGTAGATATACACAGGCCTCCTGGTGGCTCAGTGATAAAGAATCCGCCTGTAATGTAGGACATGCAGGTTTGATCCCTGGGTGGGGAAGATCCCCTGGAGAAGGAAATGGCAACCCACTCCAGTATTCTTGCCTGGGAAATCCCATGGACAGAGGAACCTGCCTGGCTACTGTCCATGGAGTCATGAGAGTTGGACAGAACTTAACAACTAATCCACTACCACCTTATACACTACCACCTTATATGTGTGTGTGTGTGTTTATACACACACATGTCCCATTTCTGCACTTGTAATTTATTTCATTCCACTGTTTCCTGTTGTGTGTTAGAGTTTTGCTCATTGAGGCCTTTCAGCCTTGGTGTGATGCTGTGAAATGGCATAAGAGTGACGAGAATCCCCTACTTTAAGTTTTGTTCAGGTAACACTTGGAATCGGAACCTTCTGAACTGTTGTACTAGCTAGTTTTCTGTTGGATATAAGCGGCAGAAACCCTACACAAGCTGATCTAAGCAGAAAGGAAAAATATTAACCTTCCGAACTGAAAACCCTAGAAATTTTTCTAGGTCTACTGGATGCAGAAGGTCAGATGGTGTCACCAGGACCAGATCTTACTCTGTCACTGACCTCTGTCGCCACCAAATTTAGGTTGGCTCCGCCATAACCAAGGGTGAAGATGCTCACTAACTGCCCCTGCTTTCGTCTTTTCTCTGAACAGCCTCAGTGTGAAAGGATGGACTGATGCCCATCGCTCAGAGCCATCCTCATTGTCATGGAATGTGAGTTCCTCTGGAGCTAGGCTGAGCCGGGCTGGGGATGTCGGCTGTACAGGAACCATGCGGACTGAGGGTTCGTCATCCCCGAGAGAAGGACTTTAAGAAAAACAAATAAATAAAACCTGTTACCAGAAGGAAGGGGGATGCCCTCTTGATAATTCAAAACTAGTGGTGTTTACTACACCTGATTCACTGCGACTCAAACCACCACATTCTTTATGGAAATCATTCAGTCCTTGAAGTGGCATCCTTGCTGCTGCTTTCTTGTCAATGTCACCAGCCTTTGATCAAATTCTAACCAGTGGGGTGAAGGTTACTCTTATCCAAGGGCTTTAATTGCTGCTCCTGAACGTTGGTGTCCAGAGAAATGCAGTTAAAATAGCAGTGAGATACTATTTTACATCTTAAGTTGGCAAAGATTAACAGGATCACTGGTAGCCAAAATTGGCATGACTTTGAGGTAATGAAATCCTCATATACTGATGATAGGAATGTAATTTGGTATAACCTTTGAATATATATATATATATCTATGTGTATGTGTGTTGTGTATGTTTATCCAACACAGCAGTGCCTCTTATAAATTAATTCTATAGAACACATATTTCAGTTGATTTATTTTTCAAAGTAGCCACATCAGTGCACAAAGCATTATTTATAATGTCAAATTCATATTCCAAATTTAATATGTATTAGAAGTGGACTGATTATAAAATTGCTGTCTAGCCACGTATTGGCCTGACATTTAAAGGAGGGTCAATTATCCATTCTAACTACCCCCACCCCAATTTTTCTAATGTAAAGAGAACAGTCCCGCCATGTAGAGCTGGCCCTAAAATCCCTGCCATGGTTAGTATTTTATGAAGGTTCACCCTAGAGTGGGTAGGTCACCTCTCTCGTGTTTTGATTACACCTTCCATATGGATTACAGATCATATTCAAAACATTAATTACTCTGCATCAGCATTAATCACTTCACTGAATATATTTCACCTTTTCTCCTTCCTGTGATGTTTGTTTAAGCCACGTCCACTGGATAGCATTGCATTAAAAAGAGACAGTTCTGTATGGCAGAAGAACTTAGCCTCCAAGACAAAGATTCTGGGGTCAGTTCTGACAGCATCATTCATTAGCTCTGTTACCTCCAGGCAAGTCCGTATGTTTTGTAAGATGTATGCAGTAATCATAGTCTGTCATAGACAGCCTGACTGTCATAAACAGTAAACACTAGAGAGTGTATGTAAAGTGTTCTATAAACTCTAAAACCCTGGTCACTTGTACAATGCTGCTGCTGCTAAGTCACTTCAGTTGTGTCTGACTCTGTGCAACCCCATAGATGGCAGCCCACCATGCTCCTCCATCCCTGGGATTCTCCAGGCAAGAACACTGGAACGGGTTGCCATTTCCTTCTCCCATGCATGCATACATGCTAAGTCGCTACAGTTGTCTCTGACTCTTTGTGACCCTATGGACAGCAGCCCACCAGGCTCCTCTGTCCACAAGATTCTCTAGGCAAGAACACTGGAGTGGGATGCCATTTCCTTCTCCAATGCATGCATGCATGCTAAGTCACTGCAGTTATGTCCGACTCTATGCGACCCTATGGACAGCAGCCCACCAGGCTCCTCTGTCCACAGGATTCTCTAGGCAAGAACACTGGAGTGGGTTGCCAGTTCCTTCTCCATTCACAATGCTGCTTCTGTACAATTACCTTGTATGATTACTTTTAATTCCTTTCCTCTTATTTTTTTACAAGTAAATTTTTACCCAAACAAAGCAGTTGTCTTACACCTTATATGTTTGCAGAATGAGACTCAGTAGGTTATTTGGAGGAAAAAAAAAAGTGGTGAAGTGAGTTTTGTTGTTGGTTATTTAGTTGTTTTCTTTGATAGGGGGCGGGCGGGGAGGGGGGCGTGTGAAGGTTTTTTTCCTCCCTGAATCTTCTGTGCATAAATATTCTTTGACTATATAGATGAGCTTATAAGGGTCAAGATAACTCAGTGGATTTAATTCTTGGATCCCTTTCATTTTCATTTCTGTACTGAATGACTTTGGTGGTTGGACTCAGTCCTTGAGTTCGTAGGACTCAATTTCAAAGTTTACATAGGAAGTAAAAGGGTAGCCACCTCACTTGTACTTTTAATGTACATTTAGACCAGAGCCTTCTCACTCCTGGAAATAAATACATGTCCTTAAGTGATAGTATTGGCGTGCAGCCATGCTCAGATGTTTCCATATTGTCTGTGGTTATTTTGTGCTGAGAAGATAGCTCTGAGTAGTTTGCATCAGAATCCAGATGGCCCACCAAGCAGAAAATATTTACTATCTAGACCTTTACCAAAAAAAGTCTGCTGATTCCAGATTTAGACTGAAGTTAGAAAGAAGTCCTTATTATATAAATAAATATAGATATATTTCAAATTATATATATATATTTCAAATTTTATACATATTTCAAATTATATATGTATATATATTTGTGGGTGAATTAGGATATGTGTGTGTGTATATATATATCCTTTAAACTTTCTAGCAAATCCTTAGCTCAACTAGAAAAGGATCTAAAAAAAATTCAGCACCGTCAGTGGTTATTATCTTGAGAATATCTTAACATCATTGGCTTATTTTTCAAACATCTAAAAATGCCTACTCTACCCTAGTTATTCTGCTCGGTACCTTAACATATGTTATTTAACTTTACAATCCTCCCAGCAACCATCTCAATGGGTTGGTACTAAACCCGTTTTTGAGGTGAGGAAGCAGGTGTTCGGGAAGATTTTTAAATAAACTTGCCAAATTTCTTAGAACTCCCCAGAGCCAGGTTTCAAACTCAGTCGTGTTTGAATTCAAGCCGACAGCTGTGGAGTTGTGAGATGACTGGGTATGGCATCTCTCCTCTTCTCCTGTTCCAATTCCATGGGAGGAATCTCTCAGAGATGGGGGTCATGGGGTACACACTGGGCCTAATGCGCACCCAAGAGGCTCGAGTCTGAGTTCCGTCCTTTTGATTACCCGTCTAAGGTATTTTTCTCTGATTTATTGAGAAGTAACTGACAGACATCACTGTGAAAGTTTGAGGTGTACAGACTGGTGATTTGATGCATATATATTGTGAAATGATCCCTACGGTGAATTAGATAGCATCCATCTTCTCTTCTGGATAGAATAAAACAGAAAGGAAAGAAAAAAAGGAAACAGCTTTCCCTTGTGATGAGAGCTCTTAAGATTTACTCTCTTAACATCTTTCCTGTGTATCACACAGCAGTGTTGGCTATAGTTAACAACATGGTGTATGTTATATCCCGAGTACTTGTTTGCCTCCTAACTGGAAGTTTGTGTCATTTGACCACGTTCCTCTAACTCCCCCTCCCCTACTTTTCCCCTCTGTAAACCTCAAGACTCATCTCTTTTTCTATGAGAAAAAGACTTCTCTCTCTTTTTAAAGATTCAACATAAAAGCAAGATCATGCAGTGATTCTCTCTGATGCTTTTTGCTTGGCATAATGCCCTCAAGATTCATCCATGTTGTCACAAGTAGTAGGATTTCCTCATTTTTTATGGCTGAATAATAGTCCATTGTGTGTGTGTATACATGCGTATGTAAAATAGCTTCTTCATCCTTTCATCCACCAGTGGACACTTGGGTTGTTCTCATGGCTCATACAGTAAAGAACCCTCCTGCCAAGCAGGAGATGTGAGTTTGATCCCTGAATCAGAAGATCCCCTGGAGATCTTCTGCAGGCAACGTGCTCCAACATTCTTGCCTGGAAAAATCCCGTGACATGGGCAGAGGAACCTGGTGGATAGGACATGACTTAGTGGCAAAGCTGCAACACAGTCGATTTATAATGTTGTGTTAATTTCAGGTGTTACAGCAAAGTGAATCAGATTTACATACACACATAGCACTCTTTTTTAGATTCTTTTCCCATATAGGCCATTACAGAGTGCTGTGTAGAGTTCCCTGTGCTATACAGTAGGTCCTTATTAGTTATCTATTTTATATATAGTAGTGTGTATCTTATTGCCTCTTAAGGAGACCAACACAGTCAAGATTTTCTCTAGGTCTGAAATGGTTTTCCTTCTTTGATTAAGTGACAGATGAGATGGTTTGCTTTTAGAGGTCATGCTCTGTGGAAAAGACCTAGCTTTAAGAACGAGACTGGAGCTTTAAGAAAGAGACAGGTGCTGGGTGAGAAGGGCGGCATGTGCTCTGAGGGGAGAGCCCTGAGGGCTGGGGATGGCCAGTTCCCATCTGCTCTTTCAGACTCCCTCACCAGCAGATGAGTGCTGCCTTGGACACCTGTGGAATGTGGGCAGTCTTAACATGGGTTTCTCTTTCTTTTTTTCCTTCAGTTCAGTTCAGTTACTCAGTTGTGTCTGACTCTTTGCGACCCCGTGGACAGCAGCCCTCCAGGCCTCCCTGTCCATCACCAACTCCCAGAGTTTACTCAAACTCATGTCCAAGAGTTGGTGATGCCATCCAACCATCTAATCCTCTGTCGTCCCCTTCTCCTCCTGCCCTCAATGTTTCCCAGCATCAGGGTCTTTTCTAATGAGTCAGTTCTTCACATCAGGTGGCCACAGTATTGGAGTTTCAGCTTCAGCATCAGTCTTTCCAATGAACATTCAGGACTGATTTTCTTTAGGATGGACTGGTTGGATCTCCTTGCAGGCCAAGGGACTCTCAAGTCTTTTCCAACACCACAGTTCAAAAGCATCAATTCTTTGGTGCTCAGCTTTGTTTATGGTCCCCTTCTCATATCCATAGATGACTACTGGAAAAACTATAGTTTTGAGTAGATGGACCTTTGTTGGTAAATTAATACCTCTGCTTTTTAATATGCTGTCTAGGTTTGTCATAGTTTTTGTTTTTTTTTCCCAAGGAGCCAACATCTTTTTAACTTCATGGCTTCTACACAAAGTGAGTTTGTTTCCTTACCTTCCCACATTCCAGTCACACTGGAATCTCACTCAAAGGTTTTCCATTCAGTTTGAGATTCCAGTGTGACTCTTTAGAACTGGAGTTCTGAGCTTCCTGTGGGAAGAATCACGCCCGCATCCACAAGTGCCCTTTTATCCCAGGCTCCCTGAGTGGGAGTAGGAAACCCTCCACTAGTCCATCAAGACCTAGAGTAGCAGATGAGACCCCCATAATCCTGGACTGTGTCTCAGGAGGACTCAGCTGTGGGCGGGTGAATGGCCTCCATCTTACGAGTGACAAAGGGTTTCTGGTTCCTACTGAGAGTCTAGACAGCAGGGGTTTGGTGGTGGTTTAGTCACTAAGTCATGTCGGACTCTTACAACCCCATGGACTCTAGCCCATCAGGCTCCACTGTCTATGGGATGGCCCAGGCAAGAATACTGGAGTGGGTTGCCATTTCCTTCTCCAAGGGATCTTCCCGACCCAGGGATCGAACCCTTGTCTCCTGCACTGCAGGTGATCTCCTGCATTGCAAGCAGATTATTTACCTTTGAGCCACCAGGGAAGCCTAAACAGCCCAGTTAACCATAGAATGCTCCACTTCTTCCTCACACTTGGCACACAGTAAGCCCTGTAGTTAGCAAACACTCATTAAGCATTTACTTTGTGCCTGGCAAACAGACATTTGTTTAGTGAATGCTTTATTATTCTATTATCGTTCATTTTAGATATCCCTATGTAGAAACCTGATTTAGACACTGTCTATAGCTGAAATTCCTGCATCTGAGTAGGGCTGACTGCTTTAGAGGACATATCTCATTAAATGTTCAGTGGTTGTAGGAGAGTGAGTTTGTTCAAAAGGTAACGTTTGATCCAGATGGTGATAGTAACAGTTTGTCAGTACTTGGATTCAATCACCATAGTTCATCTTACTAGTTGTAAGCTAGTCAAAAATATTAAATTCATGACTGTGTTGTTACAGGGCTTCCCGGGTGGCACAGCAGTGAAGAGTCTGCCTTGCAATGCAGGAGACATGGATTCCAGC
Source organism: Tragelaphus eurycerus (assembly GCA_935064755.1). Classification (NCBI taxonomy): domain Eukaryota; kingdom Metazoa; phylum Chordata; class Mammalia; order Artiodactyla; family Bovidae; genus Tragelaphus; species Tragelaphus eurycerus. The sequence continues at coordinate 5,466,947 of CAKXYN010000101.1, forward strand.
CCTGGGTTGAGAAGATCCCCTGGAGAAGGGAATGGAAACCCACTCCAGTATTCTTGCCTGGGAAATCCCATGGACAGAGGAGCCTGGCGGGCGACAGTCCAAAGGGTCGCAAACATGACTGAGCATGTACGTGTGCCCCACGTTGTTATAGGAAAACACAGATAAGGCACAATCCCGTCTTCTGTATATTTATTCAAACGCATTTTAGGGTTTAAAATGAAACATATTTTAGGGTTTAGCAACTGTATCCTAGTGTGTTACCTTGGACGTTAAAGTACCAAATATCAGCGTCTATCTATTCTTCCAAGATCGTCTAGGTCTGTGGCATCATCTCTCTGTGCTCATGGGTTCCAGATGGTCCTCAGACTCCAGTTTTAGACCTATTCATCCAAAAATGGGCCTCTTATCTTTTCCAAATCTTTTTGTGATTCTTCTGAACTTAGTCATGGGTGGCACTGGTCAGTCAATAACTTGTAACAGATCCATGAATTGGTCTTGACTTTTTGGCCTCTTTCAATTCCTTTTCGTAAGTCACCACTACTCATGCATATATTTTCCAGTCATTCGACAAGTCCTGTCAGTTCTATTTATCAAATATTTACCAAATTCTTGCTTTCCATCATGTCCTTGTTGCCACACCTTCTTTTGCACAAACCCTCGTCATCTTTCGGTCTGAAATAGAGCAAGAGTCTCTAATGGATCTCCCTGCTTCCTGTGGTCCTTTTCCACATTCCCAATGGAATGGCTTTCTGTTCCACTTTATTATAGAAAAAATGGAGTCTAAACCACTTAGAGTTGCAAACAGACCCTTTGTTATCTGACCTGTGCCTGCTTTTCCGGCCTGGACATCCCCCCTGCCAATCAACTCACACTGTCACACCTCTGCTCCTTTGCTTAAGTTGCTTCCTCCGGTTAAAATGCCTTCCCCCATGACTATGTTGAACAAACTCCTCTGCCTCCTTCAAAACCCAACCTAAGAATCTCCATCTTAGTGAATTCTCTCAAACCTGCCTTCTGCCTTTAGGCAGAGAAAGAAGCTTCCTCTACTCAGCAGAGACACAGCACGCTTTACTCTGTCTCACGTATTCCAGTAATTATATACTGTTTTATGATAACATTTGTTTGTGTCTGTCTTCCTCAATAGACTTATTTAACTTTGTCTCTCCAGGACTGACAAAGACTTTACAATTCACGTATAGAATTCAGTGGGCAGTCACGTATGTAATGTTAGAAGAATGGGTCAATCAGTTACATTTTTGATGTTATTCTTAGATACGAAGACATCTTCATGCTTGCAATTGGAAAGAAAAAAATTTAAACTAACCAAGCCTCTAGTGTCAGAGCATTCATATTTATTTTAGCACTCAGTGTTTAAATTGCATTTCTGACAGCCTGGCCCACCGGCTATGCTTCATGAAAGATCATGAGGCTCAGGGAAGAGGCGTATTCATCTCAGCATTGGGATATTTTGCTTTTCTGCAAAGCAAAGGGACCTGGGGACTCCTTTGCAGGCTGGCCATGTCCTGTGCAATCCCAACTGTGTCTGGAGATGCTAGCAGGGATGGAGGGTGTGGTTGGGACTTGGTGGGGAGTCGGGTTGCATCAGAAGCACAGAGGGGAAGGGAAGGAGTAGAGAACTAAGGCAGAAAGCTTTCCATGACCACGGCAACCACTCCCCCATCTCTGTCTTCCTCTGGGCCAACAGACTCTTGTTTCTGTTTATCTGTCTTCCCCTCCTTCCTCCTAGTTCTTTTTAGAGGTCACCTCTCTTGTATGCCTCCATGCAGGGTTCCTCTTTCCTACTTATCAGACTCTTCCCTGGTGGCTCAGTGGGCAAAGAATCTGCCTTCAGTGCTTTAGACACAGGAGACGCAGGTTCGATCCCTGGGTCAGGAAGATCCCCTGGAGAAGGGCATGGCAACCCACTCTGGTATTCTTGCCTGGAGAATCCTATGGACAGAGGAGCCTGATGGGCTACACTCCATGGGGTCACAGAGAGTCCGACACGACTGAAGTGACTGAGCAGGTCCGCACCATGAAATTTATCTGGCTTTCTGAATCCAGCTGTGAGAGTTAACTGCTCCACTCTTTTCCAATTCTGTAAGGCTTTCTAGGAAAGACCCTGATTTGACCAGTCTTTCTATTCCCTAATCCTACAGTTGAAGGACACCCCTGATCATGTGAGATTTCTAGAACCGTTCTGTCCTGCGATCAGACCAAATCAAGTCAGTGGAATTCGCTGTCCTGCCGTATCTCCTTGTTCCCTTTGTAGGATGAGAGGATTTGAGGCCAAGTGTGATCAGTAATCTCTTTGATGCCCATTTGTTCTCTACACTGTTTATCCAATTTCCAGTTTAGGCAATTCAAGAGGAAATTATCTTACAGAAGATAGGATGATCATCTAGGGATATCTCCAAGCAAACCTCTTCCATCTTCACTATGTCCATGCTGATGTAACCTGAGAAATACCCACAATATCCCTCTCCCCCTTGTAAGGGAAGAAAAGTCTTTCTTCTTACTTGTCTTATGGTCTCTGACGGGGGCCCTGTAAAATGGATTGATGAAAGACAGATGAACAAGAGAGCAGTGCACGAATTTATTTAATGCAAGTTTTATGTGGCTCCAGAGCCTTCTTAAGGAAATGAGGACACGAAGAAGCTTGAGCATTTTATGTTAGGTTTGATAAAGAGTGGACAGTCACGGGGAGAAAATGATCAGACAAAATGATGTGAGCTAAGGGTGACAATCTGGGGAACCTGGCAAAGCTTGCTCATTCGGATTGCTCTTCCATCCCTCCATCTTGCAAGGAAAGGACCTCTCCCCTGAGAGCTCATGACCCGTTTCAGGGGAGGTAAGGTGAGGAGAAGGTCAGATGGAAAATCCTTCCTAAATCGGCCATTTCTCAAATTCCTTCTGTTTAAAATACTCAAAATGCCAAGATGCCATCTTTTGAAGTAGCATATCCTAAGCCCCATTTCTACCTCTTCCAATCTTCTTCTTTAAAAGAGAAAAAAAAAAATTTATTTGGCTGTGCCTGGTCTTCACTGTGGCATGCCAGCTCTTACTTGTAGCACGTGGGATCTAGTTCCTTGAACCGGGTGGTGGGGGCGCAGGGAACCCAGGCCCCCTGCTTTGGGAGCACAGAGTCTTAACCACTGAGCCACCAGGGAAGTCCCTCCCTCAAGCTTCAGCTCCAGGAGGCCTTGTAGTACCTGAAAGGAGAGTTTCCCTCCAGTCTCTTAGCGCTCACAGTTCTTAACCTGAATCTCAGTCCTGGTTCTACCTACCTGTCGCCTTTGTGTTCTGAGTGTTAGTGAGCATGCGTCTTCCCTTGCGGTTCTTGGCTGGTGAGTTTTGTGCTTGACAGGGCATATCAGATGCTGTGTTCTCAATGAGGTTTTCAATGAAACAAAAGCAGGAAGCTGAACCATGTAATAAGAAACCCTAGGAACCCAAGAGTCTTGTCTATGGCTACTGCCCACTTGCTTCCTCATTTCATTGCAAGGTTCATTTCCTACATAAAATCAGCTGCTGCAATGTCCCATTCCCTTGTTTGTCATCTTTCTTCCCCCCGGAACATAAGCTCGGTGAAGGCTAAGACTCTGTCCGTCTCTTTTACATAACATACTATTGAAAACAATCGTTGTAGACATAAGCCAAGACCAACCAAATGAGAACAAGCAAAGGCGGTTTACTCAAATCTTGCTATCGCAAGGGAGTAAGCCACCATCAGGCCACTAGTGTTTTAGCAGAACCTCAAAGGTGGACAGACGGTGAGAGAGGTCTTTCGAGGGACAAAGAGAAGGTTCCAGGGATGTCCTGATTGGCAAGGGGACAATGGTTGTCCTGGGGAAGCTGGAGGTGGAACAATAAGAAGCAGGACCATTCCTGGGCCTGGTGGTGTCATTTTTGTTGTTTAATTACTGAGTCACATCCCACTCTTTCGACCCCCGAATTATAGCCCGCCAGGCTCCTCTGTCCATGGAATTCTCAAGGCAAGAGTACTGGAGTGGGTTGCCGTTTCCTTCTCTACTATGCCTGCTGAAAGGTGCATATTTCACTTTCTCTAGTTGTCCTGAAGTTGACAATGGGGACAAATATTAGAGGTGCCCATTACTTATCAAGTCGAGGCTGTTTTTGAAACAATTGTTACAGGGTTCTTGTTGGGCTTTCTGAATTGATTTATTAGAGCTGATGGTCTGACTTCCTACAGGTGTGATTTGTGGTTAGCAGCCTGGCTTCCTGGGTTGTTGGCTGGAGATGTGAGTTCGTTTCCCGGACTGGCTGCTGAGAAGATTTAGGGTCCAAGTTCCATTTGTATATATATATATCGCCTGGTTGTTTTACATGTGTATATTCAGTCTTTCTTTGTCAATAGGAGGAAGGAAAGCAAGGCAGGGAGGGATGACGGAGGTCAGACTCTTACCCAGATTTCGTTCTGGACGCTTCATGTCAAGGACCGACTCATCGCAGAGCCAACAGCTCCCAGGAGCACCCGCCTTTGAATCACATCCGCTAGTCCCAGGCTGGAGCCCAGTAAAGAAAGGAACTCTTTTCCTGTCAGTCGGCCAAACAAGAGCCAAGGCTTTTGAGGAGGCACTTAAAGAATTTTCAGTGCGCAGTTGTGCAGAAGCTGTTGTTCAGGTAATTTAACATTGATTTTAGTTTAAAAGGCAATTAAGATAAAATGAGCAGCCACTAGCCACTTAGGTTAAATAAGCTCAGATTTAAATTGCTCCCCATTACCACCTTTGTTTGTGATGTTTGAGCTCTTTTATGCTAATTTAACGTGCAATCATGTGGTGGCCCAATTGGGGCAGGTGGATGGAAGAGGGAACCAAACCATTATTATTGAAAGAGGAATGAGTTGGCCCCAAATTGTTCCTAAGATAAGTGCAAAAGTGTTAGTCACTCACTTGTGTCTCTTTGTGACACCCATGGACTGTAGTCACCAAGCTCCACTGTCCATAGAATTCTCCAGGCAAGAATACTGGAGCGGTTAGCCATTCCCTTCTGCAGGGGATCTTTCCAACCCAAGGATTGAACCCGGGTCTCCTGTGTCTCCTGCATTGCAGGTGGATTTTTTTTTTTTTTTTTAACCATCTGAGCCACCAGGGAAGCCCTCCTAAGATAGGATAGGTTCTCTTTTATATCACTCCTGGGAATGTGGATTTGTATAAAAGTCAGGGTCCTGGTTTCCTATGCCTGCAAAGGTAAAAATGGTGCCCACTTATTGACTCACCAGTTTCACTTCTAGATATTTACCCTGACATATCAAACAAGGGGCAGTTCATGAAGCTATGGGCAGAGATGTTCACTTCAGTGTTATTTAACATAGAGTGAAAAGGAATTGTGCATCACAGTGGGATACCAAAATTGAAGCTATCATTCTTTTTTAGTGGCAGAAAATCTTGATGTATTGCAAAGCACAAAACTATTATAAGGCAGTTTATATGATACAATGTCTCCTGTGTGCTTATGATTTTTTAGTTACATATGCAGCGGAAAATGGACTGGACAGATTTGTAACAAAATATTACATGTAGCTCTCTTTCCATGATAAAATATGAGTGACATTTTCCCCTGTGCTTTTTCAGTTTTTTACAGCTTTCCACAATAAACACATATTGGAGTTTTATTTTCTAAGCTCTCTTTAAAGATTTTATTATTGGCATATAATTGCTTTACAATGTTGGATTATTTCTGCTGTACAGCAAGGTGAATTGGCTATGTGTGTAGACATATCCCCTATCTCTTAGACCTCTGGTCTAATTACAAAACACATTGAAAACAATATGTGTTTGTGGTAATGCTTTTAAAGAATTCAGTGCTATGCTTGATACATGCCATGTCAAGGATGAAGTTCTGTGTACGTGTTAGGAGAAGAATGCACTTTCAGTGGCAATAATTCTGTTTCTTGCTTCAAGAAAGCTTGCTGAGCTTCATTAAAAAAAAAAGGTCGTTCACCTGGCCCTAGTGAAAAGGTGGGAGGCGAGCCATTCTATAGAGCAGGCTTCTGAAATATGCCCGGGTGATTCATGGATTTGTCTATTCGGAAATGTGGTCATTCACCAGCAACCAATGTTGAGCTAATGGGATCCATTTAGGAATATAACCACAACAGGTCCACCATAAATCGCCTGCTCTCCCATCTCAATATGCTTCATTAAGCTCACCTTTCCTGATGCAACTGGATTATTAGATGTCAGGACGAAGAAAATCATTAGGTCCCACTGTTCTAATCCTCCAGAGCATCAGTGTGGTTGCTATGTAATTTTATTTTATTTTTTCAGATAGAACCTGCTTTATGCCTTCCTATGGGAAAATATTTTCAAACGGGTAAAGAAGCAATATTACTGTATTGTGAGGCGTATCTCAGTAGGTCATTACCATAACTTCTAGCAGAAAGGATAATCTATGTCGCATTTTACTTCAAGGATAAGATTGATTTTTATAAAAATGTTTAGTGCATTGAGGCTTAGCAATTTTTTTTTTCTATGAGGAAGCAATTAGATACTGGAGTTTTCCAGAAATGTTAGGTGAGTATAAAAGCCAAACCCTGATTTTTTTTTAAAGAAAAGATCATCATTCAACATTTGAAGAGAAAAGGCTGTTTCTCGGTGAGAAAATGATATTGGCACAATGACAGCCATTACCTCTCACATGGCCAGGTGTCCACCGTTTTCTTACATTTACATCTCCCTGGAAAACTGACGAAAACATGATCCAACAAAGAAGAATATAATAAGCACCTATATTTCTACCACCAAGAGCTGCCATTTTGAATGAGCTTTTTTCCTAGGATGTGTATCTACACACATGTAGATATACACACATGTGTGTGTGCTTAGTCACTTCAGTCGTGTCTGACTCTTTGCGACCCCATGGACTGTAGCCTGTCAGGCTCCTCTGTCCATGGGATTCTCCAGGCAGGAATACTGGAGCGGGTTTCCATGCCCTCCTCCGGGGGATCTTCCCAACCCGGGGATCGAACCTGCATCTCTTACGTCTCCTGCAGTGGCAGGCAAGTAAGTCCTTTACCACTAGGGCCACCTGGGAAGCCCAGACACACACACACACACACACACACACACACACACACACACACACACACACACTTAAAAATGGAATAACAAGCTATGAATATGTATATAAATCTAGAAATGTATATCTTTAAAGGTTTTATATATATATAAGTAAGTAAGTGTTAATCACTCAGTCGTGCCTGACTCTTTGCGACCCCATGGACTGCCGCCCACCAGGCTCCTCTGTCCATGAGATTTTCCAGGCAAAGATACTGGAGTGGGTTGTCATTTCCTTCTCCAGGGCATCTTCCCAACCCAGGGATTGAACCCTGGTCTCCTGCACTACAGGCAGATTTTTTACCGAGTGAGCTACAAGGGAAGCCCATATATATATATATATATATATATATATATATAAAATTTTATTTTAAAAAGTATATATATATATATATAATGGAGCTTCCCTGGTGGCTCATATGGTAAAGAATCTTCCTGCGATGCAGGAGATCTGGGTTCGATCCCTGGGTCCAGAAGACCCCCTGGAGAAGGAAATAGCTACCCACTCCAGTATTCTTGCCTGGAAAATCCCATGGACAGAGGAGCCTGGTGGGCAACACTCCACGGGGTCACAAAGAGTTGGACACAACTGAGTGACTCATATATATCTTTAAAAGTTTTCCATATATATAACACATATTACCTTTAATAAAAGTATGAAACCAAAATATGTAAATATTCTTTTAAAGGAGAACTATAATTCTCTCAACTTCAGCCACTGACCTGAGTCTTTAGTTCCTTTCCCCATAGTTAAAGTTATGAATCTGGTGCCACCCTTCTAGGCCAGGGATCAGCACAGCAAACTTTCTGTAGAAGGTTCCATAGTAAGTATTTCAGGCTCTGTGGGCCACTGGGTCTCTGTTACAACCACCTGGCCCTGTAGTTGGAGAACAGAAACAATCATAGTCAGGGTGTCAGCAAATGGACGCAGCTATGTTCAAGCTGGATTTAGAAAAGGCAGAGGAACGAGAGATCAAATTGCCAACATCCGCTGGATTATCGAAAAAGCAAGAGAGTTCCAGAAAAACATCTATTTCTGCTTTATTGACTATGCCAAAGCCTTTGACTGTGTAGATCACAATAAACTGTGGAAAATTCTGAGAGAGATGGGAATACCAGACCACCTGATCTGCCTCTTGAGAAATCTGTATGCAGGTCAGGAAGCAACAGTTAGAACTGGTCATGGAACTACAGACTGGTTCCAAATAGGAAAAGGAGTACGTCAAGGCTGTATATTGTCACCATGTTTATTTAACTTATATGCAGAGTACATCATGAGAAATGCTGGTCTGGAGGAAACACAAGCTGGAATCAAGATTGCCGGGAGAAATATCAATAACCTCAGATATGCAGATGATACCACCCTTATGGCAGAAAGTGAAGAGGAACTCAAAAGCCTCTTGATGAAAGTGAAAGTGGAGAGTGAAAAAGTTGGCTTAAAACTCAACATTCAGAAAACGAAGATCATGGCATCTGGTCCCATCACTACATGGGAAATAGATGGAGAAACAGTGGAAACAGTGTCAGACTTTCTTTTTCTGGGCTCCAAAATCACTGCAGATGGTGACTGCAGCCATGAAATTAAAAGACGCTTACTCCTTGGAAGGAAGGTTATGACCAACCTAGATAGCATATTCAAAAGCAGAGACATCACTTTGCCAACAAAGGTTCGCCTAGTCAAGGCTATGGTCTTTCCTGTGGTCATGTATGGATGTGAGAGCTGGACTGTGAAGAAGGCTGAGCGCCGAAGAATAGATGCTTTTGAACTGTGGTGTTGGAGAAGACTCTTGAGAGTCCCTTGGACTGCAAGAAGATCCAACCGGTCCATTCTGAAGGAGATCAGCCCTGGGATTTCTTTGGAGGGAATGATGCTCAAGCTGAAACTCCAGTATTTTGGCCACCTCATGCGAAGAGTTGACTCATTGGAGAAGACTCTGATGCTGGGAGGGATTGAGGGCAGGAGGAGAAGGGGACGACAGAGGATGAGATGGCTGGATGGCATCATTGACTCGATGAATGTGAGTCTGAATGACCTCCGAGAGCTGGTGATGGATAGGGAGGCCTGGCGTGCTGTGGTTCATGGGGTCGCAAAGAGTCGGACACGACTGAGCGACTGATCTGATCTGATCTGATGTTCCAATAAAACATCACTCATGGACATTGAATTTCAATTTCCTACTTTTCCTATTTTTTAAAATATTTGTCTCAATTTTTCTAAACTTTAAAATATAAAAACCATTTTCGGTTGATAGGCTGTACAAAAACAGTGATCAGTAACCTGGCGTCTGGTTCTTCTTTTATATCTCCACAGACATTTCTCTATCTCCAGATAATAATATCTGTAATATTATTTCATTTGTGCATTTTCTTTCATGAATGGTATTGTAGTGTATGAATCATTTTTAACTCAGCAAAGTTTTTACTAAAGAATATATATATATGTTGTATTATGTAGTATGTATGGATACCTTATATACATGTACACATATATGTATGTGTCTGTCTAGCTATAGATTATTCCTAAATAACTGTTATTTGTTTTTTTAGTGATTTCTTTTCACTGCTACATAGTATTCCATCATAGGATATATCATGCATTTGATGCATTCAGTTGATCATTTCTTTCCTATTACAAATAGTAGTGGGATTATATCTGTACACACTTATGCGTGTGTTTTATCAGGGCGGGCATTACGAACAGAATTGCTTGGTTATGGGGAGTGCACCTTTTCCATTTTAATTGTTGTTGTGTAGTCACTGAGTTGTGTCCGACTCTTTGCAACCCCATAGACAGCAGCACAGGCTTCCCTGTCCTTCACTATTTCCTGGAGCTTGCTCAAACTCATGTCCATTGAGTCAGTGATGCCATCCAACCATCTCATCCTCTGTCATCCCCTTCTCCTCTTGTCCTCAATGTTTCCCAGCATCAGGATCTTTTCCAGTGAGTTGTCTCTTTGCATCAGGTGGCTAAAGTATTGAAATTTTAGCTTCAGTCCTTCCAGTGAATATTCAGGGTTGATTTCCTTTAGGATTGACTGGTTTGATCTCCTTGCCATCCAAGGGCCTGTCAAGAGTCTTCTCTAGCACCACAGTTCGAAAGCATAAATTCTTCAATGCTCAGCCTTCTTTATGGTTCAACTCTCACTTCCATACATGACAATTAGAAGAACCCTACACTCCCTGATTACTTTAACAGTTAATTTCCAATGTAAACACATATTATTCTCTGGACATGGTTTTCAACAGCATCAGGTAAAATGGCAAAACATTAAGTATTATTTTATTAGACACTATTAAATAAGTTTCCAGAGGGATGATACCAATTTACCCTTCCCCCAGGGAGATGTCCCCTCATTCTTGATCTGGGCAGGGGGGCTTTGTTTACCTATTTTTTTTTTAATTAATTTATTTTTTTATTGGAGGATAATTGCTTTACAGAATTTTGCTGTTTTCTGTCAAATCTCAACCTGAATCAGCCACAGGTGTACATATATCCCCTCCCTTTTGAGCCTCTCTCCCGTCTCCCTCCCCAGCCACCCCTCTGGGTTGATACAGAGCCCCTGTTTGAGTTTCCTGAGCCATACAGCAAATTCCCATTGGCTATCTATTTCACATATGGTAATGTAGGTTTCCATGTTACTCTTTCCATACATCTCACCCTCTCCTCCCCCTTTTCCCCATGTCCCTTAGTCTATTTTCCATCTCTGTTTCTCCAATGCTGCCCTGTAAATAATTCTTCAGTACCATTTTTGTAGATTCCATTGCTTGTGGAGTCAGAGCGAGGAAACAGCGTCCGCTCTGGACCATCTTGTCATGTTGCCCCAGATGCTCGTGTGGACCTTGAATTCCCTTTGGGTGCGTACAAATATTGTTCTGACTCTTCACCAGGGCACTTACACATGAGAATAGCAATTTATATCAATAACCGGGTTGGGCAACATCTGCCAAGGTTGTCACACTCTGTGATTAAATGACCATATGTGCTAGAGAACATGGGGACGATGGGACTGTAATTAGGGTTTGCTGTCTTTCCACCCACCATCCCCACCGTCCGTAACTTCAAATAACCTTGCTTTTGTGAAATGATTTGTGAATCAGATTATTCCACGGAGACTGGTAGTTTTTTTCCGTGATAATCATACTTTATATTTGTATATCTCTACAACTACACAGTGTTCTGATTAAACAGAAGTGTAGAACCTTTTGCCATTTTACCTGATTCCATTGAAAACCATGTCCAGAGGATAGTATGCGGTTATATTCGGAGTCAGCTGTTCAAATAATCAGGGTGTGTATGTATTTTGCACTGCATTGTCACCGTAAAACAGAGTTTTACTTAATGTTATCTTAGCATCTTTCAATGCAACTGCCTCCAAGAAAAGCAGGCAGAGAAAACACACATAAACTTTTCTTAAGTTCACAAGGAGCAAGTTAAACACTACATGAATACAATATTAAAAACACCCTTAATGCATGCTGCTGCTAAGTCGCTTCAGTCGTGTCCGACTCTGTGCGACCCCATAGACGGAAGCTCACCAGGCTCCCCTGTCCCTGGGATTCTCCAGGCAAGAATACTGGAGTGGGTTGCCCTTAATGCATAAGAAGGAAGAAAAAAAAAACCCTCCTCATTTTGTTACTAGTGTGACAGAGATGGATGATGGTTATGTAAGGACTTGGCATGTTCAAAAAAAAAAAAAGAAACCTGGAAATATTGCCGCTAGTTGTGGAGCTGTGATAAATGTGAAAATAAATATTTGAAGGATTTATTAACATTTTAAAATTTGCTTACTGATATATAAAATCCTGCTCAGTTGTGCACAAGGCCTTTAATGAAAATAAACTCTCTAAGAAGTTGACAGAGGAAACCAATGATTATCTCACCGTTAATCACTTGTAGTATATCTGTGTGATACTCTAGAACACATTTAGATTCCACCCCTTCAAGAAACAGTTGCTTTGAAGGGAAGCAAGGCCATCTTAGTGCATGTAGCTGGCCATTCTGATTGTGAAGGGAATGAAGAAACAAAACTCACTTCCCCAATCAATGGATGGTTTAGTCTCTACCCAAAGCTATGGCTTAGACTGGGAATAGCTAAGCTGGGGGTAGTTAGAAGCTTATGCAACTCATTTCATTTAATAAGAAAAAAGAATCATATACCTATGAAGACTTTTGGAAACAAAAAAAGAGGAAATTTGCTTTGATTCCACTATTATCCAAGGTCAATATATTTTAGAAGGTGGTCGATGAAGTTCAGCAGGACTTAATATGTAATTTCCATTTCAAAGCAGGCTCGAACTTCAGAACATCTTCATTTACTACATAATGTGTAAGATTGGAGATTGCAAAGTTGCAACTACTACCACTAAAAAAAAAAAAAAAAAAAGGATAACCACTTCTGGAAGGAAACACGGAGGAAAAGTTCATCAGCAGCGCTGGGGGTAGGGAGTAGTGAGATTTCCAGCTTTTGTTAGTGTTTATACATCAAGTAGCACATTGGAAGTCATAAATACTGTCCCGTGGACGTTCTGAATAATGCAGGAGTTAGTGTAAGTAATTGGAAGTGCTTATATCCTGCCTTTAGATATTTCTCCTCTCGTGAGTTAAAATTGGTTGTCAAGGGTGGACTCGGAGGACCCTGCAAGGTGCCCTAGTCTGTCATGTGGTACATATTTAATGCTTGACAGAACAAGGGAAGGGACACGTGCAGGGGAGCGGGAGGGAGGGAGAGAAGCGAGGGACCGCGGCCAGCTGGGGAGGCGCGGAGGCGGGACCCACGCAGCCTCCATCCCCGGGCTTCGAGACTTTGCAGAACCATCGGGGCGTCCAATTTGGCCAGGGTTTTTTTGGCGCCGAGGCCGAGGACGCGCGGGCAGCTGGGCTGGGGCGCTGGCAGCGTCCCCGGCACCTCGGTGGCCTCCCTTTTGTGTGCGTCCCCCGCGTTGATTGCCTCCTCGCTCGGGCTGCTCGCTCCCGGCGCTCTCTGCACCTGCTGGCGGCAGTGTCAGGCTGCCAGGCGGCCTGGGCGAGCGAGCGCGGAGGCTCAGGCGCGCACGACAGATGACTGGAGTCATTTACATTGCTAGCACGTGGGTGCCGCTTGCTGTCGCCTCGGACTTTTCCCGTGCGTTCTCCCGGGGAGGAAGCAGGAGACACTTTGCAGCCGACAATGAAATCTTGGCAGCTAATTGCAGTCGTGGGAGATGCCCTTCAGGTAAGGCGAGCGAAGAAGGCTCTGAACGCTGGCGGGGACGCGAGGATAGCGGGAGACCAGGGCGAGCTGCATGGAGAGGAGGCGGTGTCTACCGAGGCTTCCCGAAGCCCACTGACTCGCGGGCGGGGGTGGAAGAGGGACGGGGACCGGGGGCGGGCGACAGGGGGGAGGAGTGTGCAAATTGACATTTTGGGCTGCCTGTGGCAGGGGAGCCGCCGTCAGCCGCTGTCCAACGTTCGCGCAGAGAGGGTGGCGGCGTGTGCGCCCCCGGGGCTGCCGATTTAGAATAGGGACCGGCGGCGGAGGGAAGCCGGGCACACCGAAACCGAGATGGAAGGCTGTGGATGCCTTCGCCGTGCGTGAATGAGACCGGGTAGGTAAGGCCAGCCGGAGGACCTGGGAGGCTGGGCTCGGGCGCGTCCCGGGGCGCACCCAGGGGCGCCGATTGCCTGGAGAGGGCGAGGGGCGTTCGGAGCGACACGGGGAGCCCCGAGATGAATGGATTTTCTGGACGGAGTAGAAGTTAGCGGGGGAACTTCATTGCCCATGCTCATTGGCTCCGTTTAACTTTATTTCCAGAGATGAATAAGCGTTTATAAGAGAAGGTGTGTAAGTCCCAATAGGCTAGCAGGGGTTTTGCAGGAGCTGCGCGCTTCTTCAAATGTGAGGTTTCTGAAATGACTGGCCAGATGGGCCGTGCCTTGGGAAAGTTGGCATGCTCACGATCTGAGGGGGCATGTGTGTGTGTGGTGGGGGGAGGGGGATGAATTTCACATTTGTGCAGACATGTCTACACTGGGTACTCTCTCCTCTCTGCCTTTCCCTATTCCCAGGGAAGAGGGAGTAAATTGACAATACCAAAAAGGCTTAGACTGAAGAAGTAGGCTTTGGACCGTTTTATTAAATGAAACAAGAGTCATCCTTCTTGAGAGATCAAATGGGGGAAATGTACCTTGCCTTCCAAAGTGATGGAATTTACTGTCAAGCATTTAAAAAAAAAAAAAAAAACACGCCAAGTGTTGAATCTGATGTTTGTCATCCTGGGAGGATCACCTAGAATCCTAGGGCTCAGCCAGTCTCTCTGGCCATTTATTTTCAGATTAGAATGAAACTGGTGTTATTTATTTCTGTTAAGGAAAGAGCTAAGCACCCTCCCCCCACTCAAGAGGGGCCCAAGGGGAATTCTGAATCCAAAAGTTATGCTGGCAGCCTCATCTTAGTGAAATGTTCATTAAATAACCTGTGAAACCAGTCACTTTGTGAGTATCTTTCCATAGCTCATAATTTACTCATTGTTTATGCGGTTTTAATTTTGGTCACAAGGAAATGAATGTGGCTTATAATGAAAGCAGTTGAAAATGATTGTGTAATCCTTTTTTGGGGGGGGGGGTAGCTGGGCAGTAAATGTTTGATTTAAGACCATAAAATTTTTCTCAACCGATTTTCATAATTTCAATCTGAACGTATCTTCAAAAATCCGAAGGGCCTGAGTGTAGATGTGTTTTCGATATGGAGTAACTTGCCTTTGTGGTTTGCTGTGATTAAGTTTCCAGAGGGTTGTTCTTGAAGTAAGAAAACTCACGTCAGCCGCTGACAGCTGTTTACCACTGATGTTCCCAGGCAGTGCGGGCAGCAGTCATGATTTTCTTAAAAGAAGCAGGAAATTTCAACTTTTGTCTGCCCACTCACACTCTCTACACATGCTGGTGCTTCCTTCTGTATTAGAATATTCACAGATTATTAGGAAGAGAAAATTGCTTCTCTGAAGAGTCAGAGGAAGTATCACCAATGGGGGAAGGTTTCCTCTCGCCCTGTCTGATTCATCCTTCTTTTTCCTTCTTTCCTCTCTCCCTCCCTCCCTCCAGTCCACCTTTCTTTCTCTCCAACTCCCCATCCACCTGTATTTCTTTTCATCTACCTTTTATTAAGTTTCATACCTGGAACACAGAACAAATTTTCCTTTATATTCTCCCACTACATTTTTATCTTAACCAATCTTTTGCATCCTAAAGGATCATCACCAGCACCTGATTTTTCTTTATCAGTATCCTCTGCTCCTGTGCAAAGATTAATTAATATCAGACCATCCACATATTTAGAAAGTGAATATTCAAACTTTTCTTGTCATTTCATTTTAACCAGTTAAACACTTGGAGAAAGCCTTTACTTTACATGAACAGAGTTTAATCTTGTCTCTGTCATCACTGAGGGATAGATTTTTACAACCCTGCACTTTGCCTCCTAACTTTATTGGGGTAAGCATATTTTTACATTTGTCTCTTTTAAACTTGCCCCTCAAACTTCTGTTTTCTCTACAACTTCACCTAAGTTTAGAATCTGGATTCATTTTAATCTGTATTTACTTGAACTTAGTAGAAATAGTCATGAGCCTTGACTTACGTGCCAGCTTTTTAAAGTATCACAAAAATAGTGTCATTCTTTTCTCCATTTTTTTTTTCTTTTCCCATAATCTCTCCCATAAGTACAACACAAAAGTCGAAGTAGATTTTAGGTCAAAGGGCATTTGACAACAATTGCCTTCCTCTAAAGTATAGTTGTGAGATGTTGAGAATATATAGCTGTATTTTGAGAGCATGACATGAGAATCAGAGTATGCAATCCTTACCATTTTCTCTAAGTACAGAGAATCTGGTTGGGTGAGTCAGTTCAGAGCCAAATAACTATTACAATGTTTAGTGTGAGACAGTTTGGTCTTTTTTTTTTTTTTCTGGCTAGACTTACAATTTTTCTGTTAGATTTTGGGCAGAGTTGCAGAACCAGAGAAATGGAGCATGGTCCAAACGAGGTAGGACATTTATGAAATAATGATGAAACCTTGTTAGTATTAATGAAACCTTTGTTTACAGTTCATTTTTAGCTCTGTTTTTAAAATGTCACATGAGTTAGTCTCTTAAGTGATCACAGTAAGTTCTTGGAGAGGAATTCTAGTGGGATGAAAATGAAAGGCCTTTTATGAGACTTTGATCCCCGTCCTGTGTTGATTTTTCTGACAAACACAAAAACAAATAGGGAAGAAAAACATGGACCCGTCAAGAGTTTTGCACTTGCAGACTTTGGTTGTGGGTCTGAAACCTTCAGGGGGTTGTAACACATCTGATCTTCGTATGTATTTGTGGGTGGATGCCTCTGTGCTTCTGTTTATTTTCCTTCATTTTCTCCCAGAATTGAGTGTTTACATATATTACGAGCAACAGTAAACACGAGCAGATAAAGGCATGAAGAGCTTTTAAATTATGCATTTTAATTTATTTGAATTAAATCATATGCAACAAAATCCTAATCCTGATGGTTTGGCATTCCTGTTCTCCTCCCTCCCCCGTTTGCGTGAGACAGAAAGAAAGAATTCTTTAAAAGTCAGCTTTTAACACATAGTGCTCTACTTAGAAATATTTATTATTAATTATTCAGTTGCTATAATATTCCAAACAATTTCCAGTAGTGTTTTTTTTTTTTTATTAATAGATACAAAGTTTATATGAAAACTTGTGGGGCATGCCTGTGTGTGTGTGTGTGTGTGTGTGTGTGTGCGCGCGCATGTGCCCAAAAAGCTGAAACAGCTTGTGTCAGCTATAGCAACTCGCTTTTGATTCAGCAAAACTAGGTTATGAATTCAAGCAATTAAAAATGACAAAAAGCCCAATTTCACTGCCTAGATTAATACACTTCCAATTTTTCCTGCTCCATAAAAATTTCAAAGTGTTCTTTCCGATTAGGTGTTTGCATAACCTGTGGGGTACTGAAAGGTCCCTGTTCCACATTGGCTTGTGATGTCTTGATGCTTTGATGTAGCGAATGTAAATAGGATCAATGGCATGTTCTTAACACAATTTTCTATTTGCAACTTCTCAGAAAATTTCAGTTGGGTTTAAAGGAAAGCAAGAACAGTTGTTAGTTCCCTCACAGTAATCGGTGGGGAATGATCTTTCAGCTGGTTCAAATGTCAGGCAGGCCAGAGAAGGCCTTTTGAGAAGTGATATAATTGTAGCAAAAATAGTGCATCCATGTGCTAAGGTTGACAGTGAGATGCTTCTTTTCCTCTGCAATGGTGGGTGCATTTATTCCTTTTTCTCTAGTTTTATAGGCGTGAATTTAGAATTCTGGATTCTTGTTTTATCTGATTAACCAAAGCTCAGTGTTCTTTAAAATGGGCCTTTTTTTTTTTTTTTTTTAATGATGGATTAGTGGTCACAATTAGCCACCCTGAATTCCCTGCAGTTTGGGGTTATTGTGTGTATGTTCAGTTGCTTCAGTTGTGTCCGAATGTTTGCAATCCTCTGGACTATAGCCCACCAGGCTCCTCTGTCCATGGGATTCTCCAGGCAAGAATACTGGAGTGGGTTTCCATGCCTTTTTTCCAGGAGATCTTTCCAATCCAGGGATCGAACCAATGTTTCCTGCATCTCCTGCGTTGCAGGCAGATTCTTGACCACTGAGGCATTCGGGAAGACAGGGTACAGAATGGGGTCCAGTTCAGTCACTCAGCCGTGTCCGACTCTTTGCAACCCCATGGACTGTAGCACACCTGCAGGCTTCCCTGTCCCTGTCCCTCAGCAACTCCTGGAGCTTACTCCAACTCTTATCCATCGAGTCGGTGATGCCATCCAACCATCTCATCCTCATCCCCTTTTCATCCTGCCTGCCTTCAATATTGCCCAGCATCAGGGTTTTTTCCAATGAGTCAGTTCTTCGAATCAGGTGGACAAAGTATTGGAGTTTCAGCTTCAGCATTAGTCCTTCCAATGAATATTCAGGACTGATTTCCTTTAGGATTGACTGGTTGGATCTCCTTGCAGTCCAAGGAACTCTCAAGAGCCTTCTCCAACACCACTGTTCAAAAGCATTATTTCTTTGGTACTCAGTTTTCTTTGTAGTCCAACTCTCATATCCATACATAACTACTGGAAAAACCATTGCTTTGACTAGATGGACCTTTGTTGACAAAGTAATGTCTCTGCTTTTTAATATGCTGTCTAGGTTGATCATAGCTTTTCTTCCAAGGAGCAAGCATCTTTTAATTTCATGGCTGTAGTCATCGTCTGCAGTGATTTTGAGGCCCCCCCCTCCCAAATTAAGTCTCTTGCTGTTTCCATTGTTTCCCCATCTATTTGCAATGAAGTGATGGGACTGGATACCATGATCTTAGCTTTCTGAATGTTGAGTTTTAAGCCAACTTTTTCACTCTCCTCTTTCACTTTCATCAAGAGGCTCTTCAGTTCGTCTTTGCTTTCCCTCATAAGGGCAGTGTCATCTGTATATCTGATGTTACTGATATTTTTCCCAGCAATCTTGATTCCAGCTTGTGCTTCATCCAGCCCAGCATTTTGCATGATGTACTCTGCATATAAGTGATGATATACAGCCTTGACATATTCCTTTCCCAATTTGGAACCAGTTTCTTGTTCCATGTCTGGTTCTAAGTGTTGCTTCTTGACCTGCATACAGATTTCTCAGGAGGCAGGTCAGGTGGTCTGGTATTCCCATCTCTTTAGAATTTTCCTAAGTTTGTTGTGATCCATACAGTCAAAGGCTTTGGCGTAGTCAATAAAGCGGAAGTAGATGTTTTTCTGGAACTCTTTTGCTTTTTTGATGATACAATGGATGCTGGCGATTTGATCTCTGGTTCCTCTGCCTTTTCTAAATCCAGCTTGAACATCTGGAACTTCATGGTTCATGTACTGCTGAAGCCTGGCTTGGAGAATTTTGAGCATTACTTTGCTAGTGTGTGAGGTGAGTGCAATTGTGCAGTAGTTTGAGCATTCTTTGGCATTGCCTTTTTTGGAATTGGAATGAAAACTGATCTTTTCCAGTTCTGTGCCCACTGCTGAGCTTTCCAAATGTGCTGACATATTGAGTGCAGCACTTTCACAGCATCATCATTTAGGATTTGAAATAACTCAGCTGAAATTCCATCACCTCCACTACCTTTGTTTGCAGTGATGCTTCATGATAAAATTTGTCTACAGTTGCTACATGATACATTTCTCTGTTGTTTTATTGAAATCTCTGCTTGTGAGGAAATCCGGTTTCTAGTTTGCTAATGTGATGGGAGGACCAGTTGTATTTATTGTATGTTATTTGCCTGTATAAATAGAGACTTGTTCTTTTTAGACTGATGAGGAGGGTGAGGGGTGGACCATGTATCAACACATCCATCCTTACAGGAATTTAGCAGTGCTCCCCTTCCCTGCGCCCCCACGGCTTCTTTGTGTCAAGCACAGGGCTAGGAGTTCTAGCGTGACTTTTCTGGTCCTTACTACCATTCTTCAAGGTAGTTATCACTATACCTAAGGTAGACATGGAGAAGCCATGTTCAAGACTTTTAATGATTAGAATATGCAATTCAAATCCAGATTTTTCTGGCTTCAGTAGCCCAAGACACGCCTGAAATGAACTCTCTGAATTCAAGAGGAAGTACAAAACGGGTACCTGGCTGATGCCCTCGGCCAGTGCTTCTTAACCAGGAGCAATTTTTTTCACTCCCATCCCCACAAAGGACAAAATAAAAACACAGACCTCAGAAGGGGAGAAAATGCTTGTAAATGAAGCAAGCAACAAAGGATTAATAAAAATATATAAACAGCTCATGAAGGTCAATAAAAAAATGAAAAAAAAAAAAAAAAAAAACTGGGCAGAAGACTTAAATAGATGTTTCTCCAAATAAGGCATACAGATGGCCGACAAATACATGACAAGATGCTCAACATCACTAATTATTAGAGAAATGCAGATCAAAACTCCAGTGAGGTATCTGTCACCTCTCATGGGTCAGAATGGCCATCATCAAAAAATCTACAAAAAAAAAAAAAAAAAATCTACAAATGCTGAAGAGGGTATGGAGAAAAGGAAACCCTCCTGCACTGTTGGTAGGGATGTAAATTGGTGCAGCCACTATGGAGAACGGTAGGGAGGCTCCTCAAACAACTAAAAATAGACCTACCATATGACCCAACATTTGGCCGCGCATTGGAGAGAGTTTTGGTGGTTGCGTTTGAGTGAGGGCTGCTACTGGTATCTGTTTTGTAGAGAATAGATCTTGCTAAACATCCCAGGGATGATGCTAAACATTCTAGAATACACAGGATAGTGTCTTCCCCCTCCCCGAAACAATAAAAAATTATCTGGACCATAGTGCCAGCAGGGGGAGGCCAAGAAATCCTGCCCTCGGCAATATCAGTGATGCTATGACTAATATACACATGGCCTGATTTTTCAAGACATTAGATAAGTGAATTTCAGTTATTAAACTTTTTAAATCTCCAGTTGGACACTGAATAAGATCACGATGCAAAGTCAGAAGGTCTGTATTTTCTTACAATTTGACTTTAAAATTTTATAGCTGCCTATTCCGAGCATCTTTCCTTTATAAAGATGACACAGGTCATTGTGATTGAAGTACCTGATTTTCCCCCATGTGCTCAGCGTTACCTCCGACAACGGCTCTGAAATGAGATTTCTTTCTCCGGTGCTGATGTCAAGAGAAGAGAAAGGCAGCATCACTAAATGAGTCATGCAACAGTAATTCTAAGAACCTTCCTGCTTCCTCTTGGCATTCAAGCATGGTTATTTTCTCCTTATCTTTAAGTTTGGCACGTAGGTTTATTTGCTTATTTATTTAATAAACACTTTAACAGTGTTTTGCATGAAGGCAATGGCACCCCACTCCAGTACTCTTGCCTGGAAAATCCAATGGACAGAGGAGCCTGGTAGGCTGCAGTCCATGGGGTTGCTTAGAGTCAGACACGACTGAGCAACTTCACTTTGACTTTTCACTTTCATGCATTGGAGAAGGAAATGGCAACCCACTCCAGTGTTCTTGCCTGGAGAATCCCGGGGACAAGGGAGCCTGGTGAGCCCGTCTGTGGGACTGCACAGAGTCAGACAGGACTGAAGCAACTTAGCAGCAGCAGCAGCAGCAGTGGTACTGTTATAAATGCTTTAAAATATTGATTCACTTAATTCTGAAGACAAGCCCGCATGTTTCATATTATTATTATCTACTTTTTATAGATGAGTCTCCCTGGTGGCTCAGTGGTAAAGAATCTGTCTTCTAAGGAGGAGATGTGGATTCGATCCTTAGGTTGGGAAGATCCTCTGGAGAAGGAAATGGCAACCCACTCCAGTATTCTTGCCTGGGCAATCACATGGACAGAGGAGCCTGTTGAGCTGCAGTCCGTGGGGTCACAAAAGAGTCAGATGACACTTAGCGAATAAACAACAACAACTTATTATAGAGGAGAAAACCAAGATCCAGAGAAGCTGAGTTATTTGCTCAAGGTCACACAGCTCGTAAGTTACAGGGCTAGGAGTTATACTCCACCATCTCTGCTCTTAACCGCTTTGCCAAGCTCTTTAAGAATTTGAGCTTTTACAATAAATGCTGGAGAGGGTGTGGAGAAAAGGGAACCCTCTTACACTACTGGTGGGAATGCAAACTAGTACAGCCACTATGGAGAACAGTGTGGAGATTCTGTAGAAAACTGGAGATAGAACTGCCATATGACCCAGCTATCCCACTTCTGGGAATATACACTGAGGAAACCAGAGTTGAAAGAGATACGTGTACCCCAGTGTTCATCGCAGCACTGTTTACAATAGTCAGAACATGGAAGCAACCTAGATGTCCATCAACACACGAATAGATAAGAAAGCTGTGGTACATAAATACAATGGAGTATTGCTCAGCAATTAAAAAGAATACATTTGAATCAGTTCTAATGAGGTGGATGAACCTGGAGCCTATTATAAAGAGTGAAGCCAGAAAGAAAAGCATCAATACAGAATACTAATGCACATATATGGAAAAGAAAGATGGTAACGATAACCTGTATGGGAGACAGCAAAAGAGACACAGATGTCTAGAACAGTCTTTTGGACTCTGTGGGAGAGGGTGAGGGTGGGATGATTTGGGAGAATGGCATTGAAACATGTATAATATCATATGTGAAACGAGTCGCCAGTCCAGGTTTGATGCATGATACAGGATGCTCGGGGCTGGTGCACTGGGATGACCCAGAGGGATGGGATGGGGAGGGAGGTGGGAGGGGGGTTCAGGATGGGGAACACATGTACACCCATGGCGGATGCATGTCAATGTATGGCAAAACCAATACAATATCGTAAAGTAATTAGCCTCCAATTAAGATAAATAAATTTATATTAAAAAAAAGAATTTGAGCTTTTAAATGGGTAGAAGCACAGCTGTTTTGGCAGCATCTTCATGAGTTTTGAAACAAAAGGTATTTTTTAAGTTTCATTTCAGATTGGTTAGGCAAACAAATAATCATTTCTAAATGAGAGTGAGTGCTAATGTGTATAGTTTTATTTTTCACTATTTAGATACTTCTGAATGTGCAATTTTCCAACATCACAAGGACTTGTGGGTTCTCTTGATTATTTATTTATACTACTGAAAACAATAGTATTCATAGGCCATAACTTACAAGATGAATGATCCCTTCAGGAAACTTTACACTTTGGTTTCCTGGCCCTTTAAATGTTTTCTGTGGCATCCTATGTGATCCATACCAAGTGGGATATGGTGGATATGGGTACATCGATTCCCAACTTGATCTTGCTAAAGCCGATCAACCTTTGTCATTTAGACTGTGGTAATGACCCTTCCCATCTCTTGCTCTGTTGAATTTCCAGCATGTAGTAAAACCTATGAAGAGAAAAACAATTTGAGTAGATGTTTAAATAGAAGTACCAATTGAGCATCCTTTATTCTGCGTTAGAAGAAGACATGATCTTGCAAGTCTATGATTAAACATACAATACACAGTGGGTTCAGAAAAACCAAGATGGGGGTGGGAGTAGAGAATCTCCATCAATTTCAGTTGAATAAATGAACGAATACATGGAGGAAAGACTTTATGTTTTAAAACGTCTCATGTCAAGGTTATGCTGCTACTGCTGCTGCTAAGTCGCTTCAGTCGTGTCCGACTCTGTGCGACCCCATAGACAGAAGCTCACCAGGCTCCCCCGTCCCTGGGATTCTCCAGGCAAGAATACTGGAGTGGATTGCCATTTCCTTCTCCAATGAATGAAAGTGAAAAGTGAAAGTGAAGTCACTCAGTCGTGTCCGACTCTTAGCGACCCCATGGACTGGAGCCTACCAGGATCCTCCGTCCATGGGATTTTCCAGGCAAAAGTACTGGGGTGGGGTGCCATTGCCTTCCCCGTGTCAAGGTTATATATGGGTGTATACTTTAAAAGGAAGCATCTTCCATCTTGAATGGGAAAATACTGGGGGAAGAGGAGGTGGTGGCCGTGGGAACCGCTGATGGCAGATGACAGTTCTATGCCAGCAGCCTTCTCAGGCTTCTGAGCCAAGCTTTCCAGTATTCGGGTGGTGGAACATAACTCACTCTGCATTGCCCCGCGGAAAACCTGAAGATCCTGAGCCGCGACAATGGGCTGAAGTTTACATGAGGCAAGGCACAGATTTCTGAATATGAGGAAGAAAGACTCAGCACTCTTGAACAGCTTTAGCCTGGCCATCCAGAAATATCAAAACTGTGCACAGGGGCTCTTGAGCCACCCTCCGCCACCCCTGAAATATTCCAGGAGCTGCAGTAGATGCGGAAACTGTTTTAGTCCTTCCTGCATGTTTCAGGCCCAATGAACTCAAATTTACATGTAGCGGCAAGAAGTGAATCCATTTCAGAAGTGTCAAAAGACTCACATTGCATCCATTATTGTCACATTTCCTTTTTTTTTTTTTTTTAATACAGTTCATCGATTTGGCTTTTATGGAATACCTTTTCCATCTAAAAAAAGTGTTGATTCTGGAAATAGTTTGACATTAAGCCAGAATTTGTTGTTCAACAGCGAATAAACAGGGATAAACTCCCATAGCTAAGACTCTCTGATAAGGTTCTATAAATGTTGTCTCTTTTTCTATGATGCTGAAATACATATATCTTGGTTAATTGACTAAAAGAAGCAAACAATAGGAAATTGGATTTAAAAGCATCATTTTCATTCCATATCCAGTGGAATTGGTTTCTAACATATTTCCACATTTAACGTGAATCTGCTTTTAAAAATCAAGACAGCCGGTGATAAACTTTGTATGCCGTTAAGAGGGCATCCAACAAGGGGTAATGGGCTTCTGCCGAGCCCATTACAAAGTTTGCCCAGAGAGGTTAAAAATATAAATATAGAGGATCATCAACATTATAAGTGGTTCAGGCTTCAGCTTCTGCTGTTAATAGAAAAAGAAGCCAAGTTGTGTTGTAATGTACTAGGAAACTGCTCAATATATAGAAAATTCTTTATTATTGTCATGGGTACTGATCCTGTGTATTGAGTGTTTGCGTAAGCCACATGTGTGTGTGCATGCTAAGTCCCTTCAATTGTGTCCCACTCTTTGCGACCCTAAAGACTGTAGCCCACCAGGCTCCTATGTCCATGGGGATTCTCCACTCTTGAATACTGGAGTGGGTTGCCATGCCTTCCTCCAGAGGGTCCTCCTGACCCAGTGATCGAACCCGCGTCTCTTATGTCTCCTGCATTGGCACATGTGTTCTTTACCACTAGCTCCACCTGGGGATCCTTTGTGTAAGCCTTGCATTGTGTTATCTCCTGGTTACACATCATTGAACTGAAAACTCCCAGCAACTTTAGGAGCCAGGTGCAATGGCACCCCGCTCCAGTACTCTTGCCTGGAGAATCCCATGGATGGAGAAGCCTGGTAGGCTGCAGTCCATGGGGTTGTAAAGAGTCAGACACGACTGAGAGACTCACTTTCACTTTTCACTTTCATGCATTGGAGAAGGAAATGGCAACCCACTCCAGTGTTCTTGCCTGGAGAATCCCAGGGACAGGGGAGCCAGATGGGCTGCTGTCTATGGGGTTGCACAGAGTCGGACATGACTGAAGCGACTTAGCAGCAGCAGCAGCAGCTCTTATTAAACCCTTTCAGAAGGAAAGACTGAGGCTTGATGTGACTTTTCTAGGGTTACCAACCATGAGTTGGATTTGTAGTCATTTGAAATCTTATGACTTCAAAGACTATTTCCGCCCACTGTTTGACTCAAAGCCTTAGGGACCTTTGTTTTTACATTAGTGAAAACTGATCTGACATAGATCAGATTTGGTTAACCCTAGGGAGTCCTTGCAGTTCTTTTATTAGGACTAACCTGCTTGTAATCATAGTGGAATATGTGGATGGATGAATGGCTGGGTGGATGGATTGATGGATGGATAGATGGATAAGTGGATGAATGGGTAGATGGATGGATAGATAGATAAGTGGATGAATGGGTGGATGGATGGATAGATGGGTGGGTGGGTGGATAGGTGGGTGGGTGGATAGGTGGATGGATGGATAGGTGGATGGATGGATAGATGGATAAGTGGGTGAATGGGTAGATGGATGGATAGATGGGTGGATGGATGGATGGGTGGGTAGGTGGCTGTATGAATGAGTGGGTGGGTGCATGGATGGATGGATGGATGGATGGATAGATGGATAAGTGGATGAATAGGTGGATGGATGTATAGATGTGTGGGTGGGTGGATGGGTGGATGGATGGATAGATGTGTGGGTGGGTGGATGGGTGGATAGGCGGATGGATGTGTGGGTGGATAGGTGGATGGATGGATACATAGACTGACCAACTAATGACTCAGAAGGAAGATTGGCAAAGAGTATGCATATAGTTTTCATAACAATAAATATAAATACCAATAAATAAATGAAAATATGTTCACATATACATATACATATACGTGTGCTTTGTATACATATGTGGAAAGTTTTATCGGTATATATCAATGATTCACATATCATATTGGGAATCATCATATTTGATGACATAGGCACTTGGTTGAATGTTGGAGAGAGTATGGAATGGTACATTTTTCTATGGAAGACAATTTAGAAATTCTTATTTAAAAACAAAGTGCATATTCATCTGCCCAGCATGTCCACCTCTTGGGTTTATGTATTTTCACTTTCACTT
Organism: Tragelaphus eurycerus; assembly: GCA_935064755.1. NCBI lineage: Eukaryota > Metazoa > Chordata > Mammalia > Artiodactyla > Bovidae > Tragelaphus > Tragelaphus eurycerus. The sequence continues at coordinate 5,493,230 of CAKXYN010000101.1, forward strand.
TTCAAGTTTGCAAAGGTGCAAATTGCTCGACTAGAGCAGAGAAAGAAGAAAAATTGGAGCAAAAAAAATGCCTCATGATGGAGGGTAAGAAGCCGGGAAGCATTCGAGGAGTGAAGAGGATCTTCATGGGCCTGAGATGGTGTCTGCAGGAGTAGGGGAAGAGTCCAAGAGCCAGACCTGCGTTAGGAAAACTCTGTGAGAAAACACACTTGGGACTTCCCTGGTGGTCCGATGGTTAAGAACCCTCCTGCCAATGCAGGGGACACGGGTTCAGTCCCTGATCAGGGAAGATTCCACATGCTGCAGAGCAACTCAGCCTGTGCCCCACAACAACTGAGGCCCTCTGCTGCAGCAAGAGAATCTGCCACAATCAGAAGCCTGTGCACCGCATCTGGAGGGTAGCCTCCGTGCGCTGTAACTCGAGAAAGTCTGTGCATAGCAGTGAAGACCCAGCACACCAATAAATAAATAAATACATTTTTGAAAACACACACACACACACTGTGTTTGTCTATACAGGATGAAATTGCAACAGATAACTAAGGGGTTGAGAAGGAGGGTGGCGACCTTTGTGGTTTCTGTGGAACTTGACTGAGAAGGGAGCAGGAGAGGAACCCAAGTTTTGCTTTTAAAGTTATGCAAGATGGATCCGTTCTAGAGACCTGCCGTGCACCGTCATGCCTGTGGTTAGCAACGTGGTATGCTGCTGTTAACAGTTGGTTAAGAGGGTAGATGGAGCCCACAGTTAAGTGTTCATATAACACACATACACACACACACACACACACACACACACACACACACACACATACAGGACACAAGGAAATGTTTGGAGGTCATGAGTATGTCTTTTACCTTGGTTGTGGTGATGGTATCACACAGGTGGATGTATGATACACCATACATCCACATGTGTGCTATATAGACCTGTGTGAGTCTGTATCCAAACTGATCGCATTGTCCCCATGAGATGTGCAGGGGTTTTTGTCTATCAGTTGTACCTCAGGGCTTCCCTGGTGGCTCAGTGGTAAAGAATCCACCTACCAACCCAGGAGATGGGTTCCATCCCTGGCCTGGGAAGATCCCACATGCTGCAGAAGTAAGCGCATGCACCACAGCTACTGAGCCTGTCTGTGCCCTACTGCCCGAGAGCCTCAAGCAGTGAAGCCTGTGCACGCTGGAGCCCAGGCTCCATGACAAGAGAAGCCCCCGCACAACACCGCAGCACAACGTGCTGCTAAGAGTAGCCCACGCAGCAACGAAGACCCAGCACGGCAAAAAACAAATTATAAATAAATGAAATTATTTAAAAATTATACCTCAATGAAGCTGTTAAAAAGATTATACTTTGATTCCTTTTGATCTTCAACCAACATCCTCTGCTTTGATAATTAAATACACCTCTGTTAGAAAACAAAAAACAGAAAGAGCTTCCGTTTTTGCAAACAAGCTCTGATGGACCCCTCATGCCCAAGCTGATGTCTATCCACTTAGATGTCAACCTAGATATCCTGTGTTGGACACAGGCAACCCAAATTGCTTTGAAAATGTGTGTAAGAGAGACTTAAAAGGAGGTAAGCCTAAAAATCACTCGAGTTAAAAATTATGTCCTGGCTAAGATTTGGGGTCGTTTTGTGCTCTGAAATAGGGGGGTTGGCTGCTGGCAAATTTCTGAAAATGACAAAGCTACTTTTTTAAGCTTAATGGTTTGGCCACAGAGGAAAACAAGATTCCTCAGGTGCTGCAGACCCTTGTCATTCATCGGAGGCATGGCAAAATCATGATCTTTATCCTCCCAGCTGTGTGTGTCTGTCGGGGACTGTGGGCCGCTCAAAGTTGTATACTATTATTTTTTTATTCATCTCTGGGTCATTTCATCTTCCCGTGCCAGCTGCATGAATGGCTGTGTATGAAAATTTTATTTTGTGCTGAGTTTCCCACTGTGAAAGATGTTTACTATATATTTATGAAAACACTGCAATAACAAAACCCTTTCTATAGCCTTTCAATTTGCTGTAAGGGCAGATAAAATATTTTTATCTCGAACTGAACTTCATACCTTGGGAGATGCAGTAGGCCCGACTTGGAATAATAAAATACTTCAGAGAAAGGCTGGCGCTGTTCAGATTGGCTCAGAAACCCGGGCACTCCACTCGGTGGACCTCCATGCCTTTTAAAAGTGCCGACTGAATACACAAAACCTAGAGCTAAGCACTGCAACGTCGGCATCATTAAATAGAAAAAAGGAATCTTTGTATTTATTAAGTACTTTTGCATTGCATCCACAGAGATCCAGGGCAGCTCACCGAGCAGTGTTTCCTTCATTCTGGGAAATAGAGGAGGGTGGCCGTCACCCCCGTGTATCGAAAATCTTGACTCTTCACCTTTGTTTAGGCTTTAGCTTTGAAACTTTTGTTTAGTAGACTCTGATTTACTAGATTCACATGCAGTTGGGAGAAATAATACAGCGAGATCTCTTGTAGGCTTTACCCTGTTTCTCCCCCACCATGGGAATATTTTGCAAAAGTATGTATCACGTCACACCTGAGATACTGATGTTGCCGCAGTGCAACCCACTGACACTGCTCGGAATTTCCCAGATTGCCTTGTGCTCATTTGTATGTGTGCACTTCGTTCTACACAAATTTATTGTGGGCATAGGTTTGGGGATCCCCCACCACAGATGAGATACTGAGTATGTCCGTCCTAAGATTCCTGTTGGTAATCACAGCCACCTCTGCTCAGCAGCACCCACTCCCATCCCTAGCCTCTGTCCACACTGCTCTATTCTCTGCTTCTAAAACCCTGTCATTTCAAACACGTCATAGAAGTGAAATCACACAAATTTGTTTTTTCAACTCTTTCTTTACATTGGAATATAGCCAATTAACAATGTTGTGACAATTTCAGTTGAATAGCAAAATGACTCTCCCACGCATATACATGTATCCATTCTCCCCCAAACACCCCTCCCATCCAGGCTGTCACATAACACTGAGCAGAGTTCCCTGTGCTATACCTTAGGTCTGTGCTGGTTATCCATTTAAATAGAGCAGTGGGTACCTGTCCATCCCAAACTCCCTGACCATCCTTTCCCCGTCCTTGTCTCCCAGCAACCATAAGCTTGTTCTCTAAGTGTGTGTCTGTTTTGTAAATAAGTTCATTTGTCTCATTTCTTTTTAAAGTTCACATGTAAGTAGCATCATACAATATTTCTCTTTCTCTTACAGCTTAAGGCACTCAGTATGACAATCTCTAGGTTTATCCCTATTGCTTCAAATCAAATTATTCCATTCTTTTTAATGGCTGTGTAATGTTCCATTGCATGTATGTATCATCTTTAACCTTTTGGGATTGGCTAACCCCAGCACCATCATTCCCTGGAGTTTTATCTGAGTGACCGAGCCCATCAATCATTTGTTCTTTTTCACTGCTCAGTAGTACCCCCACTGTACCTGCTATGTGCCATGGTCTGTGTAATCACTCACCTGTTAAAGGACATCTGGGCCATGTGTGGCTCTCACAAATACAGCTGCTGTGAACATTGCTGGGCACGTTTTAGTGTGAGTATGGGTCTGACTGCTCTGGGACAAATACCAGGAAGAAGGCTTTGGCAATTTTGATTGATACACATTATTTGTTCAAATGCTCGGTGCTGTCTGACCCTTTGTGACCCCATGGATTGCAGCACTCCAGGCTTCCCTGTCCTTCACCAACTCTCAGAGTTTGTTCAAACTCATGTCCATTGATTCGGTGATGCCATCCAACCATCTCATCCTCTGTCGCCCCATCCTCCTCCTGCCCTCCATCTTTCCCAGCATCAGGGTCTTTTCCAATGAGTCAGCTCTTCACATCAGATGGCCAAAGTATTATAACTTCAGCCTCAGTCCTTCCAATGAATATTCAGGGTTGATTTCCTTTAGGAATGACTGGTTTGATCTCCTTGCTCTCCAATAGACTCTCAAGAGTCTTCTCCAGTACCACAGTTCAAAACCATCAATTCTTTGGATCTCAGCCTTCCTCATGGTCCAACTCTCACATCCATACAGATTACAGAAAACATTAACACGCTGTCCCTATTGGAAGTGAGTTCCAGTCACACACACCAGTCAAAGGAAAGATGTAAAATCTTACCCACATCTGAATTTATTTCTACATAAACAGAGGACTAAATATAGAGACTATCCAGGATTTATGCAGCATCCACCTTATCCCAGTCTATATACCAAGCCTGTTGTGTGTGCTAACTCACTTGTCCTCACAGCATCCTTGGGAGGTATGTACCACCGTCACCCCTACGTATAGATGAGGAGTCAGACAGAAAATACTCCAGTCCTTGCCATATCACTACAATCCGTGGCACTGAGAGTTAGGCAGGCTGGCTGGAGAATCCCTCATCTGAAGCACCAGCTGTGATGTGAACCTCATTCCCAGATCTGTGGGTCAACCCTTCTGGGTTGGATGAGGTAGCATCGGGTTGGGTCAGCATCTATCAAACTGTCCCTGCAAAGAAAGAATACGTGGATTTGTGGGTATAGGACAATGGCTAGCTGACTTGACCGCCTCTCAACTCACTGCTGTGAGCTAAGCTCACTTTATTCGACCATCTCAGACAGATGGAGGTTTCTTCTGGCTTTTAGATCTCTAAGAAGTCGATTTCACAATCCTCTCTTGGTTACACACTGCGATATTTCACAGCTCTCACTGGCGGTATGTTCTGCCTCTCCGTGTGGCCCAGATCTGTCTCAGCAAAAGCTGAGCCCCCAGTCATTTGTCTCCCTTCAGTGAAGATGTGGAATTGATGGCCCCACATCTCCTCGACAACACAACTTAAAGGTACTTGTTTCTAACAGAATCTCATGTGGCCGCTTTACATGAATCATGCGGCTTTCCACCCTCTGAAGGCATTTCATATTTCCACCAGGCTTATAAAGTATTTAATATTTTCATATGCTCCAGTGTAAAGCCATCTGTTGCAGTGACAGGGCAAAATGTGGAAGGCAAGAACAAGCGTATGTTTAGGGAAAGATTCCATGGAACGTTAACAAGAAAGCTATGTGCTACTCTGGGGTGCCTTGTCGAAAATGGCCAGGGGATTTGGGGAGGCGTGGCCCCTGGCACTGGTGTTTATAAATAGGCAGTTATAGATGACACTTGCCCTTTTACTCCTGGCCGGTAAATTTAGACTGGATCTGCAGTGTACGTGGCAGCAGGGACCTCTCTGAGAGGAAGTAGTGGTATCGTCTGATTTTTGGATCTTTATTTCATATTGGTTTTCCACGTGTGTTTTAACTTTTTTAAAAATTGGAGGATAGTTGTGTTACAATGTTGTGTTAGTGTCTGCTGTACATCAGCTACACGTATACATTCATCTCTTCCCTCTTGTGTGTTGACTTTTTGTTATTCTTTGGGCCACTGCATTGGGAACCTGCTGCGTACTAGACTCACAAGTTGCTGAAATTGTGTTTCAGAAGAGTTATAGCTGTTTCTCCTGGCCTAACTTCTTCTTTCATTAAAAAACAAACAAACAAACAAAAAAACATTATTTTTAACTGGAGGATAATTGCTTTACAATATTGTGTTGATTTCTGCTCTACATCAACTTGAATCAGCCATAGGTATACATATGTTCCCTCCCTCTGGAAGCTCCCTCCCACCTCCTACCCCATCCCACCCCTCTAAGTTGTCACTGCTACTGCTACTGCTAAGTCACTTCAGTCGTGTCCGTCTCTGTGCGACCCCATAGACGGCAGCCCACCAGGCTCCCCCGTCCCTGGGATTCTCCAGGCAAGAACACTGGAGTGGGTTGCCATTTCCTTCTCCAGTGCATGAAAGTGAAAAGTGAAAGTGAAGTCGCTCAGTCATGTCCGACTCTTAGAGACCCCATGGACTGCAGCCTACCAGGCTCCTCCATCCATGGGATTTTCCAGGCAAGAGTACTGGAGTGGGGTGCCACAGAGCACCAGATTTGAGCTCCCTGCATCATACAGCAAATTCTACCAGCTATCTATTTTACATACGGTAATGTGTATCAGTTCAGTTCAGTCGCTTAGTTGTGTCCGACTCTGCGACCCCATGGACTGCAGCACGCCAAGCCTCCCCGTCCATCACCAACTCCCAGAGTTTGTTCAGACTCATGTCCATTGAGTCGGTGATGCCATCCAACCATCTCATCCCCTATCATCCCCTTCTCTTTCTGCCTTCAATCTTTCCCAGCATCAGGGTCTTTTCCACGAGTAAGTCCTTTGCCACGAGTAAGTCCTTTGCATCAGGTGGCCAAAGTATTAGAGTTTCAGCTTCAGCATCAGTCCTTCCAATTCAGGACTGATTTTCTTTAGGATGGACTGGTTGGATCTCCTTGCAGTCCGAGGGATTCTCAAGAGTCTTCTCCAACACCACAGCTCAAAAGCATCAATTCTTCAGCGCCCAGCTTTCTTTACAGTCCAACTCTCAGATCCATACATGACTATGGTATGTTTCAATGCTATTCTCTCAATTGGTCACACACTTTCCTTCCTACCCACCCCTGTGTGTCCATAAGTCTTTTCTCTATGTCTGCATTTCCATTGCTGCCCTACAAATGGGTTCATCAATACTATTTTTCTAGATTCCATACATATGTGTTAATATACAATATTTGTTTTTCTGACTTACCTCACTCTCTGTAATAGGCTCTGGGTTCATCCACCTCATTAGAACTGACTCAAATGCATTCCTTTTAAGACTGAGTAGTATTCCATTGAATATATGTAGCAGAACTTCTTTATCTATTCATCTGTCGATGAACATCTAGGTTGCTTCTGAGTCCTTACCATTGTAAACAGTGCTGCAATGGACACTGGGGGTATGTGTGTCTTTTTCAATTATGGTTTCTTCAGGGTGTATGCCTACATGTACTAAAATTGAAATGATACAGAGATTAGCATGGCCCCTGCACAGGGATCTAACTTCTCATACACATGGTGTGGTCTTGCTAATGCAAAAACGATCAGATGGAGATCCATTGTGGCTGCCCACTTGAACGTGAGGATATTGGCACAGTCCTCCAAAACTGTTGCGATAGCCCAATGCTACTTGCTGAACTAAGCTCAGAAAACTCAAAGCGAATGTCTCTGAGGTGGGGCCTGTTGCTCTTGGGGGGAACACCATGGCTAACATGCAGTGAGAATCAGATCTGACAAGCGTATAAGGGGCACTGTGCCTGGACTGGCTTATTTCAGCCTCCTAAGCCTCTTCCCTGGCGGGGCCTCTCACTGTCTTCATTTCATAGACGAGGGATCTGTTTTCAAGAGGGTGATTCTCCCAAGGTCGCACAGCTCATGGTGGGCAAACCCTGGATCTGACCACGGGCAGGCTTGGTCCATAAACGGGATGCTTCACCACTATGTCTTATAACTGACGTTAGTAAAATAGGAGAAGCTTGTTCACTGCCTTGCAGACCAGTTCTTCCGAGGGTGATATCAGCTGGAACATGTCAGTCAAAATAGGGCAGACTGTCACAGCGTGGCCTCTGCAAGCTTCAGTTCTCAGCTACTTCTTCTTCCTTTTTTTTTTGCCACACCAGGCAGCCGGTGGGATCTTAGTTCCCCAACTAGTGATGGAACCCACAACGCCTGCATTGAAAGAGTGGAGTCTTAACCACTGAATGGCCAGGGAAGTCCCTCTCAGCTACTTAAAAAAAAAAAAAATTGTTTATTTTTGGCTGTTTTGAATCTTCCTAGCTGTGTGGGCTTTTCTCTAGTTGTGGCAAGAGGGGGCTACACTCTACTTGGGGCACATGGGCTTCTCATTGTGATAGCTTCTCTTGTTGCAGAGCACAGGCTCAATAGTGGTGGCCCGCAGGCTGATTTGCTCTGAGGCATGTAGAATCCCCCCAGATCAGGGATCGAACCTGTCTCTCCAGTGACAGGCAGATTTTCTTTCTTTTTCTTTTCTTTTCTTTCTTTCTTTTTTTTTTTTTTTAACCACTGAGCCATCAGGGAAGCCCTCTCTCAGTGACTTTTTAAATTTTTTATAATTTATTTTATTTATTTATTTTTGGCTGTGTTGGGTCTTCCTTGCTGTGCCGGCTCTTCTCTACTTGTGACGAGCAGGGGCTACTCTCCAGTTGCGGGCTGTGGGTGTCTCATCTCGGTGGCCTCTCTCGTTGCAGAGCATGGGCTCTCAGGTGTGAGGGCTTCAGTATTTGCAGAATGTGGGCTCAGTGCGTGGGGCTCCCGGGCTCTGGAGCACAGGCTCAGTAGTTGCTGTGCATGGGCTTAGCTTCTCCGTGGCAGGTGGGATCTTCCTAGATCAAGGATAGAACCTGTGTCTCCTGCATTGCCTCCAAGCCACCAGGGAAGCCCCCTCTCAGCTACTTTTTAAGTCTGAGAGTAAAGTTCAGTGAACCCCAGAGGGAAGCTTGTAGAAGGAACTTGATGTGAAGACCGATGAACAGCTCTTGAGAGTGCTACAGCAGAAGAAGATCATACTGGTTAACCACCCCCCTCCGCCAAGACCTCTCCTTTTATATCAATTTTGAACTATTTTCTACCAACTCGTGTGAAAAAGTGTCTTAGATCATTCACCTGCTTTCAGTCCTATTAATAAATGGATTGACAGCATATGTAAGAACCTAGGTCCCAATGGTAGGCATGTCAAAAGAAGACAGTTTCTGGTTAGTTACTCCCAGGCTGATAAAATTCATGATATAGGAGGATTTAGGGGCATTTTTAGAACTTGGAGTATAATTGCTTTCCGTGTTGTGTTAGTTTCTGCTGTACAAGGAAGTGAACCGGCTTTATGTATGCATATATCCCCTCCCTCTAGAACCTTCCAATCCCACCCCTACAGGTCATCACAGAGCACTGCTCCAAGCTCCCTGTGCTGCACAGCAGCTTCCCCTCTGTGTGTGTGTGTGTGTGTGTGTGTGTGTGTATGTGTGTGTGCGCATGTGCGTGTGTGTGTGTGTGTGAGAGTGAGTTGCTCAGTCATGTCTGACTCTTTGGGACTCCATGGACTGTAGCTCACCAGGCTCCGCTGTCCATGGAATTATCCAGGGAAGAATACTGGAGTGGGTATCCATTCCCTTCTCCAGGGGATCTTCCCCACCCAGGGATCAGACCCAGGTCTTCTGCATCACAGGCAGATTCTTTCCCATCTGAGCCACCAGGGAAGCCCACTAACTATCTGTTTCACACCTGGTAGCATATATATGTCAATCCTGTTCTCCCGATTTGTCAACCCCTCCACTTCCTCCCCTGTGTCCACATCTCTGTTCTGTATGCCTGCTTTTCTCTTCCTGCCCTGCAAATAGATTCATCTGTAAGCAGGGATATATATTTTCCAAAAGAGCAAGATTTCTCATCAGATCAAGTGAAGAAAAACAATCAGGGTAGCTGAGAGAAAAGACCAGATAGCTTCTAAACACCATTCATTTATTTCAGTCAACTCTCTCAGTGGGACATGAGGGTTTCTTCTACAAGAATCCCTTTTAGACCCATGGGTTTTGCCTGTGGGTTTCTGTCTCGACAATCAGATGATAATGATGGGCTATAAACTTCATGGAGACAGAGAACAGGTGAACAATGTGTAATTAATCGCTAACACAATGCCTGGGCCATGTTAGGACCTCGATAAATGTTTTCAGGGAATGTATGATCCTACTGGATTATGCCAGAATATTTATTATCTGTTGCATCCTGGTAAACCCAAGTCATAATTTTATCTAATAACTGGATGATGCTTTCAGAACCCTGTTAGAGGAAAGCATATTATTCCTACTCACTAGTTTCTTCTCTCCTAAAGCCAAGAAATGTGGGTAATTATTTTCTGAATTATGCCTAGGAAGAGCAGTGACACCGTCGTATCTAGCCACCCTCTAAAATATTGTCACAACCTCGTATAGGGTTTACGGTGGCAGCAGTGTTCCAGACTCCTTTTCCCCAGTGCTCTCCATTGGCAAAACGCAGCTTACGGTTAATGCAACAGTGAAAATAAATTATTACCATTCTCTGATTGTGTGACAGGTCAGTAATTAACTTATGTCACCAGTTGGCTTCCCACAACTGTGTTTATTCAGCTCCATGGAGCACTTTTCAGGGAAAAAGGAAAGATCAGCAAGGCAGTCTTTGTTTACCGTGGATGCTAAATGCGGGTGGAATACATCTTTTCCTATTGACAAGGAAATAAGTTGGTTGTTAGGACATGATTTTCCATTCTCCCAAATGATATGGTGATGTAGGGAATTTGAAAGCTACCCTGGAATTAGAAAAGCATAAAGAAATTGCCCTTTATGTGCTAATTGAGCTATTGTGCCTGTTTTCTTTGGTTCCTTTTTCCTGTATAGTCATAGCAAAGAGCTGTGAGTTAAAAAAAAAATAAAATAAAGGTATAAAAAATTTTAATTAAAAGAAAAAAATGTTGTTTTTTTCCTCCCATTGTAGGTTAAGTGCCTATCATGCAGCCGAGGGACAATGGTATTAGATTTGTAATAAGTGCAAGGAAAGCTTCTCATTTTGATTGGATTGGGTGTATTTTTCATCAGCATCTCCCACGTGAGCCATGATTCCTAAGACAGAGACTTGTAATCTTCTGCGGTGGGAACGATGCAGCTTAAAAATCAATAGGGCAGGAGGTGTTTCAAGTTCTCATTATTGTAATGTGTCAACATCACTTCAGTGACCCCAGAGTCCTATGTTGGCTGGTTTTTTCCCCTGATTTATTGTGCAATCTCGCAGGGCAAACTATAATTTCACTTGGAATCAGAAAGTCCCCATTTATGGTTTGTGTCCCAGTCTCCAGTCATTAGGGCATTCTCGGGGAATCGATCCCTCCTGTTGTCGCTAAGAGCTGAATGAAGTTGTCACCCGCTTCGATTACAAAGGCGCTGGGGGGTAAAGGAGGTGGTGAGGGCAAGGACCTTGCAGGAGCAAGCTAGGCTTGGCGAAGGGCTTCCTGGATGTGCGTCTGCTGCCGCTGGGAGGACTTCCACCTTTTCTCAGGACGCCTCTTACAGAAAAGCCCCACCACCAACTTAGAGCGGTGATCCATCGCTTCTCGCTCATCTTATGGATGATGGCGTCCTCCATTTAAAACAAGGGGTGAGAGCCTTCCTTGAAAGTCTGTTCTGGCAAATTTTCTAGAACTCATTGAGTCACATCAAGTCTTCTTAAATCATCTGATTGAAGAACAGAATTTCTCTGATTGTCACTCCTAGCCTATAAAGCCAGAGTCTTGCATCCTTTTCCTGGTTGGCAAAATAGTTAGGAACTTAGTGAAACTTCCTGTAAGAAGATTACCCTCTGATTTCAGAGCGCATGCACACACACACACACACACTCAAAGCTCCTTTCACTGAAGGGTAATTGATGACTACTTATATGATAGTTTTAAGTCATCCTATAGCATCCATAGCAAGTCTGCATGCTAAGCCCCTTCAGTCATGTCCAGCTCTGTGTAACTTTATGGACTGTAGCCCACCAGGCTCCTGTGTCCATGGGGCTCTCCAGGAAAGAATACTGGAGTGGGTTGCCGTGCCCTCCTCCAGGGGATCCTCCCCACCCAGGGACTGAACCCATGTCTCTTATGTTTCCTGCTTTGGCAGGTGGGTTCTTTACCACTAGAGCCATCTTGGAAGGCCCAAAGACTTTAAAATGGGTCCACGTTAAAAAAAAATCTTAAAAAGTTCTTAAGAGGTCCATTTATCAAAGTCCCTGAATCTTATTCTAGGACATACATTCACTTCATAGACATTTACTGGGTTCTATTCTGGGTGCCAGGTACCCCTTTTCATATTCTTTTTAAAAGTATACTTATTTATTTATGTGGTTGTGCCGGGCACACGGGTTCTTTAATCTTCCTCGCAGCATTTGGGATCTTGGTTGCAGCGTGAAGGGTCTTTAGCTGTGGTATGTACAAATTCTTAGTTGTAGCATGTAGGATCTAGTTCCCTGGCCAGGGTTGGAAGCCAGGCCCCTGCATTGGGAGTGCAGGATCTTAGCCACTGGACCATCAGGGAAAGAGCCATATACCTTTCTAAGCTGCTAAATCAAGTGGTTCTTCCTCTGAGGCTCTTTATTGATACAATGAGTTCTTCTTGAGCCTCCCAGCCCTCTTTGAACTTGCCTTCTCCTCTGAATTCAATCCCCTGGTGGCTCAGTTGTAAAGAACCTCTCTGCCAATGCAGGAGACCCAGGTTCGATCCCTGGGTCAGAAAGATCCCCTGGAGAAATGAATGGCTACCCACTGCAGTATTCTTGCCTGGAGAATCCCATGGACAGAGGAGCCTGGAGGGCTACAGTCCATGTGGTCGCAGAGAGTTGGACATGACTGAGTGCTAGACACACTCACTCATCGATTCACTAAAGATGAATCTGTAGATCCCTGTAGATGCTGCAGAGATAATGGTGAACAAGACAGAGAAATTTCCCTTCTAGCTGAGGGAAGGTGCGTCCTTGACCTTGAGGGCTCAGAGGGATGGAGCCCTGGTTCCCTTGATTCCTGAGAGTGGGCGGGGTTATTCCCTTCTTATCAGGATATTACCTATTAGAGCTTAAGCATGAAGTTACTTGTTCTATAGGCACTGACCTCGGGTGGTGAGAGGATACGGGAAGATCAAATGCTTCTACTGGATGTTTCTAACCCATGGGATGCTGTGCATACGTACCTGTCGGGACCCAGATCAACTGTGACTCCAGAGAAAGTTGACATCAGAATTCCTGTCCTGCCCACCATTCCTCTTCACAGCTTATAACTCCAGTCCTGCGAAGTTCTGTGTGTGTGCTCAGCCACTGCAGTTGTGTCTGACTCTTTGCAACCCTGTGGACTGTAGTTCACCAGGGTCCTCTGTCCATGGGATTCTTTAGGCAAGAACACTGGCGTGGGTTGCCACGCCCTTCTCCAGGGAAGTCTTCCCAACTCAGGGATCGAACCCCGTCTCCCGCATTACAGGTAGAGTCTTTATCATCTGAGCCACCAGGGAAGTTCTAGCAGAACCCTAAGAGGCTTCTGAAACAGAGGCATAATTAGAAGCTCAGATCTTAACTCCACCACTGAGAACCTTGAGCAAGTTTCTTTTTAATTGGAGTGTAATTGCTTTACATCATTGTGTTAGTTTCTGCTGATCAACAGAGTGAATCAGTCATAGGTATACACATATCCCCTCCCTCTAGAGCCTCCATCCCACCCCGCCCCATCCTCTAGTTTATCACAGAGCACCCAGCTGAGCTCCTTGTGCTATTCAGCAACTACCCACTAACCATCTATTTCACACATGGTCATGTGTATATTTGGAGAAGGCAATGGCAACCCACTCCAGTGTTCTTGCCTGGAGAATCCCATGGACGGGGTAACCTGATGGGCTGCCATCTATGGGGTCCCACAGAGTTGGACACAACTGACTTGACTTAGCAGCAGCAGCAGCAGCAGTGTGTATATTTGGAGAAGGCAATGGCAACCCACTCCAGTGTCCTTGCCTGGAGAATCCCAGGGACGGGGGAGCCTGGTGGGCTGCTGTCTATGGGGTCTCACAGAGTCGGATGCTATGGACGTGACTGGTGCGACTCAGCAGCAGCGAGTATATGTCACTGCTACTCCCTCAGTTCGTCTCACCCCCTCCGTCCCCTATTGTGTCCACACTGCATTCTCTTATGTCCGTGTCTCCATTCCTGCCCTATCTAAATAGGTTCATCAGCACCATCTTCCTGGATTCCATGTGTATTCATTAATGTATGATATTTGCTTTTCTCTTCCTGACTTACTTCACTTTGTATGATAGACTCTAGATTCATCCACCTCAGTTCCAAGTTCAGTAAGAAGGCAAAGCTTAACTCAGAAGCAGTTTCCAGCCTCTGCTTGCGTTATATTCACTAATAGCGAGTCAAGCCAACCTCAGTGTCAAGGAATAGAGAGACAGATAGTAAGGGAAGAAACCAAGAGCTCTCCTTGGAAAAGTGTGTGCAAACAGGGCTGAGGTAAGTTTGTGGCCATATTTGCAATCCACTTCATCTCTCTTGGAAGCAAATCATTCATTGAAGGGAATGATATCATATGAGGAGGTCTTTCCATAAGCTAGGTCTTCCAGCTAAAATTGTTGTTGTTGTTTAGTCTTTCAGTCATGTCAGACTCTTTGCGACCCTGTGGTCTGTAGCCCACCAGGCTCCTCTGTCCATGGAATTCTCCAGGCAAGAATACTGGAGTGGGTTGCCCTTGCCTTCTCCGGGAGATCTTCCTGAGCCAGGGATCGAACCCGGGTCTCCTAAGTTGGCAGGCAAATTCTTTACCACTGAGCCACCTGGAAAGCCCTCCTAAAATTATCCTTTACCATTAAGTGCAATGATAAGGGACTTCCCTGATAATAAGGGCTTCCTAAATAACTCAGCTGGTAAAGAACCTGCTGGCAATGCAGGAGACCTAGGTTCGATTCCTGAGTGGGGAAAATCTGCTGGAGAAAGGATAGGCTACCCATTCTAGTATTCTTGAACTTCCCTTGTGACTCAGCTGGTAAAGAATCCGCCTAAAGTGTGGGAGACCTGGGTTCGATCCCTGGGTTGGAAAGATCCCCTGGAGAAGGGAAAGGCTACCCACTCCAGTATTCTGGCCTGGAGAATTCACTGGACTAAATGTTTAGTCCATGGGGTCACAAAGAATCGGACAGGACTGAGAGACTTTCGCTTTCACTTCACTTCATTAAGTCCAAGCCTGTAGTCTCTCCTTTCCTAAGTATAGCCTTCTATTTACTTTATACCTGATCATCCTCTTTATCTTTCAAAGTTTAAGCAGTGACGCTAAAAGAGTTTTTCTTTTTCTTTCAAGTGTAATGTCAGCCCAGAGGGAGGGTAGTCACATGCCTCTAGTGACACTGAGCATCCTCAAGATAAGAGCCCACGTATCTCGGGGGAGCTGTGCACACCTGCCTGGTGGAGCCTACACCAATGGTGTTCTGACAAGTGTGTCTAATTCTGCGCTTCCTCATAGCCCTCCTATTGGGAATCTATTTGCTTTGGATCAAGGATGCTGGTGCCTCCAGCTTCGACTTCACACTCCTCCTGTCCTTACACATCAGCTGGTTTGTTTTAGAGATCACTTGAGAACCTCATACATTAGTTTTCCCAGCCTTGTGGGCACCAGTTTATGCTTCCATCAGCTGGTGGAGGTACAGATTATGAGAGCTGTGGTAGAATAAGGGATGTTCTGTGGTTTCTTCTTTAATGATAAACTAAATATGCTCAATTAAAAGTACAGAGGGCTCAAGAAGACAGGCAGGAAGACATAAGCCTGAGGCCTGCCTTACCTGCTTTTTTAGATACACTGAGCTTTGGAAGCTCCCATTAGTAGGCAGATGGATGACTGTGAGAGATCCTAAGGCTGCATTCTCCCACCGCCATGTCAGCTTTCTGAAAACCCCATCTACGTGCATTTGATTGCAGACTCGCAAACTTCATTGTCCAAAAGCAGAAGGAAGTGCGTCAGGTCGGTATTTCTATTTGAAAAGTGAAGTCCACTCAAATTGTTTTTCTCTTCACTGGACATGGGGATTCTGCCCTGGTTTTGAGGCTCCCTGCTCGGTGGATGGGTCTGAAGTATTCTTTTAAGCTGCTGACTGTCAATCACTTTTATATAGTTGTCACTTTCAGTATGTCACCCTCAATAGTAGACTCGTGAAGCTTGCAGATACTCATTCTCACTCTGACATGCATAACTCAATTGAGCTCGGTTTATAAAAAGAATCTAAAAATACACAAATTGATGACTAGGAAAAAAATGGCTTTCTGAAAGGATCCTTTATTTAAAGCACAGGAAAATAATTCCTGGAGATGAATAGTCCTGCTAACTCGCTTTTTCATTTGTTTCAAATATATCAAGACCCTACTAAGTATTGGTGTCAGTGTTAAAAATGTTGAGTGAAAACTAGCAAGGAATCTGTAACCCTGAAATGTACAGTGTGGTGAAGTTAAGAAAGGAAGTTAGATGGGGGGACATCAGATAACCACAATACAAAAACTGTAATTATCATCTGAGATAAACGTTCTAAGGAAAGGGTACCAGAAGAATCGATGCGTTTGAACTGTGGTGCTACAGAAGACTCTTGCGATTTCCTTGGACTGCAAAGAGATCAAGCCAGACAATCCTAAAGAAAATGCACCCTGAATACTCTTTGGAAGCACTGATGCTGAAGCTGAAGCTCCAATACTTTCACCACCTAATGCAAAGAGCCGACTCGTTGGGAAAGACCCTGATTCTGGGGAAGATTGAAGGCAAGAGTATAAGGAGGCGGCAGAGAAATGGATAGGTGGATAGCATCACTAACTCAACGGACATGAGTTTGAGAAAACTCCATGAGATAGTGAAGGACAGGGAAGCCTGGCATGTTGCAGTCCATAAGGTTGCAAAGAGTTGGACGGGACTTAGGGACTGAATGATAACTGAAGGTAATACACAGCTGATCTCTATTGAAGGGTTGCTCTGGGAAGGGAAGTCAAGCACTGGGCTCACTGTTTTATAGGCATCATACTTGAATCTTTTCGTTCTTTCGTCTGTTCTGTTCAACTGTCCACAGGTCATTTAGCTCCGACCTCCAAGGTACATGGATGTTCCTCCCCTGCTGTTTCTGCTGCCACCGACTAGTCCCGACCACCGTTGTTGCCACCTTGTGACTGTAACAGCCTCCCTCCTGGACTCTTCAGGATCTGTGTTTGCCCTCCCAAGCCATTATCTGCATAATCAGATCAGATCAGATCAGATCAGTTGCTCAGTCGTGTCTGACTCTTTGCGACCCCATGAACTGCAGCATGCCAGGCCTCCCTGTCCATCACCAACTCCCAGAGGTCACTCAGACTCACATCCATCGAGTCAGTGATGCCATCCAGCCATCTCATCCTCTGTCATCCCCTTCTCCTAGCCAGCATTATTTAAAACATAAATGCATTACACACCTGTGTTCATAAGAGCACTATCCACAGCAACCAAGTGTCCATCGGTGGATGAATGGACAGACAAAATGTCGTCTCCACGTGCAGTGGGGTACTACTCAGCTTCAAAAAGGAAAGAAATCTTTCCATAGTCTACAACAGAAATAAACCTTGAGGATATTATATTAAGTGAAATAAGCCGGTCACAAAAAAAGACAAATACTGCAGTAATCCACTTAGACAAATTATTAAGAGTTATCAGGTTTATAAAAATAGGAAGGAGAATGGTGGTTAGCAGAGGCTTGGGAAAGAGAGAAAGGGATATCTTTATTTACTTGGTGTGGGACTTCAGTTTTGTAAGATGGACAAGTTCTGGAGATCTGTTTGACAACCATGTAGATAGGCTTAAGAGAACTGAACCATACGCTCAAAAGTGGTTAAGAAATCAACCCTGAATATTCATCGGAAGGACTGATGCTGAAGCTGAAGGCCAGTACTTTGGCCACCTGATGCAAAGAGATGACTCACTGTAAAAGACTTTGATGCCGGGAAAGATTGAGGGCAAGAGGAGAAGGGGACGACAGAGGATGAGTTGGTTACTTGGCATCACTGACTCAATGGTATGAATTTGCACAAACTCTGGGACATAATGAAGCAGAGGGAAGCCTGGCGTGCTGCAGTCCATGGGGTCACAAAGAGTCGGTTGCAACTTAGTGACTGAACAACAACAGCATGTGTATGTATTAAAAACATGTATTTAAACCACAGTAAGAAAAAAAATCTTCCAAAAATTCCATAGATCAATTCATTTATTCCCCTTCTTCAGCGTTGTCCTGTTATGCTTAGAAAATAACAAAAACAATCCAGACCAAACCAAAGCAACAATGACTGTGGTCCTTGGGCTTTCAGAACATCTGGTCCCTGCCTGCCTGCCTCAAAGACCTCTTTCTTTGCTGTCTGTTTCTCCTTCACCCTGTTCTAGCCCTTGTCCCTTTCTTATTCATCTTAAAATGTGTCAAGGTCACTAGCACACTTGGCATTAGTTCATTCTTCAAACCATGCACTCTTTACTAGATTCACAGAATAAATGTTTGCTACACTTTAAGGTGCAAATTAGATTTAAAGAAACATTTGTCAATAATTAGGAGAAGGGAGGAGACGAGGAGGAGAATAATAAAGATGCTGATCATGGTTGTTATCATTAATATCATTAATTTTAGATGCCTCACTTCTCAGTTCCTCATTACTAAGGAGTGTAGAGTTTCCCTTTTGCAAGATTTTACTTGAATGGCATTCCAAATGGCACCATCCTTTTGGATGAGATTTTTAACATCTATCACTGACCTTGAGAAATGACTGATTTTCTTCCAAAAATGTGACAGAGATTTTGTGTTTGAAGATTTCCAAGATATTTATATAGAGGGAGTCTTCCAGTGAAATCACATGGTCTGGTAAAAGGTTTCATTGGGACTGGCCAGGGGACTTAAGATTTAGTAAAAGCTGAATTTGAGGAAATGGGAAGTAAACTATGGCTCTGATGGTGAGGGAGAAATGGCATGGATGATGGCCAGCCAGCTTCAGACAGTTGGTTCCATGAGCTGGGGGCTCCCTTGTTCCTATGCTGGAAGTAGAACATGTGATTGTAATTTTCCTGGGGATGCTCCCAGTTACAGAAAGCTTCTGACTCTGACTCCCTATTTCTCTATGCACTCTTAGCCAGACTCCATAATGAAAGGCTTCCCAGGAGGTGCCAGTGGTAGGGAACCTGCCTGCCAGTATAGGAGATGTAATGAGATGTGGATTGGATCCCTGGGTCGGGAAGATCCTCTGGAGGGGAAAGGCATGGCAACCCACTTTCCATTTGCCTGGACAATCCCCTGGACAGAGGAGCCTGGCGGGCTACAGTCCATAAGGTTGCAGAGAGTTGGACACGACTGAAGCAACTTAGCATAGTGGAAGGACCTAGAGATTGTCATACTTCAGAGAGGAGGAACGTGGAAACACATGCATTCTCATTCTCATTATAGAAGTTTGTTTTTTATTAGCCCTTTGGTCTCATGTGGCTGGCATTGAACAACCGTAATGGAACCATCATTGGCTTCTGCAGGCAGATCTGAAAGCGGCTTTTCAGGACGTTCAAGTTGAAGTGTTTTTGAGATTTGAACGGCTTTTGTTCATGGAAGGTCACATGCCATGCCACAGAAGCCGACTCCCGCTTTCCTCATGCAAGTCAGCTCTTGTTCTGGACAACATGCAGAGTCCCTGACCTGCCTGATCTCCTTTCCTAAGAAGCTCATGCTTTTGGTCACAGAGGGGACCAGGTGAGGGACAGCAGGCACAGATGACAGCACGCTATTATCATTCATTGGTTCACTGACTCCCTAAGAAATCAGAGTCTATTGCATTTCATGCGATGCGGAAGTCAGTAAGGATGAAAGCTCGCGGGTTCCTCCGGAGACGTGGTACCAAATGAATTTTAATGGTTTCGATCCCTCCCACAAACCCAGTTGGATACTCTGTTGGGCAATAAAGTTTAAAGGTTGGAGAAACTCCAAATGTGAGCCCAGAGAAATCTCTGCTTCTTTGTCCCAGCCTATGAAAAAAAAAAAAGAAAAGAAAACCAATTCATTGCCAGTACCTGGCAAGGATGCTCAAGGTTTCTGTCATTTGTTAAGTAGCATGACACCCTTGAAAAGCTTTACATGTGCAAAAAAAAAAAAGGAACAAAAATTAAGACATGTCCTTTTTAATGCTCACTGGTTGCTGACTGCTGATAATTTGGGGTGTAAAAGTCGGGGAGTCCTCTGAGCCCTTCCATGTGCTGCTTTTCTCCCACCCTGTCACAAGCTGCAAGATGAAGTTGAAGGGTAGATTTTTGTAAAGCACTGTCTAAGTTAAAGGCAGCTGGGATCCCAGAGGTTAGAGGGAGTGAGTTTTTATTCAGTTGCTAAGCCCTGTCTGACTCTTTGCCACTCCTTGGTCTGTAGCTCACCTGGCTTCCTGCTGCTGCTGCTAAGTCACTTCAGTCGTGTCCAACTCTGCGTGACCCCATAGACGTCAGCCCACCAGGCTCCCCTGCCCCTGGGATTCCTAGTCCTTCATTATCTCCCAGAGTTTGCTCATGTCCATTGAGTTGGTGATGCCATCCAACCATCTCATCTTCTTTCACCCCCTTCTCCTCTTGCCCTAGCCATGAGTAGATACTGGAGGCAAAGTTGAGAACTCTTGCTGGTGTTACAGTGGGTTGAATGTTATAGCGGTCCATGTTCCAGGGACTACCCATGAGACTGACAAAGAGAAAGTTGAAGGAAGGAGAACAGACTGTGATTTTGAAGTTTTCAGTACCAGGGTCTCAAGGGCTTTTCAAGAAGAAGAAGAGAGAGGCCAGTATAACCTGATTCCATGTGGATCCCCTGTGCAACTTTTTTTTTTTTTGAAAGTTCACCCTGCACTTTTCTAAATGCCTATCATCAGGATGAAATACATCCCTCTTGGTAGATGGAGAACATCTTTTCAAAAAAAAAAAAAAAAAGACCTGAAAATTTTCCTTCTGTCTTCCTGGGCACTGAGCTGACGTGGGGGAATTTAGAAACATACAGTTTTGGAATTAAAATGAGTGTTTACACCTGCAGAGGCAAGGAGCCCATGGAAATGACCAACTAGCATTGCTGAGAATAATTATTGTCAAATTGAGTCCATTGTGAATAGTCCTCGGAGAAATTTGTCCTGGCGAGAACCAGCACCAAAGAGAGAATTTTAATATTGACTGACTCCTTGGTGAAGAAAGAAACCTTTAGCTTTATTAAAAGTGGAAGCATTGGTAATTTGCAGGTAGAATGCATCAGTAACATACACCATAGGACTTCATGACAGAAAACTTTTTGAAAGGCTGTTGTCCAGAGGTGATGATTCAAATTCTGCCCGTGGCTTTTCTCTGTACAGAAGTGTCTGGACTCGAAGTCAGAATGTTTTATTGAAAATACCTTGATTCTGCAGGAAACCAGAGAATCTACTGAGCTCTTTCTAGAAGAGTCCATCCCGTGAAGTCCACAGGCTTATGATCCCATTTCACAATGACCAAGTCTTCTCCAAAGACTTTTTTTCACCACCCAAAGAGAACAGAGCTGCTCACCTGTGCATTTCTTCAACAAAAGCATCCATTACGGTTTTTGGGGAGGGTAATTGCTTTACAATGTTGTGTTACTTTCTGCTGTACAACAATATCTATGACTCTCCATGCCTACAGGATTGAGACCACATCATCTCCTTAATCCACCTGCCTTCTCTTCACATTTCTGAAAACCTCCCCTGCTCTGTGTGTGTGTTGGGGGTGGGGTGAAGGCATCCCATATGCCACCAAGCAACTCTCAGACATTGGGTGAGTGTCCAAAATTCAACTCAATTCTGACTCTGCCTCCCTGGAGATAGCATCAGATTCCACAAAGGGCTCAGTCCCGCAGACCATACCCCCCTACACTTCAGATGCCCATCTCAAGTCCAAGTCTGTCATAGGTGCTTCTGACGGATTGGCTATAAATCAGAAGTACCTATGAGCTTGATTAACTTGCCAGAGCAGGACTGTGCTTTCTGACTCAGCAGGACTCAGAAACATTTTACTTCCTAGATCTCTGCTTTGTAAAAGGATATAACTCAGGAAGAGCCAGCTGGGAGAGGGGCACGGGGCAAGGTGGGGGGAAGGATCTGGGGCTTACCTGCCCCCTCCAGGTGCCACACTCCCCACTTTCCACATGTTCAACAACGAGGAAGTTCTCTGAACCTTGTCCTTTGGCATTTTACGGAGGCTTATTATAGGAGTATGTATGCTCAGTTGCTCAATCATGTCCGACTCTTTGCAACCCTCTGGACTGTAGCCCTCCAGGCTCTTCTGTCCATGGAAATTTCAAGGCAAGAATACTGGAGTTGGTTGCCATTTCCTATTCTATATTTTATGAGAGTCAAGTCATACAGGAGGCTGAGTGCTGAAGAATTGATGCTTTTGAATTCTGGTAGCAGAGAAGACTTTTGAGAGTTCCTTGGACTGCGAGGAGATCAAACCAGTCAATTCTAAAGAAAATCAACCCTGAATGCTCATTGGAAGGAGTGTTCCTGAAGCTGAAGCTTCAGTACTTTGGCTACCTGACACAAAGAGCCAACTCATTGGAAAATACACGAAATGATGCTGGAAAGGATTAAAAGCCAGAGAAGAGGGTGGCAGAAGATGAGATGGTTAGATAGCATCACCAACTAAATGGACAAGAATTTGAGCAAAGATAGTGGAAGAAAGAGGAGCCTGGCAGGCTACAGTCTATGGGATTGCAAAGAGTCAGACACAACTTAGAAACTGAACAACACATGACATAGTTGTGATTGATTAAATCATTGATCATGGGCAGTTGATTCAATCTCTAGCCCTCTTCCCTCCCTGGAGGTGGGGAGTTGAGGTACCCCAAGTTCCAACCCTTTCATCAGGTGTTGGGTTTCCCTGACAGCCTGTTCCCATTCTTAGATTGCCTAAAGGCTTTCCAAAAGTCACCTCATTAACATCACAAAAGATACCTTTATTGCTCCTATGACAGGAAATTCCAAGTGTTTTAGGAATTTAAGCACCTCTGTGCCATGAGCAGGGTGGAAGTTCAAATGCATCGGTGCGTGCTAAGTTGCTTCATTCATGTCTGAATCTTTGCGCCCCTATGGACTGTAGCCTGCCAGGCTCCTCTGTCCTTGGGACTCTCCAGGCAAAAATACTAGAGTGGGTTGTCATTTCCTTCTCCAGGGGATCTTCCAGACCCGAGGATCGAACCTGAATCTCTTACTTCTCCTGCATTGGCAGGCGAGTTCTTTGCCACTAGTGCCCTTCCTTTCTAGATCACATGGTCATAATACTCAACTAGCATTGACTTTAGTGTACTCGCATGTCCTGTTTTCATTATCTGGAATGCCTCCTCCAGCAACTCAAAGCCGCTCGCCTTCCATCCCAGGCTTTACTTGGATGAATTCCACTCTCTTTTGATACTTAGCTCAAATGTCAGTTCTGCAAAATGTTTCTTCATTCTCGCAAATAAAATGAGTTTATGCAATCTTTTCATAAACCTCTACAGGAACACCTGAGTTGTTTATTTAACCTTCCAGGCTTCAAATTTCAGCTCTGCCTGGTACCAAGTGGGTGACTTTAAGTAAGCAGTAGTAAGCCTCAGTTTCCTCGTCTTTGAGATAGATGTAGGCTTCAGACTGACCTCATATAGTTAGGAAGATAATACAACAGTGATTGTAAAACACTTAACAGCAGTCATCAAACAATACCTGCTGCTGTGTTGTTATGATTATTTTGGGTGTATGTGTTTAAAAGAGTCTATAGTTTCAGAGTAAGAGATTCTCAAGTATGAAGCTTATTCATTTTTAGCACCCAAACACTGCACAGTGCCCAGTTCCTAAATAAAATCCAATGCTTTCATGGAATTGAAAAAAATACCTTTTCACTAAAAAAGGCTCTGGAAGACAGCCTGTTTGTTGTAATGATGTTGATCACTTACCATCCGTCATTTGGGAGCAAAACGAAAATTCTTCTTTTCTCCATTCTCATCCCCTGGAATTTGATCATTTTGATTAGAAATGCATTTTTTAGTATTATATATATAGTACTCCCTCCCATGTTTAATAGAAAACTTTTCCTCCGCAGTATCATGTGGTCATAGGAAGGCAAGGAGACAGTGGCTAACATGGGGATGCTGTATCTGAGAAAGAACCCTGATCTTTGCATATCGAGATCTTCTAGTGAAAATACCCTCTTCCACCACAGAACATCCTCTGGGGTCAGAGAGAGAGGACCAGACTTCATCTAGAGCTCTAAGAATCTTTTCGTGCTCCTGAGATACTGGCATGAGAAATACTCCTTTTAGTCCGTTTATCCAGATAGTGACACAGAAATGTCTACTCCAAAGCCATGTGATGAGATCACCGGCTCATTGTGGAGCAGTTCTTAGCAAGAAACTTGCCGCTCCTAATTGAAGTCCTTGGCTAGTTTCTGACAAGCCGCTTCACAGAGGGCGTGATGATGTATGGCCTCCCCAGTTCCACCTCGTGCGTCTTGACACTGCCCACATTTCTGCATATTCAGTTTGCCCTCATCCAGAAATAACTATTCTCCCTTCACCTTTAGCATTCAAGGTTGCGTCCTGATCCCCATACATTTGTGTTTAGGGCAAAACTGGAGGGTCGTCAATTAATCTTATGCATGACAGTTAATTACTCCCTTAAGCCTCTTTTTCTCCTTCCCAGCTGGACAGAGAAGTGAAGAGCTCTTACTTCTGACAGCATCATCACCCCGATCCTGGCTGGCTTCTTTTCAGCAGCCTTTGCTCTCATGCCTTCACTGCTGAAGTAGGAGGGGATTTGAGGATTTATGTTCAAGGAGAATTTAGAAATGCTTTATGTTTCAGAGAGTGCTTGCCCTGGGCCTTTCAGACTTGTGACTCAAAACGAAACAAAACAAAACTGAAGAGGGCTCTGTTGCTGAAATACAGCAACCACTTTTTTTTTATTCCCTACAAACTCCAAAGCCTGTCTTCAGCCATAATGGACTTGACTTTCAAATTATCCTCCTCACCTTCTGCCACATCCCTTTAAGCCCACAATGTTTTCTTTTCAAGAACTAAAATTTTAGCTTGTTTTCATTGGTGATCACTTTAGTTTCCAATTTTTTTTGAAGTACATGACCATGATTTGCACAGGAAATACTTTTCCTGTAGGATCTCAGGTCCTCACATTGATGATGATGTTGATGATAATGGTGATGAGGACCATTTTACATTTAAGAAGAAATGAGACCCACCAGGTTGAAATGCGATGTCCTTGACGCCTCGCTGGTTTCGGTGAGTTCATTTCTGTGTCTGTTGGACCAATTCAAATCGTAGATATTCCTAAGGTCTCTTTTCTTCCCTGAAATATTGTTCCTGCGGTGGATGGAAAGATGGATTTGTCTGTTAAGATGTCTGTGAGAGAGAGATTGATAGTCAGCCATATGGTTGGTATTTGATGTGTCTTGATTAAATTGAGGGTTGTGTTGGTCCAAATGCCAAGCACAGTTTTAGAAGGAAATGGTGGTTAAGATCTTTATCTAGCTTCAGGAGAACAAAACAAAATCATTGCAGATTACATAGCTTGGGAAGGAGAAAGCTGATGGGTTCACTGTTTAGTCCCCACCCTTCAGCGGGGCATCAGCTGAGGGAGTCATTCAGAAAGGAGCAGAAAACCAGCATTGGGCCAGGTGATTATCTGTGTTATTTAAACTAATTTGTTCGCATTTTATATATGGGGACAAGGAGGCTCAGTGATTTTAGACAGTTTCCTCAGGGTCCCAGAGACCTGACTCAGATTCAGTCATGCTCCATTTGCTACTTTGCTCCTTCTCAAAAATGTTCAGACATCCTGGACCATCCATCAGGGAGATGGAATTCAGCCCTGTCCCATTGCCTCTCACTCTTGGGTCTCACTGATGCTGCTCCAGTCTTGCCTCAGGTTGTCTAGAGCCCCTGCCCTTTGGAATGTATATCTTACCTGTTCGTGTGTGTGTGTGTGTGTGTGTGTACACACGTTAGTCGATCAGTTGTGTCCGACTCTATGGAACCCCATGGCTCCTCTGTCCATGGAATTCTCCAGGCAAGAATATTGAAGTGGGAGCCATTTCCTTCTCCAAGGGGTCTTCCTGACCCAGGGATCGAATCCTCGTCTCCCACATTGCAGGCAAATTCTTTACTGTCTGAGCCACTAGGAAAGCCCAGGCATATGGGTACATGTGTATTCACCTGATGCAAAAAGCCAACACATTGGAAAAGACCCTGGTGTTGGGAATGATTGAGGGCAGGAGGAGAAGGGGGTGGCAGAGTATATGATGGTTGAATGGCATCATCAACTCAATGGATGTGAGTTTTAAGCAAATTCTGGGAGATAGTGAAGGACAGGGAAGCCCGGTGTGCTGCAGGCCATGGGATCACAAAGAGTCAGACACAACTGAGTGATGGAACACCAACAATAGCACGTGTGCGTGCACACACACACACACATATGCACTGTTGTGTGTATGTGTAGAGTTTGCATTTATACAATTTGCAGAAGTAGCAGAAGTTGTGCCTTCGTCTTCCCTGAAACTAGCAGAAGCAAGGATGCCATTTGGCCAGAGTTGAAGCTCACACAAACTCAGATTTTTGTCCCTGGCTCACCTCCTAGAAGGGCAGGAGAATTAAGGGGAAACTCTTTTCTCAGAGGGCTCTCAAGGACTGTGAGAAGATAGATGCTTTATTCCAGTGGTCCCCAAGCTTTTTGGTACCAGAAACTGATTTCATGATAGACAAGTTTTCCTCAAACTGGGAAGAGGGGAATGGTTTACGGGTGACGTAAATTCATTTCATTTCTTGTGCACTTTTTTCCTAATCTTGAATCAAGTCATCAGGCATTCAATCCTGCACGTCGGGGACCCCAGCTTTATTCTAACTACTTTCTCCCTTCTGGGTGAGAAGCTACTGCACACTGTATACAGGTATAAAGTAGAAAACTTCATTTGCCAAACCTGCCAAGCACCTCTGCTGCCAAGAAGGGAAGGAGCTGTCTCTATCACCGATCCCTCGAGTGGGATGAATAATCCCTGCCCTGGGAAGAATCTGTGTCCAATGCAGGAGACGCAAGAGATGCAGGTTTGATCCCTGGAGGAGGAAATGGCAACCCACTCCAGTATTCTTGCCTGGAGAATCCCATGGACAGAGGAGCCTGACGGGCTACAGTCCATGGGGTTGCAAACAGTGGGACACGACTGAGTGACTGAGCACACCCAACACAGTTAATACAGAGTCTGTGGACACTTGTGAAAATTCTGCAGTGGAATTGCTCAACCAATCTGCTATATCTGTAGACTTATTTGGGTATAAGCAAGGAAGAGTGGCTTGAGTCACTTAAGTAAAAAGGACATACAGACCCCTGTGGATTGAAGGGGAAGGTGGAGACTGGACTTGAAGAGAGCAGGGACCAGGGCAGTTCCAGGGGCCTTGGTGGCAGGAGCCCTGATGAGTTCTGTCTTGACACCATCAGAGCGAAGAGTGAACTCCATTAATTTTCAGCCTCTGAGTAACCTACATTAGGTCACATGCCTGCCCTTTGATTTGGGGAGACTGAGACATCTGATTAACGCTCCTGCCGCTCTCTGTCCAGTAGGGCAGCGGGGATTCCCCCAAAGGAAATTGGAATCCTATTATCAACAGAAAGCAGACAGATACTGCTCAGAAAAATAATTTTTAAATCTCAATAAAATAGCCATGGATACCCAGGGTTAATAAGAGTGTAGGGGAAAAGTAATTCTACAGCCACTAGAGAGGTGTCAGCTGGCATACACTTTTGGAAGGGTGATTTATCAATTTGTATCAAAACCTTTTTACCATGTTTAGACCCTTTAACCTAGTCATTCCACTTTGGGGAATAGAGACTTTGTAAGGCAACAATCAGGCAGGTGGGGAACATGGGTATCCTAGCTGTTCAGTGTGGTGTTTTTCAGTAATTGTGAATAAATAGAGACAAAAAAAAAAATCGGAGAAGGCAATGGCACCCCACTCTAGTACTCTTGCTTGGAAAATCCCATGGATGGAGGAGCATGGTAGGCTGCAGTCCATGGGGTCGCTAAGAGTCGGACATGACTGAGCGACTTCACTTTTACTTTTTCACTTTCATGCATTGGAGAAGGCAATGGCAACCCACTCCAGTGTTCTTGCCTGGAGAATCCCAGGGACGGGGAAGCCTGGTGGGCTGCCGTCTATGGGGTTGCACAGAGTCGGACATGACTGAGCGACTTAGCAGCAGCAGCAGCAGCAGCAGTAGAGACAAAAATATCTAACAATAGAATGTTGGTAACATTATAGCAAGTAGAAATCATGACAGGGAAACTTACAGGCTGTGTTAATGTCACTTACTGGTCAAGGAAGAGGTGTATGTGCATTTTAAAGAATGGATTGAGGGCAGGAGGGGAAGGGGGCGACAGAGGACGAGATGATTGGATGGCATCTTAGACTCAAGGACTTGAGTTTGAGCGGCTTTGGGAGATAGTGAAGGACAGGGAAGCACGCAGTGCTGCTGTTCATGCAGAGTCGGACACAACTGAGTGACGGGACAAGAGCAACGGGTTAATTTCTCAAGCCTGAGACATCTCTCTCAGACTTTCCACTATTAATTACATCTCTCCTCCTAGTTTAAGTCTCATTAAACGTTTCCTTCCTTCTCTTCCCTTCCTCTCTTCCTCTTTCTTTTTCTTTCTCTTCTTTCTTCTCTCCCTCTTTCCTCCTTACTCTCTTCCTTCCTTTCTTTGTTCCTTTTTTCCCCTTTCTTCCTCCCTGCCCCTTCCCACCTTCTCTCTCCTCTGCTCCTTCCATTCTTTCTTCTTTATCTATAATACCAGCAATCATGCATGTTAAGGCCATACTGTGTTTCCAAGGGGGACTTAGGAGCTAAGGAAACTTTCTGGCTGATGGTAGCCTTCTTTGGATAAACCTCATGGGCGTGTGTGCACACACACACACACACGGGTACATGCGCACACACAGATGTATCCTATTTTTTGAAGCTTGAATTTAGATATGCTCCCTTAAATATCAATCATCTTTATCTCCTTGAAAATTACTATCCTTAAAACTAAATAATGAGGAGTCTTCCTGTTGTCTGAAAGTGGAGGGGTTGAGATTGGAGTTTGGAACATCAGTCCTTATGTCTTGCCCATTTTCATCCTGTGTCTTGGTCTTAAATTAGTTACTGGAAGGAGAACGGTCCCTCTGTCGGACTCTCAGACATCTAAGCCCAGGAATTAAGAGTTCAGCTCCTACGTTCTCACCAAGGTTATCGACTAGCTTCTACAAAGCCAAATATTTGTTTTCTAATGAAGGTGGAAGGAGATTTCAGTGGAGTAAAAACGCCCTTGCATCTAGAAAAAAATGGCATCTGTTTTCTTTGAATCAATTCCCAAAGATTATGCAGTACATTTTAATGATGCTCAGGGGACCTATAGTGTGTGTGTCTAAAAAATGAGGATGAACATTCTCTGTGTCCCCCAAGAAGATAAACCTCTTCCCCGCCCCCAAAGAAGAGATCATGAAGTAAAGTGTTATTAATCCAGACATGATAGGGAATGCTGTATTTCCATAGATGATACTTGTTAAAATATTGATGGTAAACCACCTTTCCATCTTGGATTAATTTTGACCCAGCCTGGCCATTTATCAAAAAATGCATAATTCCATCATATTTGGAGGATTTTTGAAAAAGAATATTTATGAAGTCATCAACTTTAATCAATGAAATAGGACAGTTAAAAGACTACAAAATATGTCTCAGCTTGGCACAAGGAGAGTGACTCTGGATAAAGCTGTTTTTATTAATTTAGCTGATGGGAAGATATGGGGGTGGCTTATTAAAGTTAAATGTTACCTATTCAGGAATCACAAATTGCCTGAAGGATTACATAACTAGGTTAATATTAATAACCAGGTTAATATTAATTTAGGTTAAAAAACCAGACTGCCAGTAAAGAACCTAAGAAAAGGTATCTTGATATTTACCCTTAAAGGTATTATGAAAGTCAGTTAAGGATATTTGTACTTAAGTGACGGAGAAGGCAATGGCACCCCACTCCAGTACTCTTGCTTGGAAAATCCCATGGATGGAGGAGCCTGGAAGGCTGCAGTCCATGGGGTCGCTGAGGGTCGGACACGACTGAGCGACTTCCCTTTCACTTTTCACTTTCATGCGTTGGAGAAGGAAATGGCAACCCACTCCAGTGTTCTTGCCTGGAGAATCCCAGGGACGGGGGAGCCTGGTGGGCTGCCGTCTCTGGGGTCGCACAGAGTCGGACACGACTGAAATGACTTAGCAGTACTTAAGTGAGAAAGGGAGGGTGGCTCTTGAGGAAATTCATGTTTAATATGAAACACCTGTGTCAGCTGATAAACAGATGACTAGAGAAAAGGAAGTGAGGAATAGAAGGTGGAGGGAGGAAGATAAGAAAGAATCAGAGGGGTTAGTGATGTGCTGAGTACAGAGCTTGAAAGTCAGGTGCAGATGACACCAAGACCTCCATCTTCGAAGCTGGACAAAAACTGGAATTAAACAGTTCGAGCCGTTTTCATCATTAAAATAACCAAATGTTCATCCCTTGGGCAGGTGATAGGGTAAGAAGATGAAGTGAACATGTGACATTGACTTGAACATCAGTGAATGTCCACCTCACCCATCCTTCATGGCAGATCCTTCAAAGCTCATCCTTCTTTCTTTGTCTCAGTCTTTACTGTTTCTTCTTAGATGAAGACTGTATGAAGCATTATGCTAGAAACAGACCAGAGTTTCCTTTGGACATACTCTATCCCAGCAGCTCAGTATGTCCTACAAAGGATCACTTAGAAGCCCCCTCACAGAAATGGAACTTCTGGCAGAAAGCTTAAGTAAAGCATCTAGTTTCACACTGATCAGTGAATTAATTCCCCTGTTAAAAAGGAGTGGCTCTTTCCCTGATGTTTCTGCCACTGATCATTGAGTAATTGAACATGGGATCAACCATTATGACTAGGACGCGTGGGACCCTTGCTGTTCTCTGTATTAATACCAAGCACACCCGCTACTGTTGTGAAAGTCTCTGTCATAATTTATCTTAGTTGAATCACCAGCCAAGAGGTTCTACAAGTGTGTTCACCAGTCATACTGCATCACTTTAGAATGTGGTTGCTGGTAGTAAAGTAGCACTTATGTTTGAGCCATGGACTAGATGCTTCACACACACTATCTCATTTTTGCTGTTGTTCAGTCGCTAAGTCATGTCTGACTCTTTTGCGACCTCATGGATTGCAGCATGCCAGGCTTCCCTGTCCTTCACTTTCTGCTGAATTTGCTCAAACTCATGTCCATGCATTGGAGAAGAAAATGGCAACCCACTCCAGTGTCCTTGCCTGGAGAATCTCAGGGACAGGGGATCCTGGTGGGCTACCGTCTATGGGGTCGCACAGAGTTGGACTTTAGTTGGACACGACTAAAGTGACTTAGCAGCAGCAGCAGCATGTCCATTGAGTCAATGATGACATCCAGCCATCTCATCCTTAGGGGCCCACTTCTCCTCCTTCTCTCAATCTGTCCCAGCATAAGGCTGTTTTCCAGTGACTCAGTTCTTCGCATCAGGTGGCCAAAGGACTGGAGCTTCAGCTTCAGCATCAGACCTTCCAATGACTAGTCAGGCTCGACTGGTTTGATTGCCTTGCTGTCCAAGAGACCCTCAAGAGTCTTCTCCAGCAACACAGTTCAAAAGCATCAATTCTTCGGCTCTCAGCCTTCTTTATGGTCCAACTCTCACATCCATACATGACTACTGGAAAAACCATGGCTTTGACTAGATGGACCATTGTCAGCAAAGCGATGTCTTGGCTTTTTAATATGCCCATATTGGGAGAGGTGATTGCTGCTCACAGGCGCTCCCTCAGAAGGTCCGGGATACATGCAATGCAGGTTCACACCTGTGCCTTTTGTGCAAACATCGACATTGCGGAAGAGTGTCTGCACCTGTCATTCAGGACTCTACTTTGTCTAGCTTCATCTTGCCTGGTCGCCTCCTTTCTCAACCCATAACTGAACTCTGCTTTCTTTTCATGCATCCTGTTTGACCTGCCATGTGCTTTCCTTTTTCTTAAACGTCCTCCCATTTGACTGTAAATCTTTTCCATTCTCAAAGACTGTGAGAGTCCTACCACCTTCAGAAAACCTTTCCTGATTTACCCAGTTGGAATCCCTCCTTCCCCTTCTTCTACCCATACCCTGATTCTCAGTACGGGGTCACTCCCTTCCCTTATCCTTTTAGATCAGATCAGATCAGATCAGTCGCTCAGTCGTGTCCAACTCTTTGCGACCCCATGAATCTCAGCATGCCAGGCCTCCCTGTCCATCACCAACTCCCGGAGGTCACTCAGACTCACATCCATCAAGTCAGTGATGCCATCCAGCCATCTCATCCTCTGTCGTTCCCTTCTCCTCCTGCCCCCAATCCCTCCCAGCATCAGAGTCTTCTCCAATGAGTCAACTCTTCGCATGAGGTGGGCAAAGTACTGGAGTTTGTTTCATGTAAATCTTTGGCTGTGATCAGTCTTCATTGTGGCTCTCGGGCTTTCTCTAGTTGCAGCAATCAGGGGCTACTCTCTAGTTGCACTGCGTGGGCTTCTCATTAAGGGAGCCTCTCTTCTTGTGGAGCGCAGCCCCAGCAGTTGTGGCACATGGGCTTAGTTGCCCTGTGGCATGTGGGATCTTCCCAGACCCGTGTCCCCTGCACTGGCAGATGGATTCTTAACCACTGGAACACCAGGGAAGTCCCGTTCCCCTTGTCTTTTAAGTGTCTTTATCCCCCCTCCCCAAATTGCCTTGCATCACTATAGTTGCTCAGTAAACATTCTGCTGCTAATCTCCTTAAAATATCCAGGAGGGGTGTTGCATGCAGTTCTCCGAGACACCTAGACTTCTACTTTCCAAATTCATGACGCTTCACTCGTTAGGAAATTGACAAGCTGCCTAACTGTTTGAACAGTCTCCAGCACGTTATAACTGTTTGGATTAAACCACCATCAAAGTGCAGTCACTGCAGAGCCAATAAAAAAGTGACCTTGTCTTCCCCCTCTTTATTTGCATGTTTTCTACAGTCTCATCTCCAAAGACAACAGGAGAAATTGGTGAACAGCTGGGGATGGGAGATGTCCTTCACACATCCTATATTTGGAACTGGTAGAAATAGCCACTATGATTCTGTGTGTGTTCCACAGGATAGATGTGATTTGAAAATTTTATCTTGGTTGGGAGCCCCTTGATGGCAGGGCCTTATTCATCTTGGCATCATGTGCCAGGGGTGAGTTGCTCAACCACAGTGTGGAAAGCTCTTTGTCCAGGGGAGTTGTCCTTTGTCCTGTCAGATGTACAGCAGCAGCATCCTCGCCCGCAACTCACAAGTTGCCTGGAGCACCCCTTCCCCGGGTCGTGCCTATGAAAAATGTCTTCAGACCTCCCCAGTATCTCCTGCTGAGAGAAATTACTCCTGGTAGCCATGTATGGATGGAAGGTTGGACAATAAAGAAGGCTGAGTGCTGAAGAATTGATGCTTTTGAACTGTGGTGCTGGAGAAGACTCTTGAGAGTCCCCTGGACAGCAAGGAGATCAAACTAGTCAATCCTAAAGGAAATCAACCCTGCATATTCATCGTAAGGATTGATGCTGAAGCTGAAGCTCCAATACTTTGGCCACCTAATGCGAAGAACCGACTCATTGGAAAAAGTCCTGATGCTGGGAAAGATGGAAGGCAGGAGGAGAAGGGGACGACAGAGGATGAGATGGTTGGGTGGCATCACGGACTCAGGACATGAACTTGAACAGACTCTGGGAGATGGTGAAGGACGGGGAGCCCGGCGTGCTGCAGTCCATGGTGTTGCATTAAGAGTTGGACAGGACTAAGTGACTGAACAACAACAACAA
The DNA here is from genome assembly GCA_935064755.1 of Tragelaphus eurycerus. Classification (NCBI taxonomy): domain Eukaryota; kingdom Metazoa; phylum Chordata; class Mammalia; order Artiodactyla; family Bovidae; genus Tragelaphus; species Tragelaphus eurycerus. Next base: position 5,526,634 of record CAKXYN010000101.1, read on the forward strand.
AAATATACTCGTGGAGGGTCTTACCAGGTGCTTATGAATGGACTGTAAAACTTCCCAAGTTTCAACATTATCAAGAGCTTGTTTTCTGCCCATGAAGAACAATGAATCCCCTTAAGCAGGAACTTAGAAGAAACACATTTTACTCAATACCTAATTAGTGAGTAAAAGCTTTCTGTAAACCACTCCCAAATTCCTGTTTTCACCTTTTTATCGACTTAAAAATGTCATGAAGGTGGACTTCCTTGGCGGTCCAGTGATTAAGAACCCACCTTCCAATTCAGGCTGTGCAGGTTTGATCCCTGGTTGGAGAACTAAGATCTTGCATGCCTTGCAGTCAAAAACAAAAACAAAATATAAAACAGAAGCAATAGGGTAACAAATTCAATAAAGGCTTTAAAATGGGCAACATCAAAAAATAATTTTTAGTTTTGGTTTTGCCATACAATATTGTAAAGTTAAATAAAATAAAATAAAATAATTAAATTCCATATAAAAAATATTTTTGAAAAATATAATGAAGCTGTGTCTCTGGCTGGAACCCAAGTCACATAACTTGGCATTTTCAACAAAGATGCCATCCAAGTGAGGTTATTTACCTGGTAAACAATTTTCTAGGTAAACACGTATTCCAAGGGTTGCAAGCTCTTCCACCGCATTAAAAATATACCTGTGGCGGGTTCATTTTGATATATGGCAAAACCAATACAATATTGTAAAGTTAAAAAATTAAATTAAATTTAAAAAATAATAAAATAAAAATACTTTATCCAAAACAAAACTCGAGTCCTCAACTTTCACTTGGAGTACAATCATCACGGGAGTGAGATATATGTGTATTGAAATACTAGTCCTTAATGAATTATTGCTGAGTGACTGCATAAACTCCCCAGCACAAGTGGAAGTGTGTGTTTAAAGTCCTAAAAAATACCCAGTTGTATTAATGCTTGAGAATCTAAATTGCATGTCTTAGTGAGGTCTTTTTATTTAACAGTTTTACTGAGCACCATCACCAGCTTATGGAACAGTCTCAGCTCAGTGGGGTATAAACATAAGCTAGTTTTCTTTTTCTCTACTCTCTGCTCCCAGCTGTGCTGGGTCGCATATCCCCTACCCCCCATCCCTTAATAACATCTTAAGGAGATTTTTCAACTTTCTGGTTACTTTCAGTTGTTAGCACAGTCTCAATTGGAATTCATGCCTGTCGTTTTCTCTTTTTAAAGCAACATGCTGTTTTTGAAAATTCCTTATCTTTTTCACTAGTCAAACTTGCAGCTTTAGAGCCTGAAGGGGTGAGGGGAATGTGTTCCGTCTTCCTTTGCAGTCTTCTTTTGTCTTGGATTGGAGAGAGAGGATGAAGACTTTGCATGCCTTTGGGGCAAGAAGGAAGAGATGGGGTTCTGGCTCTCAAACTCTGAAATGAAGTTGTTAAGTAGAGTTCCCTGCGCTGTGCAGTATAATCTCATTTGCTATCTTTTTAAATATTGGGCTTCCCAGGTGGTTCAGTGGGAAAAGAATCTTCCTGCCAATGCAGGAGCCTCAAGGGATGTGGGTTAGGTCCCTGGTCTGGGAGGATCCTCTGGAGGAGGACATGACAACTCACTCCAGTATTCTTGCCTGAAAAATCCCATGGACAGAGGAGCCTGGCGGGCTATAGTCCATGGCATCGCAAAGAGTCGGACACAACTAAGTGACTGAGCATGTACGCACACATCAGTACTGTATACGTGTCAACCCCAATCTCCCATTCCTCCCACCTCCCTATCCCTCTTGCTGCTGCTGAGTCACTTTAGTCGTGTCCGACTCTGTGTGACCCCATAGACGGCAGCCCACCAGGCTCCCCTGTCCCTGGGATTCTCCAGGCAAGAACACTGGAGTGGGTTGCCATTTCCTTCTCCAGTGCATGAAAGTGAAAAGTGAAAGTGAAGTTGCTCGGTCGTGTCCGACCCTTAGTGACTCCACGGACTGCAGCCTACCAGGCTCCTCTGTCCATGGGATTTTCCAGGCAAGAGTACTGGAGTGGGGTGCCATTGCCCTCTCCACTTTCCCTCTTAGTACCCATATATTTGGTCTCTACACCTGTGTCTCTATTCCTGCTTTGTAAAAGTAATTATCTATACCATTTTTATAAATCCAACATATATGCATTAATATACAATATTTGTTTTTGTCTTTCTGAATTTACTCTGTATAACACCCTCTAGGTCCATCCAAGTCTGTAAAATGACATAGTGTAGCTTCCTTGATGGAGAAGGAAATGGCACCCACTCCAATACTCTTGCCTGGAAAATCCCATGGACAGAGGAGCCTGTTAGGCTACAGTCCATGGGGTCGTGAAGAGTTGGACATGACTGAGTGACTTCACTTTCACTTTTCACTTTCATGCATTGGAAAAGGAAATGGCACCCCACTCCAGTATTCTTGCCTAGAGAATCCCTGGGACGGAGGAGCCTGGTGGTCTACCATCTATGAGGTCTCACAAGAGTCTGACATGACTGAGGTGACTTAGCAACAGCAGCAGCAGCAACAGCTTCCCTGATGGCTCAGTTGGTAAAGAATCTGCCTGCAATGCAGGAGACCCCTGTTTGATTCCTGGGTCGGGAAGATCCGCTGGAGAAGGGATAGGCTACCCACTCCAATCTTCTTGGGCTTTCCCTTGTGGCTCAGCTGGTAAGAATCTGCCTGCAATGTGGGAGACCTGGGTTCAATCCCTGGGTTGGGAAGATTCCCTGGAGAAGGGAAAGGCTACCCACTCCAGTATTCTGGCCTGGAGAATTCCATGGACTGTATAGTCTATGTCTCAAAGAGTCAGATATGACTGAGCGACTTTCACTTCACTCACTCACTTGTAGCACAGAGAACTCTGCTTAATGCATTGTGGCGCCCTGAATGGGAAGGAAGTTCAAAAGGGAGGGGGTGTAAATATATATATATATATGCACACATACGGCTGGTTCATTTTACTGTACAGTAGAAACTAGCACAGCATTGTAAAACAACTTATACTCCATCCAAAATTAATTTGAAGAATTTATATCATAATGCTATCTTTCCTGCAGATGAAATGACTTATCTTTGCTAGTTCATAATTTTAGAAATACCTTATTATCTCATACTTTTAGTCATACATTATTTTTATCACTATATGATTAAAATTTTTAAAGTGTAAAAAAAAACAATAGTGCCTTTGTATTCCTCTTGCTTCTGATTATTGCAGTTTACGTGGTTTCTCTTTGGCATATATTCGAATCCTCTTTTTTCGTGATGCACAAATATCAAGATACCTCAGATAGACTTGCAGGGACCTCCTAGTCCCTCAGTTTCTCCCTGTGGAAAATCCATTTTCAGCCAAACCTCATTCAGCTTCCTCCCTGGTGTCTGTTCCGACAATACATCCCACAGGCCATGCATGGTGACCCATGCAGGGATGCGCTGGCAACCTGGCTCAAGCCCAGCCCTTTCTGCTAGAACTATGTCAGTGACAGCCAACTCACTCAGGCTTCCTGTGCCAAATGGTAGAATGGAAAGTTGTTCCACTGTTCCGCGGCTCCCAGTCTGTCTAATAGCGTTCCCTCATTCTATTTTGCCCTTGTGCTTAGCTATGTCCCTCAGATACCCATCAAGTTTGCAGCATCAGCAGGCATCCTACTGAGAAAGAATTCAATTCCCATTCTTGCAGGCACTCCTGGTATTTGCATGGGATTCTTACTGTGTAAGAGGCTTCCCAGGTGGCTCAGTGGTAAAGAATCCACCTGCAAGAGACATAGGAGACTGGAGGTTTGATCCCTGGGTCGGGAAGATTCCCCTCGAGAAGGAAATGGCAACCCACTCCAGTATTCTTGCCTGGAGAATCCTGTGGACAGAGTAGTGTGGTGGGATACAGTCCAGGTGTCTCCAGGAGTCAGACATGACTGAAGCGACTGAGCACAGACACACATACACACACACACACACACACTCACTGCATGGACACTTGACTTCATGAGTGAGGTAGGGAGCAGGTGCCAGCACTCTTTGATATATGATCACTTTTTTAATATATTTATTTGTTTGGCTTCTTGATTCTTAGTTGTGGCAGGCAGGATCTTTAGTTTCCACATGCAAACTCCTAGCTACAGCCTGTGGAATCTAGTTCTTTGATGCCTCCTGCATTGATAGCTCAGAGTCTTTGCCACTGAACCACCAGAGAAGTCCCGTATGATCCGTTTTTCTTAAACCCTCATGCTTATTGCCAGATTCCTCCTGAAAGCTGTACCTGTCTTAAGACAATTACATTAGGGACAGACTCTTATGAATATGGGAACATGCTGAAAACTTTTACTTTTCATAGTTTTTACTATTCATACCATTGGCCTTTGGAAAATATCTGTATTTGGTGTATATAAGCCATCCCCTTCTCCAGGGGATCTTCCCAACCCAGGGATCAAACTCTCCTGTGTGGTAGGCAGATTCTTTACCATCTGAGCCACTAGGGAAGCCTATATACTACTCAGTTATGGGCTGAGTAGTATATAGCTGAGTAGTTTTTCAGTGAAAGTGTCCTTAATTTTCTGTATTTCTGTATAATGAATAGCTCCTTTTTCAGAGCATATGTGGTATGATAGTCCTTGTCTTGCCTTTCTGGGAAGTAGAAAAAGTTTATTGTGGACCCATACATGGCTGCTTAATGGAGATTCATAACATCAAAAGGGATTACATGAGAACAAAGTAATTGTCCTTCATGTATGACTATCAACCCAGTTTTCAAAGGAGTGAAATTAAACATTGCAGTTAATTACAGGGACAGTCTCACATTTGTAGACCAGTTAGGGATCATTGGTTGCAAGCAACAGAAACCCATATTCTGCCTATGTTAAGCAAAGAGGTGTGTGTATGTATGTGCTCAGTCCTGTCTGACTCCATGCACTATAGAGTGGATGGAGTAAGTCCATGCACTATAGCCATGGACTTACTGGGAAGCTTATTATTAGCAGTTACTGGGAAGCTTATAAGGTTGAGCTACACATGCAGGGTGGGGTAGCATGACCATCACTGAGCAATAGTCAGGTGTCTTGTATGGAGGAAATGAATTCCAACAATGTCTTCTGTTCAGCTATCATTCCGTTCAATTTGAGAGCCCAGTAGAGCACTTTGCATTGGCCAAGATCAGGCCACAGACACCCCGTTACTGAATCCACTTCTGACAGGGAAAACCAAGATCTGACAGAAGGTGCCTCCAGGAAGCTCTTTATCTTTCAAAGTGGGAAGACGGGGCACCCATCTGTGGTCTCACCAAGCCTGCACAAGGGGAGGGAGATATCATTCCCCCAAAACAAATCTTGAGTTTGTTAGGAAAGCAAATCAGTTGCTGGACCACCAAACAGTGATGTTCCATCGTTCTTAACCCGTTAGATTTTTGTCCTCTCATCTGGAGGGCTCAAAGCTGCCCCAGCCTGTGTTTTAGGGCAGCTCTTTCCCAGCATTGCCCATCTTCCCTTTTCTTAGATGCCTGGAGAACCCTTGCAGTCCCCTTCTGCCTCAGGGTGTATTTATCAGTCACTGTTTCTATAAGGGCTGTGCTGACCTCTCCGTGCTTCCTGAACTTCTCTTTTCTTCCTCTCACTTCCATCCTCTTTATGAAGGTTATTCCTCCAGTGACATTTGCTTTAGTTTTAGTCAATGTCTCTTTCCTTCTCCAAGTTCCCTCTGGCACCTGCACACCCTGAGCACTACACTTTTCTGCTGTGGGTTCCTCTTCTAACCTGCCTGCCCTGCTCTGAACTCCGTTCAGCGAGTCCCCCAGCTATGAACCTTCAAGTTGCAAACTTTCAAAGATGCGAACGTGCATTCACATGTTCAATCATGTAAGTTAGTTCATATGTCTGGCGCACACTGTCGCCTGTGTGTGTCCTCTACAAGTGGTTGTGCTTTTGTGGACTTTACAGTAGTGAATAGAGTACAGTGGGGCTTCCCAGGTGGCTCAGCAGTGAAGGATCCTCCTGCAATGCAGAGATCGAAGGAGAGGCAGGTTCGATCCCTGGGTTGGGAAGATACCCTAGAGGAGGGCATGGAAACCCACTCCAGTATTCTTGCCTGGAGAATCCCATGGACAGAGGATCCTGGAGGTCCACAGTCCATAGGGTCAGTTGGACATGACTGAAGCGACTTAGCAGGCATGTGTGCATAGAGTACAGTAGTACAGAGTCTTTATTTCAAGCCCAGGATATCTGGAAACAAGTGTCTAACAGTGGTGATGTAGCTTGTACTATACTTTCCAAGGTACTGTACTGTAAGATTAAAACGGTTTTATTTTTTTGTTCAGTCAGTTCAGTTGCTCAGTTGTGTCTGATTCTTTGCGACCCCATGGACTGCAGCACGCCTGGCTGCCCTGTCCATTACCAACTCCAGAGCTTGCTAAAACTCATGCCCATCCAGTAAGTGATGCCATCCAACCATCTCATCCTCTGTCATCCCCTTCTCCTCCCGCCTTCAGTCTTTGCCAGCATCAGGGTCTTTTCTAGTGAGTCAATTGTTTGCATCAGTTGACCAAAGCATTGGAGCTTCAGCTTCAGCATAAGTCCTTCCAATGAATATTCAGGGTTGATTTCCTTTAGGAGTGACTGTTTTGATCTCCTTGCAGTCTAAGAGACTCTCAAAAGTCTTCTCTGGCACCACAGTTTGAAAGCATCAGTTTTATGGGGCTTAGACTTCTTTATGGTCCAACTCTCACATCTGTACATGACAACTGCAATAACCATAGCTTTGACTATATGGACCTTTGTTGGCAAAGTGATGTCTCTGGCTTTTTAATATGCTGTCTAAGTCTGTCATAGCTTTCCTTCCAAAGAGTGTAGTGACTTTTAACTTCATGGCTGTAGTTAGCTGGCTACTTAGGCTAACTTTGTTGGACTTAATGTACAAGTTTGATGTTAATACTGAACATGCTCTCAGAATGAAACTTGTTCATATGTAGGGGAATTACTGTACCAACTTGTCTAAACTGAGGTTCTGTTTTCTTTTTTAGTGCATTTACCTTCCCTACTCCCATCTGCCTGGCTGTGCTGCTAGAATGTGTGTGTTGTTGAATGTGGAGAAGCAGAGGTCTCAGACTGCCCATGTGGATAATAAGAGACCACAGTCTGACTCCCTGCCCCTATCATCACCAGCATGATCACCAGTCACATATCTTTCTTACTCCCTATCCGTACAAGGGGGAGTCTCTTGATGTCTCTGAGGAATACTTGTTATTATACAAAGTCATTCTGATTTCTTGGGAATAGACTCCTAACTAAGAAGACTGATCTTACTCATGGAAAATTATGTGTTCTGTTCTGTCCAACAGACATAAGAGCCTCCCGTATTGCCTAGGTACCAGCTTGCAGACATTAAAGCTGTCAACACAAGGACAGAAGTATTAGAGCCCAAACCCAGAGTTTGATGTAATGGATGCAGAGGGTGTGTTTAGATGAACTATACCCATTCAGGGTTCACGGTTGCCAAGAACAATATCTTAAAACCATAGGCTTGATTTTTTTTTTTTTAATTCCCATTGCTTAAGAGATTTCTGAGAATTGTTGCCAAGTCTAATTTATTCACCAGTGTATCTTCCACCTAGGCAAAGGGCCTGGCGCAAATGCTAAACACATTTTGCTTGAATGAGTGAAGGAATGACCCAATCAATGAATTGCTTTGAGCTTTTTCTAAAGGAATCCTGACATGTATACATCTCTCAGGCTTCAAGTCACAGCTCTTTGAGTGGGCTGTGAAGGCACGGCCCTTCCAGAGAGACCCTGCCTTCTTCCTCTGGGGCTGTAGCAACCGATGTACATGTGTTTTATTATTTACCAACTATTTTGACTATGCCACGCCCACTTGCCGTCTCCTTGAGTATTCTCTTTCCCCGAGATGGTGGCACTACGGCTTTTTAGAATCCATTATTAATATTTCTCTTGCTTCCTTTTCCCTGTAATCTCTCTCTCGAGTTGAAACTTACCTTGAACTTCTAATATATCTCTTCTTTTGGCTACTCAAGACTTCTATCCATTTCCCTCTGGGTTTTCTGCAAAAGTTAGAGGCATGACCCTTGCCTTTCTGTTATGGAGATGGACACCCAATAAATAACAAAGATGATCCAGGCATATTTATCACCAAATGCTTAGTCAGCATTGCCACGCAGCTGATTTATAACACAGGACCACAATCTACCTATGGCAAAACTGCAAACAGAAAATCTTGGATTTTAAAAGTAGCATTGACATATATACAGTAGTCTGTGTCAACTAGAGAGCTCGCAGGAAGCTGCTGAATAGCACTGGGACCTCAGCTCCGAGCTCTGTGCTGACCTAGAGGCTGGGAGGGAGGTTCAGAAGGGAGGAGATATGTGTCTACGGAGAGCTGATTCACTTTGCCGTATGGTGGAAACTAACACACACTGGAAAGCGATTATTATTAAGCAGTAAAAGTGAAAGTTGCCCAGTCGTGTCCAACTCCTCGCGACCTCATGGGCTATACAGTCCATGGAGATGGTGGAAGTTTTGACTATACTGGATATTTACCTTAAATCTGAAGAAGGAAACACTTTAAAAAAAATAATTTTCTTTAGTTTTACTTAAAAAAAAAACCTGGAGCATAATAATAATAAAAGAGCAGTTATATTCCAGTTTAAAAAATAAAAATAAAGAAAATACATTTTTAAAAAGTACTTCCTTCTTCAGATTTAACGTAAATATCCAGTACAGTCAAGTCTTTCAAAACTTCCACTGTCTCCAACTATGCTTATAGGAAGGGGGAGAAAAGACTAGATATTACTTTGAAATTTATGTTGTGACCAGCATGCAACTGAGTACATGCAATTGACTCCAAATGTTCTGTACATTCTAATTTTTGTCCCTTAGTGTCCTCCCCTGTTGACTTCAAGTTAACGCGTAATGTGAAATAGGACATCCCTCATAAATTCTGCATCATCAGAGTAATGTGGCTTTGACGAGGAGCTGCATTTTCAATGAGTGCTGTCACAGAAGGACAGTGGGGGGCCCAGGAGGCTTTTGTATTCTGGTTTTCAGTTTCCCTTCTGTGTCTGCCATGTGATGAGTCTAATTATAGTCAGGAGCCTACAGCAGTGTTTCTTTAGCTAGTATGGCTTGTGAGGTTCCTTGGGTCTGTATGATACCCCCAGATTTTTATAGTACGTGTCTTTGTTGTTGTTTTTTAGTCACTAAGTCATGCCTGACTCTTTGCAAGCCCATGAATTGGAGCCTGTGAGACTCCTCTGTCTGTGGGATTTCCCAGACAAGGATACTGGAGATGGTTGCCATTTGCTTCTCCAGGTGATCTTCCTGGCCCAGGGATCTAACCTGCATCTACTACGTTGGCAGGCGAATTCTTTACCACTGAGCCACCTGGGATGCTCAGGATGTGTCTCAGGCCCAGTTTAAATAGAAAGATGAAAGCGACATTGATGGTGCAGGAGGAACCAGTGTTGGGCAGGTTCAGTAATGCACCCGCATGGCTTATTTGACTCATTGGAGTTCAATGACATTTCCAGAATGTTACACATATGTGGAGGAGAGGAGCATGGCATATCTCAACTATTCATAAGGAGTGGTTGTGATTTCTTCTGATACTCTGCTCATCAGAGGGGATTTCTCTCTATGCACTGCCTGTCTCCGGGGAAGAAGCCAACGTGCACTCATGTTTGCTACTGGGAAGTACAGCTGCAGTCCGGAGAACATGCTGGAATGCAGTCACTTCTTCACCTGCTCTCAGCTGGTGTATCTCAAGCTTTATGACTTGGGCACCTTCTTCAGATGCATATGCCATTGAATAGGTAAGTCTGGGACAAAGCCAGAGATTCTTACAAGCTTCGAAGAGACACTGACGTGGCTGGCGTGTCACACTATGAGTAGCAGATTTTATACCATCTGCGTGCATGCTAAGTGGCTTCATTCATGCTAAGTACCCGACTTTTTGTGACCCTATGGACCGTAGCCCACAAGGCTCCATTGTCCAAAGGGTTTTGTTGTTGTCCACAGAAAAACAGCAGATGTCGGTATGGAAGAGGAAGCCTGAATTGAGTTGTGGTTGTATTATTTCATAGCACAATCCAGGGGCCACTGTTCTTATCCCCATTATAAGCTGAAGGGCTGTACAGATTTAGTGACATAATCAAGTCACATGGTTAGTAACAGAGTGTGTGGTATAGATGGAATTTGAACTCAGACAGTCTGATTGCAGAGACCACACCTAAAGCCTATACTCACAGAGACTATAAATGCCTTTAGATGAAGTTGATTTGTCTAGAGTATAGTGTCTAGAATTTTCCTTTAGATGAAGTTGATTAGTCTAGAGTATAGTGTCTAGAATTTTACCATCTTCATCATTATAAACCCTAAGTAAATATTACTCGAGTGTCTGAGCGCATGCAACTGATGAGAGAAGGCAATGTGGTCCAACTGGAGGCCAGCAAATAGCACTAGTTGGATGCCGAAATTTAGAAAACTATGTGTGTGTGTGTGTGTGTGTATGTATATATATATACATATATATGATGTTATAGAAAGACATATAAACATGTAAGATGGTACAAAAAACCTGAATGAACTTTTTGGCCAATCTTATATCTATCTATCACATTGAATCATCATCTATAATAATTGGCTGCATGGAGAATATGACCTATGGGACAAGATAAAGAAAGATATGTTGTTTTAACTGATGATTACCAAAGGGGAAAGGTGGTTGGAGTGACAAATTAGGCGATTGGGATTAATATATACATGCAACTATATATAAAATAGATCTGCTGTTTAGCACAAAGTACTATCCTTAATACTCTGTAATAACCTATATGGAAAAGCACGTGAAAAAGAGTAGATATATAAGTAAGTGTAATTAAATCACTATGCTATACACCCGAAACTAACACAGCATTGTAAATCAACTATATTCTAATGTAAAAGAAACATTTTTTAAAAAGGTAAAGAAATGTGTATTCTTAGGAAGAGTTGACTCATTAGAAAGGACTGATGCTGGGAGGGGTTGGGGGCAGGAGGAGAAGGGGACGACAGAGGATGAGATGGCTGGATGGCATCACTGACTCGATGAACTTGAGTCTGGGTGAACTCCGGGAGTTGGTGATGGACAGGGAGGCCTGGCATGCTGCGATTCATGGGGTCACAAAGAGTCGGACACGACTGAGCGACTGAACTGACGTGAGGAACTTTGAGGTAATGTAGATTAATTCTATCTTTTTTAGATTTATGCTTTTCACTTGTTTTTATTCAAGTAAAAGTCATATCACAGAAAACTAGCCATTTTTTAAGTGTGTAATCAGTTTCATTTAGTACATGTACAGTGAGCATCACCTGTAAACAAGTGGAAATATGCTCAACATCATTAGTCATTCTAGAAATTAAGATCAAAAACCATGAAGAGATACCACTTCACACCCACAAGGATGGCTATTTAAAGAAAAAAAGAAAATAAGAAGTATTGTCAAGGGTGTGTGGAAAAATTTTCAGGGAGGTTTCTTAATAAGTTGGGCTTCTGTGGTAGCTCAGATGGCAAAGAATTTGCCTGCCATGCAGGAGACTGGGGTTCAATCCTTGGCTGGGGAAGATCCCCTGGAGAAGAGAATGGCAACCCACTCCAGTACTCTTTCCTGGAGAATCCCATGGACAGAGGATCCTGGCAGGCTACAGTCCATGGGATTGCAAAGAGTTGAGTATGACTGTGTGACTAACACGTACTCAGTACGTGAGAATTCTCAGTCCCTTTTGATGAATGAGTTATTATTGCCCTTTTCTGAGTGCATCTTGATTTTCCTCACTGTTTCCTCCAGAGTTTCTGTCTTAGTTGCTAAATTCCAATTCTTTTGTGCCTGTTGATAGAGTCGCCATTATAAGAAATGGTGCCAAGCTTAGTGCTTTAGAATTGAGAGGTTATTTCCTCATCACCATGATCCATTGTCTATTCTTAGCTAGGACCAGGTGGGGAAGTTGAGGAGCCTAGGTTCTCCACTCCCTCCAGGCATTCTGTTCACTCTCTCATGTAGCAGGTCCTGTATGATTCAAATAAGAATGCTCCCCCATTGCTCCCTCCACAAGGCTGACTCCTGCAATCCCAGAAAAGGAACAGATGACAGCTTTTGATGCAGAACGCATCTGTTCCATGGTGGCTCTCTTCCCTGGCAGAAAACCTCCACTGGAATTTTTGGACCCTCTTGCTCCTAGGAAGGTAAGGTATGACAAACCTAGACAGCATATTAAAAAGCAGAGACATCACTTTGCCAACAAGGTCTGTATAGTCAAAGCTCTGGTTTTTCCAGTAGTCATGTATGGATGTGATAGTTGGACTGTGAAGAAGGCTGAACACTGGAGAATTGATGCTTTCAAACTCTAGTGCTGAAGAAGACTCTTGAGAGTCTCTTGGACTGCAAGGAAATCCAACCACTCAATCCTGAAGGAAGTCAGCCTTAAATATTCAACCCTTCTATTTCATTGGAAGGACTGCTGCTGAAGCTGAAGCTCCAATACTTTGGCCACCTGATGTGAAGACCTGACTCATTGGAAAAGACCTTCATGCTGGGAAAGATTGAAGGCAAAAGGAGAAGGGAATGGCAGAGGGTGAGATGGTTAGATAGCAGCACTGACTCAATGGACATGAGTTTGAGCTAACTCCAGGGGATAGTGAACAGGGAAGCCTGTTGTGCTGCAGTCCATAGGGTCGCAAATGGTCAGACGTGAATTAGCCAGTAAACAACAACAAAGACACAAGTCCCCTCCCTCCTGGGCCTCCTTTGCATGCCCCCCATCCCACCCTCTGGGTCATCACAGAGCACCGAGCTGAGCCCCTGTGCTCAGCAGGCTCCCACTAGCTATCTATTTTCCACACAGTAGTGTGTATATGACAGTGCTATTCTCCTAATTGCTCCACCATCCCCTTACCCATGTCTGCATGTTCATTCTCTACATCTGTGTCTCTGTTCCAGCCCTGCAAAAGGTTCTTCTGTATCATCTTTCTAGATTCCATATACATGTATTAGTATGCAATATTTGCTTTGCTCTTTCTGACTTACTTCACTCTGTGTGATGGACTCCAGGCCCATCCACATCACTATAAATGACCTAATTGTGTTCCTTTTTATGGCTGAGTAATATTCCACTGTGTATATGTACATCTTCATCCGTTCATCTGTCAATGGACATTTATGTTGCATCTGTGCCTAGCTGTTGTAAATAGTGCTTCAGTGAACTTTGGGGGTACATGTGTCTTTTTGAATTGTGGTTTTCTCAGGATTTATGCCCAAAATGACCCAGATATAGCTTTCAACCATAATTCTGCCTCTTGCTGTGTGTGTAAGCTTGGACAAGTCAGTCAATTCCCCTGTGCCTTCACTTTCCCAAACAAATCTTAAGAGCAGTGCTTATAGGAGTGTCTGCCATTTAAATTAGATTGGGTAGGAAGTATTCCGGAGAAGGCAATGGCACCCCACTCCAGTACTCTTGCCTGGAAAATCCCATGGACGGAGGAGCCTGGTAGGCTGCAGTCCATGGGGTTGCTAAGAGTCGGACGTGACTGAGTGACTTCACTTTCTGTTTTCACTTTCATGCATTGGAGAAGGAAATGGCAACACACTCCAGTGTTCTTGCCTGAAGAATCCCAGGGACAGGGAGGCCTGGTGGGCTGCCGTCTATGGGGTCACACAGAGTCGGACACGACTGAAGTAACTTAGCATAGCATAGCATAGGAAGTATTCAGCACACTTCGTGGCACATAGCACTCAATATTAGTTATTATTGTTCCTATCTCTGTCCTATTTCTTTCCCCTATTGTATGGTTTTGATCTGCTTGCACAATAATAACTGCTTTTCATTTTTTAAACTTCTGTAATTCTTACATTTTTCTTCTAGCTGTTAGTTACCTTTTTACTTCATCTTGAACATTTTGAGCCTTCTTGAATAGACAGACAACCTTTAAGTATAATTTTTGAAAGTTTTCTCCACAGGCAGCCAACCTAAGAGGGAAATTTTTCTATTGTTTAGAAGAAAGGCAAGTTTATTGCTTTTTGTATATACAGCACTAACCCATATCCCAGCAGTGTGAGTCCTGTGCAGAGCCTTAAGTGTCTCTGTTTTTCATGAAACAGAGCAGACGGCCCTTACTATGCAAAGTGGAAGGACAGAGTGATGCTCTTGTTCAGTCACTAAGTCGTGTTTGACTCTCGTGACCCTATGGAGTGCAGTCTACCAGGATCCTCTGTCCATGGGGTTTCCCGGGCAAGAATACCTGAGTGGGTTGCCATTTCCTTCTCCAGGGGATCTTCCCGACCCAGGAACCAAACCCAGGTCTCCTGTGTTGCAGGCAGATTCTTTACTGTCCAAGCCACCAGGGAAACCCAAGAGGTGAGCCAAAAGACTTAAAAATAAACTTAATTTTTCATATTAATAATGAATATCTAAATGCATTGACCCAAGGAAAGTTTGTATCAGGCTGGGCAACTAGCATTTCACACCGTTGACTGACATCTGGTTTTTGGAATAAACCTGGAGACTTGCAAGCTATGGCTGACTAGAGGGCAGATGCTTATCTGTTTCTTTCTTCCTTCTCGAGCAACACCTCACATGGGGCCGGGCTGTGGAGCGGATTAAATTCAGGGATGGGTACAGATTCCCGTCACCCTGCAGCTTGCATTCCTTTGAGCCCGGTGATCAAGAGCTGAAAGAAGATGTCTCAGTGGGCAACAGCGTGATCAGCCTCCCTGCGTGGGACCACGGTCTTAGACACTGGCTCTGTCTTCTCGGGCGCCACAACCATCTTCTTTGTAAGACTGTCTGTGAACATCATTAACGTGCCATTGACTTCCTCCGAGTACATTAATGGGGACCACACAATGTTGAGTCACAGTTTGAAAGGGTGTTTGTCATCACAGTGTGACAGCTCCCTGCTCCCCGACACTCTAGTGTTTACGATTCCTCTTCCTCCGCCTCCTTCCCTGGGCTAGTCCATCCTGTAGCAGTGATTACATCCAAGGCAATTCTGATCAATAGTTTTGCTTGCTTCAAAATGAGACGAGTTCAGTGTTTTAGCAGCTGGTGAGAGGTGTTCTCAAAATGTGGCACATTTTGTACCCCATGCCGTTGATTGAAGAATTTTTTAGGTGGGGAAAAACATTTTCTTGGCTTAATGTTTAAAATTCATAGTATGGTGTCTCTTCCTTACAGACTCTAGCTTATGAATTCAGGAATCCTGGGTGTTGTAGCAGCTGCCCATCATTAAGATGCTTGACTGCCTGTGACATAAAAGATGGAAGAGCAGAAACCCCTTGGACGATATTCATCCTTATGTATGGACGTGAAAAAGGTCTACTTGAAGAAATATTTTCTTTCTTAATGATGATATCTGGCTCAGCTTGGGACACTATTTCTTTCTCTCTCATACCTTTCTTTCCCGAATCCTGGGCTTTACACATTTTTATATCTTGCTGTGACTCAAGAAGACCTTTGCTTCTCTGTTTTGTTTTGTTTTGTTTTCCCCCTCTTACATACCCTTCTGACCTGGATGACTTTTGACTGGTTAGAGGAAGGCACTCTGGGGGAAAATCTATAGGATTATGTGAAACATTTTCCCTGAAGTTCATGCTGAGGCCATCTCAGAAGAAGTTAGGGTCTCTGTTTAAGCACTCTCTGTAAGATAAGTTTTTGGAAATGTTATAGCAGGGCCTTTCCTGGGAGGAGGAGTATCTATGCAAGACACTCGGCATGGGAAAAGTGAGAGCAATAGGAAGGCAAGAGATAAAGGTCACTGGGGGCATTTGGGACCCAAAGAAACACGGAACACTTTCCTCTTAAGCTTAAAAGGTATCAATGAGAGGGATCATGAAAAGTACCATGACTGTGATCTCTCACCTTGCTAGGCGTAAACCTGTATAGGAGATGCTTTGCTGAGTGTTGTTTATCTCTGCATTTCAAGCATTCAGATCAGATCAGATCAGTTGCTCAGTCGTGTCCAACTCTTTGTGACCCCATGAACTGCAGCATGCCAGGCCTCCCTGTCCATCACCAACTCCCGGAGGTCACTCAACTCACATCCATCGAGTCAGTGATGCCATCCAGCCATCTCAGCTTCTGTCGTCCCCTTCTCCTGCCCCCGATCCCTCCCAGCATCAGAGTCTTCTCCAGTGATCTTCGCATGAGGTGGCCAAAATACTGGAGTTTCAGCTTTAGCATCATTCCTTCCAAAGAAATCCCAGGGCTGATCTCCTTCAGAATGGACTCGTTGGATCTCCTTGCAGTCCAAGGGACTCTCAAGAGTCTTCTCCAACACCACAGTTCAAAAGCATCCATTCTTCGGCACTCAGCCTTCTTCACAGTCCAGCTCTCACATCCATACATGACCACAGGAAAGACCATAGCCTTGACTAGGTGAACCTTTGTTGGCAAAGTAATGTCTCTGCTTTTGAATATGCTATCTAGGTTGGTCATAACTTTCCTTCCAAGGAGTAAGCGTCTTTTAATTTCATGGCTGCAGTCACCATCTGCAGTGATTTTGGAGCCCAGAAAAAGAAAGTCTGACACTGTTTCCACTGTTTCTCCATCTATTTCCCATGTAGTGATGGGACCAGATGCCATGATCTTCGTTTTCTGAATGTTGAGCTTTAAGCCAACCTTTTCACTCTCCACTTTCACTTTCATCAAGAGGCTTTTTAGCCCCTCTTCACTTTCTGCCATAAGAGTGGTGTCATCTGCATATCTGAAGTTATTGATATTTCTCCCAGCAATCTTGATTCCAACTTGTGTTTCTTCCAGTCCAGCATTTCTCATGATGTACTCTGCATAGAAGTTAAATAAACATGGTGACAATATACAGCCTTGACGTACTCCTTTTCCTATTTGGAACCAGTCTGTTGTTCCATGACCAGTTCTAACTGTTGCTTCCTGACCTGCATACAGATTTCTCAAGAGGCAGATCAGGTGGTCTGGTATTCTCATCTCTTTCAGAATTTTCCACAGTTTATTGTGATCTACACAGTCAAAGGCTTTGGCATAGTCCATAAAGCAGAAATAGATGTTTTTCTGGAACTCTCTTGCTGTTTCCATGATCCAGCGGATGTTGGCAATTTGATCTCTGGTCCCTCTGCCTTTTCTAAAACCAGCTAGAACATCAGGAAGTTCACAGTTCACATATTGCTGAAGCCTGGCTTGGAGAATTTTGAGCATTACTTTACTAGCGTGTGAGATGAGTGCAATTGTGCGGTAGTTTGAGCACTATTTGGCATTGCCTTTCTTTGGGATTGGGATGAAAACTGACCTTTTCCAATCTTGTGGCCACTGCTGAGTTTTCCAGATTTGCTGGCATATTGAGTGTAGCACTTTCACAGAATCATCTTTCAGGATTTGGAATAGCTCCACTGGAATTCCATCACCTCCACTAGCTTTGTTCGTAGTGATGCTTTCTAAGGCCCACTTGACTTCACATTCCAGGATGTCTGGCTCTAGGTCAGTGATCACACCATCATGATTATCTGGGTCGTGAAGCTCTTTTTTGTACAGTTCTTCTGTGTATTCTTGTCACCTCTTCTTAATATCTCCTGCTTCTGTTAGGTCCATACCATTTCTGTCCTTTATCGAGCCCATCTTTGCATGAAATGTTCCTTTGGTATCTCTGATTTTCTTGAAGAGATCCCTAGTCTTTCCCATTCTGTTGTTTTCCTCTATTTCTTTGCATTGATTGCTGAAGAAGGCTTTCTTATCTCTTCTTGCTATTCTTTGGAACTCTGCATTCAGATGTTTATATCTTTCTTTTTCTCCTTTGCTTTTCGCTTCTCTTCTTTTCATAGCTATTTGTAAGGCCTCCCCAGACAGCCATTTTGCTTTTTTGCATTTCTTTTCCATGGGGATGGTCTTGATCCCTGTCTCCTGTACAATGTCACGAACCTCATTCCATAGTTCATCAGGCACTCTATCTATCAGATCTAGGCCCTTAAATCTATTTCTCACTTCCACTGTATAATCATAAGGGATTTGATTTAGGTCATACCTGAATGGTCTAGTGGTTTTCCCTACTTTCTTCAATTTAAGTCTGAATTTGGCAATAAGGAGTTCAAGGTCTGAGCCACAGTCAGCTCCTGGTCTTATTTTTGCTGACTGTATAGAGCTTCTCCATCTTTGGCTGCAAAGAATATAATCGATCTGATTTTGGTGTTGACCATCTGGTGATGTCCATGTATAGAGTCTTCTTTTTTGTTGTTGGAAGAGGGTATTTGCTATGACCAGTGCATTTTCTTGGCAAAACTCTGTTAGTCTTTGCCCTGCTTCATTCCGTGTTCCAAGGCCAAATTTGCCTGTTACTCCAGGTGTTTCTTGACTTCCTACTTTTGCATTCCAGTCCCCTATAATGAAAAGGACATCTTTTTTGGGTGTTAGTTCTAAAAGGTCTTGTAGGTCTTCATATAACCGTTCAACTTCAGCTTCTCCAGCGTTACTGGTTGGGGCATAGACTTGGATTACTGTGACATTGAATGGTTTGCCTTGGAAACGAACAGAGATCATTCTGTCGTTTTTGAGATTGCATCCAAGCACTGCACTTCGGACTCTTTTGTTGACCATGATGGCCACTCCATTTCTTCTGAGGGATTCCTGCCCGTCAGATGACCATTTCAAGCATTAGTAAAGTATTTAAAGCATAGTTGCCCAGTGACTGCCAGGCTGCTCACTCAGAGAGCAGTGAGTCCTACTTAAAGTTGGCATCCACTTTATGGTCCTTCGACTCCACTTTGAGGGAAGAGGGGTACTTCTGGGCCCCATTACATAAATGGGGACAAGAAATTTACTCAAGAGCATTGAATGGATTCAAATCAAGAATGTCTAAACAGCAGTGGAAGAGTCTTGCCCCATGACCCATCCGAAAAACACTAGGAAAATATTTGTATCCAAAGTATTTCTCAGTTTCAATGTGCAGTTTAGGTAAATTGGTGTTCTAGAAAGGTCTGTAATTTAACATTCCATAGAAATTTGTACATGTAAATTTAACTGTCTCGTTATCACC
Organism: Tragelaphus eurycerus; assembly: GCA_935064755.1. Lineage (NCBI taxonomy): Eukaryota > Metazoa > Chordata > Mammalia > Artiodactyla > Bovidae > Tragelaphus > Tragelaphus eurycerus. Next base: position 5,545,654 of record CAKXYN010000101.1, read on the forward strand.
AATTATAATGACTATTCATATTATGTGTGTGTTTTTGTTTTTGTTTTGCTTCAAATCATGTTGTTTCAAATGCCCTTGTCATTAGCTTTGTGGTTCCCTATAAGAGATTTGATGCATTTGAGGACCATAAAACCTACAGTTTCACTCACTTCATGTCAATCCTGTACTAACTGTGTGCCTTTGAAAGTGTTCAGAACCTGTTTCCTCATTTGTAAAATAGAGAATGTGATACTAATCTCTCAAAAGTTATAGTGAGAAAATATAATGAACTAAAGTAATAACATGCTAAATGACACCAGGCACACAGAATTAGTAGTAGAAGGTACCCAATGTTGATATCATTATTATTAAGCTTGATCTAATTTAAAATCAGCTATCTTTGCCCCATAGCATTATTTGCACATATCTACTTTGAAGATTATTAATTAAGGTTTATTTTTTACAGGAGATGTGGAAAGGGGTGATTAAACATAGGTTATTCAGTTTAAACTAAATGAATTTTTTTTTTTTTTTACAAGCTGACCATCTGTCAGGGAAGTGGCAGAAGGCATTCCAATAGGACTGAGTTGAATTAAATTAGGAGATAAAAGTAGTAATAATGGCTTTCTTCCAAATGATGTCTCGAAATCTGTCCACTTTTTCCTAGCCCCACTGTCACTACCTTGATCCAAGCTACCCACATCTGGACCACTAACCTCCTAACCAGTCTGCCTGTTCCATGGTCCCCTGAACCAATTTTTGTATAATCATCAGAGCAGTCATTTGAATATTCAAATCAGGTCACTTCACCACATCCCTTCCACCCTCCTGGCCATGAATAAAAGCTGAGATAAAATAAAAATGGATAAACTTGGCCTGCTGTCTCAACATGATTTGGCCTCTTGTTTTTCTCTCCAACTCTTCTCTCTCCAGCTCCCCCTTCCTAGGCTCTAACCATAGTCACCCCCATGCTGTGTCTAGTCCTGGAAACATGTGCTCTTTCTTCTGCTCCAGGGTGCTTCCTGCCGCAGTCCCCTGCAAGGTCCGCTCCTGCATTAAGTTTTAGCTTACACTTGGCATTGAGGCATTCTCTACCCTCCAATAACTCTCCACCACCCTGAAGATCTCATTGCATTCTCTTTTTTTCCTGCATTATTCCCATTCCAGTTTATGACTGCAGATTTGTTATTGTGCTTTCTCATTAAATTGCTTACCACTCTATCCCTGGGACCCATCAGAGTGGCTTGAACAAAAGGGCTTTTGCTGTGTGTTACACCAGTTGAAACTCACAGCATGTTTGCAAGGAAGGTGTGGGCCAGACTGTCTCAAATGTATAGGTGAGATATATAGTCTAAAGCTCAACATGATAAAGGCTTAGAAGTGGAAAAATCGGGTCTGAATCTCAAACTTCTGATGCCCAAACAAGGGCTCTTTCAGCTTGAATACTGTGCATTCCTGACACCGTCTGTTATGGTCTATGTCGTAATTGACTTCTGTTGGTCAAGGTTGGGCCATCTTTCATAAAGCACTTGAACAGGCATTCTCACTGCATACGTATCATCTGCCAAACATTGTCCTAGTTATAGCCCAAACCCTTTCTCATCTCATCTATTCAAGGATCCTGTAAAGTAGGCACTTTTCTGGGCTGCCTTAACAGCTACCTTAGCACTATACAAATTTATTAGATCACCGTTCTGGAGGCATGAAGCTTACAGTCAGGGTTTGGCAGGTCCGTGCTCCCTCTGAAACGTGTAAGGGCTTTTCTCCTTGCTTCTAAGTAGCTTCTGACGGTGTGTCAACAATCTTTGGCATTTCTTGGCTTACAAGTGTATCACTCCTATCTCTGCCTCCATCATCACTCGTTATTCCTGTATGCCTTCATATCACCTTCCCCTCATTTGTGTTTTTGTCTGTATGTCCAAATTTCCCCCTGTCTACAAGGAGAGCTGTCATTAGATTAGGGTCCACCCTAATTAATGATCTTGTTTCACTTAAATACATCTGCAACGACTGTTTGCAAATAAGGTCACGTTCACGGATACAGAGGATTAGAAGTTTAATGTACTGTTTGTCAGGGAACACAATTCAACTCATGCCCTTTTCATAGAGAGCCGTAAGCTCTCTAAGGTACCCAAGGTTCCATAGCTTGCAAGGTATTGCAAGGTCAAATATAGATCAGCACTCACAAGTCCATGCTTGGTTTTTGGACCAGATGGGCAGATTTCAAGCCCTAAAATCAAAGCTTGGTCAAATGGACTCAACGCCTTTGAGCTTGGTGGAGAGTGGCAGAACTTGGAAGTGTCAGCATCTGTGTTTAATACCTAGGGTGTCTGCCTGCTAAGTCGCTTCAGTCGTGTCCAGCTCTTTGCCACCCCATGGACTGTAGCCCGCCAGACTCCTCTGTCCATGGGATTCTTTAGGCAAGAATACTGAAGTGGGTTGCCTTGCACTCCTCCAGGGGATCTTCCCGACCCAGGGATGGAACCCAGGTCTCTTATGTCTCCTGCATTGGCAGGAGTATTCTTTATCACTAGCGCCCCCTGGGAAGCCCAGCTCTGCATGCAAAAGCAGAAATTATTCCTCCTGTGCCCTACACTACTGCATTTAGAATAAAGTATCTGATACTCCTTTAAAGGGAGACAAGCCATCCTTCATTTAAATTGGTGGGGGAAAATTCGTTATGAAGGATTCTTTCTTGCGAAGAATTCCCTAAAGTTGGATGAAGTATCTGCATTGCTTTCACTCTCTTCTCTTCCTAGGAATCATTACCAGCCCTGGCTGGTGATTTATAATCGCATCCCTAACAAATTCCACTGTTGGTAATGACTACTTATTTTTCTATACAAATGGTTTTTGCTCTCCTTCCTGAGGACAATTAACTAAAGGAACTGGTCATAAATTACTGATGATGATCAGTTTGTCAGAGATGATTGTCTAATGGTGCCATCTTCCATAGTAATTAGATAAAGTATCTTTAATTGCTGATAACAACAGACCAATTGTAGTAATTTTTTCTCTCTTTTTTTGTGGCGATATAAATATCTCCACATAAGAAATCTTCCTGGAAGTCAGGCAGAATAACACTTTCTCTTTCCTTCTCTTATGCATGTATTAGTCACTCAGTCATGTCCGATTCTTAGGCCCTATGGACTGTAGCCCTCCAGGCTCCTCTGTCCATGGGTTTCTCTAGGTAAGAATACTGGAGTGGGTTTCCAGTCCCTTCTCCAGGGGATTTTCCCTACCCACGAATCGAGCCCAGGTCTCCTGCGTTGCAGAGAGATTCTTTACCATTTGAGTCACCAGGGAAGCCCCCTTTCTTCTCTTGAAGGAAGAGCAGAGGAAGAAACACTCATTGTTTATGGGTTTCCAGAAATATAATAAATGTGACAGCTTGTCAAGGTTTCCAATAAGAAGACTGAGCTTTCTAAAGCAGAGATCAGAGAAGAACTACTCTTGGACACATTTCTTTTAGGCAGGAAGCAGGAGTCCTTCCTGGTCATGTTTGATTGTCCCCCCACCTCCCTGAGGATCACGTCTCTCATATTTGCATCTAAACTTGGCCTTGAAATGTGAGTCCTTTGAACTCTGGAAAGAGATGGCATCTAAATCACAGGGTTTCTCACAGCTGGGATGCTTATTAAACCCCAGACTATTTCTGTGTGTCAGCCTGTGGTGGGCCCTTAGCTGGGATGAGAACAGGACAGCTACCTTAACACACATGGATGGGAAGGTCTCTTTCTCTCCAGGTTTTATTATCTTATGGTCCCATCACTTCATAGCAAACAGATGGGGGGAAAAAGGGAAATAGTGACAGACTTTATTTTCTTGGGCTCCAAAATCACGGTGGATGGTAACTGTAGCCATGAAATTAAAAGATGATTGCTTTTTGGCAGAAAAGCTGTGGCAAACCTAGACAGTATATTAAAAAGCAGAGACATCACCTTGAAAAAGGTCTGTATAGTCGAAGCTATGGTTTTACCAGTAATTGTGCATGGATATGAGAGTTGAACTGTTAAGAAGGCTGAGTGCCAAAGAATTGATGCTTTTGAACTGTAGTGCTGGAGAAGACTCTTGAGTGTCTCTTGGACAGCAAGGAGATCAAACCAGTCAATGCTAAAGGAAATAAACCTAGAATATTCATTGGAAGGACTGTTGCTGAAGCTGAAGCTCCAATCATTTGCCCAACTCGTTGGAAAAGACGCTGATGCTGGAAAAGATTGAGAGCAAGAGAAGAAAGGGGTGACAGAAGATGTGATGGTTGGATGGTATGACTGACTCAATGGATGTGAGTTTGAGCAAACTCCAGGAGATGGTGAAGGACAGAGAAGCCTTGCATGCTGCAGTCCATGGGATGGCAAAGAGTTGTACACAACATAGTGATTGAACAACAATAAATTTTATGGATAACTTCAGTGGAACTATTCATTGGTGTGGAAATTGCAAGGACCTTTGTTAACATCCTGTAAAGAATATACATATTTTTCATACTGAAGGGTGGCTTATATTTAATCCAGTGTGATGTGTCACTTTGCCAACATGCTTCTAACATAGTCAGTCTCTGGGTATTGCATTACTTTATTTACAATCTTTCCATTTCATAGCTATTTTTTGTTCTTTGAGACTTTTTTTTTTATTAGATGGCAGCAACTGTCAAACAGGTACAGGGTCTGAATCATCTTGGCAGTTTAGACAACAGTGCAGTGCTTCAGAGAACAGAGCTAAGGCGTCTAAAGTGAAGTGAATTGAAAGTTGCTCAACTGTGTCTGACTCTTTGTGACCCCCTGGACTATAGCCCGCCAGGTTCCTCTGTCCATGGAATTAATTCTCCAGCCAAGAATCCTGGAATGGGTTGCCATGCCCTCCTCCAGAAGATCTTTCCAACTCAGGGATGGAACCTGGGTCCCCTGCATTGTAGGCAGATTCTTTACTGTCTGAGCCACTAGGGAAGCCCAAAGGTGATCTTCTTACCAAACAAGTGGAGGAAGTGTGCAGCATCTCTTGAAGTTTAGTAATTTTTGTTATGAGAAGGAAACATATAACAGTGCAGAATGAGAATGCATTATGTCACAGGTGGCATAGACTTCCCTGGTGGCTCAGATGGTAAAGCGTCTGCCTGCAATGCAGGAGACCCGGGTTCAATCCCTGGGTTGGGAAGATCTCCTGGAGAAGGAAATGGCAACCCACTCTAGTATTCTTGCCTGGAAAATCCCATGGATGGAGGAGCCTGGTAGGCTATAGTCCATGGGGTCGCAGAGAGTCAGACACGACTGAGCGGCTTCACTTTCATCAGGATTCTTTCAGTGAAAAAAAAAAGTTACCAAAAAAAAAAAAAAAAAAATCAAAGAAGCTTAAGAAAAGAGAAAAACTGGGTCGTGGACCTGGAAAGCACAAAGAGATGGGCTTCAGACATTTGTTGTTATTGTTGTTGTTCAGTCACTCAGTCATGTCCAGCTCTTTGTGATCCCATGAACTGCAGTGCAACAGGCTTCCCTATCCTTCACCATCTCCCAGAGTTTGCTCAAACTTATGTACTTTGAATTGGTGATGCCATCTAAGTATCTCATCCTCTTTCTTCCCCTTCTCCTCTTGACTTCAGTCTTTCCCAGCATCAGGGTCTTTTCCAGTGAGTCAGGTCTTTGCATCAGGTGGCCAAAGTGTTCATGGTTGAGGCTCAAGATTTAATGATGTCACATGGACTCTGCTTCTCTCTTGGATCTGCTTGCTCTTTGGTGTCAGGTTTCCATAGGCTTCAGCCATCTGTGTTCTCTGAAAAGTTAGCATCCTTTGGAGGATACCTCTGAAAATCCCAGGGAAGGCTCTGATTGGCTAATTTGAGTCATGTGCCTGCTCCTGAACAAATCCCTCTGCTATAGGACTGGCTTTTCTGATTGGCTGGTCTTGAGTCTCATCCTTATGAAGTAGAGTAGAAGGGGAGAGGTGTACAGCTCCACCTAAAGTAAGTAGATAAATGTACAATAGAATAGAGGTTTTGTCCCAGATAAGGGATATTGTGTAGATCCGAAAACAAAACAAAAACTTTGAAGAAAGAGAAAAGTGACAGTCGCAGGAGTTCCCTGGTGGGCAGTGGTTAGGGCTCAGTGCTTTCACTGCCATGGGCACAGGCTCATTCCCTGGTTGGGGAACTAAGATCCTGCAAGCTGTGTGGCGTGGCCGAGGACATAAAAAGGAAGACGTAACCATTCAAGTCCACCTGAGAAGTCTCAATGTCTGAATGTAAAACATGGCTCTCAAGGGCTCCGAAACTAAACACTTTTCTCTTCTTCCTGCCTGAAATCCCTGTTCTATCGCCTACTCCACTTGCATTTCTGACCATTCTTCAAAATGTTAGCTTTGGACACAGTCGTGTCCCACTCTTTGCGACCCCAAGGACTGTCGCCCACCAGACTCCTCTGTATATAGGAATTCCCAGGCAAGAATACTGGAGTGAGTTCCCATTTCTTCCTTCAGGGAATCTTCCCATCCCAGGGATTGAATTTGCATCTCCTGTGTCTCCCACATGGTCAGGCAAATTCTTTACCACTTGTGCCATCTGCAGCGTCCAATAAAACAGAGCATGTCTAAGAAAATCATCTGTTTTATACTAAACATAGCAAAACATATGATATGCTATTAGGTAACGTATATTGAACTCTTTTTTCAATTAAAAATAAAAATGATTTGTTTATCTAGAGAAAAAGCATCAACTGCCCCCTTGTTTCCTGAGGGTTGGCTTTTATTGTTATTTATTTTGACAGTTCGGTGGCAGTGACTTACAGTCTCGGTGAGAGGCTCGCTCTGTAATCCTGTGGAATGTCCCTGGGTAACGAGATGTGCACACTGGTCTTGGAAGTCAGTTCTGTTAAATAGGGAGGATTTTATCTGTCTGAATAAATATTTCCAGGGCTCCTCTCACTCTGCAGATTCGAGATGTGCACAGGCAAGAAGGGCCATAGCCATAAATTAATAGTCGCTGTGAAGCCACCGATTTAGAGGTGACAGCGGCTGCTGAGTTGAAACAAAGATTGTAAAGTGCAGGCAGAGGTGGCAAATACCAAGAATAATATGTGGAGTGGATAGGAGCATTTTGTGAACGTGTTTCAAGTGAGGATAGGAAAAAGAATCTTTGCTCTTTGGAGATAGGTTAACTAATTGATATTGGCAAGATGGGAAAGGCAGAGCTACTTGGTAGGATCTGGTGCCACATACGTCAATTCATGTAGGCACATGAACCTCAAACCCAGCACCCAAATCCGGTGTGTCCTTCAAGTCTTAGCTCAAAGGCTGTGCATGCTTAGTCACTCCGTCATGCCCAACTCTTTGTAACCCCATGGACTGTAGCCCACCAGGCTCCTTTTCCATGGAGATTCTCCAGGCAAGAATACTGGAGTCGGTTGCCATGCCCTCTCCCAGGGGCTCTTCTCAACCTGGGGATCTAACCCAGGTCTCCCGCATTGCAGGCAGATTCTTTACCATCTGTGCCACCAGGGAAGCCCATGAATACTGGGGTGGGTAGCCTATCCCTTCTCCAGGGGATCTTCCAGTCCCAGGATTCAAACTGTGGCCTCCTGCCTTGCAGGATGCTAAGTCCTTCTTGTTTTGGGTTACTCATCATTATGCCACTCACAGGTTGCCATGGAAGTGATAGTTGAAATTGTGAGAGTGGATGACATCCCCAAAGAAAGGATGATAGGGGAAAAAAAAAGAAAGAAAAGCTTGCCTTAAGGAAGGACCACTTGAATGAGTGGTTGGAAGATGAGAGGCTAGAAGGGCTTCAAGAAGGTGAGCAGGGTGGTGTCAAGTGAAGCTGGCCAGGACAGTGTCACGGAAGGCTGAGAGAATTTCACAGAGAGAGCAGCTGTAGGGGGTGTCAAGTTCCGTAATGAATTGGTGGATTAATAAGAGTCCTTGGACTTACATTCCAGGAAATCTATTTTATACATTTTATACAATTCTGTACCTAAATCATTCCTAATAATTAAGTGTGAGTTCCCTGAGAGCTGGTTCCAGGTTTTATTCATTTCTGGATCTTCTGGTCTGGCAGACATATTAGGGAACAAAAAGAAAAAATGTGTTTGGAAAATCGGAGTAGATGAATGAGTGGATAAATGAGTGCTGACCTTAATACAGCAGTTTACGTCTGGGTGAAATGAAACTTGTGAAGTGCTAAAGACCAGGTTAGTTAGCGGGACGATGGGCCCCAAGAAACCATTCTAGTTCTGTGGAAACTGTACTGCAATAGCCTGCCCTCAGTTCCCTTCTGAGGAAGGACCAAGTGAGAAGGAAGCAGAGCAGGAAGGCACAAGGGCAGTGATCGGATTTCCATTCACTTGCTGCTGCTGCTGCTAAGTCGCTTCAGTCATGTCCGACTCTGTGTGACCCCATAGACGGCAGCCCACCAGGCTCCCCTATCCCTGGGATTTTCCAGGTAAGAACACTGGAGTGGGTTGCCATTTCCTTCTCCGATGCATGAAAGTGAAAAGTGAAAGTGAAGCCACTCAGTCGTTTCCCACTTTGTGCGACCCCATGGATTGCAGCCTTCCAGACTCCTCCATCCATGAGATTTTCCAGGCAAGAGTACTGGAGTGGGTTGCCATTGCCTTCTCCGTCCGTTCACTTAACCTGATGTTTTTAAGGTTCTGATCCCATTCGTATGAAGTGTCCAGACGAGGCAAATTTATGGAGACAGAAAGTAGATTTGTGGTTGCCTTGGGCTGGGCAGAAGGACAGTGATGAGGAGTGACTGCAGGTCTACAGGGGTTTCTTTCTGGGGTGATAGACGTGTTTTCAGATGACATCGTGGTGGGACTCGCAGGGCTGAGTATGCTTAAAATGAATTGTTCACTTTTAACAGGTGAATTTTAGGGTGTAGGAATCATATCTCAAGGAAGCTGCTGCCTACAATCAAAAGCTATTAGCTTCTTAATGAGAGAAATCCAAATTAAAAGCTGTGACCGAATGGGCTTGCTGATACTCTCCTGATGTGTTCAGACTTACCCATCAGTCACTGATGGAGGAAACACCTGCAGCTTCCTTCTTCCTCCACCCCTTCTTTCTCTCCCCCATTGTCTGCACACTCCTGAGCCTGATTACTAAGAAAGAGGACAAGAAGGCACCCTTTTTATCAGCTGGGTAATGTGAAAGATGGCTCAGGAGATTGAACTGAGCATGCGTGGTCCTTTCCCCAAAGTAACCAATCAGATAAACCATTCCTTCTTAGGAATGGAGGAGTGAGAAGATGGGGACTCTGGAACCATGCCTGAGAGGACTTCTCCACGTGGGAAGATAGGGCATGGGAGGACATGTACCACCCTTCACCTCACACCCTTATGTCTATTAATGACCTCCAGAGTAGCAAACGATTTGTTTGTTAGCGATTTTAAAAATGACGAGTTTTTGTAAGATTTGAGCCCAGAGAAGGCACCCTAGGGAGCAGACTCTTAGTGAAGAAGATAGAGTCGATCAAGGCCAATGTCATTAAACTTCACCACTGCTCCAGTGATTTCTGGCCCTTTGCTGTGCAGAGGACACTCGCCCTGGCTCTAAACTATAAGAATCTTCTCTTGATTTGCGTGGCTCAGTGCAGCTTCTGAGAGCTTTCCTAGATCTATCCTCTCATGATAATATGAAGAGGGCCAGGCTGTAATTTTTACCTTCTCCAGAAGTCCATTTATTATGATTATTTCTGTCTCATCAAAGATACTCTTTTAAAATCTGGAGTTCCTGAGGACGAGAGAATGTTTTCATCACTGCATATTGACTGAGATCCAATTATACGAAAGGTTTCTCTCGAATTAATTTGCTTTTACCCAAAACCTGATTGGTTGCACATGATCAATAGTTACAAAAACCATTAATAACAAAGGTGGTGCGGTAAAGGCAAGATGTATGCTATGAAGTATGGCCTCTGACTGTATGAAGGGAAGAAGTCGAATTCTTCATGTATTGAAGGCTATCACCCCCTCTGAGTGTCTGTACATCTGTGTGTGTGTGTGTGTGTGTGTGTGTGTGTGTGTGTGTTGCATAGACACTTGTGTGAATTTACCTTGACATTTAACAGATTTCACCACTCAAGACGTTTCATCACTTCTAGAAGCAAATGTCTAGCCCACTGCCTGGTTCTTAGTAGATCCAGCCTATACTTTACATATAGGCTAACTACAGGCTTGGAGTCATAGAGATTCAGAACATAGGAGAGTCGACTTTATTAATTCAGGTATTACCAGATGAAAGGCCTCGTCATTGAAACCAGCTACATTTTTGTCCTGGTAATATCATTCTTTCTTTGAGGCATTAGAGACTTTGGAGAACAGCACAGCTTCCCATGGCCTGCAGAATAATAATTTAAATCTTTTATCCCTCCCGAACTCAGGACATTTAATTTATCGTGATTCATGAAAGACCAGTAATAAACCCTGTCTTTATTTAAACATGGGCAGCAGTGAGTTCCCTTTGTAAGAATCCGGTGCTCTTTATCAGCGCTTCGCTATCTACTTATCATGGATCCTGCGTGTGTACAAAAAGCCATCTTCGTCAGTCAGGGGGAGATTTTATTAACTAAAGGTTCATTTGTTCTTCAAGTGACACTATCTCTTTGGAATTACCAGATGTTGTTCAAACTGTGCTGCCTCGCCTTTTATTCTGATGATGGCAAATGTTGAATGTGGTGAATAAATATTGAGCCCTGTCCTCGGTCATCTTAAATAAATGTGATAAAATGAAAGCATGCGGCTGCCGAGGTCTCATTTGTTCCCAGGAAGTCCGCAGCATGTTGAGGCACGTGGACAATGAAAGGCAAATCAGCCATGTGCTGGTGTTCTGTTATGAGATGTTCTTGTCATTTTCCAGATCCCATTTTAGATTTCTATTCAGGGAGCGAGAAGGTGGCATGGACTTAAAGGTTGATATGGTTCTATTGCAGAATTGTGTTTAGTTAAAATTGCACAGTGTAGACAACTCTGTATATTGTGGTGGTCTTCCCGAGGACTTTGCATGCAAAAAAAAAAAAAAAAAAAAAGTGGTCAAAAATAAGTTAGTGGGAGATTTCTTGTGACTTGGGTCCAGAAGAGATGAATACAGGTCTGTATATGGACCTTTCTCAGCTCCCGTGGTTAGACTGATGAGAGTCTTTTGAGGAGGAGCGGACTTCCCAGGTGGCGTGGTAGAAAAGATGACATTTGCCGATGCAGGAGACACTAGAGACATGGGTTTGATTCCTGGGTTGGGAGGATCCCCTGGAGGAGGAAATGGCAACCTGCTCCAGTATTCTTGCCTGGAAAATGCCATGGACAGAGGAGCCTGGCGGGCTACAGTCCATGCAGTCACAAAGAGTCGGACACGACTCAGTGACAGAGTGCACAGGGGAGGTTTCGCTTAACTGGATGATCACAGAGCTGGATTTTGTCACCCATTGTTGAACCACGGATTCAATATTTATAATATAAAAGAAGTGGGAAAGAGCAATCTGTCAAAACAGACATTTTGGAATCACTATGTCCTTCCTTTGTTGCTTGATGTGTGATACCCATGAACAAAGATTAAAAATAGGCTGTAAGGCAGGATCTCTGCTTTCACAGTAGGAGAAAAGCCTATGAATGCTTTGATAATAATTGCTAATAATTATACTCAAATCATATTACATCAAGAAACTGAAATGTGAATGAGACTAGGGCACTAAGACTTCACAATAGCAGGCACAATTTCTCTAATTTATTACACTGTCATCAGTCTTGTGATTTAAAATCCTTCTTCCCAGTCTCCGACAATATAGGGAATTATTGAAAGTTGGCGACCGTCTATTGTTCAGAAATGTTGAAAGAAATGAAGTGTTCCTGGGGATGTTGCTAGAGTCGTGTTGAAAGGGTTGTTAAGTATCACTGATTAATTCCCGTTCTATCTCTGATGAAATGAAGAAGGGTTACATTTTCCTTCTCCTGAGTATCTCATTGCAAACTGCAGCCCAGGAGTTGCATAAGCATCTTCCTTATCCAGTATAAATTGATTTGGTGTGAAAAATCTCCAACGGTTCCATTTCAAGGCACTGTTTTATGTGGTGATGCAGGACAAATGTAGAGCTAAGTAGATTTGTAGACTAATTTATTGGGCATTTTAATATTGTGATTTCCCCACGTTGCTGTGGCAAGTACCTCGCTAATGCTTCCTCGGCCGTGTACTGCTTACGGCATGCCCAACTCATCTTAATTAAATTCCTTCCTGCAACTACCTTATTTTTGCTCATGGGAGACACTGCTGTCACTGTGAAACATTTTCTCGGAAAATTGAGATATATTTTTCATCCACCGAGCATTTTTTTTCTCTCTTTTTTCGTAGCCTCTAAATATTAGTTGCTTAAATTAATATGAAGCTATTAGGTACTGCAAATGAGTACTTTACAAGTCTTTCAAGACATGTCTTCTGCCCGGAGGCCTGGGAAGGGGTTGATAGAGTGGAGACTATGCAGGTATGTTGGGTGGTTCGTGGTGGGTGAAATGAGTTGATGTGACTCATCCCCGCCTGTCATTGTTGGGATACAACCAGAGAAAGCCTTGTGCGACTTGAGAAGAAGAAGAGGGCCTTGCAAAGCTTGCTGTTGCTGGCTCCACCACTAGGAGGATCTCAGGGCCATCTTCACTTTCAGTAAAAGGAGGAGAGTTTTCCCTCAACTGTGTGTTTTCTAGCAATGCAGGAGACACAGGCTCGATCCCTGTGTCAGGAAGAGCCCCTGGAGGAGGAAATGACAACGCACTCCGTATTCTTGCCTGAAAAATTCCATGGACATGTACGTTACCATATGTAAAATAGATGAGCAGTGCAAGTTTGAATGCGTGAAGCAGGGCACCCAAAGCCAGTGCTCTGGGACAACCCAGAGGGATAGAGTGGGGAGGGAGGTGGGAGGGGTGTTCAGGATGGGGGGACACATGTACCTGGTGATGGCAAAAACCGTCCCAATATTGTAATTATCCTCCAATTAACACAAATTAGTTTTAAAAAATCCCATGGATAGAGGAGCCTGGCGGCCTACAGTCCATGGGGCTGCAGAGAGAGTTGGACACGACTGAGATGAACGCATGTGTTTCAGGTGGATTTTCTGTTCGGGAAGCAGGAAACTTCCTGAATTCCATAACCTGAGTCATTGGCTGTGTAGGAAGGATGCCTGGGAATCAGCTGCCTCATTTAGAACTTTGTCGTGACCTTTGAAAGCATGGCCTCCAAATGGACATGTGGCTTTTGGCTTTTGTCCTGGAACGCACAATTGTCATGTCAGTGTCTAGGCACCGTGTGCTTTGCGACCCCAAATGGCTCATTCAACCAAACAAGACACTGAATCCGAGGTGCCTCCATTCACCCTTCTCTTTCTTTGCCTCCCTCTTGCTCTCCCTTTCTCCACCTCTCTCTCTCTCTGTTCTTATATAAAACAGGTGGCAATTAAAAAAGCATGATTTCCATCTATCTATGGCATCTTCATGACCACTAGCTCTTGCCTTATAGCCACACTCCACAGACTGTCTTTTATTCCCCAGACACATCAGGCTTTTTCTGAGCAGGGTGTTGTGCATGTTCTGTTGCCTCTGACCCACCACTATCCTTTGCCAATATACCTTTTACTTCTTATTTCAATGTCAGCTCAAAAAGGCCACTCTTCTTAGAAAGCCCTCCCTGGAATTCCCACCCCACCCCCAACTCCAGCTCGCTGGGGTTGATGACAGTCTACTTGTGTGTTACTTCTCAGCAACTTATACTTTTCCTCTACTCATGTGTAAGTATGTGGGCTTCCCAGGCGACTCAGCAGTAAAGAATCTGCCTGTCAAGCAAGAGACATGGGTTTCTTCCCTAGATTGGGTAGATTCCCCCCGGAGGAAGAAATGGCAGCCTTCTCCAGTATCCTTGCCTAGGGAATGCCTTGATCAGAGGAGCCTGATAGGCTACTGTCCATGGGGTCACAAAAGGGTCAGACATGACTGAGCTACTAAAGAAAACATGCTTATGTATGTGTGTGTGTGTGTGTGTGTGTGTGTGTGTGTGTGTGTGTATATATATATATATACAGATACATATATGTGTTTATGTGTTTATACATACATATACTTGCCTGGAGAATCACATAGACAGAGGATGCTAATGGACTGCAGTCCATAGGGTGACAAAGAGTCGGACAAACTGAAACAACTTATCACATACATGCATTCCAGGCACCTATTATGTGTCAGGCACTCATCTTGGCATTTGGGACCCACTGGGGAAAAAGTAACCAAACTCCACGAAAACTGCATATAATAAATCAGCAAACTGTGTTCAAAGATGACCAGTGCTATGATAAAAAGAAAGAAGAAGAGGATGAGGAGGAACAGAGAGCAAGCGGAAGAGAACAAGTTAAATTTTACATGAGGGGAGGGGAATCAGGGTGAGGCTCACTGTGAAAGTGGTGTTGTTTAGTTGCTAAGTCATGTCCCACTCTTTGCAACTCCATGGACTGTAGCCAGCAAGGCTCCTCTGTCCAGGGGATTTCCAAGACAAGAATGCTGGAGTGGGTAGCCATTTCCTTCTCCAGGGGATCTCCCCGACCCAGGCATGGAACCCACATCTCCTGCATCAGCGGGCACATTCTTTATTGCTGAGCCCCCAGCAAAGCCAGGGACATTTCAGCAAAGACTAGAAGGGAGCGAAAGCATGAGCCATGAGGATGTTTGGGGGAAGAACATCCCAAGCAGAGGAAATAGTGAGAACAGAAAACCTAAATCTTCTCTGTACCCTTGTGTTGAAGGAACAAGTGGACGGAGAGACAGGAGCAGAAGACAGTAGGGAGTGACTTGGGTGGGGGAGAAGCAAGGTACAGAGGGGGTGCCTACCATGACACTTGTAGATGACTTGTAGATAATTAGGGACTTTGGGTTTTATGTTATTAAAATAGGGACTTGATTTACTGGGTTGGCCAAAAGGTTCATTTGCCTCTTCTGATGTTATGGGAAGCCACAAACGAACTTTTTGACCAACCTAGTATATTTCACGGGGAAGGCAATGGCACCCCACCCCAGTACTTTTGCCTGGAAAATCCCATGGACTGAGGATCCTGGTAGGCTCCAGTCCATGGGGGTCACTGAGAGTTGGACACGACTGAGCGACTTCACTTTCACTTTTCACTTTCATGCATTGGAGAAGGAAATGGCAACCCCCTCCAGTGTTCTTGCCTGGAGAATCCCAGGGACGGGGGAGCCTGGTGAGCTTCCGTCTATGGGGTCGCACAGAGTCGGACACGACTGAAGCGACTTAGCAGCAGCAGCAGCAGTATATTTCAAATGGATACTTTGGACTTCTGTATCAAGAATATCTGAGGAACCAGAGATCAAATTGCCAACACCTTTTGAATCATCAAAAAAGCAAGAGAGTTCCAGAAAAACATCTACTTCTGCTTTATTCACTATACCACCAAAGCCTTTGACTGTGTGGATCACAACAGACTGTGGAAAATTCTTCAAGAGATGGGAATACTAGACCACCTGATTTGCCTCCTGAGAAATTGGTATGCAGGTCAAGAAGCAACAGTTAGAACTGGACAGGGAACAATGGGCTTCCCTGGTAGCTCAGATGGTAAAGCATCTGCCTACAATGCAGGAGACCCGGGTTCGATCCCTGGGCCAGGAAGATCCACTGGAGAAGGAAATGGCAACCCACTCCAGTACTCTTGTCTAGAAAATCCCATGGACTGAGGAGCCTGGTAGGCTACAGTCCATGGGGTCGCAAAGAGTTGGACACAACTGAGCGATTTCACTTCACTTCACTTCATGGAACAATAGATAGGTTCCAAACTGGGAAAGGAGTATGTCAAGGCTATATATTGTCACCTTCCTTATTATCATCATGCAAAATTCTGGGCTGAATGAAGCACAAGCTGGAATCAAAATTGCCAGGAGAAATACCAATAACCTCAGATATGCAGATGACAGTACCCTTATGGCAGAAAGCGAAGAACAACTAAAGAGCCTCTTGATGAAAGTGAAAGAGGAGAGTGAAAAAGTTGGCTTAAAGCTCAGTATTCAAAAAACGAAGATCATGGCATCCAGTCCCATCACTTCATGGCAAATAGATGGAGTAACAATTGAAACTTTATTTTTGGGGAGAGACTATTTTGGGGGCTCCAAAATCACTGCAGATGGTGACTGTAGCCATGAAATTAAAAGACACTTGCTCCTTGGAAGAAAAGTTATGACTAACCTAGACAGCATTACTTTGCCAGCAAAGGTCCATCTAGTCAAAGCTATGGTTTTCCCAATAGTCATGTATGGATGTGAGAGTTGAACTATAAAGAAAGCTGAGCACTGAAGAATTGATGCTTTTGAACTGTGGTGTTGGAGATGACTCTTGGGAGTCCTTTGGACTACAAGAAGATCCAGCCAGTCAATCATAAAGGAAATCAGTCCTAAATGTTCATTGGAAGGAATGATGCTAAAGCTGAAACTCCAGTACTTTGGCCACCTGATGCAAAGAACTGACTCATTGGAAAGAGTCTGATTCTGGGAAAGATTGAAGGCAGAAAGAGAAGGCAATGTCAGAGGATGAGATGGTTGGATGGCATCACTGACTCGATGGACATGAGTTTAAGTAAGCTCTGGGAGTTGGCAATGGACAGGGAAGCCTGGTCTGCTACAGTCCATGGGGTTGCGAAGAGTCAGACATGACTGAGCAACTGAACTGAATTGATCAAGAATATATTTTAAGGCTGCTTCCTACAGGTGGTAGGCATAGACTGTAGACTCCAAGAGGAGTAGAGTACTATCTATTTTGCTTTCCAGTGAATCCCCAGAATCAAGCCCTGTGCTTGGTGCATCATTGCCCAATATATACGTAATGTGAAAGAAGAAAAAGAGTACTGGGCACATCAAAATGATGCTGATTGGTGTCCATCCCCTTAAAGCAGCTGACATCAACAGCCAACCTGCATATTTCAAGCTCAAGATTTATTTTTATTCATGCATTTAAAGACTACCTCTTAGCCTCAACCAAAGCCTTCCTTGAGTTTAATTAGCCACCTAATTGA
This sequence comes from Tragelaphus eurycerus, assembly GCA_935064755.1. Lineage (NCBI taxonomy): Eukaryota > Metazoa > Chordata > Mammalia > Artiodactyla > Bovidae > Tragelaphus > Tragelaphus eurycerus. The sequence continues at coordinate 5,562,662 of CAKXYN010000101.1, forward strand.
TGCTATATGCAACTGTTCTTCACCAGTCCTGTTTTAATTTGCATGATATGAACTCTGGTATTTCCAAAAAAGAGATCAGAATCTGGTTTGGAAGGCTTTCCTCCTTAAAATAAACAAGCTTCATGTCCAAGCCAAGGACTGGAAAGTCTCTCTGTGGTCCATCAGGGTAATGATTCATGGGGCAGGATCTGTCCCTGGTAGACCAGACTGCTATCCTCTGCTGGATAAATGATCCATGTTGTCAGAATTACTATGCAATGCATTCCAAAATACATATTTACCTGGTAGCCTATAGCCATTCAACAGAACTGTTACAGTCTAGTAAGTAAATAACACATTTTTCAAAATTAGAATGTGTTCAAAATATGCATTTACCCAATAGGCTGTAACAGTTTTGGAGAAATCTGCCTAGCTTTTAGTCTATCAGGCTGCCTTATGAATGTGAACATTTAATAATGAACATTTATGAACATTTAATAATGTTTCGAATGGGAACATAGTGTAAAAGAAGATTTTAGAGGGGTGAAGGGTTGACATGTCGCACTGACCAATTTTAGAGGGAAAATTTAATTGTAGAATCTCTGGTTATTCTTTTCCTGTTTCTCTCTCTCTTTTTTATTTCCAATTAGAGGATAATTCATTTACAACATTGTGATGGTTTTTGCCATACATCGGCATGCATCGATCATAGGTATACATGTGTGCCCTCCCCTGGAAACCCCTCCCACCTCTGCAACCATGGCCCACCCTGGTTGTCACAGAGCACCTGCTTCGGGCTTCCTGCGTCACAAGGCAAACTCCCGCCTGCTGTAATCCCGCCTATTGGTAAACTATACAGTCATGGGCATGTTTCAGTGCTATTCTCTCAAATTCTTTCTTACCTTGCAAGTTCCTGGAGCCCTCAGCGCTAATGACACCAAAGTGAATGTTTAAATAATTTAATTCTTGGCAACATGATATGGCTTCATAAGTGGTTAATGGATAGACCTGAACACATATAGGAGCCAATGTTCTGGTTGCTAATCTCAAGGCCACCGATGAGTCCCAAAGCTGGATTCTGGTGAATCATTCCATGAGAGTATCAGTTAATGGGTATACATCACTCCAGTCTAGATAAGTTAGACAAATGTGTATCCTATTTACATCAGCTGTTTGGATATCCTGGGCAGGAAAGATTTTTATAGAAAGGGCTGTGAAGCACTGTTTTAAGTGAAGTGAAAGTGGCTTAGTCGTGTCCCACTCTTTGCGACCCCATGGACTATACAGTCCATGGAATTCTCCAGGCCAGAATACTGAAGTAGGTAGCCTTTCCCTTCTCTAGGGGATCTTCCCAACCCAGGGATCAAACCCAGGTCTCCCGCATTGCAGGCGGATTCTTTATCAGCTGAGCCACAAGGGAAGCCCAAAAATACTGGAGTAAGTAGCCTATCCCTTCTCCAGTGGCTCTTCACAACCCAGGAATTGAATAAGGGTCTCCTGCATTGCAGGCAGATTCTTTACCAACTGAGCTATGAGGGAAGCCCTGAGTTTTCCCTGGGATGCTATTAATTTCCATCACAACTGATGTCCATTCTGCTGTTGGCCACAAGAATGAAGAATCGGACGCATAGTGTAAGGTATTTTGTGGATGTGTAAAATCATAGTAAAAAGCTTATGCCTTTGTCACCAGATGACCTTGGGCACTAGCTCTCTGAAACTGGGCAAGTCAGTTCACTTCTTTAAGACTTGATTGCCTTGCCTGGAGACTTCCCCTGTGGTCCAGGGGCTAAGACTCTGTGCTCCCAATGCAGGGGTCCCAGTTTCGATCCCAGGTGAGGGAACCAGATCCCACGTGGCTCAACTAAGACCTGGTGCAACCAAATAAAGAAGTCAAAATAAATATTAAGAAAGGCTTGATTGCCTCACCTGTAAGATGAGCATGACTTTAGTACCTACTCCTTGAGGTGCCCGTGAATGGGACAACACCTACCCGTCTTTCTTCACTGTTCAGAGCATCTACTGAATGTTTCATGAATGTCATCAGCTGTTGTCTGTAATCATCACAAGAGCTCAGCTGTACCTTCCGTCTCAGTGCAGGAGTTAGCAGGAGCAGCAAGGTTAACACAGCCCAGATCTCCACATATTTGGTTTGGAAGGAAATGAAGAGGCCAGGCATGTAACTGGATGTTTCACTAATAGGTTATAAGTGGTTGTGTAAGTTTCTAAACAGCCTGCACGCTGTAATAAATACTTTCAGTTGACAAGTGAGAAAGCAGCCACGGGTCTGGAACTCCTTACTTGGAAAACCATGTGAAACGGACACTTATGAAATGCCCTTTAAAACTCCTTGGAGCTTCATATTCTGCACAGGCAGAGCTCTTTCTTTCTGCTCCTCACCCCACCCCCACGCCACCCCGCCTTTCTATTTGAGAAAATCGCCGCATAAACTCCTGCAGGGCTTGAATCTTTTTTTCCATGGCTATGACTGCTTTGTTGAATAAAAACGTCATGAGGGACTTCCCTGGTGGTCCAGTGGTTAAGACTCCACCTTGCGATGCAGGAGACACGGGTTCCATCCCTGGTCAGAGAACTGAGATCCCACAAGCCGAGAGGCAACCAAGTCTGTGAGCTGCAGCTGCTGCGCCCCCAGGGCCGCAACTAGCACCCAGTGCAGCCAGAAATAAATTAATAGATTTATTTTTTAAAAGACATCGTGAGCAGAGCCCCCCAAACCTGCCCCTGGGTATGTTCTTCTCTGTAATGTACCTTCCATGAGTTTCACCAGCATTTTCATCCTGGGTTTGATGTCATTTACACAATTAAAACAGAGGCTCCAGGAGGACCTGGTCTTTACCTACTGATTCATTTCCCTAAACCCCAGCATAATAGCTCACGCGAAACGGACATTCAAGAGCTTTTTGCATTCTCCTCTTTCTCGACTGACTCTCCGAGTTAGTTCTCTGCAGCCTGTGATTCTATGACTTTCCACGGTCTCTGTGACATGCGTAGGATTTAGAGTCATTGTCTGTTGATATTATTAGTTAGGTTATTAGTTAGAAACAGTTTTATTTTTTTGAGAGCTTACTATCATCCAGACATGATTTTTAGCACCTCACACCATTATCTCCTGCAGTGTTTATAGCAAGACATTTAAATCAATCTTATTATCACCCTCTTTCATTACATAAGAACCTGGGGCTTGGAAAGAATTTCCCCTAGACCAGGTAGCTAGTAAGTCATGGAGCTGCACAAAAAAAAAAAAAAAAAAAAAAAATGTTGGTAAGGGGTGGATATATAAATATATAAAAAGATGTCCTCAATAAACAGATGACAAGAAGGGATTGCTGCTGCTGCTGCTAAGTCGCTTCAGTCGTGTCCGACTCTGTGCGACCCCAGAGACGGCAGCCCACCAGACTTCCCCGCCCCTGGGATTCTCCAGGCAAGAACACTGGAGTGGGTTGCCATTTCCTTCTCCAAAGCATGAAAGTGAAAAGTGAAAGTGAAGTCGTTCAGTCGTGTCCAACTCTTAGCGACCCCATGGACAGCAGCTTACCAGGCTCCTCTGTCCATGGATTTTCCAGGCAAGAGTATTGGAGTGGGGTGCCATTAGATACATTTAAATACCAATATATTTCTAGGAACTAGTCTAGTAATTCTACATACTAACTAGATGTTGGGCTTTCCCAGTGGCAAAGAATTTGCCTGCCAATGCAGGAGATGTGGGTTCTATCCCTGGATCAGGAAGATCCCCCAGAGGAGGAAACCACAGTCCACTCCAGTATTTTTGCCTGGGAAATCCCACAGACAGAGGAGTCTGGTGGGCTATAGTCCATGAGGTCACAAAAGAGTTAGACAGGATTTATCGACGAGCCAACAGCAAGTAGAAGTCACATCAAGGAACTTTCCATAGGTAACTCTTCTTATTGGCGGAATTAAGATCAGATGCAAGATATGCAAATCATGTGGTCTTTTGGGAAATCAACACCATCCTAAATAGAATCACTGCTGTCATAAAGAACCTGATCAAATGCTTCAAAGTGGCTATCAGATCAGATCAGATCAGTCGCTCAGTCATGTCTGACTCTTTGCGACCAGTCCTATATTTGTCTGAAGAGACACCAGTGGAATCCCTAATGGGGTTTTCACACCACGTGAAGAATCTAATGTTTTCCATCTTCCCAAATGCAACCTTGCTGCAGGCAGGAGTGAGATTACATCAGTTCACTTCAGTTCGGTTCAGTCGCTCACTCATGTCTGACTCTTCGTGACCCCATGAACCGCAGCACACCAGGCTTCCCTGTCCATCACCAACTCCCGGAGCTTACTCATGTCCATCGAGTTGTTGATGCCACCCAACCATCTCATCCTCTGTCTTCCCCTTCTCCTCCTGCCCTCAGTCTTTCCCAGCATCAGGGTCTTTTCCAATGGCTTGGTTCTTCGCATCAGGTGGCCAAAGTATTGGAATTTCACCTTCAGCCTCAGTCCTTCCAGTGAATATTCAGGACTGATTTCCTTTAGGATTGACTGGTTGGATTACATCACACTTCTCCAATTCAGTCTTCAAAATAGCTCTCAGATCTTTATTTGTCCATCTTCTTGTGTATGTTCTTCTTTCTATCTCCATGTCCACCATCTTTCATCCAGGCCACTCTGATCTTTCTCTGTGATATCCTGAGACTGGTGTCTCTGTCTTTTTTATATTTATCCCCTCCAAGCCCTTCTCACAGTGGAACTAAAATGCTCTTTAATAAACAGATCTCACTGTTACCTTGCCTTTAGTCACTCTGTATGACCCATCAGAAAAAAAATCCAACATTCAACCTGATTTCAAGTCTTTTGGGAGCTGTCTTCTGTTTTCTTCTAAGCTAATCACCTTCCACTTCACCCACAAGAGAGCCACACTCAGTAGGGTTTGTTTGGGGTTTTAAAAAAATTTTTGTTTTAGTTGAAGTATAGTTGCATTACCTTAATGTGTTAGTTTCTGCCATACAATGAAGTGAAACAACTATATGTATCCATATATCCCCTCCCTCTTCCACCCCTCCCCATTCCACCGCTTCTGGTCATCACTGACACCAAATTGAGTTCCTTCCCAGAGCTATACCGGAGCTTCCCCCCAGCTGTCTGTTTCACCCGTGGTGGTGTAATTAATGGTGTAATATTAATTAATATGTTAATCCCAGGCTCCCAGTCTGTCCCACCCTGCCCTTCCCCTCTAAGTTTGCATGTCTGTTCTCTACCTCTGCGTCTCTGTTCCTGCCCTGTAAATAGGTTCACCAATGAGGTTCACCTGTACCATTTTTTGAGATTGCACATATATACCTTAATATCTGCTCTGTGTTTTGCTCTTTCTCTGTGACGGCCTATGGGTCCATCCACATCTCTACAAATGACTCGATTTCGTCCCTTTTAGTGGCTGACTAATATTCCACTGTTAGCTGCTCTCATGCCTGGCTTGCGCTCTGTCTCTCTCTCTCTCTCCCTCCCTCCCTTTCACTCTCTCTCTGCCTCCAGCCATTTGCACCCCTCTCCTGGAACAGTCTCTCCACTCCTTTTTCTTTGCCCATTTTCTCTTTACTTTCTCCCAGGATGCCACTCCTCAACCTTTAGCTCTATATCCCTTTTGTATGTTCTCGTACCATCCTTTCCTTATCAGTCTTGCATCTTCCATTTTCTATCAGAAGACTAAGCTTAATGAGGGTAAGAACCTTCCCATCCTTGTGAATGAGTGAATGAAACGGTCCTAAACCTCCAGACATCTCTGTCTGAGCATCACGTAGCTATAGGTAACATTCTGTTGCCTCTAATGAGAACATGTGAGGCATTTATCAGTCCACAGTGCTGAGAGAATTGCATAAGAAGCATCATCTGCTATTGAAATTCAAAAGCATTTGCAACAGGGAAGAACTGCAGTCATAGCAGAAAACTTCTCCTTCTAGAAAAGGCATGATACAGACAGTATCCCCGAGACATCAAATAATTCCCTCCTGAACTTTTTTCTGGAAGCCCCACATTATGAAAAAGGGGGCTAGAAAGATTAATCCATGAGGCATCAATCGAGATAAGACCAGCTTTGCGGCAGCAACAAGCAAACCCCGATCTCCATGACTTCAGAGAAAAAATGTTTCTTATGAAGCCCCCATGCCCACTGTGGGCTGGCTGGGGAGTCCCGCTCTGTTTCTGCCTTCCTGGGTCCCATGGTCTCCTTCTGCTCTTCTACAATTACTGGGACAGGGGGAGAAGCAAGGTTAATTGCATACTAGGTCTTAAAGCTTTTATCCCAAAGTGACACATGTCACCTCCATTCACACTTCATTAGCCAAAGCAAGACATTTGGCTGCGCCGAGATTCACTGACTCAATGGACATGAATCTGAGCAAACCCCAGGAGATAGTGGAGGACAGAGGAGCCTGGCGTCTGTAGTCCATGGGGTCACAAAGGACTAGGACATGACTTAATGACAGAACCACAGCAACAAAAGATTCAAGCAGGTGAGGAAACTCAGTCCCCCTTTTCACTCCCAAAGAGAAACACGAATTTTTCGTGAACAACAGTGTGGTCATCCCAGAAGCAGTGCTTTTAACATGCACACTCATAGTATTTTCATTCTCATCTGTGTGACTTTTGTGGCTGCCTATACGGACATCCATCTGGCTAGGTTTTTCTCCTCCATTTTCCTTCCCATGCACTCTTATGTGGAAATGTTGGATCGCAATCAACAGAGGCTTTCTCAATTAATGTGCAATTAATTTTTAGTTTCAAACCACAGACTGCTTAATTTTTGAGTATTGATGGAAACATTTGTTTTGCCCAAGTGTTGTTTCATTTCATTTCTTGTCATTATCTTTAGAGGATATCATAGATAAGGGTCTGTGGAGTCTCCTTCTTCATTCTCCCCATCACCCCTTCACTTCAGGCTAAATCTGTATTCCACCCCATTTGTCTTCTTTTACTGTTCTCTGCACTCTCATCTATATGGGAAGCAGGATTTGTGTTTGACAAGCATGCTTACCCTTTGCTTACTGTTTTAATAAAAATTTCTATCACCATTTTTATCTACAGTAACAGTCGAGGCCCTATTTGATATCGAGATGCTAGATTTCATGGACTTTGAAATATTTTCCCCATATCTTTTTTGGCAAGTTCTTTGAACATAGACTACAAGAAATTGACACATCGGAGATGAATTTGCAGACTCCGAGTTAAGTAATGACTACCTGTCCCAGTTTAAATTGTGTTCCAGGATTGAAACATTATATTACACAGTCAAATCATTGAAATTAATGGTCAGACTGTTCCATAACTGAGTTAGCTTCCCTTGAGACGGATATCCTATTAAGTCAGCAGGCTCTCCAAATTTCCCCACCTCGCCCTTGGTTTGGGGATAACGTCACCTCCGTCTTAGGGATTTCAAAGTTGGACCCCAGGAGTCATGCCTGTTTTTCAACGAGGGACAATAAGAAGAGGCATCTCGAGTTACACATTTCTTTGGTATGTTAGAATCTTGCTTCAGCCTCTTTATGTAGTGAGGCAGATTTTTGTGTACTGAACGTACAGCTTAGACAAGTGAAGCTCAGGTGTTAAGGGAGGCGCCATGCTGAATCCCAGACACTTACTGAATAGCTCAAGTTTACTTGGTGTTTTTTTTTCCTAGGCTTGCTTTTCTTCGCTACTCCATCCCCTCTAAAAAAAAAAAAAATTTACCATAAATAAAATAGATCAGATCAGATCAGTCGCTCAGTCGTGTCCAACTCTTTGGGACCCCGTGAATCACAGCACGCCAGGCCTCCCTGTCCATCACCAACTCCCGGAGTTCACTCAGACTCACATCCATCGAGTCAGTGATGCCATCCAGCCGTCTCATTATGAAATAGACAGCCAATGGGAATTTGCTGTGTGGCTCAGGAAACTCAAACAGGGGCTCTCTATCAACCTAGAGGGGTGGGGTGGGGAGGAAGGTAGGAGGGAGGCTCAAAAGGGAGGGGACATATGTATACCTATGGCTGATTCATGTTGAGGTTTGACAGAAAAGAGCAAAATTCCGTAAAGCATTTATCCTCCAATAAAAAATAAATAAAATGCCTGGCCATGCCCTATTTCTTTGCTCTGTTTTCTTTCATCGTGTTTATTGCTGTCTGCTTGTTTTTGTTATTCATTTTTGAAAATATTTATTTGTGTGGCTCTGTCGGGTCTTACTTGCAGCACACAGATTCTTTGTTGTGGCGCGTGGGCTTCTAACTGTGGCGTGCGGGCTCCAGAGTGCAGGGGCTCAGTAAGGTGCAGCTTGCCTAAAGCACGTGGGATCTTAGTTCCCTGAGTATGCCTTCAAACCTCACCCCTTGTACTGGAAGGCGGATTCTTAACCACTGGACTGTCAGAATAGTCCCCTGTTTTTCTTATCTGCCTACTTATTCGGGCTTCCCCGAAGGCTTAGCGATAAAGAATCTGCATACAGTGCATGAGATGCAGGAAACCTGGGTTCGGTCTCCCACCCCTACCATTATCAGTAAGGGGACCTTGTTTCTTTGGTTGAGTGCCACAACCTCCTCCTACAATACATCTGAGTTCCAACAGATGCTCAGACATATTTAACAGATGGATACGTACTCAGATGCTACCCTATACCTCTCTGTCTCACTGAGGAGTGGAGTTTTGATTAAAACACCTTCCTGATTTGCTCTGTATGAAGGAATGAATCAAACATTGAGGGCTTTAGGAACAAACCCCAGTCTTTCGAGTCTTCAGGAGCTCCGTTTGCAAGCATCATAGCATGTGTGTGTATGCTGTTTTGCCTGACTCTTTGGGACCCCAGGGACTGTAGCCCACCAGGCTCCTCTGTTGATGGGGATTCTCTAGGCAAGAATACTGGAGTGGGTTGCCATGCCCTCCTCCAGGAAATGTTCCCGATCCACGGATCGAACATGCGTCTCTTATGTCTCCTGATTTGGCAGGCGGTTTCTTTACCACGAGTACCACCTGGGAAGCCCAACATCTATGAATGTGCTTATAATTCTTAGTAGAGTCATTAGGAACACAGATTCTGGTGCCAGCAACCCAACTGTGAACTCTCCCTCTTGATATCCATGTGAACTGGGAATACTTTGTTTTTGCTCCTCTGACTTCAGTGTCCTCTGCTATAAAATGAGGATACCTATAGTACTTGCCTCATGGAATTGTTGTGAAGGTTCAGTCACTTAGTTTGGGGTGTGTGTTGGGGGGCATAGAAGCGTGTTCGTCATGTAGAAAGCGATTGTACAGTGTCATCATTTATTATCTGGATTGCTGTGGTTCAGTTGGTCGTATCCGACTCTTGGCGACTCCATGGACTGCAGCATAGCAGGCTTCCCTGTCCTTCACCGTCTCCCAGAGCAAACTTACCATTTGCTCACCACTGAGCTGGTGATGTCATCCAACCATCTCCTCCTCTGTTGCCCTCTTCTACTCCTGCCTTCAATCTTTTCCAGTCCAGTGTCAGAGTCTTTTCCAGTGAGTGGGCTCTTTTCACCAGATGGCCACAGTACTGGAACTTCAGCTTCAGCATAGGCCTTTCCGGTGAGTATTCAGGGTTGATTTTCTTTAGGATTGACTGGTTTGATCAATTATCTGGATTGTCTCCTGGATAATCCAAGATTGAATGGATTGAAGAATCCTAGATATGACTCAGAGGTGAAGTTAAGCTAAACTTCTTCTGAGAAGTGGCAGTCACCACACACATACAGAAAAGTCTGAATTTGGGATTTCCCTGGGGGTCCAGGGGTTAAGAATCCACCTTTCAGTGTCGGGAAATGCGTTGATCCCTGGTTGGGGAACTAAGATCCCACGTGCGGTGGGACCGCTAAGCCCGAGGACCACAGCTAGAGAGCCTGTGCACTGCAAGCATAGGACCCTCGTGCTGCAACTGAGCCCGGATGCAGCCCAATAAGTAGATGAATATTTAAGGAAAAAAGAAAAGTCTGGATTTGTCCCTGGGACTGTCAGTCCTCTGTGTCCGCCTTCTTTGTTTTCTATGGGGGGAGAGAGCGCAGGGTCCATCCTAGCTCATCTGCACAAAATCAGCTTGACCTCCATCCACAACCCAGTTCCTTGCTTCCATTTCTGCGGCGGAAATGGAAGCAAACCTTTCCCCACAGGACTGGCCAGTGGCTGAATTCCACAGCAGCTTTGATAAGTTCATTTTGAGCAGGTTTTTCATGTCTTCCCTATTTATATCTTTTCAAATCCAATCTCCTTCAATCAATTTTAATCCTCTAATGTGTTTGCTATAAGTACTGTACAATTCACTTGTCCTCAATAATAAAATTCATTTCGGTTCGGCCGGCCGGTAATTTGTTTGAGAAGAAGTCGTTAGGAAACCTTCGCATTCTCTTCTGATTTAGAGGACGACCTTCACTATTGATGGCATTCTGTTGTCATGCGCTTGAAGTATTCCTTCATGACTGACGGAGCTGTTTAAATAATGGCCCGCAGAGCCACAGGGTTTCAATGAAATCTGACTACACTAATTCCGTTATATATTAGGCAGCTTCAAGTGGGCTACAAGGACACGGTTTCATTGACCGTGGATTTATTTTTTCAGTTTGTACAAATTATCCCCTCTGTGTTTTGCACCCCCTTCATGGTAAAATACACTTTCCTTCTGGAAATGAGTGTTTTTATTGCTTTATAAGCAAAGCCTGCGTAAGCAAAGCCATGTACCCCAGGCGTCTCCTGAAACACATCAGAACAGATAGAATGGAATATTTTCTGTACAAAAGATGGACATGTATAGTATGACTGACTCAATTTGCACTCTAATAAGACTCAGAAAATATAAAGAGTTCACTGTGGAATATATATATATAAATCTTTTTTTTTTTAAGATTTTTTTTTTTTTTTGATGTGGACCATTTTAAAAAGCCTTCATTGAATTTGTTGCAATATTGCTTGTTTTATGTCTTGGTTTTTTGGCCACGAGGCACGTGGGATCCCAGCACCCCGACCAAGGATAGAACTTGCACCTCCTGCATTGGAAGGCAAAGTCTTAACTGCGGGAGCACCAGGAAAGTCCCTATAAATCCTCTCTCTCTCTCTCTCTCTCTCTCTCTCTCTATATATATATATATATATATATATATATATTTATAATTTAAATGTCTTTATAAGTACACATATAAAATAACGAAATGTAATTTATGTACATTTAATGGGGAAAATAGACACCGAGAGCATGTTTCAGTGCTGATTTATATGTCTCGGGCTTTTTTAAACAACCCACGAAGACAAAGTGCCTACTTATTTAGACTTGGCTGAAAATGATCAGTCCTATGTAGCCTGGTAGGCTGCAGTCCATGGGGTCACAAAGAGTCAGACACGACTGAGCAACTTCACTTTCACTTTTCACTTTCATGCATTGGAGAAGGAAATGACAACCCACTCCAGTGTTCTTGCCTGGGGAATCCCAGGGACGGGGGAGCCTGGTGGGCTGCCGTCTATGGGGTCACACAGAGTCGGACACGACTGAAGCGACTTAGCAGTATGTAGGTGACTCCGCAATTTCTGCCAACTTCCTACTCAGAAAAAGTTAGAGCAGATGGCCAAATTTGTGTGTCATGTGGCATTCGTTTAAGTGTGGCGATGCTAATATTTTTTCCTCCATCTTTGTAACGGTTTTACTTTTAAAGACCCCATGAGCTTTGAACTGCCATCCTTGATGGTCGCCTTGGTGCAGGGCGGGATGGGAGAGGAAGAGGTTTGGAATGGCGAGACACCCGCCTTCCTGGGCCTGAGATCCAATAGGTGTTGTAGCTCATGAATCAGGGGCACTGCGCACCCCGTTTTCAGAACAGCGTCATTGTTCTCTAAATATTTCCTCCTCCGGGAATCATTAAGGAGCGGGCTCTATTCAGATCTGTGCGCACTTTTCACTGGCCTTTCTACTACAAAAGACTGAAATTCACATTTATGAGTTTCCGCGGCCCTGGGGAGGGCATGGGGAGTCAACATTATCTCAGCCGCGTAGCGCATAATTTGTTTTGATAACTACAAACAAAAAGGGTCTATTCCCCCAAGGCCTCTTCAGAAATTGTCAGAGGCTCTTCTTCTTAATAATGTGAGCTGCTGCTCTGAGGCTGAAGATCCTCGGAGGACAGGAGGGGTGATGAGGGAGGGGGTACTCTGCAGGGAATGCTGGGAGGAACATTCCCGAAAAATAGAAACATCTAACCCAGGGAGGCTCTCTTATCTGGGATCAATATCAAGGGACTGTGATCTGTGGCCAAGACCCAGTTCTCTGAGTGGTTTTTACATACTGTGTGTTTCCAATGCCTTTTCTTTCCTGGGTTAAGTCTTTCCGCTTTGATGAGATGCCAGTCAGGGGGTATGTGTGCTGAGTGGTGGAGAACACAGGGGAGGCTTGGATCTAGAGAATCCAGGATCTGTTCCTTTCTAGTTCCCTAGGAATCATTACCAATACTCTGAGCATTATAGAGAATCTTGGGGTTCTCCTGAACTTCCTGGAGGCATGCCTCATTAAATTCATAGAATCAGATCAGATCAGTCACTCAGTTGTGTCCGACTCTTCACGACCCCATGAACTACAGCACGCCAGGCCTCCCTGTCCATCACCAGCTCTCGGAGGTCACTCAGACTCACATCCATCGAGTCAGTGATGCCATCCAGCCATCTCATCCTCTGTCGTCCCCTTCTTCTCCTGCCCCCAATCCCTCCCAGCATCAGAGTCTTCTCCAATGAGTCAACTCTTGGCATGAGGTGGCCAAAATACTGGAGTTTCAGCTTTAGCATCATTCCTTCCAAAGAAATCCCAGGGCTGATCTCCTTCAGAATGGACCGGTTGGACCTCCCTGCAGTCCAAGGGACTCTCAGGAGTCTTCTCCAACACCACAGTTCAAAAGCATCAATTCTTTGGTGCTCAGCCTTCTTCACAGTCCAGCTCTCACATCCATACATGACCACAGGAAAGACCATAGCCTTGACTAGGTGAACCTTTGTTGGCAAAGTGATGTCTCTGCTTTTGAATATGCTATCTAGGTTGGTCATAACTTTCCTTCCAAGGAGTAAGCGTCTTTTAATTTCATGGCTGCAGTCACCATCTGCAGTGATTTTGGAGCCCAGAAAAATAAAGTCTGACACTGTTTCCACTGTTTCTCCATCTATTTCCCATGTAGTGATGGGACCAGATGCCATGATCTTCGTTTTCTGAATGTTGAGCTTTAAGCTAACCTTTTCACTCTCCACTTTCACTTTCATCAAGAGGCTTTTCAGCCCCTCTTCACTTTCTGCCATAAGGGTGGTGTCATCTGCATATCTGAGGTTATTGATATTTCTCCCGGCAATCTTGATTCCAGCTTGTGTTTCTTCCAGTCCAGCATTTCTCATGATGTACTCTGCATATAGGTTAAATAAACATGGTGACAATATACAGCCTTGACGTACTCCTTTTCCTATTTGGAACCAGTCTGTTGTTTCATGACCAGTTCTAACTGTTGCTTCCTGACCTGCATACAGATTTCTCAAGAGGCAGAGAGGGGAGCACTTTTCTGGAAATGTTTATCACAGGATGAAAGAGGAACACACCTGTGGCCTGTTGGGATCATTGCAGACTTTAGGTCAATACTCCATGAGTGGATTTATTAACAAGGGTATGTGAGAAACATGAGTTGACCTTGTGGATTCTCTGAGCGAGGATCGCTCTTCTTTTCTCAGTTTTCATAGCTCTCAGCAATGTGTGAGCAATCACTTTTATTATGATGGATTGTGATTATCATCATTGGGTATACCAGTAACACAATACTACTAGCTCCTGTTAACAGTTTGGCGATCGCCTTGCTGGATATTTTTGGCTTTGCATTTGCACGTACAAGTATATGCAGTTTCACTCAAATGTAAACGAAATGACACAAAATGTATTTTTCTTCAAATGCGCACTGAGCAAACGCCCTCTTTATTTGTTTGTCCATAAAGGTTGATGGCTGTCTTCCAAAATGTTGCATCACCTACATAGTGGGGACTCAGCATCACTTATTGAGCGATTTTGTAGCAATAGTTGATTTCATAATGAATATTTTAAACAGCTGATGTGTATCAAGCTCTATATAGAATACAACATAAGCCCCATGTTGTCAAATATCTAATTATGTATTTTGCACATATTCTTTAATGAGTAGGTTCTACTTTTTAAATGTTAAAGGTTTAAAAATTAATCTACTTATAGGATCAAAACTGTACCCATGAAAATAATAAGAATGTCTAAATTTTTAAACTAATTTATTTTTTTGTATTGAAGGATAATTGCTTTACAGAATTTTGTCATTTTCTGTCAAACCTCAACATGCATCAGCCATAAGTGTACATATATCCCCTCTGTTTTGAGCCTCTCTCCCATCTCCCTCCCCTCGCCACCCCCCTAGGTTGATCGCAGAGCTCCTGTTTGAGTTTCCTGAGCCATACAGCAAATTCCCATTGGCTATCTATTGTACATATGGTAATGTAAGTTTCCATGTTACTCTTTCCATACATCTCACCCTGTCCTCCCCTCTCCTGAATGTCTAGCTTTGATTGGACTCTTATCTAACAGACCCGACCCTAAGTATTGTTCTTGTTGTTTTATTCGGTTAGTTGTGTCTGAGTCTTCTGAGACCCCATGGACAGTAGCCTGGCAGGCTCCTTCTGTCCGTGGGATTTTCCAGGCAAGAATACTGGAGTGGGTTTCCATTTCCTTCTCCAGGGAATCTTCCTGACCCAGGGATCAAACTCGTGTCTCCTACATTGGCAGGTGGATCTTTTCCACTAAGCCACCAGGGAAGCCCAACCCTAAGTGTGTGTATGTGTGTGTGTGTGTGTTTTAATCATTCAGTTGTGTCCAACTGTTTGCCACCCCATGGACTGTAGTCCGCCAGGCTCCTCTGTCCATGGGATGCTCCCGGCAAGAATACTGGAGTGGGTAGCCATTCCCTTCTTCAGGGGATATTCCCAACCCAGGGATCAAACCCAGGTCTCCTGCATTATAGGCAGACTGTCTAAGCCGCCAGGGAAACATTTGTAAATATATATGTGTTTTGTATATATTACCTTTTTATTACATATACTATACCTGTCATGAAGCTTCCTTGGTGGCTCAGTGGTACAGAATCTGCCTGCAATGCAGGAGACAGAAGAGCCATGGATTTAGTCCCTGGGTTAGAAAGATCCCCTGGAGGAGGAAATGCTAACCCTCTCCAGTACTCTTGCTTGGGAAATCCCATGGATGCTAGGAACCTGCCAGGCTACAGTCCATGAGGTCTCAAAAGAGCCGGGTACAACTTTGTGACTAAACCACCACAACAGCATATACCTATATCTGTATTTAAGTCTAAATTTAAGTCTAAAACACACTCTCACATAATCTATTACAACATTATTCAGTATGGACCACTGCGAGACATCATTGCTAGCTCTTTCCCAGACAGGCAACTACATTTTCACTTCTCCCTGCTTTTGCTTCCATGGATGTTAATTCCATAAATATTTATTAAGTACCTACTGTGTTGCCAACACTCGTCTGTGTGCTGGGGACTTAGCAGTGAATGAAATAAACACCTTTCATCAGAGGCCGTGTACTCTAATCTAGATGGGGTCACTCTGCTAAGAGAGAAGGTCAACACTCCCTCCTGCTGTAGACACAGGACAGCGTTTCAACTCCCCCTCCATCGCCTGGAGGCCTGATACTGTAAAGTGCCCCATTGCCCTAAGTTTCAAGTCACTGTCATGTGGATGGAGATAGTGCCCTTCGGGCAGGTAAGGTTAAAGTGGCCAGTGACATGGAGCATGGGGGTGGGGCTGTAGCAGTCACAGACATCAGAGACACCAGCTCTCCCCCTGAAATGTAAGCAATGGGGGAACCATCTCTCCTGCCCCAGACTGGGGCTCTTTCTGCCCTGAGCATTTGTTTTAAAGATGTGTATACTCTACCTATGTGTGTGCTAAGTCGCTTCAGTTTTGTCTGTTTTCGACCCTATGGACTATAAGCCTCCCAGCCTCCTCTGTCCATGGGGTTCTCCAGCCAAGAATGCTGGAGTGGGTTGCCATGCCCTCCACCAGGGGATCTTCCCAACCCAGGGATGGAACTGCAGTCTTTTAAGTCTCTTGCATTGGCAGATGGGTTCTTTACCACTAAGCGCCACCTGGGAAGCCCTTTAAAGATGTAACACATGTACACCCATGGCTGATTTATGTGACTGTATGGCAAAAACCCCTACAATATTGTAATTAGCCTCCAACTAAAATAAATTAATTTACAAAAAAAAAAAAAAAAAAAAGATGTAACCTTCCCCCCCAGTTCATCTCTTAGGTAACAGGCATGCAGAAAGTCTGCCATTCCTGCAGTGAATACTCGAACCATGCTATGACTTGAGAAAGGCTTAACAGATTCATTTCATTCGATGTGTATCCAGATCGCTGATAATCCTGCATCTCCCTGTCCATCTTTTATTTTGATTTTTTTGGTGTAGTCTGAACTCCCAAAGGAAGCAGCACGTTTGGAGAGCCAGAGAGACTCTGGGTAATGTGATGATAGCGCTGGTCACCGGCACAGGCAGTCTCTGCTCAGGGACAGACACAGGGAGCATGGCCCCGGGGAAGGGACGCGGAGTAGAGAGCTCCACGGCGGGGACGCTGGGAGCCTGGAGCGTACAGGCTGCCGGCTGCTGCAGCTTCTCTTCTGCGCATCGTGGGGACGTAGTGACACCCACTGGCGTCAGAGGGACAGTCCAGCCACTGTCCTTTTTTCCAGCCCGGATGGGATAGGGGTCCTCAGGGACAGTCTGTGAATGTCTGTCACCTTCCTCCAGGATGTTCGCTCACTACTCGGAGGAGCTTGTTTCTAGAATACACAGAGTCACAGATGTAGAAAATAAATCTGTGGTCACCAGCCAGGAAAGGGGCGGAGGGATAAATTGGGAAACTGGGATTAACATATACATACCGTGTGTGTTAGTCACTCATTCGTGTCCAACTCTTTGCAACCCCATGGACTGTAGCCTACCAGGCTCTTCTGTCCATAGGATTCTCCAGGCAAGAATACTGGAGTGGGGAGCCATTCACTTCTCCAGGGCATTTTCCAGACCCAGGGGTTTAACCTGGGTCTCCCACATTACAGGCAGGTTCTTTACTGCTGAACCACCAGGGAAGCCCAACATAGACACACTGCTACATTTAAGACAGATAACTAAAAAGGACCTAGTGTATAGCCAGGGAACTCTACTCAGTACTCTATCTATATGGGAAAAGGACCTAAAAAAGAGTGTGTGTGTGTGTGTGTGTGTGTGTGTGTGTGTGTGTGTGTGTCTGATTCACTTTGCTGTGCACCTGAAGTAACTCAACATTGTAAATCAACTATACTCCAATAAAGTGAAAGAAAGTGAAGTCGCTCAGTCGTGTCTGACTCTTTGCCACCCGTGGACTGTAGCCCACCGAGCTCCTCCGTCCATGGGATTCTCCAGGCAGGAATACTGGAGTGGGTTGCCATTTCCTTCTCCAATACTCCAATAAGATTTTTTTCAAAAATAAAGTGAAAAAATAAAAGATACCTCCCATGGGTGTCTGGACAGACAGCGCTGTTGTCAGCCAGCCAACTCCTCTCTTACTCTGTCTGTGAACCTTTCCTTCTTGAGCATTTTAACTCTTTGGCAGACGGAATAAACTCTTACGCTTGAGGAAGCTTTGGTTTCCATTCCGGCCTCATGAGGGACTATCTGTGGGATCACAGACAAGTCACTCAACTCTTGAGGCTCAGTCTCCCCATCTGTAGAATGGGTTTAGCAGGAGGTGGTGCTGACTCCCATGACTCTTTGCTGAAATGGTGCCCATTGCTCAGGTCAGCTACCTGGTCCAGCTCTGCCCAGGTCAGCCCTGGTGAGCATGATGGGCATTCTCTGCTTTTAGGGAATCTTGATCCCAGTGCCAGCTCACTGTCGAAAGTTTCAGACCAAAAGAGAGAGCAATGTGAGAAGTGATAAAGGGGGTAGATCCTGATTTGCCAAGGTTTTCCCTCTGTGTCTTCTTATATAAATAGCAGCAGCAAGAATCGCATAGGTAGTCACTTTAAGACAGCTACAGGGGTCCCCAGCTCCCCTCTTAGGTGGTCAGGCCAGATTTCAACCCATTCCATCTTCCTTTAGAAAGATGCAGTCTAATGTTTTCCTCTGAGTCATTTTCTCTATGTAATATCATAACTAATAAAAATAATTACATCCCAGTGACTAAAAGGAATTAAGTGCTTGATTAAGCATATTCATGCCATTTGGTCTTTGTGTGTTTATATTTTCTTCAAATTTAAATGCATTCTCCACTGTGCATCCTCATCAAGGTCCTGAAAACTGGAGGACATTGAAATGATACAGTTCTGTCTCACACTTTGATGCGCATGTATGCTTTCTAAAGGAACATGAAAGGGAGCTTTACTTAGAATCTTGTTCGAACTAAAACTGGGAAGAAATATCAGCTAATAGGGGGTTGTTCCTATTTTGGTTGACAGGGAGGGAGATGATGACTGAACTCAACCTTTGTTGAAGGATATTTTCTGTACTAAATAAAAAAGGCAATGATTTTTTTTTTTTACTATAATTAGATAAAAGGATATTTCCACAATGTGTGTGTGCAGGGGAGCTGGGGGTGTTAAGCCAAGGCAAAGATTTCAGCTGTTGGAAAATTGCATTCGAAAAATATTAAAGGATACTGTGGCAATGTGGTTGGTTATTTGCTAATAATTTTTGCTCTTCTTCTTCAGCACATTTCAAATAAGTGATAAACAGCTGCCCATCTAGGGAGACAATTGCAGCCCACCTTTTATGTGAGTGGACTTCCCTGGTGGCTCAGATGGTAAAAAATCTGCCCATAATGCAGGAGATGCAGGTTCAATCCCTGGGTGGGGAAGATCCGCTGGAGAAGGGAATGGCAACCCATTCCAGTATTCTTGCCTGGAGAATCCATGGACAGAAGAGCCTGGTGGGGGCTATAGTCCATGGGGTCACAGTCAGACATGACTGAGCAACTGACACTTTTATGTAAGTTGTGACATGTGACTTAGTTCCACCCAGGGAAATGTGGGAAGAAGTGGTAGGTGTCACTTCCCGAACTCAAAGAAGTTCCCTCTGAGATCCTCCATATCTGTCCCTTTCCCCCATCCTCTGGTTGACACCCATTTGACCTTGGAAACTATATGTTGAAAATGGTGGAGTCCTTGGCTCCCTGAATGACTGTAGGGATCAAGACCACTCCACTCTTCTGTGCTGTGCCTGTAGTAGCTGCTGTACCATCGGAGTGCACTTATTACAAGAAACGGGAAAGAATCTGCCTGCAATGCAGGAGACCAGGGTTTGATCCCTGGGTCGTGAAGATCCTCTAGAGAAAGGAATGGCAATCCACTCCAGTATTCTTGCTTGGAGAATCCCATAGACAGAGGATCCTGGCAGGCTGTAGACCATGGGGTTGCAAATAGTCGGACGCGACTGAGCAACTAACACACACAAAATAAAACCGAATAGTCACTGCATGGTTTCATCGGGTATGATGCTTAGTCCTAATTCAAAGCAAATATTTAGATTTTTGGATCAGTGGTGCTTCATCCTGGGCAGTAATCGCTTATGAAGTTTAAGTATGTGGCCCAGCTTTATACGTCTTATCTCCTTTCATCTCCCTCCCAGTCCTCTGCTCTCAGTACAGGAGGGCTGTGCTATGCTGTAGTAACATAGAACCCTGAAATCTCAATGGCCTAACACAACACAGATTTCTTTCTTTCTCATGAAAGAAATAATTGAGGGTCAAACCAATCTCCAGGGAAGCTCTTCTCCAGGTGTTGGCCCATCAGTCCCAGTGGCTTTATTCTTAAAGAACCTCCATATTGAGAAACAAATCAGGGAGATTTTGCCTGAAATTTTCATACCTGCAGGTAAGAGCTTTGGCCAAGAAGTGACATACTTCACTTCTGCCGTATCTCACTGGCTGGAACTAGTCGCGTGAACTCTTCTACTCTCCTGGAAGAAAAGGGTAACCAACTATTGGATCAAAAAGGACTGTTGTTATCAACATGTTATAAATGTGAAGACTGGAACTTAGGTGAGTTACCTAGACAATGTTACCTAGCTGGTTAAGGGCAGGTTTTGTCATGAAGAATGTCACTCAAGAGGGATCCTTTCCCTTATGAGCCATTTGTTGTATGTCTTCTCCTTGTTAAAACAACAACAAATAAAATGAGATGATGTCTTTGTCGTTAAGAATCTTATAGTAGAACGTTAGAAACATATTAAGCAAGCAGTTACCTGCATTCTGAGCAGTGCAGGACGTTACACAAGACAGTTAGCCTTCATGGAGGACTCCAAGGGTCTCGAAAGCTTTTCAGGTCCCTGCAAAAAACACTGTTCCTCAGGGACATGAGAATTCTGGCCTTTGACGAGCAATGGGTCTGAGAGCAGGGTAGGAGGAAGTTAACCCACTGACGTCCTTGGAATGCAGCAGCAGGAAGATAGCATCTCTTGATTCATTACCTTATGACTGGATGGTGTTCTATTCTCTCTGTCCTTGACTGGCCAGTTAATGGAGCACTGATGTGCTTCTAAGGGTGTTTAAGAGAAATAAATAAAGATCCGTGGTAGAAATGAAGCTGTTCTTTGCATTTATTAAGCACCCACATTCTCTCCTGAGCTTTGCACAGTGTGGAGAATGGAAGAATGTGTGGGGCTTTTATGAGAATGAGAGAGGGAGGCAGAGAGAGGGATAAAAAGGGGAAGAGAAACAGAAAGAGAGAAGCACACAAATACAGAGAGAAGGAAATTTCTCTATTTCAATTTGGTTCTTCCAGTTTTTATTAGGATCAAAACCAAATGGTTAACAAATATATGTTTATTAATGTAAAATAGGTTTTTAAATATACTCCTGGTTACTATTTTTTTTTCTCAAAAATGAGATTATAAAAATGATGATGTCTTTTCTTCTACTTTGGTTTTGCTTCCATATCTCTTAATGCTTTACGCTAAGCTCTTTACCCCCAACTCTTTTTAAAGTCAATATTCTAAGAATAGGTTCATGGAAGTGTCCACCTGTTAAAAGAATTATGTGGTTTGACTGTTTCCATCACAACTCTACTTTGCCTCAGTCTGTTGATAATCGTATTCAGGTAATTTTGAGTCATAATGTAGTTATGCCAATTATCTAGAGAGTAATACTACTTCCTAATTCTGTAGTCAATGAATAGTTGATCTTTAGTCTTCACTGATGGGCAAAACCACAATAATAAACACCAAGCAAGATTAAAAGCTTCCTGAGACATAATCCCTTATGGTTCCATTCATAAACACACATATACCAAAAAAAAAAAAAAAAGAGAGAGAGAGAGAGAGAGAAATGCAGTTTTCTCAATGATATCATCAGAAATGGCACAGGAAGGATGAGTAATAAGGACCATGTAGAAGGACCACTCTTTGTGAAAGCACTTTAAAATAAATTAAAAAAAAAAAAAAAACCTTTTTTTAAAAGAGTCTTTGGGCTTCCCTTGTGGCTTAGATGGTAAAGAGTATGGCTGCAACGAGGGAGACCTGGGTTTGATCTCTAGGTCAGGAAGATCTCTGGAGAAGAGAATGGCAACCCACTCTAGTATTCTCACCTGGAGAATCCCATGGACAGAGGAATTCAGTAGGCTACAGCCCATGGGGTCTTAAAGAGTCAAACATGACTGAGTGACTAACACTTTCACTTCAGAAGTCTTTATGGAATTTGTTACAGCATTGCTTCTGGTTTATGTTTTGTTTTATTTTGGGGGGAGCAGCACAAGACATGTAGACTCTTAGTTCCCTGACCAGGGATCGAACCCACATCCCCTGAACCAGAAGGCAAAATCTTAACCCCAGGACCACCAAGGAAGTTCCCTCTGAAGGCACTTTAGTGGCATATGGAAAGCAAACCCAAACACACACCAACAAGGGAGATATCCTTGGTCTCATTGCTATTCCAAGAGTGAGGTCAGTTGAGAAGATCGGGGAGTTCTCCAAACCCACACAGCTCACCCAGCCCTGGAGCCGAGCTTCAGACCCACGTTTTGTTATCCTCAAAGTCTATGCCTTTCCTATCATGCCCAAGTCTCACCTGATACCTGGACCCGGTTGAAGCTTTGCAAGAAGAAGATTAAAGTGAACAGAACCACTGCCCTTCTCAGCACAGCAGATTTTTTTTAAAAAAATTAACTTATTTATTTTAATTGGAGGATAATTACTTTATGATATTGTGACGGCCTCTGCCATACATCAACATGAATCGGCCATAGAAACACATGTGTTGCCTCCTTCCTGAACCTCCCCTATAACCTGGCCCCCCACCCCACCACTCCAGGTAGTCTTGGGCACTGGCTTTGGGCTCCCTGCATGATACATCAAATAGATAGTCAGACTTTTGCCCTTCTTCCTTCAAAGTATTCATTTCAGCAGCAAATCTCTGAAGTCTTCTGAAGAATATGTTTTACTTTTGATGAAGAGCGTCAAAAATAATCTAATTTTAAAAGGATACCCTCAATGCTTCTCCAATGTCATTTTCTTTTTTATCTTTTTTTCTCCCCCTTTAAAAAATTTTTTTTAACTTTTTATTTTGTGTTGGGGTGTGGGCTTCTGAGGTGGAGCAACAGTAAAAAAAAAAAAAAAAAAATCTGCCTGTCAATCCTGGAGATTCAAGAGATGTGGGTTTGACCCTGCATTGGGAAGGTCCCCTGGAGAAGGAAATGGCAACCTGCTCCAGTATTCTTGCCTGGAGAATCCCATGGACAGAGGAGCCTGGAGGGCTACAGTCCATGGGTTACAAGAGTCAGACAAGACTGAGCCCAAGTATTATATGAGTAATGAGTACAGCCAATTAACAATGTTGTGATCATTTTAGGTGAACAGCCAAGGGCCTCAGCTGTATACAAACATGGATCCATCCTCCCCAAACTCCCCTCCGTCCAGGCTCCAGGCAACACTGAGCAGGGTTGCTGTGCTCTACAGTAGGTCCTTGTCCTGCGTCATTTTCTTCCCTCCACGTCTTCCCCTCACCTTCCTTGGTGTGCTGATCCACTGAAACCCACAGACTATGAGCGCCAGGGGAGCAAGCCAGAGGCCAGTGTGGTCTTTCCAGATCTACAGCAGCTGCCCCTCTGGTGGGCTGCAGAGTCTGGGCTTCAGCATTGAAAGGGTACCACCCCTTTGCTTTCTTGAGGTCTATTATGAAGCAGAAACCCAACACCCCTGGCCATCCTCTTGGGTAGAGTGGGTGGGTGGTTATTTCTAAGAGTACACGGGGGCTTTTTATCTGGGTGCTGTGGTGCTTTGGGGGCCTCCTGGGTAGTGCTAGTGGTAAAGAACCTGCCTGCCAATGCAGGAGACATAAGAGATGCAAGTCAGGAAGATCCCCTGAAAGAGGGCATGGCAACCCATTCCAGTATTGCTGCCTGGAGAATCCTGTGGACAGAGGATCCTGGTGGGCTACAGTCCTTGGGGTCACAAATAGACACAGGACTGAAGCGACTTAGCATGCATGCTGGCATGGTGTGTCTGCCCTTGGCAACTGGCACGGAGCCCCCGCCCTCAGACCTGCTGACCCTTGCCTTGTGAAGGAAGGCTTGCCCTCTGCCCTGAGCTCTGTGTGGGCCCTGATGGGACAGCAGAGGTGGAACAAACAGCAGGCAGGTGCTGATTACGTTCGGATGGGCCCTTCCTTGCAGAAGGCGGATATTGATCTTTCCATTCTGGTCCCGTGGACTCTCTCTGAAAATACTACGTGGCCTTCTCATAATCTGGTGACCTATTGATTCCCCGGCTGCTGACAGGGCCTCTCTCATGTGTCCCACTTACCTCCTTACCGGGGCTGGTTGGCTGTGTTCATGGAGGTCACCCGCATCTGGAGGGAGGTCTTGCTGGAGATGCTCAAACTTTCTAAAAATTGGATATGTGTCCCAGATTCGTAACTTTGGTGGTATGCTCCTCCTGGAAGCAACTGTTGATGATACAGCTAATGCAATCCAAGTCATCGCAAGGCTTTTGTTTGCCCAGGGAGTTCATAAAAGCTGATCATTCTCAGTGGAGGCACTTCTGTTCTCCGCCTATTCCCAGGAGACATTTGGCAATGTTTGGAGATATGTTTCCACTTGTCACAACTGAGTGTGGGGGGTGGGTAGAGTTGTGGCTGGCATCTATTGGGTAGAAGCCAGAGAAGCTGCTATGCATTCTTTTTGGCAGAGGACAGCCCCTCCCGCAACAAAAGGATTGTTGTTTAGTAGCTTATTCATGTCTGACTTTGTGCAACCGCGTGGACTGTAGCCCGCCAGGCTATGTTCATGGAATTTTCCAGGCCAGAATACTAGAGGGGGTTGCCATTTCCTTCTCCAGAGGATCTTCCTGACCCAGGGATTGAACCCACATCTCCTGCATTGGCAGGTGGATTCTCTCCCACTGAGCCACCAGGAAGCCCCCCGACAAAGGATTACTTGGCACCAAATATCAGTAGTGTCAAGGCTGAGAAAACAGATATGTTATATTAAAATATACCCAAATTCAATATAAAGCACAATTTTATAACATTACAGGTTTGAAAGGATTTTTACCATCTTGCTATTGAAGCGAATTCACTCTGAATAACTCATTTATGATTAGCTACTCTTTGTCAGCCATCATCACAGAGACTTGGAAATGCTTGTAAGAGGAAAAAAAAAGTCTACAGCTTGTCTTCCAATGTAATAAAATAGTTATGACTCCTAAATTTAACAATTAATGATGCTGACATAATGTTGCATTTTGGAGAAATGTAATTAAGCAGTTATTAATTTTGACTTTGCTGCATAAAATGTTAGAATATTTTTTTCCTCCAGTTTTCAAGTACTACCGAATACCCTTGGAAGTGAAAGGTGAATAAAAAGTCCTTG
Organism: Tragelaphus eurycerus; assembly: GCA_935064755.1. NCBI lineage: Eukaryota > Metazoa > Chordata > Mammalia > Artiodactyla > Bovidae > Tragelaphus > Tragelaphus eurycerus. The sequence continues at coordinate 5,587,551 of CAKXYN010000101.1, forward strand.
AACCCATTGATCCTGGACCTCCTTAATGAGGGATTACCAAGTCAGTTTACTTAAATGATGACATCTGAAGTCAACCCTTGCCCAACTGTCACAAATAATCACCCCTCCAAATATCTCTAGCTGTGGATGGCATGAAAGAGTGCCAAACATGTACTAATGAACCAGTATCCTGACCACCATCCCCAGACAAAAGTTCTCTTTTGATGATGGGGTGATCATATCTGATGTCTCCTCTTGGCATTGAGAATACGGTCGTCTCTAGAGAATGGACTTGTGGGCACAGGGTGGGAAGTAAGGGTGGGAAGTAACACGGTCATATATACATGGCCATGTATAAAATAGATATCTAGTGGGAAACTGCTGTTTAGCACAGGGAGCTCAGCTTGGTGTTCAGCGATGACCTGGAGGGGTAGGGTGAGGGTGGAAAGCAGGTTTGGGAGGGAGAGGATAGATGTGTCCTAATGACCGATTCATAATGTTAATGTTGTATGGCATTAACCAACACAACATGGTATATCAATTATACTCTGATAAAAAAAAGAGACTAGAGTCACCTCCTTCCTGGCAATAAGCTATCGCGTCTGCTGCTGCCTTCCTCTCTCATCTCCGGTCACTGCCCCTTGGCGCCCAGTTCTAACTAGTCCACTGCGTCCTGCTCCTCTGTCGGCAGCACCGCTCTGTCCTGCTTCCTCCCTTGGTCAGTAACTGGCCCTGTCTCACTCTTTGTATCCCCACATTAGTGCCCCTTCTTCTGAGAGTCCTTCTCTGACTTACCCCCCAATCCTGCATTACATTAGATTGTCCCTCAGATGTGCCTAGAGCACCTCGCAACTCTGTAGTTAGGTGTGTGATCATTTTACCAATAACTGATCAAATCCAAGCTTCATGAAGTCATGGAACGTGTGTGTTGCTTTCTACTTTATATGGCCTGGAACACCCAGGGCAAACAAAACATACTAAATGAAGGAGGACGTGAATGAACAGAATGAGGGGACTGCAGTGATCTTAAGAATGACATCTGGTGATTCTGGTGAGAAACTCAGTCACAAACAGAGATGGTCCAGACCTGGAACAGAGGTTCCAAGCACGCAGGGAGCGCTGGTAAGATTATGGCATGGGAAGGAGCGTTGTTCTCCATGGTTGTTGCTCTGTCTCCTTCTCTCCGTCACCCCACCTCTCCCTCAAACTAATGCCATTCTTAAGTGGGTTCTCCCTCAGTTTACTTCAGCTCAGTCATTCAATCATGTCACCATGAGTCGCTGTTTGTGACTCCTTGGACTGTAGCACTCCAGGCTTCCCTGTCCATCACAAACTCCTGGAGCTTGCTCAAACTCATGTCCATCGAGTCAGTGATGCCATCAACCATCTCATCCTCTGCCTTCCCTTTCTCCTCCTGCCTTCAGTCTTTCCCATGATCAGTGTCTTTTCCAATGAGTCAGTTCTTCGCATCGAGTGGCCAAAGTACTGGAACTTCCGCTTCAGCACCAGTCCTTCCAATGAGTGTATAGGACTGATTTCGTTAGAATGGACTGGCTTGATCTTGCAGTCCAAGGGATTCTCAAAAGTCTTCTCCAACACCACAGTTTCAAAGCATCAATTCTTCGGCTCTCAACTTTCTCTATAGTCCAACTCTCACCCATACATGACCACTGGAAAAGCCATAGCTTTGACTCGATGGACCTTTGTCAGCATTGTAATGTTGGTGAAGTCCTGTGGCCACTACTGAGTTTTCCAAATTTGCTGGCATATTGAGTGCAGCACTTTCACAGCATCATCTTTTAGGATTTGAAATAGCTCAGCTGGAATTCTATCACCTCCACTAGCTTTGTTTGTAGTGATGCTTCCTAAGGCTGACTTGACTTAACATTCCAGGATGTTTGACTCTAGGTGAGTGATCACACTGTTGTGGTTATCTGGGTCATGAAGATCTTTTTGTATAGTTCTGTGTGTTCTTGCCCCCTCTTCTTAATATCTTCTGCTTCTGTTAGGTCCATACTATTTCTGTCCTTTATAGTGCCCATCTTTGCATGGAATATTCGCTTGGTATCTCTAATTTTCTTGACGAGATCTCTAGTCTTTCCCATTCTATTCTTTTCTTCTATTTCTTTGCATTGATCACTTAGGAATACTTTATCTCTATTTGCTTTTCTTTGGAACTCTGCATTCAGATGGATATATCTTTCCTTTTCTCCTTTGCCTTTAGCTTCTCTTCTTTTCTCAGCTATTTGAAAGGCCCCCTCAGACAATCAATTTGCTTTTTTGTATTTCTTTTTCTTAGGGATGGTTTTGATCACTGCCTCCTGTACAGTGTCATAAACCTCTGTCCATAGTTCTTCAGGCACTCTATCAGATCTAATTCTTTGACTCTATTTGTCACTTCCACTTTATAATCATAAGAGATTTGATTTAGGTCATACCTGAATGCTCTAGTGGTTTTCACTACTTCCTTCAATTTAAGTCTGAATTTGGCAATAAGGAGTTCATGACCAGAGCCACAGTCAGCTCCTGGTCTTGATTTTGCTGACTGTATAGGGTTTTTTCATCTTTGGCTGTAAAGAGTATACTCAGTCTGATTTCGGTACTGACCATCTGATGATGACCATGTGTAGAGTCGTCTCTTGCGCTGTTGAAAGAAGGTGTCAGCTATGACCAGTGCATTCTTTTGGCAAAACTCTGTTAGCCTTTGCCTTGCTTCATTTTATACTCCAAGGGCAAGCTTGCCTGTTACTCCAGGTATCGCTTGACTTTCTACTTTTGCATTCCAGTCCCCTATGATGAGAAGGACATCTCTTTTGGGTGTTAGTTCTTTAACATCTTGTAGGTCTTAATAGAACTGTTCAGCTTCAGCTTCTTTGGCATTAATGGTTCGGGCGTAGACTTGTGATACTGAATGGTTTGCCTTGGAAATGAACAGAGATCATGCTATCATTTTTGAGACTGCACCCAAGCACTGCCTTTTGGATTCTTTTGTTGACTATGAGGGCTACTCCATTTCTTCTAAAGGATTCTTGCCCACAGTAGTAGATATAATGATCATCTGAATTAAATTAATCCATTCCAGCCCATTTTAGTTCACTGATTCCTAAAATGTTGATGTTCATTCTTGCCATATCTTGTTTGACCACTTTCAATTTGCCTTGATTCATGGACCTAACATTCCAGGTTCCTATGCAATATTGTTCTTTACAGCATCAGACTTTACTTCCATCACCAGTCACATCCACAGCTGGGCATTGTTTTGACTTTGGCTCAGCCTCTTCATTCTGGAGTTATTTCTTTGCTCTTCTCCAGTAGCATAATGGGCACCTACCGACTTGGGGCTAATCACTACCAGCAGAGACCAGCATTCTCCACTCCAAATGTCAGATGGAAAGTGGAGGTCTCCTCTCTTGGTCATGCCCGCCCGGAAGCCCAGGAGGAGTTCTGATTGGCCCTGGCATGAATAAATCACTGTGGTCAGGGACCTGTGATACTCTGATTGGCCAGCTTGGAACACATGCACAGCCTCCAAGTCAGGAGTGTTACCTTCACCTGAACTCATGGTTTACAAGCCGTTGGCCTGTGGATTCCAACCAAGTTGAATGTTGCCGGACAAAGAACAAACATCTGCTTGTTAGATCATCGCACTGCTGAGTTTTGCTAAAGCATCTGACACTAACTTCCCTGTAGGAACAATGTTTAGTCATTAGAGGAAATAACTAGAATCCTTTTAGCTCCCATTTTGCATTTTGTTGCTTTCCTCCAAATAATGGTCATGAGGTGGGGGGCATCTTTTTACCTGTCTCCTTTCTGATTGGGTCCTCTCCCTTCTCTAAAACTCCCAGTTCTTTGCTCTCTGGCTGGTTTAGTCAAGGTAACCAGGCATTTTAAATCACAGCGTAATTTCTGTAGCTCAGAAAACTGAACTGAAGTAGTAACTTTTAATAGGTCAATTACATTATTCTTCAGCAGCCTGCTACCGCCTAATGAAACCACAGTTTAATTAGTTGGTGTGATGCCAAAATAAATGTTTCATTCCCAGCTTGTTTTATTTACTCATTGAAAAGTGGGGGACTCTACAAATAATAGGATTGGAAAACGGCAAAGGCTAATGAGTTGGCTGGAGTCGTTTGTAAAGAAAGGCGATTGTGTCATTGGCAGTCCGGTTTTGTGGATGAGAAATCTACAGTGTCAAAAATAAAAACACAGAATAATTTTTTTAAAAATAGAATTTCTGGGTATAGAGCGCTTTTAAATCATCAATCAATCACAAATACTAAAAGACTGTCAGAAGGGCGCATAACTAAGTCAGAGTCCTGTGATGTATGGTGTGTTCCTACTGTGTGGTAGGCATGGTGCCCAGTGTCATCACATTAATTTTCCCAGTAGACAGTGGACTTTTAGATGAAGTTTTAAGGTCCAGCAAAGGTGACGTTCTGAGTGTGATGAAACCACACATTCATTATTTTGCCCTCAGTGAGACAGGAACTGTGTAAACAGCAGGAAGACCCTTTAAATTTCAACACTCCTACACAGTCCCTAGGTTCCTCAAGTCCTTCCACCCCTAGGTACCTCAATTCCTTCCACCCCAGCCTGGAAGGTGAGACTCCTCACCCACCCTGGCAGTGTCAGTCTGGTCCTGATTAGTGATGGTAGGGGGATGGGTTGGGACAAACCACATTTTTTTTTTTTTTCCCTGAAGCCTCCAGTAGATGCCCCCCGGGCCACAGTTTCAACAACAGATGAGGTTAGGTCGTTTTCTTCCTTCCATAGGTTATGCACATGTTAAAAGCCAATGCCTTCCCTTCGCCTTACGTGGATGAAAGGGAATCACGTACTTATGTTCAAGCGAAAAAGCTAAGGGAACAGGACTCCCAAGCAGAGAGACACCTGATGAGGGCTTTGTAGGTGTCACTTCTCATCACTACAAAGAGGCTCTGCATCTCTGTATGCCTGCGATATACCCAATGGTCAGAACCTTAATCTGAGTTGTATTTTTGCAAAGGGAAAAAAAATCATTCCATGGCAGTGCTGTGAACCCTAGTGCCCTCTCGGGTATTTTCTCCTGAGCACCTGCCTTATAGCTAGTTATCATCTGCCCCATTTTAGGTCAGACCAAACCTTTATCATCATTCATGTGTGCAATGTGAGGTGTTTTCATTGTACAGTCATAGCATTTTAATCACATATGTTTACTACGTGGGGAGTTCTTTCACCCCACTTTCAAAAGTTTGAAATCTTTCCTTCCTTGTCTGGCATTTACTTTGACTTTACTTCCATTTTACTTCTCAGGTGGACTTGTATTCCCTGTTCCTTTTTTTTTTTTTTTCAATTAGTGTCACTACCTGATTCATTATTTTTTTATTAATTTTTATTGGAGTGGAGTTGTTTTACAATGTTGTGTTCATTTCTACTGTACAGAAAACTGAATCAGCCATTCAGTTCAGTTCAGTTCATTTGCTCAGTCCTGTCCAACTCTTTGCGACCCCATGAATCGCAGCACACCAGGCCTCCCTGTCCATCACCAACTCCCGAGTTCACTCAGACTCACGTCCATCGAGTCGGTGATGCCATCCAGCCATCTCATCCTCTGTCGTCCCCTTCTCCTTCTGTCCCCAATCCCTCCCAGCATCAGAGTCTTTTCCAATGAGTCAACTCATACATATATCCCCTCTTTTTTGCATTTCCTTCCCATTTAGCTCAGCTAGTAAAGAATCTGTCTGCAGTCCAGGAGATCCTGGTTCAATTTCCTGGGTGGGGAAGATCTGCTGGAGAAGGGATAGGCAACCAAGTCCAATATTCTTGGGCTTCCTGGTGGCTCAGCTGGTAAAGAATCTGCCTGCAATGTGGGAGAACTGGATTTGATCGCTGGGTCGGGAAGACCCCCTGGAGAAGGGAAGAGCTACCCACTCGTCTTCTGGCCTGGAAAATTCCATGGACTGTATAGTCCATGGGGTCACAAAGAGCTGGACACGACTATGAGTGACTTTTGGTTTTCATTTCCCATTTGGGTCACCACAGAGCACTGAGTCGAGTTCTCACTGGTTACCCATTTTATCCATGGTATCAAGAGTGTACGTGTGTCAGTCCCAATCTGCCAGTTCATCCCACTGCCCCTTTCCCCGCTTGGTGTCTGTATGTTTGTTCTCTACATCTTTGTCTCTATTTAAGTTTTCTCTGTCCCTTTGGAAAAGGACTAAAGACACCTCACATCACACTCAAATGTTTCAAGTTCAATTTTTCATCCTGACTTATTCTAGAAGACTCTTGCCTTGTGTCTTTGAGCTCTGCTAAAATTTGCTGCGATGATATGTGTGGAGAGCTTCCACGCCTTTGATGGTGCTCATTAGATTAAAGACACCAACTTGTTCTGTTCAAGAATAACACAGCAAACAATGGTGGATGCTCAGGATGATAAATATTTGCTGCTGTAATCGTGCATCTGTTTGCTGCAGTTCAAAGGGAGCAAAAACAGATGCACGCTCGCTGGCCATCACTACAAAACTCATCTAGATTTTTATTTGCTAATGCTCAGATAATTTACGTAGGAGTCTGCACACTAAAATGGAGAATCTTGTGGAAGTTCTGTAAAAGGGGGATTTGAGACTATTGCAGACAGATAGTAGAGAATGCATGCGATTCTTTCTCTTCTAATTAAAGCACCTATAAATAGATTAAAAATGGGCTTTTGATTTTAAAACAGTGGGATACATTTTACCCTCCAGAGTGAAATTATGTGGTGCAATATGTAAAACAGGTATGAGCTGTATTGAATAGTAAACACTTATGTTTACTTTGAATCTGTCACATTTGCTTATACATCCATTGTTGAATATAATGAATCTGTTGTGATAAATTTAGACATTTAGAATCAAGCGCTATGGATGAGAGTTGTAGACATTCATCCTACAGTAACAGGAAAATCCCAGTTCACTCAGAAAGTAAGATGAGAGAACCAACCATTTCCTTAATAATAACAGTGCGCCTTGCCTTCTTAGGGTATTCTTTATCATGCAGAGATAGCTGAAGAATCATTAATTCCCGTGTGCCTAGTCGCTCAGTCACATCAGACATTTTGCAACCCTGTGTCCATGGGATTTTTCAGGGAAGAATACTGGAATGGGTTGCTATTTCCTTCTCCAGGGGATCTTCCAGACCTGGACTGAACCCGCATCTCTGTGTCTCCTGCACTGCAGGGAGCTTCTTTACCCGCTGAGTCATCAGCGAAGCCCCATTATTTCCTAAGGTTCCCACAGAATGAGTTTAACTAGCAGCACAAATTAAGCCAGTTGTGATCTCTGCGTCATAACTTTTTATATCACACATTTTTCACTTCCTCTATTACTCTGAGATCTTTTTGGTGGGCAATGATATATACCCACCTTGAAGTCAATTAGGAAACAGAAGCATTGGTTTATATGACTGAAACATCTAGATATATAGCAGGTTTGGGGCAAGGCTGAAATCAAATGCTCAACTGATGTTGCCAGGAATATCTCCTATTGCAATTACACAGTCCTCTGTGTTGGCTGTGTTCTCAAGCTGTTCCCTTGCAATGGCAAGATGGCCACCAAACAGATGCACGTGTACATCTTGCCAGCTCTGGAGCCTAGTGAAAAAGAGAACATCATTCCAGTGGTTCAAGAGAAGTCCTGGCCAGGCCTCAGAGGCTCACACATCCCAAGAAGTCAGATTGTAGATGAGCCCCACCACGTCATATGAATTGATTGCAGGAAAAGAGAGACTGCTGCTGCTGCTGCTAAGTCGCTTCAGTCGTGTCCGACTCTGTGCGATCCCATAGACAGCAGCCCACCAGGCTCCTCCGTCCCCGGGATTCTCCAGGCAAGAATACTGGAGTGGGTTGCCATTTCCTTCTCCAATGCATGAAAGTGAAAAGTAAAAGTGAAGTCGCTCAGTCGTGTCCAACTCTTAGCGATCCCATGGACTGGAGCCTACCAGGCTCCTCCATCCATGGGATTTTCCAGGCAAGAGTACTGGGGTGGGGTGCCATTGCCTTCCCCGAAAAGAGAGACGGGTCTCTGCAAAGAGTCTTAATATTAGAAGTCAGAGGCGTGATGGACAAATGAAAAATAGAATTTTTTAATGCTTTTATTTATTTTGTTACTTTTCCTTTTATATTGGAGTATAGCCAATTAACAGTGGAAACAGTGTCAGACTTTATTTTTCTGGGCTCCAAAATCACTGCAGATGGTGACTGCAGCCATGAAATTAAAAGACGCTTACTCCTTGGAAGGAAAGTTATGACCAACCTAGATAGCATATTCAAAAGCAGAGACATCACTTTGCCAACAAAGGTTCGCCTAGTCAAGGCTATGGTCTTTCCTGTGGTCATGTATGGATGTGAGAGCTGGACTGTGAAGAAGGCTGAGCGCCGAAGAATTGATGCTTTTGAACTGTGGTGTTGGAGAAGACTCTTGAGAGTCCCTTGGACTGCAAAGAGATCCAACCGGTCCATTCCGAAGGAGATCAGCCCTGGGATTTCTTTGGAAGGAATGATGCTAAAGCTGAAACTCCAGTACTTTGGCCACCTCATGCGAAGAGTTGACTCATTGGAGAAGACTCTGATGCTGGGAGGGATTGAGGGCAGGAGGAGAAGGGGACGACAGAGGATGAGATGGCTGGATGGCATCACTGACTCGATGGATGTGAGTCTGAGTGACCTCCGGGAGTTGGTGATTGACAGGGAGGCCTGGCGTGCTGCGATTCATGGGGTCACAAAGAGTCGGACACGACTGAGTGACTGATCTAATCTGATCTGAAGACCCATATATTCACCAGGATTAAATAATTGCTAATTTTTTGTGACAACGACCTTCTCTTTCTACTTTCTTCTCCGTTGTATCAGTTACTCAGTTAGTTCAGTCACTCAGTCCTGTCCGACTCTGCGACCTCATGAACTGCAGCATGCCAGGCCTCCCCGTCCATCACCAACTCCTGGAGTTTACTCAAACCATGGGATCGCTAAGAGTCAGACACGACTGAGCGACTTCACTTTCACTTTTCACTTTCATGCATTGGAGAAGGAAATGGCAACCCACTCCAGTGTTCTTGCCTAGAGAATCCCAGGGACGGCAGAGCTTGGTGGGCTGCCGTCTATGGGGTCGCACAGAGTCAGACGTGACTGAAGCGACTTAGCAGCAGCAGCATGTCCATCGGGTCAGTGATGCCATCCAACCATCTCATCCCCTGTCATGTCCTTCTCCTCCTGCCTTCAATCTTTCCCAGCATCAGGGTCTTTTCCAATGAGTCATTTCTTGTCATCAGGTGGCCAAAGTATTAGAGTTTCAGCTTCAACATCAGTCCTTGCAATGAATATTCAGGACTGATTTCCTTTATGATGGACTGGTTGGATCTCCTTGCTGTCCAAGGGACTCTCAAGAGTCTTCTCCAACACCATAGATCAAAAACATCACTTCTTTGGTGCTCAGCTTTCTTTATAGTCCAACTCTCACATCCATACATGACTATTGGAAAAACCATAGCTTTGACTAGATGGACCTTTGCTGGCAAAGTAATGTCTCTGCTTTCTAATATGCTATCTAGGTTGGTCTTTTAAGTTCATGGCTGCAGTCACCATCTGCAGTGATTTTGGAGCCCCCAAACAAATAAAGTCTCTCACTGTTTCCATTGTTTCCCCGTCTATTTTCCATGAAGTGATTGGACCAGATGCTATGGTCTTAGTTTTCTGAATGTTGAGTTTTAAGCCAACTTTTTCACTCTCCTCTTTCACTTTCATCAAGAGGCTGTTTAGTTCTTGTTTGCTTTCTGCCATAAGGGTGGTGTCATCTGCATATCTGAGGTTATTGATATTTCTCCCAGCAATCTTGATTCCAGCATGTGCTTCTTCCAGCCCAGTGTTTCTCATGATGTACTCTGCATATAAATTAAATAAACAGAGTGACAGTATACAGCCATGATGTACTCCTTTCCTGATTTGTAACCAGTCTGTTGTTCCATGTCCAGTCTAGCTGTTGCTGTATATATTACCCTATTTGAAAAGTAAAGACGCAGTGAACAACTTACATCTAAAGACTTCTCTATGCATCTCTTAAAAACAAGTTACTTTCTTATATAATAAGAATATAGTTATTGTTATTGTTACCTTAGTCCATGATCCAATTAAGGAATATGAATTCCATCTGATCATCCTATTTCTTCCTTACCTTTGACCTGGAAATGTCTCTCCACGATTTTTAAAATGATGTTATTTATTTATTTATTTGTCTGTGTTGAGTCTTCATTGCTGTGTGAGCTTTTCTCTAGTTGCAGTGAGCGGGGAGACACTTTGTTGTGGTTCACCGACTTCTCATTTCAGTGGCTTATCTTTGCAGAGCACAGACTCTAGGGCACACAGGCTTCAGTAGTTGTGGCACATGGGCTCAGCATTTGTGGCTCATGGGCTCTAGAGCACAGGTTCCATACGTGTGGTTCACAGGCTTAGTTGCTCTGAGGCATGTGGGATCATCCCCGACCAGGGATTGAACCTGTGTCTCCTGCATTGGCAGGCAGATTCTGTACCACTGAGCCACAAGAGGAGTTCCCTCCACCACGTTTTAATCTTCTACAATACTGATATTTTTAAATAGTCCTGGACAGTTTCCTTGTAGAACATTTCAAAATGAAGATTTATGTAAATGTTTCTGCATGATTAGATTTGACTTCCTCATTATGTCCAGAGCACCAGGCTGATGATATTGACAATATCCCATGGCACTGTGTGGGTCATCACTTCATGTCAGTGTGTCCCATCTTTGGTGACAGTAGAGTTGATCATGGGATAAATGGCTGCTGCTGCTGCTAAGTCGCTTCAGTCGTGTCTGACTCTGTGCGACCCCATAGACAGCAGCCCACCAGGCTCCCCCGTCCCTGGGACTCTCCAGGCAAGAACACTGGAGTGGGTTGCCATTTCCTTCTCCAATGCATGAAAGTGGAAAGTGAAAGAAGTCGCTCAGTCATGTCTGACTCTTAGCGACCCCATGGACTGCAGCCTACCAGGCTCCTCCATCCATGGGATTTTCCGGGCAACAGTACTGGAGTGGGGTGCCATTGCCTTCTCCCTGGGATAAATGGCAGCTCTCCCCAATATAAGCTAGTCCAGTAATTTGAAAGTAATCTGAAGACTCCTTTGGTGGTCCAGTGGTTAAGACTGTGCTTCCAGCGCAGGAGGCATGGGTTCAGTCCCTGGTCAGGGAATTAAGATCCCACAAGCCGTGTGGTGTACCCTTCAAAGAAATCTTTAAAAAGTGATCTGTGAGCCCACACTCCTAGAGAATACATAAATATCCTTTTCTTCATCAACCTTTAATCTGTTGAGGATATTTATTGGAATCACGTGGGCTTCCCTGGTGGCTCAGTCGGTAAAGAATCTCCCTGCAATTCAGGAGATTTGGGTTTGATCCCTGAGTCAAGAGGATCCTCTGGCAAAGGGAATGGATACCCATTCCAGTATTCTTGCCTGAAGAATCCCATGGACAGAGGGTTCTGGCGGGCTACAGTCCATGGTGTGGCAAAGACTTGGTCATGACTGAGCAACTAAGCACGTTGGAATTGGTTACTACACTGATTGTAAAGATATAATGTCTTTTTGTCATTCTATTTACATTAAAAATGAAATCAAGCCAAGTATTGGCTAAACTATTGCAGCAGAACCATAGCACACAGTTGGAATATCACTACAAAAGAAAACAAACAAACAAACAAAAAGCCCAAACACACTTTGATGGTATTTGGCAAAAAGTATTAGAACTGTGCCTCTTGCCACTTTATAAGTTGAAGAAAAATATCGGTAATGACTGTGCTTACAATTCACTCCCCTTCTTCTAAATGTATTTGACAGACTAAAAATTAGCTCTAAGTCTTGGTTAAGAATCCTTTTTTTAAAAAGTGAAAACATAAAAGTAAAGAGAAAAGAGACAACTGGAATAATGACAGTTGAGAGAAGAATGAAAGTGTTGAGTGCATGTTGCCATTTTTCCAGCAATGCGCTGTGATTAGTCGTGTCTGACTCTTTGCGACCCCACGGACTAAAGTCCTCCAGGCTTCTCTCCATGGGATTCTCCAGGTAAGAACACTGGAGTGGTTGCCATGCCTTAAATACTACTTAAAATGGAGTATGAAGAACTTTTATTTTTACCTCCACGTTGCATAATTAAAACTCTCCTTATTTCAGATTTTAAGAGCAACTGCTTTGCCTTTGATTCGGTTCGATTATCTCTCATGATCTTCAGAAATTGTACTTTTCTCTTCCTTTCAGACTGAGAAAGTCTTTATCCAAATGGCCTGAACCATTGGGTTTGCCTGTAGATGCCCTTTCATTTCTGTTGTTTCTTTTCCCTCCCCTGGGGTTTTCCAACAGTTCTCCCTTTCAATCGAAAGCTAATTTTCTTTGTGTGTGTAGGTGGTGTAGAATTCCAGGCATTTACACAGTAGCAAGCCTGTATTTGATGTACCTGTTTCAGAGACAATTGTCCTTTATAGCTTTCATGAGTAAATTCAATGAAAAGCCCCACGTGGCTGGTTTGTAACTCATTTAGTGGAGAGTTCTACAGGATTATTTCACAAAGCAGTTCGCAACTTAAAAAGCTAAATTGGCTTTATTGTGCCTAGCTGGGGGCCTCTTCATCACTGAATTCAGAGAATATTTACTGGTATGCCAGGAATCTTTCTAGAAAATAGGGACAGGATGTATCTGCAGGTGTGAATTTCCTTAACTTCCTATGTGCTGCTCCCAAAGAGTCTGGAATGGCTAGACTATAAGTAGTGGGAGCGTTCATTTCATGTTGCAGGAACATGCGTACTATATTCGTGGATGCGTGTGTATGCAAGAATCTCACAACTCTTAAGAAATGACCAGTGGCCCAGTGGGTCATGCATTCGCACATTTAGCTCTGTGCAGTGATTAAAGTGTGGAGAAGGCAATGGCACCCCACTCTAGTACTCTGGCCTGGAAAATCCCATTGGACAGAGGAGCCTGGTAGGCTGCAGTCCATGGGGTTGCTAAGAGTAGGACATGACTGAGCGACTTCACTTTCACTTTTCACTTTTATGCATTGGAGAAGGAAATGGCAACCCATTCCACTGTTCTTGCCTGGAGAACCCCAGGGATGGTGGAGCCTGGTGGGCTGCTGTCTATGGGGTCATACAGAGTCAGACACGGCTGCAGAGACTTAGCAGAAGCAGCAGCAGCAGCAGTGATTAAGGTGAAAGAACCTGGCGTCAGACTGCAGGAGTCCAAATACTGGCTCCACCTCTTCATTGCTGACCTCAAGAAGTTGCATGACCTCTCTGAACTTCATTTTGGCATTTTTAAGAAGTGGATGAGTATCACTGTGTTCCAGATAGGGTGAGCTGGGATGTGTTGCAATAACAATCAGCCCCATAGTTCATTAGCTTCAAACAACAAAGGCGTCGTTGTTGTTCAGTCACTAAATCGTGTCTGACTTTTTGTGACCCCACGGACTGCAGCATACCAGCCTCCCCTGTCCTTTATCTCTCGGAGTTGCTCAAATTCATGTCCACTGAGTCAGTGATGGCATCCAACCATCTCGTCCTCTGCCACCATTTTCTCCCTTTGCCTTCAATCTTTCCAGGCATCAGGGTTTATTCCAGTGAGTTGGCTCTTTGCATCAGGTGGCCAAAGTATTGGGTCTTCAGCATCAGTCCTTCCAGTGAATATTCAGAGTTCATTTCCTTTAGGATTGATTGGTTTGATGTCCTTGCAGTCCAGGGGACTCTCAAGAGTCTTCTCCAGCACCTCAATTCTTTCCATGCACTTCATGGGCTATGCCCTGTGTCAGACACACTCTAGGACCCAGATTTATGGGAAAGCCAACATATAACTTATCACTGGTCACTTCAGCAGAGGGGAGAGAGCCTTCCAGAGAGTACAGTGCCAACATTAATTCTCAGCCAAGAAGTGATCTGCATCAGTTCTGCTCATAGCTCACTGGCCAACATGGGTCATCAAGAACTGCCAGACCTCAGAGGGTCAGGAATCACTACCCCTGTATGTGCCCAGAGGCAGACAGCTCACAGTATTTAGTGAGCCAGATCAGTTGATACATCGCTGCCATACAAACTTATCTTGTTGCTTGTTATGAGGCTTCAGTGAGATTATTGATGGAAAACATTTAGCTCAGTGTATGGTCACAGAGGAAGTACTCGGTAAACTGTGTTAGTTGTCTCAATAGTTATCATCACCTGTGTCCAGTCATTCCAATCTCTTCCTGACAGTGATGATGATGATGATGATGATGATGATGTGTGTGTGTGTGTGTATATAATCCATTAGAATCTCTGTTTTAAGTTCTGTAAACTTAGTTATATCTGAGTTCCTGTTGCCATGTTACATGTTAACAGGTTCCAGATTTTAGGGGAATCATCTGCCCACCTCAGTGCTTCCCAGGCTGCACTAGTGGTAAAGAACCCGCCTGCCAATACAGTAGACGTAAGAGATGTGGGTTCGATCCCTGGGTTGGGAAGATCTCCTGGAGGAGGCCATCGCAACACACTCTAGTATTCTTGCCTGGAGAATCCCCATGGACAGAGGAGCCTGGTGGGCTACAGCCTATAGGGTTGCAAAGAGTTGGACACGACTAAAGTGAATTAGCACGTACACACTCACTGCCCACCGTAACCAGAGAGACGCAGGGCTGAGGGGTTGCCCTTGGCCGCCAGTGCGGGAAGCAGCTCGCTCCCCATCCTTCCTTCTGTGTCAGTAACTAACTCATCCGCACGCATACATTGCACCATCCAGGTGACCCCTGCAGGGGCAGACCTATAATAGCCATATAGACCGCCAACGCTGGAGTCCTCCGTGGACATTTGGATGAAAATCAACGTGAAGTAGTAAGTGCCGTGATTACACTTGGGTTTCTTTCTCTGAGAGTGGGTGCACCACACATTATATAATAAATGCATAATAATTAAAGGAACTATGTGCTCGGTATATTATACAGAGTCCCTTCTGTAATGAACAGGGAGGGGTCTTCCTGCCTGAGCCTTTGGTGGCGTGGGAAGGACAGTGGACCTCTCATGAGGTAAGGCTGCTAGAAATACTCTGGATTCTTCAGGCTTCGTCTCAGCTGCTGCAGCGTACACGGTGGGCGGTAAAGTCCTTACCTACCACTTTCTGCTCTCTTTACTGCTCAGGTTCTATCCTTAAATTATGCTTTCATATTTAACTCAAAAGTTGCCCAGAAGGCAAGATCTACAGTGCTAAATACAGAAAGAGATGTATTTTAAATGCACTAACAAAGCTCACTGCATAAAGTAAGATTAACAGATCATCGTGTACACCCAGAAATCTTTTGAAGGAATTCATACACTTAGATCAGAAAATCCACTGGGTTTGTGAAACAGGATTTTTGTATTTGTGACTGGTTTAACTGCAGACAGAGAATCAGCTCATATTCTCTAAGTTCTGGGTTACTTCATAACTATCTACTATCTAATCATATTGTTGGTTTTTTAAAACATTTTTTTTGTTTTTTAATTTTTACAACGTTCTGTTCATTTCTGCCATATAACAATACAAAAAATTGGCATCATGTACAGATTTGAGAGTTGGACCATAAAGAAGGCTGAGCACCAAAGAACTGATGTTTTCAATCTGTGGTGCTGGAGAAGACCCTTGAGGGTCCCTTGGACTGCAAGGAGATCAAACCAGTCAATCCTAAAGGAAATCAATCCTGAATATTCATTGGAATGCTAATGCTAAGTCGCTTCAGTCGTGTCCGACTCTGTGCGACCCCGTCCCTGGGATTCTCCAGGCAAGAATACTGGAGTGGGCTGCCATTTCCTTCTCCAATGTATGAAAGAGAAAAGTGAAAGTGAAGTCGCTCAGTCATGTCCGACTCTTAGCGACCCCATGGACTGCAGCCCACCAGGCTCCTCTGTCCATGGATTTTCTAGGCAAGATTACTGGAGTGGGGTGCCATTGCCTTCTCTGATTCATTGGAAGGACTGATGCTGAAGCCGAAGCTCTGAAGCTCTAATACTTGGGCCACCTGGTGTGAAGAATCAACTCATTGGAAAAGACCCTGATGCTGGGAAAGATTGAAGGCAGGAGGAGAAGGAGATGACAGAGGATGAGATGGTTGGATCACCATAGAGTTGCATCACCAACTCTATGGACATGAGTTTGGCAGACTCCGGGAGACACTGAAGGACAAGGAATCCTGGCATGCTTCAGTCCATGGGATTGCAAAGAGTCTAACATGACTGAGTGACTGAACAAGATCATACATATATTCCCTCCCTTTTGAGCCTCCCACCCTTCCGCCTGCCCCTCAGGTCATCACAGCGCCAGACTGGGCTTCCTGTGTTATACAGCGACTTCTCCCCAACTATCCATCTTACACCTGATAGTGAGTACATGTTAACACTACTTTCTCCCTTCGTCTCACTCTCTCCCTCCCCTACTGTGTCCACAAGTCCATTCCCTACATCTGCACCTCCATGCCTTCCCTCCAAATAGGTTCATCAATGTCATTTTCCTAGATCCCATATATATGTGTTAGAGGAAAATGTATAGTTAATGATAATTATAAAACTTGGCATGTTTATGCTGTTTCGTGTATATGGAATTGGAGACTCAGAGAGTTTAGCCACAGATCACAGGTCTGTATTTCAAGTGATCTCTCTGACTTCCTTTTTTTTTTTTCCCTATTCCTTCTTTAGCTTTGCTTTGCACTTTTTCAATATAGGAAAAATGAAAGAATAATGACTGGTATTTACTGAGTACTCTGGCCACCTGATGCGAAGAGTTGACTCATTGGAGAAGACTCTGATGCTGGGAGGGATTGGGGGCAGGAGGAGAAGGGGACGACAGAGGATGAGATGGCTGGATGGCATCACTGACTCGATGGATGCGAGTCTCAGTGACCTCCGGGAGTTGGTGATGGACAGGGAGGCCTGGCATGCTGCAGTTCATGGGGTCGCAAAGAGTCGGACACGACTGAGCGACTGATCTGATCTGATGGATACTTGGTAGCGTGCTGGATATTGCATGCATATTATTTATAATCATCTTCCACTAGGGGTATTTTTAGTCCCACTTTACAGATGGAGCAACTGAGACCCAACTCCCAAATGATGGAATCTGCGCACCTGTCTTACCCTGAAGCTCGTAATCCCCTGAATAAGCATTGAAATAGGTCTATGGGCTTCTTCTCCTGTAGGCAAATTTGCCCTGGAAGTTAATGTTAAGTGTCCAGTTCTCTCATTCAGCAAGGCAAGCTGCTGACTTGCTTTACTCCCTCCGGGTTTAGCAAGCCAAGGGGCTGTGGTTGGAAAGCAGTGGCCAGTCCTTCGCAGGTGTCCCTCTTGCTCCACTGTGTCCTTACATGTCCGCAGACACGTGCCTCAGTACCAGTGTGAGTTCATCGGGGGTCATTGCAATGAGTTTAGGTTTTAAAGAAAGGATTAAAATAATCTACAATCGCAGAGCACGGAAATGATCAGCCTTTTGCTTTTCTTACGAGCCTCCTGATTACCTTAAGAGGACATTTTCATTTTGGTGATATTTTACCTTTAAAGAAATTTTCCAGTCTCCCTTGTAATAAAGGGAGAGCTGGGCCTCAGGCTGGCAGTGGGATCTTAGCAAGACGACTCACACTGTTTTGTTGAAGTTGCTTTTATTTTTATAGCTTCCGTCTCTCTATGATTGCCTTCTTGCTTTTTAATTTACGGCAGTAACACACGAGTTCTCTTTTAATTAAAGAAAAAATGTTTACTTGAATGAAAAAGTGAATTGTTGTAAGAGGTAAAATCGTATCTTATTTTTCTTTACTTGACAAAGGCGTGTCATTCAATAGCACTGGGACGTGTCGCAAGACTAATTGGTTAATAAACAAGAAGGCAGGTGGTGTGAGCATGTGTCAGATTTTAAATGAGGACCATGAATACAGCAGCACTGGGGAGGCGGTCCATGATGGATGGAGACCGAGGGAACATTTTTAGGGTGTTCATCTCCCACCGCCTAGCTTTGTGCTGGAATCTCAGAACCCTACCCCGTGGCTTTTGTTTAATTTGGCATTTATGGTAAGTCTTGCACATGGGAAGATTGTGGTCTCTCTCCTCCAGTGTTACAGCTTGGATTGAATATTTATTAACTACCCAGGGAACATAAGACCGACGGAGGGCCCTTGAGTTGATCTTTATCCACAGAGTACGTCCTCATCAGATTGAAGTGGTGAAGCAATTCAGAGGGAATGACGGGACCTTATCGAGAACAGATAGAAGCAAATCCTTTGTCTGTGATGGTGGAGTCAGCAAATGAAAAAGACTGTGGTTCCTGGAAAATGAACGGGGGTGTGTAGCATTCAGGATTCAGAAGAACAGTCTACACAGCACATACCCCAGGGAGGGAGGCTGATCCCAGATTTCATGTTTTCATAGCAGTGTTCTGAGAAGTAGAGGAGTGCTCATGTGACTGTCAGTGGCGGCTGACTGTGAATTTCAGGTCTTGGTATAAAAGCGAGTAGTGGGGTTTGTGGCAAACCAGACAGTTAATGCTGTGGATGAAGAGATGCCTCAGCTCTAGCAGATCACGGACATGCAGGGATGAGGGACCCATGGCCAGATCTCCTGATTATGCAAGAAAAGCCCAATATCTAGGTTTTTGTTGTGAAATTTTCCTATTCAGTTCAGTTCAGTCGCTCAGTCCTGTCTGACTCTTTGCGACCCCATGAATCTCAGCACGCCAAGCCTCCCTTGTCCATCACCATCTCCTGGAGTTCACCCAAACTATTATCTACTTTTAAAACTGAGCTATTTTTTTTTGTTGTTATTGAGTTTGATTATTGAATTATAGGGGCTCTTTACATATTCTGAGTAGAAGCTTCCTTATCCCATATATGATTCGGAAATACTTTCTTCCACTCTGCGGGTACATTTTCTTTTATTCTTATTATTTTTAAATGTTTGTTTATTTTTGGCCGTGCTGGGTTTTCAGTGCTGCTGGGCTTTTTCTCTAGTTGCCTCGAGCAGGGCTACTCTCCCGTCCTGGTGCTCGGGCTTCTCACGGTGGTGGCTTCTCTTGCTGCGGAGCACGGGCTTTAGCGAGCACACGCTCAGAAGTTGCAGTGCATGGGCTTAGTTGCTCCGAGGCACGTGGGATCTTCCCCGACCAGGGATCAAACCCATGTCTCCTGCATTGGCAGGTAGACTCTTTACCACTGAGTCACCAGCAAGCCCCTGTGGATACACTTTAGATGGAATTGTTTACAACACCAAAGTTTGTCTTGTTTGTTTGTTTGTTTTTGAGGGAGTGGGTTCAATTTATCTCTTTTTTTCCTTTTATTGCTGTTCTTTTGGTGTCATAGCTAAGAATCTGTTGTTGTTGTTGTTCAGTTGCTAGGTCGTGTCTGGCTCTTTGTGACCCCGTGGACCACAGCATACCAGGCTTGTCTTGCCTCCACTATCTCCTGGAGTTTGCTCAAATTAAGAATACATCTGCCTACAAACTAAAGTCACAAAGACGTGCTTCTAGGTTTTTTTTGAATGTTGTCTACCATTGGCTTTAATATTTAGATCTGTGATGCATTTTGAGTTAATTTTTTCATATGTTGGGCGATAAGAGTTCACCGTTATACATTTGCTCATGGCTCTCCAACTGCCTCAAAACTCTCTGGGGCTTCTTAAAGATTTCCACCCTAAGGTGCTTCTCTGTGATAGCCTACTTGCTGCTGCTGCTGCTGCTGCTGCTGCTGCTAAGTCACTTCAGTCGTGTCCGACTCTCTGCGACCCCATAGACGGCAGCCCACCAGGCTTCCCCGTCCCTGGGATTCTCCAGGCAAGAACACTGGAGTGGGTTGCCATTTCCTTCTCCAATGCATGAAAGTGGAAAGTGAAAGTGAAGTTGCTTAGTCATTTCTGACTCCCAGCGACCCCATGGACTGCAGCCCACCAGGCTCCTCCATCCATGGGATTCTCCAGGCAAGAGGGCTGGAGTGGGGTGCCATCACCTTCTCCAGATAGCCTACTCAGATACTGTAATTATGTCAAGGATATTCATTCTCTCATCTAGCAAAAGATAAGGTCCTACCAAAGGAGAAGTCCTACTCTTGTCTCTGCCTTTTTTACTCTCTGCACTGAGCTTAACTCTGTTAAGAGGATGGAGCTTCAGAATCCAAGGCCCAGTTGTAAAGACAACTTACTCCTTAATAGACTTTCTCACATGCTGCATATACATGACTTGGATAATCATAACTTGAATATAACCGATTCTAATTGAGTCTCTTGCGTTATACATCTGAGCATTCTCCCTTCTTGGATATATATGTATAGTGCTCATGTCTGCTCAGTAGTGTCTGACTTTCTGTAACTCCAGACTCCTCTGTCCATGGGATTTCTGAGGTGAGAATACTAGAGTGGTTTGCCATTTCCTCATCTAGGGGATCTTCCCAGTTCAGGGTTTGGATCAGGAATCCTGCATCTCCTGCACTGGCAGGCAGATTCTTTACCACTGAACCACCTGGGAAATATATATGTAGACATACATGTAAAGCAAACACAGTGTCCCCTGGTATGTAAAAACCACCTCCAGTGATAATTGCTAAGATAACTATGTTTTTATAGAGATAAACAGAGGTGTACAAGATATATACTCTTACATTCACGTGTATGTGCACACACCCATTCACGAAGCTTTAAATTCATGTGCAGCTGCTACCTTCTGCCATTGGTATAGTTTTCAGAACGAATGAGCTTTCAGGAGGGAGACTCACTGGACGGCCTTTATTATACTTGATAAAAATCTGATTTTCTTGCCCCCTGCAGTGGCCATTTGTCATCATAACAGCAACTATGAATAACATGTTCTTTTCTTTCCTTTCTCTGGAGAAAATGCAATGGGAGTTTGCATACACTGTATAAAATGCAACCTAGCCAATTTTATTAATTATTAAGAAGAATTCTTTAATCTTTGTATAGACTCCATCACCTAAGGGTAGCCAGAGAAGTAGTTTGATAGATATTCATCCGGGTTTTTCATTTATCAAATATTCTGTAGCATGCACAGGAGATTAAGGTTTGATCCTTTCGACAGGAAGAACCCCTAGAGAAGGAAATGGCAACCCACTCCAGTATTCTTGCCTGGAAAGTTCCATGGACAGAGGAACCTGGCAGGCTACAGTCCATGCAAATGAGTAGACATTACATAGAAATTAAACAACAACAACAGTTTGTCAGTTGTACAGTCCAAAGTCATCCTGGCCTCTCTCTTTATCTCCCTCCTATATCCACCTGGAAAGGCCAGATCCTCAACATAAGAGCCTCCCTTACAACTAGGGACCCTGTTCTGGCTTATAAGGCATCAAGAAGTTCATAGAAAATACGACCAGATTTTCTTCCAGTCTAAGAGGAGAAACCCTTATGTCAGAAAGTGAAGAGGAACTAAAGAGCCCCTTGATGAAGGTGAAAGAGGAGAGTGAAAAATCTATTTAAAACTCAACATTCAAAAAATGAAGATCATGGTATCCTGTCCCATCACTTCATGGCAAATAGATGGAGAAACAATGGAAATAGTGATGGACTTTATTTTTCTGGGCTCCAAAATCACTGCAGATGGTGACTGTAGCCATGAAATTAAAAGATACTTGCTCCTTGGTGGAAAAGCTATTACCAACTTAGACAGCATATTAAAAAGCAGAGACATTACTTTGCCAACAAAGGTCAATCTAATCAAAGCTGTGGTTTTTCCAGTAGTCACGTATGGATGTGAGAGTGGACTGTAAAGAAGGTTGAGCACCAAAGAACTGATGCTTTTGAACTGTGGTGTTGGAGGAGACTCTTGAAAGTCCCTTGAACTGCAAGGAGATCAAACCAATCAATCTTAAAGGAAATCAACCCTGAATATTCACTGGAAGGACTGATGCTGAAGCTGAAGCTCCAGTACTATGGCCATCTGATGCAAAGAGCCAACTCATTGGAAAAGACCCTGATGCTGTGAAAGATTGAAGGCAGGAGGAGAAGGGGACGACAGAGGATGAGATGGTTGGATGGCATCACTGACTCGATGGACGTGAGTTTGGGTAAGCACCGGGAGATGGTAATGGACAGGGAGGCCTGGCGTGCTGCAGTCCATGGAATCACAAAAAGATGGGTATGATTGAGCGACTGAACAGCAACAAGAAAGAGAAGAAACCGCATAAGAAGCTCATCTTTTGCTGTACTGCCTGCCTTTTGCCCTTGAATATTGTGTTGATGACTGGAGCCACTGTGGTCAGCTGGGTGTGAGGCAGTGAATCCTCAGGACGTTACGTGTTTTGGACTGAGGGTGGTGGTACAGAAAGGTGGGTCCCTGAGAGCCTCAGAGAGTTCCTAAGAAAGCCTAGGTCTGCCAGTGTTCTGGATTTTTTTGTTGTTGTTGTTTAGGGCATAATTAATATCCTTACAGATACAGTCACTGTTGCTCAGGCTTGATTTCTGCAGTTTGTAGCTAAAGGCATCCTTACTGATGTGTCTCTACACATACAAATACGTATACATATTCACACACTCATGCATTTTCCGTAAGTCATACTCGTATCCACAGATATGAAGGCTTTTTTAATGTGGCCAGAGTCCATAGTTTTTAGCTTGTTCTTGTGTATTTACTGGAGTATAATTGCTTTACAATGTTGTTTACTTTCTCCTGTACACACAAAATGAAACAGCTATGTGGATACATCTGTCCCCCACTCTTGAGCCTCCCTCTCAGTCCCTCCATCCCACCCCTCTCAGTCATCACAGAGCACTGGGTTTAGCCCCCTGTACTGTACAGCAACTTCCTACACACGGCAGTGAAGTAAGTCAGAAAGAGAAAAACAAATATTGCACATTAGTGCATATGGAATCTAAAGAATGGTACAGATGAAGCTATTTGCAGGGCGGGGATAGAGATGCAGATGTCGACAGCAGGTATGAGGACCCAGTAGGGGAGCGGAGGGTGGGATGACCTGGGAAAGTAGCAGTAACGTGTTTTTAAATCTGCATGTTTGCTAAGACGTCTTCTCCAATCTGGAGACAAAATTTTAGCTTACTCTTTTGAATGACTTCACATTACTTTGTATTGAGTGCAGATGTGGTTTATCCAACCATTCTCCTACTAATAAACATTTAGATTGACTCTATTGGCCATTATAAGTAATGATGCAGTCAACATCATGCAACCGATATTCTAGCCATTTCCCAGTAATCAATCCTCAGAGAATAAACAGAGAGGGTCAGACATGTATATACAAAGATGATTAATCCAGGATTAAGCATAATGGCAAAAAAAAATGAGAAATACCTTAAATGATAAAAAGGAGCATGCTAAATAAATTATGATGTATGCATGAGATCAAACAGTATGTGGCATTTAGAATGATGGTTTTTAGGAATATTTAGTGTCAAAAAAATTCCACTATAAAATAAAGACAAATGTATGATTATGTTTATTACATTTATGTATATAGGGTGAAATCTTGCTCAGAATGTTGAAGCCAGGTTTGCACCCAACACACAGTGAGATCAAAAAGCCAAAATGTTGGAGTTTGGAGCAGAGAAAAGATTATTGCAAAGGTTGAGCAAGAGAAATGGGTGGCTTGTGCTCCAAAGACCTGAACTTCCCTACAGTTTCATGGAAGAGGTTTTACAGACAAAAGTTTGGGGGAGTCCTGTAGGGTGTGTGACTGGTAACAGGGAGGTAACAGGGTGGTGATTCAGGAATCTCCATCATGAGCCTTCAGCTTTCTGTACTCAGCTCTTTATGTTGATGTTCATTTGCTAAGTTGTGTCTGATGCTCTGTGGCCCCATGGACTGCAGCACACCATTCTTCCCTGTCCTTCACTATTTCCTGGAGTTTGCTCAGACTCATGTCAATCGAGTCAGTGATGTCATCCAATCATGTCATCCTCTGTTGCCTCAATCTTTCCCAGCATCAGGGTCTTTTCTAATGAGTCAGCTCTTGGTATCAGGTGGCTAAAGTATTGGAGCCTCAGCTTCAGCATCAGTCTTTCCAATGAATTTTCAAGGTTGATTTCCTTTAGGATTGACTGTTTTGGTCCCCTTGTTGTCCAAGGGCTGCTCTACAGAAGTTTAACTAAAGCAACTCTACATTTGTAAAATCCATTTTAAATGTGCCGATCAGCCATGGTTCCTCTAATGGTTATGTGTATTTGTGGAATTGTGACCCAGGGTATAGATTTAGCATCTTCTTCTAGAAGCAGAATTTGAGTTTCAATGACCTCAAGCTAATCGAGGTCATCCCCAAATATTTCCCAAGCCTAGACTTTTCCGAGCTGGAAAAGTCCTCTGGGGATATATACCATCAATCTCAGAATCCCCTGCTTCCCTTGGAATAAGAAGGAACCTTTATACACAGACACCTTTATACACTAAGCAGCATACATAAAAGTCTCAGATACTCCCGAGCTGGGAGTGCCTCGGAGTTAGGCACTTCCACCCTCCAGCCAGCAGGGGGCCTCCTCCCACTTATTACCTGGAAAGACTCAGCTTTTTCCTTTCTAAATGATGCTTATCATGGTAATCCTTGACTTCCTTGTGGCTCAGATGGTAAAGTGTCTGCCTACAATGCAGGAGACCGGGGTTCCATCCCTGGGTCAGGAAGATCCCCTGGAGAAGGAAATGGCAACCCACTCCAGTACTCTTGCCTGGAAAATCCCATGGACAGAGGAGCCTGGTGGGCTACAGTCTATAGGGTTGTGAAGAGTCGGACATGACTGAGCAACTTCACTCACTCACTCATAGTATCCTTTTGTCTTAGTCCACTGGTGCTGCTATAAAAAAAGGCTACAGAGAGTGGCTTATAAACAGCAATTTATTTCTCACCGTTCTGGAGGCCGGATGTCCAAGATCAAGACACAGGCAGATCTGATGTCCGGAGGTTTCCATTTCTGATTCATACACTCCATCTTCTTAGCCTCCATCACTGTATCCTGCAGCTGCTGCTGCTGCTAAGTTGCTTCAATCGTGTCCGACTCTGTGCAACCCCATAGATGGCAGCCCACCAGGCTCCCCCATCTCTGGGATTCTCTAGGCAAGAATACTGGAGTGGGTTGCCATTTCCTTCTCCAATGCATGAAAGTAAAAGGGAAAGTGAAGTCGCTCAGTTGTGTCCGACTCTTAGCGACCCCATGGACTGCAGCCTACCAAGCTCCTCCATCCATGGGATTTTCCAGGCAAGAGTACTGGAGTGGGGTGCCATTGCTTTCTCCATCACTGTGTCCTAACTTGGTGTAAAAGAGCAAGCAAGCTCTTTGGGTTCTCTTTTGTAAGGCCCTAATCCCAATTATGAGGGCTCCACGCTCATGACCTGATCACCTCCCAAAGGACCTACCCCCGATACCTGCACATTGTGAGTTATGTCTATAACACATGCATTTGGTCAGGTGACACAAACATTCAGTCTGTAACACTCCCTCCCTCACAGGTCATTGGGCTTTCCAGGTGGTGCTAGACGAAAAAGAATCTGCCTGCAAATGCAGGAGATGCAAGAGATGTGGGTTCCATCCCTGGGTTAGGAAGATCCCCTGGAGTAGGAAATGGCACCCCACTTAGGTATTCTTGCCTGGAGAATCCCATGGACAGAGGGGTCTGGCTGGCTACAGTCGTGGGGTTGCAAGGAGTCGGACATGACTGAGTGAGCATACTGGACAGGTTACTAGTGCTCCTCAGTGGCAGAATGACAGGGTGGCTAAGAGCTGAATCGGCTAAGGTTTGAATCGGCTGCCTGCCTCTTCACTAGGTCATCTTGAGCAGGTGCTTCAACTTAATTCTCATATCTGCATTTTTCAGATGCAAGTGACAAGAGCCCTTAGCTTCTGGAGCAGCAAGCATTCCATGCGTTGACACATAACTAGATGAGTACCTAGCATACAATTGGTGTTCAATTAGTGTTACCAAACGTCAAACAATGACATTGACTAAGAGAATGCAAGCCCAGTGTTGAATGCAACCCAGGCATGTAGTAGTGAACGCAAAATGTTATTGTACCATCGTCTTCTCCCTACACGTCCAACACCTGGTCGTCATTGGTGAGGAGGTGGAACAATCAAGAAAGAGGTTTTGGGGTCCCTTCCTTGGGTCTCATTTTTCTCATCTCACTCCAAATCCATGACCCAAGTTGGTGGGACACAGACTGGTTATTTTTCAGTTCCTCTCCAGGATAAATTTTCCTGAAAATTAATGATGGAGCTGTCAAATAGGACACCCAGCAGATAGAACTCCAGAGCTTTTCTTCTCCCTCCTCTCCATGCCCTTCCCCGCTGGCACTGTGGTCCAGCTGAGCCCCCGGCAGGCAGCTGCTCTGCTAAGCAGCCTGTCACATGTCCTGTTACAATCATGTTTTATTATAGCTTTCAAAAGATGACCTCTCGTCCCGCACACTCATGTTTATAGAGGACTTCTGGCATTCTGAAAGGAAACAGATAGCGGAGCCTCCAAACCCTTCATTTGCTTCAACTGATAACTGCTCTGGCCAGAGACGAACACTGCGGTGATTACAAGATGTAATTTACTACAAAAGACAGTTAATATTACTTACAAACCTGTCATCAGTTCTGGGGAAATCGGAGCCGGGACGTGGAATAGGACACATCTGAGTCTACCTAAAGATCTTGGTCTGAGAGAATTACAAGTTTATAGATTTACCATTTAAGAAACAGCCCCGTTATGAAACATTCATCGTTGCAGACAGACAATACAAGTAACAAGCAAGATTATATCCTTTTATCTGGATCAAGGACACAGATGGTGTGAGAAAGAAAGGAGAAAAAAAAATCCCTTCTGGGGGATCTTAAATGCCACCCTTGTGAATTATACCTGAGGCTATTAACTGGGGAATTAGATCTTTGAAAAAGCCTCTAATAAGACTAAACAAAGTCCCTCGGGTAATGCTCTGAATCAGAGAAATGTGTGAAAATATAGCCTCTTCAATGTGATTATAGTCAGAGCTGTAGTTACTCCCCGAGAAAGGGCATTGAAAGTAGAGGAATGAAAGGGGAAAAAAAAATGTTTTAAAACTTTTGTGTCAGACCAGAAATTATAGAGTAGCAACAGCTTAGGGATTTAAATAACCCCTTTAGCCCAATTCTGAAGTCTTTGTGCTTTAAATTGAAGAAAAGAAAGGAATTAGAGATCCAATTTAGCATTTTTTTTATGATTATGAAATGGAGGAGTCATTTTAGCTGAATAAGAATTGAGTCAGGATAGGATTGCAACCTGGGTTATCATTTGCAAGAGGGGGCTGTAGCATTTAAGCTGCTTTGGGGGTACCCGCTCTGATGGGCTTTTGTGAGAGCTTCTTGTTTCCTGGAGACTAAGGTGAGAGTTTGGGTGCTTCTGTTAGCCTGAGAGTCATGAGTCAGTGTTTGGCATTTCCCTCCCCCCCTCGTAGGGAATTCCAGGCATAGGATAGGGATCTTAGGAACATTCCATCGGTACTTTCGCCAGCACTCCATCCTCAAAGTCGGATCTGGTACAGAGCTTTAAGAGGATGTTTTTAGTCTTCCTCTCATCCCCAATCTGAGCCTCTGGACAGGACACCCAGGCACATCACAGGTGTATGCACAGAGCAATGAGATCAGTTTTGTAAACGTGGCTGCATCTTACTGTGCCCTCTCAGATGTATTTGTTGGAGACAAGAGACGGTGGAAATGACAATGCTGGGTTTGACCCAAGCCGAGCATGTTAGAGAGGACAGGGCCAAGGATCATGATTTTTAAAGGATAGTGACCTTGTTGTATATGCAATTGATAGCCAATAGGACCTACTGTATAGCACAGGGAATGCTTCTCAATATTATGTAGGAGGAGAAGGGGGCGACAGAAGGTGAAATGGTTGGTTGGCACCACCGACGCAATGGGTATGAGTCTGAGCAAACTCCGGGAGATGGTGAAGGACAGGGAAGCCTGGCGTGCTGCAGTCCAAGGTGGGGTCGCAAAGTGTTGGACATGACTGAGCAACTGAACCACAGCAACTAACAACAAATGGGAAAAGAATTTGAGAAAGAATAGATACATGTATACGTATGACTGAATCACTTTGCTTGTAAACCTGAAACAAAGACAAGAATGCTAATCAGCTATAGTCCAATATGACTCTGTCCGTGGAATTCTCCAGGCAAGAATAGTGGAGTGGGTTGCCATGCCCTCCTCCAGGGGATCTTCCTGATCTAGGGATCAAAGCCAGATCCCCGGCATTGCAGGTGGATTCTTTATCATCTGAGCCACCAGGGAAATCCATAAAACAGAAAAAGGCACAGTGACCTTGTCAGCTAGTCAGATCCTTAACCTAGACCTTTCAGGTAAATAGCTAGTCTCTCTTTAGGTGAGAGATAGGGAATCTAGGAGTGGATCCATACAGGAGGAGAGGATCGAATTCCATTTCTGTCCACTATTCATTTACTCTTTGTTGGACATTTGTGTATTTTCTTGGAAGAAATACCTATTTAAGTGCTTGTCTGGTGGCTCACCGGGCTTCCCTGATAACTCAGTTGGTAAAGAATCCACCTGCAATGCGGGAGACCTGGCTTCTATCCCTGGGTTGGGAAGATCCCCTGGAGAAGGGAAAGGCTACCCACTCCAGTATTCTGGCCTAGAGAATTCCATGGACTACAGTCCATGGGGTCGCAAAGAGTCAGACACGACTGAGCGACTTTTCACTTTCACTTGCAATTTCTGGTGGCTCAGTGTTAAGAATCCACCTGCCAATGCAGGAGACACCGATTGAATCCTTGATCCAGGAAGATTTGACATGCCGTGGGGCACCTGAGCCCACGTGCCACAACTACTGAGCCTGCGTTCTAGAGCCCTGGAGCCGCACCTGCTGAAGCCCTTGCCTCCAACTATAGAGCCTGTGCTCCGAACGATAGAAGCCACCATCATGAGAGGTCCACGCACCGCAACTAGAGAGTAACCCCCGCTAGAAAAAGCCCACTCAGCAATGAAGACCCAACACAGCCAAAACTAAATAAATTTAAATATATTTGTGTGTGTGTGTGTGTGTGTGTAATACCTATTCAAATCCTTTGCCCATTTTTAAATTGGACTTGCTGGTGGGTGTTGAGTTTTAGGAGTTCTTTCTGTTTTCTGGTTCTCAATCCCCTACCAGATATATGACTGGCGGATATTCCCTCCCATTCTGTGATTGCTTTCTCACTCTGTTCTTAATGTCCTTTGATGGGAAAACCATTGTAAATTTTGATAACGTCCAGTGTGCGTCTTTTTTTTTCTTTTTTTCTTGTCTGTGTTTTTTTGTCCTGAGCTGTTTTAGAACAACAACAGCAAACTGTTTATTTGCCTGGATCCAGAACGCTCGCTCTAGAACAGAAAGGGAAGGTCAGATGCATCAGATGATTTGGTGGTTAGACCTCGAGCCGGCAGGGAAGCCGATCAGCCTGTGCTGACCTCTGAGGTGCAAGGATGTTCTTGCAGGAAGGCCACCTGCAGGGGCGTGTGCGTGATGCTGGGAGGCCAGGCCGGGACTCCTGGGAGAAACTGCTCTCATTACCTTCCAGTGGCTTCTCTCCAAGGTGGTCAGGGACTCAGTGATGCGTGGACAGCTCATATGTTCATCCGTGAACCACGACCGCTCTTGAGGGGAGCTGGGAATGCATTGCTCTGTTTCCGCTCACTGCTCTCTCTTGTCCGTGGGCTTCTGTTGCCATCATTCAGTGCTTAGAAAATTGTCAAATTTTAGAAAAAAAGACAACTGAAGCCCACACCCTGTAATCTGTGTATAAAATCACTGAAGCCTGGGATGGTTAAGATCCCTGTTCATATCGGTGTGACTAAAGAGCGGAAAACCAGAGCTGTATACTGGAAATCCTGACTCAGGCCAGTGCCCGTCTCATCATCAACACACGTGAGTAAAAAGGGGCCTCACCATTTCGTGGACTTTCCAGGTGGCTCAGTGGTAAAGAATCTGCTTACCAATGCAGAAGCCACGGAGACGCAGGTTTGATCCCTGGGTCAGGAAGATCTCCTGGAGAATGAAATGGCTACCCATCCCAGTATTCTTGCCTGGAGAATCCCGTGAACATGGGAACCTGGCAGGCCACCATCCATGGGGCCGCAAAAAGTCAGACACGACTGAGTGACTGTGCGTGTGGGCTGGTGGGTGTTGTTTCCAGTGCACCATTTCATTTATTTCATTAAGTGTTTACTTAGCCTCATACTCTAGTCTTCATACTAGTGGCAAAAAATAAGAGTTGGAAATGGAAGATCATCCTTGCCATTGTGGTTTGAGTTGAATTGCTGTTTGAATCTGGGATTATCTAAATGGTGTGCCTGGGAAGATTTGAATCACAGCATCTTTGAATAAGCATCACAGACTCCAGTGTCCCAGGACTAAGCTCAGGGCAGAACACAGCTATTTAAAGCGTCAAGTGGCTACCTGGGAATGCAGCCCCAAATTGTCAGAGCTCCTGATTTCTTTCAAGAGAACCTAGAAATTGGATTTTCATATGAAACATCTCAGTTTTCTAAAACTAATTTTTAAAGGAATCAATTTTAAAACTCCAGTCTGAAAGCCACTGCCTCCTACAAAAAAAGCCAAACAAAACAAAACAAAATCTGTGAGATAACTATGGACCTTAACTTAAGATCCTTGCTCTCACAGACCTGTGTTTCTCAACATTCACACACATTGGAATCATCTGAGAGCTTTAAAAAAAAAAAAAATCCGTGTTTCATTCAGCCTGCCTCCAGACCAAATGCATCCGAGTCTCTCGGGGTCAGTCCTGGGCACCAGGACTGGTTACAACCCCCCTGGTGGCTGTGACATACAGCGGGGTTAAGGACTCCTGGGCTGGAGGCAGTATGAGCAGCCAAGACCCCCTTCTCCCCACCTCTTTCCCATCCGTCCGGCCATCTGGACTCTGATTGCTGGACATCAAGATGACCCTGATTTTAGGGTTCACATCTGGATAATGGACTGCATGTCTCATTTCTTGTCCTTCTGGGGCATTCCATAGACCCGAACAGATGTCCCTTTCACTTCATTTGCCATGCGTCCCTTCTGGAAGGTTCGGATCTCCAACTTCCTGATTGATTTCCCTCTCCCCAGCAAGTGGGCTCTTCAGGGAAGTCTGGAGCTTCTTCCCTTTCTCTCCTTTTCATCTCTGAGCCTTGGGGTTTCTCCAGCCAAATAGGAGGCTTTGTTCAGCTGCCTCTGGTCTTATGAATTTGCAGCCCTGCTCTGGAAACGCTGGGAGCCCCTGTTGGCCCCTGTGAGCCCTTGAAAGCTCCTCTCTCAGATCCGTCTGCTTCTGTCCCCATTCCTTGCTATTTGTACACACACTTCCCTCACCTTTCCATGCCAGCTTTTTGGAGTCACTGAACCACAGAAAACCTTACCAAAAAAAAAAATATTGTATGGACTAGAAATGACCAAGGACGAGATGATCTGTGAAGTGGCTTTTATTTCCCCCAATTCTATGAATCTTGTCACTGATTCTATCACATCTGCTGATAGCATTTTTTTTAAGATGGTAAGATTTTTAACTTTTCATTTTTTATGTTGGAGTATAGCTGATTAACATAGTTGCTACTGTTTCAGGTAAACAGGGATCGGGACTCAGCCATACATAAAAGTGTATGCATCCATTCTTTCCCAAACTCCTTTCTCATCCAGGCTGCCACGTAATATTGAGCAGAGTTCCCTGTCCTATACAGTAGGTCCTTGTTGGTTATCCATTTTAAATATAGCAGTGTGTACATGTCCATCCTAAACTCTCTATTGACAATAGTGTGTTGACCATGTAAAAAAGTATTCTTAATTTTTAGTGGTACAAATTAATTAGGAAGTAGAGATGAAATGATATGAATTCTGGAGTTGCTTCAGACACTTTCAGTATTTTCTTATACATACACACACACACAAACACACACTTAAAATCTAAGGCCTATAGGATTCTAAAGTTTGATGAGAATATGTGATCCCAAGATTCTATAACTCATTCTTCTTTGCCATTTATTATGCACTTAAGAGTGATGTCCCTGCCAAAGAAATGAGCGGATCACCTTTTAAAATTGCACAAGTCATTTCATAATATAGTCAATCCGTCCAATTAAGAAAATAAGGAATAGAGAAGAAGTAGAGAAAATAACACCCCCGATTTTGTCTTCCTATCATGATTAATATTAGCTCTTACAGTTACCCTTCTGGCGTTGTTTCCCCTGTTGCACATACAGGTTGGGTTTCTGCTTTATTTACTGATGATATTGTCAAGCGCAGACTGTGAACTGGATCTTGCACTGTGGTCATGTCATTTTTCTAGGTGCTTTGAGTTTACCATCATCAGTAAGCCCTCAAGAGGGAAATCAAAGTGACAGCACTTTGCCCAAATGCAGTCATTCAATGGATTTGTCATTGGAGTGAATTTCTTTTTCTTGCTTGTATATCTTATAATGCTAAGTGTATTTCTGGTAACACGGTAATACAAGTGTTGGGGAGAAGGAATAGGCAGAGGCTTAGAGAGGTAAACAGAGCCTGAAATGGGGATTATGTAAAACATTGCTTCTGATATTCCTTGCATACCAATGCATCAGAAAGCCCTCTATTTCAAGAATTCACACTTCCAGGCAAATTGTTATCCTGACGACTCTAGGATACAACATGGCAACACTGACTGTACATTTTAAAGTCTGTCTCAGGTCACTGCATCCCAGACCTGCTGAATCTTAATCCCTAAGAGTGGAACTCGGGACTCTGCATTTTTGGCTGGCTCCCCAGGGAATCTGTAGTGGCCTGTCCAGCACCCGTCTGACATAGCATTCAGTGACGAGTGGAAAGACATTGGAATAGACTCTGAATCTCCCAGAAACAATTCTGTTTAATTGCAGCAATAATTAATAAACAACTGTGTACATGGGCTTCCCTGGTGGCTCAGATGGTAAAGAACCCGCCTGCAATGCAGGAGACCCAGGTTTGATCCCCAGGTTGGGAAGATCCCCTGGAGAAGGAATGGCAACCCATGCCAGTATTCTTGCCTGGAGAAATCCATGGACAGAGGAATCTGGCTGACTACAGTCCATGGGATCGCAAAGACATGACTGAGTGACTAACACACACACAGTTACAATGAGAGGGGAGTCTTAGCTTTGATATGCAGATCCTTGGAAATTATACATTAGTATATAATAATTCATTTAACATGTTACTGTCACCAGATAAACATTTCCCAGTTGTGGTAAGCAGTTAGGAACCAGTTCTCTCTCTCCTAACCCCCCACTTTTCTCCCTCCCTCTCTCTTCCACAATTCTTAACTCCTCTCTTTCTTCCTATCTCTTCTTGTTTTGTGCCTGTGTACCTATGTGTGTGCACAAATAAGGCCCAGATATTTATTTCAGATTTTTATGGGTTTTGCATACAGGATAAGGTTCCAAAATTTACTGAAAACAGCAAAGACCAAAAAAAACCCTGTTTCACCTACTAATGAGCTGTCATAGGATGGGAAGAGCATACTTAAGATATCTTATATACTCGTTTAGATTTCTGAGTTATCTTTGTCTGTAAGCATCCTTGCTTCTGGAATTGACAACATGCTGATATAGAGCCAATGCAGAGCTGGAGAGGGAGAAATAAAATAAGCTGGACTGAAAACCCCAGCTCTGCCTCTTACCACATGAGCTTGGGCAAGTGATATATCTTTTCTAAGATTTATCATCTTCTAAGTTGAAAAGTCATCATCACTATACAGGATTTTGAGAGAAGTTAATGAGACAATGTATAGAAAGGACCCGAAACCGTAGATGCTCAAGAAATATTATTTAATCAATCACTGCTCACTTTCTTAACTCACATTTTCCTAGACTTAAGTTTGCTTTTTTTTAAGGGGGAGGGTGGATGGATGATCACATTTCCTCAGATTCTTTTTATGGTGACTTTGATTTGTATTATAATCAATACTATATATGTAAGTTAAGTGAAATATTTCAAGGTGAAGCAATATAATGACTTTTTTACATAAAGTAAATATTTTGGGCATAGAAAGATCTTGGTTTAAATCTCAGTGTTATTGTTACTGTGTTTTATTTGTTTTTGGTATATATTTGTTCTCTCATCTGCAAAATGGGCATAATAGCCCTCCCCTGTTCTAGTTCATAATTGCTGCTGTGACTAATGATCACGTGATGCAACAAAAATTCAGCATCTTACAGTTCTGAAGGGCAGAAGTCCAAAATTTATCTCTGTGGGCTAAACTCAAGGTGCTGGCAGGTTGCTTTTCTTTCTTGAAGCTGTCGGGGGGAATCTACACCTTGCCGTGTTTCTTCAGCTGTGTCGAACCTTTGTTGCGGCCCTCGGGACCTTTGTTGCGGCCCTCGGGACCTTTGTTGCATTCTCCTGAATCTTTTGTTCTGGGACTTGGGCTCAGTAGTTGCTGCACTCAGGCTTAGCTGTCCCATGGCATGTGGGATCTTAGTTCCCCGACCAGGGATCACACCCACATCCCCTGCCTTGTAGGGTGGATTCTTAACCCTTGGACCACAGGGAAGTCCCCATATTCTGGTGATTTCCAACTTTTGGAGGATGCTTGAAGCCCTTGGCTCCTGGCTCCTCCTCATCTTCAAAGCAACGAATGACCAAATCAGTTTTTTCTCAGTCGCATCACTATGACACTACCCTACTTCCCTTTTCTCTTCAGAGACCCTTAAGAGTACATCAAGACCACCTGACAACCCAGAATAACCACCGCCATCCCCGCCCCGCACACACACACACACACTATTTCAAGGTTAGCTGACTGGCAACTGTAGTTCCATTTGCTACCTGATTCCCCCTTTGACATCTTCACAGGTTCTCAGGATTGTGACATGGACATCTTGGGGTTGGGACATTATTCCACCTCCTACAGCCACCTCATAGAGTGATTTTGGATTTAGTAAGACTATGTAGGTAAAGTTCTTAGCATCATGGCTGGTACATAGCATACTAAAGATGGAGATGCTGATGTTGAAGATTACTTTTGAAAAAAAAATAATAAAAGCATTTCCTTCTTTTAAAAAGCAACTTTGCTAATTACTTTAGCTCAGGGTTCCCCAACTCCCAGGGTTGGACTGGTACAGGTCCATGGCCTGTTAGGAACCAGGTCACACAACAGGAAGTGAGCAGTGGGTGAGTGCGCGAATAAAGATTCATCTGTATTTCCATCTGCTCCCCATCGCTCACATTCATTACCACCCGACCTGTGAGATCAATTGGCGGCATTAGATAGATTCTCATAGGAGCACACACCCTGTTTGAACTGTGCATGCGAGGGATCTAGGTTGTGAGAATCTTATGAGAATCAGCCCAAAACCATCCCCACACCCCCATCCATGGAAAAATAGGTCACTGGTGCCCAATAGGCTTGGGACGGCAGCCTTAGCTGGATTGTCTGGTTTGTCTATCCTAGCATGAATCTACCCAGTTCAGATATTCACTGATTTGGTGAAGTGGTCCTGTTCTTCATGGACAATCCCCTGTGTAACATGAACAATGATGATGAAGGGGAAAAGGCCAGATAGAAACAAAGGAGAAATGGAGATAGATGGGGTTTGATGTGAGTTTCATGTTGACTCAAAGTCTGGAGCTCACTGGGCTGCATGAGACTAAATGATGATTTCGAAGAGGCCATATCAATGTTTAACTTTCCAGTGTTCATTTTAAAATCTGATTGAGATCTTATTCAGGGCTTCCCTGGTGGCTCAGATGGTGAAGAATCTGCCTACAATGTGAGAGACACAGGTTCGATCCCTGGGTCAGGAAGATCACCTGTAGAAGGGCATGGCAACCCACTCCAATATCCTTGCCTGGAGAATCCCATGGACAGAGGAGCCTGGTGGGCTATAGTCCATGGGGTCGCAAAGAGTCAGACATGACTGAGTGACCAACACACTAATGAGATTTTATTCATTAAGACCTCAACTTTGTAAAGAAACTACTGAGAAGCAATTTCACTCAAAGATAAATTTTAACCAGTTAGGCTTTACATTTATGGCACAAAAGTCATTCCTAATGATGAATAAAGTATGTACTTGTATGGGAGAGATTCATCGGGACGAGTGAGATATTGACCTTATAGTTTTTATAGATTCGTCTGGACAAGTTTCATGTATGTGAAGACATGTTAATAAATCAAACTGCCAAGAGGTCACATCAGTCAGCATTTTACCTCCTAATGATCACAATAGCAACGTCATCAGTGTCTATGGCTTTCTGTCTTCTGCTTTAAAGAATAGGAAAAAAAATATGTCCTGGGCATACACTGCTTATGAATTACTGCCAAGCCATTCCTTTAGAAATAGGTTATTAAATATACTCGTTCCATTCATAATTTATCATAATACATGGTAGACCATAATATATGGTCTTCATTTGCACCGAAGCTACTTTCTTCTTAGCTGGTGCATAGATGTACTTAATGTCAAATTATAACAGAGTGTAGGTTATTACAGAATAAGATTTTCCTATTAATTCCTCAGAAGCAAAAAAGGGGGAGGTTATAAAGGGCTTTGTTAGTTTTCATCTACCTGAGTATGAGCCTCATCCATCTTTGATCCCTTAGAAGTACATGTCAGAGCTCCTTGCCCACTCTTGATTCTAGTACTCACATATCAGCATCCTGTTTCATGACACAAGACACCATAAGGAGGCGTGTGTGTGTGTGTGTGTGTGTTAGTCACTCAGTCGTATCTGACTCTTTGCAATCCCGTGGACTGTAGCCCGCCAGGCTCCTCTGTCCATGGGATTCTCCAGGCAAGAACACTGGAGTGGGTTGCCATGCCCTCCTCCGGGGGATCTTCCCAACCCAGGGATCAAAGCAGGCAGATTCTTTACCGTGTCAGCCGCAAAGAACGTGGCTTTGCATAAGCATGCCCCACTGTTCCAGAAAACCGCCGAGGACACTCGGGGCCATCTGCTCTCTTCCTCTGCTCTGGCTGCTCTCTCAAAGGAGGCTGTTTGTTGGGGCACCTTGCCTTTGGCTTCTGTGTGCATTTAGCCAGTGGGAGACATACGTGGAAGACTTGAGTTTAGGAGAAGTCAAGGCTTATTTTTGCCTCTCTCTGCTTCTTAGGGCATCTCCAGATCCTCCTTCAGCATCCTTCACCATAGTCTCAGCCCTAGTGGGCAGTGTCCACCATGGAAGGTGGCCCTGGTTCCTGAGCTCTGAAAACACCCCTCTTTCCCATAGCCTTCAATTTCAAGGATTTTGGCTGCTTTGAATGCTTCAGGTTCTGGGTTCTTTAACTATCCCTTCTTTGGCTTCTAGACTCTTTTTAATCCCTGGAGTTAAATTCCTTATGTTTAGAAAGCCTCGAATGGGACTTCCCTGGTGGTCCAGTGGTTAAGACTCTTTGCTTCCAATGCAGGGGGCATTGATTCTATCCCTGGTCAGGAAACTAAGATCCCACATGCCATGGCACAGCCTGCAAGCAAACACACAAAATGCTTAGAATACTTGGTTTCCTGCATTGCCTTGATAGCTACCTCTGAAAAAGCACTTGCCCCTTGAATACAAAGGACTTCCCAGGTGGCTCAGTGGTAAAGAATCTGTCTGCCAGTGCAGGAGACACAAGTTCGATCCCCGGCCTGGGAAGATCCCCTGGAGAAGGAAATGGAAACCCACTCCAGTATTCTTGCCTGGAAAATCTGATGGACAGAGGAGCCTGGTGGGCTACAGTCCTTGGAGTCACAAACAGTTGGACATGACTGAGCAACTAAGCACAGAGCACAGCATAGCATTATCTCTGGTAGGAATGTGCTCATATTTTTAAAATTTAATAGACCTTTATTTTGGATTAATTTTACACTTACAGCATTTAGATTTATACAAAAGGCAAAGTCTTAGGCACCCAGTCTTGCAATTAATGTCCTAGATATTTCAAACATGTCTTCGTTCCAGAGGCATGTTTCCTTAAAAACCAAAGGCCCAGATTACGAAACTCAGTTTGACAAACCAAGCCCGCATGTGGTCCGTGAGCATAGAGATCAGAGGCGGGTGTGGGCCCCAACATCTGTGCATGTTTAAGAACTCACAGGAGAAATACCCCGACACAGGAGTTGTCAGGCCTGATTAATAATCCACTCTCGTGGGGCATGTGCGTTAACCCACAGGCATCACAGTTGCTGTCGGGGTCCCCCACAAGGCCGCCGTCAGCATCGGCTTCCCAGGAGCTCCCCCGCTGGGTGTGTCTCTTCCATGTGCTGTATGTTTGCTTGTCATCTTTGCTAAAGGATTTTTTCAGTTTGGAAAATCATCTGCTTCAAGCATCCACTTGGGAAAGACGGAGAACGATGTCGCTGGAATGTCCACAGTGGGGGCCAGTTCATAACACACACACACAGTCCATGGAGTAGTGCATGGCGCAAAAGAGAGTAGCTTCTTCACCAAGTGAGGTGGTTGGTAGGTTAAACCAGCCTCTAAGAGACATAAAGAATAATAGCATTTCTATGTAAGAATGGTTGATAATGCAACGACAGCTGTGTAACACAATTCTAGTGGTTGCTAGATAGAATGTGGCTTCCCAGGTGGCTCTCATGGTGAAGAACCAGTACCAAGGCAGGAGACACAAGAGACTTGTGTTCATCCCTGGGTCGGGGAGATCCCCTGGAGCAGGGCATGGCAACCCACTCCAGTATTCTTGCCTGGAAAAACCCATGGACGGGGGAGCCTGGCGGGCTACAGCCAAAAGTTCAAACAGAGTCAGACACGACTCAGGTACTTAGCATGCATGCACATCCAGTACTATAAAAAACTATATAATTTTTAAGCACATGGGGTAGACATCTAATTCCACCATGTGAAGGTAAGTAGGTAAAGATACTCCAAAAATATGGGAAAAAGTGTACATCAATTACTAACCAGAGTTTTCCTTTGGGAAACGGGTTTAGAAATAACTTTCACTTTCTACCCTGTAAATGTCTTTATTTTTGAGGATTTTATGATAAACATGTAATATTTTGAGGATTCACTGAAAAATATCAAATACCCTAAAATAACATTTTATATAGACAGTGTCATTCAGAAAATGTTCATTCTAGATAATGAAAGAAGTACCATTTCTGATGCCTTTCAAAACACCTGCTATATATATAAGGATATTCTGCCTGGATAATAATAACACACAAGATATGAAGAATACTTTCTCTTTAAGTGCTTTGTTTCACAAAGAGTTGGACACAGCTGAGTGACTGAGAACACACACACACACACACACACAAGTGTTGTGTAGAGTGTGCTTCCTGCCTTCCAACTGTCTTGAAATATCAGGCCGAGCGTCAAGAATTAACCTTACTGGGGATGGGATTTTTTGTGAAGAGTGTGGACATCTACCCGAAAAGCAGACAGTGATTGTAAAGATGAAAAGTAGACCTATTGTCTGGATCTGGTTTGTTTTAACCAGGGCTAGATAAACCAACTGCTTGTGACACACTGCATTAGTGTCCTAGAGCTGCTCAACAATAGAAATTTGTTCCCTCACAATTCTAAAGGCCAGAAGTCCAAAATCGAGGTGTTGGCAGGTTGGGTCCCTTTTGGAGGCTCTCTGAAGGAGAATCTGTCCTTTCTCCTAGCTTCTGGTGGTTGAAGTTCCTATGGCATATATATGATATATATGCCATATATATATATGTATCAGTCGCTCAGTCATGTCTGACTCTTTGTGACCCCATGGACTGCAGCACGCCAGGCCTTCCTGTCTATCACCAATTCCCGGAGTTTACTCAAACTCATGTCCATTGAGTTGGTGATGCCCTCCAACCGTCTCATCCTCTGTCTCCCCTTCTCCTCCCACCTTCAGTCTTTCCCAGCATCAGGGTCTTTTCCAATGAATCGGTTCTTCACATCAGGTGGCCAAAGTATTGGAGTTTCAGCTTCAGCATCAGTCCTCCAATGAACACCCAGGACTGATCTCCTTTAGGATAGACTGGTTGGATCTCCTTGCAGTCCAAGGGACTCTCAAGAGTCTTCTCCAACACCACAGTTCAAAAGCATCAATTCTTCAGCGCTCAGCTTTATTCACAGTCCAACTCTCACATCCATACATGACTACTGGAAAAACTATAGCTTTGACTAGACTGTGGACCTTTGTTGGTAAAGTAATGTCTCTGCTTTTTAATATGCTATCTAGGTTGGCCATAACTTTTCTTCCAAGGAGTCTCTTAATTTCATGGCTGCATTCACCATCTGCAGTGATTTTTGGAACCCCCAAAATAAAGTCTGTCACTGTTTCCATTGTTTCCCCATCTATTTGCCATGAAACGGATGGGTCATGGCAGAGTTCTGACTATATCAGATCAGATCAGTCGCTCAGTCGTGTCCGACTCTTTGCGACCCCATGAACTGCAGCACGCCAGGCCTCCCTATCCATCACCAGCTCTCGGAGGTCACTCAGACTCACATTCATCGAGTCAGTGATGCCATCCAGCCATCTCATCCTCTGTCGTCCCCTTCTCCTCCTGCCCTCAATCCCTCCCAGCATCAGAGTCTTCTCCAATGAGTCAACTCTTCGCATGAGGTGGCCAAAATACTGGAGTTTCAGCTTGAGCATCATTCCCTCCAAAGAAATCCCAGGTCTGATCTCCTTCAGAATGGACTGGTTGGATCTCCTTGCAGTTCAAGGGACTCTCAAGAGTCTTCTCCAACACCACACTTCAAAAGCATCAATTCTTCGGCGCTCAGCCTTCTTCACAGTCCAGCTCTCACATCCATACATGACCACAGGAAAGACCATAGCCTTGACTAGGCGAACCTTTGTTGGCAAAGTGATGTCTCTGCTTTTGAATATGCTATCTAGGTTGGTCATAACCTTCCTTCCAAGGAGTAAGCGTCTTTTAATTTCATGGCTGCAGTCACCATCTGCAGTGATTTTGGAGCCCAGAAAAATAAAGTCTGACACTCTTTCCACTGTTTCCCCATCTATTTCCCATGTAGTGATGGGACCAGATGCCATGATCTTCGTTTTCTGAATGTTGAGCTTTAAGCCAACCTTTTCACTCTCCACTTTCACTTTCATCAAGAGGCTTTTTAGTTCCTCTTCACTTTCTGCCATAAGGGTGGTATCATCTGCATATCTGACTATATATATATATATATATATATATATATATATACACACACACACACACACACATATACACATACATATATATTGATCTATTTCTATCCTTTCCATCTCTCCCTCTGTCTTCATGTCTCATTCTCTTCATGTCCCCCAAATGACCTAGTGTCTTCACAGGGTCATTTTCTCAGAAGGACACCAGTACTCCAGTCTGACTGGATTGGGGACCTACCCTACTCTAGTATGACCTCTTCTTGACTAATGATAATACATCTGTAGTGATGCTGTTTCAAATAAATTCACATTCCTAGGTCCTGGGGATCAGGACTTCAAAAAAAAAATCTTTTTGCTATTAACAGTTACAAGATATAGATTCCTAGATCTCACCTGGAAACAAAAGTGAAAATAAACTAATGGGACATAATTAAACTTAAAAGTTTCTGCACAGCAAAGGGAACAGTAGGATGGAAGAAGATATTTGCACAGCCTTGGGAATGAAAAGACAACCTGTGAACTGGGAG
The DNA here is from genome assembly GCA_935064755.1 of Tragelaphus eurycerus. Classification (NCBI taxonomy): domain Eukaryota; kingdom Metazoa; phylum Chordata; class Mammalia; order Artiodactyla; family Bovidae; genus Tragelaphus; species Tragelaphus eurycerus. The sequence goes on from CAKXYN010000101.1 coordinate 5,629,103, forward strand.
AACACTCTTGCACATGATGCAGATGACATAGGATTGATTTCTAAAATATACAAACAACTTATGTGACTCGATATTAAATGAACCCATAACCCAATCCTAAAATTGGGCAGAATACCTAAATAGACAGTTTTCCAAAGTAAACACACAGATGGCCAACAGGCACATGGAAAGATGCTCAACATCACTAATTATTAGAGATATGCAAATCAAACTATGATGCGGTATCACCTCACACCATTCAGAATCAGATCAGATCAGTCGCTCAGTCGTGTCCGACTCTTTGCGACCCCATGAACCGCAGCACGCCAGGCCTCCCTGTCCATCACCAGCTCCCGGAGGTCACTCAGACTCGCATCCATCGAGTCAGTGATGCCATCCAGCCATCTCATCCTCTGTCGTCCCCTTCTCCTCCTGCCCTCAATCCCTCCCAGCATCAGAGTCTTCTCCAATGAGTCAACTCTTCGCATGAGGTGGCCAAAATACTGGAGTTTCAGCTTTAGCATCATTCCTTCCAAAGAAATTCCAGGATTGATCTCCTTCAAAATGGACTGGTTGGATCTTCTTGCAGTCCAAGGGACTCTCAAGAGTCTTCTCCAACACCACAGTTCAAAAGCATCAATTCTTTGGCGCTCAACCATTCAGAATGGCCATCATCAAAAAAGTCTACAGGACTTCCCTAGCAGTCCAGTGGTTAGGAGTTTGCCTTCCAATGAAAGATGTGTGTGTTCAATCCCTGGTCAAGGATCTGGGATCCCACATGCCTCCAGGCCAAAAAGCCAAAACATGAAACAGAAACAATATAGGAACAAATGCAACAAAGACTGAAAATGGCCCGCATCAAAAAAATCTTTTTAGAAAAGTCTACAAAGAATAAATGCTGCAGAGAGTGTGGAGAAATGGGAACCCTTCTACACGGTTGTTGGGAATGTAAATCAGCGTAGCCACTGTGGAGAACAGTATGAAAGTTCTTTAAAAAACTAAAAATAGACTTACCATATGATACAGCAGTCCCACCCCTGGGCATATATCTGGAAAGATGAAAACTCTAATTCAACAAGATACATGTACCCCAAGGTTTGTAGCAGTACTGTCTATAATAGCCAAGATATGGAAGCAGACTAAGTGTTCATCAGCAAATGAATGGTTAAAGAAGAGATTATATTACACACACACACACATATAAACTGAATTACTTTGTTGTATGCTTGAAACACTGTAAAGCAACTATACTTAAAAAAAAGATATAGATGCAGATATCTGGATCCCAACTGCTCAATCCAATTATTTTGGGATGAGACCCAGACACAAACATTCCCAGGAATTACCATGTGACGCACAGCAAATTGTGCTAGCCCTCTGCTGCAGACTAAGGACCATTTGGATGGTATGCTAAAGATAACTGCTCCTTTGCTTAATGCAGACTCAGTATATGAAACACAGTTTACATTGACAGCATAGTCTTTTGTTAGTGACTCTTTTTTCCTTCTGCAAATAGCACTTTCTACTCCATTAGATTAAGAACTTTTTTGATTCAGAGAGTTCCCCAGTGTGTTTCAACTAGAACTTCATTCATCCATGCTAAGAATTCAGAAGCCTCCTCAATGGAGGTCCTCCTTTCTAATAAGCATGGCCATGAGACAGGCCATCATTCCCTCAAAATAAAGAATTCCGTCTCCATGAAATGCCTGTGCTTTCCATAACCCTCTCTGGGTCCAGGAGGGTACCAGGGCAAGTGCCCATATCCCCTTCTTGGAAGGTCTCTACTTATAGCTTTGGTCTGTTGGCACGCATGTGAGGAATCAGCAGTGCCAATCACAGCAGATGGACGGAGCTCAAATGCATTTCCCTTCTCACAGGCACGGTCTGCTTGGCGTGTGGAACTGCATTGCCTTACTCGCTAATCCTCAGTGATGTGAGACTCCCTCCTTCCCCCATAACCTTCCTTAGTTCCAGGAACTCTCTGTGGGTCAGTTTTCCCAATCCCCTGACCTGATAGCCCTACTGCTGAGTCCTGATTTTTCAATACCACTATAGAGATGAGGACACTGCCCAATTTTTCTGTGAGGAATGTTGGGGGGTCGGGGGCTGCTGTCCACGTGGAAGGCTAAACAACAGTTCAAGGCAGAGCCCTAATCCCTGACTAGAGGCTCTTTTGTGGGAATTGCCAGGGTTTTTGGAGAAGCAAAATTTGCATCATTTTATCTGTACTTAACTTTTCTTTCTCCTCTTTGGGCACATGGTTAATCAATGCCTAAAGCATATTTGTGTCCCTATTTCACATTCTTTTAAAAAGTTTATTAGAGAATTAAGTGATTAGTCCAGTGATTAGGACTCCATGCTCTTATTGCTGAGAGCCTGGTTTCAATCTCTGATCAAGGAACAAAAATTCCGCAAGCCATATGACACAGCTAAATAAATAAATATGAAGGTTTTAAATTTATTTTTAACTCATGCAGTCATCCATAGAACCCCATCCCCATACATGCTAATGACTCAAAGGCAGTAGTGGTAGTAGTGGGTTTTTTTGCCCCTTTTCAATTTCCTCCTAGTCCAAGTTGGCTAGGGAGTTGCCTCCCTTTCCTGCAGTGATTTGAGGGTCTATCCATTTGGGGTTCAGCCTTTCCCAAGGGTCTCTTTGTCAACAGCATCCTTATCAGCATCACCATCATGTTTATCAGCGTCATCGCCGTCATTATCCTCACCGTCTTCATTATCAACATCATCCTCACTGCTAGCATCTCCGTCATTGTCAGCATCATCTCCCTTATTGTCACCATCACACTCACCGCCATCATCATTGTCATCATCATCCGCAGCATCTGTATCCAGCAGATGCAAGGGGGTTAAAAAGCATGGAGATCACATGTGACAGCCTAAACCTAGAATCGACATGTTGACCTCATCTCTCTATTGGGCCCTTCCGCCGGGAAAAGTCAAGTTTGGAATTGATTTACGTGAAACCTTTCATGTCCAGAATGTGGAGGTGGAGCCGATCTTCCTCCCTTCGAGGTCTGGAAAGCCTCAAAAACTCACCTTTCCCTGGATGGTGTTGACCAGTCTGAAGGCATGAACCTCCAGTTAAGAGTCACAACAGTCTTGCACCCATTCATTCAAAAGCATTTGTTCAAGGCCCGGCAGGCGTTCCAGGTGCTCCGGATGAGTATGCATCTCAGACGAGGTTTGCCTTTTAGGGAACCTAGAATCTGAAGGAGGAAAGGCAGTCAGTGCATAAACAGACACCGCTCAGAAACGTTACATAATCTCAGCTGGAGGAAATAAGCTGTGGCCGTGCGTAGTGGGTGATAGAGTCCTCTTTTACTTAGGAATGTCAGGGAATGTCTCCTGAGGAGGTGACCTGGATTCAGATAGGGGTGGAAAGTCACATGGAGACGTGGAAGGTGTCAGGGCAGCTGTAAGGGCAAAAACAAAGCTTTCTAAACATTCAGGTGGCTTTTCAAGCACCCCTCCATGCCACTTTGCAACTTTGCAGACCTGTTTGCTCCCCGTGTCCTGTTCTGTGCTTTCGCTCTCGTTAGTGTCTCGTGTGAGCATCTGGAAGCCTTGCTTGCCTTGTTTTTCCTGTCCACCTGGAAAACTTGCTCATTGTCATGCAAGACTGGGCTCAAATGCAGGAACTTTTGTGATGTTTTCTACTGCCTGAGGCAGAATTTCCACTCACTCCTTTTCTTCCACTGTATCTTGAATGTTTGTGATCCCAGTGTTATATTTATGTGTTTCCATGGACAGAAGAAGAGAGATAATTTGGGTCTGGCTGTCTGTCTTCTCTCCAGGCATCCTGCATTGAGACCTGCCCATTGCGGTGCTTAATGATGGCTGAATGCGATTAGGTGTATTCCTGAGTAAAATAAAACAAGAGCAACAAAGCCATTGATTGTAATTGATGCCATTTACCGAACATCTACTTAGAACACTGTTCCGAATACTTAACAGGTGTAAGCTCATTCAGTGTGCACGGTAATTGTATGAGTTAGAGACTGTTATTGTTTATGGAAGAAGACAGAGGAAGGTTAGAGTCCTCTGTCTAGAGTCCCACCTTCAGAATAGTGACTATACACAAGCATAGCAACTAGGGCTTATTATGTTACTGCTAAGCATTTAATGTGGATTGTTTTGTTTAATCCTCGCACAACCCTCTGGAGAAAGTCCTGTGGACATATTCATTTCTTAGAGGAGGGAATCAGAATACAGAGATTAAATAACTTGCCCAAGAATGCATAACTAGTGCATGGCAGAGATGGGGTTCAAATTCATGAGCACTTGCTTCTAGAAAACCTCATCTTCCCCACCACCGCCAGCACTTGAATGCGATCTGTTGGCACCAGAAAAGAGGAAAATAAACAGCATCAACTTCTGACAAAGCTTGCTGCTCAAGGAAAACATTCAACAGAATCCACCAAGGCTATGTGCTTGGAGCCTCTTTCTGTGTTGGGTGCGGCTGAACTGGCTTCTCTTGCTGAAGAATTCACTGCCTGGAATGCTGTGTTTACTTCGCTGTCGTCCTCCCATTACATGAGGAATGAGCCCAGCCGTCCACAAAAGCAGAGTTACAGGCTGAGAACACAGCCCAGAGAAGGCGAGAGGGTTATTTATAGTCCAGAGTCCCAGGCTGAAAAGAAGGCGTGGGAGGAGCTTAATCATCTCTGGGGGAATCACAGAGAACAGAGGAAGGTGGTGATAAAGGGCTCGCCAAGGGTCAGGGTTGCATACCAATTACAGTGACTTCCAGACTCTTAGCGTGCACGGCCCTTAACAGGAGACCAAGGACATGTTCTGGCCTGGAAGGAAAAACAACTTCTGATGTCTTCTCCCTGAGCAGAGAGGCAGCCCGTCTGACACTGTTGTTGCAACAACAACTCTAATTTAAATTCCAGGTTCTGTGATAATGAGTCAGCATCCCCATCACTCTGGCTGGCATATCTTGATACAAGGGAAAATGTCCAGTCTAGTCTGACTCTTTAAATAGCTGTCCATGCCAAGCTTCGCATGAAAGCAGGGAGGGCTTGGTGGTCTCCCCTTTTCTTGCAGGCCAGTGTGTGAAACCACAACAGTTACTGTTCAGTCAGTTCCCCAATTACCTCGTTTCATTAAATATATGGCTTTCTGCTTCTCTAGGATTCTGTAGGTTACAATAGACAGATTTCTAACTAATCTCAACTTGAGCAAAAGCCAAGGAAACAGGAAGGATTTACTCATGTTCTTGAAAGCAAAGAGTGGAAGGGTGGCACTGGCTTTTTGCCTCTGCCTCGACCTCAGGTGCCATATGAAGCCCCACTTGCCCATTTCTTGCTGCTGCTTGCAGTTTTGTTGGTTTGCTTCTCCACAGTGTCTGTTTGCTGCTGCTGCTGCTAAGTCGCTTCAGTCGTGTCCGACTCTGTGCGACCCCATAGATGGCAGCCCACCAGGCTCCCCTGTCCCTGGGATTCTCCAGGCAAGAACACTGGAGCGGGTTGCCGTTTCCTTCTCCAATGCGTGAAAGTGAAGTTGCTCAGTCATGTCTGACTCTTCACAACCCCATGGACTGCAGCCCACCAGGCTCCTCCGTCCATGGGATTTTCCAGGCAAGAGTACTGGAATGGGGTGCCATTGCCTTCTCCACAGTGTCTGTTTATGTACTGGAAACTCCAGACCCCATACCCACCCACTGTATGAATTTCCTGAAGCTGCTCTAACAGAGTATCACAAACCCATGGCTTATGCAAGAGCAATTTATTCTCTCACTTTTCCAGAAGCCAGAAGTCCGAAAGCAAGGTGTCTGTAGGATGGGCTTGTCTGGGGGGCCCTGATGAAGAACTCCTTCCTTGCAACTCCCCAAGCCACCAGAAGCTCAGCTCTCCTTGGCTTGTGGCAACGCCACTCTGGTCTCTGCTCTTGGTGTCACGCAGTTTTCTCTGTGTGCCGCTTGGCCTCAAATCTCCCTCTCTTTCCTCTTATCAGATCACCAGCTTTTGGATTGAGGGCTCATAGTAAATGCAGGATGATTTTATTATAATCATATAATACATATTTGTAGAGACTTCCCCACTGGCTCAAACTACGTCTGCCTACAATGTGGGAGACCTGAGTTCAATCTCCAGGGGTCGGGAACCCACTCCAGTACTCTTGCCTGGGGAAATCCCGTGGATGGAGGAGCCTGGTGGGCTACAGTCCATGGGGTCACAAAGAGTCGGACATGACTTAGCAACCAAACAGCAGCAGCAACAGGCAAGTGAACACGTCTTGCACAGGGGTAGGGGAGGGAAGAGATGGGTGGCATAGGTGGTTGATGTGGTTAACACTTTCCTACAGAGGAAGCCGGGGAGTACCCTTGGGTTAGTGAAACACGGCATCCCTTCCTTTGTGACTCAGCTGGTCAAGAATCCACCTGCAATGCAGGAGACCTGGGTTCAATTCCTAGTTTGGGAAGATCCCCTGGAGAAGGGAAAGGCTACCCACTCCAGTATTCTGGCCTGGAGAACTCCATGGACTGTATAGTCCATGGGGTTGTGAAGAGTCGGACAAGACTGAGCAACTTTCCCTTTCCTTTTCTAAGTGATGATTTAATAATATGTCTTCAGAGTTCTTAGAGCAGAGGAAATAGCCTGCCCTCCTTGGAGTTCTTGGCTGTTTGTCTGGTTTTGGTGAGATTGGGTTTCTTACAGGGCTGTACACTTGATCACGTCTGTTGGGGGGCTCTGAAGTGAGTGACGATGGTGAATAAACAGTGGATCTTCTGGAGTTCTTACAAAGCCATCAACAGAACTAAACATCTTGCCTTCTACTCACTTTCGTTCTGCTCAGAGTGATGTCCTGTCCCTTGACAGTTAGGATGTCATTACTTTGAATGATTTTTTGAAGACCGTCTCTTATTTCCAGAGTAGCCACAGGGAAGCTGGTTTTCAAAGGAAAGTGAACAGAAATGGGTTTTGGATGCGGGTTAATAAGTTCTGTGATATTTTTCCTGAGGTTACTGAAAACTTCTCCAGGTAATTGTGAAATCATGTCAGGAGAAGAAGGATGCTAGAGTTCCCCCTCCCACCATTCTAATGTCAAGCCCGGGATGGTAACTTTAAATAGATTCTTTTATTTACTCAGTAAACACCCAAGGAACATGTACCATGTAAACCACCACAAAAGACCCTCCCCTACTACCACTCCTGCTAGGGAATAGCCTTGTCTTCTAAGAAATTACCTTCTAAGTGGGTAGTGAGAGAGAGAAAGAAGCATTACAAAAACAATTTCAAAATCAATTATTTAATTGCAATTGGATTAAGTATGAAAGTGAGAAGTACAGAAAGCCAAGTCACTAGAGAGGCTTCCAAAACAGCTTCTTTTTTGTTTCACCCCTGTAGCCCCATAATTTCAGACATAGTAGGTACTTCCCAACAAAAGTGATAATTTGAGTGAATGAATGAATATGTGGAGGGTGTGTGCCCAATAAGAATTGTGCCCTGTAAGAATTCCTGGGGCCAAATTGCCAGTTATAAAAAGGGACACAATGAACACTGGAGTGCATTTGTCTTTTTGAATTATGGTTTTTTCAGGGTATGACTTCCCTGGTGGCTCAGATGGTAAAGTGTCTGCGTACAATGCAGGAGACTCGGGTTCGATCCCTGGGTCGGGAAGATCCCTTGGAGAAGGAAATGGCAACCCACTCCAATAGTCTTGCCTGGAAAATCCTGTGGACAGAGAAGCGTGGTAGGCTACAGTCCATGGGGTTGCAAAGAGTTGGACACGATTGAGCCACTTCACTTTTCTCAAGGTATATGCCCAGGAGTGGCATTGCTGTGTCATGTGGTAGGTTTAGGGTTTCCATGCTGGCGCTTGTAGTAAAGACCCCACCAGCCAATTCAGGAGACACAAGATATATGGGTTCGATCTCTGGGTTGGGAAGATTCCCTAGAGAAGGGCATGGCAACCCACTCCAGTAATCATGTCCAGAGAATCCCATGGACAGAGGAGCCTGGCAGGCTACAGTCCATAGGACTGCAAAGAGCTGGACATGACTGAAGTGACTTAGCACACACTCATGTGTAGCTGATTCACTTTGTTGTACAGCACAGACTAACATAATGTCATAAAGCAGTTATGTTCCAATTGAAAGAATAGACACCAAGTCAAGACCTCTTTCCTTTTTCAGATATTCCTGGAGTGAACTCATTTTGCTAGAACTTTAAGAAAACATTCTGGCCTTTCCTTCTTACTCTGATGCTCCCTAAGTTCTTTCCAACTAGGGTGAAAACCAGCCTTGTCATGGTTTTCAGGACTATGTGGTTTTCCAAGAAAGAAAAAAAAAAGTTTTAAAAATGCAGAGCAATCTGCCTTATCGGTATCTCTTCCAATTAATGTAATCTTGTTTCTGTTATTTCCACCATATTTTTCAATCCAGCGAGCCTCATTACATTTGCAAGTGCACTAAATTAGAGCCTCTATAGAAGGAGAGTGATGAGTATCAGCTAATTTAATTATGTTTCTACATTTTCAGCATTTAATGATGTCTGCCATTGTTGTGAGGATTCCTCCACGGGCTCCAGGTAGTATTAGCACTGATCTCATGTAAAGTTTACGTTATCAGATAAGACTTGACAGCTCATTGAGGTGCGTGTTCAGTAATTTTTGAATCTAATCAAAACTGATTTATGTGCAATCAAATTACAGGAATAAAGAAACAGCTTCACATAATTTAGTTGCTGATTATAGTGTTGCCAGCCTCTGAAGTCACACCGATGTGTGTCTCTTAGTTTTGTATCAACATTTCATCAAGATCTAACATTCTGTGTAGGGCTTTTTTTTTTCTTCCTACTTCTTTTAAATGTTCACCTTGCATAGTGGTTGGGTCCTGAGCATCTGTTATAGATGGACCATTTGTGTCCCCCGAGTTTTGTGTCCTACTCAGCAAACCTTATCTGAGTGTCCTTAAGTGTCTGGCATAGTAATCTTGTACTGAATGCCTAGATGGGTACTCAGAGTTGGAGGGAAGGGAGCTGTGGGCATTCAGGAGCTGGGCTGGTCCTGATGTTGGAAGGAGCTGAGGCATGCTTCTTCCTCCTTCCCTAAGGATGCTCAACCAGGTCTAAAATAAGTACACAAACCAGGGGTGATTACAGGACAGAATTCCGTTTACTACCCACTGGAAAATAGTGCTTTTTATGTTTGTTTGGCAGGCACTTATTTACAGTTATTGTGTACCAGATACAATTTAAAAGACTTGGCAGAGACCCGCTTCATTATTATAATAGCTTTAAAAACTATTACCTTTCCCATTACCCCATTTTAAAGATGAAGCAACTTAGGGGCCGACAGCTGGACTGTTTTTCCTAGGGCTGCCCAGCGGACACATGAAAAAACACAGGATGTTTTTTATTTTTAAATTATATATTTTTAATTGAAAGATCATTGCTTTACAATATTGGTTTCATTTCTGCCATACATTGACATGAATTAGCCATAGGAGTACATATGTCCCCTCCCTCTTGAACCTCTCTCCGACCTCCCACCTAGTTGGTACATATATGCAATGGAATATTACTCAGCCATAAAAAGGAATGTATTTGAATCAGTTCTAATGAGGCAGATAAATGTAGAGCCCATTATACAGCGTGAAGTAAGTCAGAAAGAGAAAAAAAACAAATATTGTGTTTTAACACATGTATTTGGAATCTAGAAAGACAGTAGTGATGAACCTATTTTCAGGGCAGCAACAGAGATACAGACAAAGAGAACAGACTTATGGACATGGGGGGCGGTGGGGGTGGGGAGGAAGGGGAGAATGAGATGAATGGGGAAAGCAGCATGGGAGCATATCCACTGATGTATGTAAAATGGAGAGCCAGTGAACATTAGCTGCATGTTGCAGGCACCTCACACCGGGGTTCTGTAAGAACCAGGATTTAATCCAGGTGGTCCGGATCCAGAGTTTAGAATCCTATGCACCATGCCCTGTTGCTTCTGCCCAAGCTGAAATTGGCTGTCATTCAACCCACTTCATCCTTGAAGTCATATGTAGACCTTGGAAGCGACTGAGTAGTTTGGAAGGCCTTGACCCACCTCTTCCCATAGGGTAATGAGCTCCAAAGAGAAGGAGCTTGAAGCTGGCCTCTACAAGGTGGAATCCTGGCTACTGTCCTAGGTACTACTTACCTGCCCTAGGTGAGCTTAGAAAAGAGAGGTCAGTATGAAAGCAGGTATTGTTTGGAGGTAGCAAGCAGGAGGAGAAAGAGAGAAGAGTCCTTTCTGTCCCCATGAGGTAGACTGGATGGGGGTCAAGATTGGAGACAGGTTTTCCCAAACACTCATAATCCAGTGGAGAACTGGGGTAAGTCCCTAGTGTGCTGGTTATGGGAGAATGCACGGATGGATAAGAAGACCAGGCTCATTATCCCTAGACTGAGTCTGAGGAATCCATGCCATGTGATGGATAAACTAAATGTTCAGACAAATAAGCAACAGTGTCTGATATGAAGGCATGGTAGTGGGGAGGGTCAAGCATCCCGTGAGGTTGGAGGGAGGGTGGGGACTTGGAGGAAGGTGATGCTAGAGCCAAACTGAATGGATAGGCAGGTCCCGCAAGGCAGGGATCAGTCTGGAGCGAAATAGACTGTGTCCTGCGTGAAAGGAGTTGCTGTCCAGTCTCTCAGTTGTGTCTGACTCTTTGCGACCCCATGGGCTGCAGCACACCAGGCTCCCCTGTCCTTCACCACCTCACAGAGTTTGCTCACACTCATGTCATTGAGTCAGTGATGCCATCCGACCACCTCATCCTCTGCCACCCACTTCTCCTTTCCCAGAATCAGGGTCTTTCCCAGCGAGTTGACTCCTCGCCTCAGGTGGGAGAGGAGAACTTTCATGAAACATTTAGACATTCTCCAAATTCCAAGTGGCTTCAAACCATCACTCCCCAAGTTGACATCCTCAACCTTTCTCTGTTCAAGGCCCACACAAAACATCACTAAACCTGGCAGCAGCAGTAAAAGTGCAATTGTTGCTGCAATGCGCAGTGTCTGCGAGTGTCCATAAAGGGATCTGTGGCTCGCTGTTTGAACATAAGCATGTAGGAGGCTGACCAGAGCCCATGTTTGTTCATGAGGGCATGCTGGGGGACAAGGTATTGCTCTGGGATGTTGGTTCACTGTCACATTCTGCCTCTCACAGCCTGCACAGGTGCCCTGCTCAGTTCACGCTTCTCTCTGGGAGATGGAACAGAACGCTACCCACCCCAGTATTCTGACCTGCAGAATTCCATGGATTGTGTAGTCCATGGGGTCTCAAACAGTCAGACATGACTTAGTGACCTTCACTTTCAGCAAAAGTATATTTTGCACCTTGTTCAGAATTTGGCACTGTTTTCATGAAGGGTTCATTGATGACCAGTGGGATGCTCCTAAGTCTGGAGTGTTTTCCAGTAGTGGGATTTTTTTGTGTGTGGTATATGGCTAAACATCTTGTCATTTTAGGTATTTATTTTTTCAACATTATTTTTCAAATATAGAAAAGGTGAAAGAGTCATAAACAAACCACTGAGATACTACAACTTAGATTTTATCATATTTGTTTTATCATATATCTATTCATCTACTCATGCCGGCATCTGTCCACCTTATTATGGTTTTCAAGCATTTCAGAGTGAGACATCCATACCTTAAATACAAACACTTAAAGATGCTGATCATTAACAAAAGATCACTACTTACCCATGGCTTTTTTGAAGTGTACTTGTTTATGTTGGGATACACAGATATTGCACCTTGGAAAGAAAATTATGACAAACCTAGACAGCATATTAAAAAGCAGAGACATTACTTTGCCAACAAAGGTCCAGAGGGGCAAAGCTATGGTTTTTCTGGAAGTCGTGTATAGAGGTAAGAGTTGGACCATAAACAAGGCTAAGCAGCAAAGAACTGATGCTTTCAAATTGTGGTGCAATCCCTGGGACTACAAGGAGATCAAACCAGGCAATACTAGAGGAAAGCAACCCTGATGCTCATTGGAAAGACCGCTGCTGAAGCTGAAGCTCCAATGCTTCGGCCACCCGATGCAAAGAGCTGACTCACTGGAAAAGACCCTGATGCTGGGAAAGATCGAGGGCAAAAGGAGAAGGGGGCAGCAGAGGATGAGATGGTTGGATGGTATCACTGACTCAATGGACATAAATTTGAGCAAACTCCAGGAGATAGTGGGGGTCGGAGGAGCCTGGCGTGCTACAGATAGCACATGAGGTTGCAAAGAGTCAGATGTGACTTAGCAACTAAACAGATCTCAAGTGCACCCTTTGAGGAGGTTTGACAAATGAGTTCACTTGTATAAAATGAACTATGAAGTTATTAAACTGTCAACCCAAAAGTTTAGCTGTGATTTGTACGAATATCTGAAAAATAATTCACATATCAAACCTGTGATTACATAAATTGTTTCAACTGTATGTTTGTGTATTGGAGAAGGAAATGGCAACCCATTCCAGGATTCTTGCCTGGAAAAATCCCATGGATGGAGAAGCCTGGCGGGCTACAGCCCATGGGGTCACAAAGAGTGGGACAGAACTTAGTGAGTAAACAAGAGCGGCATGTGTGTGTGTGTGCACATATATACACATGTATGTATACACACATGTATATGCATGTGCTATATATATATATATATATATATATGTCATTTTCACTGGATAAATAGTACAGGCAATGTGCAGATGTCACAGAAATTCTAAGAGTGCTACAAGGATCCCTGTATTTGGTAATTGCAAGCCTAGGGAAGAGGTAACCTTTTCCATTTATCACTGTCTTCAGAAAGAACATGAACACACAAAACGTGCAAGGCTACTCGGATGTAACACCCAGGGTGAGTGGAAAGAATTAGTGTTACTCGTCTGACTGAGCATGTTGCACACTGTCTGCTCTGAGAGAACCACCAGCTACAATTTTCAGTCAGCCCTGATTGTATTTTTTGTGTTCATTACTGTCCCAAATACTTAAATTGGGATTAGCTGTCTTGGTTTTACAAAAAAAAAAAAAGGTTATGCTTTCATCTTTTGACCCCAAAACATGTAGAGGAACGTCAACATTAATTGGCAGGATGAATGAGAGTGGGGAGGGTGGGTGTCTGGCTGTAATATTCTTAGAAAGAGTGTTGAGAGAGATGCTTACAGCCCCTGAACTGGGGATGACAACTAGATTTTAATTAACAGCAGGTGAGTCTTGTGGTCAGCCATCTGACATTTCGGTGGATCACACAAAGCTTTTCCATTTGAACCACATTTATTTCCAGCTTAATTAGCCCTTCTGAGATAGCCTGGCTATTAGCAACTGCCTCTCCATTTAAGATCCTTTTAACTAGACCTTTTATTTTTTCCTTATTTTTTATTCTTCTCATTTTGTACTGGCTTAATGTTATAAAGGGCCAGGGCTAACTCATTTTAATGACCTCTGCTACATAAATGCTAATTTTACATTTGGCCTTATTTCAGGAGATTTTTTTTTTAAAGACCATTGCTTCTAGAAGGACAAAAAAATTGGAAGATTAAACCCCTTACTGTCATCTGCCTGAAAAATCCTGTGGTTTCTTGTGACAGAAAGAGGGTTTTCAAATCCCTCCTTGGGCTAAGCTTCTGTGCTTGACGTCTCATTATTTAACTCAGCTGTTTCAGCCTCACCCTTCACCCAGTTAATTAAGTAACTCATTGAATGGATTATTCAGTTTTGATGACCCTGTCCGTGACAGAGAGAGATGGGGTGAGGGGGGTTGTGGTGTGTGGTGCTCCTTCACTCTTGCCCTCCTGCGACTTTCTCTTGCCTCTTCTTTCTCGTCTTTGCATCCAAAGAAGGAGAAAAGGGCAGAAGAGGAAATTGCGTTGCAGGAAAAGAGGTGAGGATATTACCAGCTTAATCACCCTTTAGTTTCCGAAGCAGGTTTCTTATTCTGTGTAATAGAGCTATACATGGGAGATGAGGCTGATAATGGTGATGGCACGCTTTTTGTTGTTGTTGAGTTGCTAAGTCGTGGCTGACTCTTTGTGAACCCATGGACTGTAGCCCACCAGGCTCCTCTGTCCATGGGATTTCCCAGGCAAGGATATTGCTGTGGGTTGCCATTTCCTTCTCCAGGAGCATCTTCCCGACCCAGGGATTGAACCCACATCCCCTCCACTGCAGGCATATTCTTTCCACTGAGACTCCAGGGAAACCTCAATGATATGATATGTCTTGATGATCATCATGCTATGCTATGCTAAGTCACTTCAGTCGTGTCTGACTCTGTGTGACCCCATAGATGGCAGCCCACCAGGCTCCACCGTCCCTGGGATTCTCCAGACAAGAACACTGGAGTGGGTTGCCATTTCCTTCTCCAATGCATGAAAGTGAAAAGAGAAAGTGAAGTCGCTCAGTCACGTCTGACTCTTAGCGACCCCATGGACTGCAGCCTACGAGGCTCCTCCGTCCATGGGATTTTCCAGGCAAGAGTACTGGAGTGGGGTGCCATTGCCTTCTCCGATGATCATCATAGCATCCCTATATTCAAGCTATTTTTAAGTATCTCTTTTTTAGAGATTTTAAAAATTCATTTGCTTTACTTATTTGACTGCATTAGATCTTAGTTTAAGCAATTTAGTGAGTCTAGAAATTCTTTTTACTTGTAGTGGTGTCTTGCCTGCCTCGTATTGTTCTTGATTGCCTTCCTTGGGATTCTCAATCAAGAGGCAAAAGAGGAAAGACTCCAGGCACTGATCTTTTCCGCTGGTGCAGATGGGTGACTTGGTGCATCAACCCAGGTGTTCTGGACTTTCTTGATGTGTGGTTGTGACATACTGACAAGAACATTAGGCCTTGAAAGACTTCTATGAGTCTACAATAAACCTTGGTTTAGGGATAGAGTAAACGAACAAGTCGGCTTCCCTATTGGCCCAGTGGTAAAGAACCTGCCTGCCAATGAAAGAGATATGGGTGCCATCCCTGGGTTGGGAAGATCCCCTGGAGAAGGAAATGGCAACCCGCTCTAGTATTCTTGCCTGGGAAATCCCACAGATAGAGGAGCCTGGCAGGCTACAGTCCACGGGGTTGCAAAGAGTCGGACCAACGTAGCAACTAAAACAACAACAAAGGTCTTTGTTGCAACTTGTGGGATATAGTTCCCTAACCAGAGATCAAATCTGGGCCCCTTGCACAGGGAGCATGGAGACTTAGCCACCGGATGACCAGGGAAGTCCCTTAGCTGTCTTTCTTTCATGATGTTATTTAATATTTGTAGCAGTCCAAGGAGTGAGGCATGAGCAATGGCCCCACCTTACAAATAGGAAAGCTAAGATTGAGTTGAGTTAACATATTCTTGCCTGAAAAGGAGTACGTCAAGGCTGTATATCGTCACCCTGCTTATTTAACTTCTATGCAGAGTACATCATGAGAAATGCTGGACTGGAAGAAACACAAGTTGGAATCAAGATTGCTGGGAGAAATATCAATAACCTCAGATATGCAGATGACACCACCCTTATGGCAGAAAGTGAAGAGGAACTCAAAAGCCTCTTGATGAAAGTGAAAGTGGAGAGTGAAAAAGTTGGCTTAAAGCTCAACATTCAGAAAACGAAGATCATGGCATCTGGTCCCATCACTACATGGGAAATAGATGGGGAAACAGTGGAAACAGTGTCAGACTTTCTTTTTCTGGGCTCCAAAACCACTGCAGATGGTGACTGCAGCCATGAAATTAAAAGACGCTTACTCCTTGGAAGGAAAGTTATGACCAACCTAGATAGCATATTCAAAAGCAGAGACATTACTTTGCCAACAAAGGTTCGCCTAGTCAAGGCTATGGTCTTTCCTGTGGTCATGTATGGATGTGAGAGCTGGACTGTGAAGAAGGCTGAGCGCCAAAGAATTGATGCTTTTGAACTGTGGTGTTGGAGAAGACTCTTGAGAGTCCCTTGGACTGCAAGGAGATCCAACCAGTCCATTCTGAAGGAGATCAGCCCTGGGATTTCTTTGGAAGGAATGATGCTAAAGCTGAAACTCCAGTATTTTGGCCACCTCATGCAAAGAGTTGACTCATTGGAGAAGACTCTGATGCTGGGAGGGATCAGAGGCAGGAGGAGAAGGGGACGACAGAGGATGAGATGGCTGGATGGCATCACTGACTCGATGGATGTGAGTCTGAGTGACCTCTGGGAGTTGGTGATGGACAGGGAGGCCTGGCGTGCTGCAGTTCATGGGGTGGCAAAGAGTTGGACATGACTGAGCGACTGATCTGATCTGATTCTTGCCTGGAAAATCCCATGGACAGAGGAGCCTGTAGGGCTACAGTCCATGGGATCACAAAGAGTCAGGCATGACTGAAGCGACTTGGCGCACAGTTTACTTAAATCTCACAGCTAGTAGGCATCCAAAATTTAATTTGAACCCAGAACTAGCTGATTCTTAATAATACACATGGTATCTAGGGCGTCTTGGTTATATATCCATGTATTTGAGATCAAGTTTATATTCCTAAACTTGATGGGTTGGGATTTATGTTGAAAATATCATGAGAAAGATGTCCAAATGGTAGGTTACCTAAAATCTTGATTTATTAGAGATAGAGAAGTTGACTTTCCTCTAGGGCTATGCTATGCTAAGTCACTTCAGTTGTGTCCGACTCTGTGTGACCCCATAGATGGCAGCCCACCAGGCTTCCCCGTCCCTGGGATTCTCCAGGCAAGAACACTGGAGTGGGTTGCCATTTCCTTCTCCAATGCATGAAAGTGAAAAGAGAAAGTGAAGTCGCTCAGTCATGTCCGACTCTTAACGACCCCATGGCCTGCAGCCTACCAGGTTCCTCCGTCCGTGGGATTTTCCAGGCAAGAGTATTGGAGTGGGGTGCCATTGCCTTCTCTGTCCTCTAGGGCAGTGATCCTCAACCAGGGGCAGTTTTATTCTCCAGAGGCATTTGGCCAAACAGCTCTGATATATGTATGTACTTTGAATCCAATGAAAGTTGTTTAAAAGTATCCTGTTGAATATATACGGATTTGGTGGGGAGGAGGGGACTGTATTTGGACTTAACTAGTTGTTTGTCCACCTGGCTGGAAATAAATAAGAGAAGACATTTAACACAGATGAAAGTCAAAGAAGGGGGCAGTGGAGGGTGGGGGGCACATGCACAAATGAAAGAGAAAGAAATGCTAACATGAAGAGGCAGATAGAAATTTAGAAGCTTAAAGCCAGAGTAATTGAAACAGACTTTGGAAATTGTGGATCTGAGAAAAAAAATTAGAGGTTAAGGGGTAGGTAAATAGGAAGATAAGGAAAAGTAAAGAGACAAATAGAATAAAACCCAAATAGATGTGTGCATGAAAAAGGAGCGAGAAAGAGAAGTGGTAAGAGAAGAAAATGCATCCTTAATGCCTATTTAAGAATGGAGAAGGTAGAACCTTATTAGAAGGTGAAGTAGAAATAATATTTTTTTAAAAACCCTCCTTATTTCTCCAGTAGTTCAGTGGGGAAAGAACCCCCTGCAATGCAGGGATGCAGGTTCAATCCCTAGGTCAGGAAGATCTCCTGGAGGAAGAAATGGCAACCCACTCTAGTATTCTTGGCTGAAAAATCCCAGGGACAGAGGAGCCTGGTGGGCTGCAGTCCATGGGGTGGCAGAGTCAGACACAACTGACGTGACTTAGCACACACTGACATTGCATATTTGAACGTTGTAAGAGACTAGATCTAGAAAGATTTCATCATGAGAATAGCAATTGGTAACTATGGGAAATAATGATTGTCAAGTCAACCTATTGTAATAATTTCACATTATACACATCTATCATTATATTGCATGCTGTCAACACACAATGTTATACATTTACTCTGTCTCAATAAAATTGGGAAGGGGATTGGAGATCTGAAATCTGTGGAGAAAGAAAAGGACTTCACAACCAGTATGGAGATCACATGTCTGTTTTTATCCAGTCTTGCTGCAATGATCTGCCTGTGGTTATAAGGACAGTGTTACGGGAGTGCCTTGCATACGTGTCAGAGGCCGCTATCCACGGGTGGAAAGTCCATCTGGAGGGAAACAGAGACACGTGGCTCTCCACAATGTTGATGGATTTCAGTGGAACAGAAATGAGCTTTCCAAAGTGAGAAGGCAGTCTGGTGGGGTGTTTTGCTTGAGATACTCTTTTGATGATGCTGTGCCCGTGTGATACCCAGAAAAAGCACCTCTTTCGCTAAGTGCCTGCCAGGCCACACAGCCTGGAAATCAGTGATAAAGCTTAAGCATCCCTCAGGGTCTGTGACCTCAGAGGGTTACTTAGTCTGACTTTATCGGTGGCACCTCTTCTTTGCCATTATATTGCTTATTAGTGGAGCTGATTTTTTTTTTTTTCTTAAACTCTGTTAACCTTATACAAGGGGAAGGGACCATTTGAGCTGTCAGACAAGAAGCTGATGGGTGTTTCCCCAAAGCATGCCCTTTTCTCTATGTTTGTGGGGGACGGTTGAAATGGCTGTATCTATCTTACAGATGAAGGTGGTAAGCACCTCAGTGTCAATGTGGGGGCGTTAGGAGGGCAGGTCAAAGTTTAGAACTCAGTCTGTGGAAGATCCACTGGAGAAGGGTTAGGCTACCCACTCCAGTATTCTTGGGCTTCCCTCATGGCTCAGCTGGTAAAGAATCCACCTGCAATGCGGGAGACCTGGGTTCGATCCCTGGGTTGGGAAGATCCCTTGGAGAAGGGAAAGGCTACCCACTCCAGTATTCTGGCCTGGAGAGCTCCATGGGGTCGCAAAGAGTGGGTCATGACTTAGCGACTTTCACTTTCTATGGCTATTGTCCAAGAAACAATCTTCTTCCACATGTAGACAGAAAGGACTCTTGAATGTCTAAATCCACAGACTTTTTTGGTCTGGAAGGCCTGTGATCACTTGGTTTCAAGCCAGTGTTTGTAACTGACCATGTATATTAGTGGCTTTAAAATCCAGGCTCTGTATCAAACCCTTTGCATTCATTTCTCATAAACATAAACTGCATACATATAAATAATGTTCATTCTGGTATAGCAGTTTTGCTAGTAACTGATGGAAGCTCAAAATGGTTAGAAGAGCCATGAACCACAGCACGCCAGGCCTCCCTATCCATCACCAGCTCTCGGAGGTTAGAAG
The DNA here is from genome assembly GCA_935064755.1 of Tragelaphus eurycerus. NCBI lineage: Eukaryota > Metazoa > Chordata > Mammalia > Artiodactyla > Bovidae > Tragelaphus > Tragelaphus eurycerus. Next base: position 5,648,215 of record CAKXYN010000101.1, read on the forward strand.
AGCTAATAAATGGCAGAGCTGCCTTCTGTTCTGTGTTCATTCAAAACATTTCCCCCCTGTCGACTGTACTACTGTTTTAAGAAAATGATGAGTTCAACAGGAAGGCACATTCGGCTAAGAAGTTGAGATTTCCAGTTGTAGGGTAGAGCAGAGACCAGATCTGAATCCCAGAGCCTACAACTGTCAGATCTGAGACCTTGGGCAAGAAACCTAACCTCTCTCTCATTTTATTTCCTCTAAAATGGGGATAATCATTATGTCTGCTTCATTCAATTAAGTGAAGGGTTTTATTTATTTATTTTTTTAAGTAGTGTAGTATAGTACTGTCTATGTATGGGCTTCCTTCCCAGTGGTAAAGCATCTACCTCCCAATGCAGGAGACACAGCTTCGATCCCTGAGTCAGGAAGATTCCCTGGAGTAGGAAATGGCAACTCACTCCAGTATTCTTGCCTGGGAAACCCCTGGACAGAGGAGCCTGACAGGCTTCACAGTCCATAGGGGTTGCAAAGAGCCAGCCATGACTGAGTGATTGACCACCAGCAGCATAGTATATGTATACACATTTATGTATAATATAATCTTATATTTATATAAATGTTTATCTCTAAGAATGATTTTTTAGAAGATGTTTGTCACCTTTGAGAAGCTGATATTCTCATGGAAGAGACAGGCACATATAAAATGCACTGGAAATACACACGCAAATGAAATCAACCCTGCAATAGGAGTGCCAGGAAAGGGCATGGTGCCAGGGAGAGAGGGAGCAGTCAGTTCTGTGTGGCACAGCCGAGGAGGAGATGAGATGAGCTTTGATAAGAGCATAATTTGATGCGGAGGGAGGGTGATTTCAGAGGAAGGGGACATGGTGAGACCAGGTTTTGAAACATAAAACACATTTATGGACAAGTAGATTCAGACAGAGCATAGGGTCTGTGGACCAACATCACAGAATGTGAGTAAAGTAGGTGGAATTAGTCAGAGCATGAGTCATGAAATATATTCATTTTCATTTTTTAAAAATATATTGTACCCCGCATAAATTTTTAACACACTTGGCAAATCAAACTCATCCATTTAGGTCCATATTTGATGCATCTCACTGACTTGATGGGTGTGAGTTTGAGTGAACTCCAGAAGTTGGTGATGGACAGGGAGGGCTGGCGTGCTGCAATTCATGGGGTTGCAAAGAGTTGGACACGACTGAGTGACTGAACTGAACTGACCCAGAAAAATAAGTAAATATAAATGGTACTAACCCTCTAATTAACCAACCAGAAATTGTACTGAGTTCTGTTATATTCGATCCTCTGAAACTCACAAATCTGGAAGTCATAAAATAAACAGGCAAACAAACAAACAAAAATGCCAGGGCCAACATTAAACTTTAAAGACTAAAACTCTAAAGTACTCTGAAGAAAACTGCTTGTAAATCTAGAACCAAATGAAATGAAATCACAGCAGGAAGTTAAGCTAAGCATGAAGGCAGGGACTAGAAGGATGTGGGAATACGTTCATATAGTTTCAAGAACATGGCAACCCACTCTAGTATGCTCGCCTGGAGAATCCCATGGACAGAGGAGCCTGGAGGGCTGTAGTCCATAGGGTCACAAAGAGCCGGACACAACTGAAGTGACTTAGCACACACACACATCTCCAAGAACACAACAATCTGGGGCTGTTTAGCAGGAGAGCAAGACTCTCTGAAGTTTATCAGCCTCTTCGAGGTGATACTGCACTGAGTTCCAGTGCCAAAGCCAACCGTCCACCTTTTAGGAAGTGGAATACATTCTACTGGAATTTCCCCCAGAATGATTAACATGACAGGGATTCTATTAAATTTCAAGACACCAGCCTTCGTGATTTGAAATTGTTGCATTTATTTTCTTACCTTGTTCCCAGGACACTATTGGATAATTGGTAATTAAATTTCTGTTTCTCTCTCCCAACACAACGTCTGTATCCGATAAATTGAATAGGCCTGCCAACACAAAAGAAAAAGTAATCAAAACTTTAAAAGGAATACTCTTCATTCCCTTTTTGTATCTAAAAACCAAATGACAGGTTCTTCAAGTAAACGTGGCAGTTGGGAAAGAGGGTGAAGAGACAGAAAGAAATGCAATTATCCTAAACTGTCTCTTTTAAGGTACTTTCCCCCTGCACTTATGTAAGAATCGACATGAGAGTTTTGTAGAATGAGTAACTAATAAATTACATGGCATGAAAAAGAACATATATATTCATTTTTTTCTGGAAAAAAAAAGCTTTTAAATGATTATTTCCTTGGTGACTTTTTCAATTTACTCTTGGGGATCAGAAGTTCATCATCTACATATTTAGATTTATACATTCATTACAATTTTAGAAACTTTTTCTGGCACTTTAACGTCATCCCATATTGTCAGATTTAGGAATAGCATGCTGGAAGCTAAACCGAGAAAATGCTTAAATGCATGTTCTTTAGTTCAGTCGTTCAGTCATGTAAGACTCTTTGCGACCCCATGGACTGCAGCACGCCGGGGTTCCCTGTCCGTTGACACCTCCCAGACCCTGCTCAGACTCATATCCATTGAGATGGTGATGCCATCCAACCATCTCATCCTCTGCTGTCCCCTTCTTATCCTGCTTTCAATCTTTCCCAGCATCAGGGGCTTTTCCAATGAGTTATGTTCTTGGATGAGGGAATGGGTGTATACACAGGTTGAGTCACTTTCCCATTACATTAGCTATATAATGTTTAGCACTCCAATAGCAAATATTCTGCACTCTGTCATAACACCAATTCTCAAATATAGAAAGTTGACAGAAAAAAAAAAAAAGAGAGAGAGAGACATCTATTGGAATAAATCTATTTCAACTCCGTGCTGGCTTGGTTTGAGCAGAGGTGGGAGTATCGATTGCTTCAGGCTGGAGACAATCAAGTTTGCATTTCTGAAACCAAGAGTTGGTTACTTAATTTTGGGGCAAGGGCTACTATCCATTTTCTGCCAGAAAGCAAAATGCCAGACCAAGGTCACAGGGATGGAAAATATTGCCACCCAAGAAACGGTGGTTGACAAGATGGCTATAGTCCAAGTAAATACTATAAATATCAATTTTCCGGGAGAGTTAGGGCACCAGCTAGCAATCAACAAAGTTCAGTCAATGTCTTAGAGCAGTGGAAGTTCATCTCTGAATACTCAACAAGTAGCATAAGAATGCTAATTTTTTTTTTCAAATAGTTTGCACCAGCCCTATTGAACTTCAGCTGTGCTATTCCTTCTTTAATTGGCGTACATCTCGCTTTGACCACTGGATGTCTTTGTGAAATGTCTGAGACCTAGGAGGGAATTAAATATTCAATTAAGTATTTCTGTTGAGTCATAGTAGTGTTAGGATCCTTACAAGACTGGTTTACTGACTGTTGGGGTAGAATATTTATAAGTATCAATTACCTGGAGACTTGTCCTTATAGGGACGCATGTTCTGCTGCCACCAGGGGTCCCTGTAATGGACTGGAATAACAGTCAATTCAGTTCCATTCAGTTGCTCAGCTGTGTCCAACTCTTTGTGACCCCATGGGCTGCAGCACGCCAGGCTGTCCATCACCAACTCCCGGAGCCTGCTCAAACTCATGTCCATTGAGTCGGTGATGCCGTCCAACCATCTCATCCTCTGTCGTCCCCCTTCTCCTCCTGCTTTCAGTCTTTCCCAGCATCAGGGTCTTTTCCAGTGAGTCAGTTCTTTGCGTGAGGCAGCCAAAGGAATAACAGTGACCAGGAAGAATTCAGGCAGTGTCTAGAATCATCTTCTATCAAGAAGGAAGAATCGTAATTACAGTAAAATAACTGTAGGGGAGGAAAACTTTTCCCATCTTTCCTTCTAGGACCTTTGGCTAGGCTAATTAAATTGACATGCTGTTGCTGTTGCTGCTGTTAAGTCACTTCAGTCGTGTCCGGCTCTGTGTGACCCCATAGACGGCAGCCCACCAGGCTCCCCCATCCCTGGGATTCTCCAGGCAAGAACACTAGAGCGGGTTGCCATTTCCTTCTCCAATGCATGAAAGTGAAAAGGGAAAGTGAAGTTGTTCAGTCATGTCTGACTCGTAGCGACCCCACAGACTATAGTCCACCAGGCTCCTCCGTCCATTGGATTTTCCAGGCAAGAGTACTGGAGTTGGGTACTGATGTCTTCTCCTGAATTGACATAATTAGCACACTATTGACCAGATGATTTTGGCAGAAACTAACACCTATGGTGTTAGTATGTCTCCAGTCAATGGTATGTTAACAGGAGATAAGTTTAATTCATACATACAGGAACTCATAAAAATGTGACTGAAAGAAATGACCCAAGCAGGTAGCTTTTATACCTTCTTAAACAAAGAAACAATACATTTGTGACTAATTAATAAGATAAATTAGTTTGGACTTGTAGTAGTAAATTACTGAGGAAGTGCAAAGTTTTGTTCCTGTAGGCTTTTTTGGTGCTGAATTCCCTAACTCTGGTGACGAGCATCTCTAACTTGGTGGAGGGTGGGTACTTTTCCTGAGGGAGATTTATTTCCTACTTTCAGGCGGACATAAGAAGGTCAGGGTGTCCTTTTTCACTGACTGTTTCTTAAATAACTTTAATTCAAAATAATCAATATGCCAGAGTGGTGTACTTGGGGGTGACACATTCTGTCTCCTTCAGTCCTGCCATTGAAAATTCCAAAAAAGTTTCATTATGTATCAGCTGAATTCATAGGTTACTCCATCTCATTGAGCCGATCTCGTATTCTTGAAAATAGGTCAGTTTAGTTAAAACTCATTTCAGGAGGTATTGATGCAGGTGGGCTCCCAAATTTAGCCTATTTTGCTCAAGTAATCACGTGTTTATTAAGAGGCATTTCTATGGAAACAAAAGAAAGACAATGGTGAATAACTGGAGCGTGTTTAATTGTAGTTTTTGAGTGCTGAGGGCAGCCAGTAGGGGTTTCTAGATGACAGGCCTGAAGTCATTTCAGAGGAGTGAGGGCAGGCGGCAGTCCCCGGAGAGATTACCCTGGTTTGCCACCTGAAGGTCTCTGGTGATATTTCTGAGCGGCCCACACAGTAGCAAGCCCAGAGGTTATCTATACACGAGCTGTTGTGGTGATTTCTCTGAAGTTTACATCAAGTTGTCCAACTTTAGCTTACAGGGTTTGGGGGGAGAGGAGAGTTTTAGTTCTAAGTGATTTCAAATCAGAAAGGTGGGAGAAAATTGGAAACATTAGCTTGGAGAATTGTAGCCAGATTTTGGAGGAAAGAGAAGACTTCAGGATCCAGTTAATTTACAAATAGAAAAACACAACCACAGAGATAATTACCAGAACTAGAATCGAATGTCTGTAAAGCTATAATATTGAATCATAATCCCCCCACAATCATCACGATTTTTTTAATCAATGATAACCTCGGTAAGATGAGTTTGTTTGCAAATTTAGTCTCTTTTCAGGATGCGTTGGCTTAGTTACCTAACTGTGGCAAGAATAACAGTTCATCATATAGATTTTTAAATCTACTTTGCTTGAACTTTCCATAAGGAATCTCAGATTAGACTGTTAAAAACCTCTTGAGGGTAGGGAACCAAGCCAACAGCTTTCCAACAGATCTGCTGTGGGATTTTTGTGTGCAATACCTTTACATTTGGGTTAATTGGTCCTCAGCATTTCCTGAGGCTCTTGAGTCAGCTAGGAAGTGACCTTTCTTACTCACCTGATAAGATTTTCTGGAATCCTATAAACAAGGTACAAAGCCATTTTTCCAAAGAGACTTGATTGTTGCCGTAAAATCAAGCTTAGATCCTTAAAGCTGTCTGGTCACACCTGCGTCTGCGTATTGCTCAAAAATATGGCATCCTAGTCAAGTCTGTGGTGATATAACCAGGGTTCCAATTGTGTCCTATTAGGAGGAGAACAGCATATTTTTTTTTAAAGAAGACTTAATTTGGATTTAAAAAAAAATATCCAATTTTAAAGGTTGCTTTCCATTTACGGTTATTACAGAATGTTAGCTGTATTCCTCATATTGTACAGTACACCCTTGAGCTGATCTCACAGCTAATACTTTGTCCCTTCTGCTCTTCCAACTCTGTATAACCCCTCCGTCACCTCTCCACTGGTGATCACGTGTGTTCTCTACATCTGTGAATCTGCTTCTTTTTTGTTATATTCACTATTTGGTTGTATTTTTTAGATGCTACAAATAAACGGTACCATCCAGTGTCTGGCTGACTTATTTTGATTGGCATAATGCTTGAGAACAGACTCTTACTGAGTTTATGCAAGTAGCTCTATTGCCGTGAAAAACACAACGCTAAGAGCTTTTGAGTTCTAGAGGGATCAGGTAGGTTGAAAAAGATAAATGCTTCATCTTTATTCTCAAAAATAAATTTTGCTAAATTGCTGATAGCCTAAGATAAATGAAAAAGATACATTTTCCTTAAATCTGAAAAAGTAAGACATAAAAGACATAATGTTTCAAATAAAGAGTCATGAAAATTACAGTCATCCTCATCCGTTAACATAGCCCCATGTAATTAATTCTTGTTGATCTTCTGGACTGTTTTTTAGCAGTTATATAAAGCCATCAATTTGCTTAATTTTTTTTTTCAATAGAGTGCTATAATCTTTTACCAAGTTCAGTGGTGTGATCTGAAAGTTCCTAAAACCATGTACTTGATAGAGTCCTTTCCTCGAAGCTCCTTGAAGATGAAGCCATTTTCTGAAAGCATCAGAGTAAAACCGTAACTGTCCATAGAGGCTTAAAGATGTACATTAGAGGTCTGATAAGAGTTTATTACAAGGAAATTTGATTAATTCTGTGACATACCACATTTCAATATCATAGCTATTATTTGGTGATGACATTTACTAGGATGACTGATCTCTAGAAATTTCATATAATTTCTGTACTTAATACCCTTAGGAATGCAGTATTAAAAGCTTAATATTACTTTTTATTTCACAAAGCTTCCCATATACTTTAACATCAAATATGCCTTAGTTTAGTCACTCAATTGTGTCTGACTCTTTGTGACCCCGTGTACTACGGCATGCCAGACTTCCCTGTTCATCACCAACTCCCAGAGTTTACTCAAACTCATGTCCATCAAGTAAAAGATGCTATCTAACCATCTCATTCTCTGTCATCCCCTTCTCCTCCTGCCTTCCCTCTTTCTCAGCATTAGGGTCTTTGTTAATGAGTTCGTTCTTCGCATCAGGTGGCCAGTGTATTGCGTTTCAGCTTCAGCATCGGTCCTTATAATGCATGTTCAGGACTGATTTCCTTTAGGATGGACTGGTTGGATCTCCTTGCAGTCCAAGGGACTCTCAAGAGTCTTCTCCAACACCACAGGTCAAAGGCATCAATTCTTCGGCACTCAGATTTATTTATAGTCCAACTCTCATGTCCATACATGACTACTTCAAAAACTATAGCTTTGAATAGATGGACCTTTGTTGGCAAAGTAATGTCTCTGCTTTTTAATATGCTGTCTAGGTTGATCATTGCCGGGGAAGGCAATGGCACCCCACCCCAGTACTTTTGCCTGGAAAACCCCATGGACGGAGGAGCCTGGTAGGCTCCAGTCCATGGGGTCGCTAAGAGTCGGAAACGACTGAGTGACTTCACTTTCGCTTTCCACTTTCATATGGTGGAGAAGGAAATGGCAACCCACTCCAGTATTCTTGCCTGGAGAATCCCAGGGACAGGGGAGCCTGGTGGGCTTCTGTCTGTGGGGTCGCACAGAGTCGGACACGACTGAAGCGACTTAGCAGCAGGTTGATCATAGCTTTTCTTCCAAGGAGCAAGAGTCTTTTTAATTTCATGGCTGCAATCACCATCTGCAGTGATTTTGGAGCCCCCCCAAATAAAATCTCTCACTATTTCCACTGTTTCTCCATCTATTTGCATGAAGTGATTGGACCAGATGCCATGATCTTAGTTTTCTGAATGTTGAGCTTTAGGCCAACTTTTTCACTCTCCTCTTTTACTTTCATCAAGAGGCTCTTTAGTTCTTCTTCGCTTTCTGCCGTAAGGGCGGTGTCATCTGCATATCTGAGGTTATTGATATTTCTCTCAGCAATCTTGATTCCAGCTTGTGCTTCCTCCAGCCTAGCATTTCTCATGATACACTCTGCATATAAGTTAAATAAGCATGGTGACAGTATACAGCCTTGATGTACTCCTTTCCCTATTTAGAAACAATAGGGAAAGGAGTCTGTTGTTCCATGTCCAGTTCTAACTGTTGCTTCTTGACCTGCATACAAATATCTCAGGAGGCAGGTCAGGTGGTCTGGTATTCCCATCTCTTTCAAAATTATCCACAGTTTGTTGTGATCCACACAGACAAAGGCTTTGGTGTAGTCAATAAAGCATAAGTAGATGGTTTTCTGGAACTCTCTCGCTTTTTCGGTGATCCAGTGGATGCTGGCAATTTGATCTCTGGTTCTTCTGCCTTTGCTAAATCCAGCTTGAACATCTGGAAGTTCATGGTTCATGTACTTCAAGCCAGCTTGAAGCCTAGCTTGGAGAATTTTGAGTATTACTTTGCTAGTGTGTGAGATGAGTGCAGTTGTGGGGTAGTTTGAGCATTCTTTGGCATTGCCTTTCTTTGGAATTGGAATGAAAACTGACCTTCCAGTCCTGTGGCCACTGCTATTTTCCAAATTTGCTGGAATATTGAGTGCATCACTTTCACAGCATCATCTTTTAGGATTTGAAATAGCTCAACTGGAATTCCATCACATCTACTAGTTTTGTTCATAGTGATGCTTCCTAAAGGTCACTTGACTTCGCATTCCAGGATATCTGGCTCTAGGTGAGTGATCACACCATTGTGATTATCTGGGTCGTGAAGATCTTTTTTCTATAGTTCTTCTGTGTATTCTTGCCCCCTCTTCTTAATATCTTCTGCTTCGGTTAGGTCCATACCATTTCTGTCCTTTATTGTGCCCATCTTTGCATGAAATGTTTCCTTGGTATCTCTAATTTTCTTGAGATCTCTAGTCTTTCCCATTCTACTGTTTTCCTCTGTTTCTTTACATTGATCACTGAGGAAGGCTTTCTTATCCCTCCTTGCTATTCTTTGGAACTCTGCATTCAAATGGGCATATCTTTCCTATTCTCCTTTGCCTGTAGCATCTCTTCTTTTCTCAGCTATTTGTAAGGCCTCCTCAGACAACCATTTTGCCTGTTTTCATTTCTTTTTCTTGGAGATGGTCTTGATCCCTGCCTGCCTCCGGTACAATGTCACAAACCTCCATCCATAGATCTTCAGGCACTCTGTCTATCAGATCTAATCCCTTGAATCTATTTGTCACTTCCACAATATAATTGTAAGGTATTTGATTTAGGTCATACCTGAATGGTCTGGTGGTTTCCCCTTTCTTCAATTTAAGTCTGAATTTGTCAATAAAGAGTTCAGAATCTAAGCCATAGTCAGTTTCTGGTCTTTTTTTTTTTTTTATTTTGCTGACTGTATAGAGCTTCTCCATCTTTGGCTACAAAGAATATAATCAATCTGATTTCAGTATTGACCATCTGGTGATGTCCATGTGAAGAGTCTTCTCTTGTTTTATTGGAAGAGGGTGTTTGCTATGACCAGTGCATTTTCTTGGCAAAACTCTGTTAGCCTTTGCCGTGCTTCATTTTGTACTCCAAGGGCACATTTGCCCATTATTCTAGGTATCTCGACTTCCTACTTTTGCATTCCAGTCCCGTATAATGAAAAGGACATCTTTCTTGGGTGTTAATTCTAGAAGGTCTTGTAGGTAGGTCTTCATAGAACTGTTCAACTTCAGCTTTTTCAGCCTTATTGGTCAGGGTATAGGCTTGGACTACTGTGATATCGAATGGTTTGCCTTGGAAACGACCAGAGATCATTCTGTCATTTTTGAGATTGCATCCAAGTACTGCATTTCGGAGTCTTGTTTACTGTGATTGCTACTCCATTTCTTTTAATGGGTTTTTGCCCAATGGTCATCTGTGTTAAATTCACCCATTCCAGTCCATTTTAGTTCACTGATTCCTAAAATGTCAATGTTCACTCTCGCCATCTCCTGTTTGACCACTTTCAATTTACCCTGATTCATGGACCTAACATTCCAGGTTCCTATGCAATATTGCTCTTTACAACATCAGACTTTACTTCCATCACCAGTCACATCCACAACTGTGTGTTGTTTTTGCTTTGGCCCTGTCTCTTCATTCTTTATGGAATTATTTATCCACCAATCTCCAGTAGCATATTGGGCACTTACCGACCTGGGGAGTTCATCTTTCAGTGTCATATCTTTTTGCCTTTTCATACTGTTCATGGGGTTCTCAAGGCAAGAATACTGAAATGGTTTGCCATTCCTTTCTCCAATGGACCACATTTTGTCAGAACTCTCCACCATGACCCATTTGTCTTGTGTGGCCCTACACAGCATGGCTCATAGTTTCACTGAGTTAGACAAGGCTGTGGTCCGTGTGGTCAGATTGCTTTGTTTTCTTTGATTGTGGTTTTCAGACTTTCCGTCCTCTGATGGAGAAGGATAAGAGGCTTATGGAAGCTTCCTATGGGAGAGACTGACTGAGGGGGAAACTGGGTCTTGTTCTGATGGGCCGGGCCATGCTCAGTAAATCTTTAATCCAATTTTCTGTTGATGGCTAGGGCTATGTTCCCTCCTGTTGTTTGACCTGAGGCTGAACTATGGTGGAGATAATGAAGATAATGGAGACCTCCTTCAAAAGGTCCCATGCAGGCACTGATGCACTCAGTGCCCCCAACCCTGCAGCAGGCCAACACCGACCCATGCCTCCACCGGAGACTCCTGGACAGTCACAGGCAAGCCTCGGTCAGTCTCTGGTGGGGTCACGGCTCCTTTCTCCTGGGTCCTGGTGTGCCCCAGGTTCTGCTTGTGCCCTCCACGAGTCTGTTTCTCCCGTCCTGTGTAAGTTCTGGTGTAAGTCTCTGGGTTCTGTGCACACACAAAGTATGTTTGAGCTCTCAGAGTGTCGCTGGCAGGTATGGGGTTTGACTCTAAACATGATTTTGCCCCTCCTACCATCTTGCTGGGGCTTCACCTTTGCTCTTGCATGTGGGTTGTCTTTTTGTGGTGGGATCCAACATTCTCCTGTTTACAGTTGTTCAGCAGCAAGTTGTAATTTTGGAGTTCTTGAAGGAGAAGATGATTGCATGTCATTCTCCTCTGCCATCTAATATACCTACTTAGTCTAACATTCCCCTGTTTATAAGGAGAGAAAACAAATTTTTTAAAGTTGTTCCAGGAAAATTCCAGAACAATTCCAAACTTCCATATCAAAGGATTAGAATCTGATTTGGGAAGCTTGCAAAAATATCAAGTTTTTACAATTTTGATTATGGAATCACAGATAATTATGAAACATAATTATCCATTTAACAAGTTTAAGACAAGAAGACTTCAAAGGAAAATATGAGAAGTTACACAGTTCTGAGCAAAATTCAACTCTTAACATTGAAGTTTATTTAAGTACTCAAAAGCCTGATCATAAAAATAACATGAAGCACAGGAAATTATTTTGGTTAGACACAGAATCATTGCTGTCTAGGGAGAGTACTTTAAAACAAACAGCAAAAAAAAAAAAAAAAAAACTCGCATAATATCTTATCAAGAGCAGACTGGTAATTTGAGAAAATATCCTTTCAACAGAGAGAAAACCAAATTCTAATTTTTCACCAGTGTATTTTTTATATTAAAATTCATTCCTTCATCTTTAACTTAGTTATAGCTATCTCAATCTTAGACAGCTTGACCACACAGAAAATTCATTTCCCAAGAGTCCTTTTTTCATAAGCCTTCTATAGCTTTCTTTTCTACATGTAGATTTTCCTCTTTCCCATTCTGAAATAACCAGCCTCACTTTAGGGCAAAATTACTTTCTTTTCCCTCAACAAAAAATGCATCTTTATTTCTCCTAATCTCTCTTACTAAAAACATGCATTCTACTTTCCTTACACACAGAGGTGTTTCCCTTATACTTTCTGGTAATTTTAATTACATATATTAATATTTTTAACCCTTAAAAACCTTAACTTCTAAAGAAAAGAGTTGTGAACTATCTGATGTACCAGCATCCTTTCAATTGTCTGGTTTACAAATATATTTAATAATTTTTAGAAACATATGCTTCCTCATAGTACACTGTTCAAAAGATGTGGCCCCAGACATGTTCTCTGACAGATCCAAGCATCTTTAGGCACTCAGTAATAAGAGGCCCAAAGTGGATAACCATGTTTAATAATTAATGTTTCTCTATTTCATATCATTTGTAAATGATCTAGATACTCAATGAATTCCCATTATTTAATTTAACTTGGGAAACTTTTAAGGTTTTCAATTACCAACCGATTTGGGAAAGCTATTTATAATGCACAGATATCATAAAGCATAATTATCACTGAGAAGCCCACCTAAAATCTCTTATCTTACTTACGTCTATCTAAACTATTTGCTCCCAACAATCAGGTTTGGACAGCCCATGAACGTTTCATAAGACACTAGACAAAGCCAGCATCATCTCAAGCTATTTTTTTTGCTGATAAATTTTGTAACAGAGATACCATGGATGTATAAGACTTTTTAGGAAACCTAGTTAGAACAAAAGTATTATACTTAATGCTGATAAAACTAGAGACATGTCTGCATTCATTAATCCAACAGACTTAAACTAGCTTTTATTTACTGAAAATTATTCTACACCATGCAACTCGAAAAACATTTGGGTTAGTTTCTGTTATTTGCTGAGGTTTAGAATATTTACTTTGATAAACACCTATTTGTGTTTAAACCAGTTATATAGAGCTCTTTACACATTAATTTTGGCAGTGCTATCTACAAGTAGAAACATATATATTATTCATTTATAGACATACGTAAACACAGACACAGAGATCTTAAAAAGTTTTTGTTCTAAAAGTTTAGACAGGAGATGGATATCATCTTGCAGAATTCACTAGCTTATAAATGAACAGTTTAATAAGTTAACTAATATTTGTAGAGAAAACACTTATAATTTGTATTTGTCCTTCACAAGTGATTTTATAGAAGCTCTCTTCTCTTTAGAGAAGAGAGTCTTTGTAACAACTTGTATTGAAAGCAAAGCAAAACAAAAACTCCTTTCCCTTTTCTCTCTCTTCAGTCTCATAGTTTTAGATACTTCCTGGAGGGTTTCCATTGGAAAGACCTGAAAAGATTTGCAACTTCAAGGGACAGAGGGGGAAAAAAATGCAAGTTTCCTTCAGGCATTTTGGAGCGTATTTGTATATTATCAAAAATCTGGAATCATTACTATTTAAATTCTCCCTTCTTAAGTGCAGGACAATTGCAATTTTGGTGTCCTGGTTTGTTTTTTATTTGTTTTGCAATAGCTGCAAATGTCTGAATGTGGATAAGAAAAGATTTGAGCACTTTCTTGATGGTGCAGTGGTTAAGACCCCATGCTTCCAGTGCAGGGGGCGTGGGTTCGATTCCTGGCTGGGGAAGTTCCACATGCCAGGCCATGCAGCCAATGGAAAAAAAAAAAAGATTTCAGTGGACTCTGAGTTGTTTTCAGAGTTATGCTTTTGTTGCAAATCAAGAATTGCTCATTTCTACTCTTTTTCTCTTGCATTCCTGTGAGCTCTCTTCAAAGAATCCGGTAGCTGCTTTCATTATAATGCTTAGCGTTAGACTAGCCCACTCAACCACACTGTTTTGAATTCTGCCTTTCATATCAGGGAGAAAATTTTCTCTATGGCAGAAATTAAAAGATTTCTATGTTCCAGAGCTTCGGAGTTTAGTGCAATGGGCCTTTGAAAGGACCATATGACGCGTTCAACAAAGGTGTTCACGTGTTCTTCTCTCTGAGTGCACAATTTAACTTGAGACCAGTCTGCCGCAGAGGGGAACGCCTGAGCTAATGTTCCTATCAGCGCCCCAGAGCCAGCCTCCATCTGCGCCATTTCCTGGTCATTTGCTGGAGGGCCTGGGAGAATTTCTGGCCATCTATTTCTTCTGTGAGGGAGGCTGTGAACGGCTCTTAAGCTTTCTTTTTCCTCTCTTAAATTCACAGGATCCTGTAAAAGTGGAAGGAAAAGGGCTTTGTAATTTACAAGATCTGCGGCTCTCCGGGGAATGTGCCTTCTTTGGGTGGGGCTCTATGATCCATCCGTGATGGACACTGTAGAGAAGGGCCTGGAGCTGGCAGAGCCTGGTGGAAAAGCCCAGTAATGGAGCCCCCTGTCCCTCCTGGGTGTGTCTGCCAACCCACTCCCTATGTTTCAGCGTTTACATGAATGACTTGTATAGCCTGGATCTGGAGATCTGGCTGGTGTGTCTTTTGCAAAATGTCATAAGGAAAGGGAAGTTAAAACAGGCAGCTGAATGCATGCGGGCTTTCTCTAGTTGCGATGAGCAGGGGCTGCTCTTCGTTGTGGGCGCAGGCTTCCCACTGCAGTGGCTTCCCTTGTTGCAGAGTGCAGGCTCTAGGGTGTTTGGGCTCAATAGTTGGTGGCGCATGGACTTTGTTGCTCCGCAACATGTGGAGTTTTCCCAGGCCAGGGATCAAAACCCTACTCCCCTGCATTTACAGGTGGATGCTTAACCCCTGGACCACCAGGGAAGCCCCCTCATCTGATTTTAGACTGAGGACTCGCAGCAAAGTCTGTCCAAACAAACGCTGGCCCAGGGAGGACCTGCTCATACAGCAGTCCACGCTTGTGTTCTCCTGTGTGGTTTTTTCCCCGTGTGATGATTGATACCAAAGGCAGAGACCAAGGAAAACACTGTCTCTGGGAGGAAGTGATGAACACAAAACAAGAGTATTCACGACTATTCTTGACCAACATCACTGGAACCCAGGGATCAGTTCACTCAGACATTCTCTCCTGCTAATTTCAATTTAGAAAAAGGACAGGACCTGTGCCACTCTTGCTTCCACCGGGCCCTGTAGGCAGAGATCCAGGAGACGGAGCTGGTCAGAATTCTTACCTTCTGCCCGGACTTGTCGAGGGGCCAGATGCAGTGTCCTTAGAGGGAACAGGGTCTCGCCCGTGAGGAGCCCTGTCTTGATGTCCATACTTGATGCTCAAACACTTCCTTTCTTCCCTTCTCGGATCTTGAATATCCTGATAATTCTCCAGGAGATCTTCTCCAGGGGATCGTCCTGACCCAGAGATCGAACCCAGGTCTCCCACATTGCAGGCAGACTCTCTACCATCTGAGCCATTGGAGAACCCATCCTAATAATTAATTGACCCTAAAAACAGTTTAATTAGAGAAAAAAATTTAGTTTCATACCCATGGGTGCTCCTAGGGGCTTTCCTGGTGACTCAGATGATAAAGAATCTGCCTGTGAAGCAGGAGACTCAGGTTTGATCCCTGGGTTGGGAAGATCCCCTGGAGAAGGGCATGGCAACCAACCCCAGTATTCTTGCCCGGAGCATCCCCATGGATAGAGGAGCCTGGCGAGCTACAGTCCATGGGGTCGTGAAGACTCAGACACGACTGAGTGACCAATATGGGTGCTCATAAATATGTGAGTTTCAAAGACCTGACCAAAGCAGGCAGCTTTCGTAACTTTTAGGCAAAAAAAACACCACGTTTGTGAAGAAGGGACAAGTTGAAGAAGTTTGGGCTTGGGGTGGTAAGTTACTGAGGTAGTGAGGAGGTTTGTTGACACAGCTTTCTTGACCCTGAATTCTGTGTCTCTGGTAACAGGATTCTGTCTACCCTCCTGGTCCAGGGAGGGTGGCTTTCACATGGGAGACTTATTTCCTGCTTTCAGGGGACAAAGGAAGATCGCTGGCTGCTTCTTAAGGAACTTTAATTCAAGTAATCAGTATGCTAACGTGGCACCCTTTGGGGTGGCTGATTCTGCTCCTCTTTGGTATATAATGTGCAGGCAATGAATATAGATAAAGATAATGAAATTTTAAATTGCAACTCTAATAACAAGCATTTTTCACCCCTAACTACGTGACAGCTCTTTACATATTTTTATCTCACTTAATGCTAACACTGGGGCTTCCCCAGTGACTCAGAGGTAAAGAAGCCGCCTCCCAATGCAGGAGACATAGGTTTGATCCCTGGAAGATTCTGGAAGATCCCCTGCAGAAGGAAATGGCAACCCACTCCAGTATTCTTGCCTGGAGAATTCCATGGTCAGAGGAGTCCACGGGGTTGCAAAGAGTAGGACACAACTTAACGACCAAACAACAAAAATAGGAGAAAAACATGGTGGCTCCATAGAAGGAAATAAAAACTCCCCATGGGACATGCAGGTTCCAGCTTTGGCTCCTCTCTTAGTTGACCTTGAACCAGAGGAGTTCTCTGGGTATCTTATCAGACCAGCGTAGTTCCTGCTCTAGCGCCCTCTAGGGGCCGTTTTAAGGCAAAGCGTAAAAGCAAGCATGAATAACAACTGAGCCCCAGCAACCCAAAGGAGGCTACAGACGGGAAGATAATCTCCACAGCATACACACTATTCAAGCAGAAGACCGAGTGTCTTTTTAAAACGGACCTGACCAGCTACCAAACTGCGGCTGACAGGAGGGGTGTAAAGTTGTCTGTCTGCATCCTGACTTCCTCGTCTTCCATAAAGTTGCCTCACTGGAGTGCTCTAAACTTCAATTTGATAATTGCATCCTCAAATCCCTTAATGAAGGTGCCTATCAAAATATAAATAATTACCCGGTAATTTTGTATTTGCAAACTCTGTGCTAGCTGTTTATGCTTTACTGCGGCTCAGATAGGAAGTTCGCTGCGTGCGAGCGTGCATGCTAAGTTGCCTCGGTCCTGTCTGACTCTCCGCGACCCCATGGACTGCAGCCCACCAGGCTCCTCTGTCCATGGGGTTCTCCAAGGAAGAATACTGGAGTGGATTGCCATGCCCTTCTCCAGGGAATCTTCCTGACCCAGGGATCGACCCCATGTCTCCTGCATTGGCAGTTGGGTTCTTTAACACTAGTGCCACCTGAGAAACCCAGGGACCCTCTGTTTTCTAAGTCAGAGGAATTTCCAGAGCCCACAGAGTGGTTGATGTCCATAGCACAGTTCTCCAGCCAAAGCATCTGGTTTCACCTTCAGTCCCACTCAACACTGACCTCTGTCGTTTTCTCATGCTATTTATAAGTACCAGGGAGGCTGACTTCTTGTTTTGGTGCTGGTGATGCAGACATCTGTTCTCATCAGAAGTTCATCCCTGGAACTTTCAAGTCCAATGGCAATCCGTGAACAGCACTGGGATCGCTGTAAACACGTTCTTCCTCCTCAGTAATCTATTGTGTTCTTTGGACAGCATTCACTTTAGTTCATGGAAGGCACCCCCCACCGGCCGGTTACCTCTCTTCATCTTCCCTCTAGTTCCTATTTTGGCTGCATCTGTTTATGATTCACAGAAGCCCAGCCCCAGAAGTGCAGGGGACCGTGTGGGTTTAGTCGCTCAGTCATGTCTGACTCCTGCGACCCCATGGACTGTAGCCCGCCAGGCTCCTCTGTCTGTGAGATTTCCCAGGCAAGCATACTGGAGTGGGTTGCCATTTCCTTCTCCAGAGGTTCTTCCCGATACAGGGATAGAACGCAGGTCTCCTGCACTGCAGGTGGATTCTGAACCACTGAACCACCAGGGAAGCCCCAGGGAAGCTGGGGATTATCCAGTGGGCCAAAAGTAAAAAATGAACCCCACAAAGAAAACCTTTTGCTGAGGTGCTTCTCTGACTGTACAGCTATAGAGAGGATGTGTTTTGATGCTGGGTTTTGATATGAATGCAAAGAGAAGCAACAGAGCTGACAGAAGCCAGGTGACAAATCCTGGGCTTCTGGGGATGGTATTTTTCTTTTCAATCCTGTTTTTAAGCAGACTTGTTAAGAGTTTTCAGCTGACGGCTCCTCCAGAAGTATTATTCTTAAAAGCTGCACTGAAATTATTCACCTCATGTAAAAACAAGTGCGATTTACATCTAATATGGGTAATTACTTTTACAGTTAATTAAAAGCGCTCTCATTAAACTCCTGCTGTGATGCCAATGCATAACTGTTATTTGCAAACAGACCCTGGGTTTGAGCTCACCTCTGTGACATATTGCTCCTACCTGAGAGGGGCTGCCTTCCACGGTATCAAATTTAATTGTGCTGAGCCAGCAGCCCTGTGTTGCCAAGCTTCTGCCAACTTGCTCTCCTCCCCTGATAACCGAGCTGCAAAGAGCATAGAATGAAAAGAACAAAGTAATTTGTGGGGCTGAAGGTGTAATTCTCAAAGAAGTTGAGTTCCAAGATGAATTCCCTCCTATCTTTATTTGCATAAGAGCTAGGTTTGCAAATATTTCTGTGGTCTTTGCTGCTGCCCCCCAAAAGAAATCCCCCCTTAAAATTCCTCCAAATGTTTATAAATTTAGTACCATTGATTTCTGACCTAGCTACTGTCTTGGTTCAATGGATTTATGTTGAGATCTTTAGTTTACATGCACTTCTGCCATTTGTATTATTTCAGGAGAAATAGCTCTTAAATTCTCAGTCTTCTTCAAGCTTAAATGGAAGTCTTAGTGCTTTCAGAATATCCTGTACCTTGAAACACAGAACCTTAAACACATACTAATAAAATGCCTCCTCAAATGATCACATTCCTGGCAAGTAATTAAGGCTTATTAATTAAAGCACATAGTCGTTTGAGGCTTAAGTTTGAGGGAGCAGAAAGATTGTGATATTTCAAGAAGTTTGCAGACCCAATGAATTTGATGTTCTGGTATAGTGCTGAGCGCTTTTGATATTTTGTGTGGTTATTTGCTGCCATCTGCTGGCCATATCTGATATTGCAGGGGCTGAGTAAATTTGTGAATGGATATATTAAGAAGTGGATACAATATGTCAGCGTGAATGTTGTGTACTGATCTTTATGAACGTTGTGTACTGATCTTCATGTATTCCAGTGGCCTTGTCTGAGTCTTAGTCCTTGGAGTTGAGTGAATACGAACTGAGGAGTTCGACTGAAAGAAACACATAATATCTTACTTGCACCAACTCTGGTTGCAAGACACTCAACTTTTTTTTCTTCTTCTTTTTTTAAGTAGGGCAGAATCTTCTTTAAATAAGGCAATTAAATTTAGAACATTGATTTAAATATTTGGATTCCAGGACAGTATATGTTATTGAGGAAAGTCTAAAATACATAGCTGTTGGACCAGATGGATTTCAACCCCTCTTATCTCAAATCATCAAAGCCAATTCCCCACCCTCTCTCTCTCTCCGATACTGTTTTTTTTTTTTTCTTCTGCAAAATGGAAACATTGAGCCAGTGGTCCTTATCACTTATAGTTATTTTCAGAGTCTGAGTCTTTGTGGAGGCCAAAACAATTAAAGCCTCAGGTTGAAATAAATCACCAATAATGTTCTAAATGCTAGATGCTAAACTCATTACTGGTTGGCTTCTTTTAAACTAGAAATAATTGTAATGTTCAGAACAGCACGTGTCCAAGCTCTTGGGAAAAAAAATGCAATTTGGAAGGAAACCATTTATAATTAAAAGGGAAGAGAATACACCATGCCCAAATTTGCTTCCTTGCCAGACTTGCTGTTGTTCAGTTGCTAAGTCATGTATGACTGTTTGCGACCCTATGGACTGTAGCATACCAGGATTCCCTGTCCTTCACTATCTCCCAGAGCTTGCTTAAATTCGTGTCCACTGAGTTGGAGATGCCATCCAACCATCTCATTCTCTGATGCCCCGTTCTCCTCCTGCCCTCAATCTTTCCCAGCATCAGGGTCTTTTCTAATAAGTCAGCTCTTCGCATCAGGTGGCCAAAGTGTTGGAGGTTTATTGGGGGATGGTTATTTTTAAGAAGCTGCAGATACTGGAGTATTTCTGAAAACAATATAGAAGCTGGCTTTTTGAGAGGGACATTTGTATTTCAAGAGAAAAAAAAAATCTCCATTTGTAAAGATATCTCCATCTCCATAGAGAAGGAGGACTCTAAGTCTCTAGAAACCCTTGTGGGGGAGAAGGAAAGAGCTTAGGTCTCCATCACAGCCACACCCTTGTTTACTGGGCTTCCCTGATAACCAGCATCCCAACCCTAAGGCCTTTTATCTTTGGCTGAAGACGGTCCTTCAGGGGGTGGATGGGCCATTTCTGGTGGTTACTTTTCCTGGGTCTCTCCCCTGTGTGCAGGAGGCAAACAGGAAAAAAGCCTTCTAGTAAATCCTCCACATGCAAACAAGTTCCATCCCCAGAGTGCGTTCAGAAGTCCAGTTTGCCCATAAGTCCAACCAAGTTAGCCTAGGTGCCCAACTGACAGCCAGCTTTGCAGAACCATAATAGTTTAGAGTATGGTTGTCACATAAATGCTACGTTAAAAAATAATAATAATAAAGAAAACAGTATAGGCTCTTGAGCAGCACCATAGTCCAGCACAGCAGGTGGCATACAGGGTCCGGTGTGGAGTCAACAGGCCGGCAGGAGGCAGGAGGAGAGGGGCTGGGAGATGGTGGAGCGGAAGGACCTTCAGCAACACCGGCCGGAGGGCGAGCTGCGGTCTCACTCACGCCTGACGTGGGTGGCATGGCTTCCGGTTCCTCACTGGGTTCAACTCCATCTACCCCCTTGAAGAAAACAATTCGGTGAGGCCTGGGCAATGGGGCTTTTTTCTCCCTGTAGATGACACAGTAGCACTGGCTTGCGTTCTGGATGGCCGCCGCAGCCTTCTTGCACCCTTCCCCCTTCAGGTCCTGAGCTGCAAACCCTAACAGTGCCCGCTCAAATAAAGAAAATGCCCGTACCGTTTCCTGCACCCTTTCAGGTCTGCACTCTTTCAGGTCTGCAGTTCCTCCTCCTCCTTGTTGCTCTCGGTCATTTCTCTGGGCCTCTGACTCTTGGCACTTGCTCGCAGTACCAGCTCCATCTCTCCTGCTTTTACAACTGCTTCTGGACATTCTGGGCTGGAAATAAAGATCATATACTACTGTGCTCTATACAGTACAAGGCACTAAAGTACACAAAGACACAACTGCTGGGGGAGGATGCACACACGTGACAATGTACACCAAACACGCGAACCACCTCACGTGACTGGTCCTGAGCACGCGTGTTCCCTTCTTTGAAAGTTTGCTCGTCTGTAGGGGACTCACTGTGTTTCTTTTCCTCTCATTATCTGTCTTTGTTACTGGGAGTTTCAGCCAAGATCCTAGGAAGGTAGAAGGAAAATTATTGCCCCTCCTCCCGTAACGTTGATTCAGAATTTTAAATGCACTTTTGAATTCTTTTTTGGAATATGATGATGTAAAGCATTGCTTCTCGGTGTTCTAAACTGTCTGGCCATAGCGTTTATTTTCTGTTTGAAAAGAAAGAACAAAACACTTGGATTTCTTCCATTTATAAGAGCAGTTGCTCATAAGCTCTGTTTGGACTTGTCAGCTGAGTCTTTGGCTGTGTTTCCCCCAGCTCCCAAGAGATGACTTGAGCTGCAGGTATTTCCCTTAAAAACTCTGGGACTTTGTATCCAAGTCCAGGAGAACAATGGTGTGTCAACGATATATTAGCCTTACTTAACCCTTACATGGGCTTCCCAGGTGGCTCATTGATAAAGAAACCGTCTGCCAACGCAGGAAATGTAAGAGATGTGGATTTGATCCCTGGGGCAGGATCCGCTGGAGAAGGAAATGGCAAACCACTCCAGTGTTCTTGCCTGGAGAGTCCCATGGACAGAGGAGCCTGGCAGGGCTGCAGTCCATGGGGTCGCAAAGAGAGTCAGTCACGGCCTAGCAACTAGACGACAACGGCTCTTACGTAAGATATAAGAGCCCTGCTCTTTTCTTTCCGTTGCCCTTCCAGTATTAATAACTGAAATAATCCATTTTTAGGACAGTTCCAGGGGCTGGACTATGAAAACACAGGGAACCCTGGGCATAACAGCTCTTGAGAGTGAAAGTGATCCCCAGGATAGTTGTTGTTTAGACTCCTCTGTCCATGGGATTCTCCAGGCAAGGATACCGGAGTGGGTTGCCATGCCCCGATCTTCCTGACCTAGGGATCGAACTCTCATCTCATGTCTCCTGCATTGGCAAGTGGGTTCTTTACCACTGACGCCACTTGGGGAGCCCCTTACAGGCTCCTAGCTTCTAAGTCTCCCAAGGCCTCCAGAATCTCACTGGCCGGGGTGTCTCTCCACCTGCTCGCCGAGACCTTTGCCTTCCAGGCTCTTTGGAGCCCTGCATGGTGCTGATCCGCGATGCAGAACGATGGTGCTCCTGCACAGCGGACAGTAATAACCCTGACCTACAAAAATCATCAGAAAGAACTGGCACAAGAAACACAGAAGAAAAGAAATATCTCTCGGGAGACGAAACAGCTTCTGAAAAGAACAGACACGCTTGCGCTTTGATGTCTGAAAGCCAGAGGAACTCAGAAGTCTCTGGAGAGAAAACTTTAAAAATAGAACTGTTTTTGAAGTTCTCAGGGACTCCACTCAGAATCAGGTCTCCCAAAGACGTTCAGCAAAGGCCACTGACGATAAACGGGTCTTGATGGCTTGCCATTGGCTGGGACCATGTCCAATATGCCTCACAACAAGGGAGGCAGCTGTTATTATTATTATTACCTATATTTTACAGGTGGGGAAACTGAGGCACTGCTGGGGGAGCCCAGTGATATGGATCCAAGTTTCATGATTCCATAGCACATGTGGGTTTCCACTACTTTGGCAGTTCATCACTGTTCAGGGTTTCCCAGGTACCGCCAGAAGCATGGCTGATTCCTCTAGGGAAATTGATGGTTGGTGATGAGTCTGGGGTTACAGATTCATACTTAACACTTGAGCACTTGATCTGTTCCCCCAAGCGAAGCCATCAAACAAAGTACTTCCTCGACTCCTCCGGATTGGAAAAGGTCAGGTCGAAGCCCGTAGTCTGCAGACACCCACTCTCCGCGGAGCGATCCGAACCATAATTTGTTCCCGCCAAAGTGACATTTTCCCAATTTGAGTCCAACATTGTTCAGAAGCAAGTGCATGTCCCCTGGGGCGCCTCCCGCGTTGTTCTGCAGCAGATGACAAACCAACAGTATCATCTAAATAAAAATTCCAGCGTGGGCTTAAGTAAATTAATCCTGACAAGAATAAATTGAATAATCTTCGGGAAATGGCAAGAGCTTGGATCTTGCCAGATGGCTTTTATCTGTCCCTGGCATGGGTCCTTGGTGGCAGATTTAAAAAAAAAAAAAAAAAAACCTGCCCTGGGTTTGTTGACTTTGTTCCTTAGTTGATTAATACCTGCCATTTCTGTGTGGGTAAATCAAAATCGGATATGAATTCATCCTTGCAAACTCATCATATTTTCATTTGAGGAAGAAAATAAAACGCGAGCTTCCCCTGGTCAGAATGGCATCAAATAGGCAGGGAACTGCTTTGCCTGCCTGTTCTCGTGATGATATCTCCAAGGTTTAAACAATCTACACTTTCATCTCTCCCATACCAAACTAATCTCTACTTTCTCTTCATGTCCCTTAGAGTAGGGTCCTAACCTCCAGTATCTAATGCCTGGTGATCCGAGCTGCAGCTGATGTCATAATAACAGAAATAAATGCAATACCCTTGAATCATCCTGAAACCATTCTTCCTCACCCCCTGTCCCTGGAAACATTGTCTTCCATGAAACCTGTTCTTGGTGTTAAAATGGCTGGGGCCATGGCCTTAGAGGATGACCTCAGAGAGAACTCTCAGTGGGAAGCAGGGCACTCCTCTGCCTGCAAGGTCAGTCGGAGACCTCAGCTGTTAAATTAGGAGTCTGAGTGGGAAAAGTGTGACTCCGTGTCCTCCGACTGTGCTGCTCAGATCGTCCGGGGTATCTCACTATCTTAATCTGACTGGTGGTTAAACAACTGAAATTTATTTTGCTGAAGGCCTGGAGGCTGAAGGTCTCAGACCAGGGTGTCAGTATAGTCAAGTTCTGGTGGGCGCTCTCTTCCTGACAAGCAGATGACATCTTGTTATGTCCATGTGTGGCCTCTTGGTTCAGGAGTGCAGGGAGATCAGAGAAGCTCTCTGATATCTTCCCTCCAGTGCCTCTTCTTGTCCGTGTTCAGTCAGTAAGTTGTGTCCGACTCTTTGTGACCCCATGGACTGCAGCAGGCCAGGCTTCCCTGTCCTTCACTATCTCCCAGAGTTTTCTCAAACTCATGTCCATTGAATCGGTGATGCCATCCAACCATCTCATCCTCTGCCACCCCCTTCTCCTCCTACTCTCAATCTTTCCCAGCATCAGGGTCTTTTCCAGTGAGTCAGCTCCGGTGGCCAAAGTATTGAAGCTTGAGGGTCTCTTCTTATAAAGGCACTAATCCTATTAGATCAGGATCCCACCATTGAACCTTATGTTTTTAAAGGCCCATCTCTAAGGACAGCCAACTTGGGGTTCAAGGGCTTCAAGCTACGCATTTGGGAGATACAACCATTCTGTCCACAACACTTTTTAAAATGTGGGTTCTGATTCAGGATCTGTGTGTGTGTGTGTGTGTGTGTGTGTGTGTAATACAATGTATATAATACAATATGCAATGTATATAACGTACAATGTATATAATATAATACAATGTATATAATATAATACAATGTATATAATACAATGGAATACTGCTGCTGCTGCTGCTAAGTCTCTTCAGTCGTGTCCGACTCTGTGTGACCCCATAGATGGCAGCCCACCAGGCTCCCCTGTCCTGGGATTCTCCAGGCAAGAATACTAGAGTGGGTTGCCATTTCCTTCTCCATAATGGAATACTACTCAGCCATAAAAAGAAAAAGATAATGTCATTTGCAGCAATAAAAGACAGAAATAGTATGGACATAACAGAAGCTAAAGATATTAAGAAGAGGTAGTCAGAATACACAGAAGAACTGTACAAACAGGATCTTCATGAACCAGATAACCACGATGGTGTGTTCACTCACCTAGAGTCAGACATCCTGGAATGTGAAGTCAAGTGGGCCTTAGGAAGCATCACTACGGACAAAGCTAGTGGAGGTGATGGAATTCCAGCTGAGCTATTTCAAATCCTAAAAGATGATGCTGTTAAAATGCTGCACTCAATATGCTGACAAATTTGGAAAACTCAGCACTGGCCACAGGACTGGAAAAGGTCAATTTTCATTCCAATCCAAAAGTAGTAAAAGTGAAGTTACTCCATCGTGTCCGACTCTTTGTGACCCAGTGGACTGTAGCCTACCAGGCTCCTCCATTCCAAAGAAAGGAAATGCCAAAGAATGTTCGAACTACCGCACAGTTGCACTCATCTCACATGCTAGCAAAGTTATTCTCAAAATTCTCCAATCCAGGTGTCAACAATACATGAACCATGAACTTCCAGATGTTCAAGCTAGATTTAGAAAAGGCAGAGGAACCAGAGATCAAATTGCCAACATCCACTGGATCATTGAAAAAGCAAGAGAGTTCCAGAAAAACATCTCCTTCTGCTTTATTGACTATGCCAAATTCTTTGACTGTGTGGGTCACCAGGATTTTCCAGCATCACTGGAAAATTCTTCAAGAGATGGGAATAGCAGACCACCTGACCTACCTCCTGAGAAATGTGTATGCAGGTCAAGAAGCAACAGTTAGAAGTGGACATGGAACAACAGACTGGTTCCAAATTGGGAAAGGAGTATGTCAAGGCTGTGTATTGTCACCCTGCTTATTTAACTTATATGAAGGGTACATTTATGTGAAATGCTGGACTGGATGAAGCACAAGCTGGAATCAAGATTTCTGGGAGAAATATCAATAACCTCAGATATGCAGATAATACCACCCTTATGGCAGAAAGTGAAGAATTTAAGAGCCTCTTGATGAAAGTGAAACAGGAGAATGAAAAAGTTGGCTTACAGCTCAACATTCAAAAAACTAAGATCATGGCTTCGGGTCCCATTACTTCATGGCAAATAGATGGGGTAAACAATGGAAACAGTATGAGACTTTATTTTTCTGGGCTCCAAAATCACTGCAAATGGTGACTGCAGTCATGAAATTAAAAGACACTTGCTCCTTGGAAGAAAAGTTATGACCAACCTAGACAGTATATTAAAAAGCAGAGACATTACTTTGCCAGCAAAGGTCCGTCTAGTCAAAGCTATGGTTTTTCCAGTAGTCATATATGGATGTGATAATTGGACCATAAAGAAAGCTGAGCGCCAAAGAATTGATGCTTTTGCACTGTGGTGTTGGAGAAGACTCTTGAGAGTCCCTTGGACTGCAAGGAGATCCAACTAGTCCATCCTAAAGGAAATCAGTCCTGAATATTCACTGGAAGGACTGATGATGAAGCTAAAGCTCCAATCCTTTGGTGATCTGATGCGAAAAACTGACTCACCTGAAAAGACCCTGATGCTGGGAAAGATCGAAGGTGGGAGGAGAAGGGGACGACAGATGAGATGGTTGGATGGCATCACTGAGTCAATGGACATGAGTTTGAGAAAAGTCCAGGAGACGGTGAAGGAAATGGAAGCCTGGCGTGCTGCAGTCCTTGGGGTCTCAAAGAGTTGGGCACGACTGAGCGACTGGACAACCACAAGAAAAACAATACAAATGAATGTGTATGCAAAACAGAAGCGGACTCACAGATACAGAAAACAAACCAATGATTACCAAAGGGAAGAAGGAAAGCAGAGGGACAGATGAGACACACGGGATTGAGAAGTACATGTATACAATACATAAGCACCAAAGGATATATTGTTTGGCCCAGGGAATTATATCCATTATCTTACTATAGTTTTTAATGGAGTACGATCTTTAAAAAAAGAATCACTGAGTCACCATGCTGTACATCTGAAACTAATATAATATTACACATCAACTATAGTTAAAAAAAAAAAAAAAAGAAATAAAAAACACTAAGTAATCCTGACCTTGCTTCATTTGGGGAAATTTAGAGGCAGGTGTGAAAAACACCCTACACAGTTCCTGGCACCAAAGGGAGATGCCTTCACTGCTCACAGGTTCTATCCCACTTTGCTGGTAGCAAAATGGTCTGTTACAAAGAAAACAGAGTCTTCTCCCTGCGACATTGTCTGCTCTGGTTCCACTCTTGATTCACGTGGACCTAGCGTTTGCTGTGCTGGATCCATCGCTATGGTGATAGCCTTGCACTTGCATCCACAGTGTCCTCGTGACACATCAGCAGAACATCCCAACCCAAGAGGGAGAGAATAAACAGGGCTGTAGACTTCACTGATATTCAACAGAGGTGCTGTTGTTTGCAGAAGACTTCACAGTCCTGCCCCACCCGTAGTGCCCCTCCCTCACCTCCGTTACTAGCATCCTCAGACCGGAAACCTTGGAATAGTCCTTGATCCCCATCTTTTCCTCACGTCCCACAGCCAATCTTTGAGGACGCCTGTTGATCTGTCCACACTCTGACCATGACTCCCTGCCTCCCCTGCCCACCACTCCCCTTGCCATCACCTTCATCTTCCCCTGAATTCCCACAGTAGCCCCCACACTTGTCTCCCCACTTGCACTTTTGGCCCCCAACTGTCTCTTCTATTTAAACAAAAGTCGGCTAAATGCTTCTCTGCTGGTCCAGTGGTTGGGAGTCTGCCTTGCACCTCAGGGGACACTGGTTCAATCCCTGATCTGGGAAGGTCTCACATAATGCAGAGCAACTAAGCCCGTGAGCCATGACTACTGAAGCCTATACATCTGGAGCTTTGGCTTTGCAACAAGAGAAGCCATCGCAGGAAGAAGGCCACACACAGCAATGAGGCAGCAGCCCCTTCTGGCCACAACCAGAGGAAAGCCTGCCTGCAGCGACAAGGACCCGGCATCAGTTCAGTTCAGTTCAGTTCAGTCGCTCAGTCGTGTCCGACTCTTTGCAACCCCATGAATCGCAGCACACCAGGCCTCCCTGTTCATCACCAACTCCCGGAGTTCACCCAGACTCACGTCCATCGAGTCAGTGATGCCATCCAGCCATCTCATCCTCTGTCGTCCCCTTCTCCTCCTGCCCCCAATCCCTCCCAGCATCAGAGTCTTTTCCAATGAGTCAACCCTTCGCATGAGGTGGCCAAAGTACTGGAGTTTCAGCTTTAGCATCATTCCTTCCAAAGAAATCCCAGGGCTGGTCTCCTTCAGAATGGACTGGTTGGATCCCCTTGCAGTCCCATAGTCAACAATAAAAATAAATAAATTAAAAAGCAGCTAATACCTGTTCTCTCTTCACAACCTCTTGAGTGGAAATGACGAGCCGTGGGCAAGGATGTGGAGAGACTGGAACTTTGCTCATTGCCTGTGGGAGAGTACAAGCCTGAAATTAGCATGTAGTTCAGCAGTTCAAGGTTTGGACGTATACACGAAAGGACTGAAAGCAGGGACTTGAACAGATGTGTGTGCACCCGTGTTCATTGCAGCATTATTCATGATAACCAGAATGTGGAGATGACCCAGTGCCTACCCAGGGGATGAGTGGATAGACAAAATGTGGTCTCTCCATACAGTGGAATATAATCCAGCCTCAAAGAGGAAAGAAGTCCTGAGACATACTACTGCATGGGTGAAAACATGATGCTGAGCAAAATAAGACACAAGTGTGTCAGTTGCTCAGTCGTGTCCAGCTCTTTGCCACCCTATGGACTGTAGCCCGCCAGGCTCTGCTGTCCGAGGGATTCTCCAGGCAAGAATACTGGAGTGGGTTGCCATGCCCTCCTCCAGGGGACCTTCCCAACCCAGGGATCAAACCAACATGTCCTATATCTGCTGCGTTGGCTGGTTGGTTACTTACCACTAGCGCCATCTGGGAAGCCCTCACAATAAGAACAAAAGTAACTCTGGATGGTTCCTTACTGATGTCACTTCCCACTATTTCCCTAACAGGCTTCCGTCCAGCCACAGAGACCTCCCACCACTTGACCTTATCCGCCCCATTGCCCGCTCAGGGCCTTTGCACCTGTTCTTTCCTCTTCTGAGATACTCTTTCCCAGATGGCCACAAGCATAGCTCATCCCCCAGCTGCCTTCAAGCCTTTACACAGTTGCCAGCTCTCTTCAAACTTAAAGTCTTCCTCAGCATTTCCCACTCCCTACATGCTCAGTTACTAAGTTGTACTTAGTACTCTTTGTGACCCCAAAGAGTAGCCCACCAGGCTCCTCTGTCCATGGGATTTTCCAGGCAAGAGTACTGGAGTGGGTTGCCATTTCCTCTTGCAGTGATCTTCCCGACTGAGGGATCAAACTCCATCCCCTTCTCCCTGCTATATTTCTCTTCATGGAATGTTTCCTCTTCTAAACATCAAACATTATAGATGTTTCTTTTTTGTTTTCTGTCTTTTTTTTTCCCCACCTTTTTTTAAAATTTAATTTAATTTTTTAACTTTACAATATTGTATTGGTTTTGCCATATAACGTGAGCATCACTAGGGCAGGACCTTCCTGTGTTTTATATGTTAGGTCATCCATGCCTAGAGCAAGACTTGGCAAGAAATAGGTGCTGAATGTATATCTTTTGAATGAGTTAAATGAATATCACAATTGCTTGTGTGTGTATGTGTCACTTTGTGTAACTTGGGAGTTCCTTGAGGGTTGAAACCATGTTTTTTGATCTTTACATTCCAAAGCAACAAGAAAAATGCATAAGAAGTAGGTATGTGATGAATATGGATGAATATGCTATGCTATGCTAAGTCGCTTCAGGTGTGTCCGACTCTGTGCGACCCCATAGACGGCAGCCCACCAGGCTCCACCGTCCCTGGGATTCTCCAGGCAAGAATACTGGAGTGGGTTGCCATTTCCTTCTCCAATACATGAAAGTGCAAAGTGAAAGTGAAGTTGCTCAGTCGTATCCGACTCCCAGCGACCCCATGGACTGCAGCCCACCAGGCTCCTCCACCCATGGGATTTTCCAGACAAGAGTACTGGAGTGGGGTGCCATTGCCTTCTCCTATGGATGAATAGAAGGATGATATTTAGATGGATGGATGCATGATGGATGGATAATGGATGGATGAATGGATGGTGGATGGATGGATGGATGGATGAGAGATGATGGACCAGTTGGATGGATGGATGACTGGACAGATGGATGGATGGATGCATGGATGGAAGGAAAGTTAAAAACAGACATTGATGACTTTGAGTTGAAGAAAGCTAGATTTGACTGTCCCAAATCTGGAATGGGCAAGACACATTAATTCCCAGTAAGGGCAATCTCTGCTGATATAAGGAAAGGTGTCTGAGGTGGGCACATCATTTTATGAGCATCCATTACTCTCTGCTGTGACTTCTGATCCATAGCTTTGCCTTCACCCCACATCTGCATGCAATAAAGCTTCGCTATGGCATCCATATGTCTCTAATGCAAACAGCAGGGCATATACTTCTAAAAAGCGCTATAAAGGGCAGTGGCTCGAGAAACAACCATCAGGAGCATGAGCTTTTTATTATTTTAAAGGGCATTTCAACGACACCGCTGAACGTTTTCTGACCATAAGTCTGACTCCTGTCCTCTCTCTCTCTCTTCTCCTCCTCTCAGGATATCAAAGCAGACTGCAATACTTGTGTGGAAATAGAGGACAGAAAGGTAAGTCTATATTTTTCATCCTTTTGGTTTCAAACAAAACAAGATTTCTGTGATATAAACCCAAGTGTTGAAGGTATGCCTTGCTGGAAGAAGGCTTGCAAAGGTGATTCACGTGCTTGGTTTTTAGACACTTAAAGCCATTCGCGTTTTACAATGTCTGTTATTGGTTTTTTGGTTTTTTTCCCTTTGCAATCTGAGTTAGATCTGATGACTTTACTGAAGATAGCGTAATGTAATTACATGTTAAAAACATTGTGTTGATTTTTGTTTTAGTCATCTGCTTCTTTTCAGAAAAATAGCTGTTTATCCTTAACTCATTTCACATTTTAGTTGAATAGTTTGATTATTATGTGTAATATGCCATATATGATATAGAATTATAGGACATTGCATATGTAACAGAAGAATGTATACTCTTTGGCTTTTTAGGGTGTGCCCTGAAAATAAATATAACTAATTTATAGGTGTATATATATATATATATATATGGTCTATACATTTTGACTTGAAAAAGAGCCTGTACTGATTCCAGTCATGACATGGTCACATAAACTTTCTACCATATAAACTTATTCTCGTGATGTTTTGTGGGGGCGTACAGGAAAGGGAGGTCATTTGCTTTGTATCTTAGCGTTTCCCCCCTACTTATCTTCTTGTTACACTGTGTGGACCTGCTCAAGACAGGTGACCACTAGACAATTGTTCTTTCCTTTAATATTTTCAATCTCCCTTTATTGACAAGAGTTCACAGAAGTTTCTGTGGAGGAGCGTGTCCAAGCAGATCAAATTTTACCTTTAATGCCTTGGATTAAAACAAACAAACAAAAAAAAGGTCAAATATCTGGATTGAGGGTCCATATCTCCTGGCTACTTTTGACACTGTTCTGCAACTTTGAAAGATGTTTCTCTCTGCGACTGTACCATTATTGTTGAAGGCAGTTATTATTTCAAGCAGAGGTTTTCAGCCCTGATTTTGTGCTAGCTCAGTCATCCGCTGATTAATAGAGTAGTGCAGACTTCTCAAAATAAAATTTGCTTTTAAATAGAAGGCAGGTGCCATGCATTATCTTAAGGAGGGTTAATCTCCATACTTTGAAGGGAGTGATGATACCATAGCTTAAATTTGAGCCTGATGATCCCAGCCGAGTTCCAGTCTTGTCTTGTCTTGTCTAGTTTGCAGGCAAAGGTGTTACAATTCATATTGGCATTTGCTACATGTTGACAAACCAGTGTGTCTGCCCGCGTGCATGTTGTGGGTTGGGCAAATGGAATTGAGGTGGAAGAGGTGTTCCCTGTCTTTTTTTTTTTTTTTTTTTTTAATCTGTTCCCAGGGACTCTGCTCACCACACAAGAGCGTGTTCCCTGCCTGCTTCTGAAGTTCAGGATCGCTTCCTTGGGATTTATTTATTTAGTTGTTTATTTCCACTGGGCTGGATCTTCCTTGCTGCACCTGGGCTTTCTCTGGTTGTGGCCAGTGGGGGCTCCCGTCCCGTGCGGTGTGCAGGCTTCTCACTGCAGTGGCTTCTCTGGTTGCAGAGCAGGGGCTCTGGAGTGCAGACTCCATAGTTGTGGGGCAAGGGCTTAGTTGCCCGGAAGCATGTGGAATCTTCCTGGACCAGGGATTGAACCTGTGTCCCTTGCATTGGCAGGTGGATTCTTAAACCACTGGACCACCAGGGAAGCCCTTCCCTTGGATGCTCATGGAATTCATAAACGTGTTTCTGTCTAGTTTTTTTTTTTTTTTGGTTTGTTTGTTTTGTTTTACTTTCTTTGCCAGCCATGTTGGATTCCAGATTCCAGAAGGACTGATGCTATTGAAACAACATCCCTTCCATCACCAGCAAGATAAGTGAACAAGGAGGATACTCTCTGGGCAGTGTAAGCTGGTTGCACACTCTACCACCCAAACCCTCTTTGGCTCATGTTTTATGACGATAGTGCTCCCCCACGTCCATGGGTGCTCTCTAAGTGATGACTGGTGGGAACAAGTCAGAGGCGATCATTCTGTGCATAACTTCAGCTGTTTTCAAAGAAGAGTAACAGACTCACACACACACTTAAGCTTCCGTGCTTTGTCATGGACAGTTGGGTTGAGTCTGGCACTTCAAATGAAGCCTCATGTCTAGAGGGCCCACCTGTTGTTTTCCAACCCTGACCACACGTGACTGACTGCTGCTGAAAGAGAGGGGTCCGGCTCCTGGCCATTCTAAAGCCAATAAAGAGGCAAGGTTGGTGGAAAGAAAGGTTTGCTTTATTTCGGAGGGCGGCAGCTGGAGCAGTCATGCGTGAGGGCAGACACATGCCCAGAGGCCAGCTGCTCTGGGATGGTCAGTGGGCAGGATCTTTTAAAGGGGAGTTTGGGGGTCCATATGCAGAGAGGGGGAGATAAAGTCAGAAATAGCGCAGTCCTCTTGAAATGGGTCTGGCGGTGGCCGTGTCGTCTCGATGGTTTCAAGTACACTTAGTCTTCAGTTCCAGCATCAGTTTGTTCCTACTTCCTGGAGGCCAGTTCTCAAAATTATGGCAACTCCTACCATGGCTACACTCTGGTCATCATGTTAACTTTCTCCACCAGGTGGGGGTTTCAGTATCTGCAAAACAGCTCCCAGGTTATGACTCAGTGTTAACTTCTGCCTTGAGAAGGAACTAAAGGTCCTTGACTCTGCTTAATGACTAGACTCGTATTGTTGGGTGCTGTTTGACTGTTTTCCTTTGCTTCTGCCTTTTCTCACTTCTCTGATTAAACTTATTCTTTGACTAAAGTTGTTCTGCAGACAAAACGTAGCTGGAGGACATGGGAGGGAGAGACCATAAGGCCTTGCTGTGTTTCGTGATGACACGTGAATTCACCAAGACTTTGACTGTATGCAACTAGTGGTGACTCCTAGCAACACACCCACTGCCGAGCCTACTTCCACTTTTTGCCGTCTTACACCCTCATGGCATTTTACTCCCTTTGTTCAGCAGAAGGACTTTTCTTTTTTCTTCCTCTGAGTTCTGTTCTGATTTTTTATTTTTATCTTTTTAATATTCGGGAGTCTCACATCAGGGCTGTCCTTTCTCTGGATATCCTAATGTGGTTGGAAGTGGGGTGAGATGCAGGATGTAATTCTGCCGCTCAGGGTCCAGTCTCTCAGTGGGAAAGTCATCATGAAATCTAGTTCCCCTGGAGAAGGGGTAGTGTCCCTACCCTCCAGAGAGAAGTGCCAGTCCCGTCCCTCCAGCCAGAGATGAGACATGAGGTCACGGAGGCAGATGGCCACCCCGGCATCTAGGATAGTGTCTAGGATGCCGTTTGGGTACTCTGTCACCCCGACGTGTAATTATGAAATTGCACCATTGAAGTGATGACACGCTCTCCTGCATGAGTGTGTGTGTGTGTGTGTGTGTGTGTGTGCACGCACACACGCCCGCACATCCCCCTCTATCCATTCCGAATGCTTCTGGCAAAATCAGTAATTTGATAAAGTGGAATTGAAGTGACAGGAGATGACAGAGGTGCCAAAATAATAAGTCAGCTGGCCTCTGAAGAGGCAGCCCCTTGGCCCTGGGTGGATTTTTACGAAATCCTGAGAGCTCTGGAGGAGACCTAGTGGTGTTTTCCTTAAAGCTCGATTGCCTTCAGTTGAGAAAGCTTAACGTGATGCCCACTGGGCTAGATGGCTCCAGGAATTGCTTCCTTCTCTCTCATTTCTCCCTTCTCTTTCACCTCCCTTCCTCCTTGGCTGCCTCTCCTCCCTATATTCTGTATCCAGGGATATATTTGTGTGCTTGCATCTGTGTTTTCGTCTGACATATTGTTGAGGATCTTCTCGACAGAAGAATTTTAGAAAACAGAAGATCTCAAGCTTTCAATAGAGTCTAGTAGGGTCCTGGGGGCTTTCCAGGTGGCTTGGTGGTAACACATCTACCTGGTAATGCAGGAGACGTGGGTTCGATCCCTGGGTCGGGAGTATCCCTTGGAGGAGGGCATGGCAACCCACTCCAGTGTTCTTGCCTGGAGAATCCCCAAGGACAGAGGAGCCTGGTGGGCTGCAGTCCATGGGGTCACAGAGAGTTGGACATGACTGAGCAACTGAGCAGGTGTATACACGGTAGGGTCCCTCCCCATTGAGCTCCTCCAGTTTCATGCCTCTTCCCACTCTCTTCCACTCGGTAGGGCTATTTCCCTTGAGATCAGTCATTTTCCCATTGAATCCTAGACCAGATAGAATGATGGGAGATAAACGGTGAGTTTCAAGATGTGGAGAGAGCCCTCATCTTAATGAAGAGCCATAACACCACTCTTCCTGGTCTGCACAGTCTGTGCTCCATCTGAGGCTGTTGACAGAAGGAGAGAATCTTTTTTTTTTGCCCTCCATTTCTCAGTTTCTCTGTATCCTAGCTGTCTCTTTTCCATCGGCAGACGGTGAGCTAATTGTCTCTTGGAGAAGCCTGCCCACTTGTTTATGGAGGGATTCATGGTGTGTGCTGGAGTGTGATTTCATTTTCCGCTTCCCGTTCGCTTTCAAGCCCAGCCATGAGCAGCGCCCCTGAGTCTGGGCCCCGCACTTGGATGGTTTCCTGGATGTTTCCTAAAAATCACCCAGAAGATGTCACAGTAGATCTGAAAGGCCAGTAGCATTTTTTTTTCTTTTTTTTTTTCTCTAAGTGGGAAGCAGAGCTGAAAAGGTCTACTCCCACAGGCCAGGGCCACAGAGCTAATGCAGGTTTATCCAAGGCAATGCCAGGTAACCCATTCCTCTGGGTGGCTGCCCAGCCTTGTAAAACCATCTGCGTTTGACTTTACACGACCCGCATTGCTTGTGGGAAACAGAGGCATTTAAGTTCATTTTTATTTGTGGTGTAAAATCCATCTGAATTTCAATACTATTATGAGGACCGAGGTCCAGGTGATGAGAACAGAAGCTGATGGATCAGTCAGGAGGAGAAACTGTCAGGAGAAGATGAGAGCCCATTTGTCAAAGGGTATAAACACCAGCAGGGCTTTCTCTCCTCACTTACTGCCTGGCCTGCTGTGGCTAAACAGTTTCCTATCTGATACAAAATTTTGTGGGAGAAGTTTGAGAGGTTTTCAAAGTGAAGGTGACTTTCAGACTGGGTCCAAGTGAAGCTGTGCTGGGTGACTGGTGATGCTCTGGTGCCATGGTGAGTGCTGGGAGTTTGGAACATTTCCTGTTTCAATACTTAATCTGGATCAGGCATCCTTAAGTACCGCCAGATACTGACAACAGCTAATGTATGAGAAACCATCATTATCCCCATTGTACAAAGTGAAAACAAGGAAGCTCAGAGAGGTTAAAAGACCAAGACCACTTGCTCAAGACCACTCAGGCTACATCACAGGCTAGATTGTAAATTCAGAGATTCTTATTTCTGAAGCTGTATTCCTAGCCCTGATGCTGTATATGGCCTTGTGCTATGCTGTGCTAAATCTCTTCAGTCGGGTCTGCCTCTATGACCCTATGGACCGTAGCCCACCAGGCTCCTCTGTCCATGGGATTCTCCAGGCAAGAATCCTGGAGTAGGCTGCTATTCTCTTTTCCAGGGGATCTTCCCAACCCAGAGATCAAACCCACGTCTCTCATGTCTCCTGCATTGGCGAGTAAGTTCTTGACCATTAGCACTATCTGGGAAGCTCCATATACCTCCTAACAGACACACTAAAGGGAATTAAATGTGTAAAATATAAGAATAGCCCTTTCCAACTGATGCATTTGTACCTGGACGGGTATCTTCACCCATTTCCAGGTACATAGTTTTCAATCTGGGGCATCCTTTCGATGCCCACATTTAGTTCTGAGTTGTGGTGGAGATTTATCAAAGCCTCGTGAAGCCTGGCCTTCTGGAATGCCCCGGCACTTGGCCACGTGACTACCAGGATTTCTTCTGGTCTTGCAGACAAGAGATAATGGCACCAGGAGGCAGTTCTGGCTTCAGTTTCCAACAGACCTGGTGTGGTTCCTAGCTTTTGCTCTTCTCACAGCCTCTGTGCAAGAGTTAAAAATTCTGTGCTCAAAGCCGGTGTTAACAGAGGACCCCCATTAAAACCATATATACACTGGAGCTGGGACAATGAAAGTGTTAACTGCTCAGTTGTGCCTGACTCTTTTCGACCCATGGACTGTAACCTGCCAGGCTCCTCTGTCCATGGGATTCTCCAGGCAAGAATACTGGAGTAGGTTGCCATTTCCTCCTCCAGGGGATATTCCCGACCCAGGTCTCCTGTATTGCAGGTGGACTCTTTACCATCTTAGCCAACAGGGAATCCCAAAGTTCTGGACTTTAATCTCAGTTCTCTTACATAGCGACTCTGTAACCTGAACTTGAGAGCCTTTCGAACTTTAAATCAGTGTCCATTTTTCCATCTGTAAACTGGAGATAATAAAATCCACTTGGAATGTTGATATGAGGCAGTGACAAGATAATACTGCAAAGTCGTGTGTATAGTGCCTGGCACAGAATGAGAACTCAGTCAACCGCACCTACTTTTCTCTTTTGTTTTTGCTAGGGTCCACACCCACAGACATTCTGTATCACTTATAATGAAATTTCTTTCAAACAATGAGCCCCCTGGAAAGTGTTATGGGGCTTAGAGAAATGGGCAGCCCGTAGGACCTAGTCGACCTTGGGAATGTTTTACAGAAGAAGAGACACTTGGCTGAAGTCAGGAAATAACAAAGTCACCCGTCTGCTGTGTCCAGGCAGGAATCACACATTATGAAGTGAGACAGAGGATAATTGTAGGGGTATACGGTAAACTCCCTCCATACAAGCAAGTTTCATTCTGAGAGTATGTTTGTAAGTCCAATTTATTTGCCAGTCCAACAAAGTTAGGCTTCCCTGATGGCTTAGTTGGTAAATAATCTGCCTGCAATGCAGGAGACAGCGGTTTGATTCCTGGGTCAGGAAGATCCCCTGGAGAAGGGATAGGCTACCCACTCCAGTATTCTTGGGCTTCCCTTGTGGCTCAGCTGGTAAAGAATCTGCCTGCAATGCCGGAAACCTGGATTCCATCCCTAGGTTGGGAAGATCCCCTGGAGAAGGGAAAGGCTACCCACTCCCGTATTTTAGCCTGGAGAATTCCATGGACTGTACAGTCCATGGGGTCTCAAAGAGTTGGACACGACTGAGCGACTTTAACTTCACTATTTCCAACAAAGTTAGCTTAAGTCCCCAACTCACATGGTCGACTATATAGTACTGTACTGTTATAGGTTTATAATACTTTTCACACAAATAATAGATAAAAAAACAAACACAAAAAATAAGGCAACATTTTTAATTTTATAATACAGTATCTTGAAAAATACAGTGGTCTAGTACAACAGCTGGCACACCAGGGCTGGAATCGAGTGAACAGGCAAGAAAAGTTACTGCCTGGAGGAGGAGGGGGTGGGAGATGGTAGAAGTGAAGGACCGTCAGCCACAGGAGACGGAGGGTGAGCTGCAGTTTCACTCACTCCTGACGCTGATGAAACACCGGTTCGCATCTTTGAAAGTTTGCAACTTGAAGGCCCGTATGTAGGGGACTGACTGTTTGAAGTGTCAGGCGGCCTTGAACTCAAGAGCAGGGGCCCCTGTGTGGGGGCTGCTGTTCAGGGGGAGGGTGTGTTCAGTGCTGCTACTCTCTCAGCCAGGGTGGGAATCCAGATGTTAATGTAAACACCCTACTGAGTTTTGTGCAAACTGGATAAAACATATATTCAGAAAAGAGTCATGAGACTTGCCAGGCTTGAAATGTACAAGTTGAGCGTCATGGATGAGGAAGAGGTCTGGTGTGTGTAATGCCCCTCGGGGGCAGTGTCTGATGAAGGCTCTCTTGGCAGAGGGAAAAGCATAGATGAAGATACAGAGGTGGAGAAGAAGGCGACATGTGTAGGGGAGATCAGGGTCCAACGTGCATGTCCAAGAGAGGCCAGAAGGGAGACTGGCACGGTGAGTAGGTGGAGTGTTATGGAGGGTGTTGCTTATTACACCAGGGGACTAGGGCTTTGCGTCCATCTCCCTCCCAGTGAAAGAGAGAGTAAGGGAGGGCATGACCTTGCTACATGGGGCCAGAATTATGTGGCACCAGGGAGGTAGTTGAAGACTTGGGTGGCTAACTCAGCCAAAGAGGGAGCTCTGAGGGAGAAAGGAGAGAGAGGGGACAGAACAGAGATGGACCCACAGAGACTGGCCCCCGCTGAGTTTAGGTGTGCAGGGAGATGAAGGCTTTGATTAGAACAAGCTGATATCAGCCAACCCTGAAAAAAAAATGGGGCTGGGTGGTCTTCCAGGTGCCCTCCTTTAAAAGATGTTTGGTAGGGACTTTGCTGGTGGTCCAATAGTTAAGACTTTGAGCTTTTCCAATGAAGGGAGCATGGGTTCAATCCCTGGTTGGGAAAATAAGATCCCACATGCTGTGGGGTGCAGCCGACCCCCCGCCCCCAAGGAACAGAAACAAACAAAAACCCATTAAAGATATTTGATGGAGGAAGACCATGTTTCCTGAGGTCCAGCATCGCCCAAGTGTGACATTCAGATTTCAGATGATGGATGGTGGGGTCTGCAGACCGGATCACTTAGTGAAGGAGTGGCAGTTATTTCTCAGACCTTGGGTTTACATCAAGGAGACAGAGTTTGGAGTCTTGTTTGTTTTGTGTTTGTTACAGAAACAAACACATTTTTTACTCTACTCTTTTAACCAAGAGACCAGTAACCCTTGACAAACAATTCTGTTGATACTGTTTAGCTATAATTTAGTGGCATCGTTTTACTTTTGAATGAGGGTTACATTCTTTCTCTGACAAAGGATCCTGCTCTGTCCTTTTACGTCAGTAAGCTATTTTTTAAAACAATCTACTTACAGTTTTTGAAAGTATTCTTTAATCTGTTAAGGACACAGTGATTGAGTTCATTTAATGACAAGCAGATGCATATAGGAAAAGTGTGCATATGGATTACAGATCAGGAGTTTAGAAAAGCCACCGTTTTCTAATGGTGGGTTTGCAATCGAGGAAGGAGTTTGGGTTTGCATTTGGGGTGTTTCAAACTCTACTTGCCTGCAAGGCTGAGCAGAAAAGGGCAAGAATGGAGTTGGGGGTCCAGGCTGGAGTGCAGACAGAGGGCACGAGTCTGAACTTCTAGAGCTACATAGGAGATGAAGAGAATGGTCTGGATTTGTGAGAGAGTTTAACAACCATACCCACGTGTTTTGGTGCTTCTGAACCACGGGTCATGGATGGCTTTACCCAGGAACATGTCAGAGTCTGCTCAGCTGAAGTCTCTATATACTACTGGCTGCCATGAGGAGTAAGGGAGTTGATCAACATGGACAATAAATTAATCTCCTGGATTTCAGAGGCTTAGATGCCAGTGAGGTTGAAAATGAACACAGAAGAGTCACCAGGGTTGGTTTTCTTTTAGCATTGCTCTCTCGCTGTGGGGGTGGGAGGGGATTAGTCCTCTGGGCTCTGACAGGCAGAACAAAGGCAGAGAGAAAGGCAGGCTCCTTACCCAGAGGGGCTTTCCCAGAATGAGAAGCAGTCATGGAAGAGTTTCTCATTAAAGACGGAAATGAGATCCTCAAGGCAGAGAGGAGCAAAGCCTGCTACAGTGAGCACCACTTGGCGAGACTCACAGAATGTGTCTGGAGATTGGATTTCTTTTCTGCTCCAAACATCCTTTGTCGAAGGCTGACGGCATGTATGCATTACATGGGAAGATACTCCAGGATGCCCCAAAGCTTTGGAAATGAACATTAAAACATCCCCAAGGGTTGATAATTTGAGTTGCAATTGAAGGGGGACAAAAGGTAGAGACTCCTAGTGGGGTGCAAAGATGGAGTTTTGTAGGAAGAAGTGTGGCAAGTCTTGAGAAGTGGATAGAGGTCTGTGGCTTGAGAGGGGGCTGGAAAGCAATCACGGACCAGGCACTGGAAGCCTTAGACACATGGGGATGTTTGTCCTTTATCTGAGAATGATGTCTGTTGTATCTGGAAGGGGATCAGATGGTGTGAAAGGATCAGATGCAGAGAGACAGTGTCATGGCCCCGTGGGATCTCCTTATGCGTGACTTATGCGTGACTGCTGAGACCTCTGCTGGTCAGCCCTGGCCACACTGGTCTTTGGCCAAGGAGTAGGGCTGTGTCCTCTGACACCAGCGAAGACTTGACCTCTGTGGCTTTGCCTTTCTCCTGTGCCACCTCCTGCATCTCATGCAGCATACTCAAGACTTGGAGTCTTCTTTAGATTATGAGCTCTTATTCCTCTTGGACGAGGCTCTCTTTCCAAAGGAGTTTGCACCCACTCACTAGCTGTGGTTGGTTTGGCCGAGCTTGGTGCTCACTCTTGTCCCCACCTTCTCCTGCCAAAGAATGGTACCTTCAGGGCAGGCATGCTAACAGGTGTCAGCATAACTCACATTCACGGACTCGGCTCCTATGTTCAGCACGTATTTACGGCCAAGATCTGGATGAGACTTGGTGTGCCCACTACAAGTTGACCCTGCGTTGTTCTTGCTCTCTGCTGGAAACAACAGTTGAGTTAGATGTGGAGCCCACCAACATCAGTTTTACTTAAACTTGGGCACCAGCCAAGAGAAGGGATGATAAACTTCTGTGTCTTTAGTTGTGTGTTCAGGACCTCACAGAGGAGAGGATGGAAATGAACTTTGGAGAAGAGCCTCCTCCAAAAATAGTGGAGGGGTTGGCTGCCAAGAGATCATTTGCACTTCTATTCACTTCTACATACTTTACTTCAAAAGACGATGTTGTAGTGACTGCAAAAGTGTAACAGAGGGGTTTTCTAGGTGATAGAACTGCTTTGAATTCTGATTTTCTGGTGATTAAATAAATGAATCTATATATATATGTGTTAAAATCCAAGTAGCTGCACACCAA
Organism: Tragelaphus eurycerus; assembly: GCA_935064755.1. Taxonomy (NCBI): domain Eukaryota; kingdom Metazoa; phylum Chordata; class Mammalia; order Artiodactyla; family Bovidae; genus Tragelaphus; species Tragelaphus eurycerus. The sequence continues at coordinate 5,689,648 of CAKXYN010000101.1, forward strand.
AATATGTCATGCACCAAATTTTGCTGTGTGACAATTTTAAAATGGAGGAAAGCTGGGGAAAGTGGAATGATAAGTAGACAATGGTGTCATGGAGGGGATTTTTGCAGAACGAGTAAGGCACATGTTCTTCTGTTAGTTTAATGCCATGATTTTGAGCACTTTGCATTTCAGATCTTCTATTGGAATCTTCAGATTTGAGGGCAGTGGTTTCTATCATCTTTTATATGATAAACAGAATAGTGTCAAATAGAAATTATGATTGTACTTTGTAAAAGATTTCTGGTATTGCTTCTTGGCCTTTTGGTTAAGTGTTAATTGTTCATCCATGTCCAATTCTTTGTGACCCCATGGTCTGTAGCCCGCCAGGCTCCTCAGTCCATGGGATCCTCCAGGCAAGAGCACTGGAGTGGGTAGCCTTTCCCTTTTCTAGGGCATCTTCCTGAACCAAGGATCAAACCCGTGTCTCTTGAATTGCAGGCAGATTCTTTACTGTCTGAGCCACCAGGAACTAAGATCAAGTGTAAAAAGTTCCTGGTAAATGAACAAACTATAGCAGTAAAGAGATGGATCTTTTTCCTTTATGAATTTAAACAAATGATGTTGTAAGTACAAAAGAGTTTTGGAATCAAACAGATCCTGGTTCTGCTCTTTGCTAGTTGCGAGATTTCAGAAAAGTTATAGCTTTCTCATCCACAGCCACACCCTTGGGAAAATGGGGATAGGTCATGCATGCTATGTATGGATTATTACTGAGAACTCAATAATGAGAACAATATTAATTTAATATAATAATATTAATCAGGACATCTTCCATTGCATAATAGAAAATCAAGTTGAACCAGCTTAAAGAGAAAGAAAAGATAGTCATTGGGTCCTATGACAGTCAAATTGGGCTCTCTTCTGGTATTACTCGTCCTGGGGTCTAAACTTCAAATGAGATTACCATGGGAAGAAAGAGCTTCTTTTCCAATAATGTCAGTACAGCCCCTGAGAAATGCTTATTGGCTTCACACCAGTCCCTTCGCGTATTGGGGTAGAGCAGACTAGGGCTTCCCTGGTGGCTCAGATGATAAAGAATTTCCTTGCAAAGTGGGAGATCTCGGTTCGATCCCTGGGTTGGGAAGATCCCCTGGAGAAGGGCATGGCAACCCACTCCAGTATTCTTGCCTGAAGAATCCCAGGGACAGAGGAGCCTGGTGGGCTACACTCCATGGGGGTCACACAGAGGCGGACACGCCTGAAGCCACTTAACACGCACCAGCACCAAGTCCCAGAGCTGTAGAGAACAGTCCTCTCCTTGTCCATGTCTCTCACCCTCAACCAGAAGTAGGATGGGCTCCCTCTGAATGACCTACATGGACCAAATGTAGAGTGAAGTTCCTAAAGGAAACCTAGACTTCTTCTTCCTTCCCAGAAGAGAAGATGGATAATCATTGCAACTAGCCCATATGCAGCAGTGACTGTATATGCCAGACACGGCTTTTTGTGCCTTTTATTAATATGATTGGGTCCTTAGAAACATCCTTTAGGATACTGCCCCCATTTTACAGACAAGAAAACTGAGGGAAGGAGGAGGTGACTCATGCGTCAGAGATCACCTAGGGAGACAGTATAGGATGGGATCCGAATCCAGGTGGTCTGCCTTGGGTTCTTAACCATGAGGCCATGCTGCTTCTTCTAGGGCTGCTGTATAGGAGAGGAAACAAAAAATAAAAAATTAAATTAAAAAACAAAGCAGACCTTGAATGCATCGCAGGCTCAGTGCCCATCTCACACATAAATGAAGCTCTGGTTATGAGAATTATTGTTACAGAGCGCTCAGTGGAACAGAAATAGCCCAGGCCAACCCCAACTACATCACAGAGTGCACCTCTGCGTTTAATTCCCCCTAATAACTCATCCTGCGGTCTCCTCTTGAGGTCCTCAATGGGTCTGCTCTTCAGTGATCAGAACACTTCGTGGTATCAGTCAGCGCCTCACTTCCCTGCATGGCTGAGAGTTATTTTTGTCTACAAGAGCTTCTCAACTCCAGGAGGGGCCTCTGTGCCTGCCTCTTAGCTTCGATCTGCAGGTTAACTGATGCTTTCTCTTTTACTCAACTTTGAAAATGAGATGTTAGTCGTACTTTCCTCTTTCATATATTTCAGGAAAATTTGAAGGTGGTGGTGGAGGGGAAGAGGCATGTAAAAATGGGAAGAGCTTCTCAAATGGATGTGGTGAGGAGTTAAACCAGCCTCTGACGGGCTGGGAACCCGAATGACAGAGGATGGGTGGTGCTGGGCATACCCCTCAGGAATGTTCTGGGCTGAGAAGTAACACAGCGCTGTGAAAAGCTGAAAACGTGGATCAGGCTGTTTGTCTGATATGTACCTTCTGGCTTCGGAAGTTTGTCTCAAGAATCGCAGGTATAACGCAGGGGCTGAGAGCTTTCGCTTGGGATTCTCAACGGGCTGGGTTTGAACCCCAGTTTGGCCACTTCCTGCTTATCTAACCTCTCAGATGCTCAAGTTCTCAGCTAAACCAAAAGGATATGAGAAACTGCTTTCTGCAGTGGTGGTGGAAATCAGTGAGTTAATATGCTTAGAGAACTTAGCATCCTGGCTGGGTACAGAATTCAGTGAAAGCAAGTTGGGCTTCTTTTGCATTTTTTTTAAAATTGGGGTATAGTTGGTTTACAGTGTGGTACAGCACAGTGAATCAGCTCTAAGTATACATATATCCTCTGCTTCTTAGGCCTCCCTCCCCCTCCATCCCGCCTCTCTAGGTCATCACAGAATACTGAGCTGATCTCTCCGGGCTGTACAGTAGGTTCCTACTGCTGCTGCTGCTGCTGCTAAGTCGCTTCAGTCATGTCCGACTCTGTGCGACCCCATAGACGGAAGCTCACCAGGCTCCCCTGCCCCTGGGATTCTCCAGGCAAGAACACTGGAGTGGGTTGCCATTTCCTTCTCCAATGCAGGAAAGTGAAAAGTCAAAGTGAAGTCGCTCAGTCGTGTCCGACTCTTAGCGACCCCATGGACTGCAGCCTACCAGGCTCCTCCGTCCATGGGATTCTCCAGGCAAGAACACTGGAGTAGGTTGCCATTTCCTTCTCCAATGCATGAAAGGGAAAAGTGAAAGTGAAGTCGTTCAGTCGTGTCCGACTCTTTGCAACCCTGTGGACTGCAGCCCACCAGGCTCAGTGGGATCCACCCATGGGATTTTTCCAGGCAAGAGTACTGGAGTGGGGTGCCAGTGCCTTCTCCAAAGTTTCATCTAGGACCAAGTAAATAAATAGCCAAGCTAATGACAAAGCTTCAAGTGGATACCTTCTTCCCGGTGGGTTTTCTGTATCCTGTAGGGACTTATCAATCTGGGTGAAAGTGCTTCGAGAAGGGTTGGAAAGCACAGTGAAAGGTGCACAGCCAACGATTGGAAACTTATTTCATCTCTGGTGTCAACTCAGATCGATCGATAGTGGCTGCATAGAATGCTGTTGATGAGGAGTCCAAGTTGTAGGTTCTACCAGACAGAGTGCATGATTGATTAGCGATGCCTGCCAAAGGTGAACGAGTGAGAGTTACAGCATGTCACATGTGCTGGGAGGAGATGGTGCTTGGTGGGCAATGTGGCAGCTGATGAATGAAACATACAGCATTGCTCTGTATTTAAGCCCCAAAATGAAGAGAACGCAGAAGCCTCATGCTTTTATGACTTGCACTACTTGGCCTTGTTTTTGAGCATGCCAGTCTCTCTTTTTATCTTATAGACTTGCAGTCCATGGAGGCTCAAACATTTTTATAGGTAGTACATGACTTAAAAACAATTTAGCATATAACAGCTTTCTTTTAAAAATAATTTTAAACTTCTTAGTTTATATTGGGCTTCCCTGGTGGCTCAGACAGTAAAGAATCTGCCTGCAATGTGGGAGACCCAGGTTCGATCCCTGAGTTGGGAAGATCCCCTGGAGAAGGGAATGGCTACCCACTCTAGTATTCTTGCTTGGAGAGTCCCATGGATAGAGGAGCCCGGTGGGGTCCATGGGGTTGCACAGAGTGGGGCATGACTGAAGCGATTTAGCATGCACACATTTTATATTGCAGTATAGCCGATTAACTGTGTGGTGATAGATTCAGGTGGATAACAAGGGGACTCAGCCATGCATATACATGTATCCTTGAATCCCCTAAACTCCCCTCCCATCCAGATTGTCACATAATATTGTGCAGAATTCCATGTGCTGTACAGTGATCCTTGTTGGTTATCCATTTTAAATACAGTAATGTGTACGTGTCCATCCCAAACTCCCTAATTACCCCTTTCCCCCATCTTTCCCCTTTGGTAATCATAGCAGAAATTAATTTTTATAAGAGCTTTCTATCAGGCATGTGTAACCACACTTTTCTTGGCCCTTGAAAAACCTACATTGAACATTTTGGTGGTAATTTACCTGACTTCACTCTCAGATGGTCAGGGTTACGTTTTTGATCCCTTGATTTTACAAGTGTGATTTAGCACTAATGACATTTGTCATCTCTTTGCAATTCTATATTAATTGGGGCTGAACTACTTACATTTTAATACCATTAATGAAAGCTATTATTATTTGTTATTTACTTAAAAGAAGCAAGTCTATCCTTCAGTGTAATTTTTAGCATTACTTCTTCAAGTTCTGAATTAAAATGCATTTAGGAAACAATTAGGTGCAGAGCTGGTGTTCTAGGATAGTTCTGTCATCTCGTCTTAAAAAAAATGGCCACCGGCTTTTTTTGCGATGAGTGGAGTGAACGTTAGTTAATTTCTTTCTCTTCAGTTGGTTTGTTTTATCATCTCACTCTGTGATGTGTGATTGGGCGACTTCATGCTTGAGATAGAAAGCACGCCCTGTCTCAGCGTGATTTATATTGTCCCAGCACTTTTGCACAGTTCAGCTGAAATTTTCTTCATGTTCATCAAGGTCAGAAAACCCGGGGATTATGCCATCTATCTCAGCCTCAAGAGGGCTGCAATAATTTTTGATAGTACTCTATGTAATAGCAACAGAATTCAAAGACGGGGGTGGCTAAAACATGCACACGTGTGTGGACACTCATGGACACACACAGTCCAGTGCACATTTTATGTGGCGTTCTCGTCAGTTACTAAAGCTTTCTGTGTGTGTCCTGATTATAGGTTTGCTGTTGTTGTTCAGTCACTAAGTCATGTCTGACTCTTTGAGACCCCATGAACTGCAGCATGCCAGGCTCCCCTGTCCTTCACTTAGAATTTGTTGAAGTCATTATGACCACATCATCTTTTACTGTACCGTTTTAGTTTACCATTGTAAACTAAAAGCTATCGGAAGCTGCAGGTTGGCCAGAGGTTTTTCCTATTTTCTTTCTTTTTAAAATAATTTTATGTATTTGTTTACTTTGGCTGAGCTGGGTTTCCATTGCTTCATGGGCTTTTTTCTAGTTGAGGCAAGTGGGGAACACTCTCTAGTTTGAGCGTGCAGGCTTCTCATTGCAGTGACATCTCTTGTTGTGGAACATGGGCTCTAGAGCCTGGCTCAGTCGTTGTGGTGCTCTGGCTTAGTCGCCCCGCACCATGTGGGATCTTCTGGTGCCAGGGATTGAACCCATGTCTCTTGCATTGGCAGGTGGATTCTTTACCACTGAGCCACCAGGGAAGCCCCCTATTCTCTTTGTAACCTAAAGGTTTTCTGGGTGGATTGGCTGACAGATCCTTGAGAGCAGAACAGGCCTCAAACTCAAGACATTCTGGCTTTAGTTTAAGGAAGCAAATGTCCGAAGCAGATCCGTGTCATGAGCCGGGTTTGCAGACTCTAACTCAGCCAGAGACTGACAGCTGTTCTTAAGTCACCTGATCCAGTGAAACCACTCGTTTCCATGGTCCACAGAAAATCAAGTCCAAGGAGTCATTGAAAACTTCCAGTGCATCTTTGCATCCCCTTAAAATAGCAGCCTAACTTGCAATAAGCAAAGAATATAAATTGTAGTTTGATCTATATGGTCTGATTTTTTTCTGTTGATCCAGTGTATCAGTTCATAAACTGACAAATATTAATGTTACGCTGATGATTGGAGTGTTTTCATGGGGAAATGGTGAAAGCTGTGAGTGATCATTAAGGAACTAACAAAAATTCACACAAAGGAAATTATAAGTGGAATCAAACATATGGTAAACATGTGTCCTTGATAGCTGCATGAAAATGCATATAGACACTGTGAAACACTCATCTATGTACTAGGTTAGTCACATAACGTAGAATAAGAATTTTACCTCTTCCCATATTGGGTTGCAGTGAAATTGCCTCCCACATTCTTCACCAATTGTGCTATAGTTTGATGGAAATCATTTAAAAGTCACAGGACACAGACCTGTGGAGAAGCATGCAGATAACTATTCCCTGGACTCAATCTGACTGCTGCAAATTACACCAACTTAGTAGAAACAAAAACCATCACCGTTCTTTTATTTGCAGTGTCAGAAGATTGGCAACAACCTAAAGGTCCAATCCTAAGGTGATGGCTTATTCTATTGCATATAGAACATAGTGGAATGTTCTGTAGTCATTAAAAAGGGTGAATATGCTTGTGTCAGAGACCCCTGGGATCATAATAGATGTAAGGTAATATGTGTTTCTGATTATGTATAAAGTTTGCATGAGAAAAAAATATTTGTTTTAATATTCATAGTTTATGATCTAATAATTAGAAAGTAAACCACTGTGATGGTTAACTTTGTGTGGCAGCTTGACTATCCATGAATGTTCAGATTAAACATTATTCCTGGGTACATCTAGAAGGCGTTTCCAGATGAGATTAGCATTTGAGTCTGCACTCAGTAAATTACTGTTCTATTGCTCCCTCCGGTGTGAGTGAACATCACCAAATCCGTTGAGGGCCTGAGTAGGACAAAAGGCAGAGGAAGCAGAAATTTGGCTCTTTCTTCTGCCTTGCTGTTTGAGCTGTGACATCTCATCTCTTCTTCTACTGCTCTTAGACTAGAATTTACATCATCAGCCTCTCTGTTTCTCAGATACATAGATAAATTGAAAAATTCCTTATCTTTTATATATCTGCATGTATAGTATCTACCTATCTATCTAAGTCGTATGTCTGTCTGTCTCTCTGTCTGTCTGTCTTTCTATCCATCCATCTACCTACCTATCAACCTATCCTATCCTTTTGGTTCAATTTCCTGGAGTGCCATGACAAATGACGTCATAATGAAAGGATTGGAAGAGGTCCTTTAGAAGCCATGCAGGATGGAACATAGGAATGAGTTTGGCCAAAACCCTGAACCTTTATGCATCTCGGATTCCTCGTCTGTAACAAAAATGATAATAAAAGTACCCACTTCTTAAGGTTGTCGTGGGCCTTCTCCATAATGTATCTCAATGGCCAGTCTCCAGCGCCTGGCCCATAGGAATCACTCAATGCGTAGTTGCTAACAGCAGTCACATGACTGAAAGCTGTAACAGTGGGGATCATGATAAACAGTCAGTATTCCTGTTGAGAATTAGAATATCACAGATTTAAAAAGGATAATCTCAAAACAAGACACTATAGTCTGTGATGGATGTTTCATCTGTAAGGGTACCAGGGAGCCAAACGCATGAGATGGATTGCCAAGACAACCCCAGGAAGGTGTCTTGTTTTATTCTTCTTTTGCAAAATGAGGTAGCTTTTACAACACTGTATCTGATAGCTGACTGAATCCATTGGGCCACCGTGGATCTGGTTGCAGATTCAAGCAGGGTAAAGTTTTCCAGATGAATGTGCTTTGTGTTTGCTAAATGGTACCCGTCGGGATTTGCAGCACCTTGAAAAATGGTGGATGGGAAAAAAAAGGAGGGAGAAGCCTGCAGCGACCTGAGAAACAGTGACTGAGAGGTGAGAAGGGCAGTTAGTGGGAGTCCCGAGGAAGGCTTGCAGGATGAGAAAGGTTTGGGGACAATGGCAATCCCCTCCAGGATTCTTGCCTGGAGAGTCCCATGGCCAGAGGAGCCTGGTGGGCTATACAGTCCATGGGGTCGCAAAGAGTCAGACTTGACTGAAACAATTTAGCATACACACAGCCACTTGATGATAGTTAAAGCCCGGTTGTAACACTTGACTGGTCACCTGCATAAATTCAAATAAAGACACAGATGTTCATGACATGTCTCTATGCAGACTAGAAGTCTTTATTTTTACTGTAAGTTCAAAATGGACTTCTTGCCCCAAAAGGCTACCTACATGAAAAGATCCCACCAAAAGTTTTTAATATCCAGCATAAATTAAGAGCTCCATATCCAAAACATCAGGGAGTTAGAATTAAATAAAAATTAAGCCTGGAAGCAGAATAATGACCCAGCGGTTCATTATAGCCTTACATTTTCAATCAAAGATAAAATCTCATTAAAAGTATATCTTTGATTAGGGAACACATTTGGACCACTCCAAGTTGAATTGCTTTATCCATAGACATATGAGCCATGAAATCTTGCTTCCCCTCTTTTCTAACTTTAAAGACAGGGAGCTATTTATCTTCTGACATCGTTATAAAGGTTATTAATATTAGAGGAAGGCTGAACAGAAACAGCAAAGCTTCTAAAATATCTACCAGTGACTTTTACCTTATAAACTTAAAGGGCCTATTTTTATAGTCTGTTGTGATTTTAGGGAAGAATTTTTACATATTACTTGACTGATTCATCAGTAGGGAATGATACTGAGCCTCTAATCCAGCTCTAACCCAACAGAAATAGAATGCAAGGCACACGTGTAATACCACATTCTCCAACAGTTCTAATAAAAAGGCCAAAAGGAGCAGGCGGAGTTCATTTGAATAATATATTTTATTTAGCCTATGTGATAATTTCATTGTAAGATATAATAAAATATCAGAATATTTATGGGATAGTTTATATTATCTATTCTGTTTCACACAGCACATCTCAATTCAAGATAGTCTCCTTATGAATTGAGAGAGTAGCATTGCCGTGTATATACTACCATGTGTAAAATAGATAGTTAGTGGGAAACTGCTGTATAACACGAGGAGCTCTGCCTGGTGCTCTGTGATGACCTGGAGGGTGAGATAGGGGTGTGGGAGGCTCAAGAGAGAGGGAATATATATATGTTTTATGGATATATATATATATATATATATATATATATATATATATATATAATACAGAGAAGGGGATGACAGTGGAAGAGATGGTTGGATGGCATCACCGATTCAATGGACATGAGTTTGAGCAAACTCCAGGAGGTGGTGATGGACAGGGAAGCCTGGTGTGCTGCAGTCCATAGGGTCGCAAAGAATCAGACGCAACTGAGTGACTGAACAGGAGCAGTGACTAATGCACGTTGTCATATGGCAGAAACCAACACAGCATCGTAAAGAAATTGTTCTCCAATTGAAAAATAAGAGAGATTTCCTAATACTAGGAAGAGGAAATTAAATATTTTACAGATTTAAAATTCTGGTTATATAATATGTTTAATTGTTCCCTGGCTTTTGTAGGGGTACATTTCAGTATCTTGTTTGCAAACTTGATTTTCAGTGATTATAATTAGCTATATCCCTGATAGCGCAGTTGGTAAAGAATCCACCTGCACTGCAGGAGACCCCACTTGGATTCCTGGGTCGGGATGATCCTTTTGAGAAGGGCTAGGCTACCCACTCCAGTATTCTCGGGCTTCCCTTGTGGCTCAGCTGGTAAAGAATCTGCCTGCAATGCGGGAGACCTGGGTTCGATCCCTGGGCTGGAAGAATCCCCTGGAGAAAGGAAAGGCTACCCACTCCAGTATTCTGGCCTGGAGAATTCCATGGACTGTATAGTCCATGGGGTCACAAAGAGTCGGACACGACTGAGCGACTTTCACTTTCACTTTCAAAGAAAGAACATAGTCTCCTTCTCCATCCCCAGTAAATCATACTCGGCTTCTGTATGGGGCAACCTAGGAGTCACCCAATCCTGTCTTTTAAAAGAAAGAGAAACCTGAGAAATTTCGTAGACACTCTCCAATAACAGAAAGGATTTACATTTGGAGAAATGGCTGTATTCCAGATTTTCCTTCCATAATGTGCTTTGGGAAGCACAAGATGCACGAGATACATTGAACTGATGTCGGACATCCTTGAAGCCCCATGTGCCTCAGAATTGAGGCTCCGACCAATTAGTTTCAAGAAGTGCTTTAAGCCCACTGACTAGGAATAGCTGATGAGGCACGTTATGTAGTTCAGACAGGATGGAGGATGGATCAGCTATTTATACAGTGTTTCCAAGTGTGGTGACCATTCCATCCTTCCCAGATAAAGTCATTTTGTGTGGTGCACAGGTTTATCATTGGATATACTTGAATCATGGAGTGAGAAGGTGATTTCCCTTTCAAGCCCATTTCAGTCTTTCAGATGTCAAAAGCAATGTCTCTGTGTGTCGCTAGTATGTCTCCATCACCTCCCTGACACTTGCTAATTTTTTAATGAATAGAGAGAGCTTTCAGCAGACAAAAATACTGAGCCAGAATTTAACAATTGAGGAACATTGCTGTCTTTTCAACCAATTTAGTCTGATCATCTCCATCTATTCCATTTTGGTATTCAGATAGAACAGAGTCTCAAATTTTATTGAAGCACAGAAGAGTCAATTTAAAGAAAAATAATAGCCTCGTCATTGCCAAGGTGACCTCGGGATAGGGAAAAAATGGTGAAGTTGATGCATGAATGAACTGATGTTCAGGAAACAAGTACTCATCTTGTCCTGAGGATGCAAAGTAAAGATTTGTCTATGTTAGTTTCAGACATTACCCTGTTGCTTAATTTCTTGGTCTCAGTTTCCCTGGCCGGTTTCCACAAGTGATTCTCCTTGGTCATGGAGGGACACACAGATATAAAACTTGAAATCCTTTGCTACCAATAAGTAAATATTTACAATGGTACCCTCCCTTCTAGGAAGTAGCCTCTTTATCTTTTTTTTTTTTTTTGCTAAGTTCAAATGGATTGAAAACAATGTCATGTATTTTGAATACATGCTTTGCTCAAAAATTTTAAAGGCTTCAACTAAGCACTGCCAGGAGAAATATCAATAACCTCAGATATGCAGATAACACCACCCCTATGGCAGAAAGCGAAGAGGAACTAAAGAGCCTCTTGATGAACGTGAAAGAGGAGAGTGAAAAAGCTGGCTTAAAGCTCAACATTCAAAACAATAAGATCATGGCCTCCGGTCCCATCACTTCATGGCAAATAGATGGGGAACCAATGGAAACAGTGACAGTTTATTTTTTGGGGCTTGAAAATCACTGCAGATGGTGACTGCAGCCATGAAATTAAAAAACAAACAAACAAACAATGCTTGCTCCTTGGAAGAAAAACTATGACAAACCTAGATAGCATATTTAAAAGTAGAGACATTACTTTGCTGACCAAAGTCTGTAGAGTCAAAGCTATGATTTTTCTAGTAGTCATGTATGGATGTGAGACTTGGACCATAATGAAAACTTAGCACCAAAGCATTGATGCTTTTGAACTGTGATGTTGGAGAAGTCTCTTGAGAGTCCCTTGGACTACATGGAGATCAAACCAGTCCATCCTAAAGGAAATCAGTCCTGAATATTCATTGGAAAGACTGATGCTGAAGCAGAAACTTCACTCTTTGGTCACCTGATGTGAAGAACTGACTCATTGGAAAAGACCCTGATGCTGGGAAAGATTGAAGGCAGGAGGAGAAGGGGATGGCAGAGGATGAGATGGTTGGATGGCATCACCAACTCGAAGGACATGAGTTTGAGCAAGCTCTGGGAGTTGGAGATTGACAGGGAAGCCTGGTGTGCTAGAGACCACGGGGTCACAAAGAGTCGGACATAACTGAGTGACTGAACTAAAATGCACTGAAGTATGGACTCATCCAAGTTCAAACTCATCATCCACACCAGCTAAGGGGGGCCTGGTGTATTCTTTGAACAAAATAAAAAGAAAAGATGAAGTTTTTTTTTATATGCAAAGTCTTCCTGTCCTTTCTGGTTTCAAGTTCTCTTTGTTAACTCACACTGGGAAGGCTAAATAAATACCAGAACTGTCTTCATCATAAAACCACAGTGCCAAGCTGTTATTTTCTCTCACATGTTTCTGAGCTTTACTCCATGCTCTCAGAGGGTTTAGGAAAGCAGTATTTTATGCTTTTTCTGCCTGACACGCAAGGCATGGTGATGAGTTTAGGTTCCTGACTACGATGGAGTTCAACTCAGTTTTGCTGCTTCGTGGTGTGTGGGCTTGAGAAAGTTAACTTGCTTCTTGGAACTGCAGTTTCCTCATCTGTGAAATGGGTTCACAAGAGACCTAGGCTTGTGGTTGATAATTAAGAGAGAGAGGATAGTACTTATAATGGAGCTGGTCATTTATGCTCACTGAGTGGTAGAATTATAATTATTACTACCATATCATTCCTTTCTCTGGTTTTTCTTGACCTGCTGTGGCTTGAGTTCTATTCTAAAATAACATCATTTGACATTTTCCCCCTTCTACTTTTCCAGCTGAAATTGACCACTAACAGGCGGTAGAAGTGAGGCTTAACAAGAATCACTGCTGTGGTTATAATTTAAATTTCTGCTATTCATCTTTGTAAGGCAGAAAAGATGGCAGGCAGCCACTTAACTTTGCGAACTAGTCATTTGACAACACTGCCTGCATGCACGCTCAGTCGCTTCAGTCGTGTCCGACTCTTTGCAACCCCATGGGTTGTTGCCCGCCAGACTCCTCTGTCCCTGGGATTCTCCAGGCAAGAATACTGGGGTGGATTGCCATTTCCTTCTCTAAGGGATCTTCCAGACCCAGGGATGGAACCCATGTATCCTGCCTTGGCAGGCAGATTCTTCACCACTGAGCCACTGGGGAAGCCCTGATGTGTGTGTGTGTGTGTGTGTGTGTGTGTGTGTGTGTGTGTGTGTGTGTGTGCAGGTAGGCAACCTGCACAGACCAAGTGGATCTGTGGTCTAAGGAGACCACAAGCCCTCAGATCTGCGTGCTCTTGTCTCAGAACAGACGGCAGTGTGGGGTAGAGGGGCTCATGCTGGGCAATGGCCAGCAGTTTGAGCTTCCTGGGCAGACACACCTGGATTCCAAGCCCCATTCCATCAGCAAGTTGCTTCTCGGTGGGTTTTATAACATTGAACCTTACTTTCCCTTACATGAAACAGCCGTAAGAATGAAATGAGGTCACCTAGGTGCAAGCATCTGTCACTTGGTAGGTGCCTGCTTACCTGTCCCCTTCTTTTCTGCTGGTTATAAGCAGTGTTGTTACGATTGGGAGGGAGACATTACCAGCTCATTGTGGGCACTTCAAACTTGGGTGCATTCATTTGTGTGTTTAAGCACAGAGAAAGCGATTGAATATACTTATGGTTTTCTGGGCTATTAACATGTTTTTATGGTACAACTGTAAGATCTGCTTCTAAAACACACCTGCCTAGGCATATGTTTCTTAGTCTCCTGCTTGTAACCTGTGGGCTGCTGGTGCAGAAGCTAGTATAGCCAGTAGGTGGCAGCACAGGACCAAGGAAAAGCTCCCGGTGCTGGGGGTGGGGGGGGGGCGGGGGGGGGCGGGGTGCGCGGGGCACTGTTTTAATTAGCTAAAAGCAAGACAGGTAGGTTTCTATATAGTTTTTGACTTTGTAATTTTCCTGAGCAGCCACTGAGGGCAGATGTTGTCAGTCTTTCCCCGGTTTAAATATCAGAAGAGAGGGAATATCAAGATGCAATCAATCGCTGGCCACAGCAAACCCCCTGAACTTAAGTCTTGCAAACATCATCAGCTTGTGCCATCTTAGAAATTGCTGCAGCAGAAAGAGGCAGGAGGCTATCAATTACTTCGAGGGTTGCAGTCCGCTCTGTCCTTGAAAAGCAAACCAGCTGACTCTGTGGGTGAGATCAGGGGGTGGCCATCATGATGGGAGGCTGGCTTCTTTATCAACGTCCTAGAAGTTGGTCTGGAGCCCTGGAGGAAGAAATTAAAGATCGGCTTAAATTTGTACATGATGGCTAAGCCCCCTGTAACGAATGACCATTAACTGGTCAGCAAAGTAATTGAAACATGGGAAGCCTGGGGGAACAGAAACCATTCTTAAGGGTGATTCTTCCTCTAGTTGCTTCCTTTGTCCTTTGAGTGAGAAGAGCTTGATGTGAAGCAAGCCAGTATATTTTCAGCTCATCTTTTACATTTTCTGTTCGTACTTAGGGTGATCTTTAAATGAACCTATGTGGCAGGTCATGTTAGACCCATTTTACAGATGAGGAAAGCTGAGTCTCAGAGACATCGTGTCCCTTGCTTAAGGTGGGCATGATGCTGAGAAAGTTTCAGGGGACATTCAGACCTCAATTCCTTGTCATTTTCTTTTCTTCCCTAGCCACCTTCATGAATAGAAAGGGCTTCTAAATAAATACGTGATGTCTCCTTTTGTATTCTGTTCAATTTCTTTATTCCTCCTTCTCTTAACTGATAGAAAATGAAGACACAAGATGCTATTGGCCATTTTACTGGCAGTTCATGGTCTTAGTTAAGTTTACTGGGAGAGGGAGAGTTCTAGATTTTTTTAAATTACACTTTTAATACAAGCTAAGCCCAAACACCAGTTGCTAATTACACAGAAATAATACATTCATTGTGGGACATTTTAAAAATATATACAAAAATACAGGAAAGTAAATTGATCTCAGCACTCAGGAATAACAACAATGATATATTTGATGTTTTGGCTGATGTTTTCCCTCAAACCACCTATAATTTTAACAAACAGCAGTCACAGAGTGTTGTGTTTAAATTCCACCACGAAAGCATATCCTATCTCAATATCTTTTCTCCTTAAAAATACCATTTTGGTGGCTTTGTATCCTCTCTCACTCTATGAATATTCCCTAATTTTCTTTTCTGCTGTTCCTCTGATTTATGTACTATGTTGATTCCCACTTGCAAGAAATAGGTTCTTTCTGGCCTCTGATAGAAGATGCCACATCTTAACAAAAATATTCCCTGAAGGTGTAATCACATGCCCTCCACTGGGCTATATGCTTGGTTTGCACTGTTTCATTTAAACCCTGCAGCCACTGTGGTAGAGCTATGACTTCCTCAAGGACTAAATGGTAAGAATATGAAGGGAAAATTGCCTTCGACACAATCAGGCAGGTTTCCACGCGGACCGGCCCCTCTAGGTGTCCCTCAGGGAGGCCTCAGCTGGACCAGGGAGTGGCAGAAAGCTTCCTTCCAAATGGGAACGTTGCAGACCCTCCTGGGCTTATTCTGAGCCTTGGTCCCTCCGCTTTCACTCTGCGGATGCTTCGGGAAGCCCAGCGGGCTATCAGGATGCGCATGGATGACAGCTGCTCCAAGGACCACGCTGCCCAGGCTTCCCTGGTCCTTGGGACGCAGCTTGTTTTTGCATAATTTAAGCACTACATGGTTTAGCCGTTTAAGTTCTGTGAAATTGGTGTTCTTCCATCCATGAAATTATATACATCTTGGGAACACTTCCAGTTACTAAAGGGGTGAATGCAGTCCTCAAAGCAGGGAGACAACAGGCATTGATAGTGCTTACCCCAAAGAGTGCCACTCCATGCCTGCCTGCCAACCCAGCCACAAAGGCAGGCATTTGCTGTTTAAATTCTATGGAAACTGAACCGCCAAGTGTAAGCTTACCATCACGCAACCAGCTGCAGTTCATTTCTTTTTCCGAAATTCCCCCCGCACCCGCCTCTCCCTACCCCGCTTTCACCCATCCAGAGACCCACGGAAATTGTGGGTCGTGCAGATTTCATGTTCTTTCCAAACCTTCTCCAGACTTGCTACTCACTTGTGCTTGGTACCTATGACAGTGATAATCTTCCAAGAAGTGCTTTTGATTCAGTGATGGCGTGTACGTGATTTGCACTCAGTGTGTGTATGTGCACTCAGATTCTTCTCATGGTGATGTGATTTTAAAATATTCATTGTGTAAGCAAATACTGTATGGCATTATAGAGAAGTGCTGCTAAACGCATTTCACTAATCTCTGCAGTGTTAATGTATTAACATCAATATCTGGTTCCTCAAAGAATCAGACTTAGAGAAGAAAGACATTTCTGTGACTTGAGGCATTTATAGAAACCCCAATTAGAACTGATACCCTCTGAATTCCTGGCTCAAATTCCGGAGGGAATGGTTACCAAAGCAGAAAGGAGGAGTGGGGGGAATAAACTAGGAGATTGGGATTGACGTGTGCACACTATTCTATGTAGAGTGGGTAATCAACAAGGATGCTCAGTCGTGTCTGACTCTATGCAACTCTATGGGTCGTAGTCCCCCAGGCTCCTCTGTCCCTGGAATTCTCCAGGCAAGAATGCTGGAGTGGGTAGCCATTCCCTTCTTCAGGGGATCTTCCCGACCCAGGGATGGAACCCAGGGAACCCAGGACTCCTACATTGCAGGTGGGTTATTTACCTTCTGAGCTACTAGAGAAGCCCAAGCAACAAGTACCTACTGTGTATCACAGGGAACTTTGATCAGTATTTGTAATAAACAAGATGGGAAAATAATCTGAAAAAGAAGTGTGTGTGTGTGTGTGTGTGTGTAACTAAATCACATTGGTGTATGTCTGAAACTAACACAGCCTTGCAAATCAAATATATTCCAATATAAAAACAAACAACTAAGTACATTTAAGTCAGAGGATAATCTGTATTAGTCAGGATAGACTGGTTTGTGCTATAGTAACAAACATATCCTGATGTCTCAGCGGCTTATCCCTTGGAAGTTTCATTCTTGCCACACAAAGCTTTCTGAAGATACCTCTGCCCTCAAGGGAAATGCCAGAATTCAGAGTGTGTCTATTTTCAGCCATAGATATGTCTTATGGTGCATATAAGACATATACTTATGTCTTCATCCCAGATGTCTCAGTGAATCCATCTGCCAATGAGAGATACTGGTTTGATTCCTGGGTCGGGCAGATCCCCTGGAAGAGGAAATGGCAACCCACTCCAGTATTATTGCCTGTAGAATCCTGTGGGCAAAGGAGCCTGGAGGGCTACAGTCCATTGGGTTCAAAGAGTCAGGTACGGCTGAGTGGCTGAGCACTAGCAGGAATGTCTTATACGGCTTTGCAGGGCTGCCGTGACAGGAGAAGAGAAGGCTCGGAGAGCCTGTATCTCGTCTCTAAGTGTCAGCCCAGAGATGTCACATGGCATTCCCACTTACTTTCTCTGGCCCAGAATGAACCACATGAGCCCAACCTGGCTGCAAGGGAAACTGGGAAATGTGTGCTCAGGCAGAACAGAGTGAACTGAGCTTAGTGATCCCGTATCATTTATCTCTGCCACAGGGCAGAATAATCCTCAGATCCTCCTGAGGATAAGCTTTAGAAGTAGAAGATACCACATGTTTAGACAAATATTCTTTGTTAACATACTGCATACCCTGTCCTGTGCACGCTTTATCTGCATTATTTCATTTAAACCCCACTGCAGTCGTGGTTGGGGGTGATTATTTTCCCCAGGGAATTTCTTTTTTTGTTTGTTTCAAACTTTAAAACTTTTTATTTTGTATCGAGGTATAGCTGATTAACAGTGCCATTGTGATGATTTCATGATGACAGTGAAGGAGCTCAGCCATACATATACGTGTATCCGTTCCCCCAAACCCATCTCCCATCCAGGCTGCCACATCACCCAGAGTGCCCCAGGTGGCTTCTGAGGCACTAGCAGGGAGTACCCTGGGATTCAAACCCAGGTCTCACTGAGAAGCCAGGCCTGGAACATCAGCCAGCCAGCCCATCCATCTGCAGATTCTTGATAGGGAACTGAATGACTGATTCATCCTGTAAGGCCGCCTGTATCTGGAATTGTTATAGAAACTGGTCTTAGGACCTCTGGCTTGAATTCTTTTCCCATTTCTCTACACATTTTTGACTCCCAAAACAGACTATGAAACATAAGGAAGGCATTTTTCTTAAGTCTTACTCTCGACATTTATTATATATGAAAATTGGGAGGGATTAGATGTGGGTAATGGATTTTTTTCACAAAAGGAAAAAAAGAAAGCTTTTTAAATTGTAACTTCCTCTACATGCATTTAAACACATTTTATTTAATGCATAAAATCATTTTTACTCTTACATAAGAGATGTTAATCAGAGAACTGTCCTTCCTACAAAGTGCCTCAGCCTGTGTACGGCAGTGTCCACTATAAATGATATCACAGGGGTTCTGTAGCTGAGATCGTCCTGAATGCAGATATACTCTCTGGGGACAGTTGTCAGGAAAAGTCTCTGGAAGGACTCTGGTGACACGTCCATCATTCACGTTGTGTTTGGTTCCTCATTGGAACTCCCACAACGTGGAAATAAGCAGAGAGCCCAGCTGTTTTATTTCTCTGTCTTCCCAAACTCATTGCTGAAGCCTCCTGAGTGAGGGCTATAAACTTCATCTTGTGCAAAGTGATTAGTCACTGAATGCAGCTTCTCTCTGTGCTGTGCTTGTGAGAGTGTGTGTGTGTGTGAGTGTGCATCTGTGTGTGTTTGTGTGTTAATTGCGAATCAGCAGCTCTGAGGTGTAAGAGTTGACTGGTCTCCAGAGCGTACTGGCAAGCTGATAGAAAATTAGTTTTGGGTATTGATGATAAACAAGTTAATCTTCTTTAGGTAATCTTTCAAAAACAAAGCTCTCTTTATTTATTTATTAAGAGCATTTTTTTTTCCCTGTAGGGAACTATCCATGGCTGAAATAAAAAATAAATAAAGTGCTTAGAAGATATTCTTAGATTTGAGCCTCTAGCTTACAAGGATTTTAATAAATGTTATATTACCCATGGCTTAAAACATGGGCTAATTCATCAGCAGTTTACTTTACATAACATTACTCTTTAAGAAGAGATTTCATTTTGTTTTGTTGGAATTCTGTGATGTGGAGAAATAACGAGCATTCACATGCTTTCCAGTGTACATAGAAGGATATCATCACCATCCAATATAGGAGGAAAATAATGTACACATCTGTTCATGGACATACACTGATGTGAAAAGTTATCATACTTAACGACAAAAGCTGGAGTGTTTTAAAATGCAGAGTGATAGTGCCTAAAATAGTTTAACAGTAAAGAAAAGAAAACCAACCTATTTGTTTTTAAAAATAGTGTATAAGTGAAAGACAAGACCTCAAAAATGGTCATTCCAAAATTATAGTCACTACATGCTAAGATAAAATGCATCCTTATGAAGACAGACCAGGCAGAAATTCACTGATTGGTTGGTTGGTTGGTGATGACCATAAATCTCCCCTGCCCCTGTGAGCTAATTATAGTCAAAGGAAAAGGACTGAACCAAAAAAGATGTATTCCAACCCAAGTTATTTCACGTCTGCTTTTCTTGACTTCAGAAGGCCCATGGGCCAAAATGGACTTCTCTGGTGGCCCAGTGTTTAATAAGACTGCATACTCACCCTGCTGGGAGCGCAGGTTCGATTCCTGGTCAAGGAGCTAAGCTCCTGCCTGCCACGTCTTGAAGCCATCCTTTTCTTTCCGGTCACTTCACATTCCTCAGCCCTACCCGCTCTGGGCTCTGAAACACCATCCGTGGAATTGGCAAGGTGGGGTTTGCATCCTCAGCTCCAGTTAAATCTGTCAACTTGGAATGCGGCTGGTTAGGGATGATCCGGATGCAAAATGGTTGCAAACGTATAGGGTGCAAACAAGCACCAGCCCAGCCAGCGCCGTTCCTTCTGTTATTCCTGTTACATCATGTTCATCCTGACTGTTAACACGAAGATGTCACTTTGCCTTGATGGAGGCTGAGGGAAGTGAAGGGGACTGGAGAGTCTCCCGATCATGTCTTTTGTATCAAAAAGAGCCTGCTATTAGCCACGTGGGAGCTGCGTGTCAGTCACTCCAGAAGATGATTTCCTGTCCCTGTAAAGTGATGCTTGTGGTTCCCAGAGCCGCTGCATCTCTGGGTCCTGGGGGTGGGGGAGAGAGGAGATGGATTAAAGCCATCACGAATGGGGCTGGATTAACATTTTTCTTTATTTTTGTGTTTATTTATATTTTTGATTGCCCTGAGTCTTCATTGCTGGGCAAGAACTTTCCCTAGTTGCATTGAGCGGGAGCCGCTCTCTAGTTGCAGAGCTCAGGCTTCCCACTGCGGTGGCTTCTCTTGTTGGGCACAGGCTGTATGGCACACGGGCTTCAGTCGTTGGCGCTCTTAGGATCTGTATCATGGGCTCTGTAGTTGAGGTGCACGAACTTAGTTGCCCCGAGACAGGTGGGATCTTCCTGGGATCAATAAGGGGATCAAACCTGTGTCCCCTGTATTGGCAGTCAGATTCCTAACCCCTGGACCACCAAGGAGGTCCTGTGGCTGATTTTTTATTTATTTATTTTTAATTCAAGGCTAATTGCTTTGCAATATTGATTTGATTTCCACCATACATCAACCTGAATTTACCATAGGTGTACATATGTCTCCTCCCTCTTGAACCTCCCTCCCACCTCCCACCGCTCTACATTGTTGCAGAGCCCCAGTCTGAGTTCCCTGAGTCATGTGGCAACTTTCCCTTGGCTACCTATTGTAATACGGCAGTGTGTATGCTTCCATGCTGCTCTCTCCATTCATTCCATTCATCTCATCCGCTCCCTGTGTCTGATCTTTAAAGAAAGGTTACTTGGCCGTTACTGTGCCCTCCTCTCTCTTCCTTTCCACCTTCCCTTGTCCTCACATCCAAACTGGTTGCTTTCAAGACCTATTAATTATACTTCCTTGGTATGTCTAGCATCCAAAGCCATTCTTTCTTTCTTGGCTTTCAACCAAGTTTGGGAAAACATTTTTTTTTAAATAAATACTGTGTAGCAGGCGTCATTATATGTATTATACATAACATTTCACATCATCTTTGTATCAACCCTGGGAAGTAAGATTGTATGCCCCCACTATCCAAGATGACCTAAATGCACACATGTGACGTGACCAAAGCAGGCGGCATTATGCCCTGACTCTCTTTCCAGTGTCCCTATCCTCATTCTTGAAGCCTGTTTTGTCTTCCATGGCAAAGAGGACCATGCAGATGTGGTTACGCTGAGGACCTTGAGATGGGGAGATGATCCCGTGGGCTCAGTGGCATCAGAAGGGTTCTTTAAAGAGCTGATAACCTTCTCCTGCTGTGCTCAGAAGAGAGCTGTAACACTGGGAAAATTGTCAGAGTGTTGTAGCTTTTCTGGCTTTAAGGAGGAGGGGATATGAGCCAAGGAATGCTGGCAGCCTCCTGAAGCTGGAAGAAAATTCTCCCCAACAGCCTGTAGAAAGAATGCAACCTGCCTAGAGGTGCTTTGATTTCAGTCCCATGAGATTCATGGCAGATTGCCACTATACCAAATTGTAAGATTGATATATTTGGAATTAGGGTTTCCCTGGTGGTTCAACGGTCAAGAATCCACCTGCAATGCTGGAGTTGCAGGAGACGCAGGTTTGATCCCTGGGTAGAAGATCCCCTGGAGGAGGGCATGACAACCCATTCCAATATTCTTGCCTAGAGAATCCCATGACCAGAGGAGCCAGGTGGGCTACAGTCCATGGGGTCGCAGAGGCTGACATGTCTGAAGTGACCTAGCATGCGTGGATATTTGCAATTATTTTCAGCTACTGTTCTGGTGGTGACATGTTATGGCAGCAATAGGAAAAATTAATGCAGTGACGTACCATTCAGGTCACCCTGTGGCTCAGTAGGTGTCTGAGCTATATGGTTTGAATTCAAGTCTTTTTCACATGATAGAGTTGATGTAATTTTCACTAAACTTCCCCCATGGTTCAGTCCTCTTTTCTTCTTTGCCTTCTTATCCTTGAAGCTATTGCTATCTGATAACTCTCCCTCGACTTCCTCACATTTCAACCCATTGTACTCCTCACTAGTACATCATTCTTCCTAAAACACTGCAATTCTTGATGACTTTCAATGACCCCAGTCACTCAGTCATGTCTGACTTTTTGTGATCCCATGGACTGTAGCCCGCCAGGCTCCTTTATCCATAGAATTCTCCTGGCAAGAATATTGGAGTGGATTGCCATTCCCTTCTCCAGAGGATCTTCCTGACCCAGGGATCAAACCCAGGTCTCCTGTGTTGCAGGGATTCTTTACTGTTTGAGCTACAGGGAGGACCTTTCCATGACCCCTGGGGCTCATAAAGGAAGCAGACAGGGACTTACCTGAGAGTCCAGTGATTAAGACTCTGCCTTCCAATGCAGTGAGTGTCAGTTGGATCTCTGGCTGGGGAGCTCAGATCCCACATGCCTCAGGGCCAAAAACCATAAAATAGCAACAATATCATAACAAATTAAATAAAGACTTTAAAAATGGCCCACATTAAAAAAAAATTCTTTAGAACCAAAGGAAGCCACATGGTTTGACCTTCTGTATTTCTCTCCAGAATTATCTCTCACTTTAATCATGGATTCACCCATCCTCTAGCAAAACTGGAAAATGATTTCTCATCCATTCCCACCATATGATCCACTTTTGACCACCCCCTCCCCTGCCTTTTTTTCTTACTGATTCTTCTCTCTGGAATGTGTGTTCCCTGACAGCTAGTTGAAATGCCATCTTTCCTTAGAGTCAGAGTAATGTCTCTCTCCTCTGGTCCGTTCAAAGTCACCTCCAGCATCAACACGGTCAGCATCATCGTGATAGGCATAATTATCAAGATCATCGTCATAACGATCACTATCCACCAATTATTTAGTGATGACAGTGTGCCCAGACATGATGCTTAAAGCCCTTTTTGTGGATTATCTCACTTACTGCTCACCCATGTGCAGGGGACACCAACAGTTCTCTTGTTTTACAGAAGAGAAAACTGAGCCGACTTTGAAGGTTACCTTATCACAAACTTAACTTCCTATTGTAACGTGAACCTGTGTCAACTGCTGAGATCCTGAAATATTTGAAACAAATGTCCACCATAATTTGACTCCCGGACTCAAAGAAAAATTTAATCTTTTATGTAAGATCAGAATACAGCTACCATCTGTTGAGGTGCTTTTTTTTTTTTTTGCCCCTATTAAATAATCCCCTTTTTGGCTGCTGTTATATCATAATGCTAATATTCTGTCCCTTGTACAAGTCTCCGATGTCTGTTAAATGAGAGCAGAGGCTGGGACATGAATCAATTTTCTATCCTATTTATCTTGACAAAAAATTTAAGAGATTATCCACCATTTGGAGTTGGCACGGTGTAATTATGTAGATTATATGCACAGTTCTCATCCAAATTCCATTACAGAGAGAAGAGAGATCTAACCTCTCTCATCATATGAAAAATTTATTTTGGACACGAATGGGAAGAATACCTGTTCCAGGGCAATTCCAAAATATTTTTGTCACATCCCTAAGGTTGTTTCCATAGGCATTTTGTTCATCAGGAGTGTCTTTACTAAGCAAGTTGCATCAGCTCACAGTCTCTCGCATTCCTTCCCTTTTCTCTACTGTGTTAGCTTTATGTTAATAATTGCTACTGTTTCCCATATAGTAGCAACATGGCCACCAGAAACCACAGGGTGAATAATACCCTCCCACTAGCTACACTGGTAACAGTTATAAAAATGAAGTTCCAGAGTTTCCTCTCATTGGACCACTCTGGGGTGTGGTCTACATCAATCACTGGGATTGTAGCACTAATTGGACACAGTCAGTCCATGTCTCTGCCTCTGGAACCCTGGGTACCATGAGGCAGGATGGGACAGAAGGCAGTCCTTGGAAGCAAGAATGAGGAGTTGTTACCACAAGTTGGGCTGCCTAGATCAAAGCACAGGTGTCACTATAGGCAGAAGTATTTGGTGAAGAGAAAAATAACAAAATGACATCGAGGCATTCTGAAAGATGCGTTGAAGATTTGGTAGTAAATCAGGCAGGCTGTGGGTGTGTGTGGAGAAGATGCTATAACTTTCAGATGACTGACATTTTGGAAAACGCTCGTCTCTGGATTTTAATGTGATTTATTAAAAAGAAAAAAAATTGAGTGGCATAATTGAATGTGTTTGGAAACTGTTGAATTAAATAAGTTTCCTTACTGTAAGATTGCTTAGACCCCTTAAGAAATCAACACACTCCAAGAATGGGATATGGAATGATATTCACTGTATAATTTTCTTGGAAACTTCTTTCTTGCGCTCTCTCTCTCTCTCTCTCTATGTATGGTGGAGATTACCCTCCCTAAAGATTGTCACTGTGTCCAGATTATAGCAGGTACTCAGTAAATACTCATCACGTGCTTTGGGAACTGTGATTCGATAATTGTGAATCTCCTCTCTACATCTTGTAGCAAAGATAAATGATGTGTCTCTGATGTCTTTGTGGTAGTGCTTAGTTGTATTGGTTTCTTTGTTTTCCCTGCTTGAAATCTAAGGGTGTTTCTGGGTGAACATCTCCATGTGCCCATGGAGTTATAGGAGGAGATTGGTTATGTAAAAATGGCAACCAGTAGGCAGTCCATAGGGTCGCTAAGAGTCGGACATGACTGAGCGACTTCACTTTCTCTTTTCACTTTCATGCGTTGGAGAAGGAAATGGCAACCCACTCCAGTGTTCTTGCTTGGAGAATCCCAGGGACGGGGAGCCTGGTGGGCTGCTGTCTATGGGGTCGCACAGAGTCAGACACGACTGAAGCAACTTAGCAGTAGCAGGCTATTCTTTAGACGATTATATTGCATAGGCTTTTCAAGAGATGTCCAGACACACTCTAATCTGATTTCTGACTCTGTGCATATAAACTGACGAAGACGTTTACCTTGCTTGAGGCAATTGTTGTATCTAGAAAACTGAGAAAATTGAATTAAATTATAGGGCAAATACACTGGGGAACTCATTATTAAATAAAATTCTATTTTACCTATTTTCATAGCAAGGGGAATTATTTTGTAAAGTGAATACTATCTTCTCGTTCTCATGATAGATCCTTTAAAGGTGAGATACACAATATCAGTAGGTACTTCTGTTATAGACACATGATGATCATTTAATTAAACAATTGATAGTTACAGTATGAATTTTTATCTCCGAGCGAAGTGAAATAGCTTTGACTTTATCTTAGAGATTCTCTTTGGGAAGAGAAAGAAGTTTTAGGATGGCACCTCCTTTGTATTATACAATGAATATTGTTTTATATTGAAACTGCGATTCACTTTCTTCCTAGTTTAAAAAAAATGCTTTTTCATCCTTTCTGAAATAAATATGATCTTTGAAATTAGATTTGATATAAATCCAAATGTAATGAGATTAAATTTTTCATTGTAGCTGAATTAGATGGAGAACTTCAAATATTTATTTGAGGTTTAATTTGAGTAATTTAGGAAAACACTGAGCTTCCTCATTCATAAATGATAATTACTTCCCTTCATCAAATATTGTACTCTATTCCCTTCTGTTATCAGTGCAGTCGTGTTCAGATGTGAACACTTTTATATCTCCAAGGGGATTCTTTTTTTCATGTAACTTCCTTGGGTTGCTTAACTTATAAAACCTTTAGAAATAGAGTTTGCTGTGCCCGTGTTTTGGAGTGTTTAGTTTTATAAGGGAAAAGAGGTGAGAAGTGGAATAGCATTTACATTGATTTTCTTTAAGGCTGTGCTCTACTGAGAAATAGTATTTTGTCTTACTAAAGCACATGTTTAAGAAATGGAGATTGCTGTCTTGCAAAACTCCCAAAATAAACTCCAGCAGCTTAAAATGCCTGTAGCCTCTAGTTGATTATAATTCTACACTAAATCAAAAGTGACTGCTTTTAAAAACTTCCATAAAGAAAAGCTTAGGCATTTCACACCATGGCTTGGCCCATGCAAGATTCTTCATTCCTTTCCTTTTAGAGTTTCCTCCAGGTAATGAAAACATATATATGTGAGTTCCATGAGGATGTTTAGGGGTTGACTAGAGTCATCAGGCTTCTACGCTGGTACTGATAACATTGTAATCACTGCAGCAGCAGCTGTGATAACAGAGAAGATCTTAGTTTTGCCACATTTGTGTCTTTGCCCACCAACTTTATTAATGACTCCTGACTTTGCTTATTGGACTTACCAGAGAACTTCATAGTAAGCATTCTACTGATCAGGAATCTTTTGAGTGCAAGTGACAGAAACCCACTCAAAGTAGCTTAGGCATCAGAGGGAATATATTGGTTTATATGAAAAGTATCGGGATGGTACTGACTTCAAGAACAGCTGAATCCAGAATCTCAGCTTTTTCCAGAATCTACTGTTTCATGACTTGAATTTGTTTTTCCTTGTGTAGCCACTAGACTCATTCACAGTGGGATCAGTGGCTTATTCCTGAATCAATTGCTGTGACGGATGATTAGAATGTATTCAAGCACCAAACCAAGGTTATTTTCTCACTTGGGAGCTAAAGAAAGAGGGGTGATCCATCTACAATGGAGTTTGGGGTGATCCTTTATGTGACAGACAATGTTGTTAACAGCAGACAGGAAATAGATACCAGGCAAACCACCACAACAGATGTCTATTAGAACACCCAACCTGGAAGGTGTCCCTATAGACTGACTTTCAGCCTTTTCCAGGGGTGCTAGACTGGTCCCAGATACTAGTAAATCAATTCTAATCAAGTGTTAAAGTGCCAGTTGCTCAGTCGTGTCTAACACTCTGTAGCCCGCCAGGCTTCTCTGACCATGGGATTCTCAAGGCAAGAATACTGGAATGGGTTGCCATTCCTTTCTCCTGAGTCAAGTGTAAGATGCAACCCAAAGGCTAAAATTTGCTTTCCGTTTAGGAACCAACCAGAGTCCATTGTTCCATGGTCCATATTCAATGACTGTGTCCTGATGGATCATGTTTCTCCGGAATGGAATTTGCTAGAATCGTCTCTTCTCATACAGAACACTGAGTGTGAATTTGGAGTGATTTCAGCTCTTTGGAGATTATAAAATATGCATTTTGTTACTTGTATATTAGGAGCTGGAAGCCAGAAATCCACTTACGTTTCTTCCAACTCCCTTAAAATTTTATTTTCCCTCTTGCTCCAATTTGACAATTGGCTTATGTAAATATTATTAGTTTAAAAAAAAAAAACCCACAGTGTTAGGACCTAAACAAAGTTTGTGGGCGTAAACCATGTGTGCATCTAAGCCAGTTCATCTTCTCTGAGATTTACGAGAAAGTGGGAAAACCTGCATTCATCCTTAAGTGCAACTTTTTTTTTCTTTTTTTTGAGAACAGAATGAATGTTTCAGCTACATAAACTTGAGATGCTTAAGTAAGACTGTTCCTCTGAAGTCCTCTTGTGGCAGCCATAACCCAAATCAATTCAGTCAGCAACGCTCCCCTGGCTGGACCCTGGCTTTCCCCATGTGCTCATACCATGGGCTCTTTCTTTTGTCTCTTCAAATTTTTGTTTGCTCTTCTGAAGTCATCATCATCAATTAATATTTGCCGAGGACCCGGAGGGTCTAACCTGCCACGTCTCCATCTGTTATTCACCAGTGCAGACGTGGTGGGCCCATCCCTTCTGGGTTTGAATCACAGTATTATAAGCTATTTTCAGCATCCCTCACCTGCCGTCTTCCAAACATTCTCAAATCTCAAACAGGGCGGTGCTGCCCTGTTGCTCTCCACAATTTCACTTTCCCAGCATTACATAGTGGTGAGAAATGTATATCCCATACTCCAGTATTGAACTCCAGGTCTGCTACCTTCTAGTTTATATGACCCTGGGGGACTTCAGGGACCTTTCTGACATATTTTCCCCCTTCATCCATAAAAGAGGCATCCTGAATATGTCTATATAGTATAGAGATTCTAGGGCATGGGAAGGATAGTTGTGAAAATTAAATGAGGTTAAAGGTTGAGAGAGTTGGACCATAAAGAAGGCTGAGCATTGAAGAATTGATGATTTTGAACTGTGGTACTGGAGAGGACTCTTGAGAATCCCTTGGACTGCAAGGAGATCAAACCAGTCGATCCTAAAGGAAATCAACCCTGAATATTCACTGGAAGGACTGATGCTGAAGAGCCGACACATTGGAAAAGACCCTGATGCTGGGAAAGATTGAAGGCAGGAGGAGAATGGGACAGGGGATGAGATGGTTGGATGGCATCATCGACTCAATGGACGTGAGTTTGAGCAAACTCCGGGAGTTGATGATGGACAGCAAAGCCTGGCATGCTGCAATCCATGGGATCACAAATAATTAGGCACAGCTGAGCAACTGAACTGACTGACTTTTTGAAATACAGTTGATTTACAGTGTTTTGTACATTTCTGCCGGGGAAGGCAATGGCACCCCACCCCAGTACTTTTGCCTGGAAAATCCCATGGACGGAGGATTCTGGTAGGCTCTAGTCCATGGGGTCGCTGAGAGTCGGACACGACTGAGCGACTTCACTTTCACTTTTCACTTTCATGCATTGGAGAAGGAAATGGCAACCCACTCCAGTGTTCTTGCCTGGAGAATCCCAGGGACGGGGGAGCCTGGTGAGCTTCCGTCTATGAGGTCGCACAGAGTCGGACACGACTGAAGCGACTTAGCAGCAGCAGCAGCAGCAGTACATTTCTGCTGTACAGCAAAGTAATTCTTATTATGGGGCTTCCCAGGTGGTGCTAGTGGTAAAGAATCTGCCTGCCAATGCAAGAGACACAGGTTCGATCCCTGGGTCGGAAAGATCCTCTGGAGAAGGAAATGGCAACCCACTCCAGTAGTCTTGCCTGGAAAATTCCATGGACAGTGAAGTCTGGCGGGCTACAGTGCATGGGGTCACAAAAGAGCTAGACAGAGCTGAGCATATATATATATATATATATATATATGCTATGCTAAGTCACTTCAGTCATGTCCGACTCTGTGTGACCCCATAGACGGCAGCCCACCAGGCTTCCCCGTCCCTGGGATTCTCCAGGCAAGAACACTGGAGTGGGTTGCCATTTCCTTCTCCAATGCATGAAAGTAAAAAGAGAAAGTGAAGTCGCTCAGTCATGTCCGACTCTTAGCGACCCCATAGACTGCAGCCTACCAGGCTCCTCCATCTGTGGAATTTTCCAGGCAAGAGTACTGGAGTGGGGTGCCATTGCCTTCTCCATATATATATATAGATGTATATATATGTATATGTATATATTTTTGTGTGTGTTTATGAGCATATGTGTATATATATATACATGCACATATATATTTTTATATTGTTTTTCATTATGATTTTTAAAAGGAATTTTTAAAGTTTTTTTTTAAATTTATTTATTTTAATTTTGGCCACATCCTGAAGCAGGTGGGGTCTTAGTTCTCTGACCAGAGATTGAGCCCTCACCCACTTGATTAGAAGACAGAGTCTTAACCACTGAACTTCCAGGGAAGTCCCCTTCATTATGATTTATCGCAGAATATTGAATATAGTTCCCTGTGCTATACAGTAGGACCTTATTTTTTTATTCATTCTATATATATAATAGTTTTCATAGGATAATTTCAAACTCCCAGTCTATCCCTCCCCCAACCCCCTTCCTCTTCTTTCAAACTTGCTGTGCGGAACAGCAACTAAAGTAAGATTCTCAGTAATGATCATGGTATGTAAGTATTTTTCTCTGCGAGGGCAAAAGCTTCAGAGAGTCAAGACAGTGCTGCTCGTCTTTGCAGGAGAAGCCTGGTTTTAAAAAGCCAAGCCATTTGGCAGTATTAACCTAGTTGATTTCAGCACATTACGTAATGTGCCAATAGTCCGTACATGCTGAGTGGTCAGGCAGTTGGGTAATAAACACCACGTGAGCGATATGTCATAACAGACAAATGGGCTCTTTAAACTTACAATAGGAAAAAGTGTTTTCATTGGCAAGGAGACTTATCTGTCAATCAGCCCCTGCCCCACTCTAATTATGGACATGGCACAGAGTTGATGTCAGGGAGATAAAAGGAGCCATCAGACCTGGCCCTTGCTCTGAAGGCGTTTACGACCATGTTGGGAAAATGAGGCATAAAGAGATGAACGGATGGTAGAGGAAGACCCATCATGGTTGTGTATAAGTGCCAAATGAGGGGCCCAGGCTCTGAGTATAGTTATTCTGCTACTGTCCTTCAATTTGGGCTCAAAGGTGATGTTGAATTGGTGGACAGGTACAAATCATTCTGAGTTATTGAGTCAATACATAATTTGCCCTGGGTCCCTGGAGTGAGCTAGCTGTCATAAATATTTTCTGGGTATCCTTTCTTCTCTTATGATTGGCAACAGAAGCTTAAGACCTCTCTCTCATCATCTGATTTTCTCCCTTCCCCAGCCTGGCAGTCCCACATAAACCAAACAGGTGCCTGGAAATTGAAAGGTGTTCTCCCGAAGTGACTTGTTTTGTTAGGAAAGCCAGAGTTGGGCACTTACTCAGTTTTTTCATTGTGGTTGGGATGTTGGAAGAGCCCCAAGTCCATCATCCCCCCTCTGCCCCAAGCCTTTCTCTCAAGAGATGAACCCAAGTCTCCCTGGGATGAGAAGCAAGTATACTCATCAGGCACATATTCAAAAGTGACTGTAAGTGATTTCCTGAAGTTAGTCACCTGCTAAGACAACACCTTGAAACTCAGACTTTCAGTACTGTTACATGTACCATATTTTCTACACAGTGCATTCACAAGTGATTAAAAGTCATAGTTAAAGACTTCCCTGGTGGTCCAGTGAAGTCTTCAAGTAAGTCCTTAGCTAAGATTCCATGTTTCCAATGCAGGGGGTGCAGGTTTGATCCCTGGTCAGGGAAGATCCTACCTGCCGCTTGGTGTGGCCAAAAAAAAAAAAAAAAAATACAAACAAGAACAACAGCAAAAGCAAAAAGAAAATTTCTCACGTGACACTTAAAAAAAAACATAATTAGAGGCAATGAGAATTTATGATTCATGGAGCACCGCAACGAATAAACATATTCATTGAAGACATATTTGAAGACATATTTTTAATGCTCTAAATATCTTCTTTGCATCTTTTACTAGTCCTGTCCTTGGACTCCTAAAGTCTTGTTGTAGACTGGGTGTTGTAAACATGCATCAGAATGTCCTTCCTGTTTAGGGATGAATAACTCTCCATCATATGGGATGTATCATGTTTTGTTTATCTGGTTATCTATAGATGGACACTTAGGTTGCTTCCACCTTTTGAATATTGTGAATAATCCTGCTATGAACACAGATGGGCAAGTGGATATTATTCTTTAAAAAAAAAAAAAACTGCTTTTTAAGTTTTGTAGAGATATTCTATTGGCCAAAAGTTTGTTTTTTCAGGTTTTTCCATAATATGGTACAAAAACCCAAAGTTTTTGGCCAACTCAATATAATTGGTGTATAATAGTGTGTAAATTTAAGGTATACAACCTGTTGATTTGATGTCTGTATACTGCCAAGTCACGACAATTGTGGCATCAGTTAACACCTCCATCCTGTGACATAATTACCATTTCCTTTGTGTAGTGAGAACATTTACTCTCTTAGCAATTTTCACTCAGATAATACGATGCTATTCACTCTCATCACCTTGTGCATTAGGTTCCCAGAACTGTGAGTCTTATAAGTGGAAGTTTGTACCCTCTGACCCGTTTCTTCCCATTTCACTCCCCACCAACCTAGCTTCTAGTAACTATCACTCTACTCTGTCTCTTCCAGGTCAGCTTTCCTGTTTTTCCATATAAGTGATATCCTACAGTCTTTTTCTCTGACTTTCTCCACTTGGCATAATGCTCTCAAGGTTCATCCAAGCTGTTATAAAACAGCAGGCTTTCCTTCTTCCTCATGGGTGAAAAGCCTTCCATTCTATCCGTGTCCACACCGCAACCTCTTCACCCATTCATCTGTTGATGGACATGATTGTTTCCATATCTTGGCTCTTGTGAATGACACTTCGGCCATTGGGCAGCTATCTCTTTGAAATTAAGGCAGATGCTGTCTTTAATCCCATTTTCATTAAAGCTGAGTAAGAAGACGCAGCTCCAACAGATCAAGGGACAGGACTGGTAACCAAGCTCGGATCTGTCCAGCCCAGAGTCCACACTCTTGACTGCGGCTGTGTCTGTCACCTTCCTGCTTTGACAGCGATGTAAGGTGTCCTGAACACGGCTCTGCCATTTCCGAGGCTGTGGGGAGTGACGGCTCTTTCATGGAAAAGTCGCTCTGGCTTCTCCCTTCAGCAAAGGGAATTATCAAGGCTCCGTTGCCCTCTTTTGATTTGAACCCTCTCTGTTCGTGCCTCTTTCTCCTCTGACTTCTGTCCATTGCTCTATGTCTGCCTGTTTGTTGAATTCCTTCAAGTTGAGGAAGCCGATCATGCCTGGCACTGCCCTTACTCTTCTAAGTCCTTAATCCACATAAACTTCCTACTAACCAGGTGGGCAGGTTTGTTATTAATGCCGTCCTGGGTTGTGTGTGAAATGATGAAGTTGCACATGCATGCATGCTAAATTGCTTCAGTCGGGTCTGACTCTGTGTGACCCTATGAACTGTAGACCTCCAGGCTCCTCTGTCCATGGGAGTCTCCAGGCAAGGATACAGAAGTGGTATCTTCCTCCAGGGTATCTTCCTGACCCAGGAATTGAACCTGCATCTCTTGTATCTCCTGCATTGGCAAGTGGGTTCTTTACCACTGAGCTACCTGGGAAGCCCAACGCAGTTGCACAGAAGCTAGAAATCTGCCTAGAAATCTTCACACAGTGGCGGAGTTGAACCCAGAGTCTGTGCTCCACCCCATGATCCATGCTGCCTCCTGGACCGAGACAGGGTTCAGACCCACCTGTAGATGCTGCATCGCTCCAGCCAAGCCTGGACTGGCCTAGCTGAGGTGGTGCTGTCATCCTGAGTCTGCTCTTGCCATCTCCACCCACTTGCTCTAGTTGGGCTTAGGTCTTTGCTGTTCACAGCATGCCGAGTAGCAAACCCGGAGGCCATTGCAGCTGCTTCGGTATTCTACAGCCCTCTTGGGTCTGGAAGCTGTTGGAGGCAGACACTGCAGACCATTTGTCTAATAATATGGCTGCTCTTTCCTCCACCTAGCTAGAGCCAAGGCAGGGGGTGGAGGAGGAGAAAGAGAGGGTGGGGAGAGGGATTGAGAGGCTGCCTACTGTCTCTGTATTTATCCCAAATCCATATATTATTTTGGAACATTCAGTATTGCAGAAATATGCGAAGGGATAAATCACTCCTTTTACCATCTGGTCTCTGAGAACCCTCCCAAGAACTGTAGCTTCATTTAATTTTGTTGTGTTCCTTTCTCAACCTTTTTGTGCTTTCCATCATCTTTTCTTGGCTGCATTTTTGGGGTTTGTTTTGCCTTCAGTTGCTTGCTCCTTTAGCTGTTTCTGCATTTTACTTTCTGAAAAAGAAATACCAGCTCTCGCTCATCAACGTTCTGCCAGATTCTTTATTTGGCATGACGCTACCTCGTGCCTATTTTCTTTACCTTCATCTGGAGCCCTGGAGTGACGTGTGGGTATTTTTCAATGCCCCAACCAGATGCACCAACCTGCTTGATGGTCGGTAATGAGGAAGCAGTAGCACCCCTCGGTCTTTGAATTTCTTGGCAGTGCCTTCATGGCAAATGTTTCCATGAGATGAGCATGGTGGACCAAGCCCAGGCATCGCTACATGGTCCAAAGTTCTTTTAAATGAACAAATGGGTTGGCACTCATCTAATGGGAATACAAGTCCAGCGAGGTTACTTAGCCCATACTGGTTTCTCACTGTCTGAGTGGGAGATTACAGATAAGCAAAGGAAGAAGGCCACAATGATATATTTAGATAATAGATGTGAGTTGGACAACAGTATGAACTCGTATTTAGCTTCTTATAGACACAGATGGTTAAATATAGAAATATCTAAAGAGATGTCCGTATGCACAGAATGTGTGTGCTTTGCTCAGCCGTGTTTGACTCTTTGTGACCCCCTGGACTGTAGCCTGCCAGGCTCCTCTGTCCATAGAATTCTCCAGGCAAGAATACTGGAGCAGGTTGCCATTTCCCCCTCCAGGGGATCTTCCTGACCCAGGGATGGAACTCATGTCTCCTGCATTGGCAGACAGATTCTTTACCACTGAACCACCAGGGGAGTATGCACATCTTTCTGCTCTGTCAGCTCAGAGGGAGCTAGAAGCAATGATACCCCAGCAGCATGAGCACACTTGGCAGCCAGATCTTGGTTTCTAATACCATTCTCTATTAAAAGTGACGAGGAGTGACTGCTTTTAGGACTGGGGCATGCAATATACAGGATGAGCCTAGTACTGAGCACCTCAGAGTTCAAGAAAATAAAGAAATACTCAAAACAACATCAACACAAGCACCATGGTGGAATACGCCTTGTAAATGAGAAATGGAAGACTTCTTACCATGAGTTAGAGGAATAGTCACTGCCACTCTTCACTCATTGAAAACTTGGGCTCTTGCAACTAATGGCTAACTTAAATACTCTCTGTTGTGAAGGGCTTTGGGCTACATCTCTTTCTGTCTCTCCTGTGAGCAGGTGAGACCTGAATATTCCCTTCCTTGGGTTCACAACCACAGTAACTTCCCCAGGCTCTCACAGCCCAGTTTTGAAGATCAGGGCAATTTGAAACAAGGAGAGTGAGGAATAAATCACATTTCCAAGGAGAAAAATCAAGTCGTTGCAACTCAATTATTAATGCACAGAACTGTTATGTAATGTAGCAGCCCAATTAACAGGTGTCTCTTGGGGAATAATCAAGGCTTAATTTGGCATGATAATTAGTAACCTCCCCTCCCAGCTTTGGATGGGGGCCCCTGCAGGACAGCCTGATGGCTGGTAATGAGGCAGTATCACTTACTTTGCAGTCGTGTTAATTGTGTCTTTCTGTGCATGGGGACAGGACAGATTTACCTGTTTCTAGATGCTGAGATGTGCCACTGGTCTAATAGAGCTGTGCTCATTTTCTGGTCTTGCCAACCCTGGCCTTGCTGAAGGGCAGCATTCTTAGACTTTTGAGATTTCTTTAATTGGCAGAGTTGTTGTAATGGCTATACTTCAGTCTGTTTTTTTTTTTTTGATAGACTGGGTGGCAGAATTCCAGTTTTACAAGACATATGGCCAGGGTTGACATATTCAAAACAGGAAATTGTCCTGCTTTGTGTGTCTGTAATAATGGGTGACCATAGTCACCATGTCATAGCTGTCTATCCCCTCTATGTGTCCCAGGGCATACCTGTTTGTTACAATAAAATACTAGATGTGAGTATAATCACAGAGAGCAAAACCATGGACAATTACAAGAGGGTTTTATTTTTATCAGAAAAGGAAAAAAACAAAAACAAAAAGCAGAGAAAGCACAGAGAAAAAGAGAAATAGAACTACCACAAATCACCCATCAACTGAGAGATATGAACATTCTGGTATGATATCTTTTGAGTTTTACACACACAGGTCTACATAATTATAGCTATTGACCTAGGTATGATTTCTTTGCAAAATTGGATTTGTAACGTGCATATTATTCTGTCAACATGTTTGCTCTTGTTATGTGTGTTCGCCAGCCTCCTTTGTCCATGGAATTCTCCAGTCAAGAATACTAGAGTGGCTTGCCATTTCCTACACCAGGGGATCTTCCCAACCCAGGGATCGAACCCACATCTCTTATGTCTCCTGCATTGGCAGGTGAATTCTTTACCACAGATTTTGAACAGGGTCCACCCTGCCTTTTCTTAAGCTGTCTTTTTCTGAAGTTTGGGAGCTACTGATCTTTGTTCTAAGAGTTAAGCTGATATAATATGCATTTTCCCCCTTTCTTTTCCCTAAAATCCTTTATTAAGAACCATTTTCCTTGAATTCTCCTTAGGAAAAGCTTTGAGCATCTAGATAGCTTTCCTGTTTTGGTTTTGCTCAATTTTGTTTCACTATTATACACATCACAACGGTGAACATCCTTACATATGCATCTTTGCTATATCTTGACCCTGGGCTTCCCTGGTGGCTCAATAGTAAAGAATCTGCCTGCCAACGCAGGAGACACAGGTTCCATCCCTGGTTGGGAAGATCCTCTGAAGAAGGAAATGGCAACCCAGTCCAGTATTCTTGCCTGGGAAATCCCATAGACAGAGGAGCCTGGTGGGTTTGCAGTCCATGGGGTTGCAAGGAGTTGCACGTGACTGAGCGACTCCTCTTGCCTGCAAAATCCTATGGGCAAAGGAGCCTGGTAGGCTGCAGTCCATGGGGTCGGGAAGAGTTGAACACGACTGAGCGACTTCCCTTTCCCTTTTCACTTTCATACATTGGAGAAGGCCATGGCAACCCACTCCGGTGTTCTTGCCTGGAGAATCCCAGGGACAGGGGAGCCTGGTGGGCTGCCATCTGTGGGGTCGTACAGAGTCAGACATGACTGAAGCGACTTAGCAGCAGCAGCAGCAGCAGCAGAGCGGCTAAGCACTCACACATGCACTCACACAGCTCACCCATAGAAGAGGTCAAAGGGTATGGCTATTTGAAGGCTCTGGACTGACCTTTTCTTTCCTGAAGGTCTGTGCATCTACAATCCCACAGGTATGTCTGAGTTGCCTCCTCCCATTGCTGCTCTGAAGTACATTTTTTTTTTAAATTCCAGGTTCTGCAACTTTAGTGGTAAGGCAGGAAGCCAATAGAGAAAGTTTATTAAATTCTTATTTATGATTTCAATTTGTATCAGCCTTTGCCTTCCCCAAGCTCGAGGCAACACTTGGAGAACATCAAGCTTGTAACTCTTAGCTGTGCTGATCTGAGAGAGGGGAGGTAGACAAGATGAGTAAAGAGTGCTGGATGGAAGGAACATGCTACCCCACAAAGTAAAGTCTAGAAACAGAAGCAGTTCAGGTGGTTGAGGATCATTTGAGGCACTTTCTGAAAAGCCTAGGTTCAGAAGGAAAGCTCTTTTTTTTATCCTCTTCTTGATTCCTTCTTGTATGGGTAGAAGAGAAGATCACAGTGAATTTACGTGTGTGTGTTTAATTTTTTGGCATACCACAGCAATGTGTTCAATTCAGTCACTCAGTCATGTCTGACTCTTTGCAACCCCATGGACTGCAACACACCAGGCTTCCCTGTCCATTACCAACTCCTGGAGCTTGCTCAAACTCATTTCCATCGAGTTGGTGATGCCATCCAACCAACTCATCCTCTGTTGTCCCCTTCTCCTCCTGCCCTCAATCTTTCCCAGCATCAGGGTCTTTTCAAATGAGTCAGTTCTTCGCATCAGCTGGCCACAGTATTGGAGTTTCAGCATCAGCATCAGTCCTTCCAATGAATATTCAGGACTGATTTCTTTTCGGATTTACTGTTTTGATCTCCTTGCAGTCCAAGGGACTCTCAAGACTCTTCTACATCACCACAATTCAAAAGCATCAATTCTTCAGTGCTCAGCTTTCTTTGTGGTCCAACTCTCACAGCCATATATGACTACTGGAAAAACTATAGCTTTTACTAGATGGACCTTTGTTGGCAAAGTAATGTCTCTGCCTTTTAATATGCTGTCTAGGTTTGTCATAGCTTTTCTTCTAAGGAGCAAGCATCTTTTAATTTCATGGCTACAGTCACTATCTGCAGTGATTTTGAAGCCCAGAAAATGAAGTCTGACCCTGTTTCCATTGTTTCCCCATCTACTTGCCATGAAGTGATGGGACCAGATGCCATGATATTAGTTTTCTGAATTGTTGAGTTGTAAGCCAGCTTTTTCACTCTCCTCTTTCACTTTTATCAAGGGGCTCTGTAAGTTCGTCTTTGCTTTCTGCTCTAAGAATAATGTGTATGTGTTTGTGTAAATATTTTTGACAGTATGCAGGATCTTAATTCCCTAACCAGGGATTGAACTTGTACCTCCTGCAGTGGAAGCACAGAGTTTTAACCCCTGGACCACCAGAGAAGTCCCTATTTTGTGTGTTAGCTGGTTGGGCTTCCCTGGTGGTGCAGAGGGTCAAGCGTCTGCCCGCAATGCGGGAGACCTGGGTTCGATCCCTGGGTTGGGAAGATCCCCTGGAGAAGGCAATGGCAACCCACTCCAGTCTTCTTGCCTGGAACATTTCATGAACAGAGGAGCCTGCTAGGCCTTACAGTCCATGGGATCGCAGAGAGACGCACATGACTGAGCAACTTCACTTGCTGCCCATAGGCACCTGGCGGAGCAGGCAAGTTGGAGCAGCAGGCAAGCCCCGCCTTCTCTCACCAAGCCCTCCTCTTCTGTTGAGTCTGCCCTATAGAGCCCCCTTCTCAATGAAGCGTAGTAGTTGTCTGAGCTGCAGACACCCTGAGGGTGATCAGCAACAGACCTACACACAAACAAGCGAAAACCACTGTCTTCCCAGCTATCTTGAGGCCATCATCTATTTTCTTACTTTCCTCTATTTATTTGTTACTGGTCAGTTGCTAAGTCATATGTGACTCTTTGTGACCCCAAGCACCCAGGGTTCCTCGCCCTTCACCGTCTCCCAGAGTTTGCTCAAACTCAGGTCCATTGAGTCAGTGATGCCATCCAACCATTTCATTTTCTGTCACCCGCTTCTCCTTCCTTCAGTCTTTCCCAGCATCAGGGTCTTTTCAGGTGAGCCGGCTCTTTGCATCAGGTGGCCAAAGTATTGGAGCTTCAACTTCAGCATCAGTCCTTCCAATGAATATTCAGGACTGATTTCTTTTAGGATGGACTGGTTGGATCTCCTTAAAGTCCAAGTGACTCTCAAGAGTCTTCTCCAGCACCATAGTTTGAAAGCATCATGTCTTTGGTGCTCAGCCTTCTTTACGGTCCAACATTGCTTTTTAAAAATTACTTATTTATTTTTTGGCTGTGTTGGGTCTTTGTTACTGTGAGAACTTTTCTCTAGCTGTGGCAAGCAGTGGCTACTCTCTAGTTGCGGTGTCCAGGCTTCTCATTGTGGGGGCTTCTCTTGCTGCGGAGTACGGGCTCTACAGTGTGCAGGCTTTCATAGCTGCAACTCTCAGGGTCCAGAGCACAGTCTCAAAAGTCTGTCGCGTGAGCTTGACTGCTCCATGGCCTGTGGGATCTTCCTGGACCAGGGTTCAAATCCATGTCTCCCACATTGGCAGGCTGATTCTTTACGACTGAGCCTCCTGTCTCTTTTCTTCAATGAGGTATGAATGCACTTCTAAAATGTTATGCTCTTGTGGCTCATTTTTGGAAAAACATTCCTTTCTCCAACCACCACCCAGCGAGAGCCTGTTAAGATCTTTCCGCCATGTTCCTCCTGCCCCTATCTTGGACAATTCCACACCAAAATCCACCACCACCCCCCAAACGATTTAAGATGCTCTTAATTGCTTTACTGGAGGGAAATAGAACACCTTTTAAGCCAACAGCTGAGCGATTTGCTATGACAATTCTGCCACTGTGCATTCACTTAATTTCCAATTAATCAAACATTCAATAAATCATTAGGATAATTACACCTGCTCCCATTCTCTGGCCCCAGCACATTAACTCAGCTCAGGCACCCCCTGGACTGGCTGCAGGGAAGGTGTTCATTTGTCTGCCCCGGCTGGGTGCACAACCTGGCTCCCTGTGAGCCTTGAGAAATGACGGGTAAGAAATTGTAA
Source organism: Tragelaphus eurycerus (assembly GCA_935064755.1). Classification (NCBI taxonomy): domain Eukaryota; kingdom Metazoa; phylum Chordata; class Mammalia; order Artiodactyla; family Bovidae; genus Tragelaphus; species Tragelaphus eurycerus. Next base: position 5,729,165 of record CAKXYN010000101.1, read on the forward strand.
TTATTTCAGGCACCACAAGTTTGCTCGGATTCCTTCCTTTCTGCTTCTCACTCCAGTGCTTCCTCAACAACTTAAGCCAACATCAGAGAATCCTAGTAGCAGTGGCTGGTTAATTTCAGCAAGCTTTTTTTTTTTTTTTTAATCATTTTTATTTCCCGACTCTGCCTCTTTTCTAATTACACGATCTCCCCAGGTGAGCGATAATTCCCTCATCACCATATATCTCAAGCACAGATTATTAAAATAATATAGCTTATGTCATATAAATGTAACAGAAAGTATCTTAAAGATGCTTTATTGAAAGCTGGTAAATTGGTTCAACAGATGAATGTTTTAAGGCCTGTTTTTAAAAGGTTGCACAAGTATAAACCCACTGAATTACTGCTGCAGTTTCACACGAGCGGATGCAATTATTTTAAGCATCTAACTGTGCACAAGACAGATCTGAAAGAGAAGGAGCTAAATTCTCTGAGATTAATTAAAGGGTTTCATTTTGCTCTTGATTTAAAAATAAATTTCAAGCATGCATCACTTGTTATTCTCTTGAAGAATTTGCATTACAGGGTGTTTTTTTTATATATGTGTGTGTGTGTGTGTGTGTGTGTGTGTGTGTATATATATATATAATACCGAAAATGTTAAGCTTCATGAGTTCTTCATACAGTATAGCCGGCAGCTCATAAAAAAGTAGGGTTGACCTATTGTTGCCACAGCTTATTCTCCTGCATATTTCTTTATACTTTTCCATTTGTGAAAGGTATTAATCTTAAAACTCATTTCCAAGGTAAGATGGTGCATTTACATGCATTTCCCGTAAGATTGCTCTCGATCCGATCTCTGCCCATTGATTTAATTTCTTCTCCCTCTCAGAGCCAGTGGTGCTGAAGGGTTTATGGTAATTACAGTGTTGTGGGTTTCAGTGGAACAGCCGGCTCCCTGGTACCTTGAGTGTGGGTTTTGATTCTCACCAAGTTCACTCTGCCCTAGAGACCCTGAGAGGAGCATCTCCGAGGCTGGGGGCACAAGGTGGATGGGGAAGGATGCTGGCTGGTACACAGCCTGCAGGCACGGGGAGGCTGGAGAGAGGATGGCCCGGGGCTGCTGGCCAGATGGATCCCCGTTCTACGGGGGCCATTTAAGGTGAGTCACTGGCAGTTTTGAGAGTTGGCAGACGGTTCAGCCACCTGTGCTCATCGCGAAATGAGATGCAGGCACCTAGGGGTCTGAAATATGCCACTCACCCTTCGAGGGATGGTCCGGTGGTGCAGGAGGCGATATGCCTAGTAAGACCGGGGCGGGGAGTGGGCAGGCAACCATAGCCCAAATGGCCTAGGTTTTGAGTTGTGCTGACCAGAGTTGTACAAACCAAAATGCTCATCGATAACAGCACTGGCCAATAGAACACGATGCACATGTCACGTTAGTTTCTCTACTAGCCTCGTTCTCAAAAAAAAAAAAAAAAAGCACAAAGAAACAGGTGAAAATCCATTAAACACAGTGCTGTATTTCCCTGTAGTTTATTATATGTGAGGTATTATGTCAGTATGTCATCAATATAAATATGAAAGAGACAGCTTATGTTCCTTTTTTGCATTTAAGTCTTTAACTCCCATCGTGAATTTCAAACTTCTGGCACCTCTCCATCTGGACCAGCCCTGTTCCAAGTGTCTGGGAGTCACCCACCTCCTGTGGTGATGGCTACCATATCGGATGGTGCTACTCCGGGTTGGGGCTTCCCAGGTGGTTCAGTGGGTAAAGAACCTGCCTGAAGTTCAGGAGATGCAGGAGACTCAGTTCGATCCCAGGGTTGGGAAGACCCCCTGGAGGATGACATGGCAACCCACTCTGGTATGCTAGCCTGGAGAATCCCATGGACAGAGGAGCGTGGTGGGCTATATCCATAGGGTCACAAGTAGACACGACTGAAGTGACTTAGAATGCGTGCACTCTAGCTTATATATAAGTAGAAGATTCCCAGCTGCAAGTGAAGGAATCTAGCTTCAAACAAGCTTCAGCAAGAAGAGACCATTTGATTTCAACGTAACTGGATTTAGAAACCCAAGTCTTGCCTTCAGGAGAGCTGCCAACCTGGCCTCAACCTAGCTCAGCACCCAAGCCTCAGTCCAGTGCCTTCCATGGCAAGATGACATACTTTAGTCATTCATTCTTGAATTCATTTATTCAGAAAACTTTGAATCCTTGCCATAGGGTAGGCACTCTAACAGGCACTACAGTCAAAACATCAATATGACTAAAAATACACCCACGTCTCTGCACCTCTGCGTTCCACTTCCTTGGTCCAGACGTCATTTTGCAGGTGGACTATGCAGTATCTTCCTCTCCAGTCTTGTGTTCTTGCTCAATTTTGCTTGTCTCCAACTCATTTTCTGCCCAGACCTAGGGTTATCTTTCCCTTTCTCACTTGCAACTATCGACTTAAAAAATACAGTCACAACTTGAAAGTAGCGTATTGTTTTATTTGGTGGGAATTCTTAGGACTTCAAACCTGAGAGGCAGCATCTCAAGTAGCCCTGAGAAATCGCTCTGAGGAGGCAGGGGAAGGAGTCAGGTGGTAAAAAAGTTTGCAACAAAGCGGGCAGGTAGTCTGAACATCAAAGATGATTGTTAACAAAGGAAAACCGGATTGCTCAAGTTAAGGAATTTAGTTTTCTGTGTATGGGAAGATGCAAGCATCTGGGCTTACTGAAAGCATCCCTTTCATATGTATCTCAGCTATGTGGGGCCAACTCCTGAGTTTTCACATTCCCTGTCCACAGCAAGCCAGCATGCTTAATCGCTGTTAGATCACAGGTATTCTTCTTCCGGAATTCCCGTAGGGCTCACCAACTCACACCAGAGGGCTGCATTTGCTGATGACTGTGACATCCTTGCTTACCGATACAGAGATAAATACTCCATTTCACACTCTGTGTAGTGTCCTGCGCACAGTCGAACAGCATTGCGACCTCCACCCACTAGAGGCCAACGGCACCCCTCCCCGGCCGTGACAACCCCAAACATCTGCAGATGTTGCACATGTTCCTTAGTGAGCAAAGCCCTGCCCTCATTGAGAGCAACAGCTCCAGAAAAGTAAACAAATGAATAAATAGAAATGTCAGTTTCTCAAACTTACATTGTTCTCCCTCATTTGCAGGCTTCTGTACCTCTCCTCATTTCAGTTTTCTGTTCCACCTTCTTACTCCTAGCTGGTAACCTCTGCTCACCTTTCATAGCTGAGCCCTAACAACACCTTCTATGAAGCTTTCCTGACTTCTCCCCAGGTAGAAGGTATATGGCAAGGTACTCACGTTCTGATACAGGGGAGAGGGGAGATTCATCTTAGAGTGGTGCAGAGATAAATTTATTGACTTAGAGACGGATTTCGTGTGGGGAATATGATGAGAAGTGGACTATTTCCGACCATGTCAGTAAACAAGGGTGCCATAGTCATCAGGGATTGTAGCCACCACTGAAGATGAGGGGGTGAGCCCCGAGGGGACTCAGGAAGGAAAGAATACTTTCCTTCTAGCAGTGCTCAGACTGTGGCCACTCCCCATGGTGAACCCTGAGGAAACTCAGGATGTGGAAACACAGGATCCTGGCCTCAGACAGCTGAGGTGCAGATCAAAGGAATGGTTTCAGTGAGCCCAGACTCTTGCATCTTCCTGTACACAGAAAAGTACTAAATTCCTTAACTTGAGATATCTGATTTTCCTTTAATTAACAATAATCTTTTGATGTTCAGACTTCCTGCCCTTTGTTGCAAAACCTTTATATAATCTGGCACCTCCCTCGCCTCCTCAGAGCAGTTCTCTCAAGATTACTTGAAATGCTGTCTTCTGGCCTTGAAGTCCTAAAAATTCCCACCAAATAAAACATAACTCTCAACTTTTAAATTGTGTATATATATATTTTTAAGTCGACCATGCATAGGAAGAGGCCACCTTCCTCGTGGTTCAGTCAAGTCCTTCATGTACAGCCTTGAAGCAAGGATTCATATAACAGCTGTATATTGGAGGGGAAATCCTTGCAGTGATGCTGGAGGAATAGTGAAGCGAGAAGGGGAATAGGGGACAACGGGCAGAGTTTGTTTTATCAAGCCACTGACCATTGTGTGTGGATGGAGCTTAATCCCGGTATAGGAACACAGGGCACTTGTGTAGGCACACACTGTATATTTATCCTACCTAAGGGCAGGGGAGCTGGGGTATTTATACCCCAATTCTATTAGTCATTGGTTGAAGGGTAAGGCTTCTCCAGCGTACCTTGTGGGCAAAGCAGTTGTAGCATCCAGCCAAAGAAATTCAGACGTTGAACATGAACCCCTGCAACGTCAGGCCATCAAGCCCTGACACTGTGAAACTGAAGGGATCTGCTTGAGGCGTATCCCCCCATGTCTGCCCCACACTGTGACTCCAAGGTTAGGAGTCTACATAACTGTGAGATGGGCAGCGTGTGCCATTTTTAACACAGAGGAGCTCATCAGGAAAGCTGACCTCTTTCTTAGAATAACAAGTGTTACCTCCTTGGGAGGTTGCCTTTGAGATTCTGCTGGCAGTTGAACTAAGGTCTCTAGAAGGCAGCTGAGAGTGAGGAAGCCAAGAGTGGAGACTGATTGCAGCTGAATAATCTAGTTGTGGAGGCATCTTTGTGGAGATGGTCATTGATGTTGAGTCGCTAAGTTGACTCTCTTGCAATACCATGCATTGTAGCCCATCAGGCTCCTCCATCCATGGGATTTCCCAGGCAAGAATACTGGAATGGGTTGTTATTTCCCTCTGCAGGGGATCTTCCAGATCCAGGGAATGAACCCACATCTCCTGCATTGGCAGGTGGATTCTTTACCACTGAGCCACCAGGAGACAGTTGTTGTTCAGTCACTCAGATCAGATCAGATCAGTCACTCAGTCGTGTCCGACTCTTTGCGACCCCATGAATTGCAGCACGCCAGGCCTCCCTGTCCATCACCATTTCCTGAAGCTTGCTCAAACTCATGTCTGTTAAGTCGGTGATGCCATCCAACCACCTCATCCTCTGTCGTCCCCTTCTCCTCCTGCCCTCAATCTTTCCCAACATCACAATCTTTTCCAGTGAGTTGACTCTGCATCAGGTGGCCAAAGCATTGGAACTTCAGCTTCAGCATCAGTCCTTCCAACGAATACCCAGGACTGAACTCCTTTAGGATGGACTGGTTGGATCTCCTTGCAGTCCAAGGGACTTTTAAGAGTCTTCTCCAACACCACAGTTCAAAAGCAACAATTCTTCAGTGCTTCGCTTTCTTTATGGTCTAACTCTCACATTCATACGTGACCACTGAAAAAACCATAGCTTTTACTAACTTTGTTGGCAAAGTGATGTCTCTGCTTTTTAATATGCTGTCTAGGTTGGTCATGACTTTTCCTCCCAGGAGCAAGCATCTTTTAATTTCATGGCTGCAGTCACCATCTGCAGTGATTTTGGAGCCCAAGAAAATAAAGTCTGTCACTGTCTCCATTTTTTCCCAACTATTTGCTATGAAGTGATGGGACCGGATGCCATAATCTTTGTTTTCTGAATGTTGATTTCCTTCGGGATGGACTGGTAAAGATGGAAGAGGTCGGATGTATAGGGGAGGGGATAACTGGAGAAGGTTCTGTAACTAGGATTAGCTCTGCCCCTCCCCTGAAGTCAGTGTGTGGCAGTGGGAAGTGATGGATGCAGAGATGCCTGCCACTTGGGACCAAGCCACAACAATTGCAAATAAAAAGTTTCACAGACACTCCTCAGAACAAATTAAAGGGGCTAAACCTTATCTCACATACACACACACACACACAGACACACACACACACACACACAAGGAACAGGGAACCTTTCCCTGAGGCAATGCAGGAGAAAGTTTTCATCTTTTTAAAACCCTGTTCTCCTGAATTATCCTCAAAAGTGCTTTAGAGTGTGAGACTGGGTGAGGAGGAACAGATTAGGCTAGTGATATTGAACTAGCTACAGCTTTATCTTGGTGTGTTATAAATATGTGATGCTACTTAACGTAGCAAGCCATCAGGTTAATAAACAAATGATTGCCAAATTTATAATTGGCAAGAAAGGAGGTTATAATCTGTAAGGAGCTTTGTGTCCTAACCAATTTATTCTCTAACAGGACTTCATTGCCTCTGTCGCTGAAAACTCCCAAGGAGTCTTAAGAGCTAAAAACCCAGATTGGCTGAGCTTGGTTTCTCTAGCCTCTTTCCTCTTTTTTTTTTTTTTTTTGGCTTCTTCTCCCACCCAGATAAGACACTTGGAAAACCCATTTCTTTAAAATGCTGCTGCTCACCTGGACTAGTAATGCCTGGCTTGTTCTTTCTGGGTGGCTTTTATCCTGAGAGCTGGAAAGAAGTGAATTCCATGGCAGAATTCATTTTAAATCCTTGTAGGCTATGCAGAATCAGGAAATAAAATAGTGTGTTTCATAGGAACAGTAACTAATACCATCCAATTTTCTTAGCAAAATATGAAGGTGCCTTGGGATAGAGGTTCAGTCTGCTACCTGTCTCCTTGGTCCAGCGGCTAATGCAGGTTCCTTTGTGGTTCAGCTGGTAAAGAATCCACCACAATGAGGAAGACCTGGGTTCGATCCCTGGGTTGCAAAGATCCCCTTGAGAAGGGAAAGGCCTGCACTCCAATATTCTGGCCTGGAGAATTCTTTGGGTTCGCAAAGAGTCAGACACGACTGAGCGGCTTTCACTTTACTTCACCATGCACAGTTGGCCAGAGTTCCAGGGTCCGACTCTAGGGACCGTCATTCACCTCCCAGTCCACATGAATGGAGCCACTGCAGTTGTGCACGCTCACCCTGCTCAACTGTATTGACATGTGGTAGTCCTGGTGAAGAGCTGAGTTTGTGTGTGTGTCTGTTTATTTATTTATTTATTTATTGGAGTTAGATTGCGACCTAAGTCACTTCAGTTGTATCTGACTCTTTGTGACCCCATGGACTGTAGCCCACCAAGCTCCTCTGTCCATGGGATTCTCCAGGCAAGAATGCTGGAGTGGGTTGCCATGCCTCCAGGGGATCTTCCTGAGCCAGAGATCAAATCTCCGTCTCTTGTCTCCTGCCTTGGCAGGCAGGTTCTTTTCCACTAGCACCACCTGGGAAGCCCAACTGTCCTGAAGAAAATCCCACCAAAAAGTTACCTTTGACAGTTTTCTTCATTTCCAAAATGGGGATTTTAATACTCTTCCTCATAACATTGTTGTTAGAAATGATGCAAGAAATTTCTTTTGCACTTTCTTTCCCCTTCCTAGACTGTTTACCCAGGCAAGCTGCTCTTCACTTTTATAAATCCACCTCAGATATCACCTTCTTGGTATTCCTGATACCTAACAACTCCTCTAATTCCCACCCCAGGTCCCTCTTCTTTCCCATACCTACATATATACATGCAACTATGAGATGAGAGGAGAAGGCAATAGCACCCCACTCCAGTACTCTTGCCTGGAAATCCCATGGAGGAGCCTGAAGGCTGCAGTCCATGGGGTCACTGAGGGTCGGACACGACTGAGCGACTTCACTTTCCCTTTTCACTTTCATGCACTGGAGAAGGAAATGGCAACCCACTCCAGTGTTCTTGCCTGGAGAATCTCAGGGACGGGGGAACCTGGTGGGCTGCCATCTATGAGGTCACACAGAGTCGGACATGACTGAAGTGACTTAGCAGCAGTAGCAGGAGATAAGAAGAACCATTGCAGGGTAGATTTTTTTTTTTTTTCCATTTTGTTTTATTTTGTTTTACTGCATTTCTCTTATTTAGTGGGCAACTCTGCCTTCACATGCCCATTTCTACGCTAAAATCTGATTGCTTGCTTACCTGCCTGCCCAGAACTTCCTCTTCTACCTTCTGGGAATGGAACCCATCCTAGAAAGGTCTGACTCATTCAGAAAGGACTGACTCTCCCTCCAACTCCTGGTAATTTGGGCTCTTCCAATCAGCATTTTCCTTTTCTCTGGGCATGGTGATTGGCTCACCAATGGACATGTGACCAGCTCTGTCCAATGAGACTTGTCCCTGGAAAGGAACTCATTTTCCTGAGGTCATGAAATGAATAGGATGGTGGCCTGGGATAGCCGATGACCATGTTGTAGTACATCGGTGTCGTAGACTGCATGTTTGCACCCCTGGAAAATTTGTATGTTGGAAACCTAAGCCCCCAAGTGATGGTATTTGGAGATGGGACTTTGGGGAGTTAATTAGGTCATGAAGATGGATCAGTCATGAGTGGGATTGATGCCCTTATCAGAAGAGACAGGACCAGCCCCGCCCAGCCTCTGTCTCTGCCTGTTTCTCTTAGTCCGCTTGCTACCATGTGAGGAAACACTGGGAAGGCACGTGTGTGTCCTCAGTTCTTCAGTTGTGTCTGACTCTTTGCAATCCTGTGGCCTGTAGCCCACCCACCAGTCTCCTCTTTGTCCATGGGATTCCCTAAGCAAGAATACTGGACTGGGTTGCCATTTTTTTGTCACGGGGTCTTCCTGACCCAGGGCTAGAACCTGCATCTCCCAGGTCTCCTGCATTGGCAGGCATATTCTTTACCACTGAGCCGCCTGAGAAGCCCACAACGAGAAGGTAGCCACATGCAAATCAAGAAGTGGGCTTTTATGGGGCATCATTTCTGCGGGTACCGTGATCTTGGATTTCTTATTCTTCAGAACTGTGAAACATCATTTTGTTCTTTAATCCACTGAGTCTATAGTATTCTGTCAGAGCAACCTGATTGGACCGAGACACTAGGGAAGGCCTCTGAACACAGGCTGTTAAAAGGATGTTCGTTTCAGAAACCATTTGGGTGTTGGCACCTACATCTAACTGAGCCTGGAGCCTGAAACTTCTCAGTTTTGTAATAAATCAACCCCCCATTGTTGTTGTGTGTATATATTAGTTCTAGACTCTGTACCGTCCAATGGAGTCTCATCTACAAGAGCATGAGAAATTTGAAAGCATGTATCTGCTTGACACGTTTGACACTTATTATGTCAAATTCAAAAACGCCCAACTCAGAGCTTCAGAGGCAGAGATTTAACAACCCCAAATCATGCATAGTCAACCAGATGGATTAAGATAGCCTGTGAGCCTGAGACGTGGAAGTCATTTTTTTTCTCCTCCAGAAATATAGTGATTTTTATATGTCACATTCCGGATTGACTCTCTCTGTCAGCTCTGCAAGCGTCTTTGGAACTGACAAGTGATAAACCAGTTGAAAGCCCCAGTCACGAGGTTTGGTTATTGATGATGCTGCTGGACCAAGGATGTGCTATTAATCCGTGCTGTGGGCGCTGTGAGTCTGAACATGGACCCAAAGGAAAGACTGAGTTCTTCAGGCGTTCCCTCAATTGACCCAGAGGGAGAGTGGCTCCTGCCCAGAGGAGTCCTAGAGTTGAATGCATGAGAATGTCTGTCTTTGTTTTCTTTCAAAGCCAGTGATTAGTTCTCACCCAGTTGGTGGATGTTTTCTGTGGAAAACCTGACCGCTGAGTTCCATGACAAGATGTCTTAATCCTTCACTTTCATTGTCTCACTGGAACAAAGTTACTGTACCAAATTATAATGGCAGCTAATATTTATTTATCTGTCCTTTCCAGATAGCCGGTAGGCTGGAACTATTCCAAGGGCTGGTATGAAGTGGTGAATCCTCCATCCTTGTTTTTATTTCAGTGCGTGCTGTGCTAAGTTGCTTCAATCCTGTCCGACTCTCTGTGACCCTATGGACTGTATCCCGCCAAGCTTCTCTGTCCATGGGATTCTCCAGGCAAGAATACTGGAGTGGGTTGCCATGCCCTGCTCCAGAGGGTCTTTATGAGTATCCTTAAGTATCCTGCATTGGCAGGCAGATTCTTTACCACTAGTGCCATCTGAGAAGCCCCATTTATTTCAGTGGGAGATATCAGTGATAAAGAAGTAAACACATATGTAAACAAGATAATTGCAGGTTTTGATAAATTACATAAAGGAATCTGTATAGGGATGCAATGGAGTAATTGACGGTGTGATAGTTGGTGGTGGTTGGAGAGGCCCATCTTTAGAACAACTTGTTCCAAAATGAAGCCATCTCAGAAGACATAACACTTGAATGGAGACCTAAGGGTGCAGGAGGAGAAGCCAAGGATAAGTCAAGAAAGGGTGAGCCAGGGCAGGTGAACAGCAAGGGCAAAGCCCTCGAAGCTGGAAAGAGGTTGGCAAAGTGAAGAAACAAGCCTGAGATCAGTACTGCTGGCAGGTGGCGAGTGAGAAGGAGAGATGCTTTAGCTGGAGCGAGAGACAGGAGGCACTCCGTTTGTGCTAGGACCTACATAAGTGGAAACTTGGATTTCATTCATGAGTGTGTTTCCCTATTTGCGGATGGAGTAGGTACTCCTGAAGGATGGAGCTTATTGCTGGGTAGCAAAACTCTGATTGAGTAGTTCTCTTTGCAGGATCCATCTACTTCACCCTGACAGACTGCCACCAAGATGTTTTTTGTTGTTGAGTTGCTAAGTCTTGTCTGACTCTTTGTAATTCTGTGCACTGCAGCATACCAGGCTTCCCTGTCCTCCACTATTTCCAGCAGTTTGCTCAAATTCATGTCCACTGACTCAGTGATTCTATCTAGCCATCTCATCATCCCCTTCTCCTTTCTTCAACCTTTTCCAGCATCAAGGTCTTTTCCAATGAGTCAGCTCTTCACATTAGGTGGTCAAAGTACTGGAGCTTCAGCATCAGTCCTTCCAGTGAATATTCAGGGTTGATTTCCTTTAAGATAAACTAGTTTGATCTCTTTGCTATCCAAGGGACTCTCAAGAGTCTTCTCCAACACCACAGTTCAAAAGCATCAATTTTCTGGCACTCAGCCTTCTTTATGGTCCAACTCTCACATCTGTACATGACTACTGGAAAAACCATAGCTTTGACTATACAGACCTTTGTCAGCAGAGTGATGTCTCTGCTTTTTAATATGCTGTCTAGGTTTGTCAGGGCTTTTCTTCCGAGGAGCAAATATCTTTTAATTTCATGGCTGCAGTGATTTTGGAGCCCAGGAAAATTAAATCTGTCACTGCTTCCATCCCCATCATGATGTTAGCTGGTTTCCAAGCCATAGAAGGATCCCAGAGAAGATGGGGCAGTGCCTATTTGACGTAAGTATCATGAGGGTTACAAAGACATCACAAATGTAGATCTCGTAACTCAGCGTCAGGCAGAGCCAGTGCCAGATACATGACAGAATGTGTCCTCTGTTGGATGCTTTGTCTCCACTTCACATAATTTAAAAAATTTAATTGTGGTAAAATACACATAGTGTGATGCATGCAATTCTGACCTTTTTAAAGTCTACGGTTCAGTAGTATGAAATATATTCACATTGTTGTGTAACCAGTCTCCAGAACTTTCTCATCTTGCAAAACTGAAAATGTATGCTCATTATAGAACAAGTCCCCATTTCCTGTCCCCCAACCCCTGACAACCTCCATTCCTACCTCCGTCTCCATGAGTTACACAGTTCCAGGGACCTCATGGAAGTGGATTCATACAGGTTGTTTGCCTTCTGTGACTGGCTTGTTTCACATAGCATAGTATCCTCAAGGTTCATCATGTTGTAGCTTGGCTCACAATTTCCGTTCTTTTTGAGGGCTGGATAATACTCAATTGTATGTATAGTCCACATTTTGTTTATTCATTCATCCATGGATGGACACTTGAGTTGCTTCAGTAGTGTCTGACTCTTGGGACCCTATGAACTGTAGACTGCCAGGTTCCTCTACCTGTGGGATTTTCCAGGCAAGAATACTGGAGTGGCTTGCCATTTCCTACTCCAGAAAACCTTTCCAGCCCAAGAATCAGACCTATGTCTCTTACGTCTCCTGCATTGGCAGGCAGGTTCTTTACCACTAGTGGCACCTGGAAAAAGCCCAATATTCCATTGCATATATAGTCCACATTTTGCTTATTCATTCATCCATGAATGGACCCTTGAGTTGCCTTGCCTTTTTGTTTGCTGTGAATAAGGCAGCTTCGAGCATGGGTACAAATACTTCTTTGGGGCCTTGCTTTCTTTGTGAGCTTCTTCCCCAAAGTGGTAATGCTGGATTATATGCTAACTCTTGTTTCTACTTTTGAAGAACCACTATATTGCTTTCCACCGTGGCTACAACCTTTTACATCTGCCAACTGTGCACAAAGTTTCTCATTTCTCTGCATCCTGGCCAACCCTGGTTATTTTCTTTTCTGGTTTTGTTTTGCTTATAATAGTTTTCCTAATGGGAGTGAGGTGTTCAGGTCATGTCTTCTTGGCTATCTCCTTGGGAGGTGTGCCATTTGTAGAATAACTGGCAATCTTTCGTGTTCTCACTCCCTTCCATCCACAACTTCCTGGAGAAAGCTGCATAAACCACTGAGAGAATCCTTACCTTGAGGGTAAACAGAACGGCACTTTGCCCAGAAGAATCATGTCATATATTCAGTACCATGTTTGTCTGGTGTTTATGAGAATCCACAGATTTCTCCAGAATAATTGAGGGGGGTTCTTGAGTTTCTCTCTTGTGGACTTGAATGTCTCCAAGCCATACACATTTAAACATGGCTAAAATGCTGTTTCTCTCTGAGTGTCATGCAGCCCATAATTAAATGATTTGTAGGAGCAGTCTGAATGGAGGGCCCCGTTCATCAATACTGCATGAATTATGTAGGCATATCTTCATTTTTACGTTATTTATCTCGGCGGCCAGATGGGTATGTTGGCTGTAACATTCATCAGTAAGAAACCCAAACGCAGCTTCGGCACATCGACATCTGTGCCTGGTCTGACCACCGGGGGCTGGAGTGCATGTTTGTAGGGACGAGGGGACCCTCTGCTTCTGGGCAATTCAAGGGTGCTCCAGGTTCTAGAGGTTGACCCTGGATTAGCTGCCCCTAAGTAGCTCTCATCAGAGCTAAGAAGGAAGGCTCTGAGAGATGCATAGACATCTGGGAGGGATTGGCAGTGTCCTCAAAGTGGCGAGGTTAACACCGATAATGTGTTCACAACCTGTTCATCTTGGTTTTTAATGGTAGTATAAAACTTACAATAGGAACAACAGCTAGTATTTAAGAAGGCAGTATAATACAGTGAATGCCATGATACAAGAGTTTATATCCCCCCACAAGTGTTTATATCCCCCCAGATTTGTGCATTGAAACCTAATCACCAATCTGATTGGGTTGTTGCTGTTGTTCAGTCCCTGAGTCAGATCCGACTCTTTGACACCCCAGGGACTGCAGCACTCCAGGCTCCCCTGTCCTTCACTGTCTCCTAGAGTTTGCTCAGAGTCATGTCTGTTGAGTCAGTGATGCTCTCTAGACATCTCACCCTCTGCCACCCCCTTCTCCTGCTGCCCTCAGTCTTCCCAAGCATCAGGGTCTTTTCCAGTGAGTTGGCTCTTCACAACAGGTGGCCAAAGTACTGGCGCCTCAGCTTCAGTGCCAGTCCTAATCTGGTTAGGAGGTGGGACCATGGGAAGGTGATCAGGTCATGAAGGTGGAGCCCTCTTGAAGGGGATTAGTGCTCTTATTAAAAAGACCAAAGAGAGCTCACTAGAGCTGCCTGGTAAGGTACAAGGAGAAGATGAGTGTCTGCATATCCTCACCAGACACTGGATTTGCTGGTGCCTTGATCGTGGATTTCCCTGCCTCTGAAACTATGATAAATAAATGTTATTTCTAAACCACCCAGTTTCTGATATCTTTGTTATAGAAGCTCCAGTAGACTAAGACAGTGGATAAAAGTGGGGCTTAGATCCTGGTTCCCCCCACTAAGTACTCTGTGGCTTCGGATAAGCAGCTTTCTCATGTTTCTCACCTGGACAATGACATACTACAGGCACATGCTGTATAAAGTCTTCGTGAGGATTACTTGAGCTATGTAGGTCATAAAATACAGCACTATACAACCATGGATAAAAAAGAGAACAATTTAGAAGGTGTGGCTATGGACTGATCTCAAAGGTCTACTCTTGACGAATATACAAAGGGCAAAATGCCATATAGCAGGGTTTCCCTGGAGACTCAGATGATAAAGAATCTACCTGCAATGTGGGAGACCCACGTTCAGTCCCTAAGTTAGGAAGATCCCCTGGAGAAGGGAATGGCTACCCACTCCAGTGTTCTTGGGGTCTCCCTGGTGACTCAGACAGTAAAGAATCTGCCTGCAATGCAGAAGGTCTACTCTTAATGAAAATTCGAGGGGCAAAATGTTATATTGAGTATGTTCCTATTCGAGTAGGAAAAAGAAATACAATTATAAATAGAGTATGTTTGAATATACATAGCATTTCTGGCAGGTTCCACACCTAAATTTAGCTGGTTTCCTCTGGGGAAGGTAACTGACAGGGGATGTTTTACTTACTATTTTATATTGTGGTCTTTATGTTTGATTTTATTATGTGCATATGTGAATATTTTTAAAGGCATGGTCTCATTTTTAGAACAAAGAATGACATAGAGAAGTAAATATTTGTCCTAAGTGAAGATTTTTTAAAAAAAACAGAATAGAAACCTTTTTAGTAGCTGGTGATGAGTTTTTCTGACTATGTTCTTTAGGTCTAGGGCTTCCCTGGTGGTTCTGCCTGTAATGCTGGAGACATGGGTTCGATGCCTGGGTTGGGAAGAGCCCCTGGAAAAGGAAATGGCAACCCACAGCGGTGTTCTTGTCTGGAAAATCCCATAGACAGAGGAACCTGGCAGGCTATGGTCCTTGGGGTTGCAAAGAGTCGGACAAGGCTTAGCAACTAAACCACCATGACCACCTTTGGGTCTTAACCTGAGGGATCTGAGTGTCCTGCCCGAGGGTTCCCACCACTTCCCCAACTTCACTCCATGGCTGAGCGGAGAATACCAAGCAGGCATAAACCAAGGTGGGGAAAGGAGAGCCAGGAAGATCCCCCATTGGCCCTTGGCTGAAGGCATGCATTGTGCCCCCTTAGCAATAGGGGAAAAGGCAATGGCACCCCACTCCAGTACTCTTGCCTGGAAAATCCCACGGACAGAGGAGCCTGGTAGGCTGCAGTCCATGGGGTCTCTTGGAGTTGGACACGACTGAGCGACTTCACTTTCACGCATTGGAGAAGGAAATGGCAACCCACTCCAGTGTTCTTGCCTGGAGAATCCCAGGGACGGGGAAGCCTGGTGGGCTGCCATCTATGGGGTCGCACAGAGTCGGACACGACTGAAGCGACTTAGCAGCAGCAGCAGCAGCAATAGGGGAGAAGTGGGTATTTTCCTCAACATCAACATGTAAGGGTTCTGCTGAGTCATCAGTTCTCAAACTCCACATCCAGGGCATATTTCTTTCTTCTGTAAAGGAATCCAAACCTAAGAGCCTATCATTTTAATGCATTTTATGGGGCTCTGTACTCTCCTCAAGCATCGGGCTGCTCACAGTTTGCCTTTTTTTTTTTTTTTTTTCCAGCGGTATTTTTCATTTGATTTATCAGAGATGATCCTTGGTAATTCAGTTTGATATTGTTCCCTGTATCTGATGATAAACACTTGAGAGGAACCAGGAAATCTATTTTTGTATTAAATAATAACACTGGCCCTTTCATTATCCTTTCAGAATTGCAAATCAACCTTGCTCTCTCCGGCTAAGAGAGAGGATCGGAGATTTGTTCAGTTTGACTCCTGCATCATTATGCTGTTCGATGTTAAATAGAATGGGACTTTGTTTGACAGAGCCAGGAGGGGGCAGTATATTCCCTTTTTATTGTTATTAAAACTGAATCCAATTTCGTGCATAGAAAGAGCTCACCTCTTTTCTTTAGACCTTGACTGGTTTTTTACCCCATGGAGGGAAATTTTTGAGCTTCACTGTGACTCTGGTTTTATGTAATAGTCCCATTAGGTTTTAATTAAGAGTCCTTCCAAATTGCTTCCTGTTGGTGATGGACAGGGAGGCCTGGCGTGCTGCAGTTCATGGGGTCGCAAAGAATCGGACACGACTGAGCGACTGATCTGATCTAATCTGAATGGACAAAAACAAAGCTTGCACCTGCAGAAGAGAACTTTCCCCCCACTTTGTGTTAAGTTACTTCAGTTGTGTCCGTCTCTTTCCGATCCTAAGGACTGTAACCCGCCAGGCTCCTCTGTCCATGGAATTCTCCAGGCAAGAATACTGGAGTGGGTTGCCATGCCCCCCTCCAGGAGATCTTCCCAACCCAGTGATCAAACCCACGTCTCCCGCATCTCCTGCACTGACCGGCAGATTCTTTAGCACTAGCACCACCCCGGAAGCCAGGCTTGATAAATGAGATGAAATCCGACCTGTCCTCAGTCCTGTGCAGGCGATGGTAACATGGCGCCGAGTGAACTGCAATCAGTACAATGCTTTGGCGCATTTAGATCCCGGTAAAAAAATGAGAGAGAAGGATGCCTTTAAAGTAAACAGCTACCGTCCTTGTACTCTTCCACTGCTTCAGCCAACGTAATGAATTCAACCACGCGTGCCCGCCCGAAGACCAAGTTAGCAAGGAATGTTGGAACTGAAACCCTCAGTGTGCAAACACACACTTCTTTTTCTGTGGCTCCTTCCTCCTTCCTTCCACTTGTGTCTTTGAATACCATCAGCTTATGTAATTGCTATGTTCCTTACCCGGGTACCTAATATATCTGGCTAGTGTTTAGGAACACGGAGTGTTCTCTGTGGGATGACTTGGGGGTGGTTTGGGAATTATTATTGTCTGCGCTATAAGCATCTGGGAAGGCAAACAGAAGACACCGCCAGGACCCAGCTCACACCTCCTGGTGACACCACCAGTGTGCTGCCCAGCCGGGGAACGAGGCAATGCGGACCCAGAGGAGTGACCGCACACACGGAAAACTCCTCGTGACTTTCACGTATCTGGCTATATGGACGTAGGGGTTTAGATGCACCCTTATAAGTCACAGTTTCACAGAAGGAAGAGGTCACATTCATTTTTTGCATGTGTAATTTTTTTTTTCCCTGACAACTTCCAACTGGGCATCTCTAAAGGATATTTTCTTAAGGATCCAAGTTCTCATTAGTCTTCATTTTCCAGTTGTTGCTTTTTTTTTTTTTTTTTCATTTTTCCCCTGCTTCCACCTACACCAGATGAAGCACAAGGCAAAAATTAGATTATACACAAATTGTACACTGATTTATTAGCCTGAACCAGGACTTTAATGAGAGGAGAGGAAACAGTATAAACAGCTCTTGGGAGATCTGTCTGAGTGGAGTTCGGCAGCTATACAGAGTTTCAGTGTGAATTGGGTCTGGGGTACGCTAGCTCTTCCTTCCTAGAGGTGAGCCTGAGGAATGGGCCCACTTACAGATGCCCAGCCACTTAGCAGAAAGTCTAACACACATAAGCACCTCCTTGAAGTACCGTATTGATTTCAGTAGGACCCATCCGACTTCTGCCTTGAAAGTCGATTAAGTTTTTCATGTTTTCCTTTGCAAGTTACTTCATTTCTCTGTTCCTCCTCTTATATCATGTGAGAAAGATAATTCCTAGAATGTTTTTGTTCAGTCTCTAAGTCGCATCCAATTCTTTGTGACCTCAGGGATTGCAGTGCACCAGGCCTCTCTGGCCCCCACTCTTTCCCAGAGTTTGCCCAAGTTTATGCCCACTGAGTCGATGATGCCATCCAACCATCTCATCCTCTGCCTTCCCCTTCTCCGTCTGCCTTCCATCTTTCCTAGCGTCAGGGTCTTCTTAGAACATAGGATTTCATTATTTCTCTTTGGAATCATATAGCCTCTTTTGGAATCTGAGCTATAGCTCTTATGCACTTAGAGACAGAAGAAAATTCTCTCAGGTCCCTTTACCTTCCCCATCTGGAAAATGAGTGTATCATACTAGTTCGGCCTTCATGGGTTTGTCCTGATGCTTCTGTGAAATAATGCAGTTGGGTTCTTAACATAGGGCCAGCTGCATTGTAAAGATGTGACAATCTGATACAGTCTGTTTATTCTTTTTTTTTTTTTTTCCCACCTATTGTTCCCTAACTTTTTCAGTCTGCTTTCTGGCAAATTTCTTCAAGCAGCACCACTTCTAACAGTCACATCTGAAGTGGAGCTTCTACAAGACGACTCTGGTGTCGTATTTTTGCCTATAAGCAATTTTCAGCTTGGGGAAATACAGGGTTGCAGTTTACTCATCAAATAACTGAAAACATAACTTTAGCAAATTTCTCTCTTGTGTAAACAGTTAAAAACATCTCTCTCTCCTTATAGAGGAGGCAAGTTTCCTTGAGCCCAACTGTATTTTGAATGTTTCATAACCTTGAAAATTGTTCATCTCTATGAAGTAATCCCTTTTATTACATAATATAAAGGGAAGATAAAGTTGTTAATTCTCGATGCATCTGAAGTGGTGACATGCAGCAAACAGCTCATTATCTTCCACACAAAGCGCAATTACTCAGTATAGGCAAACCTTCTTTCTGAAGCTGCCTTATATTTGAGCTTCCCCATGCTGGCTAATGCCGGATATCGATTCTGAATAATTCAAATAGCAATAAAATTGGGTTTTCATGACAGTCAATCAGAGGCATTTTATATTTAATGCTCAATGGAAGAAGCACAGTGTCTTCTTACCTTCTGAATTTCAAAGCCATTAAAGTAATTGTAGGTCATTAAGCTAAATTTCTCTGCATAATCGGGATAGTTAATCTAATTCATGTTCCATTCAAAACAGTGAAGAAGAACTGATGAATTTTTAGTTAATGCTGTACATGTATATATGGACATGTTGTGTATCTGTCTACCTGTATCTATGAATGTACACACACACTTAGTCAATGTAGTGTTTCTCTTACCAGCATTCATTTCATTTAATGCAGTCAACAAAGCATATGGGGATGTCTTTAAATAATTCATTTGATCCTGTTTTTCAGATATTCTCATGGCCTCAGATATGAGATATGCAATGGAAATATTCAATACTAAACTAAGAAGCTTCGTTTTTTAAATATGATTATCCTCATCTCTTCTTTCTCAGCCACCATTGCACAGTACATAATTTATATTTCAGAGAGAGAGAAGTAGAGAGGGAGGTAAGGGGTCTCCAAGCCCTAGAGATTCTGACTTGATTTCTCTAAGATTGGGGTCTGAGCATCAGGGGGTTTTTTTGTTGTTGTTGTTATTGTTGTTGTTTTTTTTCAGTTCAGCTCAGTTGTGTCTGACTCTTTGTGATCCCATGGACTGCAGCACACCAGGCTTTCCTTTTCATCACCAACTCCCGGAGTTTGCTCAAACACATGTCCTTTGAGTCAGTGATGCCATCCAACCATCTCATCCTCTGTTATCCCTCCTTCAATCTTTCCCAGCATCAGGATCTTTTCCAGTGAGTCAGTTCTTTGCATCAGGTGTTCAAAGTATTGGAACTTCAGCTTCAGCGTCAGTCCTTCCAATGAATATTCAGGACTGATTTCCTTTAAGATTGACTGTTTTGATCTTCTGTTTTGTTTTGTTTTGTTTTGTTTTTAAGCTTCCCAATTGATTCTAATATTCAGTCTGGAGTAACAAGCGTGGCTAATCTAATTCATTCACTCACTCTTTCACTCATTTATCCAAAAATTGCTTATCAAGTGCCTGCCTTGTTCTACAGTCCTGCAGGCATTCTAGTGGCTGACAACATGAGCATGGTGATCTCCTGAAACCTTAAAACAAATCTACTAGAAAATGTAAAAATGCTAATCAGTTCAGTTACTCAGTGGTGTCTAACTCTTTGTGACCCCATGGACTGTGGCACGCCAGGCTTCCCTGCTGATAACAGACCAAAATAACAAAGACAAGAGTCTATGTATAGCCGCTTGGACAGCCTAATATTTCTGCCTCTAGGAATGTTATCGAAACCCTACAATGTGATTAGTTACTGAAGGGTTTCTGACTGGCTACAGAGTTTGCTTTGTTCTGTTCTAAGTTAAGACCTGTAAACTTTAATATAATTAGCCTTCTGTATCCATGGATTTTGGGCTTCCTCTTCCGTAGCTCAGCTGGTAAAGAATCCACCTGCAATGCGGGAGACTCCGCTTCTATTCCTGGGTTGGGAAGATCCCATGTAGAAAGGATAGGCTACCCACTCCAGTATTCTTGGGTTTCCATGGTGGCTCAGACGGTTAAGAATCCACCTGCAATGTGGGAGACCTGGATTTGATTCCTGACTGGGGAAGATCTCCTGGGGACATGACAACCCACTCCAGTATTCTGGCCTGGAAAATCCTCATGGACAGAAGAGCCTAGTGGGTGGCTGTCCATGGGGTCGCAAAGAGTTGTGCATATCTGAGTGACTGAGCACAGAGCACGGATCTATGGATTTCACTTCCATGGATTCAACCAACTACAAATTGAAAATATTTGAAGAAAAATTCCAGAAAGTTCCAATTTGAATTTGTTGCATGCCAGCAATCCTTTACATAGCATTTGCTTTGTGCTTATTTACATAGTATTATCATTGTATTTGATATTATAAGTAACCTAGAGATGATTTAAAGGGCTTCTGTGGTGGCTCAAATGGTAAAGAATCTGCCTGCAGTGTGGGAGACCCAGGTTGGATCTCTGTGTCAAGAAGATCCCCTGGAGACTGGAATGGCAACCAACTCCAGTATTCTTGCCTGGAGAATTCCATGGACAGAGGAAGCTGGTAAGCTGCAGTCCATGGGATCACAAAGAGTTGGACATAACTGAGCAGTTAACACACAGAGAGATGATTTAAAGGAAACGGGAGGCTGTGCTTAGGTTGTATGCAGATACTGTGCCATTTTATGTAACAGACTTGAGTATCCTCAGATTGTGGTATCTCTGAGGGTCTCGGTGGGAATCCCCAGCAGAAACTGAGGGATGAATTCATGATCACAGATTTGTTTGTTTGAAGGTAGGAATTTGTGTGAAAGCAGGATTCTGCCTATTCGCACTTTTGGCTGTGAAGTCATGTCCTGTGTTAACTTCGGTCCAGGTTCTTTCCGCCTCTGGGAAGAAGTGGTCCTTCTCATGGTTAAGTGCTGATGCCTATAGAACAAACGAGCTGTGGGAATAAGCTGTTTAGAAGAGAGAATGGCCCCATGAGGTGTCTTCCTAAAACATGCATGGAATGCCTCACTTTAAGAAGATGGAATAGCTTATCAGAACCTCAGGTCTTAATGTGCTGACAGGTGTTTCAGCTTCTTCAGCATGTTCCTCCAGGAAATAATTTGGAGGGTTTGGAAATAACCATGGAGATAATCTTGATGCTCTTTAGAAATGCCTGGGCTGTATGTTAAAAAGATAGTTTCCTGCCTTGGCAATCCCTCCTTGCTTTGATTTGAGTATTTGTTTCCCTAAAAGAAGTCTAGAGTAATTATAACTCTTTATCTATCTGGAGAGGAGGAGGGCATCAGAACAAAGTCTGAGACGATATGAAGGATTTATTGGGAAGACATAAAATTGTTCACCAGTGCAGTCACTGAAGACAGGGGAACAATGGCTTGGGAGTATTCATTTGTTCTCCCTTGTGTTCACTAGGGGCCATGAGATATATCATACAGTAAGTATGCAGGATCCATCTATTCAGCCCTGAAAAGGGGGTTGGATCGAAGGATGATAATGATGCCATTGGGCTTCCCTGGTGGCTCCTATGGTAAAGAATCCACCTGCAGTGCAGGAGACTGGATCCAATCCCTGGGTCGGGAAGCTCCCCTGGAAATGGAAATGGCAACCCACTCCAGTGCGGTTGCCTGGAGAATCCCACGGACAGAAGAACATGATGGGCTACAGTTCATGGTGTTGCACACACACACACACACACACACACACACATGATGATGTCACTGGTTACCAAAGAAACTGGTCATTTGGTGGCAAATTTTCACTAATGAGTAATAAGCACTTTTATATGAGATGCCAGTCTTCTGGAGCCCCATACTATTTTCAGAATCATCATTAGAGAGACTGAGACCAGATTGACTTTTAAATGGATTATGGAATTCTAGAGATGAAAGACACTTTAGTCATTTATTGGATGTTTCTCATACCTGGCTGAGGATCAGAAACATGATTGAACTTTGTCAAGATGCCCAGTCCCTAGTCTGTTTTCCTGAATCAGAATCTCTAAGTATAAGGTCTAGAGATCAATTTGGAGGGCTTCCCAGGTGGTGCCAGTGGTAAAGAACCTGCCTGCTAATGCAGGAGATGTAAGAGCCATGGGTTCAATCCCTGGGTCAGGCAGATCCCCTGGAGGAGGGCATGGCAACCCACTCCAGTATTCTTGCCTGGAGAATCCCCGTGGATGGGGGGCCTGGTGGGCTACAGACTATAGGGTTGCAAAAAGTGGACACGATTAAAGTGACTTAGCACACACACATAATTCGTGATTATAGACCACAGTGGTTAAAAACCTGAGCTCTTTTAGGACAGTGAAAATACGCTGTATGATACTATAGTGATGGGTACATGTTTTTATACATGTGTCCAAACCCATCAAATATGTAACACCTAGCATGAATCCTAATGAAAACTGAAGAGTTAACTCATTGGAGAAGACTCTGATGCTGGGAGGGATTGGGGGCAGGAGGAGAAGGGGACGGCAGAGGATGAGATGGCTGGATGGCATCACTGACTCGATGGATGTGAGTCTGAGAGACCTCTGGGAGTTGGTGATGGACAGGGAGGCCTGGCGTGCTGCGATTCATGGGGTCGCAAAGAGTTGGACACGACGACTGATCTGATGTTCAGCGTAGGTACATCAGTTGTAACACATGTATCCATCAAGTGGAGGATGTTCATAGTGGGGGAGGTTATGTATGGGGGGGGCAGTGGTGATGTAGGAAATTTCTGTATATTCCTGTGAATTTTGCTATGAATCTAAAACTGCTCCCCAAGTAAAGTCTTTAAAAAAAAACCAGCCCCTCCCTCCAACAAATGAGCAAACCCTAAACTCAGGAATCTGACAGAGCTGGTTTCTTTATCCCATTGTGATGACTTGCAGACAGAAGAGGAGGTCCTCACTGCAGAGCTGATGATGGTCAGAATGCATTCTGATGGGCGGGTGCATGCTGTCCGGGGGCTGGTGGTTAAATAGTGTGGATAGTATCCTTGTCTGCGCAAAGGGTCACAATAAAAACAGAATCCTTCCGAGAGCTTGGGGGACTCGAGGCTCAGTCCTGGCATCATTAGGGGTGTAGCACATGGATGTGCTTTTTGCCATGGATGTCTTAAAGCACTTCCACACAGTCTGCCTGAATGGGAAGTTCCAGTCTTCTCACCAGCTTGTACAGACTTCTACCTGAATTACACAGAGTTCAACAGCTTTATTTATAATCTTTTTTTATTTTTTTGCTTTGGATCCTGGCCCACATCTGTGAGCTTGGCAGTTGTGTGAAGTCTGACCCGTCGGTTCAACTCTCATTGAATGTCTGTAAATGCCCTTTGTTGAACACTGAGCACTGAAGGGTTTTATAGATGTATTTGTTTTGTTCAAAAAGAAAATAATATCCTCAGGGCTGAGTTTTGAATTCACAAGATTGCTAATCATTGATCATAACAGCTCAAATTTGCAGAATCCTTGACACAGATTATCTTATTTAATCCTCTCAATAAAGCTGGAGGTGAAGGTATTAATATCCCCGCATTAGGAAAGAGGGCCTCAGTGCAGGAAGTTAAGTAAGTTATTTTAAACTGCCCCAGAGTGTAAGTGGACCAACTGGGATGTGGGTCCATGTCAATCAGAAGATTGCTTTCTTAATGGCTCTCCTAAAATACCTGGGATGATGTCTGTCTTACCCAGATGTTCTTTCTTCTGGGGTAACTCTTCATCTCTCTCTACAAGTATATTCTTTGCAAAGGAGGTTTCTACATGTAGCACAGAACATCCGATTCCCTACCTTCCCTTCCCTTCCTTTTCTCCCCAACAGGGACCACATAAATTTCACTTAAAAATGCGGAAAGTGTGTCCTACAAAATCTAGATCTATAAAATGAAACAGGTGCAACATAAAAAAGAGTAATTTTCCTAAAGTTTTTGATACCTTGTAAATGTGTGAAAAAGTATCTTAAAAATAAAATTGGTGATATATTGCTATATGTGATCAATAAAGCACATGGTCTCCAATTTTATGGGACAAGATGAATATGGTTTAGTGAATAGAGTGTGGGCTTGGAAGTTAAATAAACTGGAATTCTAATCCCAGCTCAGCCATTCATCAATGGGGTGGTCTGGAGGAGTTCCTTAAATTCTGAACTTGGTTATTCAATTCTGTCAATTAGGGAAATTGTATCTATTGTTCAAGGCCTGTTTTTAGGATTGGAAAGTTTAGATAGATAACCTTGAATGTACTTGGCAGAGAGTAAGCCTTCAGAAATTAGGTATTAATCACCAGAATTTATTCAGAACTCTCTGAGTGGTAGGCACTATTTGCTCTTAACTATATCTCACACGCTAGTAAAGTAATGCTCAAAATTCTCCAAGCCAGGCTTCAGCAATATGTGAACCGTGAACTTCCTGATGTTCAAGCTGGTTTTAGAAAAGGCAGAAGAACCAGAGATCAAATTGCCAACATCCGCTGGATCATGGAAAAAGCAAGAGAGTTCCAGAAAAACATCTATTTCTGCTTTCTTGACTATGCCAAAGCCTTTGACTGTGTGGATCACAATAAACTGTGGAAAATTCTGAAAGAGATGGGAGTACCAGACCACCTGATCTGCCTCTTGAGAAATCTGTATGCAGGTCAGGAAGCAACAGTTAGAACTGGTCATGGAACAACAGACTGGTTCCAAATAGGAAAAGGAGTACGTCAAAGCTGTATATTGTCACCATGTTTATTTAACTTCTATGCAGAGTACATCATGAGAAATGCTGGACTGGAAGAAACACAAGTTGGAATCAAGATTGCTGGGAGAAATATCAATAACCTCAGATATGCAGATGACACCACCCTTATGGCAGAAAGTGAAGAGGGGCTAAAAAGCCTCTTGATGAAAGTGAAAGTGGAGAGTGAAAAAGTTGGCTTAAAGCTCAACATTCAGAAAACGAAGATCATGGCAACTGGTCCCATCACTACATGGAAAATAGATGGAGAAACAGTGGAAACAGTGTCAGACTTTATTTTTCTGGGCTCCAAAATCACTGGAGATGGTGACTGCAGCCATGAAATTAAGAGACGCTTACTCCTTGGAAGAAAAGTTATGACCAACCTAGATGGCATATTCAAAAGCAGAGACATTACTTTGCCAACAAAGGTTTGCCTAGTCAAGGCTATGGTCTTTCCTGTGGTCATGTATGGATGTGAGAGCTGGACTGTGAAGGAGGCTGAGCACCAAAGAATTGATGCTTTTGAACTGTGGTGTTGGAGAAGACTCTTGAGAGTCCCTTGGACTGCAAGGAGATCCAACCAGTCCATTCTGAAGGAGATCAGCCCTGGGATTTCTTTGAAAGAAATGATGCTAAAGCTGAAACTCCAGTATTTTGGCCACCTCATGCGAAGAGTTGACTCATTGGAGAAGACTCTGATGCTGGGAAGGATTGGGGGCAGGAGGAGAAGGGGACGACAGAGGATGAGATGGCTGGATGGCATCACCGACTCGATGGATGCGAGTCTGAGTGACCTCCGGGAGCTGATGATGGACAGGGAGGCCTGGCGTGCTGCGGTTCATGGGGTCGCAAAGAGTCGGACACGACTGAGTGACTGATCTGATCTGATGTCTTACCCCTATGACTAGGCTCTTGATGAGGGTGAAAGAGGAGAGTGAAAAAGCCGGTTTAAAATTCAACGTTCAAAAAACTAAGATCATGCCATCTGGTCCCATCATTTCATGGCAAAAAGACGGGGACAAAGAAGAAACAGTAACAGACTTTATTTTCTTGGGCTCCAAAATCACTGCAGATGGTGACTGCAGCCATGAAATTAAAAGACACTTGCCCCTTGGAAGAAAAGCTATGACAAACCTAGATAGTGTATTAAAAAGCAGAGACATCACTTTGCCAACAAAAGTCCATATAGTCAAATCTAGTTTTTCCAATAGTCATGTACAGATGTCAGAGTTGAACTGTAAAGAGGGCTGAGTGTTGAAGAATTAATACTTTCAAACTGTGGTGTTGGAGACAACTCTTTAGAGTCCCTTGGACATTAAGAAGATCAAACCAGTCAATCCTAAAGGAAATCAACCCTGACTAGTCATTCGAAGGACTGATGCTGAAGCTGAAGCTCCAGTACTTTAGCCACCTGATGCAAAGAGTCGACTCACTAGAAAAGACCCTGATGCTGTGAAAGATTGAGGACAGGAGGAGAAGTGGGAAAAGGAGGATGAGATGGTTGGATGGCATCACTGACTCAATGGGTGTGAGTCTGAACAGACTCTGGGAGATAGTGAAGGACACGGAAGCCTGGTGTGCTGCAGTCCATAGGGTCGCAAATAGTTGCATATAACTTAACAACTGAATAACAACAGCCATCCCTTTGGAGTTGCATTTTCCCCAGACACTCAAGGCTGGATATAAGAAATCCCAATAAAGGAGAAACTATGAGAAACTTCCCATTCCAAGAGACATGGGGTTGGGGCGGGGCTGGGGGGGGTGGTGGTGAGACAGAGTGGTGGTCCTCTCCCACTGTGCTGAACAGAAATCTGAGGAGACGTATTCTACAACTGGACCATTAGTTTCATTATTCAGAGGCCCTCCTCTGGTGACCACTTGGAATAAGCAGATGGTTGAACAGTGAAAGGGTTTTTTGTTGTTTTTTTTTTGCTTTTGCTTTTGCTTTTGGAATAATTGGATGTTATTTCCCTAGTTGATCTGCTCAGTTAGATTAATTTGTTTATTGAAAAAGGTTGGGGACACATCAACATGATTATCCAAATATTTTCTGACCCATCTAAGATTTCCCTTTTGCTGTTTTTAATTCTTTTAGCCATGAACTGGGGGCATGTACAAGTACAGCTCACTCCTATGCTGTTAACACAGAAAAGAGCAGTTTAGAAGGAGAGGTTGTTATTTATATTAGGTCTCTGTTTTACTCTGCCTTCTCAGACCATGTGTGAAATGATTTATTCATACACTGGATTCTAAATGTGAGTACATTGGAAAGGGAGGTGGGGATCGAGCAAGTGAGCAACCTCGAGTCTGAAACAGTAGATCCAGATCCTGAGTGTAGATAGATTGAACAGGGAGGAGTGCTGTGATTGATTGGTGATGTCTTGTCTTAGGTGCTGCTTGGAGGAGTAACAACTCTTTAAGTCCTGTCCCTGCCACGTATGCCTGACCTGGAGACTTTCTGAAAGTGGTGAATCTCCTTTAGACAATGTTCAGTGAGCACCCACAGTGTGTCAGACACGAAGTACGCACTGAGGAATCAGCAGTACATAAGACACATGTGGCCTTCCCTTCATGAAGTTTTGTAATAAAGGAAGCGAGAGAGGCAAAGCTCTGTTGGAGTTGGTGATGGACAGGGAAGCCTGGCATGCTGCAAGTCCATGGGGTTGCAAAGAGCTGGACACGACTGAGCGACTCAGCAGTAGCAACAACAAATATTAAGGAGATATAATTTGTCCGTTTGTTTGTTTTGACTGCGTCAGGTCTCAGCTGTGGCACGCAGCATCTTCGTTGCATCATTCAGGATCTTTCATCATACAGGGTCTCTAGTTAAGGTGCCCAGGCTCCAGAGCACGCAGACTCAGTAGTTGCCGGGCACATGGGCTTAGTTGCTCTGCAGCAGGTGGGATCTTAGTTCCCCAACCAGGAATGAAACCCACGTCCCCTGCATTACAAGGTAGATTCTTAACCACTTGTCCACCAGGGAGAACCCAGTATAATTTGTATAGGTAAGGAATTATAACATTTTTGCATCTGCTTACATATTTCCTTCAAAAGTCCAGTTGCGATTTGCCCTGCCCTTATTCATTATTACTTCTTCTTAGAAGTCTAAACATTAACCAGCTTCATCTGTTATTTAAATTACCAGGCCAAAATGGGAAGAAGAAATCTTGGGCCTATGTGCAAGCCTGTATCACTGTATTGAACAAAAATGCAAATATTTGAAAGTGGAAAGAATAACCATGCTTTTTTTCTGTCCTGCCCCACTGTCTAGAAAGCTACCATCTGGTGGTCTCTCGGCTTTCTAGTGGTCATTCCTACTGAGCTCCTGTTTCAAACTGAGCTCTGCTTCTGAGATGCACTGTCTCACCTGAGGCTTATTTGATGTGAGGGTTGAGCAAAGAAATTTAGTTCAGAACAGTGAAGAATGTTAAGCAGATTCTAGATGGGCTGGTTTCCTTCCCCAAAATGTTCTGAAGCCTTCTGTTGATTTTGTCGAGGTACACAAATGAAGTGTGGAATATAAGAACCCATTTACTAAACAGAGACTTATCAAGGGTGTTTATATTTTAGTTAGTAACCCCTTTCATTTAGGATATTGTAGATTTGTTTTGAGGATGAGATGGGTGGATACCATCACAGATTCAATGGACATGAACTTGGGCCAGCTTTGGGAGATGGTGAGGGACAAGGAAGCCTGCAGTCCCTGGGGTTGCAAAGAGTCAGATGCAACGTGGAAACTGAACAACAGCAGCAAAAGACTTTTTTTAAAAAAAATAAAAATGCTCGAACTGTATTTTTTAATGATGGCAGAAGCTATGAGGCCTTCAAAATATTTATTAGAAAGGCTAATGAGTGAACATTCCTTAGCAGAGTGCCTGGCACAGAGCAGAATATTCAATAAATGCCAACTGTTGCCAGGATCTATGATAATGTGTCTCTGCAATGGAAAACAACAACAGAAAAAGAGGTTGGAGTTCTAGTTCTGGCCAAGATGGAAAAACAGGTACCAGATTTAATCTGTCAGCTTAAATGGCTGTATAAAGGACAAAATATATGTAATGCTGGTTTGCATGACAGTGTATGTCTTAGTCCATGAGTGCGGGTATAAAAAATGTATACCACAGACCAGGTGGCTTATAAACAAACTGAAATGTATTTATCAGAGTTGGAGAGGTTGGGGCATCCAAGATTAAGACCGGCAGATTGAGTGTCTGGTGAGAGTCCAGTTCATGGTTCACAGAGGCCTATCCTTTCATCGTGTCCTCACACAGGAGAAGAGGTCAGAGAGCTCTTTGGGGCCTCTTATAATAGAGCATGAGGAAGCCTATGAGGGACCTTGAGGGACTTCACCCTCATGACAATCACCTCCCAAAAGCACCATCTCCAAATACCATCACAGCAGGAATTGAATGGGGAGAGAGGGTATTGAATTCATGGCGCTGTATTCCCAACAATGACAGACAGTGACCTTGGAGAGCTGGGAACAGTTGCCCTAGCTCACTGGCTTAAGAGTTTCCATGCAGAGAGAGGCAGAACCCAGGGAAGGCTGGTGGACTGTCTGCACTGAGGGGTCAGAGCTGTTTGTCCAACCAACATTTGTAGATTACTCTACCCCCCAACAGCACAAAATATACTCTGCTTAGAGCCCACAGGCCATATATCAAGATAAACCATGTCCTGAGCATAAAGATAACAGGAAAATCTCCTAACACTTGGAAACTAAACTGTAAAATCCATTGGTTAAAGAAGCCTCAAGATAATTTTTTAAAAAAAAAAAAAAAAAAAACCCACATTGTGCTTAATGAAAAGAAACATATAGTATATTAAAACTTGTGAGACAGCTAAAGCAGCCATGGGAGGGAAATGCATAGTAGTAAATGCTTTCAAAAAAACCAAGGGGTGGGGAGTCTAAAAAGCAATAAATAAGCTCCCCCTTCAAGAAAACAAAGAAAGAAAGACTATATCCCCCCCACCTCCCCAAGCACAAATGGAACAGGAAGTAAGATGGGAGCATAAGTCATGGATTTGAAAACAGAAAAACAATAGAGAAAAGCTGGTTCTCTAAAAATATTTTTTTAAATTGCAAACTTCTAGCAAGAGTAACAAAGGGAAAAATAAAAGAAAAAAGAAAGAAAGAGGGCAGTAATTACCAACATCAGGAATGAAATGGGCTATTGCTATTGACCCAGCAGACATTAAAATGGATAATAAAATAATACTTTAAACAACTCTACACACATACTCTTGACACCTCAGATAAAGTAGACCAATTCCCTGCAAAGTACAAACTATCACAATTCACCCAATAGGGAAGAAATGCTTTGAATAACCCTATAACCGCTAAGAAAATTGAATTCGTAATTTTAAGACTTTTCCACAAGGTTCAGATGGTTTCACTGGAGAATTCTACCAATGTTTAAAGAACAATTAACACCAATACTACACAGTATCTTCCAGAAAAGAGAATGGAACATATCCAAATTTATTTTATGAAACCTTTATGCCCTGACACCCAAACGAAAGACTGTATAAATAAAACGAAATGAGAAAAATCACTGCAGATTGATAGTCCTCATGAATACGGATGTAACACACTTGACACATATTTGTAAATAGTACTCAGCAATATATAAAACAATTATATCCTTTGCGGAAATGCCACACTGGTTCAGTATTCAAAATTCAATCAGCGTAGTCCATCATACTGATAGGCTAAAGAGGGACACTCTTGTGATCATATCTGCTGCTGCTAAGTCGCTTCAGTCGTGTCCGACTCTGTGCGATCCCATAGACGGCAGCCCACCAGGCTCCCCTGTCCCTGGGATTCTCCAGGCAAGAACACTTCTCCAGGAGTGGGTTGCCATTTCCTTCTCCAATGCATGAACGTGAAAAGAGAAAGGGAAGTTGCTCAGTCGTGTCTGACTCTTCACAGCCCCATGGACTGCAGCCCACCAGGCTCCTCCATCCATGGGATTTTCCAGGCAAGAGTGCTGGAATGGGGTGCCATTGCCTTCTCCGTGTGATCATATCAGTTGATGCCAAAAAAAGCATTTGAAAAACTTGGAGACTACTCAGAACTCTCAGAAAACTATCAGTAGGGGACTCTTTGCTTAACATGATAAAGAATATGTGCAGAAAACATCTAGCTAATTTTGTGTATAAAGGTGAAAGACTGGATTATTTTTTCTGCCTGAGATGGGGAAGAAGACACCTCTGTTATTCAAGCTATTATGGGAATTACAGCTAGCCACAAAAGAGTAAGAGATGGGAATAAAAGACATGAAAATTATACATGAAGAAAGAAGACTATCCCTGTTTATAGATGACATAATTGTCTGTGTAGAAAATCCCAAGGAATCTACCAAGAAAGAACACTTTGTAGTCAGCAAAATCACAGAATACAAGATTGAAACAAAAAAATGAAAAAAGTTAGATGTATGTATAACAAGATACATACAGGACTTGTATGCTGAAAACTTCCAAATGCTGATGAGAAAAAGAAAAGATCTAGATAAGTGGACAAACATACTGTATTCATGAATTGAAAGACTCAGCATAATAAAGATGCTGGTTCTCCCCGAATTGATATAGAGGTTTAATGCAGTTCCTATCAAAACCCCAGCAAGACTTTTTTTATAGATGTAGACAAGGTTATTCTAAAATGTATATGGATAGGCAGAAAAAATAGAATTGCCAAAACAATTTTGAAAACAAAGAATAAGGTGAGAGAAATCAGTCCACCCAGTTTCAAGACTTATGTTGTTTCAGTAACATTTACAGTGTGGTATATTCTGAGGGATAGACACAGAGAAGAATCAAACAGAGTAGAGAACATATGAATGAACATATGAATTCATATTACATATGAATGACCTGTGATTTTTGGCAATGGTCTAAAAGCAAATCAGTGGGGGAAAGGATAGTCTTTTCAAATAAGGGTGCTAGAACTGTTGGATATCCAAACATACATGGGTCAAAAAGAGAAAAAACAAAACAAAAAAAGAAATCTTGATCTACACCTCACACATCTCTTAAAAATTCACTCGAAATGGATCCTTGATTAGATGTTAAATACAAAACCATAAAACTTGTAGCCAACAACATAGGAAAACATCTTTAGAACTGAGCTTGGTGACCAATAGCAAAAGGACTATTCAGAAAATTTAAAAAAATAAATAAACTGGATTTAATGAAAATTAAAAACTTTTGTTCTGTGATTAAGATATTGGGAAGGCAAGCTACAATATTTGCAAAATAGAAATCTGATACCATCTAGTATTGAAAATACGTTTTGAAAGCTCTCAAAGGCTACAGATAAAACACATCCAATTTGAAAATGGACAAGACTTGAAGAGACACTTTACTGAAGAGGACATTTAGATGTGAGAAGATGTTGAGCATAACTAACCATTAAGGAAATACAAATTGAGAACATGATGAGCTATCACACATACATATTAGAAAATGCAAACTAGAAATAAGGGCAATACCAAGTGCTGACAAGAATCCAGAGAAACCGGATCTTTCGTACATTGCTGATGGGAGTAGAAGATGACACAACCCCTCTGGAAAATAGTTTGGTAGTTTTTCAGAGAAAATATACACTTACCATATGAACCAGCAATCACACTTCTAGTGAACCTACCCCAGAGCCATGAAAACTTAAATCCAAAACCAAACAAAAACAACAATAATGAAAGGAAACCAACCTGCATGCAATTTTCATAGCAATTTTGTTGATTAAAAATTAGTGGTTTCCAGGAGTTAAGGATTTGTGGAAGAAAAGGAGATGGCTTTGACTTAAAAGAGTAGCAGGGGGTATCTTGATCGTGGTATGGTTATGCAGATCTACATATGTGGTTATGGTATACAGTATACAGACACATCGGAGAAGGCACTGGCACCCACTCCAGTACTCTTGCCTGGAGAATCCCACAGATGGAGGAGCCTCATGGGCTGCAGTCCATGGGGTCGCTAAGAGTCAGACACGACTGAGCGACCTCACTTTCACTTTTCACTTTCATGCATTGGAGAAGGAAATGGCAACCCACTCCAGTGTTCTTGCCTGGAGAATCCCAGGGACGGGGGAGCCTGGTGGGCTGCCATCTATGAGGTCACACAGAGTCGGACACGACTGAAGTGACTTAGCAGCTACAGACACATCAATGTCGATGTCTGGCTATGCTATTACGTATGTTATACTGTAAGATGTAGCCAATGAATCACCAATATTACTGACTAGATGAAGAGGGTAGAGAATTTTCTGTACTATCTTTGCAACTATCTGTCTTTCTATTTCAAAACAAAAGATTATAAAGGTATCACTTCAAAAATACCCTAAATTATCCACTAATGGAACAGAATACAGTTCAAGCTAACAAGCTTTACAGTTAAAGCTAAAAGGAGATAAGATGAAATCACATAGGTAATCCAAAAGTAGACAAAACGAGGGAAAAGGGAACAAACAACAGATGAAACAGATTATCGATTTAAATCTAAATATATCAATAATCACATTATTGATTATACACATGGGGAACACATGTATACCTGTGACAGATTCATTTTGATATATGGCAAAACCAATACAATATTGTAAAGTTAAAAAATAAAATAAACATAAAATTTAAAAAAATAATCACATTAAATAAATGATCTAAATATGCCCAGTTAAGAGGCAGAGATTGTCAGAATGTATAAAAAGAACAAGACCCATTTAGTATATATATATAAAAAAAAGACCCATTTATAGGCTCTCTACAAGAGACATACTTTAAACATAAAGACACAACTTAACAAAAAAAAATGAAAAGAGATAAGCCATGATTACATTACTCTAAAGAAAACTGGAGTAGCTTTCTTGATCTCAAGATGCTAGATGAAAGAAAAAGAGAATACTACTAGGAAATAAGGAAAGTTGTTACATAATGAAAAACGGTCAATTAACCAAGAAATCATGACAGTTTTAAATGTTTATACACCTCACAATTGAACTTTAAAATAAATAAAACTAAAATAAGTGAAAAAGCAGAGAGAAATGGCTAGAGATTGCAGTACTACTGTCTCAATAACTGATAGAATAAATAGCCACAAAATCTCATTAAATATATGGAAGATTTGAACACTATAAATCTACTTGTTCTGGTTAGCAAATAAAAATAATAAAACTGTTTACTTCAAAAGCAAAAGAGACACTATGTTAGTAGACTGGGCTATTGAAAACCCAAACAAAGAGACTAAAAGAAAACAAAAAGTGAACACATTTAAAAGAATCATAGACTATAGTCTTTGATCACAACAAACTGGAAATAACTGACAGAAAGATAACAGGAAAACTCCAAATATCTGGTAACTAATCAGCTCACTCATAAATAATTCATGGATTAAAGAGGCATTTAAGAGAAGCCAAAAGAGAAATTGACCTGAATGGAAATGAACACGCAGCAGATAAAATTTTGTGTACTGTCTCTCAAAAGTATTTAGGGAGAATTTATACCATTAAACATCCATAGTAGAATTTTTAAAAGTTTCAAATAATCATTTATGACTGTAAGGAAATACAAGAAATTAAACTGAAGTTAAGTAGAAGGAAGTGAAATGCAAATGATCTAGAGGGTCTAAAACATATTTTAAAAAAGGAAAAAAAAAAAGTTTGATGGGGGTAATGAGACAACATGTTTTCCAGACTTCCAGATATTAGACAGGGGTGCCATTGTTGTCCTCTTAAAACTTAACCCTTATCAGTTTCATTGAGCTCACACTTTGGGCTTACCGTGATGTCAAATGTGCGCAGGGTAGAAAAAAAGAAGTATTGGCAAATATATTCCAGATGTCATGCGTGCTCACCAGACTAGAAGTGCCTGTGAGTTTTTATTAAACACAATAACTCAACCGTTGATGTCTGGCCTGTGGGGATTCCGTCTCCTGGCCGTCTTCTTGGAGTATTTGGCAGACTCCAGCAGGTGTGCTGTGTGTGTGCAAACTCAAATCTCATTCTGTCCCGCGGAGCTCTCCTACTCTGCAGACATCCCCTCTTCGCAGCTTTCTGAGACATTAGTCAGCTCACCAGTGTTCTCTTAGACCTGCAAGCTACCAGTGCAAGTCTGCTTGAGGTGCCAAGTAAGGAAACTGTTAAATGACCTTACCTGGCAGCATTGTCACCTGGAATGTAAGAAGCATGTTTCTTGGGATGTTCGCAGAATCCCTCCTAAAAGTGATACTTCCAGCATTTTCTTTGCTGCTCTCTTTAAAAATCTCAGACATCGTGTCTTATAAGAAAACCAAACAAAAAACCTTGCAGCATACTTCCCTCAAGTATGCATCACCCCCTTGTGCATAAATAGAAGCACATCTTCTGTTTTGAGAATCTTTATTTTATTTATATCTTAATTATTTTTGGCTGTGCTGGATCTTCATTGCTTCAAGTGGGCTTTATCTAGTTGCGGCGAGCAAGGGCTACTCTCTGGTTATGTTGCTCGGGCTTCTCGTGGTGGGGGCTTCTCTTGTTGTGGAGTAGGGACCCTAGACACACAGGCTTTAGTAGTTGTGATGCACAAGCTTAGTAGCCCTGAGGCATGTGGAATCTTCCTGGACCAGGGATCAAACCCATGTCCCCTGCTTTGGCAGGCAGATTCTTAGCCCCTGGACCACCAGGGAATCCCAGAATACATTTCCTGGGCACTGTCTATCTCATGGATACAAGCTCCTGCATAGAGATTCCTGGAGTCATCAACCCACATGCCCAGATGCATTCTGAATCACGATTTATTCTCAGTACCGACCCATTGTCCAAAGTCATTTTCCCCACATAAAACTTTCATAGGCAACCCATACCTTGTAGCTTCCAAACTGTAAAACTAGTGGAAAGCATAACACTGTGTCAGTCTCAGCATCACGAGGGTTAGGCTGTGTTTGCTAACTCCCTCCCCTTTTGAAAGACACATTCAACACTTAGTGGTGTGGCTTGATGGATATTTCATGAGAAACAGCACTCTTATTTCTTGTACTGTTTTACAGATACTTTTTTTGTGTGTGTTAACTGAGGTTGTGTATTTAATTTGAATCAGGTAAGAAAATTCCTTCTGACATTACGTTTGGTGTGATTTACTAGCATCTCAATTAGACAATAAATGTACATTTGACTGAATGCCATTATAGATTCAGTGCTATGCTGAGTGTGTTGGGTTGGCACAAATTTGGTTTGGGTTTTTCCATAAGATGTTAGGAAAAACACAAAGGAACTTTTGGCTAATTTGATAGATACAGAGATATACAGACCCGGTCTTCCTTACTCCTTCTCTTCTTTATTTTTCCTCCTCTACACCAGATAGATACATAGACAAACAGACATATATAGGATATGCATACATAATATCAGTTCAGTTCAGTTCAGTTCAGTCACTCTGTCGTGTCTGACTCTGCGACACCATGAATCACAGCATGCCAGGCCTCCCTGTCCATCATCAACTCCCAGAGTTCACCCAAACTCACGTCCATCGACTCGGTGATGCCATCCAACCATCTCATCCTCTGGCATCCCCTTCTCCTCCTGCCCCCAATCCCTCCCAGCATCAGGGTCTTTTCCAACGAATCAACTCTTCGCATGAGGTGGCCAAAGTATTGGAGTTTCAACCTCACCATCAGTCCTTCGGATGAACACCCAGGACTGATCTCCTTTAGGATGGACTGGTTGGATCTCCTTGCACTTCAAGGGACTCTCAAGAGTCTTCTTCAACACCACAGTTCAAAAGCATCAATTCTTCGGCACTCAGCTTTCTTCACAGTCCAACTCTCACATCCAAACATGACCACTGGAAAAAACCATAGCCTTGACAAAACAGAGGTTTGTTGGCAAAGTAATGTCTGTGCTTTTGAATATGCTGTCTAGGTTGGTCATAACTTTCCTTCCAAGGAGTAAGCATCTTTTAATTTCATGGCTGCAGTCACCATCTACAGTGATTTTGGAGCCCCCAAAACAATGTTTCCATTGTTTCCCCATCTATTTCCCATGGAGTAATGGGACCAGAGGCCATGATCTTCGTTTTCTACATGTTGATCTTTAAGCCAACTTTTTCACTCTCCTCTTTCACTTTCATCAAGAGGCTTTTGAGTTCCTTTTCACTTTCTGCCAAAGGGTGGTGTCTTCTGCATATCTGAGGTTATCGATAGTTCTCCTGGCAATCTTGATTCCAGCTTGTGCTTCTTCCAATCCAGCATTTCTCATGATGTCATAGAAGTTAAATAAGCAGGGTGACAATATATAGCCTTGACGTACTTCTTTTCCTGTTTGGAACCAGTCTGTTGTTCCATGTCCAGTTCAAACTGTTGCTTCCTGACCTGAATATAGGTTTCTCAAGAGGCAGATCAGGTGGTCTGATATTCCCATCTATTTCAGAATTTTCCACAGTTTATTGTGATCCACAGAGTCAAAGGCTTTGGCATAGTCAATAAAGCAGAAATAGATCTTTTTCTGAAACTCTCTTGCTTTTTCGATGATCCAATTTGATCTCTGGTTCCTTTGCCTTTTCTAAAACCAGCTTGAACATCTGGAAGTTCATGGTTCACGAATTGCTGAAGCCTGGCTTGGAGAATTTTGAGCATTACTTTACTAGTGTGTGAGATGAGTGCGATTGTGCAGTAGTTTGAACATTCTTTGGCATTTCCTTTCTTAGGGATTGGAATGAACCTTTTCCAGTCCTGTGGCCACTGCTGAGTTTTCCAAATTTGCTGGCATATTGAGTGCAGCACTTTCATGGCATCATCTTTCAGGATTTGAAATAGCTCAATGGGAATTTCATTACCTCCACTAGCTTTGTTCGTAGTGATACTTTCTAAGGCCCACATTCCAGGATGTCTGGCTCTAGGCGAGTGATCACACCATTGTAATTATCTGGGTCGTGAAGATCTTTTTTATATAGTTCTTCTGTGTATTCTTGCCACCTCTTCTTAATATCTTCTGCTTCTGTTAGGTCCATACCATTTCTGTCCTTTATCGAGTCCATCTTTGATCTCTCTCTCTCTCTCTCTCTCTATATATATATATATATATATATAGTTGTTATTCAGTCCCTAGATCGTGTCCGACTCTTTGCAACCCCAAGGACTGCAGTACCTCAGGCTTCCCTGTCCTTTACTATCTCCTGGAGTTTGCTCAAAGTCATGTCCATTGAATCAGTGATGCCATCCAACTATCTCATCCTCTACCACCTCCTTCTCCACCTGCCCTCAATCTTTCCCAGCATCAGAGTCTTTTCCAGTGAGACAGCTCTTCAACGGCCCAGTAGCCAAAGTACTAGGCCTTCAGCTTCAGCATCAGTCCTTCCAAAGAACATTCAGAGTTGATTTCCTATGCATATACATGCCTTATTTGGAATGTAGAGCATTTGAGTTTGGTTTTGATGTATTAAGAATTCTCAGAGGTTACAATTGCTCATCTTAGTTTCTATCCTTCATTCAATAAGATTTTGTTGAGTACCTACAAGATGTCAAGGATTCCACAGTAAGACTGCAAAGGTCCCTAACGTGGTCCAAGGAAGAGCACAGACCTTGGGTAATAATTATGGGTGAGATACACAGTTTTGAAAGGGAAGGATTTTTCTTCTTTTTATCATGGGAGTATATGACATGAGGAACTAATCTGGGTATCTGTGAAAAGTCCAACCTGTCTGTCCACAGTTGACACTGAAGCTCAATATTTAGTGAGAAACTGCTGGGTGTAGGGGTGGGGGGCATACAGTGCCCAGGAGGACAGATTGTGGCCTCAGACAGATCTGGATATGAGTGCCGGGTCTGCTGTGGTTTAGAGGCAAGGTCTTGTTTGCATAAGTTGCCTCTTTCTTCTGAGTCTGGATTCCGCATCCTTACAGTAGGTCAGCCATGACATCAGCCTGATTATATGCGAGAATGGAGGTACATACGAGTCATTTCACACAGTGCCTGGAAGAAGGTGAGCACTATCGCTCTTCCCCCGAGAATCTCTCAGTGAATGCTGGTTCTTGCTGTGATTCCTGTAACCTGAGTGCTTTATACACATAACCAACCCTGGAAGTGTCTTTCCCCCCAATTTACAGATGAGCACACTGAGGTCCAAGGGATTGTAAAGAAACCTGCCCCTAAGCACGTCCCCGGGAGGCAACCAAGCAGATTTCAAAGATCCTTTTCTCTTCCTTGACCACCTACTCCTTCTTCATCTCCAGGGCACTCTTTCCTAATTGGTATATTGAGGGTGACGAATTTAAGCGACCTCACTGAATAATGAGCCAGCAGCATTTGCCGTGTACAGATTCTTGCTTAAGAATAACAGCGAC
Organism: Tragelaphus eurycerus; assembly: GCA_935064755.1. Classification (NCBI taxonomy): domain Eukaryota; kingdom Metazoa; phylum Chordata; class Mammalia; order Artiodactyla; family Bovidae; genus Tragelaphus; species Tragelaphus eurycerus. The sequence goes on from CAKXYN010000101.1 coordinate 5,768,254, forward strand.
TTGGAAAGTTTCTATGTCAACAGAGTAGCCTTATGATTAAAATCGCTGAAGAATGCAATGCAAAATGTTTTCATTTCCTCTTGCTTTCTGTCTCCCTTGGAATAATAGTCAATAATAGTCAGGAAACACATTTCTGAAAGACTTCTCTCTCTCCTTCTCTCTACATCCTCAGAAGATAATAAGGACCAAGCTAACTGTCTCCGGCTATTGGGAGTTAGTCGACTCAAATGAAAAGAGGGTGCTCTCAGAGTTTTATGAATTTTTCTCTCTTAACAGTCTTGGGTTGGAAGGACATCTTTGAAATTGATGTAGCTATCACCCAGGGGCTAACATTAAGATTTCAGCAGAGGTGTTTCTGGTCGTGATCTTTCTGTTACTGTCAGAACCGCAGCTGTGTGTCTGCATTGAGTAGTGTGCCGGAGAAAGCAGAAGGGTATCCTGCAGGAGGGGGGAAAATATAACAAAACCTACTGAATCATGAGCTCTACCGGAGGGCATTTGTTAAAGGTAAATTCATCAATAGCTGTTAAGTCATTTGTACTGAATAATTCTCATAGCCTCACAGCACTTCTTGATTTTAACAATGGGTCAGAGAGAGGAGGTTGGTGATGGATGTGATGTTATGCCATTTAGGCACTTAATTGCAGCTGGGCTTAAAATAGCAGCAGGAGCTGAAACTGGGCTGGCTTGAGCATAATTTATGTTTTCCGACTACTAAGATACTCTGTTTTTTAAATTCACATTTAATATTTCGTGACATATGCTTCTTGGTGTGGTATCAACCAGCAGTGTATCAGAGACTCAAATAAACTGGCAAAGAGCCTGAACATAAGCTGGTGACCAGAGTGTGTCATCTGAAGTTACTCCTTGTCCATCACTGGGAGAGATATAAATTTGATAATTGATATGAAAAATGACACCTGCTGTGACCTCAGGACAGAAACATTCAGTCTTGAAGTCAGAGGCTTATTATTTATTGATATTATTGAGGGGTTACCACTTGCGTTGGGGGTAGAGTGTTGAGTAAGAGAGAGATCTTTCTTTGCCTTTATAGACTGATTATTTCTTTGGCGAGAACAGGAAACATGTGAAAAACTGATTCATGTTGATGTTTGACAGAAAACAACAAAATTCTCTAAAGCAATTATCCTTCAGTTAAAAAATAAATTTGAACCAATACAATATTGTAAAGTAATTAGCCTCCAATTAAAATAAATAAATTAAAAAATAAATAAATAAATTTGAAAAAAATAAAGATGAGTAATTTACAGCCCCCTTTTAAAGGGGTTTGATTTTTTAAAAAAATGATGACAAATAATGCCAAAAGGGACTTGTGTCTTGAAGGAACCAGAGGGCTGAAACAGTGAGCGCTGGTGGAAAGTACAGTGGTGTGTGCCTCAGATAAGCTGGCCGGCATTCTCTCCGAGAAGGACCCACTGAAGAAGAGATCTAGGTGATGCCAAGGTGTCTGCTGATCCCAAAAGACAGAGAACATTCTAGAAACAGAGACAGCGTGGGAAAGAACTAAGAAAGGTGGTTGTCATAAGGCACAGAGGATGAGTCAGGAGGGTGGTAGAAAGTGGAGTTGAAGAGGAAGGCCTTTTAAACAGTTTATATTTTATTTATGACACAGTGAGGGATAATGATGGATTTCAAGCAGGAGGTACCAGGCTCTGATGTAAAGTATTAGATCAGTTTTGCTGACTGTAGCCTGGACAAGGCATAGAAGGCTGAAGGGAAGGAAAGGGAAGTTGCTCACTCGTGTCCGACTCTTTGCGACCCCATGGACTATAGCCTATCAGGCTCCTCCATCCATGGGATTTTCCAGGCAAGACTACTGGAGTGGGTTGCCATTTCCTTCTCCAGGGATCTTCTCCACCCAGGGATCGAACCCAGGTCTCCCACACTGTAGGCGGACACTTTTACCAGAAGGAAGTATTCCCGTGATACAGGAAAGAAGGAGCAATGGCCTCAAACAGAGAAGAGGATGGATTGAAGATGTATTTAGAAAATGTGCTAACTAGAGAAAAATGCGATGACCAGTACCCATGAGACACTGGGTACTGGGACCTGGGACCCTTTCCTGCAGTGCTTGCACCTGGAGAGACCTCTCCTGGACCAACAGAATACAAAAAAAAATTATAAGGGACTGAAAAATAACTGCATGAATGTGCAATTGGGGCAACTTATGGACAAGATACAAGAAGACCAAAAACTCAGCTGATGCTTGTAAAGAGCCTGGGCAAGAACGAGGTACTGCATATGCCCCCTGCACTGAGCACCTCAAAGAGAGTGGGTGAGCCCCCTAAGCCATGCCTTCAGTGCACCACTGGAGCCCCCCATAGTCACACCCCATGTAAAGAACTTGCTCTTCCTGCTTGGGGAGGGAGCGGAATAATCCGTTATTTGTTCTCACTCCTTACTACTGCAGCAGGGACCCCAGTAAAACCTTCCTGAATTACTCGTCTGGCCTCTGATCAGTTTCTATTGATTAAGGAAGCCAAAACCCTGGTGAGGAACATAACCCTGAAAGTATGTGGTCCATATGCTTGGAACTTTCATACTTGGATAGACTGAACATCCTCATTTTCTGTGTCTGGTTTCATCTGCAGTAACTATTCACTTTATTTGTTCAGTTCAGTTCAGTTGCTCAGTCCAGTCCGAATCTTTGCGACCCCATGGACTGCAACACACCAGTCCTCCCTGTCCATCACCAACTCCCAGGGTTTACTCAAACTCATGTCCATTGAGTCAGTGATGCCATCCAGCCATCTCATCCTCTGTCGTCCCCTTCTCCTCCTGCCTTCAATCTTTCCCAGCATCAGGGTCTTTTCAAATGAGTCAGCAGTTCACATTAGGTGGCCAAAGTATTGGAGTTTCAGCTTCAGCATCAGTCCTTCCAATGAATATTGAGGACTGATCTCCTTTAGGATGGACTGGTTGGATCTCCTTGCAGTCCAAGGGATTCTCAAGAGTCCTCTCCAAAACCACAGTTCAAAAGCATCAATTTTTCGGTGCTCAGCTTTCTTTTGGAGAAGAAAATGGCAACCCACTCCAGTGTTCTTGCCTGGAGAATCCCATGGATGGAGAAGCCTGGTAGGCTGCAGTCCATGGGGTCGCACAGAATCAGACATGACTGAAGCAACTTAGCAGCAACAGCAGCAGCAGCAGCTTTCTTTATAGTCCAACTCTCACATCCATACATGACTACTGGAAAAAACATAGCCTCGACTAGACGGACCTTTGTTGGTAAAGTAACGTCTCTGCTTTTTAATATACTGTCTAGGTTGGTCATAATTTTCCTTCCAAGGAATAAGCGTCTTTTAATTTCATGGCTGCAGTCACCATCTGCAGTGACTTTGGAGCCCCCCAAAATAAAGTCTCTCACTGTTTCCACTGTTTCTCCATCTATTTTCCATGAAGTGAAGGAACTGGATGCCATGGTCTTTGTTTTCTGGATGTTGAGCTTTAAGCCAACTTTTTCACTCTCCTCTTTCACTTTAATCAAGAGGCTCTTTAGTTTTCCTCCAGTTTCTGCCATAAGGGTGGTGTCATCTGCATATCTGAGGTTATTGATATTTTTCCCGGCAATCTTGATTTCAGCTTGTGCTTCCTTCAGCCCAGCATTTCTCATTTCTCTTCATATAAGTTAAATAAGCATGGTGACAATATACAGCCTTGACATACTCCTTTTCCTATTTGGAACCAGTCTGTTGTTCCATGTCCAGTTCTAACTGTTGCTTCCTGACCCGCACACAGACTTCTGAAGAGGCAGATCAGGTGGTCTGGTATTCCCATCTCTTTCAGAATTTTCCACAGTTTATTGTGATCCACACAGTCAAAGGCTTTGGCATAGTCAATTAAACAGATATAGATGTTTTTCTGGAACTCTCTTGCTTTTTTGATGATCCAGCAGATGTTGGCAATTTGATCTCCGGTTCCTCTACCTTTTCTAAATCCAGCTTGAACATCTGGAATTTCATGGTTCACATACTGTTGAAGCCTGGCTTGGAGAATTTTGAGCATTACTTTACTAGCATGTGAGATGAGTGCAATTGTGTAGTAGTTTGAGCATTCTTTGGCATTGCCTTTCTTCGGTATTAGAATGAAAACTGACCTTTTCCAGTCCTGTGGCCACTGCTGAGTTTTCCAAATGTGCTTGCATATTGAGTGCAGCACTTTCACAGCATCATCTTTTAGGATTTGAAATAGGTCAACTGGAATTTCATCACCTCCACTAGCTTTGTTCATAGTGATGCTTCCTAAGGCCCACTTGACTTTGCATTCCAGGATGTCTGGCTCTAGGTGAGTGAATCACACCATTGTGATTATCTGGGTCAAGAAGATCTTTTTGTACAGTTCTTTTGTGTATTCTTGCCACCTCTTCTTAATATCTTCTACTTCTGTTCAGTCCATACCATTTCTGTCCTTTATTGTGCCCATCCTTGCAAGAAATGTTCCCTTGGTATCTCTAATTTTCTTGAAGAGATCTCTAGTCTTTCCCATTCTGCTGTTTTACTCTATTTCTTTGCATTAATCACTGAGGAAGGCTTTCTTATCTTTCCTTGCTATTCTTTGGAACTCTGCATTCAAATGGGTATATCTTTGCCTTTTGCTTCTCTTTTCACAGCTATTTGTAAGGCCTCCCCAGACAGCCATTTTGCTTTTTTGCATTTCTTTTCCATGGGGAGATGGTCTTGCTCCCTGTCTCCTGTACAATGTCACGAACCTCCATCCATAGTTCATCAGGCACTCTATCTATCAGATCTGGTCCCTTAAATCTATTTCTCAATTCCACTGTATAATCTTAAGGGATTTGATTTAGGTCATACCTGAATGGTCTAGTGGTTTTCCCTACTTTCTTCTATTAAAGTCTGAATTTGACAATAAGGAGTTCATGATCTGAGCCACAGTGAGCTCCTGGTCCTGTTTTTGATGACTGTATAGAGCTTCTCTATCTTTGGCTGCAAAAAATATAATCAGTCTGACTTCGGTGTTGACAATCTGGTGATGTCCATGTGTAGAGTCTTCTCTTGTGTTGTTGGAAGAGGGTCTTTGTTATGACCAGTGCATTTTCTTGGCAAAACTCATTAGCCTTTGCCCGGCTTCATTCTGTACTCCAAGGCCAAATTTGCCTGTTATTCCAGGTGTTTCTTGACTTCCTACTTTTGCATTCCAGTCCCCTATAATGAAAAGGACATCTTTTTTGGGTGTTAGTTCTAGAAGGTCTTGTAGGATTTCATAGAACCATTCAACTTCTTCTTCAGCATTACTGGTTGGGGGCATAAACTTGGATTACCATGATAATGAATTGTTTGCCTTGGGAATGAACAGAGATCATTCTGTCATTTTGGGGATTGCATCCAAGTACTCCATTTCAGACTCTTTTGTTGACCATGATGGCTACTCTGTTTCTTCTAGGGATTCACATTATTTGTAGGTGAAATGAAATGGAGTCACCCTCTGAATTGAATAGAATAAAGGAAGAACATACAGTACTTCCCCCATTACCTGATTTGGGAGTTTTGAAATGGATTTGAATCAGACCGCAGGCAGTGTCAAAGAAAGCCCATTGATGATGCTTTACTCCTCCAGTCCCTTGGTTTCCCTCTGCTTGCTACTTGAAACACGAAGTGAAAGTGTTAGTTGCTCTGTTGTGTCTGACTATTTGTGACCCCATGGACTGTAGCCCACCAGGCTCCTCTTTCCATGGGATTATCCAAGCAAGAATACTGGAGAGGATAGTCATTTGTTTCTCCAGGGAATCTTCCCAACCCAGGGACTGAACCAGGTTTCCTGCACTGCAGACAGATTATTTACCATCTGAGTCAGCAGGGAAGCCCTTGAGCTGATAGAGCCAGGAGCAGCAGTCCTGGGAGTTGAACCTGTACCATTTACTACCCTCATGATCTTGGGAAGAATAGGTGATTATCATAACTTGCTTGTTATTATTTTCATAATGAAGCTGTCTCTGACCAGGTATGATCTTGGGCTTACATAATTGAATTTTAGATGGAGAAGCGCTGCTGGTTTATATGAAATTTCCACGGGTATCAGCGTGAGTCCAGGATTTAGCAAACAATATTTTTAATTGAGATTTTATGTCCTTGCCCTCAAATCAAGCACTTTAATAGGATCCCAGTTGGAATAGGTGACTCAGTAACAAGTTACCGCTGCTTTCAACCTCAGAAAGGTGTTAATTTCTCTAACTCCTGCTGTGAGTCCGTCCACTCCAGTGACCCACTGCCTGCATGTACCATAAAACCGGTGTTTCTGCATTCCATTATGTTCAAAGTATAGCTTTAGTTGTCTGCATATTTCTTGCAGGACGTGCTGGCTCTGTTCCATCAGAAAACATTAAGATGGAAAAAGTATTAAAAATATTGATTTGTCACCTATAACACTGAAGTGATAGATTAAGATGAAATTTGGATGTGCTCCAAACCTCCAATAACTTTGACATTCTTGGATGAAATGGGATGATCTCAGTCTAATTAATAAGCTACATCCATGTGAGAAAAGTTGGGGGAATGAACCAAGAAATTGGCCATAGGAAATTTCACATTTTTCAGATATGTGTAGGATTTTTTGAGATCTTAGAGGATACTCCTTGTAGTGGGAACTTGCTGTCAGCTGAAAGTTGGTGTTCTTTTCTGTATTGGCTCAGCTGAATGTTTTAAACTTCTTTCGACTTCTCAGGTCACCTTACCATAGTTAACTAGTTAGTTCAGTCACCAGTTGTGTCTGACTCTTTGCAACCCTATGAACTGTAGCCCACCAGGCTTCTCTGTCCATGGCATTCTCCACACAAGAATACTGGAGTGGGTAGCCTTTCCCTTCTCCGGGGGATCTTCCCAAACCAGGGATTGAACCCAGGTCTCCAGCATTTCAGGCAGATTCTTCAATAGCTGAGCCACAAGGGAAGCCCAAGGTTACTGGGGTGGGTAGCCTTTCCCTTCTCCAGGGAATCTTCCTGACCGAGGGATTGAACCCAGGTCTTCCACATTGCATGCAGATTATTCAACAGCTGAGCCACAAGGGAAGCCCAAGAATACTGGAGTGGGTAGCCTTTCCCTTCTCCAGGGGATCTTCCTGACCCAGGAATCGAACTGGGGTCTCCTGCATTGCAGGCGGATTCTTTACCAACTGAGCTATGAGAGAAGCCCTCTCTACTTCTACTCTAATTCCTACTCATTTTTGGAGTAGGATTCTATCTTTCCTTCCAGCTGCTCTGCTCACAATTAAATAGAATCACATAGTTAAGTTTATATGTTTTCCCAGAGAATCTTTCTTTCCTGAACAACCAGGTGTTTATAAGCAGTGGCTACATAGTAATTAAAAAATATATATTTTTTTTGAGAAGGAAAAAAATGCACATTTGAATTTGATGTGTATTCTCTTTTAAAATTTGTGCAAATTTGAAAATTTATGTTAACTATTTCATAGTTGTCATGTAGTTGTATGAAGTCATGATGGCATGAAGAATGCAGGCACTGAATTTGAGTTAATATCACATGTGCTCAAAAGTATGTAAGGGGATGGTGATGATGTCTGAAATTTACTTACTGAAAATAAGATGGATTATTGGAGGGATGGGCATATGGAGAGTTCTGAGATGAAGCAAAAGCCTAGAAAAATACCAAGAGTAGAGTACAGGTGTGGGTAATAGCTATTGGCTGTAAAATTATTTCAAATTTTCTGTAGGTTTGCAAATGCTAAATAATAAAATGTTGGGACTGTATAGTACCAAAGTTAACAATCACATTGATAGCTCGTAGACAGTTTGGTGGCTCAGATGGTAAAGCATCTGCCTGCGGTGCAGGAGACCCAGGTTTGATCCCTGGGTTGGGAAGATCCCTGGAGAAGGGAATGGCAACCCACTCCAGTATTTTTGTCTGGAGAATTCCATGGACAGAAGAGCCTGGCAGGCTATAATCCATGGGGTCACAAAGAGGTGGACATGAATGAGTGACTAACACTGCTTTCAGACTGAGTTTAAAATTGTATGCTTGCATCTCACATCCATCCTATTACTTGAGGATGATTTGAGGACCGTGTTTGTAGCAGGATTATCTTGCCGTCACCCCTTGACTCCCCTTCTACCCCCTGCTTCATGATTCTTGGCCTGCTTTTGTCTTTTGTTTGAATATTTCTTTTATCTGCCTGAATAGAAACAGTGCAATTTGGTCTCCTCAACAACTTCTCAAAGTAGAAGAAGCATCAGACCAAGAGGAAGAAAGAGAAATTTTTTTTTTTTAACTGAAGTATAATTGCGTTACAGTGTTGTTAGTTTCTGCTGTACAACAAAGTAAATTAGCTACATGTGTAAATATATCTCGTCCCCCTTGGTCCTCCCTCGCATGGCCTCATCCCACCCCTCTGGGTTATCACAGAACCCTGAGCTGAGCACTCTGTGCTATACCGTAGCTTCACGCTAGCTAGCTGTTTTACACATGGTGATCTATATATGTCAATGCAATCTTCCAACTTGTTACATAGTTACATTCCCTCCAACAGTGCAAGAGAGGCCCCTTTTCACCACATGCTCTCCAGCATGTTTATAGGTTTTTTTAATAACGGTCATTCTGATCCATGTGAGGTGATATTGTGTTTCGGTTTTGATTTACATGTCTCCAATAATCAGTGATGTTCGGCATCTTTTTATGTGCTTCTTGGCCATCTGTATGTTTTCTTCGGAGAGATGTCTATTTAGGTCTTCTGCCCACTTTTTTTTTATTGAATTAAAAAAATATATATATATTGAGCTCCATAAACTGTTTGTATATTTTGGACATGAATCCTTTGCACGTTTCTTTGTTTGCAAATATTTTCTCTCATTCTGAGGGTTGTCAGCCACTGCAGAGAGCAGTATGGATGTTCCTTAAGAAACTAAAAATAGAGCAGCCCCACTACTGAGACCAGCGTTTCTTATCTTCCTTCTCTTCCCTTCCTTCCACCCTGAGCCTCCCCCACCCGCTTCCCTCCTTCTCTGTGTCAGAGCCAGTGAAGCAGTTCTGGCCTCTTTGGATTTATGCGGTTCAGGGTGAGAGGATGCTGCTGCCATCCGGGCTGCTGTCTGCTCTGCATTGATTGAGCTTCCTGGGCTTGAGGGATTTTTTTTTTGCCGAGCTGAGTTTTCCGGTTGATATGCTCTCGGTCATTTGTCATAAAATCATTCCAAGCAAGCTGTTTACTGGTCTGAATGCTTAATTACTGACGGGGAGGAGCCTGGCTCCTTGAGGAGCTGGGTGTTCCTTCACATGCCTTCTTGGAGCTCACTTATCATCTGGGACCCTGTGATCGCCGGGTCGTGTATACCGTACACATATCCCACTTCAGAATAAAAAATAAAGACACCCACGATTGTACCTAACTATCCTGAGGTATGTGCACACAGATCATTTCACCTTGTACCATGATAGTATTTTCTTTTGATTATAAATTGATTGCCAGACTCAGCTCTTGGCAGCTCTAGCAATACAAGGGCCTCTGCTTCGGGTTTCCAATCAGAATGTTCACTTGGTTTATTTTGAGCAAGTTCCAGAAATGCTTTGCTGATTCCTCTCCCACCCTCAACTCAAGAGCCTCCATCCTAACTGCTTAAGTGGTGCTGGGTATAATTATCTTCCTGAAAGAAAAAAAAAAGTTTGTATAAATTGGAGTCAAGTTTATTTGTGAATGCAAAGCCATCTTGAGAATTATATTTCAAAACCTGTCGTCGAGGATTTAGCATCTGAAGTCCTTTCCTGGTGGTTTATTTATAATTTCAACTCTTTTTTATGAGGAAAATTAAAACACTATTTGTGCCCTCCTCAACATTAATTCACATAGGCAATTGCCCTCTACAAATTGGCCTCAATTATCTTTTTCCATTGATTGCATAGCAGTGAATATTTAGGGAGTACATTTTAAAAAATTAATTTATTTTTTAATTGAAGGATAATTGCTTTGCAGAATTTTGTTGTTTTCTGTCAAACATCAACATGAATCAGCCATGAGTGTACATATATATGTCCCCTCCCCCTTGAACCTCACTCCCTTGTCCATCCCCATACCACCCCACTAGTTTGATACAGAACCCCCATTTGAGTTCCCTGAGTCATACAGCAAATTCCCATTGGCTGTGTATTTTACATATGTAAGTTTATGTATTTTACATATGTATGTAATGTAAATTTCCATGTTTTTATAAAGGTGGTGCTTTGGGCAAGATTCAGAGAGACAGAGTTAAGTCAGAGAGAGATTCAGAGAGCAAGAGAGATTCAGGAAGACAGAGAAATTCAGAGAGATGCAGAGAGAGGAGAAAAGCAGGAAATGGAATGTTTTAATGCCAAGATAACCTGTCAGAATGCCTTAAATATTTACTGGAGTTTTGATGTTTCATTTATCTCTAAGTCAGCGGGGCATCATGTTGTTTCAATTTTTTATCGTGGAATACCATGGCTCTTGTCTCTGTAAGGAATTAGAACTTAAAAAAAAAAAAAAAAGACACACACTCAAACTTTTAATCACTCTGCTTTAGATATATTACAGGAGAATTCTCTTCCTGTCCTGTCACTTTCCTCTTATTAAAAATAACTGCTTGTCATTCCTTGAAGCTCTTTCTCTTGCCATACCCCCCACCCTTCTTATGACCAGTCCCCTTATTCAGAGCTATTGCCCATAAAGTAATCCGGATGCTTTCAGAACTGCCAAAAGGTGAAATTGACTTTTTGAGGATGCATTCCTGAAAACTGCAGCTGATGCACTTTCCCCAAGTAGAAACATCCTGTGTGTTAAGACGTAGAGGGGCAATTTACAGCCAGTTCCAAATGGGGAGCTGAGGTCAGTAAGTGCCCACTTCGGCAATCTTATCAGCCTGGTTTGGATGACAGTGAGAGGTCCTTCCGAGGGAGCAGTCCCTGGGGACCCGGCCACCTCCGCCTGCAGCAGGCCTGCTCTGCGAGTTTTATATATTGTGGCATCCACAGTCGACACCTCCCGAAGTCTACACTTCTTTCAGCCATTGTGAAAAATGTACTATCTTGGCAATTCTGTGTCAGAGGTTTTATGTAAAACCTAGAGCCACACACTGAGCTTATTGGTTCTTTTTAATGTGTACTTCTTATGAATGATCACTCTGAACCCTCCCATTTGTTTCCAGAAACCATTTATGTTTTTTAAATTATTTATTTATTTTTAACTTGGAAGATAATTACTTTATGATGTGTTAACTTCTGCTGTACAACAACATGAATCAACTATATGTATATATGTGGAGAAGGCCATGGCACCCCACTCCAGTACTCTTGCCTGGAAAATCCCATGGATGGAGGAGCCTGGTGGGCTGCAGTCCATGGGGTCGCTAAGAGTCAGACACGACTGAGTGACTTCACTTTCACTTTTTCACTTTCATGCATTGGAGAAGGAAATGGCAACCCACTCCAGTGTTCTTGCCTGGAGAATCCCAGGGGCAGGAGAGCCTGGTGGGCTGCCGTCTGTGGGGTCACACAGAGTCGAACACGACTGAAATGACAGCAGCAGCAGTATACGTGTACATATATCCCCTCCCTCTTGAGCCTGTACCCTCCCATTTTTGAAGGGATATTTAAATTTCTCTTTATTTCACTAAAGAGAAAAAAAAAGGGCTTAGAAAGTTGGGGAAAAGATGCAAGTAAGTCGACATGGATCTGTGATTTAAAACTACCTAGTTTGTGGGTCTAGTTTAAACGGTCTTCTTAACCCAACAACTTATATTCTGTTGTGCTACATCCTTTTTAAATAAAGGGATCCTTAAACAAATAAGGATTTGTTTTAAAAGTCTTTTTGTCACTCCCTGTTTTTGGGTCTAGTTTAAACGGTCTTCTTAACCCAACAACTTATATTCTGTTGTGCTACATCCCTTTAAATAAAGGGATCCTTAAATAAATAAGGATTTGTTTTAAAAGTCTTTTTGTCACTCCCTGTAAAATTATTTTGTTATTAGTAAATTTTGCTTATAGGAGTGTGGCTCCTCTATTACAAGGGGAAAATATAAAGAACACATTTTAGGATTATGATTGTTAAAAGATAACGTGTGCATATCATTATACAGTAAGTGTCGACTGTGTGTCTAACTATTCTATCAGTAATTCTTTAACAAAGAAGAAACAGCTGTCAGAATTGTCAGTTGTTTTTATTGAACTAAAAAGAAGATTAAACATTTTATTTGGTTTGTATTATATTTTGTCCATCCAGAAAGTACTAATAAAGTATTAACAGATCTTTAAGGAAAAAAAAAAAAAAAAAACTATGTACTTTGACTCTAAAGCCTGTGCTCTTCACCACCCCCTTGCAAGGCTTGAGATCCAAGAAAAACTGGCATTCTTGAGACCCCAGAAGCTACCATCAACATCAGCTCCTCCACTTGTTTTGTTAGTGTAGACTAGAGATAATTTAGTGTAAAATGTCCCAATAAAAATTTTCCCCAAAGCATATGTAAACCACAACATAATAGATTTATCAAAGTAGCAGAATGCTATTATGTTCAAAAGATTAACCAGACCGAAGCTATTTGTCATAGCAACGGGTGCTGGGGTTGACAAATTACAATTGAACCCAGTTTGTAGCAAAATGTTAGGCAGAGCCTTGGCACTGATGAATTGACATGGGAGTCCAGCCTGGAATATATTAGAGCAATTTAAATATCATTCAAAACAGCTCACATCCTTGTCCCGGAATATCCTCAAATTGTACCAAGCAACCGCAACACATTCTTGATCCTAAAATGCATCAGTAGCCAGACACACCATCCCTCTAGTCATTCTTAATTGAAAGGAAGGAAATTCTGCATAAAAGTTTACATCACTTGTCAGGGAGTCTGATTATGTGCTGCGTGCTCAGTTGTTCAGTCCTGTCCAACTCTTTGTTGGATCCCGTGGACCGTGTCTCCTCTGTCTGTGGGATTTTCCAGGCAAGAATACTGAAGTGGTTTGCCTTTTCCTCCTCCAGGGATCATCCCAACCCAGGGATGGAACCTGCATTGCAGGCAGATTCTTTACCATCTGAGCCACCAGGGGAGCCCCTTACAGGCATTTAAAAACTTGTGGTGGGGGCACAAGATGACATCATCTTAGAAATAAGAAAAATTCCAGATAATGTGTTTTACCCTAATGAGATAAGAAACCTTTTCCTAGTAAAATGTATGGACTGGGTAGTGATAGGGGCTCAGAGAGGGAAGAGGAAATGTTCAAAAAGAGGAAGAACCTGTGATTTTTAAAATAGAAAATGGATCTTTAACTTGTATCCCTTTGTACAATGAGTTGATCAAATTATCACAAGAACAGGTCTTCTCTTTCTTGGTGGTTAGTTTTCTGCTATGAGACAAAGACTGTGATTAGATTCTCTGGAAGGAAAGTTGAAATGTAGTAGAGTCGGCAGTTTCATAGCATTTACCTCTGTCTTGCCAGTTAATTTGCAACACAACTGGCTTCATTTCAAGGTATGTTGGTCCGTGTGTGTGTGTGTGTGTGTGTGTGTGTGTGCACCTGTGTGCACGTGTTTTTGCTTTCCACTTCTGCCCACCTGACTGTTGCTGTCATTTTCGTTCTTGGGGTTTGAGTCTGGGTATCTGTGGTAGGGTCTCTTCTTTTTCATGCAGGATTTTATATGAATCCGTCATCTATTTTCACTTTGTCTTTGATTTCAACTTTGATAGTAGCCTTTTATAGACTTGGCATGTACAGTCCCTTTCCTTGACTAAATTTATGCTAAACAATATGTGCCAAGCTTTGGCCATGACCCATTACAGGCTGGTTTTATGTATGTTCATGCATGTTCAGTCATGTCCAGCTCTTTGCGATCCCATGGCCTGTAGCCCACCAGGCTCCTCTGTCCATGGGCTTTCCCGAGCGAAATATGGAGTGGGTTGCCATTTCCTACTCCAGGGAATCTTCCCGAGACAGCGATTGAACACGAGTCTCCTGTATTGTGAGTGGATTCTTTGCTGCTAAGCCATCAGGGAAGCCCAGAAGATAGCATTAGCATTAATAGTTGCCCCTACTTTTCTGTTGTATATAAAGGTGAAAGGGGAGTCAGAAGTTGAAGAGTATTATATTTTTAGGTACTTTTTTTTTGCATTTTAAGCTCCTTTTGCAGTTTTAGGTTTAGAGTAAAATTGAGAGGATAGTTATAGAGATTTCCCTTGTATACCCTGTCCCCACCACATGCATACCCTCCCCCATTATCAGCATCTCCCATGACAGTGGTGCATTTTTGACAACTGAGGAAACCACACTGATGTCATAATCACTCAAAGTCCATAATTTACATTAGGGTTCACTCTTGGTGTTGTACAGTCTATGGGTTAGCATAAACATAAAATGACACACGTCCATAATTATAACATTGTGGAGTGTTTTCGAGTCAAAGGGAAGACTTTGACAAATTATCCATCTTTTGCCTCTTGCAATTATAACCTGTGTTATTTTTGATGCCAAGGAAATGTATGCATTTAAAACAAATCCTTAAATATGGTGATAGCAACAGTCCTGCTGGTCTAGGTGGCATGTACAGATGCAAATGGTTTTAGAAGGAATGGTCAGTTCACTGGACAACTTAGCATTCAATACAGTTCTACACTAGCCTGTTATAACCATGGCTTTATTGATTGATTTGGGTAAAACAAGATAAGATCATGCATGGGAGTAGAAAGCCCTGTCTTTCTCTGCAGAGTTTGGTTCTAAAAACCTATTTAGGTTAGAAAAAAATTACTAGGGCCTTCCCTGGTGGTCCAGTGGTTAAGACTCCACACTCCCAATGCAGGGTGCCCAGGTTCTATCGCAGGTCAGGGAACTAGATTTTGCATGCCACAACTAAGACCCAGCGTAGCCAAGTTAAGAATATATATACATTGGGAAGGAGAGCTTTTAGAGTCACTCAGAGCCTTGGCATGTGACACAGAGATGACTTAGTCACTTGAATGGAGGAGGATCAAAGATTCCCACTGAAGACCAAGTCTACAGAGTGTGGTCCTTGGGAGCAAACTCTGCCTTCAGCCAGAGAACCTTCAAGAACTTATTTTATTTTATTTTTTGATGTGGACCATTATTAAAGTCATTATTGAATTTGTTACAATATTGCTTTTGCTTTATGCTTTTTGGTTTTCTGGCCCTGGGGTGTGTGGGATCTTAGCTCTCCAGCTAGGGATCAAACCCATACCTGCTGCTGGAAGTTGAAGTCTTAACCAGTAGACTACCAGGGAAGTCCCTCAAGACATGATTTCAATGGACATGCATCCCTAGCTCTCTGCCTAAATGCTGACTTGCCATCTTTCCAATTAATAAGAAAATACCAAACAGAGCATTAAAATTTACAGTTTCACATTTTCAAATTAAATTATCTATTGATTAGTTGGGAGCTATTATTAAAAATCAGCACAAGCACATCTGACAAGATCTTAAAAATATATTCATCATGATGACTTTCATCACATTGTAAATGGTGGATCTGCACTTCATTTTAGAAGTAAGGGAGGCAAAAGAGCAATTAATTTGAAGCCCAGGTAATTGGGAAAAAACTAATCTATTTAATCAGTCCCAAGAGATAAGTGATTTCAGAGAACCGACACTGGAATATTTGGTTAAGAAATTTTTGTCTGAAAAGGTTATTTATATATGCTTAGGAAACTCTTCTGTAGTGTGCTTCAATTTAGCATTTGCATCTCTGATGCTAAACTGTGCTTGGTTTATGGATATATTTTTTTTTTAAAGTTTTATTGGTGTATAGTTGATTTACAGTGTTGTGTTGGTTTCTGCTATAGAGCATAGTGAATCAGTTATAGAATACATGTATCTATTCTTTTTTATATTGTTTTCCCATATAGATTATTGGAGAATATCAAGTAGAGTTCCCATACTATACAGTAGGTTCTTACTAGTTATCTGTTTTACATGTATGGGCTTCCCTGGTGGCTCAGATGATAAAGAATTTGCCTGTAATACAGGAGACCTAGGTTTGATCCCTGGGTCAGGAAGATCCCCTAAAGGAGGGCAGCCCACTCCAGTATTCTTGCTTGGGAAATTTCATAAAGAAGTCTGGTGGGCTGTAGCCCATGGAGTCACAAAAGAGTCAGACACGACTGAGCCACTGAGCAGGAACTGGCAACATATTAATCCTGGGTTTTGTATCACAAATGTTTAGCAAGCTTACTAATACAGTTAGAACCTAAGTTTTAGTAAACAGTACCTAATTGAACATAATGACATACACAAGGGAATCACAGATTATTTTCCATAAGAACAAAAAGGAAAGGTTTAAATTTGGGGATAGGTTAAAGCATCTGCCAGCAATGCGGGAGACCTGGGTTCGATCCCTGGGTTGGGGAGAGCCCCTGGAGAAGGAAATGGCAACCCACTCCAGTATTCTTGCCTGGAGAATCCCATGGACGGAGCAGCCTGGTGGGCTACAGTCCACGGGGTCACAGAGAGTCGGACACGACTGAGCGACTTCACTTCATCACTCACCAGTAGGGGCTTCCTTGGTAGGTCAGTTGGTAACGAATCTGCCTATAGTGCAGAAGAACCTGGTTCGATTCCTGAGTCGGGAAGATCTGCTGGAGAAGGGATAGGCTACCCCCTCCAGTATTCTTGAGCTTCCTTTGTGGCTAAGTTGGTAAAGAATCCGCCTGTAATGCAGGAAACCTGGATTCGATCCCTGGATTGGGCAGATCCCCTGGAAAAGGGAACGGTTTCCCACTCCAGTATTCTGGCCTGGAGAATTCCATGGACTGTAAAGTTCATGGGGTCACAAAGAGTCAGACATGACTGAGTGACTTTCACTTTCACCAGAATGGGCTCTTTATGAATTCTTGCTCCAAACATATTTGTTCAGAAGCTGAAATCCTAGGCTACCATGTTTAATTGCCCTCAAAAAAATCTTAGAAATAGAAGAAACTGTGAAAGTTTTTGAGATTCAGTCCCAGTGCCAGAATACCATTAAACTTGGTATTAAATGATATAAAGTCTCTGTAATTGGCCCCATACTAGGTTGAATTCTAGGGAGACAGTATGAATGAGGCACAGACCCCAAACCCAAGGGGCTTATAGACTAATCAGGAAGAGAGGAAAGAAAAATGCTATTGCAGAGTAACATAACATGTTACCAGGGTCATAACCACCTAGGACATACAGAGAAGAGTGCACTTCCTCGGTAGATGTGGAAGTAGGGTGAGTCCAAAAAAGATTTTCCGAAAAGATGACATCTAAGCCGGCAGCTGATGGGTAAGAAAGAGCTTTCTAACAGGAGGTGGAGGAAGAGAGGAAAGTGCACACGAATGTCCAGTAGAAAGACATCAGACAGACATGCCATGCTCACTCTCCAGGTACTTATCAAGTCCCTAAAATAGAGAAGGACCATGTTCTGAAGACTTACAGAAATGTCAGATTACTTTTTTTCTTCACCCCTAAACTAAGCTCCTTTAAGGCAGAAATGGTCCCATTTGTCTTGGTTAACCCAAGACCCTCAGCTTAATGTATATCACATGAAAACTGTTTAGTAACTATTAGTTGAATAAATGAATTGATCAATCAATGGTTTATAACAATTGACTCTTGTTAGTGAGAAGCAGAGTCATTGGTAAAACCATTGATCTTGATGGAGTCAGGGTGGAGACCTAAAGCACATCACCAGTGATCACCTTCCTGGTGCTTCCCAGACCATTTAATCTGCACTTTTTGGTAGTCATTCAGCTGGCAAAAAAAAAAAAAAATAGTATCTTTATCCAGCCCCACATTTCTCTTTTATTCCTGGAGTTTTCACAAACACAAGGACAGATTCTGGCCTCTCCTATTGCCTGACTGACTTAGGATTCTAGCAACAGATAAAATGATCTTAGCTTGGAGTAATTTTCTTGGTAAATGAACTATAGTTAACCACCAGTCATCAGCAACCATTTACCTTTCTAGTGCTTTATCAATCATGTATTTCACTTTCTGATTGGCTTCTTGTCAAACTTTCAGGTCTATTTTAGAATCTCCTTTTTGTTAGGACTATTTGCCAGTGTTCACCGATAGTGGGGCTTCCCTGGTGGCTCAGAAGGTTAAGAATCCACCTTCAACGCAGGAGACCCAGGTTTGATACCTGGATTGGGAAGATCTCCTGGAAAGGAGAATGGCTACCCACTCCGTGGGCAGAGGAGCCTGGTGGTCTGCAGTCTGTGGGGTCACAAAGAGCCTGACGTGACTGAGTGACTAACGACCTGATAATACCTTTATCATTCCAAAAACACCTGACAGATTGCTAACAAATATTAAATGCTTAATTATGTGTGCACTGCAATGTGTGAGCATGGCAAATTTTCTTTGGCTGCCATTTGTAAAAATCTTCTGAAATTCATACATTTAATTTGTGTATTTGAGTGTCTACTATGCTCAGGAAACCAAGCAAGTGTTTGGATATACCCTGTAGTTCCAGATAACAGTGTGATCTGAACACAGATGAATCAGTAAGTTTCTTTACAGTGGCCACCAGGAGAATGAGATAGCAGGTTGGTAGCACAGTCTGAATGCCATAAAGGACGACAGGCCATCAGAATCCCTCATAATGGAATCTACAATTTCTATGCATTTCTCCTGCCTCCCAGCCTTCACATTTGGAAAGGGGAAGTTCCCTAGTCAACTTAAGCTCTGGATACCCTAAATCCGCTACTAAAGCATCTTAATTCTTCATCTTGTTTTAAAATAACAGGAACTAGAGTACAAGTTGGAGGCTTCCCAGGTGGCTCAGAGCTAAAAAAAAAAAAAAATCTGCCTACCAATGCGTGAGACGTGGGTTCACAGGTTCAATTCCTGGGTCAGAAAGATCCCCTGGTGGAGGAAATGGCAACCCACTCCATTGTTGTTGCCTGGAAAAATCCTGTGGACAGAGGAGCCTGACAGGCTATAGTTCATGGGGTCACAAAGAGTTGGACATGATGTAGCGACTGAGCACAGGCAGAGTGATACAAATTAAGCAAGACATGAGAGCATTCGCATTCACCTCCTTTTGTCCTTGCTGTGCATCAGTGATCCCGTGTAGCCCTTTTGGAAATGGCTCTATCCTGGAGGGAAAACGGAAAATACTTCATCTGAGTTCTGTATCTCCTGATGGTGATGGTATCAGGCAATGCCTGGTGGTGCATTTCTTAGTTCCTATCACTGACAGGTAAGGCAGGCCAGATTGCTGAGCACAGTCCCATAGTCTTTTCTCTGACTCTCTTTCTCGTCCACTTATTTGTTTATTCCACAAATACTCATTGAATGTCCACTCACCTTTGGGACAATCATGGGGAATAGAACATACATGGTCTTTGACCCTGAGGAAATTGCATTCTACTTGGATCCAGCAGGAACGAAAGAAGTAAATAAAGCAGAGATTGTAAGTATCATAAATAAACAGATGGGATGTTGAGGTGGAGAATAATAATGTGTGTGTTGGCTGAGGTGATCAGAAAAGGTTTTCCAATGACATGAACCTTAAACAGAGCTAGCACATAAGAAGGAATCTTGGAAGTGTGTTCTAGGCTGATACCGTAGCAAGTAAAAGGGCACAGAAGTTCTGAATTAAGCCTGTGATGCAAGTGGGGAGGAGAGACAATGGCGGAGGGACAGGCAGAGACCAGAGCAGTCAGGATTCTATGTGCCGAGGCTTGCATTTGGTTCCAGATATCACATATACCTCAACTCAACTCTGCACACAACTAAATTCATTCCATCAACCACTGGA
Organism: Tragelaphus eurycerus; assembly: GCA_935064755.1. NCBI lineage: Eukaryota > Metazoa > Chordata > Mammalia > Artiodactyla > Bovidae > Tragelaphus > Tragelaphus eurycerus. Next base: position 5,787,973 of record CAKXYN010000101.1, read on the forward strand.
GAGAAAACAGAGTGAGTACTGCTTGTCAGAAGTCTATGTGGAACTATAATTATTACTGCAAAATTTCAGATAGGGAAAAAAATAAAAAAGAAATAGGAGCCTTTCAGTGCAACAGACATTTGATTTAGTTATTCCTTTGTTGTCTTTGCTTTTATACATGCTCTTTGTCTCTTTCTGTTGGAGAAAACAAATAATTCTTCCTTTTTAATTTTGTATAATGTTCAGGGAAAAACATAATTTGGACCCACTTGAGCATTTGTTTGTTTGTTTTTTTTCACCATAACTGTTAGAATTATAGTCTCCACAGCCTACAGGACCTTTCAAAGGTAATTAAAGTGAAAGTGAAGTCGCTTAGTCATGCCTGACTTTTTGCAACCCCATGGATAGTAGATTGCACCAAGCTCCTCCGTCCATGGGATTTTCAAGGCAAGAAGTACCAGAGTGCGTTGCCATTTCCTTCTGCAGGGAATCTTCCCAACCAAGGGATAGAACCCAGGTCTCTCACATTGTAGACAGATGCTTTACCGTCTGAGCCACCAGGGAAGTCAAAAGTCATTCAGTTCAGTCGCTCAGTCATGTCCGACTCTTTGCGACCCCATGAATCGCAGCACGCCAGGCCTCCCTGTCCATCACCAACTCCTGGAGTTCACCCAAACCCACGTCCATCTAGTCAGTGATGCCATCCAGCCATCTCATCCTCTGTCGTTCCCTTTTCCTCCTGTCCCCAATCCCTCTGAGCATCAGAGTCTTGTCCAATGAGTCAACTCTTCGCATGAGGTGGCCAAAGTACTGGAGTTTCAGCTTTAGCATCATTCCTTCCAAAGAAATCCCAGGGCTGATCTCCTTCAGAATGGACTGGTTGGATCTCCTTGCAGTCCAAGGGACTCTCAAGAGTCTTCTCCAACACCACAGTTCAAAAGCATCAATTCTTTGGTGCTCAGCCTTCTTCACAGTCCAACTCTCACATCCATGCATGACCACAGGAAAAACCATAGCCTTGACTAGACAGACCTTTGTTGGCAAAGTGGTGTCTCTGCTTTTGAATATGCTATCTAGGTTGGTCATAACTTTCCTTCCAAGGAGTAAGCGTCTTTTAATTTCATGGCTGCAGTCACCATCTGCAGTGATTTTGGAGCCCCCCCCCCCCAAATAAAGTCTGACACTGTTTCCACTGTTTACTCATCTATTTCCCATGAAGTGATGGGATCGGATGCCATGATCTTCATTTTCTGAATGTTGAGCTTTAAGCCAACTTTTTCACTCTCCACATTCACTTTCATCAAGAGGCTTTTTAATTCCTCTTCACTTTCTGCCATAAGGGTGGTGTCATCTGCATATCTGAGGTTATTGATATTTCTCCAGGGAATCTTGATTTCAGCTTGTGTTTCTTCCAGTCCAGCGTTTCTCATGATGTACTCTGCATATAAGTTAAATAAGCAGGATAACGGCACTTCCAAAACCAGTCAAATATCCTTTGTTTTTTCTTTTCTTTTCTTTTTTTTAATTTTGGGGTGGAGGAGAAAATACCCCAAGCTGGTAGAAGCTTGTACAATAATGCAGATTTCTACATCTTCGATGTCTAATAAGATATCCACTAACCATGTTCAATTGGAGAAGGAAATGGCAACCCGCTCCAGTATTCTTGCCTGGAGAATCCCAGGGATGGGGGAGCCTGGTGGGCTTCCGTCTATGGGGTCGCACAGAGTCGGGCACGACTGCAGCGACTTAGCAGCAACCATGTTCAAGCTGGGTTTTGGAACTCATGCTACTGCTACCAAGGAATGACATTTTAAATTTTATCTAATTTTGATTAGTTAAAATTTAAATAGCCACACATGACTAGTAGCTATCATCTTGTACTGCACAGCTCTAGAGCCTCTTTTGAATGTCTCACTGGGATTTCAGTAGAATTCACAACAAACAGTGGTTCTCAGAGAGGATTTTGGTTATTGACTTGATGTTGTTGTTATTTAGTTGCCAAGTCACATCTGACTCTTTTGTGACCTCAGGGACTGTAGCCTGCAAGCTCCTCTGTCCATGCTAAGTCACTTCAGTCATGTGCGACCCCATAGACAGAAGCCCACCAGGCTCCCGCGTCCCTGGGATTCTCCAGGCAAGAACACTGGAGTGGGTGGCCATTTCCTTCTCCAGTGCGTGAAAGTGAAAAGTGAAAGGGAAGTCGCTCAGTCGTGTCCAACTCTTAGTGACCCCATGGACTGCAGCCTATCAGGCTCTCCATCCATGGAATTTTCCAGGCAAGAGTACTGGAGTGGGATGCCACTGCCTTCTCAGGGAGGGTGGATCAATTCTGCATGTAGTTACTTTTTTCAAAGTAGCTATTGTTTTCACTTTTTCTACCAACCATTTCTTCTCCCTCTGGTTTGCTGTTGTTCAGTCACAAGTTGTGTCAAACTCTTTGTGACCCCATGGACTGCAGCACACCTGGCTTCTCTGTCCTTCATCAACTCCCAGAGTCTGCCCAAACTCATGGCCATTGACTCGATGATGCCATCCAACCATCTTATCCTCTGCTTCCCTCTTCTCCTCCTGCCCTCTGTCTTTCCAAGCATCAGGGTCTTTTCCAATGAGTTGACTCTCTGCATCAGGGGGCCAAAGGATTGGAGCTTCAGCATCTGTCCTTCCAATGAGTATTCAGGGTTGATTTCCTTTAGGATTGACAGGTTCGATCTCTTTGTAATCCAGAGGACTCTCAAGATTCTTCTCCAGCACCACAGTTTAAAAGCATCAATTATTCGGTCTGACTCTCACATCCATACATGACTACTGGAAAAGAGGCCTCTATTTTATTTAAAGAACCACGTCTCCCATCACCTTCCCCCTCTCATGCTTACAGGGAGAAACTCCTTGCCTAGTTCTAGAGTTGGGTATGTAATCTAATCCTGCCCAATTGTCAAAGCTTCATCTCACAGACAAAGGGATTGGCCAGGAGAGAAGAGCATGTGACTCAAATCCAGACAGGGAGACTCATTCTCAGAACATGAATCAAAATTGTTGGTAACTGAGCATGTTTAGACTGACATTGTTGACACTATCTGTGCTTCTCTGAGAAGCTGACCAATGCTATAGAAAGCCCAGTAGCCCTAGGACTCATGGTCAAGTTCCTGAAAATCACCCTGCCAAAATCCAGAGTTATTCTTAGGTTTTTCACTCATATGATCCAAGAGATCCCTTTTTGCTTAAGCTAGTCTGAATTAATGTTGCATTTCAAACAAACAAACAAGTTTTGATGAGTACAATGATGAGACAAGCTGTCCAACATTTGTGGAAAATATAAATTTCTTAAATCCAAGCTGTACAACATTTGTGGAAAATATGTTTCTTAAATCCCACAAGACTGATATCTAAGAAATTAAAATAGAAAACTAGACATAGTCAAGAACATGGAAAGTGATATCGTGAAGGAGCTAGTAGAATTTCTTCCTTATTTAGCTGAATATGTGAATATGTGGCTATTCCTTTTGCATCCTACACGGATTGAAAATGTGACAGTCCCATCAATGATCAAAATTAAGTTTGGCTAAGATTTAGACTCAGAGGAAAATGCTCTTGTAATAAAACAAAAATCAGTATGAGCCAAGTAAAGATATTTTTTAATCAGTGTAGCTGTTACTCTGAATCTGTTCAGGTAGGACCTGAGAGGTAAACTCTTCCAGAAAAGAAAATCCATTCTTATCAAATTATTCCCCAATCTTGCTTCATTTCAGTCTTGTGAGAGGGCTGAACATGGAGGAAACGTATGATTTTGAACTCGTTTGTGTGTCCACACACACGTGTGTGTGTTTACACCCATGTGTGTGTGTGTTTATGACTTCCACCTCGCCTTATTCCTGGGTTTCTTTCTGGAATGGAGCGTGGTCCCTTTGCCATTTCTGTGTTTCCGCAGAATGATTCAGTGATAATCCCTAAATACAACTCCCTTGTCACACCCCAGAATTTGTCTTCCATGTGACATGAATATATGTTTCTCAAGCAGTCATCTGTCTGCCCTAGGCAGTTTTAGGCTGAGAGTCCATTTCCTTCAATGCTTCGAGTTCTTTCTCATGTCAGTCTCCAGTTCCAAATGAGCAGAACGTGGAACTGTGAACACATTCCCCATTCCTTATCTTTGCCTGAAACACACCTCACCACGGCCAGCCGTAATTCAAAGGCCTGGAATATGAGAGGTTGCCTGGGTATTGCCTGTCTTTTCCCTGTCCATGTCCCTTAGCGACTGAGCTCACTCAGGTTTCTGCGAACCATCTCAGCCTGGTGGGAACTGTCTCAGCCTGATGTGAACCACCTTCAGTGACACTCAAAGATGCTACATCCTCTTGACTAGGCTTGAGGGCATGTGGAACACAGGGCAGCTACTCTCCCTTCCCTCTCTGCTACAGGGCCAAGACCCTTAGGACCAAGTTTGTCTGTAGCTTCAGGAAGTTGGTCTTTCCCAAGGAACATCATCTGATTTAATTAAAAGCAGGCCTTCAGTTCAGGAAACTCAAACTGGTGCTCTGTGACAACCTAGAGGAGTGGAATGGGTGGGAGGTGGGAGGGTTGATTCATGTTGGTGTATGGTGGAAACCAACACAATATTGCAAAGCACCTATCCCCTAATTAAAAATAAATAAATTAAAATAAAACCATGTCCTTTGAGACACATTCTGAACTTTTGATAGCAGATGCCCCTGGAGTCCTGAGTGGGTATTGTAGAGAGTTAGGGTAAATGTTGACTTCACTCTGTTTGTTTGTTTGTTTTCCAAACAGGAAGCATTTGCAATCTTTAGAACAATAATGAATGCTATTTGAAAGCATTTTCACATTTTTTTTTTTCTCCTAGAGTGGATGGCCTAATTTTTTTCTTTAAAAATACAAATATGATTGTTCCAAGAAGATCAAACATAAGATGCATAGAGTAGAAAGATGAAATTCCCTTCCCAACCCACACAAGCTTTTTAAACATACTTCCCAGAGGAATCTGTTGTAAATAGTGTCTATTTTCTAAACATTGACAAAAATGTCTAGAGATAATTGGTACATCTGAGATGAAAAGATGCATGAATAAATGTACTCATATATTTATTGCGAATCCAAAGACCTGTATAGTTTTGACCAAAATGACCTCTCTGTATACATGTTGCATATATATATATATATATGCATACATCACGTATATATATATGTGGTGCTCAGTCGCGTTTGACTCTTTGTGACCCCATGAACTATAGCCCACCAGGCTCCTCTGTCCATGGGATCCTCCTGGCAAAAATACTAGGGTGGGCTACCATTTCCTCCCCCAGGGAGTCTTCCCAACCCACGGATCAAAGTGCTATCTCTTATGTCTCTTGCATTGGCAGGTGGATTCTTTACCAGTACCACCACCTGGGGAGCCCATATGTGTGTGTGTGTGTGTGCGTGTATGCATGCACATGTATATATACATACATATATATTTTGTATTTTTTTTTCATTTAACAGTATATCATGAGTGTTTTCCAGCTACAACATTCTTTTGAGCAACAGCCCAACATTCTTTAGTATTCACATCTGTCTCTATAAATGCTCACCCCCTATTAACAAGCATTGGGCTGTTGCTGCTGCTGCTGCTAAGTCGTTTCAGTCGTGTCCGACTCTGTGCGACCCCATAGACGGAAGCTCACCAGGCTCCCCTGTCCCTGGGATTCTCCAGGCAAGAACACTGGAGTGAGTTGCCATTTCCTTCTCCAATGCATGAAAGTGAAAAGTCAAAGTGAAGTCGCTCAGTCGTGTCCGACTCTTAGCGACCCCACGGACTGGAGCCTACCAGGCTCCTCCGTCCATGGGATTTTCCAGGCAAAAGTACTAGGGTGGGGTGCCATTGCCTTCCCCGATTGGGCTGTTACTTACTCTGAATAATGACCATTTTTCCTACCTATTGGTAGTAGTACCACAACAGCATCCTGATACATACAAGCAAGACTTCCCTGTGGCCTCCCCAATTTGTGCCAGTTGACTTTGATTTGCAATAACAAGTGGTATTCCATAGCCATCTCTGCTAAGGTTCCCTGCGTGGAAATAGGACACAATCATGTGACCTGATCTTTGCTGATGATCTGTACCCGGCTATAACAAAAGGATGAGATATGTTTTAAATGCACCTCTAGATATGTGGAGTGTTTGCCCAGGGAGTGATGCTGCAAAACCCATACTGAGGACTCTCACCTCAGGTTTGAAGATGATTTGTTTGGAGCGATTTGAAATAAAAGTTCAGGCTTATTTCTCATAAGTCTGTTATTTGGAGGGGGATTTCATGAACCATTCTATTTATCTTATGCCTTCCGGGCACAGGGTTTTATGAGATGGGTATTTTTAAAGGAACAACTTTATTCTTGGGTAGGTTGACAGGACTTTTAATGAGGAAAGAAATTAGAAACCAGAGCTGGAGGCAACGTGGTCAGTAAAAAGGAAAAGGAAGCAAGGAACAGAAATTTAGTTTAAATGCCCTTTAAAATGGTTGTTCCTGTAAATATTCTTGTATATATCCATTCATCGTTATGGCTAAGAAAAATAGGGAGGTGTGGCTCTTAGGCTTTTCTTAATAAGAGAGTGATTGTCACTTTTCCAGGTGGCCCTAATTTTACTTAAATTCCACTGAGTGTAGTATCAACTGCAATTATACAAATCTACTAACGTATATAATGTTCTAAGGCAGGAGTTGACAGACTAGCCCAGCCTGCCTGCTTGTTTCTGTAATAAATTCTTCCTGGAATGCAGCCACACCCATTCGTTTATGGGTTGTGGCTGATTTTGTGCCCTGAATGGCACAGTTGAGTAGTAGGATATCCCTCAGAGCCTAGGGTCCTTCTTATCTGGAACCAGAGACTACCTGGGAGGAGTAGAGGGAACAGGAAGTTCTTTCTCTGCCTGGCAGGGAAATGCAAATGAAAGGAGGGGATGGAGCATGTAGGCTTGCTCAGTTCTTTCTCCTTGTATCCCAGGTCAAGGAAGTTACTCTTTCTTTAACAGGAAAAGGATGAACATTGGAGAGAGCCTAATTCTAATCAACAGATCTGCATCTATAACAGATAATGCAGCTAAGTTTTTAGTGATACAGAAAAAGCATGTAGTTGGGTCTGGAATTTGCCTCTTGTTATGAGCTGAATTCAGAGAAGGCAATGGCACCCCACTCCAGTACTCTTGCCTGGAAAATCCCATGGATGGAGGAGCCTGGTAGGCTGCAGTCCATGGGGTTGTGAAGAGTTGGACATGACTGAGTGACTTCACTTTGACTTTTCACTTTCATGCATTGGAGAAGGAAATGGCAACCCACTCCAATGTTCTTGCCTGGAGAATCCCCGGGACGGGGGAGCCTGGTGGGCTGCCCTCTGTGGGGTTGCACAGAGTTGGACACGACTGAAGTGACTTAGCACCTTAGCATGAGCTGAATTGTCTCCTTAAAAAGGAGACAATAAATTCATACGTTGGAGTCTTAGTTTCTGGTACTTCAGAATGTCACTATATTTGGAGATAAATTAGATTATTAGGGTAGTCTCTAACCTAATATGTTGGGTATCCTTATGTTTCTGGAGAAGGCAATGGCACCCCACTCCAGTACTCTTGCCTGGAAAATCCCATGGATGGAGGAGCCTGGTGGGCTGCAGTCCATGGGGTCGCTAAGAGTCGGACACGACTGAGCGACTTCACTTTCACTTTTTCGCTTTCATGCATTGGAGAAGGAACTGGCAACCCACTCCAGTTTTCTTGCCTGGAGAATCCCAGGGGCAGGAGAGCCTGGTGGGCTGACGTCTATGGGGTCACGCAGAGTCGGACACGACTGAAGTGACTTAGCAGTAGCAGCAGCTTATGTTTCTGAGTCTAAGCTCATATTGCTCACTGCATGACAGGTCAATAAATCAAGAGATGATTTGTTGAGGCAAGAGTTAATAACTTTATTTGGAAAACCAGGAGACCTAAAAGCTGATGGACTAGTGTCCCAAAGAACCATCTTCTCTCAGTTAGGATTCAGGCTTCTTTTATACTAAAAGGGAGGGGTGTGGTTGGTTGTTGCAAACCTCTTGGTGCTGGAATCCTTTGTTCTTGCAGCTGTCTGTGTAGGTCAGGTGACAATGTTCCTATAAACCTCCCAGACAAATGTTAGTCTCTGTTGTGCAACTTTTTATCTTCATACAAATGGAAAAATATTATATGTTTAAATATCAGAGGCTTGAGAATGAGCTATCCTGTATATTTCAGGCTATGGGCAATATTCTTAACTTGTAGAAAAACAATAGAATACAAAATTTAAAGTAAGAGAAACAGATCTAATATGGAGTCAGATTTGCTCTTCCCTATTGAACTTATAAGAAGAGATAAGGACACGGACACACACAGTGGGAAGACCACGTGAAGGAATCAGGGAGAAGACGGCTTTCTACAAGCCAAGGAGTGAGGCCTTAGGGCACACCAGCTCTCTTGGCACTTGACCTAGGACTTTTGGCCACCAGCGTACATTTCTGTTAGTTAAGCCACCCAGTCTGTGGTATTTTGTTTTGACAGCCAGAGCAAACTCACACACCTCTGCTTAAGTCTAATTTCCTTGCTTCTTAGATATGACATGGGCTCTTGCTATATTGCACAAGCCTTTCTGTGTGTAAATTAGCAGTTCTCAACCAGGAGAAATTTTGCCTTCCATCGTCTACTCCCAACATTTGGTAATGCCTGGTAATATATATATTTCTAAATTTTTTATTTTTTATTTGGGAGTGTGCTCTGTCTTCATTGCTGACACGGGTTTTCTCTAGTTGCGGCAAACAGGCTCTCATCTCCAGCTGTGTTGCATGGACTTCTCATTGTGGTGGCTTTTCTTGTTGTGGAGCACGGGCTCTAGGGCTCTTGTGCTTCAGTAGTTGTGATGCACAGGCTTTGTTGTCCCTTGGCATGCAGAATCTTCAAGGACCAGGGATTGGACCCGTGTCCCCTGCATGGGTGGGCAGATTCTTAACGTCTGGGCCACCAGGGAAGTCCTGGAGACATTTCTGATGGTCACAACTAGGGGAGGAGGTAGGCTCATTTGTAGCTAATGGTTAGAGGCCAGGATACTATTAAACATCCTACAATGTAGAGGGCAACCACCTGTAACCAATAATTAACCCATTATGCCAAAGTTGAGAAATCCTGGTGCAAGAGAAGATGCATCTCTGTCACTTCTCTGCTTCCCCCTCCCTCTCAGAATGATGCTGATCTTTGAAAGTGTTGGAACAGGTTCATTCCACACTGAGCAATGTGCACAATGCCCATATAGGATCATCAAGATAATTTAAACTAAGGGGGCCTTCAGCCATTAGATCTGGTCCATTAGTTCCTGCTCAGTACACTCTAGAAAAACTATTCAGTTTGGTATGATTTTGAGGACATGGACTTCGGGATTCCTGAGGGCCAGTCTTCCTTTCAATCCTGTTAACTTCCCCAAGTTTACAGCCTGGGGGTGGTGCTGGAGCAGGCAGAGGAGAATGAATGATTGATGGATGGCGAGCCTCTCAGGTAGAAACAGGCTGATGGGAAGCTGCCTTTAAAATCATATTTTATATACAACTGTGGGTCAGCGCAGGCTCCCAGTATACAGTGCCTGACCTTAGTATGGGGGAGCGATCGATTGTGCTCAAACAGCGAGCCATCCAAATGATTTATTTATGCAGCAGTGCAGCTTTCCGTTTCTTTGGAAGTAGGCGCCAACGAACAGTTTTGCGCATGCGCCTGCATGTATGTGCGTGTGCGTGTGTGTGTGTGCACGCACATGTGTGTGTGCGCGTGCATGCGTGTCCCGTGACCCTCCCAGTTTCAACGGAACCTATAATTAGCTCCTCGGAGGTCAGATAATCACTCTTTGGTTTTTCTACCTGTAAAAGCTCATTTGGCTTTCGGATTTTTGTTAATGTCCCAGCTTTAAACCAGCTAGTATTGAGCTTTTGGCACAATATCAAGTTATCAGAACGTAGAATGGCAATCTAGAAGATACCTGAAAGACTCCAGAGTCTCTGTGATAGAGATTGCCCCACTCCCTTTTTGTTGCCTAAATTTGAAGGAAAGCTTTGGAGGGATTATTTTTGAACATATCTACTGTATCCCCCTCCCAACTGGAATACTGTCCTAGGAAAGCACTGGAATATAGTCATTAAGGCTAGACACTTCAAAGCTGATAGACTACACAGGCATCACAAATGGATCCCTGGCTTTCTGTGCTAGAGATCACAATCCCTACAACTAGGGCTTCAAAAAATAAGTTTCTGAACCAAATTACGTGTCTACCGCCCAGTTTTCATTTCTGCCAGCAAGAGGGAATTCTGATAGCCTTATTTCTCCAAGTTAGTCAAAGACTGTGCAAGAATTATTTGTCAGAAGGAAGAACAAAATTCCAGTTTATGGATAATTAGCAATATGCCACGTCAGCGATTGTCCGGTAGAACTTTCTGCAACGATGAAACTGTTCTATTCATGTGCCCTCCCATATTGTAGCCATGGGCCACACATCATTATAGAGCATTTTAAATATGGTTAGTAAAACTGAGGAAGTGAGTTTTTTATTTGATTCGATCTTAATGGGCTTCTCTGGTGGCTCAGATGGTAAAGAGTCTGCCTGCAGTGTGAGAGACCTGGTTTCAATCCCTGGGTGGGGAAGGTCCCCTGGAGGAAGAAATGGCAACCCACTCCAGTATTCTTGCCTGGAGAATCCCATGGACAGAGGAGGCTGGCGGGCTACAGTCTGTGGGATCGCAAAGAGTCAGACACTGACAGAGAAACCTCACTTTTTCACTTTCAATATTAAATAATCCCATTGAGGAGTGCCTACCATATTGGAAAATACAGCTCTGTATGGCCTGATCTTATAACTTTTAAAAAATGTGAATACATCTTTATTATCTTTGTACATGTATATACAATGGACTTAAAAAGTGTAGACAAAGAGCCTATAAAGATACACAGATACACATCAAACTGATAATACCTATTAGGTTGGGATTAGAGAGGGGGTAGAGAGAGGATTTTAACATCTTATTTTGCCAAGAAGAAAAAGTGATGGGATTAAAAACTAATCAAGCACACTGAGACCACTTATAGAGTCAATTTTGTCAAGCCATCTCCTTGAATTAACCTCAGAAGAGAAAGATGGAGGATTATACAATTATCTCTGGATCCCAGACAGCCTTCTCCCACCCTTTGTCCCAGTCATTGCAGAGAGTGTGAATTTGGGGTCTTAGCCAATACATTCCTTCTGTTTTCTGCAATAAGCACTGAAAAACAGCCATCTCAGTGGCCTTTAAGGCTGTGAACCCGGAAACAGGGAACAGTGAGGAGAGAAGGAAGTCACACAAACAAATGCATGAACCACACAGTCAGTCCCTGAGATGAAATCCTTGTGTTTTATGAAAATCCCCTATTGTGGAAAGCTATTTGCAAAGCCTCCATAGGCTTCGCTTGGCTGATAAACGGCAGTGAACGCCTCTTTCTAAGTCTCCTGCCAGTGACAGAGAAATGGCTAACCAGGGATTGTGTGCACGGGCTTATTGATTCCAAGTTTGATCCCAGCCACAGATTTCTTTCCTAGGTTCTGAGGCAGAAATCAACACTTTACTGGAGCATGGGTTTTTAAATGTTAAGTAGGAACGAAATTAAGGAAGAGAAAGAGAAAAAAAGAAGAGCAGGAGAGAAATACACTAAGGAGAGAAGCAAAGGAATGAAATTTACAATGCCTAGAATTAAAACACATGGAAGATTTGCTAGGATCACAGGAACTTGACCAGATCTCATCCAGGGTTTACACTGTTTCCTGGGCGATTTGGAGACCCAGCTGACTCGCTGGGTGGTCAGTTTTCTTCATCCATGACAAATGAGTATGCCATCTCTACGTACTTGAATTATTACCACAGCAACAACTTACAAAGCTATGCACATCTTTTGAGGCTCAGTGCCTTCCTGTGACTAAGCCACACTAGGGTGCTAAACCTTTCTGCATAGGTGCGATCAAATTAGAAGATAAATTTGATACTCTAACAGGTTACCACGTGGGACCAGAAGTGGCTTGTATTGTATCTTTTCTTCCTAGCATTGTGAAATGAACAAGGGATATGGCCCATTTTCATTTCAGTAAATATCAATTTTTAAGGGGAAATTTATACCTGTTATTGTATAGTTCCTGAATTATCCCTGAGGTTAAAACAATTTGTGTGTGTGGGCAATTGTGGGCTTTCCTAGTGGCTCAGACAGTCAACAATCTGCCTGCAATGCCGAAGACCTGGGTTCAGTCCCTGGCTTGGGAAGATCCCCTGGCAACCCACTCCACTCTTGTCTAGAGAATTTCATGGACAAAAAGCAGGCTACACTCCATAGGATCTTAAAGAGTTGGATGTGACTGAGCGCCTAACACTTTCACTTTTTATGGAGTTGTAATTACAGTGAAAAAACTAATATTCTTCTCTCATGGATGACGCATTAATCTGAAAGCTGCCTGTGGGGAGGGATTCTCAATTGAGTTGAGAAAAATGTTATTCTCAATTGAATGAAATGCCAGGCTTAGAGTAAACAGTCCCCTATACTATCTGCAAGATACTCTATCTCTCTGCATCCTGACCCTCAGAAAAATTATAATATGACCTTGGACTGAAGACAGTTGCTGAGAAAAGAGGAAATGCTCGCACATTCTCTGGCATTCCTTTAAAAATAAATTGATTGGTATGTAAGTGGATGAACAAGTTACTTTCCTCCTGTATCTAACAGAGAGTGTTTAAAGTTAATAATATTTACCTGTTCCTGAGAAGGCAAACTGGTAAAGGTGGGGTGGTGGGGCAGAGGACAAACAAACAAACATACAAAAACACTAGGGATCAGTTTGCAGCTACATGTGCGCTCAAGTTATTTTTTAATGATTTTATTAGGAGGCTTCTATATTCCATTTTGTGATTCATTTCCCGGAGGCAACTTTAGACCTTGCAGGTCTGTTTGCAATTCCTATCAGAGTAGGGGGAAAAAAAGAGAGGATAATGGAAATTTCACAAGTTATTCAGTTGTTGTTGTTGTTTTTTTTTAATTCGGTTATTTGCCCTGACAATTTCTTAAATCTGCAGACCTTGATGTTTTAATCTCATGCATGTTGATAGTGCTTGATATTCATAAGTGGTAGATTTGATAAATCTTTAACCAGGAAGCTGAATTTGATGAGAAAACACAAGGGGAGGCTTGTGTTTTGCACCTTGTTGTGGAGCAGCCTTCCAGTTTCATTTTCAGTCTTTGCACTAAGAGTGTTCCTGGGAGGCATCAGGCTTGCCCAAAGCTGACTTCCATCCATACTGAAATGGCTTCGTCTAAGCTTTTCCCAAATCCTAATTTCAGTGCAGGTGGTAATATCTGTGCAAGAACAGCAGTATAGATATCAGTTTAAAACTCATATAAATATACATTTATACTCCAGGTGTGAAGTCATAACATGTGGGATAAATCTTATCATTTCAACATAAGTGGAATAACAAATAGATTGAAAGTAGGATGCATTGTTGTAAAAAATAAAAACCAACAAAACATGTTTTAGATTCACAGTGCCAAGTCATACAACGATGGTTTCATGAGAATTGATTTCCAAAGATCAAACAATCGATGATAACAATTCAGTCTCTCTAATCACTTTCATAAATAAATTAAAATATTTCTTTTATCCAAAATGTCTCTCAGTGTGTTATTATAGAAAACAATGCTGGATATCAATGTAGAGAATAGTAAAATAAACCATTACATCTTTGAATAATTATGAGCTCATGACCCATTGTGTTTCATCTATATCCCCACATATTCCCTTCACGTTCCTGGATTTTTTAAAATAATATGTATTTACTTATTTGGCTGTGTTGGGCCTTAGTTGTGACACATGGGATCTCCATTGCATCGTGTGGGATCTTTCTTTGTGGCACACGGACTCTCTAGTTAAACAGTGGGCTTAGTTCCTCCAGGGCATGTGGGATCTTAGTTCTCCGATCAGGGATCAAGCCCAAGTCTCCTGCATTGCAAGATGGACTCTTAACCACTGAACCATCAGGGAAGTCCCTCCTGGATTGTTTTGAAAGCCAAGGCCAGGCATTGTACATTTCATCTGTAAATGTTTCAGGGTATATTCCTAAAGGAACAGATCCACTTTCAAGACAGCCTCATGCCTAACTCTACAACATGAACATTGATCCAGCCAGTGTCCACATTATTTTTTCCCAATTATTTTACATATTTGTAAAGTTAATTTGAAAAGTGAAAGTGTTAATGTCTCAATCATGTCCAACTCTTTGTGACCACATAGACTGTAGCCTGCCAGGCTCCTCTGTCCATGGAATTCTCCAGGCAAGAATACTGGAGTGGGTAGCCATTCCCTTCCCTCCAGGGGATCTTCCTGACCCAGGGATCAAAACTGAGTCTCCTGCATTGCAGGCAGATTCTTTACCATTTGAGCCACCAGGGAAACCCTGTAAAGTTAGTTTACTTGAATTGAAATCCAACTAAACCCTGTGGATGTAATTACGAGATAAGTCTACATTTCTTGAAAATATACCCCCAGCCCCGTTCATAATTTTCTGTTTCTTTTTGTGAGAGTGTGATTTCCAACACAAGATATTAGTCTAATAGATCAATCATTGAACTAATGATACCTATTATTCATTCTATTCAATGTGTGCCTATTGGTGGCAACATTTAGATATTAATTGAGTATTTTGTATATATAAATTTTGGAGATAAATATAGCTAGAAGTTGAGAGAACTACTCAAGAGCTAAGTTAAGGTGGTGTAGAATTATTGTCACCTAGCATTCTTCTGCAGTTGCTTGAGAAATGGTGTAAGCCATATTTTTTAACAGCTTAGATATGGAATTTTTCTTTCATGGATAAAATATGGCTGCCATTGACATCGATTTTTTTTTTTCACTTCTGAGTGAAGTAAATATGGGCATTTCACAAACTATATATTACTCATATGAAATACAGGATATGACTTTACAAAGTGGTCATGGTTTCTCCCCCCAAAGTATTCATTATTAAGTGTGGTGTTATATTTCATTCTTGAGCTAAGGGTTCTACCAGATCGGGTCTGTTCCTGAGAAAAATGACCCAAGAGACAAATTAGAAAAGCCCCCCCATCACTTTCCTAACTCACTTAACAAATGTCGTATATTAACGCGTGTATGTGGATTCTAGAAAAATGGTACAGATGGACCTGTGTGCGGGGCAGGAATAGAGACACGGGCATGAGAATGGACATGCGGACCTGGGGTGGGGAAACACGGGGGCTGCATTAGGAAACTGGGATTGGCGTATATAAACTACAGTGTGTAAAGTAACTAGGGCAGGGGGAAGGGAATGGGATGAATTGGGAAGTTGGGGTTGACCTATATACACTACAGTTTGTAAAATAGATAGCTAGTGGGAAGCTGCTGTATACAACAGTGAGCTCCCCCCGGTGCTGATGACCTAGAGGGGTGGGATGGGGGCATTGAGAGGGGATATGTGTATGCGTATAGCTGATTCACTTTGTTATACAGCAGAAACTGACACAACATTATGAAGCAGCTATACCCCAATCTTAAAAAAAAAAGAAAGAAAGAAAGAGTTGCTGTGAACCAAAGCAACAATCCAAAACGCCATGGATAATGAACAAGCCGCATCATTTTTCAAGTCATGTCTATGGTCCAGCAAATTGCCCCAGAGTCCTGGATATAGACTGTGAGAGAGGAAGGTGATGGACAGGCAAAGGGTCGCTGGCTCCAGGCTGAGCAAAAATGCGCTGATCCTTTCAGTTCAGTTCAGTTCAGTTCAGTCGCTCAGTCATGTCCGACTCTTTGTGACCCCATGAATTGCAGCATGCCAGGCCTCCCTGTCTATCACCAACTCCAGGAGTTCACTCAAACTCACGTCCATCGAGTTGGGGATGCCATCCAGCCATCTCATCCTCTGTCATCCCCTTCTTCTCCTGCCCCCAATCCCTCTGAGCATCAGAGTCTTTTCCAGTGGGTCAACTCTTTGCATGAGGTGGCCGAAATACTGGAGTTTCAGCTTTAGCATCATTCCTTCCAAAGACATCCCAGGGCTGATCTCCTTCAGAATAGACTGATTGGATCTCCTTGCAATCCAAGGGACTCTCAAGAGTCTTCTCCAACACCACAGTTCAAAAGCATCAATTCTTCAGCTCTCAGCTTTCTTCACAGTCCAACTCTCACATCCATACATGACCACTGGAAAAACCATAGCCTTGACTAGACGGACCTTTGTTGGCAAAATAATGCCTCTGCTTTTCAATATGCTATCTAGGTTGGTCATAACTTTCCTTCCAAGGAGTAAGAGTCTTTTAATTTCATGGCTGCAATCACCATCTGCAGTGATTTTGGAGCCCAAAAAAATAAAGTCTGATACTGTTTACACTGTTTTGGCATCTATTTCCCATGAAGTTATGGAACCAGATGCCATGATCTTCGTTTTCTGAATGTTGAGCCTTAAGCCAACTTTTTCACTCTCTTCTTTCACTTTCATCAAGAGGCTTCTGCCATAAAGGTGGTGTCATCTGCATATCTGAGGTTATTGATAGTTCTCCTGACAGTCTTGATTCCGGCTTGTGCTTCATCCAGTCCAGCGTTTCTCATGATGTACTCTGCATATAAGTTAAATATGCAGGGTGACAGTATACAGCCTTGACGTACTCCTTTTCCTATTTGGAACCAATCTGTTGCTCCATGTCCAGTTCTAACTGTTGCCGCCTGACCTGCATATAGGTTTCTCAAGTTTGGAACCAATCTGTTGCTCCATGTCCAGTTCTAACTGTTGCCGCCTGACCTGCATATAGGTTTCTCAAGAGGCAGGTTAGATGGTCTGGTATTCCCATCTCTTGAAGAATTTTCCACAGTTTATTGTGATCCACACAGTCAAAGGCTTTGATATAAGTCAATAAAGCAGAAATAGATGTTTTTCTGGAACTCTCTTGCTTTTCTGATGATCCAGCAGATGTTGGCAGTTTGATCTCTGGTCCCTCTCCCTTTTCTAAAACCAGCTTGAACATTTGGAAGTTCACGGTTCATGTATTGCTGAAGCATGGCTTGGAGAATTTTGAGCATTACTTTACTAGCATGTGAGATGAGTGTAACTGATCCTTTAGCAAGAGTCTAAACCAGAGAGTTGGTGCTAAGAATCCTATCTGTCTGTGTTACATCTTCTGGTCCTAATGTCACCAGATTGCATTGGATAGAGTTTTTTCTTATCACTTAAGCAACCACTTTCATAATGTCTGGGCCAATTTTCCACTGAATGTGCCATGTTTTGTGTGTTTCCAACCCCAAAATAGCCATCAGAAATGCTTACCAGAGGCCCATCGTGGTCTATGCTCCATGTGAGCACTTCCTGACCACTGTCCAGTGTCACATGATATAAATTCATTGCTAGGATCACCCTTTTCCAGGTGAAGACACATGACCTATGCAGGAAACAACAGCAACAATATGACAACAACTTTTAGGTTCCAGAGCTAGAAAGTGGCAGAGATGGGATTTGACCCAAAGGGTATTAGACTCTAAAACCAGTGCTGTTGGCTGGTTCCTCTCAGCTTTGGCTTTGGCCAATGGCACTGTGACCTGGGGACTTTGCATGCGTGTGTCTGACCTCCGCAGCCAGCACTCTGAGCTCTGTCCACCCTCCCCACCCTACTCCTTGACACACACTCTCAGACATGGGAATATGTACATAAGCGGTGCAGTCTGCCTTGGAGAGGGCCTATTTTGGAGAGAAGTCTGTATGAGGGGACTGAACGGGGACTGTCTACTTGTGGCAAAAACACTGAGATCCCGGGTACCTCCAAATGAGTGGGATTTGGCATCCAAGTGGGCATCCCCTGGCCCCTGTGGGCTCCTCACTTATCAGAGGTGTGTGTCAATGGGCTCAGAGAGGAGTCAGCACTTCTTGGGTCTAAAGTCTCATAACCCCCAACTGTGTAACAAAACAGAGGTTCATGCCACGTGCTCCATACTGATGGAATTTCCCATGGGTCCAACCAGAATCCTTGTCTTAGCTTTGGACTTACTCACTGCCAGCATTTTCAGGACACAGAGCAAGTGAGAGAACATATTTTTGCAGGTTCAAGGCAAAAGCAAGAGAAAAGCAATGTAGTCCCTTTAAAGACGGTAGCCATGAACATTTCAGACAGAGCTCAGAGATCCTCAAAAGTGGACCAAATAAGCCAGGAAGGCTCTTAAAAAAAAAAAAGACATTCATTTCCCTGACTCACATGGAGATGATGAGGAGAGTAGGATTATGTGCTGATTTAGGAGTCAAAAAAGCTGGGGAAGGGCTGTTTTCCAAGAACAGAGGCCTCTTGCACTTTGGTTTCCCATCCAGCACTGTCTTTAAACTGTTGGAAATAAGAAAGAGAAAGCCCCCGAAAAGAAGTGGGTGGTGGGGTCACAGTGAGGGTCTGGTCTCTATTGACTGAGAGTGGGAAATTGATTTGAGGATAGCAGGTTTCAGACCAGAAGGCAGAGAGTTGCTTAGTCAGCAGTTCCTTTTCTTAAAAAGGGCTTATGAAGTCTTAGGGATCTTATCTGAAATTCAGATGGCTGTGCGCTCCCCACCTCACAGGTCACCCATCTGACTGCAAAGCCCATGCTTTGGGACTTAGGTTGAAAAGTCAGCAGTGTACCAGTTGGTCTGAATTCTGAATATGTGCAAAGAAAGCCTCCCTGGTAGATTGTAACTCCACGAAGATTCAATGATTTCCTACTCCCTGAGCTCTCCAAGAAACATCCATGAAACATTTATCAGGTGTGTGGAATAAGGTCAAGTGTGGTACACTGGGTCAGAACTGAGCTGGAGAGAGGGGACAACATTCTCAAAGGCAGGTTCCTACCTGATCTGGCCATTCTAGGAAGCATAATCTTAAAAACAAGAGCGTGGTTGGCCCCACCTTATTTAGGAAATTGTCAACAATGGAATGGAAAGAAGCTCTTTCAGCTTTATGCAAAAATAGCAAAACAATGAACAAGTCAACAGCATCAGCAATGCCTTTTGTTTTCCAAATCCTTTTTCTCCTGGGCTTGCCTGCAAGTAGACTGCATCCTAGTCCTCATAGGTTAAGTTGAGGTCATGTGACTATGCTCTGAAACTCCAATACTCTGGCCACCTGACCTGACGCGAAGAGCTGACTCCTTTGAAAAGATTCTGATGCTGGGAAAGACTTAAGGCAGGAGGAGAAGGGGTCAACAGAGGATGAGATGGTTGGATGGCATCACTGACTCGATGGACATGAGTTTGAGTGGACTCCGGGAGTTGGTGATGGACAGGGAGGCCTGGTGTGCTGCAGTCCATGGGGTTGCAAAGAGTCGGACACGACTGAGCGACTAAACTGAACTGAATTGAACTGACTGTGCTCTAGACAACAGGAAGTGGATATAAATGATGTTTGTCCCTTCAGACCTAGCCATAAGTCCCCATGTGGCTCTTCACAGCCTGTTCTCCATCTATGATGACAGTGGAGACTGATTCTGATGATGCCATATGTCCTAGTCCTTTGGAGCTGCTGTTAACAGATGCTGTAGACTGGGTGGCTTATAAACAACACAAGTTTATTTCTCTCAATTCTGGAAGTCCAAGATCAAGCCTTCAGCAGAATAGATGTCTGATGGAGAGCTACTTCCAGGTTGATAAATGGGTCATCTTCTTGCTGTGTCCTTACATGGTGGAAGGGGCAAGGGAGCTCTCTGGGGTCTCTTTTATAAGAGCGCTAATCCCATTCATGAGGGATCCATACTTGCAGCCTAATCATTTCCCAAAGTCCCCACCTCCTAAATACCATCCCTTTGGGATTAGGCTTCAACAGGCAAATTTTGGAGGGACACAAATAATCAGTCTGTAACACCATGTGTGGAGAAGGCAGTGGCACCCCACTCCAGTACTCTTGCCTGGAAAATCCCATGGATAGAGGAGCCTGGTGGGCTGCAGGCCATGGGGTCGCTAAGAGTCGGACACAACTGAACGACTTCACTTTCACTTTTCACTTTCATGCATTGGAGAAGGAAATGGCAACCCACTCCAGTTTTCTTGCCTGGAGAATCCCAGGGCAGGAGAGCCTGGTGGGCTGATGTCTATGGGGTCACGCAGAGTCGGACACGACTGAAGTGACTTAGCAGTAGCAGCAACACCATGCGTGCCTATGTGTGCTAAGTTGCTTCAGTTGTGTCCAACTCTTTGCAACCCCTGGACCACAGCCTGCCAGGCTCCTCTGTCCATGGGATTTCCTAGGCAGGAATACGGTAGTGGGTTTCCATTTCCCACTCTAGGGGATCTTCCCAACTCAGGGATCAAACCCATGTTTCTTATGTCTCCTGCATTGGCAGGCGGGTTCTTTACCACTAGCATCACCTGGGAAGCCCCCTATAGCTTGTAATATGTTACAAGATAAGAGAAATTGAGTCCATGAATGAGTATATGAGCATAGCCCCTCATCCATTACCCTAGGAAGAGCTGCAAATGAGCAACACACTTCTCTTGGCTTAATCTCAGTGACCTGGAGTTGTGTATTACAGAACTAAGCCTCCCCCAGTAATACGACGATTTAACCCAACGCTATTAAAATTGAATTATGCATTTATTACATTGTAAAGTTAGCACAAGCATAATTCCATACCACGGGGAGGAGTTCTAATAGTAATATCCCATCCTCATTTAGTAAGTGACTAGTGAGAAAAAAAGTCCATGAGGTCTGCATCATGTCTGTTCTGATTTGAATAGGATTTCCCTTTTTCTAAATTCCCCACCATCTGCAGAGTATTTCCTGTGGGCTCCACACCCCAGTCAATGAGGCATCTAATTCTCTTGGAATTAATTTCATAACAATTGTTATTCCCTCTGTAAAGATGTTCAGCCTGCTTGGGACACAGAATGTTCAACCGATCTCTAAGGATGCCTCTGTAGTGCCATGCGGTTATGCCTGTCACCAGCTTGTGTCCTGAAATGACAGTGCTGTGCTTAAGAAAAGCTGTGACTCTGTGGCTGCCTTTAAGCTTCAAGAACTCAGAGTCCCTTTCCAAACTGCCTGATTCCTTCCTTGTATTTTTTCTCTTCTTCCTGCTGCATGATGGGACAGTATGGTTTTATTCTCTGAAAAGTCTCTCCACGCAGATGGGTCCAGTCTGAAAACAACTGTCCTGCTGTACAGAAATATGAATGTCATGAAACTTCCTAGGTGACATCACACACCAACCTCCTTGAATTTGGTAGGTCAGAATCTTAGCTCCAAATCCCTTTCTCCTAAGTAGAGTTTTCTTTTAGAAAGAACTTAAGGCTGAAGACTACAAACCGATGTTCTTGCCTGGAAAATGGATAGAGGAGCCTGGCGGGCGACAGTCAGTGGGGTCACAGAGAGTTGGACAAGACTGAGTGACTGATACCTTCACCTTCCCAAACGATGAAAAGGGCGTGATAGAATGAATGCCACTGAGGTATTTCCCAAGCCATGAGAACCACGCTGTGGTTTACCAAGGCTTAACAGAAGAGATGGGCTCTGTGGCCAGTGGTGTCAGATGCTGTCATTTGAAGGGTGAGATTCAGTCTTTGAGATGCATCCTGGAATGTTCCAACGTTAAGAGGGTCTAGATAGTGTCTGGTTTAATTCTGTAATTTTTAAGGCAAAGAAACCTAAGCATGTTGAGGGCATGTGAACCGCTGATAGAGTCAGGGTGATATGTTTAAAAAATAAAAGCATTTTATTAATAAAAGCAAAATCACTGCAATCTGTTACTACTTGTACTTGTACTGGTTGTATGAATTTAAGCAAATTAGTGCCCTTAGTGGGCTCCCCTTTCCCAGTCCACGTTGTTTCAATGCCATGAGCATCTTTTCATATACTCAAGAGGAATTTTATATTGATTCCTTTTGGCGGATGTTCTCTGTTCATTTCTTTTGCCCATCTTTCTGTGGGGTTAGGGTTAGGTTTAGGTTTAGCATAGGTTGGCATTTTAAAACTTTTATTGAAGGTGTTTATGGTATGAATTTTCTTCTAGTCATTGTTTTAAATGTGACCCTTAGATTCTGAATTTTAATGTGTAGTATTTTTATTACTGTTATTTTTTATAAGCTCTGTAATTATAAATTTTGATTGCTTGCTTTTATTCCAAAGTGGATTATAGTGTCAAATATTCATTCCATTCTGTTACTTTCTATTTTTTCTTCTCCATGGACTTTCATTTTACATAAATTGGTTATTATTTGCATATCTTCTATTCCCTCCACTGACTCTGTGATCTATTTCCTTGTTTTATTGTTTTTCTTTAATGCTTACTTTAAACTCTCATTCAAATCCATTTCCCCCTCCTTGAGCACTTTATAATCTTGACTTTATTTTTTATATAATTTTTGCTTTTTTTCTTTTATTTCCTTCGTTAACTCAGTCAATGGCCATTTCATTGTATTCGTATGTCTTGACCATTTCCACTTTGTATTTGTGAGTTAATCATTAAGATATTCCCAAATGCTTTTTTTTTTTTTTTTTTTTTGAGATATTTAACTGAGTGCTGCTGCTGCTGCTGCTGCTGCTAAGTCGCTTCAGTCGTGTCCGACTCTGTGCGACCCCATAGACGGAAGCTCACCAGGCTCCCCCGTCCCTGGGATTCTCCAGGCAAGAATACTGGAGTGGGTTGCCATTTCCTTCTCCAATGCATGAAAGTGAAAAGTGAAAGTGAAGTCGCTCAGTTGTTAACTGAGTGCAGGATGTTGTATTTCAGTTTTCTTCTGTAGCTTGCTTGGAACGTGGGGGAGACTCTTCAGCAGCTGACATGCTTGGATTATCACTTTTGGTTTAGGAGGCTAGTGGTGGGTGTGGTTCACCAAGATTTGGAGTTCACAAATGCTCTGCTCTGTCTGTAGTCAAGTGTATTTTCTTTAAGGGTTGGTTTTTATTGGGAAAAGGGAGGTTCAAGAGGAGGAGTTGTGTTTATTGTTTTCTTTTGTAGTTCTTTGTGTTCGGAGAAGACAATGGCACCCCACTCCAGTACTCTTGCCTGGAAAATCCCATAGATAGAGGAGCCTGATGGGCTGCAGTCCATGGGGTCGCTAAGTGTCAGACACGACTGAGCGACTTCACTTTACTTTTCATTTTCAGGCATTGGAGAAGGAAATGGCAACCGACTCCAGTGTTCTTGCCTGGAGAATCCCAGGGACGGGGGAGCTTCTTTGTGTTACTGGATCCTTAATTCCTCCATCTAGCTCCGTGTTCTCCCTTCACTTTATAGTTTCCAAAGGTCAGTTCCCTCATCCTAATTACCACCTATTTCTCAAAACCATCCTCTTTCCAATGCAGCCTCCTCACATTCTGAGAACATTGTTAAGTCCCTTCCCTGTAGTTAGCGCTCTGAACCACCAGTTCTGTTTCTCTGCAGTTTCACATTTAAGACAGATGTTCCTTCTCAGAGTCATTTTAGTTCAATCTTAACACTTCTATTCCTCTTTCCTCTCTTCCTTATATTTTTCTGAACTCTCCTTATTCTTGTCAAAACTCGGGAGTAATATTTCTACTGGAATGTGGTGCTTACTTTGAAATCAGAGGTTGTTTAAAGTTACCGTGTTTTTTGTCTCCAAATAATGCTGCAGGTGTGGAAAGACCCAGATGCTGGGAAAGATTGAGGGCAGGAGGAAAAGGGGACAACAGGAGGAGATGGGTGGATGGCATCACCGACTCAACGGACACGAGTTTCAGCAAACTCTGGGAGATAGGGAAGGACAGGGAAGCCTGCCGTGCTACAGTCCATGGGGCTGCAAAGAGCTGGATAGGACTTAGCAACTGAACAACAACAACAGTCAGTATAGAGTTTGGAGAAGATGCTGGAGATTAGTTTCAGCAGCTGCCATTGTCTCAGCTATGTGGAAGTTGCTTTTCTTTTTTAATAAGTCAGTTATGTATGGTTGGTTATTGATTATTTGTTATTGGTATTTTAAGAGTTTTTTTTTTTTTTTTTCTTCCCCTGTATTATGTTTTTACCCTCCAGGCAAGACTGGTTACATAATAGGTGAAACCCTGTGGAAAATGAAAATTCAGAGCCTTTTGCTAAAAACTTGATAAGAAATTTAAGAGAGCAAAAGCAGAGCATTAAACCAAATGCCAGAGCCTTCTGAGTACAGGATCCTGTGTGACTGTATGGGTCATACACCCATGAAGTCTGCCTCGGTGCAGTACTTTGTGTATGTTAAGTAAGTTTGGTTCAGTAGCTTCATAAGTGTTATCTGGCATGTCCAGAGCCAAAGAAATTGGGAGAGGGAGTGTGTGTCTTAGTTTGAAACTGGGGCTTAGGAGATCTGAGTCCTGTCCCCAAATCTGTAAGGGATTTACAGGTGCGACTTTGAACAAGTCATTTTCTCTCTGGAGTTCAGTTTTCCTATTTGAAGAATGAAAAGAAAATACTATACATCGAATTTTGCTACACAAACTATCACACACATCACTGATGAGAACAAAATAAATTTTAATAGTGCTATTAGTCTTATTACATAATAGAAAAAATATAGACCACGGAGACTGTGCTTTATGTATATTACTTCTTAATACTTGGGTAAAGTGAGTAATTTATGAAAAATCAAGGTTCAGTTTTAAGATGCTATTGATGAATTACAAGTAGAGATGATAATCATATACTGAAAACCATGAAGAAAGCACAAAAGCTTTTAAAATTTGGGAACTTGGAATAAGATGATGCCTGAGGACACTTTCAGTCTCTTCCAGCATGTTAGGATTCTGTAATTGGGTGAGTTTTTAGAAAATCGTGAATGTAATTTTTCTAATTTGGAAAAGAGGAAGAGTTTAAAATATATAATTTAGAGTCAACATGTTCGCACTTTCCAGAGAGACTGGTGGAAAGATGAAGTCCACATTCCTGGTTCTCTGTCAGAAGCATTCCGTTTCAAGACGAAACTGTGCAGCGTCCCCAAACCCCAACTCAGTCCCCCCTTGTACCCAGCCACCCAGTGCTAAGTTGGGATTGTAGAAAGCTGTCATGCAAGGATGTTCTCTATGGCAGCTTGATGTCAAGTCTTCCTGACTGCAGGTTTTTATGTCTTCCTTGTCTGACACTCTCCAAAGTTCAAAATAGGCTGTTCATGAAGGGAATTAAAATAGATACCACTCATCTGTTAACCAGTCACTAGATGTTATCTGTCGCATCTCACAAAAGTTCCTGATCCAGTTGCACAAGACAGTAGCCCACGCCAGACAAGTTCATCACTTATTTTTTAAGAACATAGAATTTGACACTGATACTATGATCCTGTTCACCAAATGGTATCATGTTTATAAAGATAGTGTTTGCAATTTTAAGGAAATCCTATTGGCTCAATGGGAATAGACATTCAGTCTCCCCTTTACCCATAAGTTTCACATGTAATTTTTAAAATGAAATTTGATGGCCGATTTGTTGACTTTTTTCACTGAAGTTTGATTTTCTTCCACTGAGCTTGATTAGATTCTATAAGTTCCTTGAAAAAAAAAAAAAAAAAAGTGAAAGCATTAGTTGCTCGGTCCTGTCTGACTCTTTATGAGCCCATGGAACGTAGCCTGGCAGGCTCTTCTGTCCATGAAATCCTCCAGGCAAGAGTACTGGAGTGGGTTGCCATTCCTTTCTCCAAAGGACCTTCCTGACCCAGGGATTGAACCCAGGCCTCCTACATTGCCGGCAGATTCTTTACCATCTGAGCCACTAGGGAAGCCAAAGTTCCTTATCAGAAGCTAACTTCCCCACTTATTCTTAACCCAACACTCCACGAGAAATTCTTCTAAACTTCTGTGTCCTGGAGGACATTGTTGGCATCCTCAAGTGTTTAGACATTTTAGTCCATTTCCAAACATTTCTGGGCATCCCCACCCAATCACTGACTTGCTGATGTTTCAATGCCTGGCCCTCCTACCAATGCTAAGTTGTTGACTCTTCACAGACATAAAATGGAAACTTTACTCTCGGGCCAAAAAGAAATAAAGAATCAAAGTGATTGACTCTGTAGGAAATGAGAAAAATGAATTGTCACAGTTTTCACCCTGTTGCTAGACTATATTAAATTAAAATCACACAGCAACAGACATTCATTTCTGTGGTTTGTTTTGGATTTATGTTGATGTATGGCTTTGACTGCTTGTTTCTTTGCTTCGTTTAGAAGGAGGTGGTGTATTAAAGTCAAGGTCTTGTATAGCTGATGGGAATGGTATAAAAAAAAAATGTTACGAAACATATATCTCCCTCTTGAGCAATAGTCCAGGGGAGCAATCACACATCGAAATAAAAACAAGAGGGTGGTAATAGAGCAAGCAGGGTATGATTCAATAACTCCGTTAGATTGCTTTATTGGCTAGGTAATGAAGCATGTTAGGGAATTTCAACCAAACATGAGTCAACATACTGCCAACTAACATTGGAAATAACTGAACTCCGAGTTTAGGAAGCATGGGATGAAGTGAACTGTTCAGCTTCTCCTGGGTTGGAACGTGTTCCCAAGGTTCACCTTCTCAACACTACCTGGAGAAGTTGACCCAGGTCTGCTGGGGAGGAAAAAAAGGACATTCAGGTCTTCTGTGAGCTCTTTCTGCTGCCCCATCGTTGTTTCGTTTGCTTGTTTTCACATGACAACTTTCAAACCAGGCTGATACAAGTCTAAGGCATTCTCAACTACAAGAAATGGCTTGGCCTAACTGGAGATTTCTATTGCTTTTCTTCTCTCTCTCTCTCTCTCTCTTTAATTTGATATTTAATTACCTGCTGCCTCTCTATGGCTTAGGTTCCCTTCAGGATTCAGGTGGAGGGTTGGGAGAGCAATTTCCTTTGTGGCTTAATATAATTATTCATAATGACTGCATATGGCATTTTATAAGTTCCTAATTATTTTAAGTGATTGGTGCACAGTCATTTGCATAGGCTGTTTAGCAGAACACTCATTTCGTTCAGTGACCTACATATAAATCACTGAATATTCTGTAAGCATCTAAAGCAGGTGGGAGAAACCACCCCCCCAGCCCCTCGCAAAGATCGTTCATGGCTCCAGTGTATGCGTTCCAGAATGTTTAATGTAAATCATAATAGCAGTTTGGATTCACTGCTCTTCAAATGTATGTGTGGTTGATGTAGGGGAACGTGCTTTAATTTTTTTTTCCTTTCAGTAGCAGATGGTGCATGGATTTTATTTGGTACGGGCACTGCTGTCCAAAGTAATTGTCAATGGCTTTCCCACTCCACTATTATGAAAAAAAAAAAAAAAAAGAGGGACTTAGAGCTTCTGGATCAACCCATTCATTTTACAGATGAGCAAACTGAGACCTCAAATATTGATTGATTTCCCCTAAGTCACTAGTTTTTAGACAGAGTAAAAACTAAAACTCACATCTCCTGACAGTCAACCTAATTCTTGTTTCTCTACACATTTTCTCTCTATGCATTTTCTCTCGGGAGCTGGCATGATACATGTCACTTAAAAAAAAAAACACAAAACTGGAATTCTGTTTCTGGTTATATTTTATCTATGTTTCTCTTCTGAAAACCAACTTCCATTGATTCAAAGGAAGGAGCAATTAGTCCACAGAGCTGATTTCAAGCTGGGATAGTCTGTGATGTCAAGGTTACCCACATGTGTCCAGCATACTCTTTGACGACCCCATGGATTATCACCCACCAGGCTCCTCTGTCCATGGGATTTCCCAGGCAAGAATACTGGAGTGGGTTGCCATTTCCCTCTCCAGGGGATTTTCTCAACCCAGAGACTGAACGCACATCTCCTCCACTGGCATGCAGATTCTTTACCACTGAGCCACCAGGGAAGCTCTTGAACTTACACACTCCCCTTCATAGAAGAGGCTTTGAATGCTCTTCTAACTCGGTGATTTTTTCCAGTGTTAATTGGAGGGCTGGTGATGCACTATTCCAGCCTCTGCCCAGTTCACAGCTAAATAAGAAACACATCCGCACAAGGAGTTTTGTGTTCTTTGGGGAGATAAGGAATGGAGTACAGATGCCAGTCTTTCCCCACAGTCACCCAACCCTAGCCTTTCTCCCCTTCGTGTTCTCACATTTTTTTTTTTTAACTTTACAATATTGTATTTGTTTTGCCATATATCAAAATGAATCCGCCACAGGTATACATGAGTTCCCCATCCTGAACCCTCACATGTTTTTAATGGGTTTGCTGGGCGCTGAAATTCATAAGTTAAGAACCACTGGGGAAATTCTCTGACAGTCCAGTGGTTATGACTCCACATTTTCATTGCTGAGGGTGCAGGTTCAATCCCTAGTCAAAGAACTACGATCCTGCAAACCACGTGGCATGGCCAACAAATAAAGAAAAAAGAACCACTGGGATGAGAATTTATTTTCCATGTAACTATATATTTAAAATGTCAAATGTCATGGTTACCACAGTCATTCTCTGGCTAAACCAAGAAATTTAAAAAAAAAATGAGCCTAATTTCTTAAAACCACTAAACCCCCCAGCCCCCACTGCCGAAGAAATATTCACTGCTCTGGGTCATTTTACAAGACTGAGAAATAACTTTTTCTTTCACTGTCATTAATAGATTTCATCTGTGATTTCATTACCTAATTGTTCTTGTAGCTACTTCAGTACATTTGTATCTATACCTATCATCAGATCAGATCAGATCAGATCAGTCGCTCAGTCGTGTCCGACTCTTTGCGACCCCATGAATCGCAGCACGCCAGGCCTGCCTGTCCATCACCAACTCCCGGAGTTCACTCAGACTCACGTCCATCGAGTCAGTGATGCCATCCAGCCATCTCATCCTCTGTCGTCCCCTTCTCCTCCTGCCCCCAATCCCTCCCAGCATCAGACTCTTTTCCAATGAGTCAACTCTTCACATGAGGTGGCCAAAGTACTGGAGTTTCAGCTTTAGCATCATTCCTTCCAAAGAAATCCCAGGGCTGATCTCCTTCAGAATGGACTGGTTGGATCTCCTTGCAGTCCAAGGGACTCTCAAGAGTCTTCTCCAACACCACAGTTCAAAAGCATCAATTCTTCGGCGCTCAGCCTTCTTCACAGTCCAGCTCTCACATCCATACATGACCACAGGAAAGACCATAGCCTTGACCAGACTCCAAAAAGGAGGACCCTTTCTTTCCATCTCTTTCTTTTAAATGCATTTATTATAATTCTCATATATATATATATACACACACATATATACACATGTATACATATATATATATATACATGTATACACACATATATACATATATATGTATATATATATATACAAATGTTACTTATGGGCTACAAGTTTTATATGATGAACTCCCTCAACTGAGCACATATTTATGACTGTAAATCCTCTGTGGAGATGTGTCTGTGTCTACCTCCCAGCTTCTTCTATATCCCCTAGCTATCAATTTCAACATTCTCTCCTGGTAGCTCAGTGATAAAGAATCACCCTGCAATTGAACCTGAGGAGACTCGGGTTCAATTCCTGGGTTGGAAAGATCTCCTGGGAAGGAAACGACAACCCACTCCACTATTCTTGCCAGGAAAATCCCATGGACAAAGGAGCCTGGCATACTACAGTCTGGGGGAGAGGATGGTGTCGCAAAAGAGTCAGACCCTACTGAGCATGCAAGCAGCAGAGAAAAGATAAGAATTTATACGATTGCCATCTTTGTTGTCATTTGGTAAATGGACCATGATCTCTATCTAGGATACCTTTTTCTTCCACGTCTCAAGTTGGAACATTTGATGGATCAGAGGGAGAAAATGGCGTGATACAGCAGGGGAACGTAGGATGCTGTGCACAGGGTTGAGATTTGTGCTGCTGGTCTGAAAAGTTTCCATTCTCTGGGATGCTGCAGGGAAGGAAATAGGGTCATCAGTTCTCTCAGGGGTGGAAGGCTCTGCCGTTCCTGTGTCACCACCCTGAGGATTCACAACAGCCTTGTCAACGTTTGGCAGAAAGAGTCAGCCTGAATCACCCTTACCTGCTAGAGAATGCCTGTCCAGGTTTGGTACCTTGTGTGGATATTGTTAGGAATCCAGAGCTGGTCCTTGGGATCCTGGTAAATCTGAAACAGAGAACTCTCATAGAGGTTAAAGTTTGAGAGCTATGAGTGTGGGTGAATGTGCAAAACAGAAACGTGGAGGTTATCACCAGGTGGTCCTGTTTGGGGTCGGGGGTAGGCAAGGAAGGAAGGAAAGAAAGAGCGAGAGGGAGGGAGAGATGGAATAAGTTTATTGCTTAATACAGTTTAATATGTGATGGCAGGGAGGTGAAACAACTAAATGTATATAACGTATACCATTTCCCGAAGCATATGCTTAATGATTCTTGATTTCAGGTTCCTCAGGCTTGATGTGGTTATTGCATATTCTGTATTCCAGTGAACTAAAATAAGCCTTTTTGTGAAACAGGAGCTAAAACTACAGCCACAGTAGCAGTGAAAACAAGAGCAATACGCAACTGTAACCACTGTCCTTGGTCCTGAGAGAGACCTAGAGATTTATGGGTCAATTGGACCATTCCTTCTGGAGAAGGCAATGGCACCCCACTCCAGTACTCTTGCCAGGAAAATCCATGGACGGAGGAGCCTGGTAGGCTGCAGTCCATGGGGTCGCTAAGCGTCGGACACGACTGAGCGACTTCACTTTCACTTTTTACTTTCATGTATTGGAGGAGGAAATGGCAGCCCGCTCCAGTATTCTTGCCTGGAAAATCCCAGGGACGGGGGAGCCTAATGGGCTGCAATGTGTGGGGTCCCACAGAGTCGGACACGACTGAAGTGACTTAACAGCAGCAGCAGCAGCAGCAGCAGCAGCAGCAGCAGGACCATTCCTTCTAATCATTCTGAGAGTCCAGTCTTTCTGAACTGTGACACTTGGGCCCATGATGCCTGGCTTCATGCTGTCCCGGCACTCAAAATTGTTTGGTGAGCTTCCTGTCTGAAATCCGTGAGTCGCAGAATCACTCTGCTTGAGTATCAGTCCCATTTCTACCAAGCAGTTGGTTGACCTTGGAGAAGGAGATTAGGCTTTCTGTACCACTGGTTCCTCACCTACAAACTAGAAATGATGATGATGGTGACAACACCCAAATCATCAGGATGTTAGAAAGATTACAAGTATATGCCACATCCTTAAATAGTGTATGGCATGGATGTTGCATGCACGCTTAGTCACTCAGTCACGTTCGACTATTTGTGATCCCATGGACAAAGGTAGCCCACGAGGCTCCTTTGTCCATGGGACTTCTCAGGCAGGAATATTGGAGTGGATAATCAGCGCCTAATAAATATTGTCTCTCATGGTGATCAGCAGCATTGATCCAAACTGGGCCTCTATCTGTTCTGGCCACAGGCCTAAGCATAGCCAGGAGGTGTTTGTTCTAGAAGAAAGTTCCTGGATCCTGCCCCGCATTTCCTGAATTCTTGTGGTTTGTACCTGGACATTTGTCCTTTTGATAAACTCTCTAAACGGTTAAAACTTGAGAATCAATGAACTTGGGAAAGGTGAAAAACATTCTGAGACAAAAGGAATGGAGGCTAACACCAGGTGGTCCTGTTTAATAGAGAGAGAGAGACAGAGAACAGCTATATTCCTTAATTCAGAATGGCAGGGAGCTGAAACATTGCCTAATTCTGAAGCAGCAACAACTCCAGACCCCTGATGTTTAAATAGGAATCCCAGATAAAACCCCTCATTCTAACTGCAGCCATGCTACCCAAGATAACAGCTGTCTCCATTCAAAGACACATATATCTGTTCTTGGTTGACTAGTGCCTTTGCTTTCTGTGGCCAGAACAAATGTGCTCTTGTGGCTTTAATTTTGCACTTTGAACTAATTAAATTGTATATGTAGAGCTAAAATATTTATATGCTCAAGATAATAAAAATAATCCATGATAAAGAGAACAATTGGAGTAAAAGTAAAGGAGATTTAGTAGCACCAAATTTTATTGAGCGTCTGTGATTAGATTGTGTTCCCTAGTATGCTTTGGGGACTGTAATTCAATCTGCAGTTTGAACTGATGACTTTTCTGTAGAGGTTTAGGCGGGGGAAAAACAGAATTCTTGTTCCTAATGTCTCAAGTTTGTCTTTAAATGGCCATTTATTCCATCTTGAAGTGGGAAAGGGGTTTTTACTTTAAGCAAAGGAAGAATGAGTTTATTTTTATGCCATCTGGGGGAGGGGCAGAGAATGAGGTGAGGGGGTGGCATTTGGAAACACATGGTCTTAATTCCATCCTGCATCATGAAGATGGTGTAGGGTGACCAACCACCTCCATTTACCTGGATTGTCAGGTAAATGTAGGGTCCACCACTTAAAACTCAGCATCCTGGATATATTTTGGTCTTGGGTAAATCAGAAGAGTCAGTCACCCTGAGCCTGGGAGGTACACTTGTGTTCTTTATGTAATAACTTGGGCTTCCAAGGTGGCACGCTGGTAAAGAATCTGCCTGCCAGTGCAGGAGAGGCAAGAGATACGGGTTCAATCCCTGGGTCAGGAAGCTCCCCTGGAGGAGGAAGTGACAGCTCGCTCTAGTATTCTTGCCTGGAGAATCCCATAGACAGAGGAGCCTAGTGGGCTACAGTCAATGGGGTCACAAAAAATCAAATATGACTGAGCAACTGAGTCCATATAATAACTTAGGGAAGTGGTTCTTATACTTCAGTAGAGGGTCTCTCAAACTGTCACGTGCTTAGATGTTACCTGGGGATCTTGTTAAACACAGATTCTAACTCAGGTCTGGGGGAAACCCAAGGATTCTGACTGTCTAGCAAGCTGCCATGATGATGTGAAAGCCGCCCATCAACCTATGTATGGAGACATCTTCCAGAGGTCATAGTAATAGCTGTAGTAGTAACCTGCCCATCAATTTATGTATAGGAACATTTTCCAGAGGTCATGCTGCTGCTGCTGCTAAGTCACTTCAGTCATGTCCAACTCTGTGCAACCCCATAGACGGAAGCCCACCAGGCTCCCCCGTCCCTGGGATTCTCCAGGCAAGAACACTGGAGTGGGTTGCCATTTCCTTCTCCAATGCATGAAAGTGAAAAGTGGAAGTGAAGTCGCTCAGTCTTGTCCGACTCTTCGCGACCCCATGGACTGCAGCCTACCAGGCTCCTCTGTCCATGGGATTTTCCAGGCAAGAGTACTGGAGTGGGGTGCCATTGCCTTCTCCTCCAGAGGTCATAGTTTTAACCAACTTGTTAAAAAGCAAATTCAGGATCCCCACTCATTGTGGTTCTTCCCAACTCTTGCCCTTTTTCCCCCTAGAATTTTGCTCTTTAAACAAGCACCAGGGTCGGCCCCTAGACCATTCAGCTTTTACTAAAAGTGCTCTCCTTACCTTTTGGATAAAGTAAGATGTTACAGGAAAACCCGAATGAACCTTTTGGCCAACCCAGTACTACATACAGCTCTCCAGAAACTAGTAGATGACAAAGTAAAAGGGTTAGTTGCTTATGCATTTACTGTTTACTTTTGGTGCGCTGAGTCTCCATTGCCACACGTGGGCTTTCCCTAGTTACAGCAAGTGGGGACTCCTCTTTCTCATGGTCCTCGCACTTCTCGTCATGGTGGCTTCTCTTGTTGTGGAGCACAGACTCTAGGACATGCTGATAGTTATGGCACACAGGCTTGGTTGTCGCACGGCATGTGCGATCTTCCTGGACCAGGGATCAAACTCATGTCACTTGCCTTGGTGGGTGGATTCTTAACCACTGGACTACCAAGGAAGTCCAAAATAGATTTACAAACTAGTATTTCATGTGAGTGATTCTGTATAAGTGGAATACAAGATGGGGGATTTTTTATTTTTCGTTTTCTTCTGGTTAT
Organism: Tragelaphus eurycerus; assembly: GCA_935064755.1. Taxonomy (NCBI): domain Eukaryota; kingdom Metazoa; phylum Chordata; class Mammalia; order Artiodactyla; family Bovidae; genus Tragelaphus; species Tragelaphus eurycerus. The sequence continues at coordinate 5,821,808 of CAKXYN010000101.1, forward strand.
TTTGCTGTGGAGTTAGAAATCATTTCAGTTCTTCAAGTGGAAATCCTGAAGATACCTCACTATCTTACCCCTGTATGAGCATCTTTCCATGGTATCTGACGACACTGTGGGAAATCAATAAATAATTGTTGAATAAATGAAAAAGTGAGAGGTTTATCAGGGCAGTGCTTCTCACACTTTAATGTGCAGAGGAATCACACGGAGATCTTGTTAAAAGTACAGATTCTGAGTCAGTAGTTGTTCAGTAGCTAAGTCATGACTGACTCTTTGTGACCCCAAGGACTGCAGCACTCCAAGTTTCCTTGTCCTTCACCAACTCCCAGAGTTTGCTCAAACTCACGTCCATTGAGTCAGTGATGCTATCCAACCATCTCATCCTCTGTTGCCCCGGATGAGACAATCCGAGTCAGTAGATCTGGGAATTAGCCTGATGTTAGCCATTTCTAACATGCTCCTGGTCAATGCTGATGCCCTGGATGGTGCTTTTGGTAGAGAGAATCTGGATTAAACCTGAAAGAAAAATTTAAAGGTGATACTCATATATATTTCACCATACTGTTAAATTACTAAGTGTGATGGTACTTGTATATTCAGGATATACAAATTACACCTAGCATCGAGATAAAACCATGCAAGTCTCTTTCTATATTCAGACTTGTATATTGAAAGAAAATACAATTGCATTTAATTTATGCAAGATTGTTTCCACTGGAGATCTTCAAATTCAAGATAATTATGCAAAGTGAGACACACATATATAGCGTGATAGTAAATTCAATGCAAAATAAGACACACATATATAGCCTGATAGTAAATTTAAAAATGATTGAGCCAGTTCATGATGACCCAATAAAATTCTGCTTATCATTTATTAATATAAATATATTTATTTTATAAATAAAACTGTTGGACATGACTGAGTGACTGTTGGTCGCTCAGTTGTGTCTGACTCTTTGCAACCCCATGGACTGTAGCCTGTCAGGCTCCTCTGTCCATGGGATTCTCCAGGCAAGAATACTGGAGTGGGTAGCCATTTCCTTTTCATAGGGGATCTTCAGGACCCAGGGATTGAACCTGGGTCTCCCACACTGCAGGCGGACTCTTTATTGTCTGAACCACCAGGGAAGTCCCAAATGAAAGTTAGCGCCCTTTAAATTAAGATTTTATTTTCTTGGGCTCCAAATCACTGAAGATGATGACTGAAGCTATGAAATTAAAAGACACTTGCCCTTTGGAAGGAAAGGTATGACACACCTAGACAGTGTATTAAAAAGCAGAGGCATCTCTTTGCTGACAGAGGTCCATATCGTCAAATATGGTTTTCCATCATCAAAGCCATGGTTTTCCTGTAGTCACATGTGGATTTGAGATTTAGACCATAAAGAAGGCTGAGCACCAAAAAATGGATACTTTTGAATTGTGGTGCTAGAGAAGACTCTTGAGAGTCCCTTGTACAGAAAGGAGATCAAATCTATTAATCCTAAAATAAGTCAATCCTGAACATTCATTGGAAGGACTGATGCTGAAAATTGAAGCTCCGATACTTTGGCCACCTGATGCAAAGAGCCAGCTCATCAGAAAAGACCCTGATAATGGAAAAGATTAAAGGCAGGAGGAGAAGGGGGCAGCAGAGGCTGAGATGGTTAAATAGCATCTTGGACTCAATGAACATGAGTTTGAGCAAACTCTAGGAGACAGTTAAGGGCAGGGAAGCCTGGCATGCTGCAGTCCATGGGGTCACAAAGAGTTGGGCATGACTTAGCAACTGAACAATAGCAACATTATTGAAAAGACAAGTAAAGAGCTTTCCTAAACCAATAGCATTTTAGCCAAAGAATCATTCACCAATACTCATTTCCCCTTGTACAAATGTGCAAAGACTAGAGACTTGGGCCTACTTTTTTAAAGAGTAATTATCAGAAAATTACTTCCCATAGTAAGGAGTAGTCATTGTACAATTATACTAGGAAGTTCAAGCCTACGATCTGAATTTTTTCTAAAGAACTCCCATTAAAAAATAAGATGATTCTGTAAGCTGTAAAATATTATTGACTAGTAAGGTATTCCCATTAATATAGACCTGGGATGTTGGTCAGAATACAGAATTTCCTAACACTTCCATGTCACATCCTACTTCTGACAAAATGTGTCTTTGGGCTTCCCGAATGGCTCAGAGGGTAAAGAATCCATGTACAAGATGCAGGAGACACCGGAGACTCGAGATCGATCCCTGGGTTGGGAAGATGCCCTAGGAGGAAATGGCAACCCGCTCCAGTATTCTTGCCTGGGAAATCCTATGGAGAGAGAGGCCTGGTGGGCTGTAGCCCAAAGGGTCACAAAGAGTCAGACACGACTGAGAGACTATAAACAGGCTTGCACACAGGTTACACCTGAAGCTAAGCTGTGTATACAGAATTACACTCGAAAGTATATTGATAAGATTTACTTTAGAGTGTGCCTTGATGTGATAAATTTAATGAAGTCAAGGAAAAATGCTTATCCTATCCAATATTCCTATCATTTTAAGTACTTCGGTCCACAGCAGTAGACAAAGACAATGTTTCCTTCCTTCATGAAGGTTGCATGCTAACGGGATCCACCCTTAGCCCCTCATCTAGCCGTGACACATTACAGGTGAATATGTGTTCATTGAAGACTGACTGAATAGTCCATGTCCTGTAAGAGAACCGACAATGTCAATAGCTCTAGACACATAAACAGTCTTCCTGCTACAGGTTAAGAATCCTAAATGGGACTCTAGACAGTGCAGGTGGTTACTCTGGAAGTTGGGGGATATCGATTAGATGCAAAATATCAGTTTTCACTGTGTGTTTTTTCATGGGAGTGTCAATAATGAGAATGCACTGTTCATTAGGAGAGCTGGTTTACTAAGGATTACAAGCCTCAACATTGCAGATGGCTGGGGCAGAGTGCTGTGTGCTCATTCACACACACACACACATACATATATACATGTGTAAAACAGATAACTGCTGAGAGGTTGCTACATAACACGGGGAGCCCAGCCGGGTGCTCTGTGATGACCTCGATGAGTGGGACTGCTGGGAGGGAGGCTCCAGAGGAAGGTAATGTATGTATAATTATAGCTGAATTGCATTGTTGTAAGGCAGAAACTAACACAACATTGTAAAGCAATTTCCCTCCAATTAAAAATAAATTTCAAAAAAAGGGAACCTTGGCACCCAGGAGGCTGGGGTGAAGGTCCCTTCCCTTCCCTATTGCCAAGTATGTGCATTTGTCACTCTGACTCCTAGATAAAGTGTGGGAGCTGGAATTATGTTCTTCAGAGTCCATTTTATCCCAAACAGGGAAGTTTGGTTGTCGCTGGAAAACAGAAAGTCAGATCCAACAATGACTTGCCTTGTTATGATCACACACAAAGAAATACAGAGCATCAGACATTAAGAGTGCATCAGATTGTTCCTGGTGTCTCTTGAAGGATGTTTACCAAGGGGAGGTCGACTATTAATGTATGCTGAGAACATCTTTAATGTTCTCTTGACCCATCTTGTCCAGTCTTTTGCATCCTTCATACAATGTCCATTGTTCCTCTCAGAAACGTTTTCCCCTCCACTGTGTATTCCCAAGACTCCCATTGTTGCTACTGTTTAGTCGCTAAGTCATCTTCAGCTCTCTGAGACCCCATGGACTGTAGCCTTCCAGACTCCTCTGTCCATGGGATTTTCCAGTTAAGAATACTGCAGCAGATTGCCATTTTCTTCTCCAAAAATATCCCCATACTTGAGCCATCTGAAGCCCTTCCACATCCTCCTTTTCCTCATTGTCCAGATCTTTTCTCTTACCCTTTCTCTGATAGTAAACTTGGCTCTTTGCAAATGAATCTTCAGTCTTTTCTTCTCCTGGTCTATTTTTTTTAAACCCATTGAGCTAGTTCTCAGCAATGAAATTCCAAAAACAAAACTGGAAATGAAGTTATCTTTGGTAGGCTGGAGAGAGGAAAAGCTGTAAATATTTTCATACTAATAATATTCCCTTGCTATGTCTACATAAGATATCATCCAGCATCTCAGAGATGTATATGGTTCACAAAGATGATCCAGACAAACACCTATTAGAATATTTAGATGATTTAGAATAGAATTAATTGGAGTAGAAATCACTGTAGAATTGTCACAGGTCACAATATAAGAGAATAATTGGTAAACTAATTAACTGGATGCTCTTCCATAGCTAATATTTGTTTAAAGATTTTCATGAGTACTCTTCTTTTCTGAAAATCATTACAAAGCTTTATATTAGTCTGATGATGTTGAATACTTAGTTTAATATCACCAGAAAATCAATGTTTCCAAAGATAAAATGGGAAATTGTCCTTTATAATAAGAAAAATCTAGAACCAGAACAAATATAGTGTTCTAAAAAAGTGCATTTGCATTCTTTTCAAATTCATATACTACCTTAAGCTAATAAATGTTAAATGATTTCAGAAATAATTGTTGCTGGGCCTATTCTGATGAGTAAATAAAACCATTTGTATGTATTCACCAGCTTAGGTGGATAGTATTTGGAAAAATAAAATACTGTTTATGGAATCTGGATTGCTCCCTGCAAATGTTATCATTAATTGCTTTATATATACATACATATATATATACTTTACTCATATATAGTACTGAATTTGGATTATGATATGTGCTAAAATAGTAAAGTTTATATTAATGAGATAATATTGTTCTGTGTTAGTGTGTGTGTGCTCAGTCACTGAGTCGTGTCCAACTCTTTGCAGCCCCAAGCCTGCCAGACTCTTCTGTCCATGGGATTTTCCAGGCAAGAGTTATGGAGTGGGTTGCCATTTTCTCCTCCATGAGATCTTCCTAAGCCAGGGATCAAACCCACATCTCTTGAGGCTCCTGCATTAGCAGGCGGATTCTTTACCACTGAGCCACATGGGAAGCCCTGTGTTACCAAAGGGGCATTTTTCTAGCTTTGTGATTTCTTCAGCTCTTCCTTCCTCTCCTCCTCCTTCTTTAATGAAGCACTGGTTTCAGTTTCAGAAATACAATAGATTCTAGAGTGAATAGAACAACCAGTTTGTGGTTGTTGTTGTTGAGTCACTAAGTTGTGTCTGGCTCTTTGCAACCTCATGAACTACAGCACGGTAGGCTCCTCTGTCCTTCACTATCTGCTGTGTTATAATAATTAAAACAAGAAGTGATGTTGCCTTAGACTAAGATGTTGGGGGAGATGCGGAGAAGTAAATGTGTAAACAGATGCAACAGACCTAAGGCATAAAATTAATAGAATTTGGTATTGATTTGTAATAGCTATTTGGGGAGACAGATGAGTAAAAGACAACTTCTGCTTTCTGGTTTCTTTGGTGGATTGTGGTTCCATTCACTGAGACAGGAAATGCTAGAATAATGCCAGGATTGAGTAAAGGAATTGTGAGTCCATGTGCTCTTTCACTGTTGTGAACTTGCTTGACATATGACATCAAGACACTTATTCTAACCCTAGCAATGGCTTCCCTGATGACTCAGATGGTAAAGAATTCAGCTGCATCACAGAACACCTGGGTTCCATCCCTGAGTCAGGAAGATCCCCGGAGGAGGACATGACAACCCCCTCCAGCATTCTTGCCTAGAGAATCCCATGGACAGAGGAGCCTGGTGGGCTACAGTCCATGGGTCACAAAGAGTCAGACACGACTGAGCTTTCAGGTGTCTATCTTTCATGTGACTAACACTTTTTTTTCATGTGTTTAAGCCTGGTGGGCTGCCGTCTATGGGGTCCCACAGAGTCGGACACTACTGAAGCGACTTAGCAGCAGCAGCAGCAATAGTCCTATTGAGTTGTCTAGCAGCTCCCAGCAGGTGGTGTCTATATTCTGCTGCGGTCTCAGACCTTTGGAATTGCCTAAGTTCTTCCCCTCTCCTTCCTTGCTGCTTCTCCTTCACTCTGATTTCCTTTGATTATGCCCATGTTATTGAAGCAGGCTTTTAATTCTCCTCTGGCAGGATTACTTTCCTAAAAGCCATCCAAGTAGAATTTTTTTTTCTTTAAGCGAATAAACTATATTCTAATGAGCTACCCCCCAACAGCTTCTCCAGTGAGTGGCTGTTAGATGGAAAGAACCACAGCATCATTTTCTCTGATCATTCTGAAAGTGACTGTTGCGGATACTCAACAAATATTGCCTGATGGGCGCTGATTGCCAAATGGATCATCTCAGTTTTGAGTTTGAGGTGGTGGTTATTATTTTAAGTTAAACTTTAGTAGATAATACATTCATGTGTATCTAATTCCATACATTATAAAATAATACACAATGGAGATCAATTCTTCTTCCAATCTCTGCCCCCAAGTATCCCTATTTCTCTTTCCAGAGACAAATTCTTTTTTTTTTTAATTGGGGTATAGTTGCTTTACAATGTTGAGTTAGTTTCTGCTGTACAACAAAGTGAATCAGCTACATGTAAATGTATATCCCCTCCCTCTGGGGTCTTTCTCTCACCGCCCCCTCCCCACCCCATCCCCCAGGTCACCACAGAGCACTGAGCTAAGTTCCCTGTGCTACACTGCAGCTTCCGACTATCAAATATTTAGAAACAAATTAGAAAATTGCAGAGGAAAGAACATTCCCAAGCTCATTTTCCGAGGCCACCATCACTCTGATACCAAAACAAAAGATATTGCACACACAAAAGAGAATTGCAGACTAATATCACCAATGAACATAGATGCAAAAATCTTCAATAAAATACTAGCAAACAGAATCCAGCAACACATGAAAACCACAACACCAGGATCAAGTGGGATTTATCCCAGGGACACAAGGATTCTTCAGTATACACAAATCAGTCAATGTGAATAGATACAGAAATTGTGGTACATATATACAATGGAATGTTACTCAGCTTTAATAAGGAATGCATTTGAGACAGTCCTGATGAGGTGGATGAACCTAGAACCTACTATACAGTGTGAAGTAAGTCAGAAAGAGAAAGACAAATATCATTAATGCATGTGCAAATATTATTAATGCATGTTTATGGACTCTAGAAAGATGGGACTGATGAACCTATTTGCAGGTCAGCAATGGAGACTGCTAAGAGTCAGACACAACTGAGCGACTTCACTTTCACTTTTCACTTTCATGCATTGGAGAAGGAAATGGCAACCCACTCCAGTGTTCTTGCCTGGAGAATCCCAAGGACGGGTGGGCTGCCGTTTCTGAGGTCTCACAGAGTCGGACACGACTGAAGCAACTTAGCAGCAGCAATGGAGACAGACACTCTAAACTCCCTGCCTCTGTCTCCAAGATACTGAAAATCCTCATGCCTTGCAAATATGTAGCCATCCAGTCAATACTTCCTGTGACACCCTTAGTAGGAAACAATGTCAGATAATCCTAAAGCACTGGTGGAAAGAAACTAACGTGTTTCTCCTACGCAATAGTAACTGCACCAAATGCTTTCTATGTGCTCTTGTATTTAGTTAGTAACAGATACTATTTTATAAAAGAGGAAACCGAGGTTCAGAGGTTAAAGACTCAGGGAGAAAGGAAAGCAGTAAGTCAGGTCTGTGTACTTCCAAACCCTTTGTCTTCCCCATCTTCACTGGAGAGCTGTAATTCATTCTAGGAGGCAGAGTTTAGGAAGTTGCCAAGGACCCAAGACTTCATTCTGTTGTATATAAAATCAAACCAGAAGTGGCATGCACCTTGGGACAGAATCACTATCCCATCAGACATCCTTAGGAACACGGTGCAGAACAAACTGAAATCTGAGAAGTTTAGATGAGGTCTGTGGAGCTGTGGAAAGGAGTTTTTCATTGTGTCTGAATTGGTCATTCTCAGCAGCAGAGTCATTTATAAGATGGGGGCAATCATAGAAAGCAGTGGCTTTAAAAAAAACACTTTAGCTGCCAAAAATCTCATTCCAGTTCTCTGGAAGAGTGCTGTCGTACCAAGTATAATTCAGCAGCCCACTGCCTTTCTGGAAGTTGTGAAATTGGAGAGAGTTGCTTTTGTCCAAATGAATAAACACCACCGAGATGAGCCGACTCACTTGTTCTGAGTTGAGCTTGATATGATCAGACATCTAGAGCTGCTTCCCTGGCTAGGCTCCCTTGAGATTCTCTCTCTCCCTCTCCATCTCCCTCTCCTTCTGCCTCCCTCCCCTCTCCCTCCGTCCCTCCTTCTGTCTGTCTCCCTCCCTCTGTCTTTCTCTCCCTCTCTCCCCTTCCTCTCTCTCCCTCTGTCTCTCCTTCCCTACACCTTTTTCGATAACCAAATAAGGTCAGCCCTGAAAGCTCCCAGGAAAGAAATAGCTATCTTTTTCTTCCTTCAGAGGTATTCATTTCCGGAAATGATAATTCATAGCAAATGTACCTTTTTACATACATAATTAGGGATTAAGTCTCAATTACCTTTGTTGACTTGCACAGCTTTATCCATACAGTCTGGAGTAAATTATGTTGTTTGGCTTTTGATTTTAGCTATCCAGAAAATAGCCAACCCTACTTTTTACTTTTTGTTATTATTATTTTGGAGAGATTACCTTTCTACCACACTGTGATCCAAATGGGTCTGACAATACAGATGTCCTAAAAACATGAAGTCCCCTGAGGACTGTACAGACAGCTTCTATGAGTTCCTTCTCCTTCTTGACCAAGTATGATGAAGAGACGGATGCGAAATCTAAGCCTGGCCAGCTGTCCTCTCTCTCTTGGGACTCTGACTCTCTAGAAGAATGGCTGATATGATGATGAACAATGGTATTTATTTCTGCATGAACAATACCCTTTTATGAGTCTTAATTCCATAAATATCCCATGTTCTTCTATAAATCCCTCTTTTTTCTTAAGTTAGCCACAGGTTCTGTTGCTTATAACTATAGAACTGCCAGATAATTCACTGTCTCATTCCAAAATAAATGTAAACAATCTGTGGGAACAATTATAAAATCTACACAGGAAAAACTAAGATCACAAAATAAATGAATAACATCTGGCTACTTCTGTCTGGCAGAGAGACCTTTATTAGAAACTCAACTTTATGAGATAAATTTTAAGGCCTCCCAATTCACAGAAAAGTGATACTGGGGTTTGAAAAAGAATTGTACCAAACTGCCTTTGCAGGAGTGGACTTAGGGAAGGGAAAGCCTGAGAGGCCTTTAAAATGCACTGGAAAGAAAAAGGAATGAGAAGTAGAATTACCATTCAACTGTGCAACAATAGAATTGGACCCAATGATGTTGGCCAAGATGATAAATGGTATGGGATAAAATCACCTCTGTTAATATGGTAAGGTTTTCGCCAAGTAACATTTAACATTTTTATCTTTTCTCCATGAATGTCACAGAATTCTAGCTTGTTCAATTTAGGAGAAGAGAGTATTTAATGTAGCTAGTTCTCATATGACTCCAAAATTAGCTGGACTTTTTTTTTTACTGATCTGGGGAAGATTAACAACCTGAATGCTGATATTTATAAGACAAAGAGAAAAATACTGAAATATGCTGAAGACTAGAATTTCATACATACATGTTAATTCTTCTCAACAGGAATGGGAACAGCCATGGCCATTTCTCCAAACACACAGTACAATACATGTTTGCTGGTTTGATTTTTTTGAATCAACATATATATATATATATATATATTTTTTTTTTTTTTTGATCAGTCTCCATATGATGTAGCCTTTATAAGAAACTTGCTGTTAAAGCAAAGTCATTTAAAATTAATTAACTGATGACTCTTAAAAGTAAGGCCCCAAGGGATAAATTATTTTCCCTCCTGTTAGAATGAATGTCTGTGAATTTTAAGATGCTCTTTGCATTTCCTATTTTGTTTGGGACTGCATTTCAGTGGGTATTTCTCCCTGCATACCAAGCAATGAGATTTTCCTGAGAGGACCCTAGAATGGCAGTGTAGAAAGCAAAGTGCGAATTTACACTGCTAAGACTTGATTCCGTTGTAAATGCCCAGGTTTGGCCTGCATATTTGAGGAACAAGGGCGGCCCTGAGAAAACTGGAAATTTGCCTGCTGGCCCCCCGTTAGTGCAGAGGGCTGGCATTTTCCTTGTAGGTCCTTTGCTTTACCACGTAAGGTTTCTAGCTCAGCATCATGGAATTCAGAGCTTTACACAGTGGTGGGGAGTTCCTGAGTCCTTGGGCAGTCATGCAAGAGTTAAGATACTTCTAGAGGTTGTTGCTGTCTTTCTTTGGAGCCTGGCAAAATAAGGAAGGAGAGGAGGAATTTTTAAAAGTCCCCTCCCTCTGTTTATTTTTGTCCTAGTGTTTACAAAATTGTATTTCAGGAAAATGACACATTGTCCTGGCAACCGGTTAAACAGTGCTGAGCTATGTGAAGAAAACCATGAATTTTTGTTTATTCTTATTTAAAAAAACAATACGACCTCTCTGTCCAGGGGACTCATTGTTTTATGGCTGAAAAATTAGGTCACAACTACTACATATACCAAAATTATGACTGTAGGAAATAAAATCATTGGCTTATTACTAAAAATTGGGCTTCCACCATATCCTAGGGTGTATCCAAATTATTTCTGGCAGAGACAGGCAAATATCATATGATATTATTTATAGGTGGAATCTTAAAAATATATACAAATGAACTTATTTACAACAGAAATAGTTTCACAGACATTGAAAATGAACTTACGGTTAACAAAGTGGGGAGGGGGAGAAATAGATTAGGAATTTGGGATGAATGTATACACATCGACACTGTATGGTGAGTGTGTGTGCTCAGGCCTGTCCAAGTCTTTGTGACCCCATGGACTGTAGCCCACGAGGCTCCTCTGTTCATGGAATTTTCCAGGCAAGAATGCTAGAGTGGGTTGCCGTTTCCTTCTCCAGAGGATTTTCTGGACATGGGGGGAGGGGGGCAGGGATACATTAACACTTTGCTATGCTATGCTAAGTCACTTCAGTCGTGTCCGACTCTGAGCGACCCCACAGACGGCAGCCCACCAGGCTCCCCCGTCCCTGGCATTCTCCAGGCAAGAACACTGGAGTGGGTTGCCATTTCCTTCTCCAATGCATGAAAGTGAAAAGTGAAAGTGAAGTCGCTCAGTCGTGTCCAACCCTTAGCGACCCCATGGACTGCAGCCTACCAGGCTCCTCTGTCCATGGGATTTTCCAGGCAAGAGTACTGGAGTGGGGTGCCATTGCCTTCTCCGACATTAACGCTTTAGGATTAACCTATACACATTGCTACGTATAAGATAGACAAGCAAGTATCTACTGTCTAGCACAGGGAGCTATGTTCAGCATCATGTGATACCCTTACAATGGAAAGAATCTGAAAAAAGAACTGAGTCACTTTGCTGTACACAAAGTGTGAAGCAGTTAGTGTGAAACTAACACAACACTGGAAATCAAGTGTAATTAGGAGGTGGGAGGGAGGTTCAGGAGGGAGGGGACTTTTGTATACCTGCTGCTGAGTCGTGTTGATGTATGGCAGATACCATCACAGTGTTTTTAAGTAATTATCCTCCAATTAGACATAAAATTTTTAAAACTATAATTTAAAAAAAAAAACAACTGGAGGAAAAAACAAATTATTTCTGGCTGTCTTTCCCAGGTGACACTTAAACCCGTATTCCATGAATCGAACATCTCTTTTCCAGCCCCGCACTGACCATGTAGCTGCTCCCAGGGCTCCACCATCACCTCTTATCTGGAGAACTCTGACACCTGCTCCTAGACATCCCCTCTGGATGCCTCCATGGCTCTAGTTTGGGGATCCCAGGCCATTCTTCCGTTGTCTTTAGAGACAGAGCAGACGGCCCCCTTCCCAGCTCTGTGTTGTGATCTGTCGCCTCCTCCCCAAAGGAGATCTCCTTATTTTAGTATTAAGTCTCCCCCACCTTCTGCACCTAAACCCCCTCCATCCACAGTTGGCTCAGAATCAACCCCAGGAGCCGAGCAGGGGACCGATACCCCAGTTCCATTGTGAGTTTTCTTATCCCCTTTCTGAGTCCCAAACTCTCACTTCCTATCAAAATCTTCTTCTTCCTTCTCTAGTAATAAAACCTCCCGGGCTTGCCAAGGGCAGGAAGCACATGGAGTTTGGGAAAGGATCCACTGGGAATGAGTGGAATAGAGCAGGAAAGTAGTGTTTACCCTCCCACTGCCTCCATTTCAGCTCAGCCCCAAACGCCCTGTTACATAAAGGAAGAGAAATAATGGCCCAGACTGGGCGCAATTCCTCCCTTGCTGACTTACCAGCAAGTTATTAACCAGGCCTCCACCAACACTCTCAACTTGGCACCAACAACAGCTGAGGTTCAGTTCAGTGATCTAGATGAAGGGAAATTAGATTCAGGCAAACATAACAACTTGTCCTGGAGTGAATAGCGAATGCATAATTCCTCTCATTTGTCCCCACTTTATTTAATAGCCCACATAGGGAGCTTATTTAAAACGACAAAACAACACCACACCAAACCAGCCAATATCAGGAGATAGTCTCGTTGAATCATCAATATTAGAATAGTAATTATTATTATTTTCTTCTGTGATATAGTAACAAAGGGGAAGGCAGGGAGCAGATATCTAAAAGAGTCCGAAATACCCTTTTGTGCTATTTAAACTGAAGGCAAGGAAGCTAATTAAGACAGAGCTCATGCACTAGTCCTAAATGTATTTTTTTAAATTTTTAATGAAATATAATTGCTTTATCATGTTGTATTAGTTTCAGCTGTACAGTGGAATGACTCAGTCATATGCAGACATATATCCCCTCACTTTCGGATCTTTTTCCCACCACCCCCGTCCCAGCCCTCTAGGTCATCACAGAGGCCCAGGCTGCGTCCCCTTCACTTCTTTTCTATGGCATTGTTTTACATCCATTCATTGAATCACTACCCACTGGATACCTACTATGTGTCATTCATTAAATAACTAACCATTGAATACCTACTAGGTATCAGGCCTGATGCCAGGTCCTAGGAGCAAATTAGAAACAGGTCTCCAGTTTCACAGAGCTTAGAGTTTAACCAGGGTGGAGAAACAGGCATAAATCAAAGAAATCAAAAATTACAATGCTGTGAAGGGAAGTTATACTGGGGCCACAAGAGTAGAAAACGGAGATCACGGATATAAATCCAGAGAGGCTTCTTCAGAGTTACAGTTGAGAAGATGCTTGAAGCGTGGGTGGTGTTCACGAGGCTGAATTGGGAGGAGACAGAGCAACAGAAAAGGTCTAGGGAACCTCAGGGAGTGAAGTGCAAAGTCCTTAAGAATGCAACACGTGAGGATGGATGGCCCTGGAGGCGAGGCTGGAGAGGAGAGAAGTGCTGGCCACTGCAGGACCATGTCCGGTTCACGGGCTGTGCCCTATGAACAGGGAATCCACTGAAAGACATGATGTAAATGAGTGCTGTGATCTGTCTGTATTTTTCACCTGTTATTCCAGCATCCTCCCTGGCAGACATTGCATACTGTCTACCTACACAGTATTTCATGGAATCAATCCTCTTAGAGGGGAGTAAACTATTGGAGACAGTATGTGACTTGCCTGAGATTGTCCACTTGTCATTTGCCAGAGTCAGGATTCAAACTCAGATGTGCCTGACTCCAGAGCACTTCCTCTTTGGTTTTGTTTGTTTGTTTTTAATCAATTAATTTTGACTGTACCGGGTCTTTGTTGCTGTGTGAAGGCTTTCTCCACTTGCTTTGAACAGGCCTACTCTTCATTGCAATGTGAGGGTCTCTCATTAGGATGGCCTCTCTTGTTGCAGAGCACAGGCTCTAGAATGTGGGCTTCAGTATTTGTGGCTCCCGGGCTTAGTTGCTCCAAGGTATGTAAAATCTTCCCAGACAGGGATCGAACATGTGTCCCCTGCATTGGCAGGCAGATTCTCAACCATTGGACCACCAGGGAAGTCCTAGATCACTTACTCTTACTCAAGGCACTGTGTTGCCTTGACTGCCAAGCAAAACCTCTCCCATTGTTTGCAGACAACCCTCATTCTAATTGTAATGATCTAAGATTCTGTTCTTAATAATTACTTTAGGAGAAAAAAAAAATCTGTTCCTACCAAACATGTCAACACTGTGTCTATATGCCTTTGGGTGCAATTAGAAAAGTAATTCCACTCCATTGATGCCAAGGGCAACATGGAGCTTTTAGAAGGTGCTTGAAGACCTTGAGATACAGAGTCTTAGCTGTGATAAGACAGGGAAATACTTTAGGGAGAAGAGCTCCTTTCTGAGTGTTTAGCATTTTAAAAGAATTGTGGCATCTCTGACTTACTGAAGAAAGCATCTGGATGAGAGTCAGTCATGGGTTTTGTTGTTGCAAGACTGGCCCCAGTTTGCCTTTATGTGACTTTTGCACACTGATGAACTGGAATTCAAGTCTAGAGAGCTCATAGCAGGAAGGCCCTCAGGAAGAAAGTTTTGACATGGCAGCATGCATATTGCCGATTAGGGGTTCTGAGAGAGTGCTCACCCCTTGACTAGACCTATAATACACCAAATCATCCACACAATTGGAGACAAGAACTTGGTTTCTGGAGATTTGAAAGTGAAAGCAGACACCCAGGTAATGCATTTCTGATCGCTTTAATCTATCGTAATTTCAAACACACTTAACCAGAATGCGTCTTTCACGTAGGAGGATGCTGCTAAGTTGTCAGTTGCAGGAGTCACCTTCTTTGAGTGTCTCATGATGGAAATAATTGTTTTAAAACTTATTTGGGGGGCTTCCCAGTCAATCCAGTGGTTAAAACGTCATCTTCCCATGCAGGAGGTGTGGCTTCAATCCCTGGTCAGGAAGCTAAGATCCCACATGCCACAACGCCAGAAAACCAAAACAAAACAGAAGCAATATTGTAACAAATTCAATAAAGACTTAATTTGGAAAAAAAAAAAAGGTACTTTGAAGCAGACCTCCCTGAAGTTGGACGGAGGTCTGCTCCAAAGTAGGTCCCTTGAAGTAGGAGGTCCCTTTAATCACATTTCTACTGTATGAGGACTTTCTTAAGTTCGTGTCTAGCTACAGAAATCCTGTTAATGATCATAATTTGAGCATTTGTGAAACACCCTTGGAATGTCATTCATATCAGACAAGAAGGGTCAGGACCTCTATGAAGTTTTTCCTCATACCTTATTCCTACACCGTCTCCCCAGAATCTCACCGTGTCCCTCTATTGTGCTTTAAAGTTAGATGACCTGGTTTCAAACCCAGCTCTGTCTTTTTCAAGCTAAATGATCTTGGCAATGTTGATAAGTGTCTAGTTTCCTGTCTCTAAAATGGGAACACAAATATCTTGGGATGTCATGGTATAGTTGTAGTAACATTTCACATTTTTCATCCCCTCTCCCACTGTCTACACGTCCTTTGGTGCGTTCCTCTGGTTAGAGTACCAGGTGGATATTTCCTGTCTCTTTTAGCCTGGCCTTGGTCATGTGACTTCATCTGACCAATGGCAGGTTAGCAGGCATGATGTCAGCAGAGGCATTAGAAATACTTGTGGAGCTGGGATCACCCTCATGTGCTTCTATCATCAGCAGGACAGTAATGCTCTCTACATAGTGCACTGGCCTCAAGAGGGTATGCCTGGGTCTGACCTTTGTCCTCCTTGGCAGCCTTGACCATACATTCCGTGCATGGTGATTACATGATAATTAAAGCTGCCATTAGTTGCACACTTACTGTGTGTTACATGCAATGACTTACAAGAGATTTTTGCAATCATTGTCATTGGATTCTTGAGGCAACCCAGCTAAGAAGATTCCCCATCTGTTTCCAGTATGGACAAAAGGCTCAGAAATGGTGACATCGCCAGCATTCCACAGCTAGAAAATAGTATTCATAGCTCTGAGATTCAGTGTCAGGTCCCTGTATCTGTGTTGAGACCTTGGCTGTCAGTCCACACCTATGGCCTCTACTCTTGTACCTGTTTTAGACTCGGTGTCACGTTACAGCAAACCTTGACCATGACTTCGGTCTCTGTTTTGTTCCCCCCAAGAATTGGTACCTGACCTATTCTTGTCCCAGAATTAGAAAACTGCTGTAGTCTTTGATATTTATTTTTGATTATTATTTGAGGCTAATTTCATATAAACACACTGCTGTATTTAAACTGGATAACCAACAAGGACCTACTGTACAGCACAGGGAACTGTGTTCAATTTTATGTGGCAGCCTGGGTAGGAGGGGAGCTTGGGAGAGAATGGATCCACGTACATGTATTGCTGAGTCCCTTCGCTGTTCACCTGAAACTATTCGAACATTGTTAATTGGCCAATACAAAGTTAAAAATAAATGAAAGACTATATATATGTGTGTGTGTGTAACTAAGTCCCTTTGCTGTACAGCAGAATTTAGCACAATATTATAAATCAACTCTACTCCAATAAAAAATAAATAAAATCTTAAAAATAAAGAAAATACATAACTGTGTTCCAGTGAGCAAGTTAGTGGCACATGGTACACTCAACCTATTGCACAATCATTTTTATCTAGTTCCAAAACACTTGTGTCACCCAAAAGGAAACCCCATACACATTAAAGCAGATTATCTTCATTTCTGCTTTCCCATATCTCTGGGCAACTATGAATCTGCTTTCTGTCTCTCTGAATTGTTCACATACATGGAATCAGAGCACATGATTTTTGTCTTCAGGTTCTTAAACTTAGCATAATATTTTTGATAGCATATATTTATGATCTATGTAGCATTATAATATTTATTTGGTATAGCATCCTTTTTTACAGGTGAATAATATTCCATTGTATGGCTATACCATGATTTGTTTGATCCATGTATCCATTGATGGACATTGGGTTGTTTCTATCTTTTGACTGTCATGAATAGTGCAGCTATGAACATGTGTGTACATGTGTTGGTTGAGCACCTGTTAGTGTTATTTTGAGTATGTACTTATGAATGGGATCTCTGGGTCATATAGTAACACTATGTTGAATTCTTTGAGGAAGGGTTGGACTGTTTTCCAGAGTTCTCATCTCTGACTTGATTGTCTCTAGTATTGCTGCGGTTCATGGGGTCGCAAAGAGTCGGACACGACTGAGCGACTGATCTGATCTGATCTGAGTATTGGACTTCTCGGGTGGTGCTTGTGGTAAAGAACACGCTTGCCAATGCAGGAAGACGTAAGAAACACTGGTTCATCCCTGGGTCCGATCCCTGAGGTGGGAAGATCCCCTGGAGGAGGAAATGGCAACCTACTCCAGTTCTTTTGCCTGGAAAATACCATAGACAGAGGATCCTGGCAGGCTACAGTCCATAGAGTAGCAAAAAATCAGACACGACTGAAGCAACTTAGCATTTAGAGGTTGGTATTTCTTGACTACCATACCTTCTGCATGACCATATTTGTCAGCATGAATGTATACAATTGAGAAATGTTCACTAAACAGAGGGCACTGCGAGCTAACTGGTTCTGGGGGCATTTTCTGCAGCCACTGGAAGAGATAGAATGAGAAGGGGCAGAGGGAAGAAGAAAGGGATTCTTGACCTGCTCCAAGTCCAGGGGATGATGAAAGGGAAAAGCCCCAGTGGCTGAATGCAGCCAGTTTGAGATGCTGGTACGATGGGCTAAGAACGAAGACTTTGCTCACCAGTTTTGCTTTCTGCCTGTTCCCTTCCATCACAATTATTCTTTGTTGGACACATCCATTCGTCAATGCCTGCTGACTCTTGCCCATCCTGAGCTCTGTTCCTGTCACTTGCAAGAATTTGGCTGTCAGGGGGAGATGCCAGCAGGCCTTTTAAAGCCACTGCAAACTTTCATTGCTAACTTGTAACTTGGAGGAACTCTGGGAGAAAGGGTTATAAATAAAACGCGTGCATCAATCTGGGTTTCACAACAGGAATGCAATTCCACTCCGTGGCTACAGATAAAACATGTCTTGCCGAGCACAGTGAGCTCTTTGCCGTGCTTGCATTTTATTTCCCATCACAGTCTAAGTTATGGCAGATGAAGCTGCTCATAAGGTATGAGGGTAGACAACCCCATGCTAATTCGCACTAACACATTATGGTGTGTTTGTCAAGGTCTAAGTGCTGGCTTTCCTGGGCATCTTAGGCTTGAAGGAAGGGAGAGGGGTGGGAAAGACCCCATGGACAGGGCTGGGGCTGGTCTGACTCTGCATCTAGGCTAAGCCTTTTGATAGCAATGACGGAATCTCAGATCTCTTTCTGCCTTAAAATACCCAGCAGAGTCAGCCACATAAAGGGCATGGATCAGTATTAATGAGTATGTACTGCTGGGAATTGTTCTCATCACCATTAGAATTCATCACCAAGAACAGCCACCCCGATAGTTGCTCAACGTATATGCACTCTCCTTGGGTGCTGTACATGTATGATTCCCATTTCATGTTCCTTAGCATCACATGACTTGACTACTGCTATGACTTCCATTGTGCAAATGGGAGACTTCTATCAAGCTCTGAGCTGGTCAAAGACAGGACCAACATTGGACCCCCGGATGGGAGGGCCCTGTGCTAACCACTCCCCTTTCCTGTATTCTCCACCACCTCAAGTTACCAATGAGGCTGTATGCCACCTCCCTCCTTCCTTAACTATCTTCCTCCCTCTTCCCCACTCCCCCGCGTCTTTTCAATTTATTCACTTATTTGTTTATTTGTTCTTTGGCTGGACTGGGCCTTAGTTCTGGCATGTGGGATCTTGATCTTCATTGCATCATGCAGACTCCTAGTTGTGGCATGTGGGATCTAGTTCCCCAACCACTGATCACACCCAGGCCTCCTGCCTTGGGACCGCAGTCATAGCCACTGGGCCACCAGGGAAGTACCTCCTGTCCCTTGCTTTTGAATTCCCCTATTCTTGTTTTCTTGGAGTCATTAGAAACATATTCCTAATTTTTTTTTTCATCCTTGTGTCTGTTTTTTCATTCTTTGAATTAGTTCCATCCTATTGAAGTTTTGTATAAGTATTAAGAATCACACAAGATCCGAGTTGCTGCAGAATCAGAGATGGGTAATCAGATACTCCTGCCTTAGGGCACCTAGACAGGTAACCAGAGACAATTAAGGTTCTGTGCTGTGAGCTGGATGGAGGGAATCATAGCATGCTTCAGGAACAAATATGCCAAAGGTGTGCCACACGAATCAGGGCAAGGAGCAGCTTCCTGGAAGAGGTGACAACCAGTCTGCATCTTGAATGATAAGAAGCTGGTAACGTGAATGAAGGCTTCCCTGGTGGCTCAGTGGTAAAGAATCTGCCTGCAGTGCAGGAAACGCGGGTTACATCCCTGGGTTGAGAAGATCCCCTGGAGGAGGAAATTGTAACCCACTCTAGTATTCTTGCTTGAAAAACCCCATGGACAGAGGAGCCCGGGGGTGGGGGGCGGGGTACAGTCCATGGGGGTGCAAAAAAGTCAGATAGGACTTAGTGACTAAACACCAACAACAATGTGAATGAAACAGTGGACATAGTGCACTTTTTTTTTTTTTTTTCCCATGGACTTCAAAATCTTTGTCTACATTTTTCATCTTAAAGTTGTAGAATAGTGAAGAGAAATATCAAGAATGCAAGTAGTTGTTCCTCCAACAAGACAACAACACAGGATGTCAGTTTGTTTTAAACATGAAGTAGTGACGAGTAATAAATTCTGGATTTCTTCTCTTTTATCCATTAAAATGCTGAGCGTATCTCCTCTATTTCTCTTGATCACCATCATCTTAAATAATAATAAATCTCTTCAAGTTAATATTGTCTTTTTTTTTTATCACACAGTAATGAAAGGGTAAATTGCTTGGTGCCATATCACAGGAATTTCTTCTTTGCATTCATCACCCAGTCCCTTGAAAATACTTTTTCTTCTAGTTACTATTTATTTTGCCTTCCTTTAAAAAGTCCACTTAAACTTTTTTTAAAAAAAAAACTTTTTTAAAGAGAATATTTTAAAATATGGTACTTTTTTTTTTTTAGCTTTGTCATAGGACCTCTTGATGAAGGTAAAAGAGGAGAGTAGAAAAAGTTGGCTTAAAGCTCAATAGTCAATAAAATAATATCATGGCATCCAGTCTCATCACTTTAGGACAATAGATGGGGAAACAATGGAAACAGTGACAGAATTAATTTTGGGGGCTCCAGAATCACTACAGATGGTGGCTGCAGCCACAAAATAAAAAGACACTTGCTCCTTGGAAGATAAACTATGAAAAATCTGGATAGCATATTAAAAAACAGAGACATTACTTTATCAACAAAGGTCCATATAATCTAAGCTATGGTTTTTCCAGTAGTCATGTGTGGATATGAGACTTGGACCATAGAGAAGGCTGAGTGTCAAAGAATTGATGCTTTTGAACTGTGGTGTTGGAGAAGACTCTTGAGAGTCCCTTGGATTGCAAAGAGATCAAACCAGTCAATCCTAAAGGAAATCAATCTTGAATATACATTGGAAGGACTGATGCTGAAGATGAAACTCCAGTCCTTTGGCCACCTGAGGCAAAGAGCCGGCTCATTGGAAAAGACCCTGATGCTGGGAAAGATTGAAGGTGGGAGGAGAAGGGGACGACAGAGGATGAGATGGTTGGACGGCATCAACAACTCAATAGACATGAGTTTGAGCAAAGTCCGGGAGATGGTGAAGGACAGGGAAGCCTAGCGTCCTGCAGTCCATGGGGTCACAAAGAGTCGGACATGACTGAGCAACTGAACAACAGCAGAACATTTCAAAAATAATACATGTGGGTTGTAAAGAAAAGCTGTTAACAGTTCAGAAGTGAAAGAATTAAAAGGCGATACTGTCTTCTTAGGGCTCCTCTGGTGGTGCTAGTGGTAAAGAACCCACATGCCCGTGCAGGAGACATAAGAGACATGAGTTCAATCCCCAGGTCAGCAAGATCTCCTAGAGAAGGGCATGGCAACCCACTCCAGTATTCTTGCCTATAGAATCGCATGGACAGAAGAGCCTGGAGGGCTATAGTCCTTAGGGTCACAAAGAGTCAGACACAGCTGAAGTGACTTAAGCACTGTCTTCTTGTCCCCATATCCTTTCTGGAGGGAGCCATTATCAACAGCTATTAACTGTGTCCTTCTAAGCTGGGCTTCTTGACCTCACTTCTGCACTGTTGACATTTGCGGTCAGATCATTTTTGTTGGGAGCAGGGACTGTTGTGTGTACTATAGGATATTTAAGAGCATCTCTGACCTCTGCTCCCTGGTGGGCTACAGTCCATGGGGTCATAAAGAGACCTATACAACTGAGTGACTGGGCATGCAGGTGCTGACCTCTGCTCACTGGAGGCCAGGAACACCATCCCTCTACCCAAGCTGTAACAACCACATTTGTCACAGACATTTCCATATGTCCCCTGGAGGCAAAATCACCCCAGTTGAAAATGACTGTTCTGGAGGTTTTAAAAATCACACATGCAATCCAAGAATCAGTGGGAAAGTCAGAGATTATTGGGCATTTGGGGGCTGATTTGGGAAGTATGAGGGAAATTCATTACAGGAGAAAAGGAGTTATGTGTCTGGAATAAGCAAGTTGAGAAGAGAAAAGAAAGCCTTACTCAGGAAACAGTCTATGTGGATAGTGAAGGTCCAAAGAATCACCTATAGGAAGTGTTTTTGAGTTCCATTCTCTCTTCCTTTTTAAAACTACAATATCATTTCCCAGTTAGTGGGTATTTATTTGGTGTATCACTGCAGGAAGCATGAGCCCTCAATCCATAGCAGAAGGAAAGAAACTGGTTGGAGACGAAGAAGGCAATCAATGTGGTGAAAATGGGACTGGGATCTTGAAGACATTGGCAGCAAGTGGAAGGTTCCCAGATGGTGGGGCAGGAACCAGGGGTCCTACCCAGGAACTTGGGTCTTTCATCTTGGGGAGGGGAGTCATTACAATCCCTTGGAAGCTCTCTAATGTGAGTGCAGGATTTTAGGAGTCTGGCAAATTTGAATTCAAATTTTCGCCATCTTTACAGGTGGAGTGAGCGTAACGCATCATGGTTAAGATCATGGAGCCAGACCTGGGCTCTTCCTCTGGATCCCCCTCTTCCTACATTATTTCACCTTGATCTTGTCATCTTATGCCTCCCAATCTCATTTTTCTCACCTGAGGACAGGCTTCATCTCACTTATGTAGATTGTAAAGACTAAGGCAGATTTCCCATGCAACACTGCCTGGCACACAGGAAGTGCTCATTGTTAGCTGGCATGACTACCACTCAAGCAATCCTCATTGCTTGTGCTGAGGCTTTTGTTGTCGTTCAGTCGCTAAGTCACGTCCAACTCTTTGTGACCCCATAGACTGCAGCACACAAGGCTTCCCTGTCCTTCTCTATCTCCCCAAGTTGGCTCCAACTCACGTCCACTGAGTTTGTGATGCCATCCAACCATCTCATCTCCCCCTTCTCCTTTGGCCTTCCGTCTTTACCACTGTCGGGGTCTTTTCCGATGAGTGGGCTCCTCATATCAGGTGACCAGAGTATTGGCGCTTCAGCATCAGTCCTTCCAAAGGATATTCAGGGTTGAATCCTTTAGAATTGACTGGTTTGATCTCCTTGCTGTCCAAGGGATGCAAGAGTTTGAACAAATCCTGAAACTGACTGGAACACAGTGTGTATCACATAGGTGTTAGTGCAGGTGCTCTTATGCACATTCTATCTCCTCTCCTCTTATCTCTCCCTCAACTATTTTTTTCTCTTTTCTTCTTCTCTCTCACCTTCTTTGCTACAAGCCTCACAGCTCAGGCCTGAGAGAACTCACCCTCAGACCACGCGATTTATTTTTCTCATGCTCATTTCTATTTTAATAATTATCATATTGACTCTGAATTTATTACACTACAAGGACGAGTCTAAGCAAAATCTCATGAATTTAAACATTAATGTAAGATAAATTAGTTTGAAATTGAATTCCTCAGATGCAATTGAATGTGTTTCCGTATGATGAATAAAGAATTTTCCAAATAAAATCTAAATCACTGCTGTTCCATTTATGAACGGGTAGAAGGACTATGTGGGGATATTTGATAAGGTGAAAATATGATTGCATCGCAATAGATTAGCCATGCTCTAAACTAACTTTTCAGTTTGGGGAGAAGGAAGCGTAGGCACGAAGTTGAGTAGATGAAATGTGAAGGTTTTTGTGTACATGTTTATTAATACTCTTAGTTACCTCCAGTTTAACACCAGTTATTATAAGATATAATATTCTTCTAAAGAGGCTGCTCTGTTTTTTTTTTTCTTTTTACATTTTTGAATTAATGAATTCCCTTGTTAGAGGCTAATTAAAGCAGATGTCAGTTTGTTGATTTTTTTAAAAAAATCCTGTTTTCTTCAAAAGCTCTTCCCTTCAATATGATCTCCAAAGGGCTGAAAACACTTTCCTCTAAAGCACACCAAAAAGCCAGTGGTCATGGATAAAGAAAGTAAACCCATTAAAGAAGAAATGGGCAGTGTATACATATAGCTGGTTCACTTTGTTGTACAGTAGAAACTAACACAATATTCTGAAGCAATTATACTCCAATAATAAAAGATGACTGTAAAAATGAAATAAAAATAAAGATGCAGTGATTAGTGTACCAAGACTATTTGGGGGAAAGCATGGGAAATCCAACCAGTCAATCCTAAAGTAAATCAACCCTGAATATTCATTGGAAGGACTGATGCTGAGGCTGAGCCGTTGGTCACCTGATGTGAAGAGCCGACTCATTGGAAAAGACCCTGATGCTGGGAAAGATTGAAGGCAAAAGGAGCAGGGTTGGCAGAGAATGAGGTGGTTAGGTAGCATCACCAACTCACTGGACATGAATTTGAGCAAACTCCAGAAGATAGTGGGAGACAGAGGAGCCTTGCAGGCTACAGTCTGTGGGGTTGCAAAGGGTCGGACACAACTTAAGAGACTGGACTGCTGTAAATGGAAATTATACTAAATATCTCATTTTTTAAATAAAAATTCATTAATCAAGAAATACTCTGAGGGGAAAAACAAAAGAAGAAAAAATATAGGAAGAGATATTCAGCCCTTTATTAGACCTAGAATCATTCCTGGAGGCAAGGGGCTTACAGTAGGGAAGACAAGTTTTGCTCCATTCCTGGAGGTCTCCAAGGGTGCCAGCTGGTGGCTCCTGTGTATTATCCATCACATGTCAGTAGTGTGATCTGTTCAAAGGCTAGGTGTGACCATGTCCCTTCTGCTGCTTTTCTGTGCTTTCCCAAAACCTAACTCCTTTCTCAGGCAGCCAAACCCGCCTCTCAGCCTGCAAGTCTCAGAGCATCCTGCAGCCAGCCTCACCTTCCACTATGGGCCACCCTGCTCCTTCCCCTTCCCCTGTGCTGAGATCTCTTCTGCTCTCCAAAACCTCCTCCCCTCCCACCAGCAGTGTTTGCATAGGCCGAACTGGCACCTAGACCTTGCCGCCTCTATCACTCTCCGTGGCTAATGCTTCCATAGACTTTGGAGCCACAGAAACTTCATCTTGTCCAGGAACCCCTGTCCCCAAATTCTCTGACTATATCAGGCCTTATTTTTATCTGTCAGAGAACGTGGGACTTCTCTCCTGGGCAACAGAAATTCCAGCTGTAATTTTGCATGCATTTCTAAGCAATTTTGATTAATATCTTTTTTTGGACCACTGAACCCTATTCTTCTGAGGGGACCCATCCTACCTGCTTTGTGCTCATCCAGTCCTCCCCAGCACTTCGCTCAGGGCTGGTGCAGAGTAGACCCTGGAGCAAATGAGCAAAAGGCTCCAAGCTTGGCAGACCCTAAGACCCAGCAGAGGAGGGGACAAGGTGCCTGTGACATGGGCCAGATGCCAGGGAGTAAGTGGGCTTCAGCAGGAACGTCAGTGACTCATAGCTGGGACCCCAGCCCAGTCCGTTGCTCCTTGCAGAGTCCCTGTTTGCGATTGTCTAATGAATGGAAGGTGAGAGCTTGAGAGAGACCAAAGAAATGCTTGATGTCCTGTGTGACCCCAGAGGGAAAGCATTTGAGAGGGAGTTAATGAAATGTGGTCAGAAAAAAAAATAGCATTAAAAAAAAAGAAAACTAAGAAGTTATACATCTAAGAATTTAATCTACATAAATACAAATATATACCCAGAGGAATAAATATATATGAGGAACTAAATTCACTGCAGTTTTTATGAGGAACTAAATTCACTGCAGTTTTTATATATATACTTTGTACATATATGAAAAACATGTATATGTCTATATGCATATGTATATTGTGTCTATAAATATACTGCATGTGCTGTGCCAAGTTGCTTCAGTCACATCTGATTCTTTGCAACCCCGTGGACCATAACCCATCAGGCTCCTCTATCCCTAGGATGCTCCAGGCAGGAATACTGGAGTGGGTTGCCAAGCCCTCCTCCAAGAGATCTTCCCCACCCAGGGACTGAAGCCACACCTCCGACGTCTCTTGCATTGCAGGTGGATTCTTTACCACTAGCACCACCTGTGTAGCCCAGTATGTACTACACGATACACTAAGAAGTGTATGTATGTGAATATATATATTGTTGTTGTTGTTTAGTCGCTAAGTTGTGTCTGACTCTTTTGCAACCCCATGGATTGCAGCCCACCAGGTTCCTCTATCCATGGAATTTCCCGGGGAAGAATACTGGAGTGGGTTGCTATTCCCCTCCCCGAGGAATCTTCCCAACCCAGGGATTGAACCACATCTTGTGTGTCTCCTGTATTGCAGGTGGATTCTTTACCACTGAGTCACCTGGGAAGCCCTACACACACACACACACACACACACACACACACGTGTCCCAGGAGGAGGGCACAACAACCCACTCCAGTATTCTTGCCTGGAGAATCCCATGTACAGAGGAGCCTGGTGGGTTACAGTTCATGGGGTTGCAAAGAGTAAGACACCACTGAAGTCACTTAGCACCACGCACACACAAATTTAAGTGTATACATGCATGCATACACACATGCATATTTATGCATGCACATATGTGCACACATGTATGTATACATATGCAAAGTTTATCAAAATTTTCTTGGGTACATTTTGGCCTGTTCATACAATGAAACACTACTCAATGACTAAAAAGAACAACATTGATTTATGGGTACTAGTATGGAAAAGCGTTAGTATAATACTGTCTACAAAATGAAAACAGGATATTTGCATAATGATGTGCATGATAGAAACGTATTTTCTTGAAGTGTGTAGAGACTTGGGCTCCTAAGAGATACTATGAATTTCCCACAGTGGAAAAAGTCTAAAATGATACACAACTATTATTCTTGATTAGTTCCTGGAATTAAGTTTGATGAGGTGAACTTTCACTCTTTTGTATCTGGATTTTAATAACTATCAAAGACATAATAATAGATGAGTAGAGCAAAATGTCACAGAAACCTAGAAGAAGAGCTTGGAAACAGAAAGAAGAAAATATCATTCTCTATGGCAATGGTTCTCAACCTCAATGGTTCTCAATTTTGAAATGGTTCTCAATTTTGCAGGCAGGGGTCATTTGACAGTCAGTGTTTGGGAACATGTGGGTTTGTTACATTCTGGGTGGGGCAGGTGCACCTGGCATCTATTGGGTAGAGGCTGAATATTGATACTTTCAAGATTTTGCTGGAGAAGACTCTTGAGAGTCCCTTGGACTGCAAGGAGATCCAACCAGTCGGTCCTAAAGGAAATCAACTCTGAATATTCATTGGAAGGACTGATGCTGAAGCTGAAACTCCAACACTTTCGCACTTGATGGAAAGAGCTGAATTCATTGGAAAAGACCCTTTCCCATTCAGAAAGATAGAAGGCAAAAGAATAAAGAAATGGCAGAGGATGCAATGGTTAGATAGCATCACTGACTCTCAATGGATTTGAGTTTTAACAAACTCCAGGAGATAGTGAAAGACTGGGAAGCCTAATGTGCTGCAGTGCATGGAGTTGCAAAGAGTCAGACATGACTTAGTGACTGAACAGCAACAGGAAAAATGCTCTGAAACATATTTAATCATATAATAATAACACACAAACTCTCTTGACAAATTTCTTTTATATACTTTTTACTTGGCCCCAAATGTTTCCCTCATCAATTCCAAAATATTTCCCCTTCTGATCATTACATCTGGGTTAGAGTGAGTGTTTAATACAATAATTTGACTCACTCAAGGAAATTATTTTTTGCCCAGAGGCAGGGTTGTGAAGAGTTTCCTTAAATGGAAGGACATTAAGCATTGTTTAACACAAGGATGATCCCTAGCAACTTAGTTTTGTTTTTCATAACTTTTATCCTCTTTGTTCATCTCTTGGGTAGGAAAAGAGCTGGTTCTTTGGGGAATGTTTTCATTTCATTGCCTCATATTTGGGAAGGAGAGATTGTTGCAAGCACAGAACCCAAAACTTGGGGGATTTTTATGATTATCCCAGCCGTGAATATCAAGGGAGCATCATTTAATAGAAAAGCAAAGTCTTAACTTCTAAAAGAGAACCTAGCATTCTCTAAGAGGGGGTGGAATTAAATTACTTTTATAAGAAATGGGAAGATATTGCTAATGGGAATATCCTGACTGGTGTCACTAATTAAAGAAGGCACTTTGGAATTAATTGACAGCCTGCACTTAAGAATATAATTGCATAGTAATCAACCATTGGTAGACAAAACTTAATGCTATTTATTAGGTGAGGATAAAACTTTTTCCTGATATTTCAAAGCCAGGGGTATAACTCTGTTCCTAAATTCATCTCCAGAAATGAATCGACTGTATTTGTGTGTGAGGAACCCAAGTGAATAAACAAGTAGGATTTTCTGAAGGAAACCACACAATGGGATTTATCTTGAAAAGAGCAATTGCAGATATATGTCATACATCATTACCGGAGAGCTGGTGACAATATTATTCATTATATGGTTGCAGAGTGTTCTAAATTAGAGAAATGGATTATTGGAAGTAGATGATTTCCCCAGATTGCTACTTAATAGTGACTAAGGGGTCCGCATTACTCATATTTGCAATGAAAATGGTGCCAAAATCCAGCAGTGGTTGACGGAAATGAAATGGAAGATCTATTAGATTTAATCTGGAGGTGCTGCCTAATTTTAATGCCTCTGGCTTAGTATAAATGTCCTGGGGTTTCAGAGGCTGGGTCCTTGCAGCAATCACAGATTGCAGTGAAAATTTCCAAGATATTTACCTCTTGTCTGTCCCTGCTTCCTTACTGCCGTGTATGCACACAGCAGTCATCCTTTACCAACTAAGTTTCTCCCTTTGCTCTTTTCCATTATGGGAAAGTGGCTACCTTTGCAGCTTTCCCTGACTGTTCTTACCTGTTCTGAGCTGTAAAGCTTCCCATCTGAAGTGAGCAACCCAACTGCTGTGTTCATTCATTTATTCATTATGTAGAGTCCCAAATACATGTCAAGTCCTGCTGGCTCAGCCGGTAAAAAGGTCACCTGCAATGCAGGAGACCCTGGTTCAATCCCTGGGTTGGGAAGATCCCCTGGGGAAGGGAATGGCTACCCACTCCCAGAAGTCTTGCCTGGGAAATCCCATGGACAGAGGAGCCTGGCTGGCTATGGTCTGTGGGATCACAAAAGTTGGACGCAACTTGAGCGATGGAACCACCACCACACCCAAGGCTAGTCAAGCCCTGTACTAGCCTTTGTGGAATTATGGGAACAGTAGTGTCCCTGTACCTCCAGCCCCTGAGCTTTCCATCTCCCAGCTGTGTGCATGTGTGTGTGTGTGCGTGTACTCAGTCATGCCACACTCTTTGTGACACTGTGGACTATAGCCCACCAGGCTCCTCTGTCCATGGAATTTTTGAGGCAAAAATAATGCAGTGTATCACCATTTCCTTCTCCAGCGGGCTCTCCTAGACCCAGGGATCGAACCCGCATCTCCCGCATTGGCAGGCAGATTCTTTACCAGTGTGCCACCTGTGGAGAGTTAGGAACAGATATTAAATGTGTAGTCACACAAATCTCTATGTAATTTCTTCTTATTTCCTTACTGTTGTGATTACCACTTCAGGCTAAGCTACAGGAGTACCAGCCTCCGTTCCTTTATTTGAATATTCTAAGCCATTTTGCACTGCAGGGCCTTTGCACTTACTCCTGTCTTTTTGGAAGGCTCTTCCCATGGCTGTCCTTACTCATCCTTCACAACTTATTTTAACCACCATCTTTCTTTTTTAGGGCTTCCCTAGTGGTTCAGAACCTGCCAGGTTTTATCCCTGGGTCGGGAAGATCCCCTGGAGGAGGAAATGGCAACCCACTCCAGTATTTTTGCTTAGAGAATTCCATGCACAGAGGAGCCTGGAAGCTTACAGGCCATGGGGTTGCAAAGAGTTGGACACAACTGAGAGACTGACACTTCTCTTTTTGAAATTACTTATTTATTTAACTTTTGGCTGCACTGTCCACAGGCTTTCTCTAGCCGCAGCAAGTGGGAGCTACTCTCCCTTGAGGTGCCCAGGTGTGCGGGCTTCTCATTGCCGTGATTTCTTTTGTTGAAGAGCACAGGATCTAGGCATGTGGGCTCAGTACGTGTGACTCTCTGGCTCTAGCTTGCAGACTCAGTAGATGTGGCCCACCAGCTTAATTGCCCAGCGGCATAGTGGGATATTCCCAGATCAGAGACCGAACCCACGTCTGCTGCATTCCAGGTGGACTCCCAACCACTGGACTATCAGGGAAGTCCCTAACTGCTACTTTTCTTGAATACCTCATCCAGAGTGGCATTCTGCCTGGTTTATTACCCAACAATTACCCTGATCATTTCCTCACTGCACTCATATATCTGTCTAGAGCTTACTTGCTTACAACTGTGTTGTGTGTCTCTCCCTCGAAAAGCTACGTATCATAGGGGCATGCATATTGTCTTCCCAGTTTTTTACCACCAGCACCTCTAATTGAGTGGGTACCCAATAAACATCAGTCATTGATGGACGTGGCTGCCAGCCATGATCAGTGTCACAAAAGGAGAACACCAGATAATACACAGAATTATGGCAGAAAGACCTCATTTAGATGGAAGGTACAGGGGAGACCTCTGCGAAGGACTGACATTTTAGTTGATGGGTTTGTAGGATTAGATAGGAAGAGAGAGGAGGAAGCCACGTTTCCAGACCAAGGCAACAGTGTAAGGACAGCCTGAAGAGACAGAGAACTTGGCACATCCAGAGAATTGACAGATGAGGATGCCTGGAGTCCAGAGAGGGAGGGAGCAGCAGTGTGAGCAGGGGCTAGAGGAACCAGCCTTGGAGGCTGTGAGAGAGCTTGGACACTGCGAAGCCACTGGAGGCATTTAAAGGATTACAGGGATACGACTCTATAAATATTTCACTAAGATCTCATTGGCGGTTGTGAGCAGACTTGTTTGTAAGAGAAAGAGTGAAAAGATGCCTGAAGCATTGTTGGGCACAGAGCAAGTGCTTACTAACTAACAGTCTGTTATGTAAGGACAGTAACTATCTGAATGGATGCTGAAAGGGGAGATCAAAAGGAGGGAATTTGGTTCTTCAAAGAAAGCTTGCTAAAACATGAAGTTTGGCAAGGGGAACACTTGATCATTCTAGGCCAATATCACTGATGAACATAGATGCAAAAATCCTTAACAAAATTCTAACAATCAGAATCCAACAACACATTAAAAAGATCATACACCATGACCAAGTGGGCTTTATCCCAGGAATGCAAGGATTCTTCAATATCCGCAAATCAATCAATCAACATAATACACCACATTAACAAATTGAAAAATAAAAACCATATGATTATATCAATAGATGCAGAGAAAGCCTTTGACAAAGTTCAACATCCATTTATGATAAAAACTCTCCAGAAAGCAGGAATAGAAGGAACATACCTCAACATAATAAAAGCTATATATGACAAACCCATAGCAAACATTATCCTCAATGGTGAAAAATTGAAAGCATTTCCTCTAAAGTCAGGAACAAGACAAGGATGCCCACTTTCACCATTACTATTCAACATAGTTTTGGAAGTTTTCGCCACAGCAATCAGAGCAGAAAAAGAAATAAAAGGAATCCAAATCGGAAAAGAAGAAGTAAAACTCTCACTGTTTGCAGATGATCATTCTAAACAATTTCTAAAGTCAGACGTGCTCTTTCTTTGATCTGAAACTACTGGCAAGATACAGTTGCATGTCACTTACATGTCTCTGACTCCCAGAGTCATTCTTGCAGATTTTTTTTTTCTCTTGTCTTTGTGATTTTGTCCTTGATTAACTTCAAAAGCCCAACCTCTCATGTAGAGATGGCTCCATCAGCAAGGACAATGGGCCAACCTCCACAAACACAATCATCTGTGATGATCCATTTCTTTCCTTTCTGAGTTTCAGCCTCCAAAGAAAACCTGAGGTAGGCATTGACTCCTCTGTATTTTATCCTGCATAATCAGGACAAGAAATGAAGTGGCACTAGTATTCAAGTGATAACATTTTAGTAACAAACTCCCAAGTCTCAGTGGCTTTATATCATTCAAGTTTACATCTTCTTACCCACCAGGTCAAAATGGGTGTTCCTGATGGGTGGGCAGTGGTCCTCCAGGAAGCAATGCAGGGACCCAAGCTCCTCCCCTTTGTGGCTCTGCCATGATGGTTGCCAAGGACAGGGAAGATTACATGGGCCAAGCCTAACATGAAAACAGAGCAGCACCCTCACTCACTTCCATTGGCTCAAAATGGTCACATGACCACACCTGGCTGCCAGGGATGATGGGAAATGCAGTCTTTGTCCCTGGAGGAAAAATAAACCTGCTCATGAGCAGCCAGCCAAGCTTTGCCACTGAGCAACTTCCTTAAAAATTTGAGATGCCTTTGCCCAGCCCAGTATTCTTGCCTGGAAAATTCCATGGACAGAAGTGCCTGGCAGGCTACAGTCCATGGGGTTGCAAAGAGTTGGACACAACTGAGTATGCACTGGGAGTTGCTATTATACAATTTACAATATTTAGTAACTTTACTACTTTATTAATGTGGTAATATGTTACTGAGTACGCTAGGCAATTTTTACTCATGAATTCTGGAAAACAAGAAGTTACCCCACCGTTCTGCTTTCCCGTCCACTCCTTAGAATCTGTTTTGCAAACAGTGATGTAGTTAAAGATTTCTCCTCTGCAGCTGAATTAAACTGCAGAAAGAAAGCAGCGTTTGAAGTCAGGAACTGAAATACACAGTAACAGAGGCAACCAGAAACCACATAGTGTTTTCACCTTGTTTTGTCACGTCTCCCAGCAAACTCATGGTTTGTTTGAGGGCTCTGCTGCACTCCTTTCAGAGGTATCTTGACTTCCATAACATTTCAGATCTTCCTTCTGTGTGATTTAGAATGACACCTCAAAACAGGAACCTTTTGTTTCTGGGGAAATCAGATCATCTTTCAGGATATGGCTGAAGGCATGTCTCATCCAGTCTTCCTCTCACCCTCATACAGATGTAACAGATTATTTCTTTCTTGGGTTCCAGTTTACACTATGTAGCCTTCTGTGATAGCTTGTCTATTACAGTAATACAGTTCTTTGCTTTCTTATTAAAATATAACCCCAGTTCATTGAAGAACACTTAGAAATTACAGATTAAAAAAAAGCAAGTGAAAATCTTCATTTCCCCTCTGCAGTACACTTACTGCCATTGCACTCTCCCTGTCATTAGACTGAGAGCATGTTGAAGGCAGAGGCTGCATCTCTGCCCTGCCTTTGTGGTTGCATCCCCATTGGTGAGCAGAGAGCCTGACATACGTGAAACCCTCCATAAAAGCAGAATAATGGAAATGTGGCTAGGTGGATGGCTAGCGGACCCATCTAGCTCGTCACAGATGGGCACTCCTACTCTTTTTTAGAGTAAGCCAGGCTCAGATAAGGATGAGTTGTAGGTGACATATATGGGTTAGCCTCTGCCAAAGCAGTGCTGAGATGAGAATCCTGCAGTTTGCAAACTATTCAATTTTAAGTTCTTTGGGAAAGTTCATTTTCTGCATGGAAATAACGATACAATAAGACTAGCCTGCACTAGGTAACTTACACGCCATCCATTTCAATGTTCTGACACTTTTGAGTGTATCCTGAACTCACACAGGTGTGGTGCAGGTCTCTTCCATGATGTGTGTCGAGATCCAGGCTGCTTCCGTAGCTGCATCACCCAAGGTGAGTCTGCATGGGGAGAGCGTGTCAGAGGGCTGCTCTCAGATTGTCTGCAATGGCGGGGATGTCCGTGCATGGCCTCCTTGCCAGAATGAGTCACTGGGCTTCACTCCAGTGCTAGAGTCTTTTAAATGACCAGGGATGATAGGAGAACTAGATACGAGGGAACAGTAGTCATGTGTGCCAAAGTAAGCACATCTTCAGTTCGGTTCAGTCACAGTCGTGTCCGACTCTTTGCGACCCCATGGACTGCAGCACCCCTTAGGAGGCAGTATCAAAAGGCTTCAGAATTCAAACACCAGACTCAGGCTGCCTGGGTCAGAGCTTTTACTGGGGGTGATTTGTATAATCTTGGATAAGTCATTCAATCTCTCTAAGCCTCACTTGCCTCATAGAAAATTGGGAAGAATAATAGTTTTAATTAAATACTATGCAGATCAGTGAACTTGGCATTGCACAATCTCACTAAATATTAATTATCTCTTTTTTTTTTACATTTTTATTTTGTATTGGGGTAAGCCAATTAACATTGTTGTGGTAGTTTCAGATGAACAGCAAAGGGACTCAGCAATACATATCCATGTATCCCCCAAACTTCCCTCCTATCTAGGCTGCCACATAACGTTGAATGGAGTTCCATGTACTATATAGTAGGTCCTTGTTGACTGTCCATTTTAAATAGAGCAGTGTGTTATCTTTAAAGGCTAATACTTAAAGGAGATATCATGATTACAATCCTATTACCATTGTTGGTGGTAGTAGTAGTAGCAATCTGTTTGCTTAGCCCCTTCAGTTGCTCTCAATTAGAGACACACACATAGATATACCTTGACGGGGTATACCAGAAGGCTCAATGCTCAATTTTCCCAGCTGTTCCTGTCTAACTCTGAAAATTGCCCTGAGGAGCCACCTGCCCATAAAGTGTTCATTATTGAAGACTGTGTAAGATAGAGCATGCTAGTTTTTGAGGAATAAAGGGGGAGGTGTATCTATCATTTCCAACACAGCTGCCTCTGTCTGAAAATGATTACCCCACACACCACCATCAGCCCCACTGCCTCGGTCCCAACACAAAGCCTGATGAAGTGGTCTCAGCAGCAGTGCTGCTCAACCATCCACAGACTCAATAAACGCCCTGAAATGTAACATGCGTCTGCTGTCTGCCGAACAGCTCTGGGCACAAATAGGTTTCTTTTATTATGGACAGAAAGGCCAAGTGAAATTTTAATCAGACAGACAAGGAGGGTATCTGAGAACACTGAAATGCCAGACCTGCTGATATTTCCACAATATTGAACTTGTCTTTTTGGGGGCCTCTGTAGCTATTTCAATTAGCTGTGAGACACACAGCCTGTGTTTTTGCAAACTCTCTTCTTTTTAATTAAGCGGCTGTTCACTGGGATATTAGAAAGCACACATTTCTTCTTGTAATATGCAAACTATTGAAGAGAAAATTAAGCAGTTGAAACATTTGGGTTTAAAGAGTTCATGGTTATATCAATCTATGTAGGCATTGTACCATTCCTATTGGATATTCTGGGTGTTTTCTCTCTCTCATCTCAAGGTGCTAGATATCTAGGCCTCAGCTTTTTATAGCATATATTTGCTTCAATACATGGTCCTCTTGCTGTCTTTTTTTTTTCTTTTTAAAATTATATAATATTTGGTTGAAACAAATTTAAAAAAATACCTGTAATAAATATGGATACTGGGAAACACAGTCAATCTGAAATCCATGAACCTACCACAAGTTTGAATAGTAAAACATTTATCAATACTATTAAAATAAACTGTTTCCTCTTTGGTGAGTTTACCTTTCATGATAATTACCAAACACCATTTTGTCAGTTAAGGTGCATAAAAGTACCGCTAATCACTGGAAATGCTAGAAGAAAAAGAAATCTTTATTTCTTTAAAATGAAGCGTTGTCAATGTATTAGTCCTCTGGACTATATTGGAAATAAATCCTAAAAAGAAGAAGCCAACTTTAGGGTGTGAGGAGAAATTGAGCCATCTCTGACACTGATTGATTGATTAATTTTTTCATTCATTCCCTC
Organism: Tragelaphus eurycerus; assembly: GCA_935064755.1. Lineage (NCBI taxonomy): Eukaryota > Metazoa > Chordata > Mammalia > Artiodactyla > Bovidae > Tragelaphus > Tragelaphus eurycerus. The sequence continues at coordinate 5,856,980 of CAKXYN010000101.1, forward strand.
ACTGGTTCCTGCATTTATGGATTTTTATTTATTCTGCCATTCCTTCATCAAATATTGAGCATAATAGCAGTCTTCTTTAACAGAGAATTAATATGATCATCATTATAGTGTTTAATTATAACATTATAATTATACCATTGTGACCATAATACAGGAGTTCTATTGACAATTCCTTGTGAAATGAAAGGAAGACATGAGGTTTAGTTTGCAAGCTCATATTTTCAAAAACTGAAAGATATCTTTCAACTGTGTTAGACAGTGATCCACTTGACATATCCTAATTACACCAAAAAAAAAAAAAAGCAAAAAGCAACCACGAGGTGTTTTAATTGACACCTTGTTTTCCATTTTTATTTTCCTCATGTTTGCTTGAAGGTAAAAGCCTCGGAGTGTGCTTGGGAATGGAGAGTCAGTAATTCTATAGTTCTGGATGATTTTCAGAGCTGTCTAACCTCGGGCCGATGAGACAGGTCTTACCATGGGGCTCCTCTCCCGCAAGCTGTCCACCCACAGTTCCGGAGCTAATTTTGCTCTCAAAACCCTCAGAAATGTTTTCGGTTGCTGCTGACTCTTGAGTAGTAAGGAGTGCCAAAACCCTCTGGGGAAAACAATGGTGAAACCTCAGGGACTGAACCTTCCTGAAAATGGATGGCAGCCCACCTACATCTGCAGTTTCTATGTTCTCTGTTGAAGCTGATGAGCTTCACTCTCTTCATTCGAATGTAGCTCAAGAACCGTTTTTTAGCTTGAAAAATACATCTGGATGCTACTCATTTGACTAACTTCAGTAAGGAAATATGTAAGACATGGTATAGTTCTAGTAGCATATCTTTTTTCTTTAAATAAATAAAAGCATATATCATTCTTTTTTTTTTTCCTAATTGGAGAAGCAACTCATGCCCACCTTTGCAAACACAAATACTTCCTGCTTACATAGAGAAAAAGCATTTCCTCCTTAATTCAACCACCTGGAGATTGTTCACTATATAGGGCAACTCTGCTCACCTAATTCTACATATATACTTGTGTGTGTTTGGAAAAAAAATTAGATTATGCATTTCTGTCCTGCACAGTGGGTGCATATGAATGCATCTCCTTCTTTCCCATGGCTCTGCAGCATTCCAGTGTACCAGTGTATGGCCATATCATAATCAATTTAACCAGTCTCCTTCCTGCTGATGGGTATTCAGGTTGTTTCTGGTTTTTTTTTTTTTTTTTGTCTGAAAACACATTTTAAGGAAATGCTTTTCCAAGTGAAATATTCTGTAAGAGTGAATACCTCTTGGGTTTCAACAATGGGTGACAAATCCTTCTTCTTCCTCTTGAGAATCTTTTGCCAAGTTTGACAGAAGGATCCAATTCACCAAGGATGGGGTCAAGCACAGTGGTTATGGTTGCTCTCATGGGGGAAGCAGTGGTTAGAAAAGCACACGTCCCAGGAAGGAAAAAAAAATTCTCATCTTAGAGTGACTTCACTGCTTTCAGAAAACAATGCTTTCCTGATGGCTCCTCTTTGCAGAGAGACAAATTAGTGGATTTGGGACTGTCTCCTTGACTCTTCTGCTCTGTGAGTAATCAATAATAGAAATAGGATTTGAACCCCAGGATAAAGCACTCCTAAACTGCTTATTCGAAGAAGGCAATGGCACCCCACTCCAGTACTTTTGCCTGGAAAATCCCACGGACGGTGGAGCCTGGTAGGCTGCAGTCCATGGGGTCGCTAAGAGTCGGACACGACCAAGCAACTTCACTTTCACTTTTCACTTTCATGCATTGGAGAAGGAAATGGCAACCCACTCCAGTGTTCTTGCCTGGAGAATCCCTGGGACGGGGGAGCCTGGTAGGCTGCCGTCTTTGGGGTCGCACAGAGTCGGACACGACTGAAGTGACTTAGCATAGCATAGCAAACTGCTTATTTCCTCAATGCCTTCATAACCCCTAGATATGTCCCCAGTGTCTAAGAATAAGGAAGAAAATCACCCAAGTGTTCATCTGTCTCATTCAAATCACAGGGTTGCCTGGATCACGATGGCTTGGGCTTAGGCACTCAGTTGTGTCTGACTCTTCGTGACCCCTTTGGACTGTAGCCCCCACCAGGCTCCTCTGTCCATGGGATTCTCGGGCAAGAACACTGGAGTGGGTAGCTTTTCCCTTCTCCAGGGGATCTTCCCAACCCAGGGATCAAACTCAGATTTTCCGCTTTGCAGGTGAATTCTTTACCATCTGAGCCACCAGGAAGCCCAAGAACACTGGAGTGGGTAGCCTATTCACCATCAAAAAATGCACCATTTTTGGCAGAGCTCTTTCTCAGTGATGTATTCACTTTTTACATGTTTTCTCTTCTACCTCCATCATCATCTAAGCCCTCATCACCTCATCCCTGAATGGCTGCAGTGGCCTGTTAACTGCTTTCCCTACCTACCCTGGTGCCCCTGAACCTACTCTCCCCATGGCTTCTGGAGGAATATTTCCTTTTTTATGGCAGCACCATGTAGCATGCAGGATCTTTGTTCCCTGACCAGGGATCAAACCCTGGACCCCTGTACTGAGGGCTCGGAGTCTTAACCACTGGATAACCAGGGAAGTCCGTGGAGGAATCTTCTTAATCATCAGGTTACTCTTTGGCTTACAACCCTTCAGTGGTTTCCAGGTGCAGTTGGAGAAAATGTCGAGAATCACCCTTATCCTTGGCAGCCACTGCATCTCCAGCACAGCCCCCTGTACACCCTCCTGTGCCTTCAGCCCCTGTCCACACTGGCCTTTCATCAGCTCTTCTGACAAGGCAGGGCGGGGTGGGGGTGGGGGTCTGTTCTGTTTCAGAGACTCTGTGCTCTCCATCCGTGCTGGGATAACCTCAGTCCCAGTTCCACATGGATGGATGCTCCTTCTCATTCTTATATCTTAGCTTCAGTGTCATCTTCTCAGAGACCATCAACAGGAGACTCTCCTTCCTCAGGTATCACAGAGGTCAGGCTGTTTGCTTCCCACAGAACCCACATCACCACGTGTAATCTGTACCCATCCATATCACTCATCTGGCTCTGCCACTGCAATGCAAGCTCCATCAAGGTGAAGTGCTATATTTTTCATGCTTACGTTCCCTGGTCCAGTGCCTCCTACATAGTGGACCCTCAGTATATCTTTGTTTCTTTTTTTAAAATTTAATTACTTATTTGTTTTTGGCTGCACTGGGTCTTTGCTGCTGAGAGTGGGCTTTCTCTAGTTGGAGTGAGTGGGGTTTACTCACTGCAGTGACTTCTCTTGTTGCAGAGCCTAGACTCCAGCTCCAAGTGGGCTCAGTAGTCACGGCACACAGGCTTAGTTGCCCCTTGGCATGTGGGGTCCTCCTGGACCAGGGATAAAACCCACGTCCCCTGCCTTGGCAGGTGGATTCTTAACCACTGGACCACTGAGGAAGTCCAATACATCTCTCTTGAATTGAAGAATGGAGAGGAGAAATGAGATGTGCTTTTTTTTTTTTTTTTTTGAGTTTCTGTGACACCTTTATTCCTTATTAGATGAGCAGTCTCATTGAGCTCCAGTGTTGTGTCTTCAGGAAAAGTAGATGCCCTGTAGGTCTTGACCCAGTTAATCAAGTAAAGATGACTCCGAAATAGCAAGTTGTGTTGCCTGAAACCCAGACTTCCTCAACCACTATCCATGGACAATGGGAAACAAGAGACAGCATTGTGTTCCACCAGATGACAGCTGGGTCGTAATGAGAGAGGGAGAACAATAAGCCCCCAGCAAATGGGATATAAAACCTGTGACACACCAGGTGGGGGAAGAACCCGGGGAGCTGTTTGGAGAGCTTCCGAGATGTAAGATCAGAGCTCTGATGTGGAAATGCTCAGAGACTTTGGCCCCTATGAATCATGTATTGGGGAAAGAGTTGAGCATCTGCAGACGTCAAATAACCAATAAAATTTCATGAATGGTAATGCTCTCTGGGCTACAGGAAAATAAAGCTGACCTCACAACATGATCCTGCTAACAAAATTAGGTCATTTGTCTTTGATAGGAGATGGCCACTTCCTTATTTTTTATTTATTCATTTGTAAGCAGCTGCTTTAATAAGCCTGCGTGGTCTTGTAAGGCACGCTCATAAGTTCTGGTAAAGCCTGGAAGAAAATTGCAGAAGGAAAGGCTGTCTCTAAATTACCCCCTGGAAAAAAAGGAAAAGAGGTGATGGCTAACACTTCCAAGAGATGCAGTTTTACCATGTCTGTGGGGCAAGACGATTTCCTTGTTTCTGCAGACTTGGTGCATGTGGAAAAGGAGAAGGAAGGTCTCAAATCACAGAGCTGTAAACTAGGTTCATTTCTGCCTCTCTTGTGAAATGAAATGTCTTTCCTTTGAGCTTAGAACTTTCTCTGTCCTTCCTCAGACAGCCCCGCTCACAGATGGTTTAGCAATACCTGTCTCACAGCTGGGGAATGTGACACCCCAAACCTCCAACTGCAGGGGCATGGTTTCTGTGACCTAAGGGCTTCCCTGGTGGCTTGGATGGTAAAGAACTTGCCTGCAATGCAGGAGACATGGGTTTGATCCCTGGATTGGAACAATCCCCTGGAGGAGGGCAGGACAACCCATTCCAGTATTCTTGTCTGGAGAATCCCACAGACAGAGGAGCCTGGCGGGCTACAGTCCATGGGGTTGCAGAGTCAGACACGACTGAGTGACTAACCCTTTCACTTCAAGGCTGCATCATATTTCATGACATGCAATTAACATGTATGTTAACATGTGCCTATCTGAGTTGGTGGAGAGTGGGCTGCTTCTGCAAGGGATCAGCTGGGCACCTCTACTTCACAAGATAGGTCCAGCCAAATTAAGCTCTTCACTACAGGTGACAGGGAGGGGGGGCACTGGCATCAGCTCTAGCGTGCTCCTTCTGGAGCCCGGACATGGGGCAGCGGTCTTCTGGAAGGGTCACCTTGGGCTCCATCATCGTCTTGTTAACAGCAGGCAGGACAGGAGGATGTGCTAGAACCCTTTCACTGTGGCCCGTATTTTTATCAGATCAGATCAGTCGCTCAGTCGTGTCCGACTCTTTGCGACCCCATGAATCACAGCACGCCAGGCCTCCCTGGCCATCACCAACTCCCGGAGGTCACTGAGACTCACATCCATCGAGTCAGTGATGCCATCCAGCCATCTCATCCTCTGTCGTCCCCTTCTCCTCTTGCCCTCAATCCCTCCCAGCATCAGAGTCTTCTCCAATGAGTCAACTCTTCGCATGAGGTGGCTAAAGTACTGGAGTTTCAGCTTTAGCATCATTCCTTCCAAAGAAATCCCAGGGCTGATCTCCTTCAGAATGGACTGGTTGGATCTCCTTGCAGTCCAAGGGACTCTCAAGAGTCTTCTCCAACACCACACTTCAAAAGCATCAATTCTTCAGCGCTCAGCCTTCTTCACAGTCCAGCTCTCACATCCATACATGACCACAGGAAAAACCAGAGCCTTGACTATGCGAACCTTTGTTGGCAAAGTAATGTCTCTGCTTCTGAATATGTGATCTATGTTGGTCATAACTTTTCTTCCAAGGAGTAAGCATCTTTTAATTTCATGGCTGCAGTCACCATCTGCAGTGATTTTGGAGCCCCCCCAAAATAAAGTCTGACACTGTTTCCACTGTTTCCCCATCTATTTCCCATGAAGTGATGGGACCGGATGCCATGATCTTTGTTTTCTGAATGTTGAGCTTTAAGCCAACTTTTTCACTCTCCACTTTCACTTTCATCAAGAGGCTTTTGAGTTCCTCTTCACTTTCTGCCATAAGGGTGGTGTCCTCTGCATATCTGAGGTTATTGATATTTCTCCCAGAAATCTTGATTCCAACTTCTGTTTCTTCCAGTCCAGCATTTCTCATGATGTACTCTGCATATAAGTTAAATAAGCAGGGTGACAATATACAGCCTTGACGTACTCCTTTTCCTATTTGGAACCAGTCTGTTGTTCCATGTCCAGTTCTAACTGTTGCTTCCTGACCTGCATACACATTTCTCAAGAGGCAGGTCAGGTGGTCTGGTATTCCCATCTCTTTCAGAATTTTCCACAGTTTATTGTGATCCACACAGGCAAAGGCTTTGGCATAGTCCATAAAACAGAAATAGATGTTTTCTGGAACTCTCTTGCTTTTTCCATGATCCAGCGGATGTTGGCAATTTGATCTCTGGTTCCTCTGCCTTTTCTAAAACCAGCTTGAACATCTGGAAGTTCACAGTTCATGTATTGCTGAAGCCTGGCTTGGAGAATTTTGAGCATTACTTTACTAGCATGTGAGATGAGTGCAGGATTTGGAATAGCTCAAGTGGAATTCCATCACCTCCACTAGCTTTGTTCGTAGTGATGCTTTCTAAGGCCCACTTGACTTCACATTCGAAGATGTCTGGTTCTAGGTCAGTGATCACACCATTGTGATTATCTGGGTCGTGAAGATCTTTTTTGTACAGTTCTTCTGTGTATTCTCGCTATCTCTTCTTAATATCTTCTGCTTCTGTTAGGTCCATACCATTTCTGTCCTTTATCGAGCCCATCTTTGCATGAAATGTTCCTTTGGTATCTCTGATTTTCTTGAAGAGATCCCTAGTCTTTCCCATTCTGTTGTTTTCCTCTATTTCTTTGCATTGATCACTGAAAAAGGCTTTCTTATCTCTTCTTGCTATTCTTTGGAACTCTGCATTCAGATGCTTATATCTTTCCTTTTCTCCTTTGCTTTTTGCTCCTCTTCTTTTCACAGCTATTTGTAAGGCCTCCCCAGACAGCCATTTTGCTTTTTTGCATTTCTTTTCCATGGGGATGGTCTTGATCCCTATCTCCTGTACAATGTCACGAACCTCATTCCATAGTTCATCAGGCACTGTATCTATCAGATCTAGGCCCTTAAATCTATTTCTCACTTCCACTGTATAATCATAAGGGATTTGATTTAGGTCATACCTAAATGGTCTAGTGGTTTTCCCTACTTTCTTCAATTTCAATCTGAATTTGTCAATAAGGAGTTCCTGGTCTGAGCCACAGTCAGCTCCTGGTCTTGTTTTTGCTGACTGTACAGAGCTTCTCCATCTTTGGCTGCAAAGAATATAATCAATCTGATTTCGGTGTTGACCATCTGGTGATGTCCATGTATAGAGTCTTCTCTTGTGTTGTTGGAAGAGGGTGTTTGTTATGACTAGTGCATTTTCTTGGTAAAACTCTATTAGTCTTTGCCCTGCTTCATTCCGTATTCCAAGGCCAAATTTGCCTGTTACTCCAGGCAAATGACTTTCTACTTTTGCATTCCAGTCACCTAGAATGAAAAGGACACAGATCACGTGGCTGATACCCAAGTCTAAGCTCTGCTGCTGCTGCTAAGTCGCTTCAGTCGTGTCTGACTCTGTGCGACCCCATAGACGGAAACTCACCAGGCTCCCCTGTCCCTGGGATTCTCCAGGCAAGAACACTGGAGTGGGTTGCCATTCCCTTCTCCAATGCATGAAAGTGAAAAGTCAAAGTGAAGTCGCTCAGTCGTGTCCGACTCTTAGCGACCCCACGGACTGGAGCCTACCAGGCTCCTCCGTCCATGGGATTTTCCAGGCAAAAGTACTGGGGTGGGGTGCCACTAGGACCGTGTATTTCACTGCCAGTAGGGGGAGCTGTAAAGCATTGGAACCAATTCAGATAATTCCGCCAACCCCAACCTAACTTCAGGAGGCTGATGTCATTAGACAGCTGCAGTCATTATTAGAGCATTTGTACAACTGTGAATGCTTATGCATCTGTATTCTTTGTTTTAAAGCAATCATGTACTGCTGCAGTAATTCACAAGACTTCACAGTATCGTTGTACAAAGATAAGACTAAGTTACTCCCCCAGGACTTTCTAATGCCAAGCAAACTGTGGTTGATGGTAGCCTCCAAATGAAGTGACACAGCCAGTGACTGACACTGTGGCAACCCAGGGAGTCCATGGCCATTCAACAGAGGGGCCCCACATTGCAGTCGTTTGTGACCACCTGGAAGAGTCTTCATTGTATGTCCACACCTTCTCATTTGACTGGAGACGCCTGGAATTGTATACTTGAAATTTCCTTTTTTTGTTTTTCACTTGTTTTTTAAAATACTTTAAAAAATTTTTGGAAATTTACTTTACAATATTGTATTGGTTTTGTCGTACACAGACATGAATCTGCCATGGGTGTACATGTGTTCTCCATCTTGACCCCCCCCCCACTTCCCTCCCCATCCCATCCCTCTGGGTCATCCCAGTGCACCAGCCCCGAGCATCCTGTATCATGCATCAAACTTGGACTGGTGATCCATTTCACATATGATAATACACATGTTTCAATTCCATCCTCCCAAATCATCCCACCCTCACTCTCTCCCATGGAGTCCAAAAGACTGTTCTATACATCTGTGTCTCTTTTGCTGTCTTGCATAGAAGGTTATCGTTACCATCTTTCTAAATTCCATATATATGCGTTAGTATACTGTATTGGCGTTTTTCTTCCTGGCTTACTTCACTCTCTATAATAGGCTCCAGTTTCATCCACCTCATTAGAACTGATTCAAATGTATCCTTTTTAATGGCTGAGTAATACTCCACTGTGTATATGTACCACAGCTTTCTTATCCATTGATCTGCTGATGAACATCTAGGTTGCTTCCATGTCCTGGCTATTATAAACAGTGCTGCAATGAACATTGGGGTACACGTGTCTCTTTTAATTCTGGTTTCCTCAGTGTGTATGCCCAGCAGTGGAATTGCTGGGTCATATGGCAGTTCTACTTCTAGTTTTTTAAGGAATCTCCATACTGTTCTCCACGGGGAAGGCAATGGCACCCCACCCCAGTACTCTTGCCTGGAAAATCCCATGGATGGAGGAGCCTAGTAGGCTCCAGTCCATGGGGTCGCTAAGAGTCGGACACGACTGAGCGACTTCACTTTCACTTTTCACTTTCATGCATTGGAGAAGGAAATGGCAACCCACTCCAGTGTTCTTGCCTGGAGAATCCCAGGGACAGAGGGGCCTGGTGGGCTGCCGTCTATGGGATCGCACAGAGTCGGACACGACTGAAGCGACTTAGCAGCATACTGTTCTCCATAGTGGCTGTACTAGTTTGCATTCCCACCAACAGTGTAAGAGGGTTGCATTTTCTCAACATGCTCTCCAGAATTTATTACTTGTAAACTTTTGGATAGCAGCCATTCTGACTGGCTTGAAATGGTACCTCATTGTTTTGTTTGATTTTCATTTCTCTGATAATGAGTGATATTGAGCATCTTCTCATGTGTTTGTTAGCCATCTGTATGTCTTCTTTGGAGAAATATCTGTTTAGTTCTTTGGCCCATTTTTTGATTGGGTCATTTATTTTTCTGGAATTGGGCTACAGGAGTGGCTTGTATATTTTTGAGTTTAATTCTTTGTCAGTTGCTTCGTTTGCTATTATTTTCTCCCATTCTGAAGGCTGTCTTTTCACCTTGCTTATAGTTTCCTTTGTTGTACAAAAGGTTTTAATTTTATTTAGGTCCCATTTAGAAGAACTGTACAAAAAAGATCTTCACGACCCAGATAATCATGATGATGTGATCACTGACCTAGAGCCAGACATCCTGGAATGTGAAGTCAAGTGGGCCTTAGAAAGCATCACTATGAACAAAGCTAGTGGAGGTGATGGAATTCCAGTGGAGCTATTCCAAATCCTGAAAGATGATGCTGTGAAAGTGCTGCACTCAATATGCCAGCAAATTTGGAAAACTCAGCAGTGGCCACAGGACAGGAAAAGGGCAGTTTTCATTCCAATCCCAAAGAAAGGCAATGCCAAAGAATGTTCAAACTATCACACAATTGCACTCATCTCACATGCTGGTAAAGTAATGCTCAAAATTCTCCAAGCCAGGCTTCAGCAATACATGAACTGTGAACTTCCAGATGTTCAAGCTGGTTTTAGAAAAGGCAGAGGAACCAGAGATCAAATTGCCAACATCCGCTGATCATGGAAAAAGCAAGAGAGTTCCAGAAAAACATCTATTTCTGTTTTATGGACTATGCCAAAGCCTTTGCCTGTGTGGATCACAATAAACTGTGGAAAATTCTGAAAGAGATGGGAATACCAGACCACCTGATCTGCCTTTTGAGAAATGTGTATGCAGGTCAGGAAGCAACAGTTAGAACTGGACATGGAACAACAGACTGGTTCCAAATAGGAAAAGGAGTACATCAAGGCTGTATATTGTCACCCTGTTTATTTAACTTATATGCAGAGTACATCATGAGAAAGGCTGGCCTGGAAGAAACAGAAGTTGGAATCAAGATTGCCGAGAGAAATATCAATAACCTCAGATATGCAGAGGACACCACCCTTATGGCAGAAAGTGAAGAGGAACTCAAAAGCCTCTTGATGAAAGTGAAAGTGGAGAGTGAAAAAGTTGGCTTAAAGCTCAACATTCAGAAAACAAAGATCATGGCATCCGGTCCCATCACTTCATGGGAAATAGATGGGGAAACAGTGGAAACAGTGTCAGACTTTATTTTGGGGGGCTCCAAAATCACTGCAGATGGTGACTGCAGCCATGAAATTAAAAGACGCTTACTCTTTGGAAGGAAAGTTATGACCAACCTGGATAGCATATTCAAAAGCAGAGACATTACTTCGCCAACAAAGATCCGTCTAGTCAAGGCTCTGGTTTTTCCAGTGATCATGTATGGATGTGAGAGTTGGACTGTGAAGAAGGCTGAGTGCCGAAGAATTGATGCTTTTGAAGTGTGGTGTTGGAGAAGACTCTTGAGAGTCCCTTGGACTGCAAGAAGATCCAACCAGTCCATTCTGAAGGAGATCAGCCCTGGGATTTCTTTGGAAGGAATGATGCTAAAGCTGAAACTCCAGTATTTTGGCCACCTCATGCGAAGAGTTGACTCATTGGAGAAGACTCTGATGCTGAGAGGGATTGAGGGCAAGAGGAGAAGGGGATGACAGAGGATGAGATGGCTGGATGGCATCACTGACTCAATGGATGTGAGTCTCAGTGACCTCTGGGAGTTGGTGATGGACAGGGAGACCTGGCGTGCTGCGATTCATGGGGTCGCAAAGAGTCGGACACGACTGAGTGACTGATCTGATCTGTTTATTTTTTATTTTTTTCCAATATTCTAGAAGGTGGGTCATAGGGGATCCTGCTGTGATTTATGTCTGAGAGTTTTTTGCCTATATTTTCCTCTAGGAGTTTTATACTTTCTGGCCTTATGTTTAGATCTTTAATCCATTTTGAGTTTATTTTTGTGTATGGTTTGAAAATATTCTAGTTTCATTTTTTTTTTTTTACAAGTAGTTGACCAGTTTTCCCAGCACCACTTGTTAAAGAGAGTGTCTTTTCTGCATTGTATATTCTTGCCTCCTTTGTCAAAGATAAGGTGTCCATAGGTGCATGGATTTATCTCTGGGCTTTCTATTCTGTTCCATTAATCTATATTTCTGTCATTATGCCAGTACCATACTGTCTTGATGACTATGGCTTTGTAGTAGAACCTGAAGTCAGGCAGGTTGATTCTTCCAGTTCCATTCTTCTTTCTCAAGATTGCTTTGGCTGTTGTTACTGTTAAGCCGCTTCAGTCGTGTCCGACTCTGTGCGACTCCATAGACAGAAGCTCACCAGGCTCCCCCATCCCTGGGATTCTCCAGGCAAGAATACTGGAGTGGGTTGCCATTTCCTTCTCCAGTGCATGAAAGTGAAAAGTGAAAGTGAAGTTGCTTGGTCGTGTCCGACTCTTAGCGACCCCATGGACTGGAGCCTACCAGGCTCCTCCATCCATGGGATTTTCCAGGCAAAAGTACTGGGGTGGGGTGCCATTGTTTTTTGTATTTCCATACAAATTGTGAAATTATTTGTTCTAGTTTTGTGAAAATTACCATTGATAGCTTGATAGGGATTGCATTGAATCTATACATTGCTTTGGGCAGTATACTCATTTTCACTATACTGATTCTTCTGATCCATGAACATTGTACATTTCTCCATCTATTTGTGTCCTCTTTGAGTTCTTTCACCAGTGTTTTCTACATATAGGTCTTTTGTTTCTTTAGGTAAATATATTCCTAAGTATTTTATTCTTTTTATTGCAATGGTGAGTAAAATTGTTTCCTTAATTTCTCTTTCTGTTTTCTCATTGTTAGTGTATAGGAATGCAAGGGATTTCTGTGTGTTGATTTTATATCCTGCAACTTTACTATATTCATTAATTAGCTCTAATAATTTTCTAGTGGAGTCTTTAGGGTTTTCTATGTATAGGATCATGTCATCTGCAAACAGTGAGAATTTTACTTCTTCTTTTCCAATGTGGATTCCTTTTATTTCTTTTTCTGCTCTGACTTCTGTGGCCAAAACTTCCAAAACTATGTTGAATAGTAGTGGTGAGAGGGGGCACCCTTGTCTTGTTCCTGACTTTAGGGGAAATGCTTTAAATTTTTCACCATTGAGGATAATGTTTGCTGTGGGTTTGTCATATATAACTTTTATTATGTTGAGGTGTGTTCCTTCTATTCCTGCTTTCTGGAGGGTTTTTTATCATAAATGGATGTTGAATTTTGTCAAAGCCTTTCTCTGCATCTATTGAGATAATCGTATGGCTTTTATTTTTCAATTTGTTAATGTGGTGTATTATGTTGATTGATTTGTGTATATTGGAAGAATCCTTGCATCCCTGGGATAAAGCCCACTTGGTCATGATGTATGATCTTTTTAATATGTTGTTGGATTCTGTTTGCTAGGATTTTGTTAAGGATTTTTGCATCTATGTTCATCAGTGATATTGGTCTGTAGTTTTCCTTTTTTTGTAGCATCTTTGTCAGGTTTTGGTATTATGGTGATGGTGGCCTCATAGAATGAGTTTCAAGTTTACCTTCCTCTGCAATTTACTGGAAGAGTTTGTGTAGGATAGGTGTTAGCTCTTCTCTAAATTTTTAGTAGAATTCAGCTGTGAAGCCGTCTGGTCCTGGGCTTTTGTTTGCTGGAAGATTTCTAATTACAGTTCCAATTTTTGTGCTTGTGATGAGTCTGTTAAGATTTTCAATTTCTTCCTGGTTAGGTTTTGGAAAGTTGTACTTTTCTAAAAATTTGTCCATTTCTTCCAAGTTGTCCATTTTATTTGCATATAGTTGCTGAAAGTAGTCTCTTATGATCCTTTGTATTTCTGTGTTGTCTGTTGTGATCTCTCCATTTTCATTTCTAATTTTGTTGATTTGATTCTTCTCCCTTTGTTTCTTGATGAGTCTGGCTAATGGTTTATCAATTTTATTTAACTTCTCAAAGAACCAGCTTTTGGCTTTGTTGATTTTAGTTATGGTCTCTTTTGTTTCTTTTGCATTTATTTCTGCCCTAATTTTTAAGATTTCTTTTCTTCTACTAACCCTGGAGTTCTTCATTTCTTCCTTTTCTAATTGCTTTAGGTGTACAGTTAGGTTATTTATTTGACTTTTTTTAATTGTTTCTTGAGGTAAGCCTGTATTGCTATGAACCTTCCCCTTAGCAGTGCTTTTACAGTGTCCCATAGTTTTGGGGTTGTTGTGTTTTCATTTTCATTCGTTTCTGTGCATATTTTTATTTCTTTTTTGATTTCTTTGCTGGTTATTCAGCAGCGTGTTATTCAGCCTCCATATGTTGGAATTTTTAGTAATTTTTCTCCTGTAATTGACATCTAATCTTACTGCATTGTGGTCAGAAAAGATGCTTGGAATGATTTCAATTTTTTTGAATTTACCAAGGCTAGATTTATGGCCCAGGATGTGATCTGTCCTGGAGAAGGTTCCATGTGCACTTGAGAAAAAGGTGAAATTCATTGTTTTGGGGTGAAATGTCCTATAGATATCAAGTAGATCTAACTGGTATATTGTATCATTTAAAGTTTGTGTTTCCTTGTTAATTTTCTGTTTAGTTGATCTATCCATAGGTGTGAGTGGGGTATTAAAAGTCTCCCACTATTATTGTGTTATTATTAATTTCCCCTTTCATACTTGTTAGCATTTGTCTTACATATTGGAGTGCTCCTATGTTGGGTGCATATATATTTATAATTGTTATATCTTCTTCTTGGATTGATCCTTTGATCATGGACAAAGTATCCATCTTTGTCTCTTTTCACAGCCTTTGTTTTAAAATCTATTTTATCTGATATGAGTATTGCTACTCCTGTTTTCTTTTGGTCTCTATTTGCATGGAATATCTTTTTCCAGCCCTTCACTTTCAGTCTGTATGTGTCCCTTGTTTCAAGGTGGGTCTCTTGTAGACAACATATATAGGGGTCTTGTTTTTTTATCCATTCAGCCAGTCTTTGTCTTTTGGTTGGGGCATTCAACCCATTTACATTTAAGGTAATTATTGATAAGTATGGTCCTGTTGCCATTTACTTTATTCTTTTGGGTTCAAGTTTATACACCTTTTCTGCGTTTCCTATGTAGAGAAGATCCTTTAGCATTTTTTGGAGAGCTGGTTTGGTGGTGCTGAATTCTCTCAGCTTTTGCTTGTCTGTAAAGCATTTAATTTCTCCTTCATATGTGAATGAGATTCTTGCTGTGTACAGTAATCTGGGCTGTAGGTTATTTTTTTTCATCACTTTAAGTATGTCTTGCCATTCCCTTCTGGCCTGAAGAGTTTCTATTGAAAGATCAACTGTTATCCATATGGGAATCCCATTGTGTGTTATTTGTTGTTTTTCCCTTGCTGCTTTTAATATTTGTTCTTTGTGTTTGATCTTTGTTAATTTTATTAATATGTGTCTTGCAGTGTTTTGCCTTGTATTTATCCTGTTTCGGACTTTCTGGGTTTCTTGGACTTGGGTAATTATTTCCTTTCCCATTTTAAGGACGTTTTCAACTATTATCTCCTCAAGTATTTTCTCATGGCCTTTCTTTTTGTCTTCTTCTTCTGGGACTCCTATGATTCGAATGTTGGGGTGTTTAACATTGTCCCACAAGTCTCTGAGGTTGTCCTCATTTCTTTTAATTATTTTTTCTTTTTTCCTCTCTGTTTCATTTACTTCTACCATTCTATCTTCTACCACACTAATCCTATCTTCTGCCTCTGTTATTCTTCTGGTGGTTCCCTCCAAAGTGTTTTTTAACCTCATTTATTGCATTATTCATTATATATTGACTCTTTTTTATTTCTTCTAGGTCCTTGTTAAACATTTCTTACATCTTCTCAATCCTTGTCTCCAGTCTATTTATCTGTAATTCCATTTTGTTTTCAAAATTTTGGATCATTTTCACTATCATTATTCAGAATTCTTTATCAGGTAGATTCCCTATCTCTTCCTCTTTTGTTTAGTTTGGTGGGCTTTTATCCTATTCCTTTACCTGCTGGGTATTTCTCTGCCTTTTCATCTTGTTTATATTGCTGTGTTTGGGGTGGCCTTTCTGTATTCTGGCAGTTTGTGGTTCCTCTTTATTGTGGAGGTTCCTAACTGTGGGTGGGGCTTGATGTGTGGCTTATCAAGGTTTCCTGGTTAGGGAAGCTTGTGTTGGTGTTCTGGTAGGTGGAGCTGGATTTCTTCTCTCTGGAGTGCAATGAAGTGTCCAGTAATGAGTTTTGAGATGTCAGTGGGTTTGGTGTGACTTTGGGCAGCCTGTATATTAAAGCTTAGGGCTATGTTCCTGTGTTGTTGGAGAATTTGTGTGGTATGTCTTTCTCTGGAACTTGTTGCCCCTTCGGTGGTGCTTGGTTTCAGTGTAGATATGGAGATGTTTGATGAGCTCCTATCGATTAATGTTCCCTGGAGTCAAGAGTTCTCTGGTGCTCTCAGGATTTGGACTTAAGCCTCTGGTTTTCAGTCTTATTCTTACAGTTGCTGCTGCTGCTAAGTCGCTTCAGTCGTGTCCGACTCTGTGCGACCCCATAGACGGCAGCCCTCCAGGCTCCCCTGTCCCTGGGATTCTCCAGGCAAGAACACTGGAGTGGGTTGCCATTTCCTTCTCCAGTGCATGAAAGTGAAAAGTGAAAGTGAAGTCACTCAGTCATGTCTGACTCTTAGCGACCCCATGGACTGCAGCCTACCAGGCTCCTCCATCCATGGGATTTTCCAGGCAAAAGTACTGGGGTGGGGTGCCATTGCTGATAAAACATCTAGGTGAATGATGAAAAGTTTCTCCACAGTGAGGGATACCCGGAGAGGTACACATATTTACATGGGGAAGAGAAGAGGGAGGAGGGAGATAGAGGTGACCAGTAGCAGAAGAGGGGGAATCAAAAGGGGCGAGAGCAAGCTGGCCAGTAATCACTTTCCTAGGTGTTCTCCACGGTCTGGACTGCTCAGAGATGTTCACAGAGTTACACAGAGACGAGAAGAGGGAGGAAGGAGACAGAGGTGGCCAGGAGGATAAAAGGGGGGATCAAAAGGAGAGAGACAGATCCAGCCAGTAATCAGTTCCATAGGTGTTCTCCACAACCCAGAACACAAAAAGAGATTCACAGAGTTAGGTAGAGAAGAGAAAGGGGATGGAGGAGATAGAGGTGACCTGGTGGAGAAAAAGGAGAGTCCAAACGGGGAGAGAGCAATCCAGCCAGTAATCTTGCTCCCAAGGAAAAATGGGTACTGAAGATTGGGTTCTTAAAGGTACAAAATTGATAACAAATACCAAGAAGCAAAGATTAAAAATCTAGAGTAGAGGTTAAATTTTCAAAAATACAATATTAAAGGAAAAAACAAAGTCACAAAAATTATAAAATATATATATGAAGTTTGCTTTAAAAATTGAGTCTTTTGTTTTTGCAAAGTAATCAGATCAGATCAGATCAGTCGCTCAGTCGTGTCCGACTCTTCGCGACCCCATGAACCGCAGCACGCCAGGCCTCCCTGTCCATCACCAGCTCCCGGAGGTCACCCAGACTCACACCCATCAAGTCAGTGATGCCATCCAGCCATCTCATCCTCTGTCGTCCCCTTCTCCTCCTGCCCTCAATCCCTCCCAGCATCAGAGTCTTCTCCAATGAGTCAACTCTTCGCATGAGGTGGCCAAAATACTGGAGCTTCAGCTTTAGCATCATTCCTTCCAAAGAAATTCCAGGATTGATCTCCTTCAGAATGGACTGGTTGGATCTTCTTGCAGTCCAAGGGACTCTCAAGAGTCTTCTCCAACACCACAGTTCAAAAGCATCAATTCTTCGGCGCTCAGCCTTCTTCACAGTCCAGCTCTCACATCCATACATGACCACAGGAAAGACCATAGCCTTGACTAGGCGAACCTTTGTTGGCAAAGTGATGTCTCTGCTTTTGAATATGCTATCTAGGTTGGTCATAACTTTCCTTCCAAGGAGTAAGTGTCTTTTAATTTCATGGCTACAGTCACCATCTGCAGTGATTTTGGAGCCCAGAAAAACAAAGTCTGACACTGTTTCCACTGTTTCCCCATCTATTTCCCATGTAGTGATGGGACCAGATGCCATGATCTTCGTTTTCTGAATGTTGAGCTTTAAGCCAACCTTTTCACTCTCCACTTTCACTTTCATCAAGAGGCTTTTTAGCCCCTCTTCACTTTCTGCCATAAGAGTGGTGTCATCTGCATATCTGAGGTTATTGATATTTCTCCTGGCAATCTTGATTCCAACTTGTGTTTCTTCCAGTCCAGCATTTCTCATGATGTACTCTGCATATAAGTTAAATAAACATGGTGACAATATGCAGCCTTGACGTACTCCTTTTCCTATTTGGAACCAGTCTGTTGTTCCATGACCAGTTCTAACTGTTGCTTCCTGACCTGCATACAGATTTCTTAAGAGGCAGGTCAGGTGGTCTGGTATTCCCATCTCTTTCAGAATTTTCCATAGTAGGATATAAAAATGAAAATTAAAGGAGTAGTAGAGGACTTAAAAATAAAAAAATTTAATTAAAGAAATGATCATAGTAAAAATATATCTAGGACTTTCTCTGGTGTTGTTTTGGACAATGTGGGGTCAATTCATTTTCAGATAGTTCCTTGATCTGGCTTACACTTCTCAAGATCTGTAGGCTGCTTCCTATGTAGTCGGTGCTAACTGCAGGGTTTTAATCTATTGCACCTGTCACTTCAAAGCGGTTCCCTCTGTTTATTTTAGCTTCTTCTGTTTGCTGGTCTCTTCAGTCTCTAATTTCCGCCCTGACACAAGGGGGCTGTGGTGGTCACTTTTTAAGGCTTGCTTGTTCAGTCGTGCTTGGGGAGGGAAGAACACTGCAAACCAATATCACTGGCATGTGTGGGGAGTGCCCCCAGTGCCTCGCCACACTGGGTTTGTCCCTGCGCACGGTGTGTGTGTGCTTTCCCAGTCTACACTGCTCAGGCTCCAGGTTGCTGTGCCAGGAACTGTCTGAAGTGGGCCCTGGCTTGAATGTGCTTCCCAGGTCTAAGCTGTTCAGGTTCAGGTTCTCACATACTCCACAAAGGTGCAGATTTGAATGGGCCTGCATTTTGTGCCCTTCCCCCATCTGAGCAGCTCAGGTGACCAGGTGCTTGTTGAGCGCGGTCACTGAGTTATCGCCTCCCCTGTCCCAGCCGCTCGGTTTTCTGGGTGTACAATAGGCGCACTTTCTCAGGTGTGCCGTGTGTCTCTTCTGGGGAGCTGATCTCTGGCTGTGACCCTCCTGGCAGATATCGACTGTCCAGAATCCCAAGGAGTCTTGGTTAGCAACGAAGTCTGCTTGCAGTTTGGTAAACGATACCTCTCTGGGGCCACGATTGCCCCCTTCTGGCTCTGGCTGCTCCCACCTGCCTGTCTTCGGTGGGGGATGGGCCAGTCAGCAGCCAGCTAGCTCTACTCAGTCCTTTGTTCTGTGAGCTGGGCTGGAGGTGTCTTAGGTTAGGGCTTTTCTTGGGACAGCTATCCCACAGTCTGGGTTGCTATCTCTAGTTAGTTCCCTCGGATTGCCCTCAGGGGATTCAGGCCCGGTCCTTACCCTAAGCAATGCAGCCTGCGCCTCCCTGTCCAGTCCCCGCTTGCTAATGGCGGATGCGTCAGCGCTGCTTCTCCCCTGGGAGTTGCCTTTAGGCACATAATCTGTGGGTTTTAATTTATTTAGTTTTCCTCCCGATTATGTTGCCCTCTGAGGTTCCAAGGCTTGCCATAGATTGGCCGGTGAGAGTGTTTCTGGTGTTTGGAAACTTCTCTCTCTTTTAAGACTCCCTTCTCGGGACAAATCTCCATCCCTACCTCTTTTGTCTCTTTTTTTATCTTTTGTATTTTTTTCCTACCTCCTTTCCAAGACAATGGGCTGCCTTTCTGGGTGCCTGATGTCCTCTGCCAGCATTCAGAAGTTGTTTTGTGGAATTTGCTCAGCTTTCAAATGTTCTTTAGATGAATTTGTGGGGGAGAAAATGGTCTCCCCGTCCTATTCCTCTGCCATCTTAGGACTGCCCCTCCCATTTTTTTTTAAATGTTGGCCACTAATACAAACTATATAAAAACGCTTTTCATGTCCACCAAAAAAAAAAAAAAAAAAAGACCCATGCATTTGTTGACTACACATGGCCAGCAGACAACAGATAGCCAATTCTAGGTTTAAGGCAGTATCTGCTATTTTCAGCACTATTGGTCACATCTAGTTAAATAGATAGCTGATGCTGCTAAGTCACTTCAGTCATGTCCAACTCTGTACGACCCCATAGATGGCAGCCCACCAGGCTCCCCTGTCCCTGGGATTCTCCAGGCAAGAACACTGGAGTGGGTTGCCATTTCCTTCTCCAATGCATGAAAGTGGAAAGTGAAAGTGAAGTCGCTCAGTCATGTCCAACTCTTAGCGACCCCATGGACTGCAGCCTACCAGACTCCTCTGTCCATGGGATTTTCCAGGCAAGAATACTGGAGTGGGGTGCCATTGCCTTCTCCAAATCGATAGCTGAGAGAGAAAGAAAGTGAAAGTCGCTCAGTTGTGTCTGACTATGTGCAGATTCTTCTTGTCTGGTTCAGATATAACTATCCTTAGAGGATGAAACAAAGGAACCCAAAAACTTACTGAAAATTCCTAAATGTATAGGGGGAACAAATGTCCAAGTATCAGAGACATTTGTTGATAGTACTGGGGTTTGGTATTGAAGAATTCATTTCTGTTGTTCCTAAAGTCAGCTCCTGCAATACACTGCTCGTTGACAGGAATTAGATTCATTTTTAAGAGAAATAGATTCTGACAAAAGAAGAAAAATGTATCTGAATGCTTTATATAGAACCGAAATGCTGCTTTGCCATGACTAAATGTCTAAATCCCATGAGTTCTTCAAATCCAGTTCAAATGCTACCTCCTCCAAGAAGCCACCCCAGTTTCTAGCACTGGAAGCCTTAACTGTCTCTCTTCTCTGACCATGGTTCTTTGTTGTTAGTCCTGTCTTGTGTCTTAATTCTTAATGTGCTCATGTACCCACTAAGTCTCTTCAGATCTGTCCGACTCTTTGTGACCCCAAGTACTGTAGCCCACCAGGCTCTTCTGTTCATGAAATTTTCCAGGCAAGAATACTGGAGTGGGTTGCCATTTCCTACTCCAGGGGATCTTCCCAACTCAGGGTCTGAACCCACATCTCTTATGTTTCCTGCATTGGCAGGCAGGTTCTTTACCACTAGTGCTACCTGGGAAGCCCAATTCTCTCTACCTTGTATTATAGTTACTCATTTCCCCACTAGAATAGGAAGTTGATTTAGGTTTTAAGAACCTTGGGCTTTATCTTTATTAAAGATATAGATTTTAGAAGGTGAACAAAAGAGATGAGTGACTTTTTAAAATTTCAAGTGAACAGAGAAATCCACCCTCTACCTCCACATCCATACACAGCTTCTAAGCTGGGCGAACAGAAAAGGACCCTTTACACATTTAGTCTCTTGAATTGTAAAGTGAAATGCTAAGTTCCTAGATTTGGGGTCCCTGTCTCCCCATCATTCAATCACTCATTCAACAGTTGTTTGTTTGGGTCTTTTAGAAGCCAAGGACTGAGTTGGATTCTGATGGTCTCTTGGGAATGAAGCCTGTTCTTAGGCTTGAAGCTTTTAAAAAGTAAATAAATTATTACATACTTACAAATGGGGACAGGCATGATGAAAGGATCAAATAGGGCATCCCACAAAAGAGATAATGATGGGAGTGGGTGGAAGAAAAATCCACTGAGATAAGGTGGTCCTGGAGGGCTTCTCTGAGGAGGTGATGAGTAAGCTAATAAATAACAGATGGCAAAGAGCTGGCTGTAAAGAACAAATTTGAGTAGAGACCTGAAACAAGGCCAGAAATACTGAGTGAGAAAGAAGAGATGGAAGACGTCGCAAGAATAAGCAATACCAGATCAATGCCCACCCAGCTGAAATTCTCTCCTTTGTTGAGACACCCTTACTGGCCTCACCTAATCCATACTCTTCATTCCATGTTTTCCATGAGTTTATCCCTGATTCACAATTTTACATTATTTCCACATTCCCTCATTCTGATATAACTATGCCCAGATAAAAATCATCTATTGGCAAAAAAATAAATAAATAAACAATGACAATGCCAAGTGTTGGAAAGGATCCCTCATACATTGCTGGTGGTAATTTAAAATGGCACAGCTGTTCTCAATGATGGTTTGTCCTTTTCTTGTAAAACTAAACGTGCTACTATCATATAACTCAGCAATTGTGCTCTTGAGCGTTTATGCTAGGAAAATGAAAGCACATTCACACAAGAGTTCATAACAATTTTATTTAAGGATGAACAATGAGAAACAACCCAGAGGTCCTTCAATGGGTGAGCGGTTAAATAAACTATGGTATGTCCCCACCATGGAATACTATTCAGCAATGAAAAGGAACATATTGACACACGCAGTGACTTCACTGAAACTCTGAGGAATTACACTGAGTGAAATGAAAAAAAGAAAAAAGCCAGTCCTGGAAGGTTACATACATGTGATCCTATTTATATAGTATTCTTGAAATGATGAAAGTATGGAAATGGAGAACAGATGAGTGGTTGCAGAAGTCAGGAGTAAGGTGTAGAGTTGGGGTTTTGTTGGTGTTTAGTCGGAGAAGGCAATGGCACCTCACTCCAGTACTCTTGCCTGGAAAATCCCATGGACAGAGGAGCCTGGTGGGCTGCAGTCCATGGGGTCGCTAAGAGTCAGGAACGACTGAGCGACTTTACTTTCACTTTCCATTTTCATGCATTGGAGAAGGAAATGGCAACCCACTCCAGTGTTCTTGCCTGGAGAATCCCAGGGATGGGGGAGCCTGGTCGGCTGCTATCTATGGGGTCGCACAGAGTCAGACACGACTGAAGTGACTTAGCAGCAGCAGCAGTGGAGAAGGAAATGGCAACGCAGTCCAGTGTCTTGCCTGGAGAATCCCAGAGATGGGGGAGCCTGATGGGCTGCCATCTTTGGGGTTGCACAGAGTCAGACATGACTGAAGTGATGCAGCAGTAGCAGCAGCAGCAGTCACTAAGTCAGTTGTGTCTGACTCCTTTGCAGCCTCATGGACTGTAGCTCACTAGGCTTGTCTGTCCATAGGATATCCCAGTAGAGTTGGTAGCTATGGTTATAAAAGGGCAGTGCAAGAGATCCTTGAATTGATGGGCTGTGTCTTGACTGTTTCAACGTCATTCTCCTGGCTGTGGTATCATCTACAGGTTTGCAAGATGTTACCATTGGGGCAATTAGGTTAGGAGTACGTGATCTCTCTCTCTCTATTTTTTCTTACCACTACATATGAATTTACAATTATCTCAAAACAGGAAACTTAATTTTAAAAATCTATCAGTATAACAAATTAGTTTTCTGAGCTGTTTCTTTTTTTTTTTCATCTATTAGCATATTAAATGTTTTTTATTTAAATGTCTATCCCCTCTTTCAGATTGTGAGAGCTTTCACTCCAGAGATCTTGTCTTAGTTGTCTTTGCATACCTCCTCTTAATAATCCTATTTATTGCTGAGGCAAGAACAGAGCCCTAGGGTCAGGAAAACATGAGCAGAATCCCAGATCCAAGGTCAGTCACAGGCTGTGGCAAACTTAAGGCATGACTGGACTTAAAAGAGCAAAGGGCCAGCAGGCTGCATCCCACCAACACACCCCACCCTTCATCCCCCTGGGCTTCCTATGAGGGAGCATCATGGACCAGGCCTGGAAGGACGTAGGTGTCTTGTGCTCCTTGAGAGGGACTTCACTACTCTCTTTTGCTTTCTGGTTTTTTGTTTTTGTTTTCGAGGAGAGGCAGGGTGAGTGTATTACTTTCCTGTAACTGCTATCAATGATTATCATAATCTCAGTGACTTTATTTAAAATAAAAATTTTTTTGATGTGGACTATTTTTCAAGTCTTTATTGAAATTGTTGGACTTCCCAAGTGGCAGTAGCAGCATCTGCTTCCCAGTGCTGGAGATGTAAGAGATGTGGGTTCAATCCCTGGTCAGGAAGATCCCCTGGAGGAGGGCATGATGACCCACTCTGGTATTCTTGCCTGGAGAATCCCATGGACAAAGGAGCCTGGCAGGATACAGTCCATGGGGTCACACAGAGTCAGACGTGACTGAAGTGACTTAGTGCGCAAGACTGAATTTGTTATAATATCACTTCTGTTCTTTATATTGTTGTTGCTTTGGCCAGAAGGCATGTGGAATCTTAGGTTACTGACCAATGATGGAATCTTCACCCCCTGCATTGCAAGGTGAAATCGTAACCTCTGTACCACCAGGGATGTCCCAAACTTGGCGACTTTAAACAACAGAAATTTGTTCTCTCACAGTCTGGTGGGCCAAAGTGTATGAATTAGTGTCAAGGGGCTGAAATCACTCTCTCCAGAGGGTCTAGAGGAGACTGTGTTCTTGCCTGTTCTAGCTTCGAGAGACTTCTTGCAGTCCCAAACAGGTGGCCACATGGCTCCAGACTCTGTCTTTGTAGGCACACGGTCTTCTCCTCTGTGTGTGTCTCTGCCCCTCCCTTAGAAGGACACTTGAGTTTGGATGTAGGGCCGTTCAGATAATTCAGATTCATCTCTCATCTCAAGATCCTTAATTTAGTCACATCTGCAAAGAATCTTCCCTCGTATCATTTACAGCTTCCAGGAATTAGGACCTGATATATTTGAGTGGCCAATCATCTAGCCTCTTGCAGTAAGTGTGAAATCAGCCTTGAAAGCAGAGGATGCATCACTGTGTCTCAGGAACTAGCTGTCCAGGTGAAGTGCATGCTGGGAACAGTGTTGATGGATGATATCAGAAGATGGCATCACATGTGGTCTCTCCCATTGGAGGAAGGGGAACTAGCTAGCCAAGCAACCCAGAAAAAGCCTCTGGGACCATCCCTCAGACAACCCTGTCCCTCTCAATCCATCACTTAATGACCATGTGAACTTGGGGAAATTGCTTAACTCCTTCTGAACCTCAGTTTCCTCCTTCCCCAAAGGGGAATACTTCTAGTATCCAACCCTTAGGGCTTTTGTGAGTATTAGTGATCACATCTATAGATTTTATCACAGCAACTGGCAAACAAATGTTGGCTATGTTATTGTTGATGTTGTTTTAATGACAGTAATGATGATGGTGATGATGATGTAACCATGCATGTTGTAGAAATACTTCAAGCACTGGCTGCAGCACATTGAATTTTAGTTCAGGAAGGGAAAGTAGTTACCTATGTCGGTTCAGTTGCCCCTTTCCTTAACCATTGGACTTCTGACTTTTAAATTAAGTAATTTATGTTTCATTGGGTTATAGTTGGTTTACAATGGTGTGTTAGTTTCTACTGTACAACAAAATGAATCAGGTATATGTAGACATATATCCCCTCTCTCTTGGACCTCCCTCCCAACCCCACCCCACTATGGAATGTATACACTAAGAAAACCATGATTCAAAAAGACACATGTGCCCTAATGTTAATCGCAGTACTATTTACAATCACCAGGACATGGAAACAACCTAAGTGTCTATCGACAGATGAACGGATAAAGAAGATGTGGACTTCCTCATTTAAAAGGAAAATAGTTCTGATGGAGGAAAGTTTCCATGACATGGTACCTGAAGTCAGTCCCTACTTGAGAATCTGACAATGGTAGATGCTCCCAGGATTTGAGTTAAGAGTGGTTGAGGGATGGTAGCACATGAATTTCTACCTGTTGCATGCTCAGTTGCCTCAGTCGTGTCTGGCTCTTTGCAACCCCATGAACTGCAGCCCTCCAGGCTCCTCTGTCCATGGAATTCTCCAGGCAAGAATACTGGAATGGATTGCCATACCCTCCTCTGGGGGATCTTCCCAATTCAGAGATCGAACCCACATCTCATGCATTGGTAGGCGTATTCTTTACTCCTGAGCCACCAGGGAAGCTCAGCTCTTTGCATTAGATGAAGCAGTTAGATGGAATTAATTTGCATGGCCAGCAGCAAATGCTCTGAATTTGCACAGTGGTTAATTTGTATTAATTGTAGACCTGTGACAGCTTAGCACCCTGGTTGGATTTGTTTACCAGGACGCATATCATTGGGACACTGGACTCACTGTGCAAAGAGAGGACCCACATCTCAACCTCACTTGAAGAAACCGCCATGGGGCAGTTTCCTCCCCAACTGAGACAGGTGATGCGGTGACAAATGACCAGTACAGTAAATGGTTACGATAGCCAGGGCCGGGATCCATAGGATTTATGCAGATAATTAGCTCTTCCTGGGTAGTGACCTGCATGTCTAGGTAACTTTTATTTTTTCAGACAGTCATCTCCATAATGAGCTATTAGTCTGCAGGCCAGAAAGAAAGAAAGGGAGAAAGAAGGAAAGACCTCAGGCAGTTAAGTCTTTGTTCCTTCCAGAAACCCTGATTTCTTTGAAGCCAAATGTGATCATGTTGCCTTTTACAAAAACTCCATTGCTCTGTACTGTAAAAGCAACTCGAAATATGAGGGTCTGACTTTTATTTGTTTCGATAATGGATTCTGGGGTTTCGGTGGAGCCTGCGTTTGATGGTAGTCATGTTATTCATCTTACTCATCTCCACTGGTTCCATTAATGCGAGGAGGGACATATACCATTAGGATTGTTTTCTAGTTAGAGAACTTAAGGATGATGGAAGATGGATATGTCTAACATAGGCAGGTGTCTTTGGGTACCAATGGCAGAACCTGTGTAGAGGAAAGGGGTTAGTTATTAAAAGGCTCATATAAATAAGGGATGTGTTATATAAATATGGGAAGATCTGAGGAGGCAAACTCTTGGAGACCCGAGGGCGTATCAAGACCTCTGAGACCATGAGAAATAGGAAATTCAGCGAAGTTGGGACTTCCTCTCCCCCTTTTCTGACACAGCTTATGTTTTTTACCTGGCCACCAACATCTCATGAAACTGACATCCCACCTTCCCGCCGCCAAGAAAAAGCTCTCTTTTTCCTTACCCTGGTTCATACATGACAGGGGAAGGTGCCAGTCACTGAGATTGGAATCTGACACCAGTGCTTGGACTAACCCATGGAAGCTGAGAACAGGATCACACTATGGTGGAAAGGGGAGGGGCAGGCCCTGGCTGGAGAGAGGGGTGGTCCTAAAAGAAGGGAAGGATGCTGTGTAGACAAAACAACAGATTCCACTGCGATCCTGAAGGTGGTAACTATGCCTGTCATGCCTAATCTCCAATCCCCAGGATGCAGCGCAGAGCCTGATGCAAAAATGAGCACATGGTGAGCACGTGCAGGAGGGCGGGAGAGACGGGCAAGGGGGTTAAACTTCTAGGCATGGGTCTGATGTAGTCAAACCAAGGTAAGCAGGATTTGCAATAGGCAATCACACAAAACAGAAAGAAGAATAAGAGATCTTTAAATCTGGAGAGAGAGATCAGTGATGGAAGCCCAGATTGCATCTCCTATACTGCTGGAGTCCTCTGATTCATTAGCTCTAGGGAATTCTATCTTTGGAGAATACTGAGTGAGCAAAGAATTTCCTTCCATCCATCTTTCCTTCCTCCCTCCCTGTCTCTCTTCCCTTCCTTTCCTCCCTTCCTTCTTCCCTTCCCTCTTCCTTCCTTCCTTGCTTGCTTGCTTCCTCAGATATGCATTGGCAACCAGCTACTGTACTGGCCAGGAGAAACTTCTGAATGATCAAGACAGATTTTCTTTAGTTAGCTATTTGATTGTTGAGTGTGATGATATAGGAGTTTTATTCCCAGTGAGTATTATTTTGAAATCATCATAACCCTTGTGATTATGGATGCTGAATCCTTAGGGTCATTATTTGAGGTTAGGATCTGGGTGAAAAAACCCTGATCCTACAAAGGTGACCACAGTGTCACCAGTTGAACCTCGGCAGTCTGTACCCAGGATATAAAGGTCATGAATGTCCCCTGAAAATAACAGATGCATTGTTGTTGTTGTTTAGTCACTAAGTCATGTCCCTCTCTTTGTGACTCCATGGACTGCAGCACACCAGTCTTCCCTGTCTTTCACCATCTCCCGGAGTTTGCTCAAACTCATGTCCGTTGAGTTAATGATGCCATCCAACCATCTCATCCTCTGTTACCCCTTCTCCTTTTGCCCTTCAATCTTTCCCAGCATCAGGGTCATTTCCAATGAGTCAGCTCTTCGCATCAGGTGGCCAAAGTATTGGAGCTTCAGCTTCAGCCTCAGTCCTTTCAACGTAAGACACAGAAATATTCCCTTATGGATGTTCTTCAAAGACTGTTTCAAATCAAGGAGATGGGAGTATTTATATGATCCGGACTCTTCAAAAGGTTGGGCGTGGTCACACATTCCATTTAAAAAGCAAATAATGATCTCAATAACTTTCTACCATGAAGCAATTATAATGATTCTATCTGTCAAAAAAACAAAACAGATCTCATCACTGACAGACAGCATTAGGGAGACATTTGTAACAGTTTGCATCTTAAGCGTTTTGATTCTCAATCTATTAACTGACAGACACCTAAAGCAGTCAGTTTGAATACTGTTAATTAAGCTACAAAATAGCCCTCAAAAAAAAAAAAAAAAGAAAAGAAGAAGGAAGAGAAGGGGAAAAAAAGAGAAGAATGGCGAAAGGGAAGGAGGGATGAAGGGAGGAGATTGGATAAATATTGGGTATCTCCTATGGGGAAGGCAATGGCACCCCACCCCAGTACTCTTGCCTGGAGAACCCCGTGGGCGGAGGAGCCTGGTAGGCTGCAGTCCATGGGGTCGCTAAGAGTCGGACACGACTGAGCGACTTCACTTTCACTTTTCACTTTCATGCATTGGAGGAGGAAATGGCAACCCACTCCAGTGTTCTTGCCTGGAGAATCCCAGGGACAGGGGAGCCTGGTGGGCTGCCGTCTATGGGGTCGTACAGAGTCGGACACGACTGAAGCGACTTAGCAGTAGCAGACTATGGTTAGTTTTTGAATAAATCATTGCACATTGCCGTGAGTGGCATTTCTCTTATGGCTGGTCACCTTATTTAGTTTGTTTGTGAAGTGGGTGCTGCAACAACCTGGACACAGACCCCTGTACAGTGATCTTTGATGTGGTCAAGAACACTGGAATTTTAAAAAGACTCTAGTTCTTGCTGATTCGGGACTCTGGCTCTTCATAAGGTTGATTTCCAGAGCTGCGTTCTGCCATATTGATGGTCCTCCTGTTCTCTAAATATGTTCAGATCTTATTAGGATGAGTCCCAAAGTAGATGTCAACACCTTTACCGAAGAACTATTTAGAAAGATTTATTGGTCACTTCAAAATAATAACATTATTTGTATTGAATCAGAGAACCCACTCCCAGGAAGCATGGGGGAAAGCAAACACCATGTGTGCCGACGGAAAGAGTTAAGCCATTTTTCTATTTACATGGTTTATTTCACAAGTGTCTGACTCATTGGGCATAACCAGCACAGTTAAATTACAAAATTACTATTTGGTCCCTTTTTTATTGACTACAATTCAAGGCTGCTTCAAGCCTCCCAAATTTAATCCCCCTAGCTCTTTGCCGAGAACATTACCTTTTATTTTCAGTGTTAAACTGTGTAAGATACCCCTAAGGCTACATGGAAAGTTACTCCCAGTGATCACAGCTAACGGAGTGTATCAATTGTTCATGATTTCCCATCTCCAGTAAATTGGGAGAGGCAGGGAGAGCAGTGGAATGCGAATTCTGTTCCGTCAGCACTTTCTTGCCCCAGCTTAGCCCAAGTAGAGAGCCTGTTTGGGTAATTAATTATAGTGTGTTTGTAGCTCTTCATTCCGAGTTATCATTTAGCAACCTGTCAAAGTCCCCAGCTAATGAGCCTAGCCCATAGACTCCGATGCATTTATTTGATTTTATTTTTTAAGCATCAGGACGATCCTGGTTTTTCTTAGGTCAGATGAAGTTAAGAGGGAGATTCTGCACGCCTTTATGGGGAAGAAAAGGCTTTTATCCGCTAGTCACACATAGGCATGCCAAGAATGAGCTTGCTTAGAGCTTCACATTTGGCTTTTGTCTAATAAACCAGATGCAGGAGTATCTCGAAGACTGTTGTAATTATGATTTAATACTTGAAGGATGAGAGAGGTCCCTCATAAATGCCCTTGTTAAAGGGGTGGTGATCATCATCCCTGGACTGGAATTTTCATCCTGATTATGGGAAAAACTAGAGTCAATTGAGGACGTGATTCTTTTCTAATTTTGGCTGTGCTAGGACTTTGTTGTGGTGTGTTGGCTTCCCTAGTGCAGCGCATGGGCTCTCTAGTGAGGCGTGGGCTTAGTTGCTCTGGAGCTTGTGGGATCTTCGTTCCCCAACCAGGGATTGAACCCAAACCCCCTGCACTGGAAGGCAGATTCTTAATCACTAGACCACCAGGGAAGTCCCAGGATTCATTCTTTGGTGCTGTTAGTCTCTGTGTGGTTCTTTCTTTCATGGTGAGCTTATAGTCACTCTACAGTCTGTGTATGGGGAGGACTTCGGCGTAGCAATTTGGTTTCAGGGCAGAGGTAGAAAGGATAAGTCTTGGAGGGACATTTGTATAACAGGCATCTTCCTTTCACTTGGACTTGTATGGTTGCATCCTTTTCCAAGGAGGATTTCATTCACTTTATATGAGATTGAGAACCCATTAGGTATCTCCAGCAAAGAAAAAGAACAGTGATTGTATGGAATGGCATGTCAGAATAAGGCTTCTTCTTGTCAGAATAACTCTTCCTATTCATGAAGTTTCTGAAGCATAGTTGTAACTGAAGTATCATGTGAGCTGTAACCCCTACAGTCCCCAAAAGAAGACTTTTTCTTTCCTTATCAGTCAAAAGTGGGTAAAAACACATTCATACCTGACAGTTTAACTGAGTCCCAATGACGTACATCCATTTATGCATGGGGTCACAAATGAGGTTGGGAGAAGGAAATAGATTATGTATCCTTAATACCACCGATGCTAGCAGGTCATTCTTTAAAAATAGTAGGAATACAGATTACAGATGATTTCCTCTATCTGATGAGAAGATGCTATTTCTTCTTCATAAAAATGCCATCTTCTGCATTTAATTTGTTCTCTTCTCATCCACTGTTATCTTTTTATAATAAAGGGTCAAGGATTCCATACATAGTTCTCTCCTCCCCTCCTCAAACAAATGAGGGAACTTATATTTTATGACCCTTTAGCCCATCCTTGGGGTTTACGATAACCCTAAGATCATGATTTCTTGTACGTGTCGGCCATCTGTTCGACAGAAAGCTGGATGATTCTAACAATGGCTGTTCGTTCTTACGCAGGTGTGTAGATCTGATGGCAGTAGACCGGCAAATTTCCCAAATGTAAGTCTTTTTT
Source organism: Tragelaphus eurycerus (assembly GCA_935064755.1). NCBI lineage: Eukaryota > Metazoa > Chordata > Mammalia > Artiodactyla > Bovidae > Tragelaphus > Tragelaphus eurycerus. Next base: position 5,887,681 of record CAKXYN010000101.1, read on the forward strand.
CGTGCTGCCTGTAAAAATATGAATTAAAATGAGCTCCACTTTGTCAGACATCTTCCAAGGTGGGGGGATCATCCTGCTGTGTTGATACCTAACCTCCATAGAATTGTCATTTTCTAGTCTCTAACTGTTGTAACCATTTCATTCAAATTTCAAAAGTGACTACATCAGTAAAATGAGAAAGCGTCTTCCAGCGTTGACCTCTGATAATAGCAAACATGTTAATATGAAGTTATTTCAATCCCCCCAAAGACATTATACAAGTATTTTTTTAACTACCATTTTTGTTGCTTTATAGATTCACATTTTTGAGTATTCAGAGCTTGCTTTTCCTTTCAGTTAGAGAAATGCAGTGGAGAGAAGTGTTATTGATGAGGGCTGATTAAGCAAATTAATGAATTGAGACAGCTGAATAGTAAGTGAGCAGAATTTGAGCAGTGGAATTGGGTTTTGCTCATTGACTGTAAATGTATGAGTTAAAACCACAAGGGTGCCTGATAGAACAAGCTATATTGCTGAGGTAAGTGAAGAAAGAATATTTGGAATTGCATTATTTTTTTCCCCTTTTAAAAGAATAGTCATATGCTGGCTATTCACTGCTTTTATTTTTGCACATGTTTTCTTTGCCTCATTTTCTGAGTCATCTTCAATGGCTCAGATGAATTCATTTGACCAATGTGTATTGAATGTCCATTGTGTTCCAGACATAGTATTAGGCAGGTAGGGCTTCTGGTAGAAAGATATGACTTAATACGTCTGATTACTGAATATTCTCAATTCTAAAAACCACGTGCCCTTTGCTAGATTTGCTAAATATTCATCCCTGAACAGTATCTCTGAAAAGCAGTTATTTGGCAAATCCTAAAAGTTAAGACAATAGGCTTCCCGCCTGGCTCAGATGGTAAAGAATCTGCCTGCAATGTGAGAGACCTGGGTTTGATCTCTGGGTTGGGAGATCCCCTAGAGGAGCAAATGGCAACCCACTCCAGCATTCTTGCCTGGAGAATCCCACGGACAGAGGAGCCTGGGGCGCTACAGTCCATCAGGTCACCAAAGAGTCAGACACGGCTAAACAACAACAATAGTTAGTACCACATGTTTGCCAGGATGTGGAATCAGTGGGCCCTCTAACTGGATATAACCGCTTTAGACATTAATTCAGCAACATTATGAAAAGTTCAAGATGCCCATAGTTTCATAATTCAGCAACATTATGAAAAGTTCAAGATGCCCATAAAGTTCTCTTAGCTACTTTATCCCTAAGAGACCTATGTGAAAATATCAATTTTACTATTGTGGAAGCGGGACACTGGGAAAAGAACAGTCAACCATATGTATATTAATTGCCCATCAACAGAGAAAGAGTAAATAAACTGTAGCAAAATTAACCTCTGGAATGCCATGCTGTAGTTAAAATTAATACATTAGATCTACGTGTCAACATGGATTCATCTCAAAACCGTAATACTGAACTACAACAAAAAGTAATCTTCAGATGGAGACATGCAGTGTAACCTCATTTATGTACAGTTTTTTGAACATGGAAAATACTATATATTCCCTTGGGATACACGTATGACTAGGAAACCAGAGACATACAAATAGGAATGAGAAATACTGAGATCTGCAGTGTGGCTGTCTCTTTGGGGGAGTGGGGGAAAGAGTTGCAATCAGAAATGGCAGCTGAGAGAGATTCAATTATATGTGTTATATTTATGATGTGCGCTGCAGAGTAGACATATGGCATGCATGTTAGAATCTTCTAAATTTTTTTATTTGCCTGATGTATTACACTAAAAAAAGAGCACATTTAAGAAGCTACAACCATTGCTCTGTGTGCTGTTTCTTGAGCATCAGATTGCTGGTTTTTTGTTGTTGTTGTTTTTTAAGATGACCATTCTCTAATCATTCTCAGGTCTGCAAAAAAGCTTTGTCCAAAAGCAATGCTCATTTTAAGTGTGATAGCTCATCGAGATTGTTGGGGCACATAGGCAAAAGGACAAAGTACTCTTGGTCCACAAGACAAAAGCTGGACGAGTGAAGCAGTTTCCTGATGTCTTTGATCAATGCAAACTGCTAATTGAAAGGCATGACTCTCTTTCCCAAAAGGAATGAATCTCTCCCCCACTCAATTACTGGGATAATTGCTTCAGCTCTCAATATTCCTTCAACTGGGCAGATCCAATGTCAACACCTAAGGCTCTCATTTCACATTAAACTGCCCAGTCGTTCCAGTAAACAGTCCTTCTGTTGGGACTTTCTGTTGCAATATTACTGACTTGGCATGCACCCTCCCGTATTCCACAGTGTGCGTGATGAGGTCAGATGTGTTTTGGAAGGCCCTGAGGTCTTCCAGATTTGCAGCTAGTTGAAGAACACACATCGATAATAAACATTTGGCCAGAGTGTTTTTCACATTCAAACTCTCTCCCCCTCTCCTAGCCAGAGACCTGTTTTTGTCTAGCCTGCACTTTCTCTCTGCCCAGAAATACCATTAAAATTAACAAGTGTTCCCCTTGGCACCAGCAGGGGGTCTGCCGAGGGAACAGTCTTGGAATGGGCAATGGTGAGACTTGAATCAGACAAGGGGCTGTGATGTAGATTGTGGAGTGTGTCAGGCAAACTCAATAAGCTCCAGTCAATACTGACGGGAAAAAGCAGGGCAAAACTAATTTTGATGAGAACGTGTCATTGAACTGCAGGGGAGGCTTGGAAAAGGATGCACTCGACAGAAAATAAAAGTGATTTTTAAATTTCACTTTCAAGTTTATCAAGGGCTTGCTTGCTGTGTGCGTGGCATGTTTAGGAACATAAAGTTAGATGAGTACTGGCCTCTGCTCTGGGCATAAGAATTCCCTTGAAATCTCATGAAGACACAGATTCCTGGACCACCCCCAGTGATTATATTTCAGGAAGTCTAGAGTGGGACTTAAGAGTTTTTCTTTTCGCAAGCTCAAAGGTGATTGTAATCCTGCTGTTTCACAGAAGTTCGTTCTGAATAGCAAGACCCTAGAGTGGGTTTTGATGAAATGGAGGAAGAAAGTAACAAATGACAACAACAACAGGAAGCAAAACTGAAACACCTTCATTCAATGCTATCGGGAGATGCCATGGCAGACCTATTAGCAATGCGGTAGGAACAAACAGGTCTGTCTTGCACAGGCAGCCTGCAGAGCGGAGGTGGTATTTAACCTGGACCTTCATTCTTGAAGAATGAAGAGGTTTTGAGGCAGGAAAGAGCGCTAGTATCTCAGAAAAATGAAATAAACATGAATAAGGTGTGAGATACATTTGAGAATTAGGGAATAATTTAGGATGAACAGACGTGAAGGTGAAAGGGTGATCACAGATGGTGTTAAAAAATTGGCTGCAGCTGGCTCTGAGAGAATTTGTAGAAGCTTTATAAAGGATTTGGTACATTGTTCTCTAGTGGGGAGCAAAGGCGTTTTCACAAGACTGCTTGTGGTGAGTGGATGAAAAGGAAGCCAGTTAGCAGGGGATGAGGGTGGGGAGGAGTGCGTGAGGAGGACTCACCTGAATTTGATCTTGGGGTAAGAAGCGCGTTGCACAAAACATTCCAGCCTGCAGGCAAAGCCCTCAAGGTTGGAGACACAGCATCTGCTGGGTGTAAATTAGAGAAAATAGCCAAAAGCAAATGGTCATGGTGAATTTATGGAAACGCATACTGGCAACCAAGAAAGTAGGGACTCTCTAATCGTAAGACTATGACTAACATGTCCAAGTTTGTTACTGGAATTTAGGACAGACCTATCAGAAAAGGGGAGAAGTCAATGGCACCCCACTCCAATACTCTTGCCTGGAAAATCCCATGGATGGAGGAGCCTGGTAGGCTGCAATCCATGGGGTCGCTAAGAGTCGGACACGACTGAGTGACTTCACTTTCACTTTTCACTTTCATTCACTGGAGAAGGAAATGGCAACCCACTCCAGTGTTCTTGCCTGGAGAATCCCAGGGATGGGGGAGCCTGGTGGGCTGCCATCTATGGGGTCGCACAGAGTTGGACATGACTAAAGTGACTTAGCAGCAGCAGCAGCAGCAGCAGAAAAGAACCTGAGTTAGCTCTGCCTTCTACCAACTCTTGATTCATTATATTATTTGTACAGTGGCTCAGTGGTCAAGAGTCCACTTGCCAATGCGGCAGACAAGAGTATATGGGGAAGAGGGGCTTCCCAGCTGGTGCTAGAGGTAAAGAATCAGCCTGCCGATGCAGGAGACGCAAGAGACACAGGTTTGATCCCTGGGTTGGAGAGATTCCCTGGAGAAGGAAATGGCAACCTACTCCAGTATTCTTGCCTGGGAAATCCCATGGACAGAGAAGGCTGGTGGGCTACAGTCCATGGGGTTGGAAAATGTTGGACACGATTTAGGGACTAAGCAACAACAACACCAGGTAGAATACACAGCGAGGATTGTGTTTAAATATCTATTACTATTATTTCTTACTTGTGGAGATAAATATAATGGTCAGTAAAGATGCAGCCTGGGGACTTCCCTGGCAGTCCAGTGGTCAAGAGGACAGGCTCCAATGCAGGGGGCGATGGTTTGATCCCTGGTTGGGAAGCTAAAGTCCCATATACCTTGCAGCCAAAAACCCAAAACATAAAGCAGAAGCAATATAGTAATGGATTTGATAAAGACTTTAAAATTGATCCATATAAAAAAATCTTAAAAAAATAAAAATGTAGCCTGTTTCTGGATGACCCTCGTCATCTTCTTTGTCGGATGAAGATAATGTTGGAGGCAGAGAGGATGGCGTCAAAATATCAATATTTGGGTTTAAAAAAATGACTCTTGGCACAAATTGGTGGTCTGCTCCTCTCTGTGTCCATGCCAAATATAACCAGAGGGAGATAATGAGCCATGTGGTACAGTCTCAGGAAGGTGTGTAACTGAAGGAACCAAGTCTCATAACCAGAATGAAATACCGAGTTCTTAACTGTTACTTTGAATATTTATGTAAAAACTGCCTATCCATTTCTATCTCTTTCCTTCACGCCTTGTATCCCTCCGTTCCTCCCTCTCTTGCAAAAGGTTCACAGATTCTGCTGTTTCTATATTTCCTCCTCATGCCCAGATGTATACTTTGCAAAGCCTCCAACTAATTTCCCTCGCAAAGGCTGAACCTGCATCGGAGTGCAGGGTGGGTAGAAAACAAAACCAGCAAACAAGAAAAGCCAGGATTGTCTTTACCAGACAGAGGCACAGGTCATTTCAGGAAAATTATTTTAATAATTCTTATCCTGGGATTTCTTTGGAAGGAATGATGCTAAAGCTGAAACTCCAGTATTTTGGCCACCTCATGCGAAGAGTTGACTCATTGGAGAAGACTCTGATGCTGGGAGGGATTGGGGGCAGGAGGAGAAGGGGACGACAGAGGATGAGATGGCTGGATGGCATCACTGACTCGATGGATGTGAGTCTGAGTGACCTCCGGGAATTGGTGATGGACAGGGAGGCCTGGCGTGCTGCAGTTCATGGGGTCGCAAAGAGTCGGACACGACTGAGCGACTGATCTGATCTGATCCTATTTCATAAATAATTTATCATTTTTTTTCTTTTCAAATTGCTAGATACCCAGACTTTTCTGCAAATATATAACTCTTCCACTTTGAGATGCATTGAAAAATAAGAAAGTCGAATTTTTTTTAAATGAAAGCTTATAGGTATGTGTGTGTGTGTGTGTGTGTATATATATATATATATATATCCCCATGGACAGAGGAGCCTGGTGGGCTACAATTCATGGCATTGCAAAGAGTTGGATACGACTGAGTGACTAAGCACATTAAGCGCGCACACACACACACACACACACACACACACACACATGTATATAAAGAAAGTCAACATGAGCCTTCATTCTTTACTCATCCAGTTCAGTAATTTGAAGGCATGAAGACATTTAAACAAACAAATTATAATGCAGTGATACTGTAAATACAAGCAGAGCACACTATAGGGAGACTGTCTTACTTTATGAGGTTCAGACATTTTACAAAATCATCAGCATTTCAGAAAAGAAGTGACATGGTCATTGCTCAAAAGAGGAAAAATGATATAATCTCAGAATAAAAGGAAAATAAAAATCATTAAGCATTTAGCTTTAGTTTTAAAATCCTGCATTCTCATATTTTTATCATGGACTCAAATACACGTCATCACAGACTGTAAGGGTCAAAGGAGCACATTACAGAATCAGTGATCTAATTAAAGCACTTTAATTGCTCACAATGGAAAATTCCAAACTGGCTTTAAAAACCTTTAGATAATACATGGAATCCTGAAGAAGAGGATGCTTCCTAGCATATTTGCTATGTTCAACCTAACTTATTTTATATATATATATATATACTTTTCCTGTAAGGCAAGGTTGAGAACAGGAGACAGAGGCATTTGGGACTCTGAGTCTGTGGTTGGGAGCTCATTGCTTTTTTTCTGATACTGTGTAAAGCGATGTTAATCAAAATAGAAGGGACATGTTGAGTGTTTTTTTTAATAAATTCAAAAAACTACAGTCCAAAGTTAACCTTCTTCCTCAGCCCCAGTGAATGTTGATGGTGGGGATTAGTCTTACAAATACTTACGATAATTTAATATATGTTCATTGTAGATAATGTGAAAATTACAGAAAAACACAATGAAGAAAAAGCACTTGTAATGTTATCAGCTTATATTTAGCGTACACCATTCTGATCTTCTTTTGTATCTGCACATACCCTTTGTTCTCGTTGTTTAGTGGCTAAGTCATGTTCGACTCTTTGGGACCCCATGGACTGCAGCGTGCCAGGCTTCCCTGTCCTTCACTGTCTCTCAGAGTTTGCTTAAACTCATGTCCATCGAGTCGGTGATGCCATCCAACCATCTGTCACCCCCTTCTCCTCTTGTCCTCAATCTTTCTCAACATGAGGGTCTTTTCCTATGAGTCAGCTCTTGGCACATACCCTAGCATAGACCTATTTAGGTAACACATGCTTAGCAATCTGCTATTACAATTCAGGAATTGTGTTAGGTGTTAGAGATACAATTTATATGATTCTGTAGATAATATTTTGTATTCCAGTGTTTTTTTTTTAATTTAGCCAAACATTATGGGCTAGGAGATTTATTATTCTTCCTCATGTTGCACATTGACAGCAAAGTACTCCCTAATCTCTAACTTATAAGCTTGCTCTTTCTTCTTGAGGTTTCCCTCTTATGTGTTATCTTATCAGTTTTCACAAATGAGTTTGTTTTGCTCGGTTGATAAGTGGTGTTGATCACGATGGTACACTAAAATTTTCAGGTACAATTAAGTTTTCTCTCTCATGTGTGTAGTATTTCTGACTGTTCTCCTGTTGCTCTTTTAAGTAACTTAGTACACTGCTTGATAAAGCTCACTTATTTTGTTCTCCTCCAGAAATGTCTAAAATAAGGAAGACACTGAAAAAAAAAAGGAATAAAAGGAAGCACTATTGACTAGTGCAACATCTTTGGGTAAATATGGAAATGGAAGAATTGAAATAGAAGCTAATGGGTGATATTTTTGTATAAAATAACCCATCCCTCCTCTTCTTTCCCCCAGTCTTTTTCTGTGTAATATGCGTTTTTCTTTATCTTAAGAAATGACTTTGCTCACCTTATCTCTGGTGGTTCTTTATGATTTCCATCTCTTCTCATTGTTTTTTCATGCTTCATGAAATGTGAGCTACTTTCTGCCACTTTGATATTGTGCATGGGGTGGCTGATGCACTTTAGGTTTCAAGCTATGATGAAACAATAATAAAATATAACAATGGTTGTTGTGTAATCATAGACAGCTATGGATGGGTGTTGGAAGGAGGGAAAAAGAATCCAAACCCTGCCCATCATCTCCGTGTCTGCTGGTATCTTTCATCTGCATCTTTGGGTTAAAGAGAAAACAGATGAAGCCAAAAATGTCTTTTGTGAAGGGCTTTGTTAAAAGCCTAGGGATTTCTGAGAGGCTGGCTTTTGTGTACATACTGCTTGGCATACAAACCATCAAGATGAGGAGGCCCTCAAAGATCATTAGCTTTAGGAAGCTATCTAAAAGTCACACTGTTCTAAAGTTACCAAAGAAAGAAAAAGAAACAAAACAAAAGCCTTTAGAGGCTGTATTATCTAGCCTTATTTTTTTTTTTTTTTCAGGACTTGCTCTTACTATGAACTTATGTTTAATGATTGCATTCTAACCAGCAGGAACAAGTCCGAAGGGAATTCCCCACAAAGCAGTCAGTTTCAACTCCAAAGGTATACTCACTTACAGAAGTTTTCTTCGTCTTGTAAAGAATCTGTTTGCAGCTGCTTGAGCCTTTGCTTCCTGGTGGGCACTGGGCCTGGGGAGGGAGGTCCTTCTGAAATGTCATTGGCTCTAGGCTGTGTTTGTATACAAGGAATCCCTCTCTTAAAGTAGTTATTTTCTTTCATGAGTCCCACAATGAAGAGCTTTGGACCAGCTGCTCAGTTTTCCATTTCTGAGAAACGACTGACCCATAAGAGAAGGAAGGTACTTACCGAGACTAGCCTGGTTGCACAGTGGTTAGGACTCCGAGCGTCCAATGAAGGGCGCAAGGGTCAGGGAACTAAGATCTTGCAAGCTGCATGGTGCATCAAAATAACTAACTAAATAAAAGAGAAGGAAGGAGCTATCAGGAAAGACATCCAATACATATGTATCAATTACCAGGATGTCATTACCTTTAAGCACACTCAGGACAGGTCCTATTTATATCTTTGGTGGTGGTGATTTAGTCGCTCAGTTGTGTCTGACTCTTGCAATCCCATGGTCTGTAGCCTGCCAGGCTCCTCTGCCCATGGAATTTTCCAGGCAAGGATAGTAGAGTGGGTCCCCTTCTTCAGGGGACCTTCCACACACAGGGATCAAACCTGGATCTCCTTCATTGCGGGTGGATTCTTTACCATCTGAATCACCAGGGAAGCCCCAGACTGAATACGTTCCCTCGAAAATTCACATGTTGAAACCCCCTGTATGATGATTTTCAGAAGTGGTCCTTTAGGAAGTAATTAGTTTTAGATAAGACCATGAGGGTGCGAGGAGCTAAGATGGCGGACGAGTAAGACGGGGGAGAATACTTTCTCCTCCACAGATCCATTAAAAGAACATTTGAATGCTGAATAAACTCGATAAAACAACTTCTGAATGCCGGCAGAGGACATCAGGCACTTAGAAAGACAGCTCAGTGTCTTCAAAACGAGAAAACGAGCCCTGCGGTAACTCCTTTTGCGGAGAACTGGCACGGACACCAGCATTTGCTATTGGCAAGTGGGGGCTGGGCTAGGAGGAGCGGCGAGGCCTGCATTGCTTTGAGAAAGGATTTGGCCTGGCTATCTCGGGCGCTATCTGAGCGAAATAACCAGACTGTCGGTTACCTACTACATCAAAAGCCAGCCCTAACTTAAGACACCACCAGGACTACCTACAGAACAAAGGGCTGCACAGAGTTGGCCGGCTGCAGGCCGTCCCACTCCGGTGACAGGCAGCCAGGGCCAGAGGCGGGCAATTATAGCCCTAGAGAGACACTGTCTAACGGAACTGTGAGTAGGTTTCTGTGCTGACTCACGCTTCTTGGGGCTCTGGATGGTCAACATCTGCCTGAGAAAGTGCGCTGTTTGTATACCCAGAAAACTGAGCTGCGGAGAGGCGATAAGTCGCAGCACCTGCACTCGCTGAACATTTCATCACCTGCGCTACTCGGATCTGGGAAGGGCATAAAACGCAGACTCAACCAAGTCTGTGCTTCTGAGGATTATCTGAGTGCCTGAACCTGGCCGGTTTAGATTTGGGTGTTCATCTCCGCTCCCTCTGTAACAAGGCAGAGATCAGATATTGAAAAGACCTGTAAACCGCCTCAATAAAGAGAATTCAACAAACTACCAGAATATAGTAAGGACACTCTAAATTTGGCAATTTTAACAAAATGAAGAGACAAAAGAATACCCAGCAGCTAAAGGAACAGGATAGATGCCCACCAAACCAAACCAAAGAGGAAGAGATAGGGAATCTACCTGATAAAGAATTCTGAATAATGATAGCGAAATTAATTCAAAATCTCGAAATCAAAATAGAATCACAGTTAAAGAGTCTGGAGACAAGGATTGAGAAGATGCAAGAAAGGTTTAACAAGGACCTAGAAGAAATAAAGAGTCAACACATAATGAATAATGCAATAAATGAGATCCAAAACACCCTGGAGGCAACAAATAGTAGAATAACAGAGGCAGAAGATAGGATTAGTGAACTAGAAGATAGAATCCTAGATATAAATGATTCAGACGAGAAAAAAAGAAAAACGTATCAAAAGAAATGAGGACAATTTCAGAAACCTCCAGGATAACATCAAACGCTACAACATTCGAATCATAGGAGTTCCAGAAGAAGAAGATAAAAAGAAAGATCATGAGGAAATACTTGAGGAGATAATAGTTGAAAACTTCCCTAAAATGGAGAAGGAAATAACCACTCAAGTTCAAGAAATCCAGAGAGTCCCTAACAGGATAAACCCAAGGCGAAACACCCCAAGACACATATTAATCAAATTAACAAAGATTAAATATAAAGAACAAATATTAAAAGCAGCAAGGGAAAAACATCAAATAACTCACAAGGGAATTCCCATAAGGATAACAGCTGATCTTTCAATAGAAACTCTCCAAGCCAGGAGGGAATGGCAAGACGTAATTAAAGTGATGAAGGAAAATAACTTACAGCCTAGATTATTGTATCCAGCAAGGATCTCATTCAAATATGAAGGAGAAATCAAAAGCTTCACAGATAAGCAAAAGTTGAGAGAATTTTGCACCACTAAACCATTTCTCCAACAAAAACTAAAGGACATTCTCTAGAGCAATACAATAATAGTGGGAGACTTTAATACCCCACTCATATAATCTGGCTGTAATAGACAAAGTAAAGAGGAAAACATATTTACTTACGAGCCTTAAAAAATTCAGTTCACTCAGGAGAGTTTAAAAAAAAAAAAAAAAGACTTATTTGTTTACTCTGTGGAGGTTTGTTGACTATTTTGTGGGTTTGGTGCCACTTTGGGTAGTAGGGAGGAAGAGGTGACAAGTGTGATCCTGTCCTAAATAATATGTTGTGGTAAAGATGGACTTACCAATACAAAATACCAAGATGTGCCTAAAGATGAGGACACCCAAACTGGACTTTTTGTTTCCTGAACTTTTCATTTCGAGAACAAACCTCCTAATATAAGATGAATTCACCATGATTTTTTTTAAGTGTTCTTTGTGATTAAAGACAGAAAGCCATTGGTTAAGAAGTTGCATATACTCCTCCCCACCATCACTCCCCTTCTTTCTTCCCATTTCCCTCCCACCCTCATTGATCCTTTCCTTTGTCCATTTTCCCCTGCAAAAAAAAAAAAAAAAAAGACCATGAGGGTGGACTTCCCCTGTAGCTCAGCAGTAAAGAATCCGCCTGCAGTGGAAGAGTCACAGGAGACACAAGTTTGATCCCTGGGTCGGAAAGATCCCCTGGAGGAAGGCATGGCAACCCACTCCAGTATTCTTGCCCAGAGAATTCCATGGATGAAGGAGTCTGGTGGGCTACAGTCCATGGGGTCCCAAAGAGTCAGATATAACTGATTAGTGCTCTTACAAGAGGAAAAACAGACAGCAGAACTCTTTCTCTTTCTCCTTCTGTGATGTGAAGACACAAAAAAGAGGGCTGTCTGTCTGTCTGCAAGCCAGTAAGAGAACTCTGTCTTGGAACTGATCTGTGGGCATATATTGGGCCATATAAGAAATGGAGATTATCATGATCCTTTGTGCACAGGCAAAGAAGGGCTTAGAAAAACGGTGAAGAGGAAAAGTATCATCAGAATCTCTTATCTTAACTCTCATTTCTTAGGATTAGGGTTTTATTGTGTCTAGCACATTACCTTCCTCTTAAATATTTCTTGACGCTTTAATACTTGTCCCCATTCTCCTTCCCCTTTTCTGGCTTCTTTCTTGGAGTTTTAGGATCATATCCTAACTCTCTTCCCCTTCTCCAGCCTTACCTTCACAGGTCTTACCCAAATTCTAAAACAAATTCTAACACACGCATTCATCAGATTATCAAAACTTTATGAATCTTTAGAGGTCCATCTTGAATGCTTAGAAATGGAGAAAATTCTAAATAGCACCAGCTGTGTGTTGAATTTCCAAATACTTCATTCTGGTGTGTTTTGAAGACACATGAGCCAACTTCTCCATGGAAATCAGAGAAATTAGATTGCAGTCAGTTCTGAATGTGACTGTTCCCCTGCCCCCACTAACAATCCAAAGCACACATTCACCCAGAAGTGACTTACATCATCTCAATATCTGGGAGTCTGCTCACTGTTGCAAAATAAGGACCAAGAGAAACATTGAACAAGTTGAGGCTGTGAGATTTAGGTATATCATTCTCTGAGTTGGCTACACAAATTTGAAAGTTGTTAAATGGATAATTTACCTCTCTCTCTCTTTTTTAATTCTCACTGGGGTATAGTTGCTTTACAATGTTATGTTAGTTCCTTGCTGTTGTTCAGTTGCTCAGTCATGCCTGACTCTTTGTGACCCTATGGACTGCAGCATGCCAGGCTTCCCTGTCCTTCACTATCCCCCAGAGTGTGTCCAAACTGACATGCATTGAATCAATGAGGTCATCCAACCAACTGTAAAGCAAAATGAATCAGTCGTACACATACATAGATCCCCTCCCTTTTGGGGTCCCTTCCTGTTCAGGTCACCTCAGTGTATTAAGTGGAGTTCTTTTCTTTTTGGTGATGAGGCTGGGTTTTGTATGGGGCTCATGAACCACCCAGTTCTGTGTTCACATAAGGCCCAAAGAAGTACATTCATGGTTTGGCTGGAATATATTGTTCTGTTCAAAATTTAACAGGCAAGACTAAGAGGGTTAGCAGCCTGGAATGGGGCAGTGAAGGAAAGAAGATGGTGTTCCCTTTAGTTGCTTGAAAGTATCCACACCTTTCCCTTGTCGACACTACTGAGATTTAAGACTGTTAGGAAACAGAAATCTGACATTTCAAGATGCTCCCCTCGGACTTTCAGATATCTCCTTTGCATTTTGATTGTTTCAGCTCGTCATCCCTCACTTCTGATACCTATAAATATCTAAGGTTTTAGTTGATGCACATCCGGGTAGCTTTACAACGGGGATTTAAGAGCTCCATGATGGTATTTGCCATGAGTAATTGCTAGCGGAGCCTATTGGATCACCTTGTATAACTTTTGCAGTCTGGTTTTAATTTCAGGTTTGACTGTTATAGTGTAGCTTTGCAAAGCAATAACAAAAAAGTCATAATTTAGATTAGGAGAAACAAAACAAATGATGATGGGAATATTACCATAACCATAATTTTACAGCACAGTTTAATTATTTGGTTCAGTAATGTTCAATAATTATTTCAACACCAAAATCCCTCCCACCCCAGCCCCTCAACAAACTAAACAACTGTTTCACTACCAGCAGCTAATTTAGAAGGCAATTTCAGAATCTCATGACTTCTTGTCTCTCTGAGATTTACAGTCACTAATAAAAGGCCCTAACTTCGAGAGGCATGAATTAAAACTCATTTATAAAAAGAGGAAAAATTTAGAATTTTTTTTTTCTACTTCTGTTCAGAGAGGTCCATATGCTTATAGACTTGGCTGTAAGTGGGTGAAGTTCAGTATCAGGAACCTACTAGGTAATCTTGAAATGTTGGAAAAATAAATGAATGAATTAACATGAAGAAGGCACAAACTTACAGGTAGACCAGTTGACTTTTTTACTGTTCTCCTTGTATTCTTTTGACTGAGACTTTGAGGGAGCATCTTGTTTGTTTTTAATGAACTAACCAAAGTTTTATTTTATGGATTTGGAAGTCACTCTTGACTCTCCCTTATGCTCATTCACCACATCCAGTGATTGTGTCCAGCAGATTGCCCTCGTCCTAAATATTTCTTGACTCTTTATACTCGTCTCTATTCTCCTTCCCTCTTTTCTGGCTTCTTTCTTTGAGTTTTATGATCTTATCCTAACTGGCCTTCCTTTCTCTCCAGCCTTACCTTCACAGGTCTCTTCCGCATATGTGTGCTCAGTCGATCAATCACGTCTAACTCTTTGTGACCACATGGACAGCAGCCCTCCAGGCTCCTCTGCCCATGGAATTTTCCAGGCAAGAATACTGGAGAGTGTTGCCACTTTCTCCACCAGGGGATCTTCCCTCCAACAGGGATTGAACCTCTATCTTTTGCATCTCCTGCATTAGCAGGCAGATTTTTTTACCTCTAGTGCCCGCTGGGAAGCCCCTCTTCCCCATATACCAGCCAGAATAATATTTTCTAAAACACAAAGCTAATCATTCTTCCCTCTTGCTGAAATCCCTGCCACCACTTCCACTGATTTTAGGATCAAGTCTGAAACTTCTATCACTGGCCCTCGAGTCCTTGCTTGGTCTCTTCCTGCCTTGTATCCCCACACCATACCACTCTCTCACACATCCATGCTCCATGAAAGTGTGTGTGTGTGTGTACATGTCTCTGCAACTGTGAAGGCTCTAAAACCACTTTGTGAAGTTATTCCCAATGTTCCTCAAGATTGTGGATGTCATTTCTTCTGGGAAACCTTCTCAGTTAAATATACCTCATTTTATTGGGTTGGCCCAAAAGTTCTTTCTGGTTTTTCCATAAGATGTCACGAGAAAACCGGAAGGAACTCTTTGGCCAACCTGATATTTTCATGGCCATATTGGAGTACCCCTTCAAAGCATCTGTTTTGTCTTCATATGAGTTCCTAATCCCCCCACCAGATGGTAAACTCTACTAGAACAAGGCCAAGTCTATCTTGGTCACCATTTTATGCTCAACACTTAGCATGGTGACTAGCACATGGAAGGCACTTAATATTCATTGGATAAATTAATAAATCACCTCTATCCAGATAAATGTTGGCTTCCCTGGTGGCTCAGATGGTAAAGAATCTGCCTGCAATGCAGGAGACCTGGGTTGGATCCGTAGGTTGGGAAGATCCCCTGGAGAAGGGAGTGGCTACCCACTTCAGTATTCTTGCCTGGAGAATTCCATGAACAGAGGAGCCTGGTGGGCTACAGTCCATGGCGTCGCAAAGGGTCAGACACAACTGAGGGACTGACACTTTCACTTTCATGAGCTGGATCTAGGGTTGTGTCTCAAAACCAAAGCTCTTTGTCTTTAAGGATTTAAAAGTGCCCTGCGAAATCGAGATAGAATTGAATTCATTTCTTCAACCATAGTGGTTGAATTCTGTTTGAGTCCTTAAAAGAGTTAACAGAATATGATGATTCAAAAACTCCATGTTCCATAAAAATAGTGGCTATTAAGAAGAAAGCTATACTTCTCGGTAACCTCAGCGACACTCTGCTCTGTTTGACTTCCCTGGCTGCAGCTGGTTTTGAGTATAATGCCATTGATTTTGAGAGATTTCATAAAGATAATTAGATATACTGGAGCGTGTTCTATATTCTCAGCATTTCAGAGGCTATGCAAAGCCACCCTAACTTTTGAAATATATACCTGGCATTACTTTCTTGAGAAACTTTCAGTTTTTTATGCAATGGAAAAAAATATATAATAGTAAGTCTACCTCCTGAAGCATGAAGAAGGAATAAACCACTATAAGAGTGGGGATTTTTGCCTCTTTTTTCATTTATGGAAATCAATGTGTGAAATGTATGTTTAATTCATACATTAGTTATCACAGTCCCAAAGCATAACTGTTTTAACACCTTGAGCTTTCTTACATTGGTGCAGGGAAAAGAGTGCAAAATCATTAGAAACATGATTATGTTTTAATTTAGGTCTTTTAGTTATGTAAGCAGAATGCAATTAAACAAGAAGTGCTCACTATGTCTACATATTTCCAACAGGCTTTCAATTTATCACAGTTTTATGTGTATCTTCTTCAAATGCATGAGACTTCCTCAAGGCTATGACATTGAATTATAACTATGTTCTTGTAATTATTTTCAGTTTACAAAAAAGAAAAAAAAAACTATTTGTTGCATAAACTATTAAGTTAAACACATTAAACAGCTAGTTTGCATTGGGATGCTGTGAGACTTGATGCCAGCTGTAGGATTCTCTCCAGTCCTAGGCTAGGGTAGAAAATGTCCTGGATGTTATGACATCAACTCAGTCATTATCACCATCCCCACCATTATTGTCATTTTCACCATACAAATTGGATACAGGCATTTTGTTTATCTTAACAGTGACTCTGTGATCTTTATTAATCCCATTTTCCCGATGAGGGGACTTTGAAAGTTTCAGTGGTTTGCAGAAAGACACAGAGCTGGGAAGTATAGTAACTAAGACAGGAAACCAAGAAGACTGCCTTCCCAGCTCATTCTGTTAATCCTAAGGGTGCTTTGGAGTTGGCCAGATAATGAGGAGGAGTGCTGAGTGGGAATGAGAAGTGGTCGGGGAATTCAAAGAATGGAGCAGAACAACTCAAAATCTAAGTTGTAATCTCATCATCAGTTGACAGTTTGACCCTGGGCAAGTGACTTATGAACACTTAATCATATAATGCCTACGATGCTTTTGCACATAATGGAATTCATCGGCAGTGTTACTGTGCTGCTCAAAGAAGCAAATCTTCCGAAATTAAACTAGAATACACAGGATTTACTATGTTGGAATTTTATAAAATAATCAGATTTTATTTGTAAAAAAATAAATGTAAAAGAATAGGCAGGGACATTATGAAAAAGAATAGTGAAAGCACTTGCCTTATTGGATATCACTAGGTTATAACCCTAATATTGTGTGTGTGTGTGTGTGTGTGTGTGTATGTGTGTGTGTGTGATAACATAAAATAAAGGTAGTACTTGAAAAACAAATTATATTGCTGTCATGGTGGTGGTGATGATGATGATGATGGTGCTACCATTATTGTTATTCAGAAACTCTCAATATCTCTGACCACTTTGGAATTGTCTAAGAGATGCAGCACATTGTGGAGGGAGCAGCAGTTCCTTAGAGAAATTTATCTGTTTGGATCTGTCTTTTATACCGAGGGCTTTGACCTTTCCTCTCCAACAAGACCTGTGTCTCTCAGGTTGAAAGGGGTCCTTGAGGTGCCAGCTGTGTGCCTGCCCAGTCCATATGACTCACATTAAAACCTAGAGCATCAAAATCCTTTGAGTCACCAGTAGCTACAGCATCCATCAAATCAGTGCTCTGACAAGGGCTGTGAATTATGTTTATGGCTAAAGCAAGGTTGTGGTTAAGGAAAATAGCCTTGTTAAGACCTTGCTGCTTTTCAGAAGATTGGAATCAGTCCACATCTGACTGATTCTAAGCACCAATTTTGATGATTATAAGCTCCCTGGTATGGATACCTTTAAAGAGCCACCGACACAATTCATCTTAGACTCTTCACCTCTAGTCTTCCTTGTGTTCACAGAATCATCTGATTACTTCCTGGTCACCATAGTCAATGCATAATGAACAATTTGTTGGCTCTTCCACCATTAAAGGAAAATAATATTAACACAATTCGGCCTCCCTGAATGAGTCTATATTCTCTGCAAATTAACCAACTGGAATAAAGTCACTCTTCAGAAATTTTATGATATCAAAAATAATTATATTCTTCCTGGTCATTATTTATATTAATTACATAGTGTATTATGTAGAACATGTGTGTGTGTGTGTGTGTGTGTGTGTGTGTGTGTGGTGTGGTGTGTGTGTGGTAGTTGCTCAGTCATGTCTGACTCTTTGGGACATCATGGACTGTAGCCCACCAGGGTCCTCTGTTCATGGAATTTTCCAGGCAAGAATACTGGAGTGGGTAGCCATTCCCTTCTCCAAGGGATCTTCCCAATCTGGGGGATTGAACTCGTATCTCTTATGTCTCCTATCACATGTGTGTGCTTAGTTGCTCAGTCATGTCCAACTCTTTGCAGCCTCATGGACTTTAGCCCACCAGGATCCTCTGTCCATGGGGATTCTCCAGGCAGGAATACTGGAGTGGATTGCCATGCCCTCTTCCAGGGGATCTTCCCAACCCAGGAATAGAACTGGGCTCTCCTGCATTGCATGTGGATTCTTTACCAGATGATCTACCAGGGAAACCCCTAGCACATAGTAGGCACTTAATATATATTTGCTGAATAGAATATAAATCACCCCAGATCAATAGACTGAGGAGGCTTGGATTGAATAATGCATTATGCTGGCATAAAAAGATGGCTTGTGATTTTTCTTCTTTCTCAAGCTGCTTTTCACAGTAAGAGTTCTGTTCCTTAAGCTTGGCTGGTACCAAGAAAGTCGTTGGTCTGCCATCTGATCAAGAAAGAACTCATAGTGCCTGCTTACTAATTGGTAATCTTTTCTTATTTATGTGTGCATTATGACAAAGCATGAAATAACTCCATCTCCTAAAACCAATCCAAAGATGAATTTCAGACCTCCGCAATGAAAGCTGTGTTGGAATTCATCATCGCGTAAATGCAAAAGTGCTTTCAACCCTCCAAGCTCTGGGTACACTCTTCTAACCTTTTTTTCCCCAAGTTTCTGAAATATTTATGTGAGAATAATTCGTAGAATAATGAATATAGCTTTCCAGTGGAGCAACAAACGTACACTATATTTCTACTATCGTTTCTTATTAAATATTTATATGTGTATTTTGTGCTTGCTTCATAACTGCCCATTTACTGATGCTTAACAAGCACAGATAGTCCAGTTGAGGAAAAATAATACCAACCAACAATAACCGAAAACAAACAGATGAACCAAGGGCAGCTTGTTTCTGTACTGGTTACGTTTAAAAAGTGCATTTAACATTTTTAATACAGTCCATATTTCATAAATCCCACATGTTGACATGTCCTAGAGGAAGATGGATGGGTCGACTTGGAGGAATGCCTCTATCTAGCTTGTGTGTGCATCAGCAGAGTTCATCTTTACTTCCCTTTAGCAGAACACAAAAATATGATTCTCTAATAACTGATATAACTGCATCATCTTCCAATACAGACAGCATTATTAAATCACAGAGACAGACAAAACCAGAGTAGTAGGGAAGCTTAACTTCCACTTGATATCAGACTGTAAAATGCCTACTTACTGTAACCAGAAGGAAATGAACCACAGAGCCCAGTGCCTGGAATTTGGGATAACTTCTAAACTGACTGCACCAGAGTCTTGTTTGTGTGCAATTATATTCATGCCTTATGTGTTTACGCTGCTTTTTCATACCCAGGGCCACAGTGATATAATCAGAACAGGAATTGTTATTCCCTTTCTGCAATGAGAAAATAAGGTTCAGAGAAGTCACGCAAATGGTACAAATTCTTTCCATAAGACTTCAAACAGTATAAATTGCTTTCACACACACAATCACATCACGTTGTGTAAGGGGGAGAATAATCCACCTCGATTTTCTTCCACGTCCTGAGATACCCACTCCAAGAGCATAGGGAGAGGATTGGCTTCAGACTAGAAGCTTAAACAGGCTTTCGCAAACGGTAGTTTCAAAATGTACACAGAGCCTTGGCTTAGCCAAGAGCAGTCCAGAGCTGAGTTGGAGGATCAGAGTTGCAGAGAGCTGAGTTGTTCTGTAGAAGCAGAGAAGAGGAATTCAAGGATGCTTTGGTTTTTAAAAGGGATTAGGGCTTCAGGTCCCATCGGGGTGGGAGGGACAGGAGAGAAAAATGGCTGGATGGCAGTGTGTCTGTCAACGTACTTCTAGAAGTAGTGATGCCTGATGTTTGAGATGTGTGTTTCTGCAGTGTCAACTCCTCAACCACCACCCCACCACCACCTTCTGCTTCCCTTTCTGCTAGGCATTTCCTGGTCTTCTTGGTTTGAGTGGAACCATGTGACTAGTTCTGGCCACTGAGCTATAAAAATAAAAGTGACAGGTGGTGGGACATTTGGTTGTTGATAAAGTACTTTGTAAATGTATTTTTCCCTCTGACATGATGACGAGAAGCATTTGAGATCATGGCTCTTCCTAGGTACCTGAGAGGTTTTGAGGACCATGACCTATTCCATCTGACTACATCCATAATGGACCTGTCATATAAATGAGAAACAAGCTTCTGTTACTCTTCAGCCCCTGTGATTTTGGAGTTATTTGTTACTGTAGCATTCCTTGGCTCATCCTGACTGATACAATCCGCCGTATATGAAAAACCCTCATGTGAACATTTCCCTTATATGTTTGTTGTGAAGGAAAGGGACTGCATTTCATGTTAGGGCCAGTTTTAATTCAAACATTACTTAACCACAGCAAGAGACAGAGGAAAGAACAAAGACAATGAGGACAAGAGATGGAACCCCAATAAGCCCCGTCACACCCTGGCAATCCACAGGAACCTTAAGAAAGATTAGGATTTTCACAAACTATAAAATGAATGTTTAGACAGAGATCTTCCCTGATGACTCTGCAAGTAAAGAATCCCCCTGCAATGTAGGAGACACAGGAATGTGGATTCAATCTCTGGGTTTAAGTGTGAGTGGGGAAGACCCCCTGGAGAAGGGAATGGCTACCCACTCCAGTATTCTTGCCTGGAGAATCCCATGGACAGCGGAGCCTGGTGGGCTATAGTCCATGGGTCACAAAGAGTCGGAAAAGCCTGAGCAACAGCGTGCACACACACACTCCACACTCCACTGTCATTTTTCTAATAGCTATTACCTACAAAACAATGTGCTGTCAACAGTGGTTTTAGAAGCATTAGTCAGGCCCAACTATATCATTGCACTGATCCACATTGTACATCTCAATGTAATCATACCATGCTTTTCTGGGCAAGCAAATGCAACCTCTGAATCCTTCTTAACACAATGTTCCAGGCAACCACTAGCAATTTCTCAGTTGACCATGGACTAGAAGCTTGTTTGCCCTCTCAGTTCTATTTAGTGCTGTGTTTGCAAAGAGACGGGGAAGGCAATGGCACCCCACCCCAGTACTTTTGCCTGGAAAATCCCATGGACAGAGGAGCCTGGTAGGCTCCAGTCCATGGGGTCGCTAAGAGTCGGACACGACTGAGTGGCTTCACTTTCACTTTTCGCTTTCATGCATTGGAGAAGGAAATGGCAACCCACTCCAGTGTTCTTGCCTGGAGAATCCCAGGGACAGGGGAGCCTGGTGAGCTTCCATCTATGGGGTCGCACAGAGTCGGACACGACTGAAGCGACTTGAGACATGTTGAGTTCTCTGTAAATGTGCAGTTCTGCCTCATACTCAGATCTGATGGTTTTCTAAAAGACTATCACTTCAAATTTCATTGACTCAGTCCTCCTATCTGCCCGGTCCCATCTGTAGTTCTTTCTACCTATATCTGTTAATTGATTAATCTATTTTGGGCCCCACTAATTCTCCATTGCTGTGCATGGGCTTTTCTCCAGTTGTGGTGAGCAGGGGCTATTCTTCATTGCAGTGCTCAGGCTTCTTACTGGAGCAGCTTCTCTTGTTGTGGATCAGGAGCTCTAGGTGCATGGGCTCAGTAGTGGTGGTGCATGGGCTTAGTTGCCCTACAGAATGTGGAATCCTTCCAGATCAGGGATTGAACCCATGTCCCCTGTATTGGCGAGAGGATTCTTAACCACTGGACTACAAGGGAAGTCCTACTGAGCTATTTCTTGCCAGTGGAGTGTGGTAGGTTCACAGCTATTGGTCATGGGATGTTTCAGCTAATCTTGCATGGTCCATTAGAGGATAAGAGAGGGCACATGTTCCTGCCTGGCCCAACACCGGACAGTAAGGATAGGATGGATGACTGTAGGAAATTGGGAATAAACAGGATGTAAGGTTGGCTGGGAAGTTAAAGGAGGAGAGAGAACCTCTGGGGTTTTCAACCGCTCTCGGATCTGCAGTCACATTCTTTCTGACTCCAGCCACCATGACCCACTGCTCTGGCTGCAGGGATGAACACGTGACTCAGGCCCAGCCAATCGGCATTGGCTTTTTTCCTGCATTGGTGACTGCGTCAGGAGCCTGGGTCTGAATTCTGGCCCCACCAACAATCCTGACTGGTTCTTTGACATAAAAAGAGGGGAACTTGGTTATGTATTGCATGTAAAGGTGAAAACAAACAAACAGAATCATCAGCTATCTTTGGACTTGGTTTCTGGGGAAATGGTGATGTCAGTTCTTCTTAATATTTCAGTGGCTCCCTATTCTCTGCAGGTTAAGACCTAAATTATTTAGCAGGATGATCAAAGCTGCTCATGATCCTAGATGCCTCATTAATTCTGTCTCTAACTACTTCCTGACCTCTTCAGTCCCGCAAAACTAAACAGTTTGCAATCTCTCTACTTCAGGGAAGGGAAATGAAAAGGGGCTTGGAGGGTGCGAAGGGCCTCGAGTGAGAACAGAATGAACACTTCATCTCATCCTCGTGTTTATTACCCGCTACACTTACCAGCTGTGTGACCACAGAGAAGTTACTTAAACTCTCTGATTCTCTAGCTTCCCACCTTGTCAGATAAAGTAGAAATGATCCCATTCCATACATTTACAGGAATATCCATGGAGGTTAAATAAGATAATGTATGTAGAGAGCTCAGTTCAATGTCTCGCACGTGACTAGACATTAGTCACCCATGCACTAGGGTGACTAGACACCCAGAGTAACCGTTCAGTTTGGAATACTTGGAGTCCAAGGTAACCGGTAACAGCCAGACAGGTAGACACAAGACCGGGATGCAGGTGACATTCTTGGGGGCATTCAACCTTTGTCTCTTTGCTTCATGAAATGTCCATCCCCGAGATGTGACAAAGCTCCCCCTTCCTCCCTTTGTTCTCTCTTCCGTGAGCTCCCACCTGGAGTTAAGAATTGAACATCTTAAACAGATTCCTCTTTTGTTTTAGTGGTCAATTTCTGGCCAGCTCTAACTGTGAGGATCTGGTTCCTTAAGGCCAATCTGTAGATAGTCTCAGTGACCCCTACGTCTCCTGACATCACTGTATTCATAGATGGCTTCTCTAGGAAAACCATTATTAATGCTGTAATTAATATGAATGGCTATGGTATATATCAAGTGGATCATTAGGGCAGAGGTGGAGATGCAGCCATTTATATTAAAGATACATTTACATTTTATGTTCTGAAGCCAAAACATAGAAAGCACTTAGGTTAGAAATCTCACTTTGCTACATTTTGCAATTATTTTAAGTTGCTGGAGACCCTTTTCATGCTTGCTTAATGCTCCACTGTCAAAGCCTCTGGGAATCTGTATGAGTTAATAGGGTAGGTTTTTAATAGAAGTATATAATCAGCTAAATCACAGCCTTTAATGTCACAAATTTCAAAGACCAACTGATTTAATTATGTGTTACTTCATAGACATGGGAAAAAGTTTTATTTGATTTCACTGGTCTCTCTCCCATAGACACTCAGCTGCAAGAAGATTTACTTACAATTTATTGTGTGGAAGAATCTTCCTCAAGCAGACACCATATGTAACTCTGCAGCTTACCTTTAAGGGAAAATATTGAAGTAACACCCTCGAGCTGTTCTGTTCTGTGTTGAGAACTCGGAGCTAGATTTCTATCTTTGTAGTGAGTATCGAAACCTTGCCTCCTACATCCAGGCTGTTCAAATATGAGATGAAATCCTTTCTTAGAGTGATAGTGTCCAAACGGTTTCTATCGTCCTTTGTTGATCCTATGAGCTAAAAACACGTGTTTAAACGGAGAGATTTCTTTTGAT
Source organism: Tragelaphus eurycerus (assembly GCA_935064755.1). Classification (NCBI taxonomy): domain Eukaryota; kingdom Metazoa; phylum Chordata; class Mammalia; order Artiodactyla; family Bovidae; genus Tragelaphus; species Tragelaphus eurycerus. Next base: position 5,911,414 of record CAKXYN010000101.1, read on the forward strand.
TTCCTTTCCTTTCTTGTCTTTCCCTCCCCCTTTCTTTTTTAGGGAAAAAAATAATGTTGTTCCTGGTAGTATCCAACATGTGAAATGTTTTTAATAAAAGCTTACTCGTTAAGTTAGAAGGGAACATTTTTACCCCAGGTGTCAATGTTGCCACTTGCCGAGTTCCAAAGCGCCGAGCAGATGGGGGAAGAGGGAAAATTCGGGAGTCACACATGAGGAGGGGGTGCTTCTTATGCCGGTGACAAGCAGATCCTCTTCAGCATTCACTGCTGAGCTTCTGGCAGCTGTGTTTTGCGAGTACCTGTAATGAACTGCAGAGGAAGAGGCGTCTGGTACTGAACGGAGCCGAGCTGTGGCAGACAGGAGCTGGTTCAGAGGCTCCCTCTGCCCACAGGGCATGATGGTTGGCTGGTTGACAATCAGCCATGCTCCAGATGCCAGAGGCCCAGAGGCAACCAGGCAGTGAGTGTGCGTCCAGCTTTCCAAACTCTGGGTACTTTGACCCTGTTGCAGCTCTGAGCCTTGATTAACCGGGGCTAGGGAACCAGCAGTCTCTTCCAAAGTGAGCAGATGACAGATGCTCTGTCCTGGGTCACTGCAAGAAAACACAGGTTTACAGATGGGATGCAGGCAGCAGACTCTCTGCCTTCAAAGATTAGAACTCTCTGCTTCTTATTGTCAGTGGCTACAAAGTATTGGGGTGGCCAAAGTGGTCCATGTGATGCTATGAAAAAACCTGAACAAACTTTTTGGTCAACCTGATATCAAGCATCTACAATATGTAAGGGCTTCCTTGGTGGCTCAGAGATAAATAATCCACTTGTAAATGCTGGAGACCCAAGCGGCATGGGTTCGATCCCTGGGTGGGGAGGATCCCTTGGAGTCGTAAATGGCAACCCACTCCCGTATTCTTGCCTGGAGAATCCCATGGACAGAGGAGCCTGGTGGGCTGCAGTCCATGGGATTGCAGAGTCAGACATGACTGAGCAACTGAACACAAACACACACACACAGTATGTAAGACCCTCTGTCTACCACATGCTCTGTTCTTAGTTCCAGATCTCAAATATGTCTTATGACCCCCTTTTGGAGAGATAATAAAATGAAGTACAGACTTATTCGAGGACTAAATGGTGCAACTGGGATTCTAGCCCAGACACATCTTACCGTAAAACTTGGGTTCTTTTTATCTCAATAATGGTTTGCGTTTAAACAACTTAAGCAGCCAAACATATTCGGTAGGAAACCTCATGGAGATTGAAGCTTTGACTGAAGCAGAGAGAGAATGATTCAAAGGTCCGAATTGGCCTCTTTATCCTTTCCTGATGTTGACGGGACCTCATAGCCATCACTCCAGCAAATGAGAGCTGTGATTCTCCAAGTGTGGTCCCCAGACCAGCAGCATCAGCCTCCCCTTGGAACTCGGTACACACGCGTGTGCTCCACCCCAGACAGACTGGATCAGAAACTCTAGGACCAGGGGCTGGAATCTGAATAAGCCCTCCAAGTGATGCTGATGTGTGTTCCAGTGTGAAAACCACTGGCCTAGAGTCTTCAAAACAAATTTTGAAAACAGCTAGGCTCCATCCTGCCTTTTGGTCCATGGGATGCCTCATGTTGATGCTCAGGCTTTCACTGCAAGAGGGATGAATTAGATCCAGTCTTATTTTTAAGAACTTTCCCTGGTGGCTTAGATGGTAAAGATCTGCCTGCAATGCAGGAGACCCAGGTTCAGTTCCTGGGTTGGGAGGATCTGCTGAAGTAGGAAATGGCAACCCACAAGGAATGGGTCCTATTTACTCAATGCACCATTGAAGAACAAATATTGACATTATTGAGCCCATAATAAAATAGAAATTACTTCTCTTGATCACTTGTAGTTAAGAATTAAAAACTACACTTATTTGAAGAAAGTGAAACATTTACCTGGATTTCATGGGTCACAGATGCTGTTGATTTTAGTGTGGTCTGTTGTTGATGTGCATGTATGTGAATGTTTATGTTACCACTGAGAAAAGAAACAAATGCTGCAAAATAAATTATGCCTCATCATTCCTTATGAGGGCTTCCCTGGTGGCCCTGGGTCAGGAAGATCCCATGGAGGAGGAAATGGCAACCCATTCCTGTATTCTTGCCTGGGAAATCCCAGGATCAGAGGAGCCTGGCAGGCTCTTGTCCCTGGGAGTCTCAAAGAATCAGACAGAATTTAGTGAGGAAACAACAACAGCAGCGTTCATTGTAAATGGCATCCAAATTTGCAAGACATTTAAATGCAAAAAAAAAAGAAAAAAAGCAACTATCTTGGAACTGGTGAAACCTGGTGTGGAAGAAATGAGAGTTAAAGAAATTTTGAAAAACCCCTTCCTTTGGGTCTGTTAGCCAGGTGTCTGTTGAAGCAAGACTGTTCTGTTCTAGTCAGTTTAAAACAAAACAAATAATGTTTTCTTGCTTGCGACAGTTTTACCCATGCCCATAGCTTTGATCGCCATCAATTCGCTGATGAAACTTTGCCATATTCTCTGAGTTGCCTCTACAAACTTATGGTCTTCCCTCCCATTTTTATTGTAGACTTTACTTTTCTTGCTCTTATTGTTTTATTTTTTTAAGGCATCTTTATTTTTTTATTTTGGCTGCACTAGGTCTTTGTTGCCTGGCATGTGGGCTTAGTTGCCCTGTGGCATGTAGGATCTTAGTTCCCCAACCAGGGGTCTTACCTACGTCCCCTGTATTGGAAGCTGGATTCTTAACCAAGGAAACACCAGGGAAACACTGTTTTCATAAAATTTCACATCTTCTTTCTCATGGATCTACAATGCTTTTAACTTGACAGGAGACAACAAAGTGGCTGATACCTGTGGTTTGAAATCCAAGTTATTGTGGATAATGTTTCAAAGTGAGGTTGGACGACAAAAAAGGCTCTGATGATAAAAGATGGCGTCTGATAGATTACATTGAGAAGTTGACCCTAATTTTACAGGTTCTGCTTTAATTTTGAGAAGCCAAAATAGGGTAACATCAACAGAAGCCTCCCTGAAAAAGAGTGACCATTCCCTAGAATTTTCATAATCTTTTTAAATTTTTTCTATCACATGTAGTAGACGATTCATTCTTTTCTCTTTTTTTCCTTCTTTCTTTCTTTCTCTGTCTTTCTCACACACACTCTCTCTTTTTATTTTATTTTTTTATTTCCTGTAGTTTGGCCAAATCATCATAGAAGGCTTCATCAAGTTAGTACAAGTAGTTTTTTGATGGATTTTCCTTTCTCACTCTCTCTCTGGAATCATCATTTCATCACCCGTCCTCACTCCATTTGGAGCATTTGCTTGCGTGTTTGATTTGATGTTCTCTGGTAATTATAACATTTTCAATGAGTCGCCAAAGCTTCTGGATCATTTCCCTGGAGAACAAATTTTATTTTAGCATGCAGGCCCGTTCGGCCGTGGTCGTGACATTTTGAACATTTCATTTCTTTACTGAAAAAATAATTAACGTTTGGAAAAACCAATAAAAAGAAATCAAAAGAAAATCAGGGACAACAAAGCTTTATAGATTTATGGTTCTGACAGCCCAAATCCCACCCTCTCAGTGCATTCACCTGATGCGCACCATAAACCAAAGGGCTGAAGCTGTTTGAAAACTTTTTTCATTTTTCTGTAAAAATCCAAACTTGGAGGGGAAAGAGCTTACTGATGTCAACGTTTAGAAAGCAATGTTCTCTTTATATAGTCACTTATTGTCTTGGGTTTCATTTTTGGTTCAGGGGGAAATTAAATTCCCTGGCAATTGTACTATCTGTCTACGCGAGAAATTTTATCTCCACATAGTTTTTATTTGCTATCTGTCCTCTGGGTAAAATACCACAGATCCACAGGGTTAGAAGTGCCTTTTAGAGGTCTTCTGGTTCATTCTGTTCTTCCTTGCAGGTCAGTAGTTAAATTATTCCTGACCCAGAAGTCCCTTATATTCTAATATCCAAAGATTCTGTAGAGAAGCCACGGGGGAGTATAGCCTCCTGAGAATATTTGCAGCGTGATTCTACAATCTCATTCTTTGGTTATAAGAATCGTTTTAGCATCTGAGTTCCTTCCCATGTCAAGCACAGAAGTAACTTACAGTAGGTATATGAGTGGATCCAACTCTTTCTACCTGATGCAAGCCATTCAGCTGAGAAGTGTGTGTGCTCAGATTCCATTGTCGTTTCTTCTCACAGAGGTGGGTTGGTTATGGGGCTGTCACTGGAATTCCAGGAAATCTGGGTTCAGATATCAAGTTCAGGGACTTCCTTGGTGGCTCAGTGGTTAAGAATCCGCCTTGCAATGCAGAGGACGCAGGTTTGATCCCTGTTTGGGGAACTAAGATTCCACGTACTGGGGCAACTAAGCCTGCCTGCTGCAGCTGCTGAGCCCACATGCTCTGGAGCCCAAGCACAAGTAGAGTCCATGCCCCAAAGCAGGAGATCACACTGGCTCAACAAGGACTCCTCATGCTGCAAGGAAGACCTGAGGCAGCCAAATAAAGGACTTTTTTTATAAAAAAGATCTCGAATTCATTCCTGCAAAATGCGGTGGGTTGCAGTATCTCACACAATTTTCACTGCTCCCTCCTGAGTGGCCCTTCCTGCCTGCCTTTCCTGGCTGGGGGCTCTGTTCTCCCACCCTGTTGCTGCCATCCGTGGCTACAAGACTCACTTCAGCCCATGAACTGTGAGTGGAAAATGCATATGTCATTTCCAAGTGGAAGAATGTAAGGATCAGTGTGAGCCTCCCTGGGTCTCTTTTCCTTCTGCCGTAAGGCCAGTGATGCCATAGGTAAGGGGTGCTCTATCAGTGTGGCACCCCAGAGAGAAGAAGGCTGGGAGCAGAATGGGAGATGACCTGGGTAGAGTGGGCATGCTCAAGAGAGAAAGTGATCATTTACTGTAAGCCCTTTGTTAGGATCAGTTGTTTGTAGGAGATGATTTCACTGTGTTGTGTTTGCTGCCTTCTCTTGTCTAATTCCCAAGTGGTCTCTGAGCCTTTGGAGGACGGGAGGAGTTCCGATTGGTATCTGCAAGCTCACTTTTACCCCACCGGCACCCGGTGTGTTGCTTCACACCTACCACCTGCTTGTTAAATGCCTGGTGAGCTGTACTGAAGTTCGTTTGGGTTATTTTAGGCCAGCTTTTTCAGTTCTCAAACCCAGCCTTTGCCAAAGGGAGAGTGAGATTTCAGAAGTTCTGTGTGTCTATTTCAGGTGGTCCACAGACACTGCAGAAAATAGCATCAGATCCCATCGTGAGAAAGTTATTCCCTTTTCAACTTCCTTTTAATACCTCTGAAGGCCTTCAGAACAAATAGGGGGGACTTCCCTGGGGATCCAGTGGTTAAGAATCTGCCTTCCAGTGCAGGGTGTATGGATTCGACACCTGGTTGGGGAACTACGATTCCACATGCCACAGGATAAGTCTGTACACCTGCAGCTACTGAGCCTGCACACTGCAACTGGAGACCCCATGTGCTGCCGGGAAAGCTCCTTCATGAGGCGTTGGCGAGCGCATGTGCCACCACTAGGACTTGACGCAGCCAGATAAATACAATGATTTAATTAGTTAATGGTTAAAACAAAGAAGTATCATATCCATAGACTTGAGTCAGAAACAGCAATAACTAGAATAAGATTGATCTGTGTATATTTGTGCAATAGTTTCCTATTTATGCTATTTATTTCCTATTTCGGAGAAGGCAATGTCACCCCACTCCAGTACTCTTGCCTGGAAAATCCCATGGACAGAGGAGCCTGGTGGGCTACAGTCCTTGGGGTCGCTGAGAGTCGGACACGACTGAGCGACTTCCCTTTCACTTTTCACTTTCATGCATTGGAGAAGGAAATGGCAACCCACTCCAGTGTTCTTGCCTGGAGAATCCCAGGGATGGGGAAGCCTGGTGGGCTGCCGTCTCTGGGGTCGCACAGAGTCGGACACGACTGAAGTGACTTAGCAGTAGCAGTAGCATTTCCTATTTATTCTATTAAACTATTTATTTATACTATTAAACTATTTATAGTTTCCTATTTATACTAGGAATATTTTCACAGGATTAAAAAATTGTGTGTTGTGTATATTTGTGCAATAGTTTCCTATTATACTATTTATTTCTTATTTATACTATTAAACTATTTATAAATAGTTTCCTATTTATACTAGGAATATTTTCACAGGATTGAAAAATTGTGTGTTGTATAAAAAAGTGAGATAAATAAAAACATCAAGCAAATATAACATAGACAGCAAGGTGATATGGCAAATATTGAAAGTATGGCAAGGGATTGAAATCTGGGGGGAGAAAAAAAGAAACAAACAAAAAACCACCTTATAAGCTCTTTGGACACTTCGTGATTTGTCATAAAAGCCAAAACAGATGAAGTGAGATTGGATGGTAAAATGATGACATAAGGCCTCATCTGGAGAAGGCAGTGGCACCCCACTCCAGTACTCTTGCCTGGAAAACCCATGGATGGAGGAGCCTGGTAGGCTGCAGTCCATGGAGTCGAGAAGGGTCAGACGCGACTGAGCGACTTCACTTTCACTTTTCACTTTCATGCATTGGAGAAGGAAATGGCAACCCACTCGTGTTCTTGCCTGAAGAATCCCAGGGACAGGGGAGCCTGGTGGGCTGCCGTCTATGGGGTCGCACAGAGTTGGACACGACTAAAGTGACTTTGGCAGTAGCAACAGGCCTCATCACCATGGTGATTGCTGATGGTTTGGCGATAGCAGCAGAGTTTTTCTTTCCCATCCAGGGACTTTTCCCTCCATATCATCTCTCGACTGAGTCCTCTATTATTAGCCTTGTTCCACTTGTTCCAAGTGGAGAACAAGGCTGGTGCACAGATTCATTGTCACCCTCTGATTTAAAATGTTTTCACCCTCTACACCCACTTCCTGTCCAATTGCAAAAGTTACTGGAACCACTGGTGTGAGTAAAAAGAACAATTAACAGATTCAGTGGAGTTTTAAATAAAGCGTGTGAGCGCAGGGAAGCATAAAGTTGAAAACCCTAGAACAGACTCTTTTTGCCTGCCTGTATCTATGTTTAAGTATTGCTCAAATTGGTCCAATGTGCTTGATTATTTGTCTCTGATGCTTCAGGACTGTGAACTTTTTGAGGACAGCAACTGTGTCTAGTTCACAGTTATGTCACTCAATAAATGTTTTGTCTGCTAGTTGTTCCAACATCTATCCATTCATTAGCAGCTTTCAATTAAACCTGGATGATGCGTTCCATTCCAGATGCCAATACATCCATTTTTATTATTAATAATAAAGGTTGCACAATATTCGTAGCAGCTACAAGTGATAGAATATGAATCGGGAGCTCAGCTAGGGACTTTGTGTCTCCGAGAACTTCATCTTACAGCAACCTAGCAAGATGAGTGATATCATCCTTAGTAAGGAAATTGACCTGGTCACTCAGATGGTAAAGAATCTGCCTGCAATGCAGAAGACCTGGGTTCGATCCCTGGGTTGGGAAGATTCCTCTGGAGAAGGGAATGGCAACCCACTCCAGTATTCTTGTGTGGAGAATGCCATGGACAGAGAAGCCTGGTGGGCTATGTCCATGGGGTCTCAAAGAGTCGGACACGACTGAGTGACTAATACTAACTAACTAAGGAAAGTGAAACTTCCTGTAGTTAATCAACTTGCCAACTGATACTAGAAGTAGAGACCAAATGCAGGTTTGCCTGGTTTCCAAACCCAAAAATCCACTTGCTGCTTCCCCTTAGCACTACCATGTTGGTAAGGGGAGATTGAGAAAGAGAGAGGGATTTTTTGTGTGTGTATGTGTGTGGGTATGAGAGAGAGAGACACACACACACACACAGACAGAGACAGAGAGATAGACAGAGACAGAGAGATAGACAGAGACAGAGAGATAGACAGAGACAAAGACCTACTTTGTTGTTCAATTAGTAAGTCATGTCTGACTCTGAGACTCCATGGACTGCAGCACGCCAAGCTTCCCTGTCCTTCATCATCTCCTAGAATTTGCTCAAATTTATGTCCATTGAGTTGCTGATGCCAACTATATAGCATTCTGAATTCACTCTTATGTTCTAGTTCCTTTTTTCTGTACCTTTGATGATTAATTTTCCAGTGTCTCCAGCATAGTATTACTCAATACCCTTGTTCCAAAATCACTGAAGCTGGCAGCATGACTTTCCCTGCTTAATCTCCACAAGTTTTAACCAACTGTTAACACACTATTTTCTTCGAACATACTTAATGTTTACTTTTATTCATCTGAACCTGATAGATAGCACCGCATGAATGTGCAATCTGTTTCCAACCCAGTGTCTCAGCAAGATCCCACTGCCCAAAATAGAGTAGAAGTTGAACCAACCCAAATGTGCTATATCACACTGTGATGGCCATTCAGTGGACAGCATGGCAGGAAGGACTGCGAAGAGAGTTCCAGGTTCTTCTTTTTTGTTTTTTCTTCCCAGCAGGTGGATTTTCTGAGAAGCAGCCATGGCTAGTCACATTTACCATTTGCATTTTAATCCTGCTTCCTAATACACTGGGGCGGGAGGGGGGACGGTCATCTTCCATGATGTCTACTTGGAATTTTCCTTTGTGCCAATGTGAATTTGCCCAAGTGGACAGAATACATCACATTTCATTGCCTTTGAATCAAATGAAATGTTATTCATGTCCCTGACACACATGGCTGGTAGATAGGGGCTCTCCTTGTGACCCCTCCCACTGCAGTTGCATGCAAAATCCATGGCTTTGGGCCAGTGAAAACTCTCTAAGCGCCTGCAAATCTTTGAGATTTTAGCAAGAAAACTTTGTAATTGGCTGTATGTTAGACAAGGCTGTTTGATGGTAAGGAAGAGAATCTCTCTACAAATAGCTCAGTCAGATGTGGGTTATTATAAGGAGACAGAGAGACAGAGACAATGTTTTAAATATCCCAAGACTGAAAGTGAAGTCCCATGGGCTTTGTAGGGTTTGGTTTAGAAGTGGCAATGGCAGAACTGTGCGTTCCCAAAGTCTCCTTCCCTCCCACTCCCCCTCCCTCTTCCCCTCACACCTCCACCTCTGTCTCCACCTCCTCCCCTCATGGTCTTTTGTGTCTATGTACCCCTGCTCTCCTGCCTGTCTACAAAGGAGACTGCTCATGTAAAGAGAGAGACTAAATTCCCCTGAGATACACCCAATGCCACTGTGCTCCAGGTGACTTTGAGAGTCAAGCTGTTGAGTTTGTGAAGCAAAGGATATCTCTAGCTGCAGTGCAGGTGGGCTGACTTCTTATCCAACACTGAGCTCTGGATAGTTCCTTCCTGAATCTATGCCTGTGTCATCTCTTATCTTGAGCTGGGGGCTCTATCTTACCCATCTATCTATCTCAACTAGACGTTCTCCCAAAACATGCCCAAGACAAAAAAGTATTTCAGGAATCCAGTTCCAAGGAGTGGCCCTGTATGGGGTTCTGAATGCATTCTCATAAAACTTTAAACTGACACCCTCGATCCCACTGAAATATTTATGAATTAACTAAAGATTTTTATATAAAAAAGGCAGTCACAGCCAGATTGCCTCCGTCTAGATGAATCTCCCTTTACCTCATTTTTTCCTCTAGTATCCTTTAAAGCCATTTTCCCTGTGTGTTTGTAATTTTATTTTGTTTATCAGTGAAGGTAGTAGACCAGAATAAGAAGTGTCAGGTTTAATTCTCTGCTGCAGTTCTCAAAATAGATGTTTCATAAGTAACATGTGGCTCGTTCAGCTAAAATTAAATGTCTCAGTGTTTCCAAATGTTTTCCATCTAGAATTTGCAAAATATACATCCTTCCAGAACGAAAAAAGACCTTGAAAATGACCACTTTAAAATGTTCATTTATTTCAGACTTTTCACCATCTTTAAATTTTGGCTATCAATACTATAAAAAAGAATAACAAAAGCCCCTATAGTTTATAACCTATGCCATTAACAAAGTAATCAATTAATTTAAAAAACTCTAGTTCTTTCACTCATATCAAAGTATATAAATTATATTAGTGAAACTGTCTACTTTTATAATGTTGTAGGAATCAAAGAACAAGTCCAAACCTTTGAGATTATATATCCCAGTGGTTCCTAATTACCAGAATCTCCTGGTAGCTGTAAAGAAAATACAGAACCAGGTTTCGCCCCCCACCTCAATATCTTGATTTAATAAGTATGGAAAAAGATTCAGGGAGTGGAAGGGCCAACTGGTCTACCCTGTTTCTTGGCCTCTACTATTAGTTGATCTAAATGTCAGTCTCCCTGCCAGATAAACAAGAGTTCATAGAACTCAACTGCCCATTCCTCTGATGGCTTTTATGAGGCATCTGTATGAGATTGATAAGGGGAGGGATCTATGTTCAGAAAAGCTTACAGAAGAACAAGGAAGAGAATATGACAAAGATCCGGAGTTGTAGATCCCCGAGTACCAATGCTTGGAGGCAAAGAGATGAAAGGTAGAATTGATCAACAAAATAAAAGGTGGTTAAAGAAGACCCATGAGAACATGCACAGTGTAAACGAGGGTAAGTGCTATTGAGAGGCATCCTGTAGAGTTATGACAGCGAGCATTATGGCATTTCTAGTTCCATGAAGTTTCAAGTTCAAGTACAGGTTGACAGCTCCGCCACTTCCTAGATGTATGACTTTGGCTGATGTGCATTATCTCCCTGGGATCAGCATTCTTATCAGCAAAATGAAGATCATCCTAGTGCTTTTCCTCCCATGTCATTTTGAGATGGTGTATCTAAAGCAGTTAGAGCAATGCTTGGAGATATCCACACTATGTAACTTGCTATTGCCATGGCCATGTTAGAAAAGGGCATGGCTAATAGTGGTAATGAGTGTCAAGAAATGGGAAGAGACTTTAGGCTACATTTTCAGAAATGTATCCAGTTAAGGAAGTGAGGCGGGGAAGGCAATGGCACCCCACCCCAGTACTTTTGCCTGGAAAATCCCATGGACGGAGGATCCAGGTAGGCTCCAGTCCATGGGGTCGCTAAGAGTCAGACACGACTGAGCGACTTCACTTTCACTTTTCACTTTCATGCATTGGAGAAGGAAATGGCAACCCACTCCAGTGTTCTTGCCTGGAGAATCCCAGGGACGGGGGAGCCTGATGACCTTCCATCTATGGGGTCGCATAGAGTCAGACACAACTGAAGCGACTTAGCAGCAGCAGCAGCAGCAGCAGCAAGGAAGTGAGGGAAGGGTGCTACAACAGAAGAGCAGCTGACCGCCATCTAGAGGGAATCACCCTGACAACGGTGGCCATAGCAATGGCGGCAGCAGCACAGAGTGCGGAGTACCGTGCTCCCTCCGTGCACATGCTTTCTGCGTGCTGGCAGCACCAAATAAGGAAGAGAGAGCGGGAACTATTCCTATTTGACATAAAAGGAAACCGAAGCTGAAAGATAGCTCCCCCAGGCTGACACAGCTGATACGCAGTAAAGTGGAAATTTGAACCCAGGTTGGCTCTTTCCAAAAGCCCACTTCTTCCACTAAGCTAGAGTAGAGAACATTTGTATTGATTGGGTCTTGTCCCTGAACACAGATGAAAACATGATGTGGCTTCTCAATGCATTTACGAAAATGAACAAATGCTTAATGGGACTTAGCCCTGCAGTTTATCACCTACTTGCAGCCCAAGCATCCTGCATCCCAGACCTTCTGGTGTCCTTTCAGACATCCTCCCACCCTACCCATCTGACTAAGTTGGATCCCCTTGTTATGTGTGAATTACAGCCCCACCTCTCTCTTTTGTAGCATTTAACACAGTTCCTGTTCTATGTAGGTGCTGCATGTTTTGATTTTTTTTTAAATTAATATCTATAACCCTACATAGTCAAAGCTATAGTTTTTTCCAGTAGTCATGTATGGATGTGAGAGATGGACCATAAAGAAGGCTGAGCACTGAAGAATTGATCCTTTCTAATTGTGGTGTTGGATAAGACTCTTGAGAGTCCCTTGGACAGCAAGGAGATCAAACCAGTCAATCCTAAAGGAAATCAACCCTGAATACTCATTGGAAGGACTGATGCTGAACCGAAGCTCCAATACTTTGGCCACCTGATGCGAAGAACTAACTCATTGGAAAAGACCCTGAGGCTGGGAAAGATGGAAGGCAAAAGGAGCAGAGGGTAGCAGAGGATGAGATGATTGGATGGCATCACTGACTCAATGGACATGAGTTTGAGCAAACTCCAGGAGGTGCTGAAGGACAGAGAAGCCTGGTGTGCTGCAGTCCATGGAGTCACAAAGAGTCAGAGACGACTTAGCAACTGAGCAACAACAACAAAACCTTACTTAACTATGGGTTTCACATGGTCAAGAGACCCTATCTGCTTTTGGTTGGTGCTCTCCCCAGTGCTTATTCTGTGCCTGACGCTTCATGGCTATTCAGTAAAGATGAGCTGAATGAATAAATCCTACCCCACGCTCGCAACCTGCCACTGTGTTGCCAAATCATACATAATAATTGAGGTTGCAGCTGAGTCTATTAAGAATGCTTGCAGCTCATTGTGGGGTTTGAAGACACAACCAACACCTTGGCATTGGGCTCAGTATCCAGCTGTGCTCACTGACCACCGTCGAGCCGCCGTCTGCTCCCTGCCCCTCCATGAACTCTCAGAGTTTCATTTCCCCTTGGATTTGGGGCTCAGGGGAAAGGGGTGAAGGTTGGCAAAGATGAGGCTGTTGAGTGCACCTCAGCCCCCAAAGATTCCGTCTGTTATATGACTGCGGTAGGAAGCATTTGAAATCAGCCCTATTAATTATTTAAAATCCATAATTCAGTCCATATTAAAGATTTATTGCAACAAACTGAAGCACAAAGAACAGACACAAAGGAAACAGGGGACACAGATTCTGCCATCGGAGTCACATGATGTATAAATTGCTTGTGTCAGTGGAAGTCATGTTAAGAGAAACAGATTATTTGAAAAAAAAAAAAAAAAAACACACACACCCTCAAGAATTTCTGGAAGAGATTATTCAAGTGTGTGTGTGTGTGTGTGTGTGTGTGTACATGTGAATTCCTGTGCATTTTAGGGTTCCTTTTTCAATTTGACAGCAGGCACTTTCTCCCGCCCCAGGCATTGATTTCTTCTTGGTTCAGACTTCTCACCAGGACTGGACACATTATAATTTTTCAATCTTCAATCAGTGGTTTGTGTCCATTTGCTGGTCTGTCGGGAGGGCTGAGTTGACTGCTTGCTTTACCATCGTGGGTGGGAAGGGTTTGCAGGCAGACACCTGGGTGTCAGTTTTGGCTCCCTCCATCTCCTCCCTGCTGTGACACTTTGGGCACAGGTATTAAACACCATGAGCCTCATTTTTTCCATCTGTCAAGTGGGGAGACTAAAAAATTCACAGAGTTCTGCATGGAAGTAGAGCTGCGAATTGCACATGAGTGTTCATTGCATGGGTGTTTCATTTTGAGCTACCATAGTACAACGTGCTTGTAAGTCCCATGACTTTTATGTGAATAAATTACATTATATTTATATCTTTGAAGTATATGCACCCTTTCATTGCAATAGGGAACCAAAAGCAGGCACTGGCCCCTTGAAAGTAAATTACACTAGCATCCAGATGGGAAATTAGCAACAGGAAAGAGTCCTTTGCCCTTGTTCTGGCCCCAGGCATCCAAATTATGTTTAACCTTAATAGCTGGGAGAACTTGGGAGAGGCTATTTAACTTCACCATGCTTCCATTTCCTTATTTTCTTATTTCTTTTTTAATAGTGTAATATTTATTTGATTTTTGTTGGACTGTAGTTGCTTTACAATGTTGTTAGTTTCTGCTGTATAGCAGAGTAAATCAGTAAAACAGAGTATATCCCTGCTTTTTTGGATTTCCTTCCCATTTAGGTCACCACAGAGCACTGAATAGAATTCTCTATGCTATACAATAGGTCCTCATTAGTTATGTATTTTACATGCAGTAGTGTATATATGTCGATCCCATTCTCCCAGTTTATCCCGCCTCCCTTCCTCTCTTGATATCTATACATTTGTCCTCTATGTCTGTGTCTCTATTCCTGCTTTGCAAAAAAGTTCATGTATATCATTTTTCTAAATTCCATATATATATATGTGTATATGTGTGTGTATTTGTGTATTAATATACAATATTTGTTTTTCTCTGACTTACTTTACTCTGTATGACAATCTCTAGGTACATCCACACCTCTGCAAATGGCACAATTTCATTCCTTTTTATGGCTGAGTAATATTCCTTTGTATATGTGTACCAAATCTTTATCCATCCTTCTGTTGATGGGCATTTACGTTGCTTCCTCTTGTTTTTTATTTCTTTTTATGGTTTTGACTTGTTAGGAAGATTAATTCAGTTGGTACTCATGAAATTATTAGAGTAGTCCCTTGCACATCGAAGGTCAATAGGGGTCGATTTTTGTTTTGTTATTATTATTGATGTTGTTGATATTGTTATAATGAGCCTATGTGGTGACTTGAAACATATCACCAAGTAAATATTATTGTTTAAGCAGGTTCAGACATCTCATTATCAAATACGCACTCCATTTGTCTATTTCTCACCAGTTCTTCCAGCAGTATTCTAGTCCAAATTGCCATCATCTCCCACCTGAATGCCACCAAGTCCTCTATGGATCTTTCTGTGGCCTCTATGGATCTTTCTGGATGCTTTCTTGCTATACTCCCAGTAGGGAGACAAATCTTTTCAAGTACAAATCTGGCCATGTTGCCACTGCCCAGTCTCCCAATTAAAACTCTTCATTGGTTTCCTGATGCTCTTAAGAAATAAAGCAAACTCCTCTACATGGCCCCACATGTCTGGCCTCTGCCCTTCTCTGCACAGTCCTCTGCTGCTCCCGCTCATTGATTTTGATCCCTTTTGGTCTTCTTCCAGTTCTACCAATATGCTAAGCATCACAGCTTGTGCTGGTCTGCCCACCTGGAGTGACCCACTCTCTTTACCTCACCTGTCCAACAGCAGGGTTCATTCTTCAGGTCTCAAAATCAAACTCCCTTTCTTCAGTTGACTTTCCCATCTATTGTGCAGCCTAGGATCCTGTCCCCTCTCTTAGAAGACCCCCCTCTTCCTTCACTGCCCACAGTGCAGCTCATGATTAGCCACTTGTGTGATTATTTTGATTTTTGGCTTGCTTGCTAACATGTGAGCTTCATGAGTGAGTCAGCGTCTTGTTCACTGCGGCATCCCCAGTATCTTGCACGGAAAATATTAGCTCATTTCATGAATGCAGTTGAAGAGGTTCCCATAAGGCTTGTTAGAACCAGGAAGACTTTCTGATATCCTTCTCATCCGCCTACATCATGCACGGCTGGGTGTTGCGGTCCCAGCGTGTCCATTGTACACTTCTAAACTATGCTCACCTCCCTGTTTTATAAAATATCTATCACCAGATCCCGTGTTCCCCATTAGACGGTCTCTTTCCTGTCTCTCATATGAGTATGTAACATAGATATTCAATGAATAAGTTCAGAAGGAAGGAAATAAGAAGAAAGGAAGGGAGGAAAGATCAGACCAGTCCACTAAGAGCAGAATCACTTCTTGGAGCTAAGTCCTCCCCTCCTCCTGGTGTGCAGTGTCCCAACATGGCGAGTCAAGAGATGTTTCATCCTGGAAATGCCCCACCTGGTGGGACAAAGCCTACAGAACTTTTCTGTTACCATCTGCAATAGATTGAAATCCACTCCATCAGGTGCTCAGTCACATCTGACTCTTTGTGACCCAGTGGACTGTAGCCTGCCAGGCTCCTCTGTCCATGGGATTCTCCAGGCAAGAATACTGGAGTGGGTTGCCATTTCCTTCATAGACTGCAATAGGCATGTCTAAACAGGACATATCTATTGCAGTTGACGAAGACTGCGCCCAGAGCCCAAGGCATCAGATGATGCCTGGCATGGGGCTGACCCCTATTGCATAATTCCTGGCCCAGCCTGGCAGTAAGTTCGTATCTCCTCAAGCAAATCCAGATATGACTCGTGGTTATGTAATGTAACATTCAGCTCCTCAATTATACTGTGAGAGGCTGAGGGGGAAGAAAATAGACATTTTTGCAAAGTCTGTTTCTGGCAATCTTCAATAAACGAAAACAGTTGAGCATACAGAATTTTCTGTTGTTTCTGCAAAGGGATAATTTGTTACAAGGAAGCTCGTTTGCTTATTCGTAGTCAACAAGGCTTCAGACCCAGTAGAGATTAACAGTCGCAGTTGAGATGGATTGAGAAGGAAGAGACATAATGCTTCACTGTTATATTTACTGTGTTAAATATAGAGTGGGAATTGATGAAAAATGTGCTGGAGTTCCCCGCGTGAGCCTAAGTGATGAACTGGGGTTTATTTGCCATCTGGCTTTTAAGCAGGGATTTTTTTTTTTTTTCATGTCAGAAAAATGGCACCTTCAGAACTATTGAGTTACAGACATCTGTTTATCAGACCTTTGCCTGGATGAATTATTCAGAATATGCTTAAGGTTGTACTTTACCTGACATATGGAAGTCTAAAGCTGCATGCTCAATGTCGGCATATATCTGTCTACACAAAATCAGATGTCATACTCGAAACCCAGTGTTGCAACTTGGTAGGTGGCGCTTTTAGTACTTGAGATATTAATTGTTCTGCCCTTTGTGGTTCTTGATGTCTTCATTTTTGGAAATCAAACTGCAGAATCCCATGTGACTCCAGTCTTTTGTATGGGTGTTCCTTTTTGTTCCCAGTATGTCTTTCACGACACGGTGGAAAACTGCATTATTTTTTTTTTTAATTTTATGTATTTGGATGTTTGGGGTCTTAGTTCTTTCATTGCAGCATGTGAGCTCTCTAGTTGTGGCACACGGGCTTCAGTAGTTGCAACCTGTGGAGCTTAGCTGCTCTGCTGCCCGTGGGATCTTAGTTCCCCAACCAGGGGCCAAACCCATGTCCCCTGCATCGCAAGGTGGATTCTTAATATATATACATATGTTGGTATTTTTTTTTTCTTTTGATGGTGCTGGGTCTC
Source organism: Tragelaphus eurycerus (assembly GCA_935064755.1). Classification (NCBI taxonomy): domain Eukaryota; kingdom Metazoa; phylum Chordata; class Mammalia; order Artiodactyla; family Bovidae; genus Tragelaphus; species Tragelaphus eurycerus. Next base: position 5,928,446 of record CAKXYN010000101.1, read on the forward strand.
CATTTCTGTGGGAGGGCTTTCTCTAGCTGCAGAGAGCGGGCGCTGCTCTCTAGTTGCGGTGTGCAGGCTTCTCATAGTGGTGGCTTCTCCTGTTGCAAAGCACGGGCCCCAGGGTGCACGGGCTTCAGTAGTTGCATCATGGAGGCTCAGTAGCGGTGGCACAGGGGCTTAGTTGCTCCAAGGCATGGGGCATCTTCCTGGACCAAAGATCAAACCCACATACCCCGCATTGGCAGGCAGATTTCTTTGCCACTGAGCCACCAAGGAAGTCCCCCTGCAAGGTGGATTCTTAAGCATTGAACCACCAGGGAAGTCCCATTGGAAAACTATTTTTAGTTAGCGTGACTCTCATGGTAAAACTCCATGGGTAGTTCCTTGTTTCTCAAGCAAACATTATCTGGAGGAAAAGGATGAAGTGAAGTACAAATATTAGTTTTTCAGTCATGTCTGACTCTTTGCAATCCCATGGACTATACCCTACCAGGCTCCTCTGTTCATGGAGTTCAGGCAGAAATACTGGAGTGGGTAGCCATTCCCTTCTCCAAGGGATCTTCTTCCCCACAAGGATTGAACCCAGGTCTCCCGTGTGGCAGGCAGATTCTTAACCACCAGGGCAGGATTCCTGGAAGTAATGACAAGACTCAAGAAGTGGTTTCCATGCAGACCTGAGCCATCAGGACACTGCAGCAAGAATGGGCATATAGTGTGGGCTTTTGCGATGCCTGCAGGATCACATATTCAATTCATTCCCTCCTTCCCTCATCTGGCATTTAACTGAGAGCACCTACTGTGTGCCAAGTATTAAGGACATCCATCTATGCCATAATGTCATGGAGCTTACAGGGGAGCAGACAAGAAGGACACAAAGAAAAGAGTCACTGTGATTAATGTATAAATTCAAACTGAGCTGCGAGTTCTTACAAAAAAAACCAAACAAACATCAAACAACAAGAACAACACGGGACTATGAAAGTCTTTGTTGAAGGAAACTGGCTCAGAAATTCAAAGAGGACTTCTCGGAGGAAGTGACCCTGAAACCACCATAAAAAGGATAAACAAGAATCTGTCTTGTCAAAGGGGAGAAAGGGGTTTTCAGTTGTGAGTGAAGCCGTATGTCAGTATCTGGACACTAGAGGGCTCATGCCGTGTTCCATGAACTATTTAGCAGCCAGTTTGGTTGGAGTTAGGGAGGCTCAGTGGTGAGAAGAGCTGACTGCATCTGGAGAGGTCCCCAGGGCCTTACAGGCTGAAGTTAGGCAGCTAGTGCTTATGAAACAAGGACAATGGGGAAACCATTGCTCAGATTCCAACAAAGAGTAGGGTGACACTATCCCCTTCTGACTTTCAAAATATCCCTGAAGTTTACCCTCATTTCTTATTTGCCTTTGAATTCCCTAATGTCTAGGGGTCAGTGAATGTTTGTGGCATAAACACACGGTGCAAGGTGACCGCTTTGCTGAGATGTCCATGGGAATTCCAGAGAGGGGCTTCCAGCTGACTTACTCCAGGAACTGGTGGGAATGTTCAGTCAACCAGCATGCATGATCCTGGGGACCAGTCCTTTCAGTAACCTGGTGTTGTCTTTATCTACATGTGTGCTCAGCCTCTGGAATTTATCCAACTCTTTGCGACCTCATGGACTGTAATCAGCCAGGCTCCTCTGTCCATGGGATTCTCCAGGCAAGGATACTGGAGTGGGTTGTCATGCCCTCCTCCAGGGGATCTTCCTGAGCCGGGAATCGAACCAGGGTCTCCTGCATTGGCAGGAGGGTTCTTGCCCACTATTACCACCTTTCCATTTCTCCCTCCCCTCACCCCTTGGCAACCACCATGCTTCTCTCTGCTTCCACGAGTTGATGATTTTATATTCTATATCTAAGCAGAATCATACAGTATCTGTCCTTCTGTGGCTTGCTTATTTGACTGAGCATAATGACCTCCAAGTTTACCCATGTTGTCAAAAAGGTTAATGCCTCCTTTTTATTTAAGGCTGAATAGTATCCCACTGAATATGCCACATTTCTTTATCCATTTAATTATTAGATAATTTTTAAAAGACTAAATGAAAGCTTCGGTGTGTGTGTGTGTGTGTGTGAGCATCTTTCTTGCTACCTTGCATGGCTTATGCATACCTGTGTGTGTCCTAGACTAGTATTTCCAGGATATCCGCTATTGAACCCTTCTTGGCGAGGCTGGAGGGGTAAGCTTATGAAATCCATCCATCCTGGGTCCGTTTACTCTTTGGGGAAGCATCTCCTTTCATCTCTACGATTTTTCTGGGTGTTTCTGTTCACCGGCACCCTCTGCTTTGCACCTGCTGGGGAAACCAGCTCTCCGGCTGGAGGCTACTAGTTCTGCGGGAAGCTTGAAAAGAGGATGAAGTCAGAGCAGTTAATTCTGTTAGAGGAGAATTGTTTTGTTCTGTGTTCAGTGAAGTTTCTCTCTATTACACTTTTCTACAAATTCCCCCGTTCCCAATTCCCTCAGACAACAAAACTACAATTTGCCAGATAAACAAAAACAGTGGGGAATGAAACTTCCCTGGCAGCCAGTCTGTCAGAGGCGCTGTGCTTGTTAGCATGGTAAAAAAGACTTAGAGGTTTCCTTCAAGTTGTACAAAATTGAATTACTTAATAAACTTGGTGGAACTTTCTTCCCTGGGAGTCAGTGCTGTTAAAAAAAAATCCAATCAGGTTATTTTGCAGCATTAGCATTTTTGCATCAGGGCAGACTGTTCAAACCCTGTTTCTCAAGACAACACTTTTTTCCTCAGTAACAACTGTTCCTTAGCCAGTGCTTCCTAAGTAACTGATGTGTGCATTTGTGCGCAGTCGTGTCCGACTCTCTGCGACCCTGTGGACTGCAACCTGCCAGGATCTTCTGTCCATAGGATTTTCCGGGCAAGAATACTGGTGTGGGTTGCCATTTCCTTCCCCAAGTAACTGATACAACTATAACTTGAAAAAAAAAAAAAAAAGGCTGGTTACCCTTTCAAATGATATAGCTAGCACATTGAATTTTCTATGTATTCAAATTCTGTCTCCTTTAACAATGATTCCCCTGGTTCCCCATAACCACCTGAAAGTGAGGAAGAGGCAGGCAGCAGTTAACCATCATTTTAGAAAGAATTTCAGAAATGCCGGAGGCAAATTCACATGCCAGGAGAGAAATAGTACCTCGAATCGGAAACAGAGCTGGCCCTACCTAAGAAACATGCTGTTTGCACATGGTGTTATTAATAGCTGAGGGCTATCTGTTTATTCTCTGGGCCTCTATTCTTCTCTAGAAGCGAGGTCAGTGTCCACAGGCTTCTTCTGAAGTGACACCGATGCTTCTAAGACAAGCTTTGTCAGGAGCCTGAGGCTGCCGTTTGCCTCTGCAGCATTCTGGAAAAAAGCCTGTCCTTTCCACTTGTCATCCCAAGCACCCAGCAGAACCAGAACTGGGAGCCGCAGAGCTCCATCTGCTACTCCATCTTGGATGGAACACTTTCTCATTTTTTTAAATGCCCCACTTAGGACCGCAAACGGTGTTGATGGACCAAACAGCCCATCAGAAAAAATGTCGAGGCAAATTCACAAAAGGTCTTCAGCCTTTTGGCAACCCCTAAAAGTAATTTATTACCCCCCCCCCCCCAAAAAAAAGATACACGGTGTCATGGGGAAGCATCTGCGTTAAATATTGGTATCTGTTCCCTGGGGCGATAAAATTGTATTCAGTTATGTCACAACCTCATGATTGCAAATACTCGCTAATAACCCCGAAACTCTTGAAAAATACAGCATAAACAATGCTGGAAGGAAAGTATGGAAAATCGCCTCCGGCCTGTGGGAATGTGGCTTTATTTTGAAATAATTTGAAATAATGGCACTCTCATGAAAAAATTCAAGTCAGCTTACCTGCTGCTGCTGCTGCTGCTGCTGCTGCTGCTAAGTCGCTTCAGTCGTGTCCGACTCTGTGCGACACTATAGACGGCAGCCCACCAGGCTCCCCTGTCCCTGGGATTCTCCAGGCAAGAACAGTGGAGTGGGTTGCCATTGCCTTCTCCAATGCATGAAAGTGAAAAGTGAAAGTGAAGTCGCTCAGTCGTGTCCGACTCTTAGCGACCCCGTGGACTGCAGCCTACCAGGCTCCTCCGTCCATGGGATTTTCCAGGCAAGAGTAGTGGAGGGGGGTGCCACTGCCTTCTCCGCAGCTTACCTAACCACACTGTAATCTCCAGAAACTTTTCTTTACATTTTTGTCAATAGCATTTGCTGTGGATCGAAAGCCATCCGGCTAGACTTGGAGCTCAAGGGCAAGGCTGCCTGTCCTCCTTTTTAAAAGATGGATTTGAATTTTTTTTTTTTAGATTTATTCATTTCTTTATTTTTGGCTGTGCCGAGTCTTCATTGCTTTGCACTGACTTTCTTTAGTTGCAGCAAGCAGGGGCTACGCTCTAGTTGCGGTGCACAGGCTTCTCATGGCAGTGGGTTCTGTCGTTGCAGAGTGCAGGCTGTAGGCATACCAGCTTCAGTAGCTGGGGCATGTGGGCTCAGGGCTCGTGGCTTCTGGGCTCTAGAGGACAGGCTCAATAGCTGTTGCACACGCCCTTAGTTGCTCCAAGGCATGTGGGATCTTCCAGGACCAGGACTGGAACCTGTGTCTGCTGCATTCTTTACCACTGAGCCCCCAGGGAAGCCCTATCTTTACTTTTACTCGTGTTATTTTCCCCCAAGTGTAGCCCTTCCCTTGTTGCCTGCAGACAACAGCCTTCTGCTTGTCTGGAGCTAGGTATGCAATTTCCGCTGTCTGCCCCGAGCACCACCCACTGCGTGCAACCAGCTGCCTTTGCCTTAATCTTGGCGCCTTGGCTAATTATGTTTGGGCAGGATTTACTTTTTGTTTGCTTAGCAAACTTTGTAAGGCATTTTTGAATCTCTCTTAGGGCTCCACAGGTCGATCCCTCTTCAAAGCAAGGATGCTGTTTGTTTGCTTGGTTTACATTCTGTTGGCTAGTCTTGCCTCTGGAGATACCTGGTCTCCAAAGAGGGACTGCCAAGCATGGAGATGGTACCCAGGGCAGCTTGAAACCCTGGGGGGGTGTGAGGAGAGACTGAGTACTGTGGCGGGCTTCTGGTGGAACTCCAGAAGAAGGAAAAGCAGACTCAGGCAGAAGGTGGGAAAAGCAGACTCTCACGGGATGGTAAATCACATTTGTGGTTCATGCCTTTTCACCACACCCTCAGTCATTCTGGGAATTGGGCTCAGAGCATATTTTGAAGGGCAAAGATAGTGACGACATTCTGATTCACCAGCATTGGGGTGAAGCTCTATAATGTACCTTTCTAGCAAGTTCCCAGGTGATGCTGACCTTCTGCTGGGGGCATTACATTTTGAGGACCACTAGGCTAGTGAGGGGAGAAGGCAATGGCACCCCACTCCAGTACTCTTGCCTGGAAAATCCCATGGACAGAGGAGCCTGGCGGGCTGCAGTCCATGGGGTCGGGAAGAGTCGGACACGACTGAGCGACTTCACTTTCACTTTTCACTTTCATGCATTGGAGAAGGAAATGGCAACTCACTCCAGTGCTCTTGCCTGGAGAATCCCAGGGACGGGGAAGCCTGATGGGCTGCTGTCTATGGGGTCGCACAGAGTTGGACATGACTGAAGCAACTTAGCAGCAGACTAGTAAGGTGAGATGTCTGTCCTGTGTGAGTAAAGATGTCTTGGGATCCTTTCCAGCCCCCAGGGCTCCAACAGATCAAATTTCAGTGTGCTGGGACTGTCTGGATATCTATGCTAAATGCTTTCCCCACTTTTGGTTCCACTGTGGCTCATCTGGTAAAGAATCTGCCTGCAGTGAGGGAGACCTGGGTTCAGTCCCTGGGTTTGGAAGATCCCCTGGAGAAGGGAAAGGCTACCCACTCCAGTATTCTGGCTTCCAGAATTCCATGGACTATATAGTCCATGGGATCACAAAGAGTCATACACGACTGAGTGGACTTTCACTTCACTTCACTTACTTGCAAGTAGTTTCTAGTCAAGGGCTTCCCTGCTGGCTCAGAGGTAAAGAATCCACCTGCCAGTACAGGAGATACAAGTTCAATCTCTAGACCAGGAAGATCCCACATGCCATGGAGCAACTAAACCCGTGTGCCACAACTATCGAATCTGTGCTCTAGAGCCACAGCTACTGCCACCCACTGCCCCTAGAGCCCGTGCTCTGCCACAAGAGAAGCCACCCACATGTGAAGCCCACACACCGCAGCTGGAGAGTAGCCCCAGCTCACCACAACTAGAAAAAGGCCTACACAGCAACGAAGACCCAGCATAGCCAAAAATAAATAAATCAACATTAAAAAAAAAGTTTCTAGTAAAATCAGAGAAATGAAAACACATGCCAGAAAAGCAGATGGAAAGGTCACATCCTAGAAAGACTCCAAACACAAAAGTGTCACTCTCTGAGCTTTGACCTATTGCAACCCAAACCTTCTCTCTTATATCCTCACTGTGTCTTGGGCAGATGTCCTCTTCCTCTGGCCCTTGTCGGACACCATGTATGAAATCACACACTTTCCACTTCTCCCCTCCGTTAGACTGTGGGTGCCTGAGGTCCAGGAGCTCATGCTATTCATCTTAGTCACATATGGTAAGGGGCAACCCTGAATACTCATTGGGAGGACTGATGCTGAAGCTGAAGCTCCGATACTTTGGCCACCTGATGCAAAGAGCTGACTCATTGGGAAATACCCTGATGCTGGGAAAGATTGAGGCCAGGAGAAGAAGGGGGCGACAGAGGATGAGATGGTTGGAGGGCATCACGGACTCACTGGACATGAGTTTGAGCAAACTCTGGGAGATAGTGGAGGGCAGAGGAGCCTGACATGCTGCAGTCTATGGGGTCGCAGAGTCAGACACAGCTTAACAACTAAACAACAACAACAACATAAATGCCTGAGATGTGCATGAATGCATTAAGGGCCAAATGAGTGGTGAGGATGATAAGCTGAGCCAGGAGTCTAGGAGGACGAGGAGTGTGTACTCTTTCCAATGGAGAAATCTCCCTTTATTGGGCAGACTTTCTGTGCATCCAGGATAAGCCACTGCTAAGATCTCATTCTCCGGTATATTGAGTCACATGACCAAGCTAGCTGCAAAGGATGCTCGGAAGTGCAGTCCGAGTTAGAAATTAGAAAGAAGAGTTGGCATTGGGCAGACAGCCAGCAATCTCTGCCGGGTGAGGGATGGGATTCTGAAGGTTGAAGGGGACCCTGGAAAGAGCCTCCAGTGGAAGGAAAATGGTGGAAAACAGCGCCTGTTTACTCTCAAGTCTCCTCCCTGGTTATGTAAATTTGTTGTTGTTGTTTAGTCACTAAATCATGTCTGACTCTTTTGTGACACCATAGACTGTAGCCTGCCAGGCTTCTCTGTCCATGGGATTTTCCAGGCAAGACTATTAGAGTGGACTTCTATTTCCTTCTCCAGGGGATCTTCTCAACTTGAGGATCAAACTTGTGTCTTCTGCTTTGACAGGCAAATTCCTTACCACTGAGCCACCTAGGAAGCCTGGTGATGTAAAAAAACACAAAAACAGTGTTTCATATATTATTCTTTGTCCACCTGTTTCAATGGAATAAATAGGCACTTTAAATTTATTTCCATAATTACAGGCTGTGGGTTGCTCTATCAAAGCTTCACTTTTGCACAAGACCAGTGGTCAACTCAACCCTCCCAGGGAAAGTGAGACCTGGGCCAGTGCCTGCCCTGTTCACACTCCCTCTGTCTGTCATGACAAACCCTCGGTGCTGTGTGATGATGTCTTTTCTCTTTGTACCGCCACAAGCCCAGAGCATGTTGACGTCAAGCTCCTCCGGCCGTCCTGCCCACAATAGCATCCTGAGGCTCTGCATACCCAGTGCCTGGCACAGTGCCTGGCCCTCTGCCCATCCTTAGAGGGAAATGTTCTGAGTCAGCAGCATCCTTGACTCCTCCCCACTGATGCTCAGACCCTGATGTCCTGATATGCCTTGTGTGACTACCATTCAGAGGCCCTTCAGTGTACCCCATGTCCTTCCTCTGAGAGCCATACTAAAAGCTTAGCTTCTCTGTACACAGGTGCCAAATTGAATCTCAGAGACAGAGTTTCAGGTGAAGTAGAAAGATCAGATCAGTCGCTCAGTCATGTCCGACTCTTTGCGACCCCATGAATCGCAGCACGCCAGGCCTCTCTGTCCATCACCAACTCCCGGAGGTCACTCAGACTCACATCCATCGAGTCAGTGATGCCATCCAGCCATCTCATCCTCTGTTGTCCTCTTCTCCTCTTGCCCTCAATCCCTCCCAGCATCAGAGTCTTTTTCAATGAGTCAACTCTTCGCATGAGGTGGCCAAAGTACTGGAGTTTCAGCTTTAGCATCATTCCTTCCAAAGAAATCCCAGGGCTGATCTCCTTCAGAATGGACTGTTTGGATCTCCTTGCAGTCCAAGGGACTCTCAAGAGTCTTCTCCAACACCACAGTTCAAAAGCATCAATTCTTTGGCGCTCAGCCTTCTTCACAGTCCAACTCTCACATCCATACATGACCACAGGAAAAACCATATCCTTGACTAGGTGAACCTTTGTTGGCAAAGTAATGTCTCTGCTTTTGAATATGCTATCTAGGTTGGTCATAACTTTTCTTCCAAGGAGTAAGCGTCTTTTAATTTCATGGCTGCAGTCACCATCTGTAGTGATTTTGGAGCCCAGAAAAATAAAATCTGACACTGTTTCCACTGTTTCCCCATCTATTTGCCATGAAGTGATGGGACTAGATGCCATGATCTTTGTTTTCTGAATGTTGAGCTTTAAGCCAACTTTTTCACTCTCCTCTTTCACTTTCATCAAGAGGCTTTCTAGTTCCTCTTCACTTTCTGCCATAAGGGTGGTGTCATCTGCATATCTGAGGTTATTGATATTTCTCCCAGCAATCTTGATTCCAGCTTGCACTTCTTCCAGTCCAACGTTTCTCATGATGTACTCTGCATATAAGTTAAATAAACAGGGTGACAATATACAGCCTTGACATACTCCTTTTCCTATTTGGAACCAGTCTGTTGTTCCATGTCCAGTTCTAACTGTTGCTTCCTGACCTGCATACAAATTCTCAAGAGGCAGATCAGGTGGTAAGGTATTCCCATCTCTTTCAGAATTTTCCACAGTTTATTGTGATCCACACAGTCAAAGGCTTTGGCATAGTCAATAAAGCAGAAATAGATGTTTTTCTGGAACTCTCTTGCTTTTTCCATGATCCAGTGGATGTTGGCAATTTGATCTCTGGTTCCTCTGCCTTTTCTAAAACCAGCTTGAACATCAGGAAGTTTACGGTTCACATATTGCTGAAGCCTGGCTTGGAGAATTTTGAGCATTACTTTACTAGTGTGTGAGATGAATGCAATTGTGTGGTAGTTTGAGCATTCTTTGGCATTGCCTTTCTTTGGGATTGGAATGAAAACTGCCCTTTTCCAGTCCTGTGGCCACTGCTGAGTTTTCCAAATGTGCTTGCATATTGAGTGCAGCACTTTCACAGCATCATCTTTCAGGATTTGGAATAGCTCAAATCTAGAAAAGGGGAGCTTTGTTGCTTTGCCAGGCAAAGGGAGACTCAGCAGGCTCAAGCGCTCAAAACCATGTGTCCTCAACTTAGGGAAGATACTGAGAAATGGTATGTTAATTGTCCAAAGAGTGCATGGACAGTCTTCTGGTGGGCTGATGGTGAGGTAGTTAGGAGTAAGCATCCTCAGTCTTTATGTCCAGCTGGTCTGGGGTCTACATGCTTGTGGGCAGCCACACTATCATCAATTGCTAATTTCTCCCACCTGAAGGGGGTTTCAGTATCTGCAACATAGCTCAAAGACATTGTTGTGCATATCCATTGATGGGGAAACAGGACCTTGCCCCAAGGCTGCTCTTGACTGTTTCTCCCTGGTCTTGCATCCCCTCCCTTCTTGGTTAACCAATGCTTGAATCTGCCCATTGGACCTCCTGGAGGATCTCACAGAATGAATGAAGGTTGTTTGCTGGAATCAAAGAAATGGGAGACCCAGAAAGGCTTTGTGCTCAGGATCTCTGCAGGAGCTGGCTCAGTCTCAAAAGGCCCTTTGTGGATTTGGCTCCATGCCTCCCTTCCCCACCATCCACTCCTGCCCGGAGCTTCTGGGCAGCCAGTGGTTAAGTCCACTGTGTGTGAAGCACACGACCACAGCAGGCATGCAAAACTACTTCTCTGCCCTGCATGTGGCATAATTGTATTTTCAGGGAGGGCTGATATATTAGCCAGGTGTAGGTCTCAACTGTGTAACTTTTATAAAGGAAACACTAAAGGCCTCTCACGGTGAAGGATATTATAATTATGGATGATTTATACTCCCCAGCTAATGTATACATTGCATTTTATGAGACTGTTCAACTTGACGTGGCCAGAAATATTAAGTGAAAACACCGTTGTGGCCTGGTTAGAAACCCGTCTTTTGTTTTGTGTCTCATCTTATCCAGAGCTAAAATATTTGGAAGGATGTGTCTGCTCGCTGCTGTGAAGGAAATACGGACATAATAAGTGCATTTCTGATCTCAGACCAGATCGTAATTTCCTTCTAAAATACCTCACTGAGTTTAGCATATTTATTCCTCAGTGGAATGCTGGCTGTGTATTGCAGTACAAAAGAAAATAGTAATAGTAATCATTTCAGGGCTAAGAGGAACCTTAGCGGTTTTCTAGAATAGGGTGTCCCAACGCAAATGAGGGTTTTGACTGGTAAATGGTCTGACTTTTATGATTTGGAAGCCAGAAGACAGAGACAAGTGGAAGAGGAAGGAGAAAAGTCATTACAGAGGCTATGTGGCTTCTTTGATATATTACCTTGGTGATGAACAGGCAGATCCAGGTGTGAGTCCCGCATCTATCTGCTACCTGGCTACCTTTGATAAGTCAGGGAATCTCTGAAGACTTCAGTTTTCTGCTCAGCAAAAAGAAGGTTAAGCTTCTGCACCCAATCCTAATGTGGGGCAGGAGGATTTTTCTGCCCTTACTGTTTGATTCAACTCTTGATGGTTTCTGGGCTTCCCGGGTGCCTCAGTGGTAAGGAATCCATCTGCAATGCAGGAGACCTGGGTTCGATCCCTGGGTTGGGAAGATCCCCTGGAGAAGGGAATGGCAACTCACTCCAGTATTCTTGCCTGGGATATCCCATGGACTAAGGAGCCTGAAGGGCTACAGTCCACGGTGCCGTAAAGAGTCAGACATGACTGAGCGACTTTCACTTTCTTTGACTTCCTGAAACCTGGAGATAATTTCAGATTCCACAGGCTAAGGCTGCTCCCCATTCCTCCCCACCTCAGCCTGCAAACACACACACTTCAGACCCTGATCTCAAGCCCAGGCTCTCACCTGAACTTCTGACTGACTGGCTGGAAGGAGGTGCCAGCAACCTTGGGTTCAGTGAATTTGTGGGAGCAGCTCACAGCACTCAGAGAAACAGCAGACTCCCTCATTTCAGTCTCTCAGTCATGTCCAACTCTTTGCAACCCCATATACTGCAGCATGCCAGGCCTCCCTGTCCATCACCAAATCCCGGAGCTTACTCAAACTCGTGTCCATTGAGATGGTGATGCCATCCAACCATCTCATCCTCTGTCGCCCCCTTCTCCTCCCGCCCTCAATCTTTCCCAGCATCAGGATCTTTTCAAATGAGTCAGCTCTTTGCATCAGGTGGCCAAAGTATTGGAGTTTCAGTTTCAACATCAGTCCTTCCAATGAATATTCAGGACTGATCTCCTTTAGGATGGACTGGCTGGATCTCCTTACAGTCCAAGGGATTCTCAAGAGTTTTCTCCAACACCACAGTTCAAAAGCATCTATTCTTTGGCACTCAGCTTTCTTTATAGTCCAACTCTCACATCCATGCATGAATACTGGAAAAACCATAGCCTTGACTAGATGGACCTTTGCTGGCAAAGTATTGTCTTTGCTTTTTAATATGCTGTTTAGGTTGTTCATAACTTTTCTTCCAAGGAGCAAGCATCTTTTAATTTCATAAAATCACTGCAGATGGTGATTGCAGCCCCCCAAAGTAAAGTCTGCCACTGTTTCCACTGTTTCCCCATCTATTTCCCATGATGCGATGGGACCAGATGCCATGATATTTGTTTTATGAATGCTGAGCTTTAAGCCAACATTTTCACTTTCTCTTTCACTTTCATCAATAGGCTCTTTAATTCCTCTTCACTTTCTGCCATAAGGTGGTGTCATCTGCATATCTGAGGTTATTGATATTTCTCCCGGAAGTCTTGATTCCAGATTGTGCTTCTTCCAGCCCAGCATTTCTTATGATGTACTCTGCATATAAGTTAAATAAGCAGGGTGACAATATACAGCCTTGACGTACTCCTTTTCCTATTTGGAACCAGTCTATTGTTTCATGTCCAGTTCTAACTGTTGCTTCCTGACCTGCATACAGATTTCTCAAGAAGCCGGTCAGGTGGTCTAGTATTCCCATCTCTTTCAGAATTTTCCACAGTTTCTTGTGATCCACACAGTCAAAGGCTTTGGCATAGTCAACAAAGAATAAATAGATATTTTTCTGGAACTCTCTTGCTTTTTCAATGATCCAGCAGATGTTGGCAATTTGATCTCTGGTTCCTCTGTCTTTTCTAAAACCAGCTTGAACATCTGGAAGTTCATGGTTCATGTACTGTCCAAGCCCATCTTGGAGAATTTTGAGCATACTTTACTAGTGTGTAAGATGACCTGACCTGCTTCTTGAGAAACCTATATGCAGATCAGGAAGCAACAGTTAGAACTGGACATGGAACAACAGACTGGTTCCAAATAGGAAAAGGAGTATGTCAAGGCTGTATATTCTCACCCTGCTTATTTAACTTATATGCAGAGTACATCATGAGAAATGCTGGACTGGAAGAAGCACAAGCTGGAATCAAGATTGCTGGGAGAAATATCAATAATCTCAGATATGCAGATGACACTACCCTTATGGCAGAAAGTGAAGAGGAACTCAAAAGCCTCTTGATGAAAGTGAAAGAGGAGAGTGAAAAAGTTGGCTTAAAGCTCAACATTCAGAAAACTAAGATCATGGCATCTGGTCCCATCACTTCATGGGAAATAGAGAGAGAAACAGTGGAAACAGTGGCAGACTTTATATCTGGGGGCTCCAAAATCACTGCAGATGGTGACTGCAGCCATGAAATTAAAAGACGCATACTCCTTGGAAGGAAAGTTATGACCAACCTAGACAGCATATTAAAAAGGAAAGATATTACTTTGCCAACAAAGGTGCATCTAGTCAGGGCTATGGTTTTTCCAGTGGTCATATATGGATGTGAGAGTTAGATTGTGAAGAAAGCTGAGCACCGAAGAATTGATGTTTTTGAACTGTGGTGTTGGAGAAGACTCTCGAGAGTGTCTTGGACTGCAAGGACATCCAACCAGTCCGTCCTAAAGGAGACCAGTCCCTGGGTGTTCATTGGAAGGACTGATGCTGAGGCTGAAAGTCCAATTCTTTGGCCACCTCATTGGAAGAGTTGGAAAAGACTCTGATGCTGGGAGGGATTGGGGGCAGGAGGAGAAGGGGACAACAGAGGATGAGATGGCTGGATGGCATCACCAACTCAATACAAATGAGTCTGGGTGAACTCTGGGAATTGGTGATGGACAGGGAGGCCTGGCGTGCTGTGATTCATGGGGTCGCAAAGGATAGGACACGACTGAATGACTATACTGAACTGAACTGAAGATGAGTGCAATTGTGGGTTAGTTTGAGCATTCTTTGGCATTATCTTTCTTTGGGATTGTAAAGAAAACCGATCTTTTCCAGTCCTATGGCAACTGCCGAGTTTTCCAAATTTGCTGGCATATTGAGTGTAGCACTTTCACAGCATCATCTTTTAGGATTTGAAATAGCTCAACTGGAATTCCATATCTGCCACTATTTTTGTTCATAGTGATACTTCCTAAGGCCCATCTGACTTCATATTCCAGGATGTCTAGCTCTAGGTCAGTGATCACACCATCATGATTATCTAGGTCATGAAGATCTTTTTTGTACAGTTCTTCTGTGTATTCTTGCCACCTCTTCTTAATATCTTCTGCTTCTGTTAGGTCCACACCATTTCTTTCCTTTATCAAGCCCATCTTTGCATGAAATGTTCCCTTGGTATCTCTAATTTTCTTGAAGAGATCTCTAGTTTTTCCATTCTGTTGTTTTCCTGTGTTTCTTTGCATTGATCGCTGAAGAAGGCTTTCTTATCTCTTCTTGCTATTCTTTGGAACTCTTCATTCAAATGAGTACATCTTTCATTTTCTCCTTTGCTTTTTACTTCTCTTCTTTGAACAGCTATTCTGTAAGGCCTCCTCAGACAGCCATTTTGCTTTTTTGCATCTCTTTTTCTTAGGGAGGGTCTTGCTCACTGTCTCCTGTACAATGTCACGAACCTCACTCCATAGTTCATCAGGCACTCTATCTATCAGATCTAGGCCCTTAAATCTGTTTCTCACTTCCACTGTATAGTCATAAGGGATGTGATTTAGGTCATACCTGAATGGTCTAGTGGTTTTCCCTACTTTCTTCAATCTAAGTCTGAATTTGGCAATAAGGAGTTCATGATCTGAGCCACAGTCAGCTCCTGGTCTTGTTTTTGCTGATGGTATAGAGCTTCTCCAGTTTTGGCTGCAAAGAATATAATCAATCTAATTTCAGTGTTGACCATCTGGTGATGTCCATGTGTAGAGTCTTCTCTTGTGTTGTTGAAAGAGGGTGTTTGTTATGACCAGTGCATTCTCTTGGCAAACCTCTATTAGTCTTTGCCCTACTTCATTCTGTACTCCAAGGCCAAATTTGCCTGTTACTCCAGGTGTTTCTTGACTTCCTACTTTTGCTTTCCAGTCCCCTGTGATGAAAAGGACATCTTTTTGGGGTGTTAGTTTTGGGTGTTACTCCCTAGATTACTGGTTTATTGTAAAAGGATATAACTTAGGGACAGCCAAATGGGAGAGAGATGCCTAGAGTGAGATGTGGGGAGAAGGTATAGCACTCTCCCCAAATCTCCAAGCAGAAGCTCCATGAACCCCACCTTTTGGGTTTTGTAGGAGGCTTCATTATATAGGCTTGATTGATGAAACCCTTGTCCAGTGGCTACTGATTCAATGACCTCCAGCCCCTCTCCCTTCCATGATAAGACAAAAATCAGCTCATTAGCAAAACAAAGGGCACCTTCACCCTCTTATCACTTAGGAAATGCCAAGAGCTTTAGGAGTTCTTTGCTAGTAACGGGGATGAAGACCAAGTGTTTATTTCTTATAGTCAATCACAGTATCACAGAGATCAGGACAACCTGGTCTTCATGTGACGATCAGACAATAGATGGGAACGTATATATGAATTATCTTGTGACAGTGACATTGCCAAGAAGAAAGCCAGCCCAGGGTGGTGGAAGTCAGCCCTGCACATCCACGGAGGAAGTCTGCAGAGTATACATTAGTTCTGGGGGAACGTGCCCAAGGGCTTCCAGCTGGTTAGTGACAAGAGTCGTACTCTCTCCACTCAGGGTCAGGATCCTGGTGTTTAGCTTTCAGCAGACATCCCCTAGACCCTCTTCCTTGTTCCTTTCCCTGCTGGATGAGGCCCCTGGTCCTCCGTGTTTGCTGGAATTCCATCAAAGGAGGACCTTTATCTGCTTCCACTTCTTGTGTTATGGACTCAGAGGTCCTGCCCATTTCTTTCTGGGGCTGCAGCTCACTGTACCTATAAAGAAGGAAGTGAATTTTAGTTTCCTAGAGTAAATCAGTGAAGTGTCACCTTTTATACTTTTTTTTTGCCAGATCCACATACCTTATCATTTCTTTGATATTTTCCCTTAAACTGACTTCTTAAAAACTGACTACCAGCTGTAACTTCCATTGAAACAATAATCTGTTTTTTAAATATATTTTTCTTTTATGGAGGTGAAATTCATGTAACATAGTATTAGCCTTTTTAAAGTGCACAATTTGCCATCTACGGGGTCTCACAGAGTCGGACACGACTGAAGCAACTTAGCAGCAGCAGCAGCAGCTCATTCACAATGCTGTGCAACCCGTACCAGCAAAAGAACACCCTGTGCCATTAAGTAATCACCCCTCATTCTCCCCTTCCCCCACTCCCTGGCCAATCTCTGTCTCTAGGAATTGGCCAATTTGGGAGATGTCACATAGTCACACAATATGTTTGACCAAGCTTCATGCTTTTGAGGTTTATCCATGCTATAGCGTGGATCAACACTCCCATCCTTTTCCATAGCTGAATGATATTCCATTGTGTGGATATACCACAATTGGTTTATCTTTTAACGTGTTAATGGACATTTGTTTTCAGGTTTTGACTATTCTGAGCAATGCTGCTGTGCGTTTTCATGTGTAATTTCTCTATGGACATATGTTTTCATTTCTCTTGGCTGAATACTGAGGAGTAGAACTGCTGGGTCATAGGGTGCAATACGCTTTTGATTAAATAAACAGTTTGTGTTTTTTAAATTGCCGTCCTTCCACCTTCTCCAGGACCATGGATGGCACACGTGGAATTTGAGAAATATCACCAACCACTGTCACTGACTGCTTTTAAGCCCTTCTATTTTGTAACACCATGAACCAGCCTGGCTTTTATCTTCTTGTACTGTCATCACCACGTTGCCTGATTGTGACCTGGAATACAACCTGCCGCAATTCTCAGCTGCCACAGTTATGCCAATTCCTACTTACAGACCACCACTTATACTGTATTTCCTTCCAGCTTATTTTCTGCCCACTCAAATCTTTCCCATCCTTGAAAACTGAGTTTAGGTTTATATCTGGCTCAGGATTTTGCCCTCTTTTGACTGTCACAATTTCAGCTGAAAAATGAAAGGGATAAATTATGTGCACACTGATAATTTTCATAGTTATGTTGTATGATATAATATAGCTTTATAAATGAAGTTATAGACACTAATAGAGTCTATTGAAGTTAAAAGCTAAAAATATATAGTTTCACCGAAACTCAATCCATTGCCTTTGTGGCAATTATTTTGGCTTGGACCACTAAACATTTCATCAATCCCATACTGATATCATCCTTTGAGAAAGCTTTATAGTTCTCTCCACTTTTGCTGCACACATGAGTGCTAATAATAATAACAATAAATAATTGCAACTATTTATCACATACTGGCTATACTGATAAAAATATTTTATATGCCCAATTTCTTTTAGTATGCATAGTAATGCAGTTAATCTATACTGTCCCATATAGGAGCCACCAGCCTGTTGAGCACTTTGAACTGAAACTCTTCCAAACTGAGATGTGCTATTTGTGTAAACTACAAACCAGATTTCAAAAACCTAATATAAAAAAGAAAAATATCTATGAACCATGTTCATATTAACTAAATGTTGAAATGATAAAATTTTGATAGTATCTGGTTAAATGAAATACACCATTAAAATTAATTTTACCTGTTCCTTATTTACGTTTTTCTTGCTGTGACTACTGGAAATCTAAAATTGTATCTGTGCCTCACATTGTATTTCTACTGGAGAATATATATTGTCTCCATTTCACAGATCAAAAAATTGAGGTTCAGTTCTCCCGAGTCATTATAAAGAGCAGACCCAAGATTCCAAGCCAGATTTGCTTCATTTTTATTGTCTATATTCAATATATCCTTTGTGGCTGATTTGATTATTAGTAACTACAGCCCACAAATGGGCTTCCCTGGTGGCTCAGTGGTAAAGAATCCACCTGCCAATGCGAGAGATGCAGGTTTGATCCCTGGGTGAGCAAGATCCCCTGGAGAAGGAAGTATTCTTGCCTGGGAAATCCCTTAGACAGAGGAGCCTGGTAGGCTACAGCCCACTGGGCTGAGAAAGGGTTAGACTCAACTTAGTGACCAAACAGCAACAGCCTGCAAAAAGAATGTAAGTATCACCTCCTTCATCTCTCATCCCATGGTGAAAAAGTTAATTTCCACTGAATATTTCTTTCCAAGAACCTCCACGAGCCTTTAAGACAACTCCCAAATCCTGAACAGGCCTCTTGCTAGTTCTACGTTACCTCTCCATGACACATGATGAATTCTATCAGTCACTTCTGTTCTACATCATCTCATGTTTGACCCACCAGCAGCTCCAGAAACTAGCATTCTGATTGTTTTTCCAACAACTGAATTTTTTTTTTTTTTGCAAGTGAGTATTTTTTGTCTTTCACACAATTAATTTATTTTTTCCAAGTGAATATTTTTTGATTATTGGTTTTCAAGGCCCCAAGTTAAGGATGGACTGAATCTCTCTTCTTGATTTGTATTTGAATAGGAAAGCCCAATTATAGCTTTGGTTCCTATTCTTGCTGCCAAGAGCCTATCCTGACTCCTGTTCCATTGTGTTAAGGTATCTTTAGGGTATTCATTTGTCATAAGCAAACTCAACAGAGGGTATTGTACCTGGCAACTAAGCCAGTCTGGATAAAACTCGTATAGGGGATCCTACGTGAAACAGTTTCTGAATGTGAATGTACTCTGTATTGTATAAAGACATTTAAAAAATGCTCTCGTCCTTGATGTCTTCTATTTGGGGAATACATCCATTTCTGTCTCCTCCTCCTTGAAATCTGAAAGGAAGGAAGCACGACAGTAGAAATATTTTGCCCCAAAGGAAGATCAATGCTAATAATGTTCATTTTCCTAAGTGCAGCCCTCTCCTGGAATTAAAGTGGGAGAGAGCTAACACAGGCTCCCTCCCTGTCTTCTGCACGCAGGCGAGGGCTAAGATAGCCCAGATTGAATTTGCTCTTCTCGAAGTAGGGACTGTACACAATTTGATGAATAGACTCTCTCTATTGCTTTGCCGGGAACCTCTGTGTCCCAGGTGGAAATATTTCACAACCTCAGTGCACTCCTTCCCCAAGCTGCAGACAATCAGCTGCTTCTCACAGCAGAGCATCCTTGCTTCATCCTTTATCAGAAATCCTGGAAAAATACCAGGGAGGAAG
The DNA here is from genome assembly GCA_935064755.1 of Tragelaphus eurycerus. NCBI lineage: Eukaryota > Metazoa > Chordata > Mammalia > Artiodactyla > Bovidae > Tragelaphus > Tragelaphus eurycerus. Next base: position 5,947,476 of record CAKXYN010000101.1, read on the forward strand.
GGAAGCTGGCACAAGTCTTCAGAGGGATGCAGGCATCCTGGGTATCTTCCTAGGGCTGTGGTCCCCAACCTTTTAGGCACCAGGTCCAGTTTCATGGAAGACAATTTTCCACGTACCAAGGCGGGGGTTGGAGGGCAGTTTCAGGATGACTCAAGCACATTACATTTATTGTGTCCTTTTTTTCCTGTTGTTATTATTGTTACATCTGTTCTACAGGTCATCAGGCACTAGATCCCAGAGGTTGGGGACCCCTGTTCCAGTGCTTTGTTCTCCAAGGCAGGACTCAGGGTAACCTGAAGGAGACCCACTTAGAAATTCTTTCAGACTTGCAGATTTGGGTACTCCAGACCTACTGAATTAGATTATTTGACCTTGAGGCTGGTGCAGTTGCGGGCTTCCCTGGTGACTCAGTGGTAAGGACTCTGCCTGAAATGTGGGAGCTGCAGGAAACATGGGTTCCATCCCTGGGATGGGAAGATCCCCTGGAGGAGGGCACAGCAACCCACTCCAGTATTCTTGCCTGGAGAATCCCATGGACAGAGGAGCCTGTCCATGGGCTGCAGTCCATAGGGCACAAAGAATCGGACATGACTGAAGAGACTTAACACACAGCTGCAGCTTTATCAAGCTGTCCAAGTGATTCCAATAGCTGCTAATGCTGATAAACTATGGCCATAGGAGGACTTCACAAATGCTGGGCAAAATCATCTTAAATCCAATCAAATTAATTGTTAATTAAATAAATGTCTGCCTGGACCCCAATTCATAACTTTCATGTTGTAACTCCCTCCCGACATCTAGAGACATCATTTAATGAATGAGTAACCAAGGACATGAGCATGAAGCACTTATTTATTTTCCTAAACCCTCTTTTCCTCTCAGTGAGAATCCCACCTTCTGTGGCCCTTCTTGACAGAGGAATTACTCCCTGCCCTCCAAATACAGAAAAGATAAAGCAGCAATTTCCCATTTATGTAATGCTTACTAAGTAATCACAGACACAGTTATGTGTGGGCATTGACTATAGGCATTCTCCGTCAATAAACAAGTATTTTCATGGCAGCAAATGCAGACTTGTCCTTTTCTTAAGTAAGAAGTGGTGAAAAGAAGGGGAAGGGGATGGAAGGAAAGAGGGAGGAACACACTCTGGCTCTAAGGGGTCCTGTTTTAAACACCATTTCTCAACTTTATAACTCTGGGAGATAGTGGAGAACAGAGGAGCCTGGTGTGCTGCAGTCCATGGGGTCGCAGAGAGTCAGACACAACTTCGAAAATGAACAACAAATGCTTATTGAGTGATTCCTATTTATCATGAAGTTTCTGTGTATTAATTTCTTCAAAGCAATTCCTCAGAATAGCCCCTGTGGGGTTAGTTTGATTATTAGCTGCATTTTATAGAAGACAAAAAAAAAATTGATGCACAGACAGTTATAGCAAACTTCTCAACATCACACAGCTTGTGAATGTCACTCAGTCATGTCTGACTCTTTGCAACCCCATGGACTGTAGCCTGCCAGGCTCCTCTGTCCATGGAATTCTCCAGGCCAGAATACTGGACTGGGTTACCATTTCCTCCCCCACGGGATCTTTCCAACAGGGATGGAAACTAAGTCTCCTGCTGCTTTGGCATTGCAGGAGGATTCTTTACTGCTGAGCCTCCAAACAAGCCCAGCAAGGACAACAGAGCCCTTGGATTTTTTCCTGGGGGTTCTGTAACAAATTGCTACAAACTGAGTGGCCTGGGGCAGTAGGAATGCCTTCCATCACAGGCTTGGAGGCAACTTGTTCAAAATCTAGATGTCATCATGGTTGGTTTCTTCTGGAAGCTTGAGGGAGGATCTGCTCTAAGCCCCTCTCTTAGGTCCTGGTGGCTCCCGCTGATCCTTGGCATTCCTTGGCTTGTGGTTGCACTATTCCGGTCTCCATCTTCACATGGCCTTTTCTTCTGCATCTTTGTGTATCCTCTCCGCTTCTCCTGAGAACACTCATCATTGAATTTAGGGCCCACCGAAGTACAGGATGACCTCATCACATGATCCTTTATGTAAGGGAATTCCCTGGTAATCCAGTGGTTAAGACTCCATACTTCTTTTACTGCCCAGGGCTTAGGTTCAATCCCTGGTTTGTTGGGGTACTCAGATCTCACAAGTCATGGTAGCTTGCTTCATCAAGCCTTGCACTGGAGAAAGAAACTGATTATCTATCTGTCTGTCTGTCTATCCATGCATCTATCCACCCATATATCTATCTATCTATCTGTCCATCCATGCGTGCATCTATCTATCCACCCATCCATCCATCCATCACAGGGCAGTGAATGCTGTCTTCTGCTGTCTGCACTAACAGCCTGCAGAACTCCCTTCCTGAATGTCAGGCTGGTTGCCAATATTTTTGTTTTTCTTTGCACTATTTTTCCACAATTAACATCCTTTATTTTCTCACATCTGTGTTAGGATTCCCAGCAAAGAGTTGTCTTGTATTTCAAGAGATAAATGAACCTGTGATTCTTTTACCTGTGGGCTTTTTTTTTTTTTTGTAAATTTTATAGCCCGCCTGGGCCAGGAGAGTGTTGAGTGAACTCAGACCATGTTAACCTTAGAGCATCTACCACTCTGAAAATATGAAAGCCACTCAGAAGGTAGACACATTGTCCCCTAATTACCCTCTTGTGGGCTTCCTTAGTGGTTCAGACAGTAAAGAAACTGCCTGCAATGTAGAAAACCCAGATTCAATCCCTGGGTCAAGAAGATCCCCTGGAGAAGGAAATGGCAACCCACTCCAGTATTGTTACCTGAAAAATTCCATGTACAGAGGAGCCTGGTGGGCTACAGTTCATGGGGTCACAAAGAGTAGGACATGGCTGAGTGACTAATACTTTGACTTTTTTCAGGGTGAATGTAGACAGATTAGGAAGGCAGCCTTCATCTCAACAGGGATGATGTTATAAAGGTGACATAAAAGCCAGATGTGAACATACACGTCTCTGGGTGTGTCTCTGTGATGTTAAACAATGCATCCATATTTCCTTTTAGCCATTGTAGGTGGTGGCTAACCATACCACCCACAAATCAGATGATGTAAGGAGAGTTAAATACATAGACTGCTTATATATCTATGGGTATAAGGAAACCAGAAAGAGTGAGTACCCTGAGCTATTCAAATAAAAGATGCTATCATCCTTAAGCCTGGGGGACAATGAGAGAGTGGTTCCCAGAAATCACGAAGAGACAGCCTAAAATCTCTGACCTAAAATGAGCTTCCGAATAAATACCCTGGCCTCCTCTTCCTCTCTCCTCAGTTCCCTGAACTCCCCATTGCTCCAAACCAACAGGCAGGAAGGAGCTGGTCACCTTACGATCTCTGCAGGACATCCTCCAGGGCAGAGAGCAGCATGCAGAGGATGGAGGGCGGGCCTGCAGCAGCCTAACGAGGACAGCACACCCTCTGCCCATCATCCTTGTGCACCTTCCCTTCCAGGCTTTTAAGCACTAGAGGACCACGGAAGAAGCCAGTATCACAGACATAAGAGCTCTATAATTAAGCATCGTGCTTTGGATTCAGATAAAGGTTCCATCACCTCCAAGCCACATGGCTCTAGGCAAAAGACTTCAAAAAAAAAAGACATAAAATAAGTACTAACATCCTGGCCTTACTATGATAAGAATTCCCATCTCCATTCCCCTCCCCTAGGTTCTTTTTCTCATTCGCACTTTTCACTGACTGTGCTCTGTATTCACTTACTTTTTCATTGCCTCAGCCCCTCCACTTTCCAACTTGAGTATGAGTTTCGCACAGTCAGGGACGTGGATGTCTTATTCACTGACCTATCTTCAGAGGAAAAGCCATCAATGGCAAGGAATAACTACCAAGAAGTATTTGGGGGCATAAGTAATGAGGTAGGCTTCCCTGGTGGCTCAGACAGGAAAGAATCCACCTGCAATGCAGGAGACCTGGGTTTGATCCATGTGTTGGGAAGATCCCCTGGAGAAGGGAATGGCAACCCACTCCAGTATTCTTGCCTAGAGAATTCCATGGACAGAGGAACCTGGTGGGCTACAGTCCATGGGATTGCAAAGAGTTGGACACAACTGAGCAACACTGGACTGGAAGAAACACAAGCTGGAATCAAGATTGCTGGGAGAAATATCAATAACCTCAGATATGCAGATGACACCACCCTTATGGCAGAAAGTGAAGAGGAGCTAAAAAGCCTCTTGATGAAAGTGAAAGTGGAGAGTGAAAAAGTTGGCTTTAAGCTCAACATTCAGAAAACGAAGATCATGGCATCCAGTCCCATCACTTCATGGCAAGTAGATGGGGAAACAGTGGAAACAGTGTCAGACTTTATTTTTCTGGGCTCCAAAATCACTACAGATGGTGACTGCAGCCATGAAATTAAAAGACGCTTACTCCTTGGAAGGAAAGTTATGACCAACCTAGATAGCATATTCAAAAGCAGAGATATTACTTTGCCAACAAAGGTTCGCCTAGTCAAGGCTATGGTTTTTCCTGTGGTCATGTATGGATGTGAGAGCTGGACTGAGAAGAAGGCTGAGTGCCAAAGAATTGATGCTTTTGAACTGTGGTGTTGGAGAAGACTCTTGAGAGTCCCTTGGACTGCAAGGAGATCCAACCAGTCCATTCTGAAGGAGATCAGCCCTGGGATTTCTTTGGAAGGAATGATGCTAAAGCTGAAACTCCAGTACTTTGGCCACCTCATGCGAAGAGTTGACTCATTGGAGAAGACTCTGATGCTGGAAGGGATTGAGGGCAAGAGGAGAAGAGGACAACAGAGGATGAGATGGCTGGATGGCATCACTGACTCAATGGATGTGAGTCTCAATGACCTCTGGGAGTTGGTGATGGACAGGGAGGCCTGGCGTGCTGCGATTCATGGGGTCGCAAAGAGTCGGACACGACTGAGCGACTGATCTGATCTGATCTCTGAGCAACTAGATTTTATTCTGTGAATGAGATAGGGGTCACAGAAAGCTTAGTACAGAGCCTAGGATGTATTCAAATTTCCCTAGTGGCTCAGACAGTAAAGCGTCTGCCTGCAATGCAGGAGACTTGAGTTAGATCCCTGGGTGGGGAAGATCCCCTGGAGAAGAAAATGGCAACCCACTCCAGTATTCTTGCCTGGAAAATCCCATAGATGGAGGAGACTGGCGGGCTATATAGTCCATTAGATAACAAAGAGTTGCAAAGGATACAACTGAGCAACTTCACTTTTCTAATGTATTAAGGGCTTGTATGCTGCTGCTGCTGCTGCTGCTAAGTCACTTCAGTCGTGTCCGACTCTGTGCGACCCCATAGACGGAAGCTCACCAGGCTCCCCTGTCCCTGGGATTCTCCAGGCAAGAACACTGGAGTGGGTTGCCATTTCCTTCTCCAATGCATGAAAGCGAAAAGTAAAAGTGAAGCCCTTCAGTTGTGCCCGACTCTTAGCGACCCCATGGACTGGAGCCTACCAGGCTCCTCCGTCCATGGGATTTTCCAGGCAAAAGTACTGGGGTGGGGTGCCATTGGCTTGTATATAATCAAGTATTTTTAGTAAGTGTATCAAAGTTTATTTTATATACACCAACACAGGCAGACAAGCAAAGAATGGGGAATATACTCCCGTAGGCATGATTCTTTGCAAATGTGAATAAAATAAAGCCTGGTCAAATAATTTGTGCTGAACTCATGAAGCTGTATAATTTTTAAAAATCTGTAATTCTATTTCTCTAAGTAATTTTATTTTTTCATTCATTCATTCATTTTTGCATAAATAACCAAAAGACTCTTTTTAGGGAAAAAAGTCTTTATTTGTTACAGTATTGATTATGCTTTATATTTTGGTTTCTTGGCCAAGAGACATGTGGGATCTTAGTTCTCCAAAACCAGGGATCAAACCCACACAACCCCTGTATTGAAAGATGAAGCCCCAGCCAGTGGGCCACCAGGGAAGTCCTCCTAAAGACAGCTTTAAATTCTAGATGTCAGATCTCTCCACCTTGTCTATAAACCAAAACCCAAACAGTCTCCTAATTCAGAATTGCCAGTGCCTCTGTGTATTGAGATTTGTCGTGGGGAACCCTGCAGGCAGCAACTTTCTGTTGGGGTCCTCATCACTGGGCATGTGTCAGAATTTCCTTGGCTCACTGGTCAGATGTAGACATTAGGTTCAGTAGGTAAATAAAGCTGATGACACTTGCGGTGACTGGAGAGGCTGCAAGCCTGGGAGGCTTTTTGGAAAATTGCACAGGGAGAGGGGGGCGGGAGGGAGGGGACAATCCTGAGGATTCGAAAAATAATGGAGTCGTGTTTGCCTGTGTTCTTCTCCAGCAGGCAGGCCAGGGCTCTCTTTGTCTTGAAAGTGGACAGCTTTGTGGTCTGAAGGAACATCTGTGCATATTTAAGATAAATATGCCACTTAGCTCTTCTTCCTTTTCAAAACTGGTAAAACAGAGTACACATCCCAGGGACTCACGGTTTAAATGCTTCTTCTGGGTCCCTTGCGTTCTTAAAAGTAGCATTTCAATCTGAAGCTCCTCATCCCAGGCCGATACAAAAAAATTAAACAGATAAATAAATAAAAACCCACGTGGCCCTTTTTTATTTTTGTTTTTCATTTAGACTACGCACTTCCTACCGGCAGGTATTCCCCCAGGATGTGCTAATCTGTGCTTTTGGTTGTTGCTGGAATGCAATTGTTCTCCCTCCTCTTCCCTCCCCCAGGCCTCTCACAACTACTTAGCCAGCTTTCCAAGCAGATGCTAACCCACAACTCCTGGTTATTAACCCTTGAATACCTAATTCCCCGGAACCCTTTCACTCTTCCCATCCCAAGGACTCGCAAAGTCCAGTTTGCCGGAGCATCACCTAAAAGACTCAGTGGACCCCACCCTGAGAATTTCTGCATCCCTAGGGCTGGGTGGGGCTCAAGAGTTTGAATTTCTGGTAGCTCAGGTGATAAGGAATCTGACTGCAATTGCAGGAGACCCGGGTTTGATCCCTGGGTCAGGAAGATGCCCTGGAGTAGGGAATGGCTACCTACTCCAGTATTCTTGCCAGGAAAATCCCATGGACAGATGAGCCTGGTGGGCTGTAGTCCATGAGTTCACAAAGTAGGACACAACTGAGCAGCTAATACACACACACCTCTCTCTCTCTCTCTCTCTCTCTCCAGTCTAGCTGATGTTGCCAGTCCACCAAGGTCCAGTGAAAGGCAGTTATTTATCTCAGCCTCATGTTAGTGGGTTGATCTCTTGCAAAAATGTTTCTCTTCTTCCTTTATGAAAGGACCAAAGCCAGCGCAGAGGTTTCTGTTTTTCCTTCATTTCTGCTTTGTTCACTTCTGTGTCCTCGCTTCCTTGGATGGTGCCTGACTTCCAGGCGTGTGTTGAAGGGAGGACTGGATAGACCTTGTTTGCCTGTGAAATACTACTGATGTTTGTGACTCAGAGCCCTCATGAGACTTGGGAGATTGACATTTCAAGGGGAAAGTTTATTCTGAATTGAGCCAAATTGGAGAGCCAGAAACTTAGTTCCAGAGGAGATAGAGGGACTTCCCTGGCAGCCCAGGATTAGGACTCCATGCTCCTGGTGCAGAGGTCCTGGGTTTGATCCCCTGGTAGGGGAAGTAAGATCTGCAAGGTATGACCAAAATTTATTTTATATTTTTATATTATCTATATTTGATAGGTTTGTTTACATTCCACAACATATTTTATATTTATAATGTATTTTATATAAAATAAATTTATATTTTAAAATATTTGATAGTTTTTTATAAAGTTTTTATTATTGTATATATAATTGTATATTTCCATATATATTTGATAGATCTGTGTAGATTCTGAAACAGACTGTCTAATGCTATGAGTGACATGACTCACTGTGTAATGCTAATATACAATACATGTAGTTTCCTATAGCATCCTGCTGAGCCCTTGTTTCCTGCTGCAGCTCCTCACCACCACCCCAAACTCTAGATTGATGACTTTCCCATCTTCAGTGGAACTCCCAGCTCATGGGGAGTTGGTCTTTACTCTGTGACTTTCAGTCCCTTTAGCAGATGGCATCATTCTTCGCATGTGCAGTTAGGGTTCTCAACGTTGACTGTACACTGACATCACGTGGGGAGTGTTCAAAAAGATTGATCCCTGCCTGCTGTGCCCCAAAGATTGTGATTTAATTCGTCAGAGTATCCCTGGGCATGGGGATTTTAAAAAGCTCACAGCCCAGGTTATGAAGGATTGGATTGGGGTGGAGGTGGCCTGGAAGAAGAGGGAGGGAGGAAAAGAGAAAGAAGTAGTCTTGATTTTTGCAGCCAGCAGGGGACACTTCTGGAGAAGGCAATGGCACCCCACTCCAGTACTCTTGCCTGGAAAATCCCATGGGTGGAGGAGCCTGGTAGGCTGCAGTTCATGGGGTCGCGAAGAGTCAGACACGACTGAGTGGCTTCACTTTCACGTTTCACTTTCATGAATTGGAGAAGGAAATAGCAACCCACTCCAGTGTTCTTGCCTGGAGAATCCCAGGGATGGGAGAGCCTGGTGGGCTGCCGTCTATGGGGTTACACAGAGTCAGACACGACTGAAGTGACTTAGCAGGGGGCACTTCTAGAACAGAGATTATTGTTGGATAATGAAAAGTGAGCTGAAACATAGAACTCAGAGCACACTTGAAGAGAGAAACTTGAATGCAGAAACAAGACTGCTTTAATGGGTTAATTATGCACACTCTTGTCTTCCCTAATCATTTTATCTAGGGCAACCTTGTTGGCCCAAGGAGATCATAAATTCCTTGGAATCAGTGATGTGTTGGACAGTTACCTATAGCTTCTAAGATCTCTAGCGAAATTGCTTTCATTTCAAGAGTCTTCAGAAAATAGCCCCCAAATGATTAAGGAAGCATGAGGTCAAAATGAGAAGTAAAAAACCTGTAAAGACCACCAATCAGTAACAGTTGTGTGTGTGCATATGTCATCATTTCAAATTATTTGCTTTTCTTATTTTTTTATCCAGTATGAACACACACATACACTCAAACAGAACAAAGCAATAACAAATAATAAAAAAAATCAGCCATTGACCACCACCACCACCTTTATCACCATTGTCACCACCATCATCATAACCATTATCTCCACCATCACTACCATCACCATCATCATCACCATCACTACCATCATTATCACCACCATCACCACTACCACACCATCATCATCACCACTATCACCATCGTCACCACCATCATCACCACCATTATCTCCATCATCACCATCGTCACCACCATTATCTCCACCGTCACTACCATCACCATCATCATCACCACCATCACCATTGTCACCACCATCATCACCACCATTACCACCACCATCATTACCACCACACCATCATCATCACTGTCTCTACCACCATCATTACCACCACACCATCATCACCACCATTATCTCCATCGTCAACATCATCATCACCACCATTATCTCCACCATCACCACCATCACCATCATCATCACCATCACTACCATCATTATCACCACCATCATCACCACCACACCATCATCATCACCACCATCACCAATGTCATCACCATCATCATCACCATCACCACCACCATTACCACCACACCATCATCATCACCACCATCACCATCATCACCACCATCATCACCACCATTATCTCCATCGTCAACACCATCATCACCACCATTATCTCCATCGTCACCATCGTCACCACCATTATCTCTACCATCACCACCATCACCATCATCATCGCTGTCACTACCATCATTATCACCACCATCATCACTACCACACCATCATCATCACCACCATCACCATTGTCACCACCATCATCATCGTCACCACCACCATTAACACCACACCATCATCATCACCACTATCACCATCGTCACCACCATTATCTCTACCATCACTACCATCACCACCATCACTACCACACCATCATCATCACCACCATCACCATTGTCACCACCATCATCACCACCACCACCATTACCACCACACTATCATCATCACCACTATCACCATCATCACCACCATCATCACCACCATTATCTCCATCGTCAACACCATCATCACCACCATTATCTCCACCATCACCATTGTCACCACCATTGTCATGACCATTATCTCCACCATTACTACCATCACCATCATCATCCTGTTCACTACCATCATAATCACCCCCATCATCACTACCACACCATCATCATCACCAGCATCACCATTGTCACCACCATCATCATCACTGTCACCACCACCATTACCACCACACCATCATCATCACCACCATCACCATTGTCATCACCATCATCATTGTTACCACCATCATCATCACCACCACCATCATCATCACCAGCATCACCATCGTCACCACCAGTATCACCACCACCATCATCACCACCATCACCATTGTCATCACCATCACCACCACCACCATCATCACCACCATCACCATTGTCATCACCATCACCACCACCACCGTCATCACCAGCATCACCATTGTCATCACCATCATCATCACCATCGTCACCACCATCATCATCACTACTACACCATCATCATCACCATTACTGCCACCATTATCACAGCTGAAACTTGGAAGTGTAGCCCAGTGGAGCATCTGTTGTCAGAGAATGAGGCATCAAGTCCCCCAAGCAGATGTCACCTCATGTCATTGTGAAGGAAAGATGTTCACAGAGCAGCAGACTTGCCTGCATACACATGACTGAGTTCCAAGCGAGCGGACAGGAAGGGGGAAGCCAGGAAAGCAGCTTGCTTCCCCCTGTCCCCAGTCTAGCGTTTTATCCGTGAGCACACTCTAGCCCTTCAATACTTTATTAAGCAGCTCATCTCCTGGACACCCCACTACCTTCAGCACCAGCACATCCCATGCTTGGAAGCCAAGTGTGTTCTTAGCACTGCATGGCTCCTCATTTTCATCACAGAGAAGTGATGCTAAGGGTGGAAATAGGGGTAGAATGCTGAGAAAACCACTTTACTGGTAACTTGAAAATATGAAGCTCATATTTTAATTCATGTGAATTAAGGGGGTGTAGTCTGCGTCCCGAGGCAAGTCAGTCACACTTCTCAAGATGTCGACCACAAGCCTTTTCCCTGCCTCCACTGGGTAAACGGTGACCCTCTGGTATACATCAAAACGTGTGCTTTTCTGTATTCTAAACAGTTTTTGGGAGTGTTTTGCTTTATTGCAAACCACAATGTTTTCAGAAGGCTTAAAAATCCAGTTATGACTATAGCTGTGAGGGAAAAGGTCTGCGTGGTGCCAGGAAAATTTAATTTTTAGCTTAAAAAAAGTCCCACCAAATTCAATTTTTCTCACATTTAGGGATTCTTAGAGTTATATCTAGCTTGCATAACTAGTATATTAGAGAATGTGTTACTATGGGGTTATTTTTTAACACATTTATTATTTATGAAATGCAGAGGAAAATAGTTAGAAATGATTGTTTCAGGGAATATCCTGTAGGTTTTTTTTTTTTTTTATTGTATTCAAAGAAGTTGTTCATGCTGTTTTAATTCAAACATTAAAAGTTAAATCTCTTTTTATTCTGACCTACATTTTTAAAACACTGCTTTAAGTCCTTATTATGGGGAATGGAAAATGGGATGAAAAAAAAAAACACTCACTGTGTGTTTCTTAGCTTGTGGTTTGTAGGTAATCAAGCTGATTCTTGCTGATCTGTCCAGGAAGGGGGTGGGGGTGGGGACGGTGTGGAGCAGAATGTGAGATCTCTCTCTGATTCCGTCAGCATCCTTCTGATGCTGAAAGCTCAGCTTCTCTGCACATTGGTGCTGAATCAAATCTCAGAGACAAAGTGCTGGTGAAGTAGAAGAGAATAGCTGTGTTACTTTGCCAGGCAGAGGGTGACCCAGCAGGCTAATGCCCTCAAAACCACATGTCCCAACTTAGGGAGGCTAGTGAGAAGGTTTATAGCAGTTGTTCAAAGAGGGCACAATCGACTTGTGCACATTCTTCTGATGGGTTGGTGGTGAGGTAAGGAGTCAGCATCATCGACCTTAAGGTCCAGCTCATCTGGGGGTCTGCATGCTTGTGGGCAGCCATACCCTCATTAACTTCTCCCACCTGGAGCGGGTTTCTGTACCTGCAGAACATCTCAAAGATCCTGTATCTGTTGATGGGGAGACAGGACCTTGCCCCAAGGCTGCTCTTGACTGTTTCTCCCCAGTCTCATATCCCCTCCTGTCCCTAAGTTTCTAATTAACCACTACTTGAATCTGCCCATCAGAACTCAGGGAAGGTCATGGAGGCTGAATGAAGGCTGTTTCCTGTAATCACATAAACTGGGGACACAAAGGCCTGGTGCCCAGGAGCCCCACGGGGATGGATATCACTTGCTCAGTCCCCTTTCTCCCAAAGGAAATCTCCCTCAGGCAGTCATGCTGGTTAACTTCCTGCTCTTGAGTAATAAGAGTCTCACCATCTGTCTCTCACTCTGAATGAGAGAGATGAAGAGGAGAAAAGAGATAGCGTCGCATATCTGTCCAAGAATTAATGCCCCTTACAATAGATAGAGAACTAAAATATTGCAACATTGGCAGACAACTTGGATCAAAAACGGGCAATGAATTTGAATAGACCTTTCTCAAAGAAAATATGCAAATAGCCAATAAGCACCTAAAAAGATGCTCAACATCACTAACTTCACTAACTTAGGAAAATGCAAATCAAAACCACAGTGAGACATCCCTTAATACTCATTAGGATGGCCATTATAAAACATAAACAGAGACAAACTGAAAATAAGCCTTGGCAAAGACATGGGGAAATTGAGATACCTGCGCATTGCTGGTGGGAATATCAACAGTATGGTTGCCCCTAAAAAAAAAAAAAAGGAGAGAGAGAAAAAGGGGAAAAAAATTATTGTATGATCCAGTGATTCCACTTCTGGATACATACCCCAAAGAATTGAAATCAGCATCTCAAAGAGATCCCATGTGCATAATAGAATTATTGACAATAGTTAAAAGGTCAAACAGCTCAAGTGTTCATCAGTGGATGAACAAATCTGTTGTATTCATACAATGGGATATTATTGAGCTTTTAAAAAGGAGGTGATTCTGACACATCTTCCAGCAGGTAGGAACCATCAAGACATCGTGCTGAGGGAAATAAGCCAGTCACAAAAAAATAAGATACTGTATAAGTGCATTTATATGAGGGATATAGAGTAGTCAAGTTAATAGTCGAAAGTGGAATGGTGACTGTCAGGGACCAGGAGAAGCAGAGATGGGGGTTACTGTTAAATAGGTACAGAGTTTAAGTTTTGCAAAATTAAAAAAAAAAATGTTTTGAGATGAATGATGGTGATAGTTGTACACCAATGTGCATTTACTTAATGCCATAGGACTGTACACTTAAAAATGGAGAAAATGGTAAATTTGGATTGTGTACATGTTCAGATCAGATCAGATCAGTTGCTCAGTTGTGTCTGACTCTTTGCGAACCCATGAATCGCAGCATGCCAGGCCTCCCTGTCCATCACCAACTCCAGGAGTTCACTCAGACTCATGTCCATCCAGTCAGTGATGCCATCCAGCCATCTCACCCTCTGTCGTCCCCTTCTCCTCTTGCCCCCAATCCCTCCCAGCATCAGAGTCTTCTCCAATGAGTCAACTCTTCGCATGAGGTGGCCAAAGTACTGGAGTTTCAGCTTTAGCATCATTCCTTCCACAGAAATCCCAGGGCTGATCTCCTTTAGAATGGACTGGTTGGATCTCCTTGCAGTCCAAGGGACTCTCAAAGTTTTCTCCACACCATCACTTAAAAAAATTCATTTTTTTTCACTCTCCCTTTCCTACACTCCCCTCCCCCCTCCCACACAAGAACAAAAAAAAAACCAAACCCTTGGCAAGGCGAACCTTATTGGAAAATAATATCTCTTTTTTTTTTATTTTTTTTTTTTTTTTTTTTATTTTTTTTTTTTATTATTTTGTTTTTTTTTTTTTTCTTCTCTTTTTTTTTTTTTTGTGTAGATAAATATAAATTATCTTTTTTTTTTTTTTTTTTTTTTATTGTTATTTGTTTTTTTTTTTTTTTTTTCTTTTTATTTTTTCTTTCTTTTTTCTCTTTCTTCTTTTTTTTTCTTTTTTTCTTTCCTTTAATGTGGTTTTCTTTTGTTTTTTTTTTTTTTCTTTTTTTTTTTTTTTTTTTTTCTTTTTTTTTTACTGTTCTTTATTTTTAAATAAAGATATAAAATTAAAAAGCTTTTTTTTTCTTTCATTTTTTTTTTTTCTATTTTTTTCCTCTCCCTCTTCATAGAGATTATTTTTTATACTTTTTTTCCCCCCCGCATCCTCATTTACAGAGAAAAAAATATATTTATATCTTGCTTTTTCCATGATCCAGTGGATGTTGGCAATTTGATCTCTGGTTCCTCTGCCTTTTCTAAAACCAGCTTGAACATCAGGAAGTTTACGGTTCACATATTGCTGAAGCCTGGCTTGGAGAATTTTGAGCATTACTTTACTAGTGTGTGAGATGAATGCAATTGTGCGGTAGTTTGAGCATTCTTTGGCTTTGCCTTTCTTTGGGATTGGAATGAAAACCGACCTTTTCCAGTCCTGTGGCCACTGCTGAGTTTTCCAAATGTGCTTGCATATTGAGTGCAGCACTTTCACAGCATCATCTTTCAGGATCTGGAATAGCTCAACTGGAATTCCATCACCTCCACTAGCTTTGTTCATAGTGATGCTTTCTAAGGCCCATTTGACTTCACATTCCAGGATGTCTGGTTCTAGGTCAGTGATCACACCATTGTGATTATCTGGGTGGTGAAGATCTTTTTTGTACAGTTCTTCTGTGTATTCTTGCTATCTCTTCTTAATATCTTCTGCTTCTGTTAGATCCATACCATTTCTGTCCTTTATTAAGCCCATCTTTGCATGAAATGTTCCTTTGGTATCTCTGATTTTCTTGAAGCGATCCCTAGTCTTTCCCATTCTGTTGTTTTCCTCTATTTCTTTGCATTGATCACTGAAGAAGGCTTTCTTATCTCTTCTTGCTATTCTTTGGAACTCTGCATTCAGATGCTTATATCTTTCCTTTTCTCCTTTGCTTTTCGCTTCTCTTCTTTTCACAGCTATTTGTAAGGCCTCCCCAGACAGCCATTTTGCTTTTTTGCTTTCTTTTCCATGGGGATGGTCTTGATCCCTGTCTCCTGTACAATGTCACAAACCTCATTCCATAGTTCATCAGGCACTCTATCTATTAGATCTAGGCCCTTAAATCTATTTCTCACTTCCACTGTATAATCATAAGGGATTTGATTTAGGTCATACCTGAATGGTCTAGTAGTTTTCCCTCCTTTCTTCAATTTAAGTCTGAATTTGGCAATAAGGAATTCATGGTCTGAGCCACAGTCAGCTCCTGGTCTTGTTTTTGTTGACTGTGTAGAGCTTCTCCATCTTTGGCTGCAAAGAATATAATCAATCTGATTTCGGTGTTGACCATCTGGTGATGTCCATGTATAGAGTCTTCTCTTGTGTTGTTGGAAGAAGGTGTTTGTTATGACCAGTGCATTTTCTTGGCAAAACTCTAGTAATCTTTGCCCTGCTTCATTCCGTATTCCAAAGCCAAATTTGCCTGTTACTCCAGGTGTTTCTTGACTTCCTACTTTTGCATTCCAGTCCCCTATAATGAAAAGGACATGTTTTTTGGGTGTTAGTTCTAAAAGGTCTTGTAGGTCTTCATAGAACCATTCAACTTCAGCTTCTTCAGAGTTACTTGTTGGGGCATAGACTTGGATTACTGTGATATTGAATGGTTTGCCTTGGAAACGAACAGAGATCATTCTGTTGTTTTTGAGATCGCCTCCATGTACTGCATTTCGGACTCTTGTTGACCATGATGGCCACTCCATTTCTTCTGAGGGATTCCTGCCCGCAGTAGTAGATATAATGGTCATCTGAGTTAAATTCACCCATTCCAGTCCATTTCAGTTTGCCGATTCCTAGAATGTCGACATTCACTCTTGCCATCTCTTGTTTGACCATTTCCAATTTGCCTTGATTCATGGACTTGACATTCCAGGTTCCTATGCAATATTGCTCTTTACAGCATCAGACCTTGCTTCTATCACCAGTCACATCCACAGCTGGGTATTCTTTTTGCTTTGGCTCCATCCCTTCATCCTTTCTGGAGTTATTTCTCCACTGATCTCCAGTAGCATATTGGGCACCTACTTACCTGGGGATTTTCTCTTTCAGTATCCTATCATTTTGCCCTTTCATACTGTTCAAGGAGTTCTCAAGGCAAGAATACTGAAGTGGTTTGCCATTCCCGTCTCCAATGGACCACATTCTGTCAGATCTCTCCACCATGACCCGCCCGTATTGGATTGCCCCACGGGCATGGCTTAGTTTCATTGAGTTAGACAAGGCTGTGGTCCTAGTGTGATTAGATTGACTAGTTTTCTGTGAGTATGGTTTCAGTGTGTTTGCCCTCTGATGCCCTCTTGCAACACCTACCATCTTACTTGGTGTACATGTTACACAATTCCAAAAGTAAGCTAAAAAAAAAAAAAAACAATATTAGGAGAAATTGAGAAATTCTGTGTGTATCATCACCTTGCCTGCATACTAAGTTGCTTCTGTGCAACTCCCCACGACCCCATGACCCCATGGACTGTAGCCACCCCACCTCCCCCCGCCCCCCACGGGCTCCTCTGTCCATAGGAGTTTCCAGGGAAGAATACTGGAGTGGATTGCCGTGCCCCTCCTCCAGGGCATCTTCCTGACCCAGGGATCGAACCCATGTCTCTTATATCTCTTGCATGATGGAGCGCATTCTTTACCACTAGCGCCACCTGGAAAGCCCCCCTCATTCCTCGGTATCCAGCAAAAATCTCAGAGAAAGATGCGTGGTACCTGGGTCCTCAGGGAGCTTGTGGAGAGAGCTTGTGAGGGGGAGGTGGCCTCCTGCCAACAGCCAGCCCCAACTTGCCCTCATGTAAGATATCTTAGAAATAAGTCCTCTGAGCTCACCCAAACCTCCAGGGGACTCCAGTTCTCTGCCACAAGCCTTAAGTCTTCCAACTGAGATCCCTAACTGATTAAAGCAAGGTTCAAGTCCATTTGTCTACTATGTTCTGTCTGAATTCCTGACCCACAGGAACCATGAGATAATAAATGATTATTCTTTTAAGCCACTCAAAGTATTAGAGTAATTTGTCTTACAATCATAGGTAACTCATCATATATGCTTCCCAAGTGGCTCAGTGGTAAAGAATGTGCCTGCCATTGCAGGAGACACAGAAGACTGGATTCAATCCCTGGGTTGGGAAGATCCTCTGGAGAAGGAAATCACTCCAGTCTTCTTGGCTGGAAAAGTCCAGGAACAGAAGAGCCTGGTGGGCTGCAGTCCATGAGGTCCCTCAGAGTTGGACACAACTAAGTGACTGAACACGCAGACAGTTGATCAATATTTGCAATCATCTGCCATCTTTGAATATTTGGCAATGCCTGCCTTATCCCCAAGGCTTCCCAGGTGGTGCTAGTGGTAAAGAACCTGCCGGCCAATGCAGGAGACGAAAGAAAAGTGAGTTCAATCCCTGGGTCAGGAAGATCCCCTGGAGGAGGGCATGGCAACCCAGTCCAGTATTCTTGCCTGGAGAATCCCATGGACAGAGGAGCCGGGCTACAGTCCATGGGGTTGCAAAGAGTCAGACACAACTGAAGTGACTTAGTATGCACACACACCTTATCCCCATCACACACACACACACTCTCTTTGAGGACACTTTATTCTTGAATTTGATCCACTGTATTCAAAGGATCTTCAGCAGTTCTGAGAAAGTGGCAACCAAGTGAAATGTCAGCCTTATTTTAATGGGAAGAATGTAAAATGCCCATAGAAGAGGCTAGGAGGGTTGGCAAGCAGGGAGCGGACTTGTCCCCAGGGCATTCTACAAGTGTGTGCAGGATCCAATGGGCCAGGGTATCTCTGGTCTGGATCCTAGACAGGATCCTAGACAGGAAGGATGCTATTCTGTACATCAGCTCCTAATGGAGCCCTTGGGTTTGTGTGACTGGGGACCAATCTGGTCGATGTGTAAATATGTCTGCTTTGCTTACATTTGGGCATGATTGCATATTGAGGGGTTAATGAGCTCAGTTTGGATGAAGGCAGGAGGGTGTCTTCTCAATGCAGAAGGGTATTCTGCCTGCGCCAGGCTGACTCCAGGCACTTCCTCAGATCTGAAGTTTGCTTTCTGCTCTGGGGGTTCAGCTCCCCTGCACTTGATGGATGCTGGCCTTAGTTTGGTGTGTTGCAGTCGTTGTGAGCTATGGAAAGATATCACCTTAAGGATATTCTTCTGAATATTAAATTAGAATAAATTAAGGCACGCTGCGTATTCAGCCTGAATCAGAATTGAGTAATTGCCTTCCGTTTTGTGCCACTAAGTTCATTGGAAATGCAAGATATTTGTTTTAATTACCAAGTTGTTGAACTGACTCTTAACGAGAGGATGCATGAATGCAAACAAACAAACAAAAATAACTTGTTTGTGGCTTTGTGAAATTTAGGTAATACCTAATTGGATTCAATTTTGTCAGAGTTCCTCCTTTTACTATCCTGTTTCCTTCATCCAGCACTTACTGATTGACTCCCTACTATGTGTGTTGCAATGTGGAATGATTTGGGGATATTAAGAGCTATAATCTCTGTGCCTTATTGTTTCCCATACGCTGTGGTCTGAGCACTTGACATGCATAGATAGTATACACAGTAAATAGCACCATTAGGCAAATATGACTTTTACCTCTCATTTTATCAATACAGCAACTAAGTTCCAGAGAGAGGATAACATCAAATTAATAATAAAAAAAAAAAAGACAAGCAGCTAGAGATAGGGTATGAATCTGATGAATCCTAAATTCTGAACTCTGTGCTGTATCTTTTTCTTTATTGAAAAAAAGTTAATTTACAATGTTGAGTTTACTTCAGGTATCAGTTCCATTCAGTTCAGTTCAGTCACTCAGTCGTGTCCGACTCTGTGAGCCCATGAATCGCAGCACACCAGGCCTCCCTGTCCATCACCAACTCCCAGAGTTCACTCAGACTCATGTCCATCGAGTCAGTGATGCCATCCAGCCATCTCATCCTCTGTCGTCCCCTTCTCCTCCTGCCCCCAATCCCTCCCAGCATCAGAGTCTTCTCCAATGAGTCAACTCTTCGCATGAGGTGGCCAAAGTACTGGAGTTTCCGCTTTAGCATCATTCCTTCCAAAGAAATCCCAGGGCTGATCTCCTTCAGGTATAGAGCAGCATAATTCAGTTATGTGTGCATGTTAAGTCACTTCAGTCATGTCTGACTCTTTGTGACCCTGTGGACCACAGCCCACTAAACTCCTCTGTGCATGGGATTCTTCAGGCAAGAATATTGGAGTAGGTAGCCTATCTTCCAGGGGATCTTCCCGACCCAGGAATTGAACCCCCGTCTCCTGCATTTCAGGTGGATTCTTTACCACTGGGCCACCAGGAAAGCCTGATTCAGTTATATATAAACACCTATCTATTCTTTTTCAGATGCTTTTCCATTATAGCTTATTATGAGATATTGAATGTAGTTTCCTGTGCTATGCATTAGGTCCTTGTCGTTTCTCTATTTTATATATAGTTGTATGTATCTGTTAATCCCAGATAATACTAAGGCGCCAGAAAATATACCTATTACTACTGTTACTATTGTGATTTCGTTTGCTGTTCTTGTCATCATTTTTACTGGTGGCTCCTGACATCGCTGAGTCTCACCCATGATATGGGAATATACTGTAAAGATTGACTGAGATACACGCCCAACCCTCTGGAATTACTGGACAGTCAGTTAATGTTGCTTTGTTTCTTTTCTGTTTTTCTCGTACTTATGTGTGGATGTTCAGTGGGACTGTTTGCCTAAATACTCAGTTGGGTCCTGAGTTGGAGGACAGGCAGTGGGGAATCGGGATTCTCTCCTGGGATGTGCTGTTACTTTGCTCACAGTTACTTTTCTTAAAGGTCTACCTCAACACGTGTGAGCTCTGGATCATTGGTGCTCAAAAGGGTTTTGTCCTTTTTCCATCCTCTGATTGCCGAGGAGACCATGGCCCAGAAATATTTTGCCACCTGCCAGCCCTACACCACTGTCAGATGGCATAGCTGAAAGGAAAATCCAGACCTCCTTACCACCAGCATGCTCTTTTCATGGGAAGTAAATCTAGCTTGACTATTAAATTTTGATTCTTGATATATGAAAACCATAGCTTTTTCTTCATTTCCCAATCAAATATCCTGATCTTGAGTGTAACTTGAGTCAGTGTTGTTTAGTGGCTCAGTCATGTCTGACTCTCGGAGACCCCATGGACTATATAGCCTTCCAGGCTCCTCTGTCCATGGTGTTTCCCAGGCAAGGAGACTGCCATTATTCTGGGCCCGTTTTGTTTCAAATGACAACAAACTAAATCAGCCAGAGTCACAACATAATGCAGAACTCTGTCCAGAGCTTTACTTAGCTTCTTATATATGTATAAAATAGATGTTTGCTATATAGATCATAAACATCTATCTTTATCTAGATTAACAAATGTGCTCTGCTCTGCGTGGAATTTGAACCAGGTTTTAGAGTTTTTCATTAAGAGGATTTCATGTACGTGGTGGAAGATAAACGTCAAGAGTCCTGGTAATTTACTGCCTATTACTGAATTCCACTCCATAAATATATTATTTAATCAAAACTCCTGTTTAAATGAGACAGTAAAAATGGCATGGGTAATATTTAAAGTTGGCATAACTTTTACCTTACGTAGCATTTTTTTTTTAAAGGTAGAACAAGGGGGAAAAGTTTGAGGGCTGGGGTCCCTATTGCCTTTTGGGGGAAGGGGCTACTGTGAGTTGCTGTGGCCAAGCTGAAATCTCTGATGTCTTTCAAAGCCAAGGCTCAAAAGTGATGCTGTCCATCTTTTCCTCAGACAATTTCCAGGACTTAATGACTCAGGAACCGCTAAAGCTTCCCTAATCTCCTCTCTGTCCACACGGCAAAAACTGATGAGCGGGTGATGATAATGATGATTCAGGTAAACATTGATGAGAGGAAGTATAATTCTTCCAACCTTTAATGAAATTCCCTAAATCTCATCCATTCTCTTGGAGAGAGGCCAAAAAAAGGGGGGGGGGGTATTCAGAGACCTTGTATGTGTATGTGTAGCCATGTATTTAAATCAAGAATTTTTATATCAATATTTAAATATAAAATCAAATCTGCTTTGAAATATTCTCTCATTTTATGTATTCCCCTATCTTTCTTTTTTCTCGTTCTTTTCTTTTGGCTTCAGTGTGCAGCATTCGGGATCTTAGTTCCCAGACCAGGGATTGAACCCACGTTCCTTGCAGAAGAAGCACAGAGGCTCAACCACTGAACTGCCAGGGGAGTTTCCCTCCTATCCTTTTTTTTCTGTCTTTTGAAGGGTGTCTGCAGCAGCTGTCTAATCAGTGCCATCATTATTCTATGTAACATGAAGCTCCCAGTTTACAGAGGCAGAGAGAGCTGGATTCAGATGAGCCTTATTTATTTATTTAACGTTGTATGGCTTCTAACAGGAAACTCAGCCGTGTGGAAATTCAGTTTTCTCCTTTGTAAAATTAGAAAAGTTTAACCTCTGCATGAAAAGCCTCTCTCATATGATAGAAATGTCATTAGATTCATTCTCCCTTGCCAGTAGAGGTTGGGGCTAGTGAATTTCTTGAAAGTTCTTGAAAGTTCTTGCCTCTCTTCCCTCAGTAGACTTGAAATTTGGGCAAGAATTCTGCTATCCTGTTCAATGATCCCTTTTGTTTCCCTCCATACCTGTCAGGTGTGAGAAAAGTAGTAACTGTTACCAAGAGGTAAAAGCCTTCATACCCATCCAGTATGAAGGAGGGTCTAATGGACCAAATGAGCTTTAGTGTTCTAGCA
This sequence comes from Tragelaphus eurycerus, assembly GCA_935064755.1. NCBI lineage: Eukaryota > Metazoa > Chordata > Mammalia > Artiodactyla > Bovidae > Tragelaphus > Tragelaphus eurycerus. Next base: position 5,969,462 of record CAKXYN010000101.1, read on the forward strand.
GCAACCTCGTCTCAAGGCTATTTGGTGACCAAGATACAGTAGACGCTTTAGGGCTGTGGGAGATGACAGGGCAGTGTTGAAGGCTGGATGAGATGAAGAGGAGGATGTGATGTCTGAATTATGTATAAGTGTAAGACTAGGGACTCTCAAGAGAACTAATGACCAATTAGGGATTCTCTTGAGAGGCAAAGCCTCTCTACAGAGAGAGAAAAAAAATCAAATAGTCCCTAGATAATGTCTCCAAGCCACAATCAAGGGTGATGGCTGACTTTCAGTGGCTTTTGAGGAGGATAGTCTTTCTGGGTGGGCACAGTGTGGTGCCAACAGTCTGAAGCATGCCAGCACACGCAACTCTGGCTTACTGTCCAGTTCAAGGTTCAGTTCAGCTCAGTCGCTCAGTTGTGTCTGATTCTTTGAGACCCCATGGACTGCAGCATGCCAGGCTTCCCTGTCCATCACCAACTCCTGGAGCTTGCTCAAACTCATGTGCATTGAGTCGGTGACGCCATACAACCATCTTATCCTCTGTCGTCTCCTTCTCCTTCTGACTTCAATCTTTTCAAGCATCAGGGTCTTTTCCAATGAGTCAGCTCTTCGCATCAGGTGGCCAGTGTATCAGAGCTTCAGCTTCAGCATTGGTCCTTCCAATGAGTATTCAAGACTGATTTCCTTTAGAATTCACAAGTCCAAGATGGAAGCTCAAAAACTGCCATCCACTTTTGTGACGTGTTTCATGGCTGAACAAAGCAAACTAGATTCCCCGAAGCTCTTCTTACCCAGCACCCAACTGAAGAAGCTGGAAGTAAGATCCCTCATTGTCTTTATACTGGATGCTCTGGTAACCAGACTAGAGCCCCTTTACTGATCTGGCTCATCCAACCTCCAGATTTTATGCTTGTTGATTGCCAGTGGTTTCCAGCTGCCTGCTTTGTGGCAAACTTCCCCTGGCAAAATGATTTTGACCCACTTTGCCTAAGAGATGACACTGCCCTTGCAGCAGAACAACCAGCAGTCCATGACTGATGTAGTTCCCTTTGCCTTGAAAGTGTTAGTCGCTCAGTCGTGTCTGAATCTTTGCAATCCCATAGACTGTAGCCCTCCAGGCTCCTCTGTCAATGGAATTCTCCAGGTAAAAATACTGGAGTGGGGTAGACATTCTCTTCTCCAGGGGATCTTAATGACCCAGGGATTGAACCATGTCTCCTGCATCACAGGCATATTCTTTACTGTCTGAACCACCTGGAAAGCCCTATATGTATGTGTATTGGGGGGGGGGGGGGGGCGGGGCAGTGTGGTTGGCAATCCTACAAAACATTTTACTCTACAGAGTCCCAGAGCTTCTGAGCCATCCGAGCTTTTGGATCAGGGCAAAGCTAGACCCTATTTAAGGCCACACTCCTGCTTGGTGTTGCCCTCACCCTCCTTGTGAATAATGAGGGCTTGGATCAGAGTGGTAGCAACAAGTACACAGTTTCTGATGTATTTTGGAAATCTTCTTTTAGGAGATGTATGCATTAAGAGATTGGGTTTCCTAGACCTTAGTCCGAATCTTGAGCCACTGTGCAGTTTTCTAGGCGTTGTGCCTACACATTCCAGTCTCAAGAGTGCTAAAACCCAAACTATTTCCAAGGCTCAGTATGTGGTTTCTTGTGCAAGCTTTCTGTCCTTCATATACTCAGATAAACCCCCATCACCATAGTTCCCTTGTATGGGTGTGTCTCATCCATGCAAACTAGCAGAAAAAAAAAAAAAGAAAAAGAGGGATAGAAGACTATGGATATGATTTGTCAGACTCCAATTAGCAAATCCAATTGATTGGCAATGACGGATCCCCAGATGGGTACGAATTTGCAGCTCTCAGCTCTTCTGTCTGTGAGCCTGAAGGCCAACAGAGAGGTGGCTGAATGCTGTATTAAGCACTCTTTTTTCCTCCTGGGTAAGATGGGTCACGACTTTTAGCAACATTCATTCTTTTCTTAACATTCCTCATCTCATGTTCACTAATACATTATTCAGTTTGTGAGGACAGAGCAGAGGCCAGCTCTCCACCCAGAGACCTTTTACTGGGGTCACACACAGGTGGAGGCAAAGGACATGGAAATGAGTGTGTGGACAAAAGGGAGCTGTGACCTTAGACTGCTTGGGACAGCAAACAGGCAGCAAAGTTCCCGGGCAGCAAGTCATGTCAGCCACTGACTTGTCACATATCCTTCGGGAGAGTCATGTAACCTCTCTTAGCCTATTATGATGGTGGTACCATGTTCAAACTCTGATGCCTACCTAGGGCCAGGCAGTTAATTTAATCCATTGTGCATGCTAAGTCGCTTCAGTCATGTCCGACTCTTTGCAATCCCAGGGACTGTAGCCTGCCAGCCTCCGCTGTCAATAAGATTCTACAGGCAAGCGTACTAGAGTGCGTTGCCATGCCCTCCTCCAGGGGATATTCCCGACCCAAGAATCAAACCCTCGTCTCTTACGTCTCCTGCATTGGCAGATGAGTTCTTTACCACTAGAGCCACCTGGGAAGCCCCATAATCCATCAGAGCCGGTCAATTAATCCCCTGGACAACACATGCCATTTCTAAAAGGTCCTACATGGATGGAGACCCAATAGTGTCAGATTTTCTGATTTTTGTTGCCGTTATTGTTTTTGGCTTGTGGGTTCTTAGTCTCAGCATGCAGGGTCTTCATTGCATAATGTGGAATCTTTTGTTGCTACATATAGGCTTCCCTGGTGGCTCAGTGGTAAATCTGCTTGCAATGCAGGACACGCGGGTTCAATCTCTGAGCCAGGAAGATCCCTTGGAGGAGGAAATGGCAACTCACTCCAGTATTCTTGTCTGGGAAATCCCATGCACAGAGGAGCCTGGTGGGCTACAGTCCTTAGGGTCGCAAAGAGTTGGACATGACTGAACTACTAACACTTTCACTTTTTGGGGACTCTCTAATTGTAGTGCTAAAGCTTAGTCACTGTGCAGCATGTGGAATCTTAGTTCTCCAACTAGGGATCGAACCCATGTCCCCTGCATTGCATAGAGGATTCTTAACCAGTGGAGCAACAGGAAAGTCCCCAGATTTTCTGACTTTTAAGGAAAGGATGGCTATTTTGATTTTTTAAATAAAAAATATTCTACTATTTCAGTTTTGGAAAACACTGAATGGCTAAAACAAAGAAAATCTGTGGCTTGTTGGCTCCCAGTTGGCAACTTACAAGTTTGCTTTTGTAGCCAAGGCTGTTGGTGCCCACCCTCCCTGACTCCTGGGAGTAGTTACCATTTTGAATGATCTTGTCTTTGCCATGTGTCTTTGTGGAGCCTCCAGAGCCAACTCTGCCCACACTGATGCCAGGTTGGAAGTGTGCCCTTCCCCCGGCAATCTTCAATGTGTGACTTAGGATTTGGTGTGCAAATATACCATCATTATTGCCTCTCAAGAATGTCTTGAGATCAGGGTTGGCAAGTATTTCCCAACTAAGGACCAAATATAGTAAATATTTTAGGATAAAGGGTCCATATGTCTTTGTTACAAGTACCGAAAGCTGCCATTTTAGCTGGAAGGCAGCCAGAGACAGTAACATATGGGCATGGCTGTGTTCCAATAAAACTTTATTTATAAAAATAAGCAGTGGGCTGGATTTGGCTGACTGGCCCTATACTGGCCCTACATTGCTTATTCAGGCTATAAAACATGGATTCTGAGCTTACTCCCTGGATTCCCTGATGGAAATGAACTCTATCTACAGTGTCAACTAGTTGGTAATGGACTTGGTATAACCCACCTTCCATCCGTGTTCCATTTCCCCCTGCCTGCTAGTGCTTCTTGAAAACCCTCTTCTCTATAAGCTCCTTGTGTTTGAAACTTGGTCTGCCGAAACCATAAATGTTATTATTTGAGTATGGGTTTTGGAGTCATTTGAGTCATCTTTCATTTCATTCCTACTGCTTTCTACCTGCCCTGAACAAGTGATTTCACCATTTTTTGTCTCTGGCTCCTCATTTGCGGTGATGTCAGTGTCCATTTAAGAAATAGTTCTGGAGATTTAATGAGATGGTGTCTGTCCAACTCCTAGCATATCACCAGGCCCATGGTAAAATTTCAACAAGCGCCAGCTGTACTTGTAATTCTCAGCATGGAGGATAGAGGTTCAGACTCCCTGTACTAGCTCTGTACTAGGGATCTGTCAAAATGTTGAATCGAAGGCTCTTGTATTTACTTTTTCCTATGTTTTGAGTTTCTTTTGAAATAAAGTCACTCTTCTCACTGGTGGGATGGGGTTTAACTGTCTTTAAAAGATAAGATTACAAAGACACCTAGGTGCGGGTTTGCAACCTGAACCTTTGAATCTTAATCACGCTTGCTGGTTCCTAAAGAGAAGGAACAGATGGGAGAATCGAGCTTCTGTCTTCCACTGGCCTTATTTCAACCGGCTGTAAACATATGTTCTTAGGGAGGATGTAGGGATGCACTTCAATAAAGCTGAAGGAGATGTGAGGGGAGAGGAAGCCTCCAGCAAGGGGATGACCCGGGTCCTCACTGTCCTTCCTCCTGGTTAGCTGCTGTCTTTGGAGGCATGAAATCGGTTCCTGGAAACAGAACTGCATTTGAATTCTGCTCTGTCATTGTCACCTGGGACCAGCTCTGTCACCTCTCTAAGCCTCTGTTTCCTAGGACCTGTTTGAGTTTAATTAGGTGATTTTCTTCCCTTGCCTTATCACATTTTCTCATTCCCTTCTTCTGTGGGCTCAAGAGGGAAAGGACTACAAACCCATAAAAAACTCAACGGTGCTTTTTCACTGTGAAGCCAGGTTATGGAGGAAGCAAACCAGCCTCTGTTTGCCATGTGCCTTGTGCTTTAAGAAAACCACCCATCTGCTTTGGAGACTGCTTTGTTTGATGATGGGGAAGTCAGGAAGCCAGCATGGGAAAGCAAGAATAGCTAGCAAGGTGGCTAAAGGGTTTCATCAGTAGGCCAAACTCCATTGTTTAAAAGCTGCTGCCGTGAGGACTGTGCTTATAAAAATGGTAGAAAAAAAAAAAGAAAAGGGTAGGGAAATCGATGGGAAATTTTACTAGGATTGATTAGAAATGTCTGACATAGGCATGGTCGACATGGAGAAGGAAGGTATACCATTTATGTTTGAACTTATCATGGGATATAAACTCGCTGAGAGACTGAAAAAGAAATCTGGGCAGTATTTCTATAATCCTTAAACTGGTCGGCCTCAACACATAGTAAATATGTATGTGCCTGCTCAGCTGTGCCCAACTTTTGTTACCCTATAGAGTGTAGCCCACCAGGCTCCTCTGTCCATGGAATTCTCCAGGGAAGAATACTGGAGTGGGTTGCCATGCCCTCCTCCAGAGAATCTTCCCAACCCAGGGATCAAACCCACATCTCTTGCATCTTCTTCATTGGCAGGCAGGTTCTTTGCCACTAGGGGCAACTGCAAAGCCAAATATATATCTTAAACAAAAACAAATCTTGGGTTGGCAAAAAAAGTTCATTTTGTTTTTTCTGTAACATGAAGAAAACCCAAACAAACTTTTTGGTCAACCCTGTATTTGCATACATATATGATGTCAGGTGGAGCTTCCCTGGTGGCTCAGTGGTAAAGAATCTACCTGCAATGCAGGAGTCGCAGGAGACTCAGGTTGGATCCCTGGGTTGGGAAGATCCCCTGGAGGCGGGCATGGCAACCCACTCCAGTATTCTTGCCTGGAGAATCCCCTGGACAGAGGAGCCTGGAGGGCTATGGTTTATAGGGTTGAAAAGAATTGGACACGACTGAAGTGACTTAGCACACACACGTAAAATCATGTACTGTATGGAAATGGATGGTGTCACATGTTGTTAGAGACTCCCTTCTGTGTCATTGGATGTTCCATTTTTGTTTGTTGCCTTCTCCATACAGCGGGGACTGTCCTTAGACTCTGGAAGTGGAAACGTTTTTCTGATAACTGAGGCTTAAATCCCAGGGAGGTGTTTAACTGGCCACCCAAGTTATCTATCCAGCTATGAACTAATCACAGAGAGTAGAGACTGCCAATAAGGAGGGTAAGGGGAGAGCGAAGTCCACCATCCTAACTTGTACAGACTGAGCAGGGCTGTGGAATAGGATTGTGTGAGACAGTTTCCCCAAGGAAAGGATTCTGGCCAGAAAAGAAACTCAGCTGTATGGAATGTGATGTGTAAAACAGAGGCTAAGGACTAAGAGATCTTTAAGGTTCCCTTTTCCTCTGATATTCAATGATTTTTCTTTCTTTGATACGTACAGCAATATGTAAGCAATAACTTTTACTCCAAAAAGCCTAAGGTCCATAACAGAAACTACAAGTTAAAACCCAGCATACAGAAACCAAGGCCCTTGCAAGCAGCTTCATCAAGAAACACACCCAACTTTACAATGCAGAACCATAAAGTAGAAAAAAAAAAGCACCAGTTAGTTTTTCCTCCCTTGATTGAAACAGGTTCTGTGGATAATTATTACAGATAAGTATTATTTATTTCAGAGTGTACTAGTCTGCTGAAGTTTCCATGACAAATACTGGAGACTAAATGACTTATACACCAGAAATATGTTTTCTCATAGTTCTGGAAGTTGGACATCCAAGATTGTGGTCTCAAAGGTTTGTTTTCTGCAAAGGCCTCTCTCCTTGGCTTGCAGACGACCACCTTCCTGCCATCTCATCACGTGGCCTTTTCTCTGTACGCATCCCTGGCATCTCTTCTTCTTCTTATAAGGACACCAATCCTATGGGATAATGGCCTCATCCCATGACCTCATTTGGGCTTCCCCAGTGGCTCAACAGTAAAGGATCTGCCTGCACTGCAGGAGCCATAGGAGGTGTGGGTTTGATCTAGGGGTTGGAAAGATCCCCTGGAGGAAGAAATGGCAACCCACTCCAGTATTCTTGCCTGGAGAATTCCATGCACAGAGGAGCCTACAGCCCATGGGGTTGCAAAGAGTCAGACAGGACTGTAAGTGACTTAGCACGCACAACCTTAATTACCTCCTTAAAGGGCTTGTGCTCAAATACAGTCACATGGGACAGGAGCACTTCAACGTGAATTTTGGGGGGGACTCAGTTCAGTCTTTAACACAGGATTTTTAGTTCCTTCTGCATTCTTCTGTCTGTGCTCAAGCCACACCTGGAAGGAATGACATTCTCACCTCCTCTGCCTGCTGAACTGTTCTTGCTGTAAAGCTCTTTTCCCTGAGCTCTCATCTTTACCTAAGCATAACCACCCAGTCCTCTGCATCTCACAGCTTCATGCATGGATTCACTGTAGCATCCCACACCTATTTATTTAGATGTCTGGCCCCCTACCCATCACACTACCCTCTACACCTTTTGCATCCTGAAAATGAGAACAATGACTCAAGTGTTTGGTATCCCAGTACTTGGCTCAGAGTTGACTTTCAATGTGACCCTCTTTTCCCATCCCTCAATTCAGCCTGCATCTCCCCTCTTTCTACATCGGCACACAGCACTTGGATGTATATTATTATATCTTTTTGTGTATTTATTTTCAGCTGTACTGGATCTGTGACTTGGATCAAAGCTGGACAAACAGAAAATGCATTGGGCAATTTTCCCCCTGGCTTAGAAGTTATATGTGAATTAGGGACTTATTTCTGTAACATTAAAACAATAAGATTTCACTAGTTGCACAGTGGATAAGAATCTGCCTGCTAATGCAGGGTTTGATCCCTGGTCCAGGAAGATTCCATGTACCACAAAGCAAGTAAGCCCGTGTGCTGCTGCTACTGAAGCCCATGCACTCTAGAGCCTGTGCTCTGCAGCAGAAGAAGCTCCAGTGAGAAGCTGCACACCACAGCTAGAGTGTAGCCCCTGCTTACTACAGCTAGAGAAAGCCTGCACGCAGCAGTGAAAGATCCAGTGCAGCTGAAAAGAGATACACAGAAGAGATATAACAATGTACATCCAGGTGCTGTGTGCCGATGTAGAAACTCAGTCCCTCCCAATGATGTAGAAAGAGGGAAGATGAAGGCTGAATTGAGGAATGAGAAAAGAGGGTGGCTTGGGAAAACTACCCTGGGAAGCAGCCATTGTGCAGGACGGGAAAGAGACATGGATCCATGAAACCTGGGTAGAGGACTTCCATTTAATACAGAACAGAAGGTCTCCATCACAACAGATGTCAATGGGTCTATTACCTACCTCAACTTTTTCATTTGTGCCAGTAGAGAAGAACCACGAGAATAAATGAAGCATGGGAGAGTCACTCATCTTTCTGAGGGGGTCCAGCTCAGTTGCCTGTTGGCTGGAAACTGGGGTGATCTTTCATGATTACTCTGGGGTGTTCCACCTAACTGATGCTGCTTGACAAACTGCCCTAATGTAGTGGCTTAAAATAATACTCACTTATTTTGCTCCAGAACCTTGCAATTGACTCCGCTCAAGTAGACAATTCTTATTCAGGACTTTTCATGTGGTTCCAGAGAGGGGAGCTCAGTCTGGGGTTGTTTGGAAAGAAACTTCTTCACTCACTCTTCTGAGTTGGGTAAACTCAGAGAGTCAGAGGCTTGTCTCAGTCCATTTGAGCTGCTATAACAAAAATATCACACTGGGTGACTTAAAGACAACAGAAATTTGTTCTCATCATTCTGGAGTCTAGGAAGTCCAAGGTCAAGGTGCCAATAGATTCATTGTCATATAAAAGCTGATTTTTTGGCTCTCACTGTGTCCTCATATGGCAGAAGAGGTGAGTGAGCTTTGGGGGGACTCTTTTATAAGGGCATTAGTCCCATTTATTATGAGGGTATTAATTCCATTCATGAGGGTTCCACTCTCAGGGCCTAATCACATCCCAAAGGAGGTTCAATCTCCTAATGCCATCACATTGAGAGTTGGGTTTCAATATCTGAATTTAGGGGGAATTTAAGCATATAGCTGGAGCTGCTCAGATTTCTCTCTCTCTCTCTCTCTCTCTCTCTCTGTCTCTTGTGTCATCTGTTGACAAGATCTGTTTCATGGTGGGGAAATGACAGGGAGGGTGGCCAGACATCTTACATATGACATCACTTCCACTATGTGGATCCACTGAAGCAGGAATAGGTTCACTCAAGTTCAAGGCACTGTAGATGCCATCTCTTGATAGAGGAGGGCCAGCATTATGGACCAGCATATGGGAAGGGAATGCATGGCTGCTGTGGAAGAATATAGTCCCCATAGGTGGTCAATAACAGACACCCACAGTTTTCTTCCTGGAAATTATCCTTGAGTGCCTTCATTTGACATTTCCCCTGACGTCTCTGCAGAGCACATAACTTTGGTCAAGGATCAACATGGCCTCTCTGATAGAGAAATTCTTCCCTTCTGTCTTTACAGGAAAGAATAGGAGCTTTGATTTCTGTAGATTCCTGATTTTGCTGTTGTTGTTGTTCAGTTGCTGAGTCGTGTTCAATTCTTTGCCTTGGGGTGCAGCACGCCAGGCTCCCCTGTCCTTCACTATCTCCCAGAGTTTGCTCAGATTCATGTCCACTGAGTCCACAACGTCATCCAGCCATCTCATCCTCTGGCGCCCCCTTCTCCTTTTGCCTTCCATCTTTCCCAGCATCACGGTCTTTTCCAATGAGTCAGCCCTTTGCATCAGGTGGCCAAAGTTCTTCCAATGAATATCCAGGGTTGATTTCCTTTAGGATTGACTGGTTTGATCTCTTTGCTCTCCATGGGACTCTCAACAGTCTTCTCCAGCACCACATTTTGAAAGCATCAGTTCTTCAATGCTCAGCCTTCTTTATGGCCCAGCTCTCACATCCATTCATGACTACTGGAAGAACCACAGATTTGACTGCTGCTGCTGCTAAGTCGCTTCAGTCGTGTCCGACTCTGTGCAACCCCATAGACGGAAGCTCACCAGGCTCCCTCACCTAATTCCATAAGAGCACCTTAAAAATAAGGCTCTCTTGATCCTCAAAGGTGTCTGAAGAAAATTCTCTTGATACATGTGCAAAAACGTCAGACTGTTGATAAAGGAGTTAATTTAGGCTGATTGGAAACTTAAGTCAGAAAGGGTAGCTTTGGTAAAACTCTGCATCCTCACCAAGGCTCATCGTGTATATTGAGCGTTATTTTTTCCACTTTGAAGAAGCCAAGCTGCAAATATTAAACTGCCTTTAAAGGCTTTCCAATAAATAAACACTAAGGTGTATGCTTCATTTCACTGAAGAAAGCAAAACTGTGATAATTTCTTGATACTTTAGTAAGCTGGATATGTGTGTCAAATGCCCTCAGACTTTTGATACCCATGGAACTTTCTTCATATGAAATCTTACTTAAGTTTAAACAAGTACAAGGAAAATAAAGCAGAACTACTCTGAGGCCATCCAAGGAGATTTTCTCAAGAATGAATTTTAGCATAGAGACTATACTGTTTTTCATGGACATTAAACACACATGCACGCACGCACACACATTCATGTGCACACACACACATACACACATGTATTTACATATATGGTGGTGATTAATTTTATACCTTTGTATTTGAACATCAAGATTTCAAACAAGTTTGCAATTAATATTCACACTAGAAAAGAAGAGTTGCTGGATGGATTAATTAAATCTGCCCTTGTACTGGTGGCCAAAGCTTGTTGATTATGTAAAGTTTTATTTCTCTCTCTCTCTCATAATGACATCCCTCTTATGACAGAGGAGTAACCTGTAATTTATAAAAGTGTTTACATCTTCACAAATCTCCTAGGTCTTACTGAGCATTGAAGGCAGGATCTGGAGCTAAGTCCACATATCACTCAAATGGTGACAACAGACACATAAAACTTCTCTGTCAACAAGACTCCCACATAAAATAACAGACAACACCTGAAGTGTCAGTCACCTTCGCAGGCAGTTTTTGAAGTCAGATTTTAGATCCCGGAGTTGAGATTTATTTTGATGTCAAAAAGTTATTCACACGTTTACGTAGAAAGAAAGTGGCAGATCAACAGGGCGTTGATTACGAAGTCGCTGTATAATAAATCAGGGTAGTGATTCTGGCCGTCTCCCCAATTTTGCCCCAGGGATGCGCTTATTTATGGCATTTTCAGGTCTGAGGAGTTGATTTAGATTTGCAATAGCGTGCCCCTTTCCATTAGTGACATGGGCATGCTTCTGAGTGTCACTCTTTTGCATTTGATGATTGGCATTTTTTAAATTGCGTGACTATAAATTATCAGGTGGGAACAAGCCTCCATTTACATCATGATTTTGTTGAAACATTTGTTTAATAAAAACATGATAGTTAAGATAAAATACCTCACTCGTCTCTTCCCTCTTTGTCCTCCCTCATGCAACGTTAATTATAACCGAAGAGGGAACTACCAAGAAATAGCCTCTCACGACCACCTTCTTTGCTCATGGGGAGACTGAGGCTCAGCCAGGAAGGGCTTTTTTTTTAGGATGGCTCTCTGACATAAGTCTGCTTCATCTGGGAAGTTTGCTATTATACAAGTGCTGATTCTCAAGTCGACTCAGGTGTGTGCTGAGTCCCAGGAGGCGGGTTCTCCAGAAGCTCTTGAAACTTGGCCTGATTTAGAAACCAAAGTCAGAGACACATAGGAGAAGTGCAAACCCCATGCCTGTCGCTTCCCAGCTTTAGAACCCGGGGCAAGTCATCTCTTCTCTCCGAATCCCGGGTCCTCGTCCATAAGGTCAGGAAGGCTAATTATACCCACCTGTTGTTGTTCAGTCACTAAGCCATGTCTGACCCTGTGACCCCGTGGACTGCAGCACACCAGGCTTCCCTGTCCTTCACTATCTCCTGGAGTTTGCTCAAACTCATGTCCACCGAGTCAGTGATGCTACAGCAACCTTATAAGGCTGTTATAAGGATGCATTTTATTTATTTTCAGAGTTTTTGGTGTGGACCATTTTTAAAGTCTTTATTGAATTTGCTACAATATTTCTTCTCTTGTATGGTAGATTTTTTTTTTTTTTTTTACCTTGAGGCATGTGGAATCTTAGCTCCCTGACGAGGGATTGAACCTGTACCCCTTGCAGGATTCTTAACCACTGGACTGCCAGGGAAGTCCCAAGGATGAAATTGTATGGGAGAACATCCCTGTCATACCGTAGTCAATTGTCCATAAATCATTCTTTCTCTTCTTGACCTTTAAACCCTCCTATTGTGTGCTTGCACACATACACATAGACATGCACAAACCAACAAATACATGCACACAAATGCAGATGTACACACATAGACACACAGATGCACATATACACACATCTGTGTCCTGGACTAATTGATTGTGAGATTTTTGTTCTATGTCTCACAGGTCAGAGGTCTTTAAAATGATCACACTCAAGCAAAATGTGAACATCGTGGCATTAACTCAGTTCAGCACTCGCTTTTGTAAAGGGCAGTTCTTGCTTCTCTGTGAGTGTGTCCATGAAATATTGGTTGTATAAACCAGCACCTTCTATTCCTTTCATGGCAGCAATAAGAGAGAAACATAATAGTATTTGTCATCCTTTGGGTCAGAAGGTAAAAGCGTCTGCCTGCAATGCAGGAGACCCAGGTTCGATTCCTGGGTCGGGAAGATCCCCTGGAGAAGGAAATGTCAATCCACTCCAGTACTCTTGCCTGGAAAATCCCATGGATGGAGGAGCCTGATAGGCTACAGTCCCTGGGGTTGCAAAGAGTTGGACATGACTGAGCAACTTCACTTTCACTTCACTATATATACCCTTATGGCAGAAAGTGAAGAGGAACTAAAACGCCTCTTGATGAAAGTGAAAGTGGAGAGTGAAAAAGTTGGCTTAAAGCTCAACATTCAGAAAACAAAGATCATGGCATCTGGTCCCATCACTTCATGGGAAATAGATGGGGAAACAGTGCAAACAGCGTCAGACTTTATTTTTCTGGGCTCCAAAATCACTGCAGATGGTGACTGCAGCCATGAAATTAAAAGACGCGTAGCCCTTGGAAGGAAAGTTATGACCAACCTAGATAGCATATTCAAAAGCAGAGACGTTACTTTGTCAACAAAGGTTAGTCTAGTCAAGGCTATGGTTTATCCTGTGGTCATGTACAGATGTGAGAGCTGGACTGTGAAGAAGGCTGAGTGCCAAATAATTGATGCTTTTGAACCGTGGTGTTGGAGAAGACTCTTGAGAGTCCCTTGGACTGCAAGGAGATCCAACCAGTCCATTCTGAAGGAGATCAGCCCTGGGATTTCTTTGGAAGGAATGATGCTAAAGCTGAAACTCCAGTACTTTGGCCAACTCATGCGAAGAATTGACTCATTGGAGAAGACTCTGATGCTGGGAGGGATTGGGGGCAGGATGAGAAGGGGACGACAGAGGATGAGATGGCTGGATGGCATCACTGACTTGATGGATGTGAGTCTGAGTGACCTCCGGGAGTTGGTGATGGACAGGGAGGCCTGGTGTGCTGTGATTCATGGGGTCACAAAGAGTTGGACACGACTGAGCGACTGATCTGATATATATATATATATATCAGATTGACTTAATGAGAATGAGAACACCTTTTAGACTAAGCAGATTACCTTCATTTTGCTTTGCAAATCTTAGTGATGGCTGCAAAGGCCTTGGCTGGAAGAGGGAGCTGGTGTCAGGGAGCATATGGAGAAAGTGAGGACAGGGCTGGGGGTTAAGCACTAGAGAACTGGAGAAGGGGCAGGACCCACCTGCGGAGTTTGGGGAGGGTTGGGGGAGCAGAGACTTTCCGGTGCATAGTGAGGACTTTAGGTGGGTGATGAATTTTTGGAGAGTCTTGCTGTGGTTCCTCATTTATCATCACCAACATTAATTATCCCTGTTGAGACCATTGGCATTGAGCTGCTTCTGTGTGAAGCCTGGTCTGAAAGGGTGAAACAGTAGGCTTAATTTTCTTCTAGTAACACTTGCATTTGTCAAGGGAAAGCCTCACGCTGGACTTTCTCACATACTCCTCAAGAGGTTGTATAAACGACTCTCACTGAAGAGGAAACATGGAGGAGGGAAGACTTGGAACTGGTGGGTCAGTGTTGACTCTTGGCTCTGCTCAGTGAGTGGTTTAAATCCATTGCCTCTCTTCCTTACCTGCTATTTATGGAAGAAGTGTTCTTCCAGTTCTACCTCATCATATCAAAGTCTTGCCAAACCTAAAGGCTTTCAAAGCCAATTTCATGAATCTTTCATGGTCCTGTGTGTTGAGTGGGCTCAGGTAGGCAATTCCCTCTGGAAGCCTCCATGTGCAAAACTGTGTAACTCAGACTGGGACTTGAACTGATGGGTGGAGACTCAAAGTCAGCAAAAATCCAGATTGGGATTTGAATTGAAATCTTTTCATTGGTCTTTTATTTGAAATTACACTGAGTTTCAGGACTTAGTGAAGCTCAGGTTCTTGATGTCTCATCACAGAAAGAATTCAGTGAAAGACAAAGTGACAGGTAAGAAATGGACTTATTTAGAGAGAAACACATCCCACGGAGTGCAGGCCATCTCAGAACGTGAGAGTGGCCTTGAAATATGGTGTGACTAGTTTTTATGGGTTGGGTAATTTCATAGGCTAACGAGTGGGAGGATTATTCCAACTATTTGGAGGAAAGCATGAAGATTTATAGGAATTGATACAACTGCCCCATTTTTCATCTTTGATGGTTGGTCTTGGAACTATCCTGGAGAAGGGAATGGAAACCCGCTCCAGTATTCTTGCTTGGAGAATCCCATGGACAGAGGAGCCTGGTGGGCTACAGTCCATAGCATCACAGAGAGTCAGGCACAATTGAAGTGACTTAACACACACACACATACCTGGAACAATCGTGGCTGATGGTTGTGTCACTTAGCTTATGCTAATGTTTGCAATGAGTGTGTGATGAAGCCAAAGCCCCAGTGGAAGTCAGATATTCTGCCATCTTGGACCTAGTTGGCTTTAACCAGTTTTCGTTATATCCTATGGCCATATCATTCTTTTAAGTGCTGTGCCCTGTCCCCTCCCCTCCTGTTTCAATTGCAATAAGAGAGCAGTTCAGACTGGAGTTACTGAATGGCTTGAAAGGGCCGGACATCCAAGGAGGCTTCTTTTCTCACTTGCCTGGCATCTGGGTCAGGTTAGCTGAAACAGCTCCCGGAGGGCCAGGCATTTCTCTTTTCTTAGAGCCTCTCTATGTAGATAGCTTGGGCTTCCTCATAGCATGGCTGTCTGAGACGCCTTAGCTTCCTCAAATGGTACCTAGTTTTCTCCAGAGTGCAGATTCCAAGGGACTTCAGGGGAAGCTGAGAGACTTCTTACCGAAGACCTAGACTCTGGAGTCATGTAGCATCCCTTCCAGCACATTCCATTGGTTGCACAATATGGGAAGGGGGCCGAAGCAGGAGTGAAGACAGATGTAGGCACAGTCCATGAAAGAGGCATCTTTGGAGACCAGCTCTCAGTGACGTGAGTGGCAGCAGCTCCTCTGAGCTGCAAAACCAACCAGGTGATGAGATTTTATACCTTTTCTGCAAAGCAAGGGGAGGAGAAAGTTAACTTCATCTTGGAGGCTCTGAAAGTTGAGGCACAGCATTTTTTCCAGTAAGCTTGGCCGTCTTTGCTGAGCCCTGCACTATGCAGCCATTAGCAGGTGGCCAATGCTTTGCTTTATGAGGCAATTATTCCAACACACTCTATTCAAAATACACATTAGAACTTAACCTTCTGAATCCTGAAGTAGCATTTTTATCACCCAACATTAGAAAAGAGACAGAGTCAGCATATTCCACCCCCCTTTTATGATCTGGTATCATTAATAAAGCATTGGGTAAGGACCTTCTCACAATTCTTCCAGATAATTTGCAACATGAAAGGCGTCCTGTGATACAATTGTCTGTTGGCTTATTCACATAACAGAGGAAACACATGGATCGTTTAAAAAATAAAGCCAAGGGATGAAAACAGCCAAAAGGAATATTTCCTCCCAATGATGTGAATGCACATCAAGAATAGAGATGTGACGTTCTTGGAAATGCACAAGTAGAAATGGGAAGTTAATATGGAATTTCTAATTAGGGTCACATGCTAATGAACTCCCTCTTCATGTTAGTTTTATGCCGCTTCAGAAATTTTTTATCATATGCTTAAAAATTTATGGCCAGAAACATTAATGAAAATGAGGCGTGAATTGGAAATTGTGTCATTATGGAGATGAGGGTGGCCCAGCATTACTGACTTTCAAGGAGGTATCTTTTATTGCCTTTTTGGAGAACGAGAGAAATGATACAGGTAAAATTAATGGCAAGACTTATCCTCCATCCTGACATAGACAGCCTGGTTATATGTATAGTTATAAAAGTTTGATTTTAATAAGATTTTGAATTAATTATAAGGAGAATATTAATCACCATTGACAGTCTTTTTTTTTTTTTTTCAAGAATAAAATGTCCCCAGCTAAGTAATATCATAGTTCTTAAGTGCATGGAGATAGGCATTTTCTTTTTCTCTCAGCTTTGTCTTTTCGGAAATTAAAATCCACCTTTTCAGAAACCTGTGGACGGGAAGGCACATGCCGTTTCTTCTGTGAAATAGTCACTCGGTTTCACATCATATTTTAAAAGTGTCTCTGCTTTCTGAGCTCGGGGGACTGGCAGATTTCATGAGCAGCTGCCGTGTTTATGAGGAGGGGAGGGAACTTGGGTATATTAAACTTACTTTGTTTTTAATCTCTCAGAAACTATTGTTTTCAATACATCTGATAACTGTCATATTTGAATAGATTTTCAGCAAAGCGCATTTCGAGTTTCTAAGAATTATCTCTGAAACTTATCACAACAGAGATGAGCAAAGAAGTCAGAATAAAATCCCATTTCTAGGCTGATCTCTAGGGCATGGTTTCTTTCTCTCTCACTAATTCCAGGAACATCAGACCCAGGGCTTTAGCGGCTCCTCAAATGCCACCTCCTTCCTCTGGGTCTTTTCCAGCTCCATCCAAACTTAGGACTCTTGTCTGCAGGGGAGACCCACTTCTTTCTCCCTTCCTGCCCTCTTACCACTCTGCCCTCCTTCCCCGTCTCTCTCTTTTTCTTTAAAATGATTCCAGTACCAAGACCCTGATGCTGGGAAGGATTGAAGACAGGAGGAGAAGAGGCTAGCAGAGGATGAGATGGTTGGATGGCATCACTGACTCAATGGACGTGAGTTTGAGCAAACTCCGGGAGATGGTAAAGGACAGGGAAAACTGGCATGCTGCAGTCCATGGGGTCACAGAGAGTCAAATACAACTGAGCGACTGAACACCACCACCAACCAAGTGACTGCCTGCCAATGCAGGAGAAGGTGGGTTTGATTCCTGGGTCTGGAAGATCCCCTGGGGTAGGAAATGGCCACCCACTCCAGCATTCTTGCCTGAGAAATCTCATGGACAGAGGAGCCTGGCAGACCTCAGGAGCCTGGGGTCACAGAGAGTTGGACACAACTTAGTGACTTAGTGATAATAAAGTACAAAGTGCATTTGTTTTTTCCTGACACCCCTGGTTGTCCCACAGTTCATGGCCGTTCTGACCCAGAGGTAGCATCAGATGCCACAGGTTAAGGGCTCAGTCCCACAAGACTCTCCCCTCCCCCCATCCCAAGTCACCTGTGATTGTCACCCGTGCATCTGACCCACTGATTGTAGAAGGGAGGTTCTGACGAGCTCCTCCTTGGGTTCAATTAGTTTGCTAGCTCCCAGAACTCAGACACATTAACTACTCTATCACCGGTTTATTACAAAAGATGACTCAGGAACAGCCTGATAGAAGAGTTGCACAGGGCTAGGCCTACGGGAAGGGAGTGCAGGGCTTCTAAGCTCTCTCCTCCACCTCCACTCTCCTCTCCCTCCCTCCTCTCCCTCTCCTGCACCTGCTTAGCAGCCTAGATGCTCCGCAAACCCTGTGCTTTGAAGTTCTTATGGAGACTTCATTACACAGGCGTGATTCATGAACTCCTTGGCCACTAGTGACTGAACTCAGTATCCAACTCCCATCCTCTCCCAAGCGCTCTGTGAAGACTGCAGTGGGTAGAGTGATGGGGGAGGGGAGGACCACGAGGGAGGGGATACATGTGTGCATACAGCTGATTCACTTTGTGGTAGAACAGAAAGTAACACAACATCTTAAAGCAGTTATCCTCCTATAAAGAAGTAAATAAACACAGGGGACACAGAAAGGTTTTTATGCCCAGAAGCTCCACAGGGTCCTGTTTGGTATCACTTTCTCTTTAAAGAACACGCTTATTGGATTTAGCGCATGCGTGCCTGCGTGCGAAGTCGCTTGTTTCAGTATGTCCGACTCTTCGCGACCGCATGGACTATTGGCCACCAGGCTCCTCTGTCCATGGGATTCTCCAGGCAAGAATATTGGAGTGGGTTGCCATGCCCTCCTCCAGGGGATCTTCCTAACCCAGGGATCGAACCCAGGTCTTCCAGGAAAGCCATTCGATTTAAGGCTCACCCTAAAAGAGTCTCATTTAGACATCCTTAACTTGATTAGACCTGCAGACTCTATTTCTAGAAAAGCCACATCCATGATACTGGGAGTGAGAACTTGTACATATCTTTGGCAGCTGGAGGGCAGAATTCAATTCACTGCAACCTGTGTATGTTTTTCTCCAGTGTAACTTAGATGTGAATTCATCCCCTCCGCCCCCACATATTAGACCCCAGGTTAACACAGCTCCTATTGAAGCTATGTACCTCAGACTGGGACTTGAACCCATGGTCTTTTAATTAGAATCAATCACCTGGTATCTAGACTTAACTTAGGCTTAATCCTTTATGTCTCATCACAGAAAGAATTTCGTGAGAGACAAAATGATTGGGAAGAAGTAGATTTACTTAGAAACATGTGGGCCCTCTCAGAAGGCTGCTGCTTCTGCTAAGTCGCTTCAGTCGTGTCCGACTCTGTGCAACCCCATAGACAGCAGCCCACCAGGCTCCGCCGTCCCTGGGATTCTCCAGGCAAGAACACTGGAGTGGGTTGCCATTTCCTTCTCCAATGCGTGAAAGTGAAAAGTGAAAGTGAAGTCGCTCAGTTGTGTCCGACTCTAGCCACCCCATAGACAGCAGCCTACCAGGATCCTCCATCCACGGGATTTTCCAGGCAAGAGTACTGGAATGGGGTGCCATTGCCTTCTCTGCTCAGAAGGCAAATCAGATCAGATCAGTTGCTCAGTCGTGTCTGACTCTTTGTGACCCCATGAATCACAGCACGCCAGGCCTCTCTGTCCATCACCAACTCCCGGAGGTCACTGAGACTCGCATCCATCAAGTCAGTGATGCCATCCAGCCATCTCATCCTCTGTCGTCCCCTTCTCCTCCTGCCCCCAATCCCTCCCAGCATCAGAGTTTTCTCCAATGAGTCAACTCTTCGCATGAGGTGGCCAAAGTATTGGAGTTTCAGCTTTAGCATCATTCCTTCCAAAGAAATCCCAGGGCTGATCTCCTTCAGAATGGACTGACTGGATCTCCTTGCAGTCCAAGGGACTCTCAAGAGTCTTCTCCAACAGAAGGCAAGAGGCCCCCAAATATGGGGTGATTAGTTTTTATGGGCTGGGTAATTTCATAGGTTAATGAGTGGAAGGATTATTCCAACTGTTTGGGGGGAAGGAGTGAAGATTTCCAGAAACTGTGCCACTATACTTTCTGACCTTTTACAATTAGCCTCAGAACTGTCATGGTGCTTTTGGTGTGTCATTTAGCTAATGCATTCCAACGAGCATATAATGAGGCTCAAAGTCTACTAGAAGTGGAATCTTCTGCCATCTTGGACCTGGTTGGTTCTAACTATGTCATTCTGTCAGTGGTTGTGCCCTGCCCCCTTATCTCCCATTTCAAATGTAGCTCCTATGTTTGCAGCCTTAGTCTCTTAATTTCAGAAATCCAGTGCTCAAAAGCATCATGAAAATAATTCAGGTGACACCTCAAAATAAAGCTCGGGGTACAAGACGAGATTTTGCCCAGACACCCTGGCAATGTGCAAGATCTAGGAAATAAAGCAATATTGACTCCCAGCCAGGATTTCAATTCTATAAAAGCTGAGTTTGAAACATCATCATTGTATGAATTGCCTGAGCAGTTGATCCAGGCATGATTCTCTCCGCTCCTTCATCGAGGACATCAAGGTCCACCCCTGGCTGCAGGACAAACTTGGGCTCTGGTCCCTGATGGGTCTCCAGCCTAGCACACCCCACCTACATGTTTTAATGTCACTTACTGGATAATCATGTCAAGAGGTAGCATCAGAAGCAGACGTTCTGCAGCCATAAAGCAAGCACATCCCAGCATCGTTCCACAGTGACTGTTTATCTTTTATGACGGAGCCTCTCCACTTTGCAGAAATGAGATCCCAGCACCATTTTCAGAATTTTAAAAAACCTCATGAGAACTCAAAATGCTTTGCTTTCAGCTGGACTTCAACCAAGCAGGTGGTGGTAACATAAGTTACCCCATGTTCATCTGAACCACTGGTCCATAATTGGGTACATCTTAGATGCTCTGCTGGCAAAGAAGCAAATGGCTTGACAGAAACTTAAAACTTACATTTTGGTTGACAAAATTCCTGTTGAGCAGAGCTTAAGAACCTCTCAGCAGGGCTGTTTGGAAAGTTTAAAAAGCTAAGAGGGGCTTTGAAAAAGACAGGTTGAAATCCCTGCCCTCCAACTCCTTGGCAGGTGATGCTGGGTAATTCACAACGTAACCTCTCAAAGCTTATTTTCTCCTCTGAAAAGTTAAGCCAGGCTAATACCTACCTCAATCCTAAAGGAAATCAACCCTGCATATTCATTGGAAGGACTGATACTGAAGCTGCAATACTTTGGCCACCTGATGTGAAGAGCCGACTCATGGGAAAAGACCCTAATGCTGGGACAGATTGAGGGCAGGAGGAGAAGGGGGCAACAGAGCATGAGATGGTTGGATGGCATCATTGGCTCAATGGACACGAGTTTGAGCAAGCTCCGGGAAATGGTGAAGCACAGGGAAGCCTGGCGTGCTGCCGCCCATGGGGTCGCAGAGAGTGGGACAAGACTGAGTTGCTGAACAACAGTCTATCATCTGTCAGCAATGGGTCAGGGTATCGTTTTCTATGAACAGAGAGACAGAGGGAGTAAGGAGACCAAGTAAAGGTCAGGTAGGGGTTCCAACAAGTGATGTATTTTGAGCTGGGACGGTAGCCCTGGAGTTGTGTGGGAGCCATTAGGAAGGAGACTAGAAACACAACCCAGGTGAAGGACCCCGCCACCTGTATGCGTCCCCGCTGGGCTCTGTTCCATCCGCTGCCCCATTTGCCCTCCCTGCCCCTGCTCAGTGCAGATCACTGTTGACCAAAGAGCAAAGCAATTTGCCCAGGAATCCTGTGTCTCTTTCCAAGGGCTGGGGCCAAGACGTAGGACACGGTAGATTTTTGGTTACAACGGGCCTTCTGAAATAATCTGTGCCCATCTGCCTGGAGAGCTGTGAGTCCCCAGGGAGTGGTGAGCAGCAGCAGGTGACTGAACTGTGAAACTCAGAATTGAAGGAGAGAGCGATTAGACTCCATCCAGCACACTTTCTGAGGAACGGGGCTGTCAGTCTGAAAAAAGACACCGCTTCTCACTGCTTCGATTCCTCCCACCAACTGTTCAGCTGTCCCCGGGTGCTAGAAGGAGGAACATGCTCTGGGAGGGAGGCAGAGAGGGTTCTGCTGATGACAGCACAAAGTCACAGCTTCTGCTCTGGGAAGGAAGAAGCGCAGGCTCCCAGGGCTCGGGGAGGTGGGGGGCGCGACCCTGGGATTCTTGAGAGAGCCGCTGCAGCAAGATCCCTTCCTCTGCGCTTGCCGCCCTGCGCGCCCCCACTCATGGAGGGCTGCCTGCCTCGGCCTTGGGGTCGGAACCTCTGCTTCGGCTCCTCTTTTCGTTCTGCGTGACTGACAGCCTCCGTTCCAGGAGGCCTTTAACTCAGCCAAGCCCCCCAGGCGGGCTGTCACTCGGAGAGAGAAACATTGCAAAGCCGCCTGGTGAAATTAGCAGTGAGGCCAATGACGAGATCTCTCATTGCTTTTCTTTCTCTTTATATGTTTATATGTTCCCCCTTCATCAGGCATCTAACTTTTTTTTGGCCTGCTCCCATCTCATGCAGCTGGAAGCTGGGAGGACCTCTGGCCATCCCAGTCCTAACTGAGGACTCAAGACTTCTCCCTGACTTTGTGTTAAGCTCTCCAGGGGCATTTTTCGAGAGCGGTTGTGGGGATTCAGAAACGCGATTCTGGCAGGAGCCGTCTCAGAAGGATGTGAGGGTGTGAGTGATGGATTCCTTCCACCCTGTCAGTATCACTTTGAATTTACATAAGGTGCCACATCCCAGAGGAATGGAAAAAACCCACAGGAACCTGCCTGCGATCCCTACATCCCAATTTCCTTTCTCACAGCCATTGGCCTCCTCTCCTTCCTCACTGCCTCTTACTGTGCAGACCTGGGTGATACCTTGATTATGCCAAAATGTGTCCATCCCAGTGGCTGGCTTTTTAGCAAAATCTGTGGGTTTTCTGGCTGCTGGAGGCCATTCTTGACTCTTGGCTCCGTTCACTTAGCAAACATTCACATAATAAGCTCATTGGTCTTCCCTGGTGGCTCAGACAGTAAAGAATCTGCCTGCAATGCAGGAGACCCTGGTTCAATTGCTGGGTCGGAAGATCCCCTGGAGAAGGGAATGGCAACCCACTCCAGTATTCTTGCCTGGAGAATCCTATGGACAGAGGAGCCTGGTGGGCTACAGTCCATGGGGTCACAGAGTCAGACACAACTGAGCGCCTAAAACACACACACAATAAGCTCGTTAGAGGAAAGCCCCTCAAAGGCTAGATTGGTGGGTGCTCAGGAAATGTGCTTTGAAGACAGAAGATGACAGAGCAAAGCCTGGATGTTGGCCATTCTTGCCCCCCTGACCACTCCACTTCATCCCCATCTGAGAGGTACGAAGATCGTGTCTCACAAAGACCTTCTAACTAAGGCACTGGTTAAGAGCATTGCTTTCAGAATCATTCAGACCATTCTCAGCTGTGTGACCCCCCAAATAAGTTACTTAACTTCTTTGAGTCCCAAGGGCCTTCACCTGTCAAGTGAGAATGACAATTAAGTTCCTGTGTGGAACTTGGAGATCTTGAGTTAAAAGGTTTGGGCAGTACCCCACAGATATGATTTACAGCAGGGCCTAGGGTGCAGCGCCTGAGACAGGGCCTTGCAAGTACAAGGTTCGTTGTTGTTATTGTTCAGCTGCTAAGTCAAGTCCTACTCTCTGCGACCCTGTGGACCGTAGCACACCAGGCTCGTCTGTCCTCCCCTGTCTCCTGGAGTTTGCTTCAATTCATGTCCTTTGAGTCAGTAATGCTATCTAAGCATCTCATCCTCTACCACCCACCTCTCCTTTTGCCTTCTATCTTCCCCAGGGTTAGATCCTGTCTTTATTTAAAATGTTGATATTTTGTCCACTGTGCGATTTTCACGTTTATTTTGATTTTGTGGACTATTGCATTGAAGGGGTGCATGTTGATGCCTGAGTTTTCTGTTGCCCCTGAAGCTTTGTACCTCCCCCAACTCTGGGCTCTAACTTTGAGCATCAACCATGTGTGAGGCCCAAGGATAGTCAATGGATTTACAGTGGTGTGTCCGTGAGATGCCTTGAGTGGACTGGAATAGATTTCCTGAGGAAATGGGCAGGACCTAGTAAGTGTTTGTCAGTCGGTCATGTGCGACTCTTTGGGACCCCCATGAACTGTACCTCGCCAGGCTCCTCTGTCCATGGGATTCTCCAGGCAAGAACACTTGAGTGGGTAGCCATTCCTTTCTTCAGAAGAGCTTCCTGACCCAAGGATCAAACCCAGGTTTCCTGCCTTGCAGACAGATTCTTTACTGTCTGAGCCACCAGGGATGGCTGAACCTAGTAAGGGCATTGGTTGTTTCAGATAACAACATTCCTTCTGAGATAAGACAAGGTAGGTTCAGAGACTCCATATTGTCCTCAAAGAGTCACCCGGATCATTTCTGTCCAGAGATGTTCATTTTCTTTTGTTGTATGAGCACAATTGTGTGGCCCCTAAGCTTGTCCCTTCTTCGTCTCAGGATAGTCACCTCAGTTCCAATCATGACATGTAGAGATGGCAAGACTGGCCCCTGAGGAGTACCAGAAGAGCAGTGGTCCAGGCAGAAGGATCAGGTTCCCACACCTTGTAGTCAGGGAGGGGTTTGCTTATCGAGGAGTAAAAGGGGGTACCAGATGGGCTTGGAGCTGGAGGCGGTGAATGGTTACCTAGAGCCCTTTAGGCTCTGATAGGGAACATATGAAAGTGTGTGTATGTAAACCACTGAAACGTTTTTAAAAAATATTTACTTACTTATTTTTGGCCGAGTTGGGTCTTAGCTGAAGCCTGTGGGCTCTTTCTTAGCGACTGGACCACCAGGGAAGTCCCCATCCATTCATCAGCTGATAGACACCAGCATTGCTTCTACCCCGTGGCTATTGTGCATAATGCTGCTCTGAGGCATGGCCTCGCAGATACATTACAGCCTACTTTTCTTCTTCCTGGAATGATCCAGGGGAAGGGGAGAGCCTGAGGATTCAGGGGAACAAGCAGAAAATTGCAAGAGTAAATCCCTTGAGAACTCACAAGTCTTCGCGGAGAGGCTGATGGTGGTGGGGGCAAGGATGCCTCTTTCATAAGAGCAGGTGGGAAACGAGGGAGCAAATACACAGGGAAGCTGCTAGATTAGTTGGCAGGTGGGTGAGGAAACTCCTGTTTAAATGCTTCTGTTCCCTAACGAAGTTAGAGATCAGACCATCAGCTCTGTGTGTGTGTGTGTGTGTGTGTGTGTGTGTGTGTGTTGAGGGGGATGAGACGGGGCATCAGAGTTGCCTTCCCATTAATAGAATGAATGATTAACAGTTAGTACTTGAAGTCAAGTTGATGCACCGCCTTATGTGCCATGCAGACAAAATAAAGCTCAGCTCTGTTGTCAGACAAAAGCAGCTGTTATTACAATGGTTGGCATTGCAGAGATAATTCAGCTCTAAGAGATAATAACATATCAATCAGTCAGGAAACATTTTGCCCAGCAATACCCACAGTATAATATTTGAGTAATAGTCTGCTCTGGACACAACCAGGAATTTTCTTTCACTGAAATACTCCCCTTTATAGCAGAAACTTAACGCTGATTTTTTTTTCCAGCTTCTATTTGGAGAGTCTGTTTATTTCTTTTCTTCCCAAGGGGATGGTGAGATAGATATTGTAAACGGTGAGGACTTTTTATTGTTTTTGACAGTTATCAAAGAAACATTTTTTTAAAAAGAGCTGGGCCAATAGAAACCCATTTGGGATTTTTGAGTCAAGTGTGTTATGTGTGATAGTCACTTGTAGGTTTCAGGGAGCTTAACTGCACTTATTAATGGGGATGGTTATAAACTGGCTGCATGCAGGTTCTCATGTGGTCCACTCTGGGTTTGATACCACTTCAAGAAATAATAGTCCAGTGTGTGGTGATATAAATCAGCTCCTTTGTTTATATTCTGGAAGGTCATCAAGGTGAGGATGGACACCACCTGCTGAAATGCCCTTTGCACTCTTTCTCTATATCCCAACTCTCACACTCCCCAGAGACTGCACCCCACACACCTCAGAAAAGTTCTCCTTCTTCCTCAGGGCTTTCTGGCCACTCCCTTGTCTCCTATTCTTTTATATCCACACCATCTTCATACTTAACGCTCCCCAGACACCCTACTTTTCCAGCACAGCTACCCAGGAAATGCAGCTTCATCTTCATTTTTTTTTTTAAAGCATCACTTTTAAAGAGAGTCTTGTTCTCTTTTTGCCCTTCATTCTGGCAGGAAGGGTGGAGCCAGACCTGCTCACCTGTTAACACTTCTTTTTGCCCCCATTCTATAAGAAAATGTGAAGGAGAAGAGGAACAGAAAGCCATCTCAGCAACCCTTCTGGGCTCAAAGCAGACTGGGGGCGGCAGGGGTTCGTTCTGCTCAGGACTGGGCACTACTTTATTGGTCCCTGCGGTGGGATTAAGGTCGGAAGAGGGAGGACGCTCACCCCAGGCAAACAGTTTAAGAGGGATCCTATATAGTCAGTAACCAAGTTGAATCCTATTTTCATGCAAATAATCATGATTCACATCAAAGTCTAATACATAAAGTATCCAGAGTTTGATTAGGAGAGGGCCAGGGAAGTGAGTCCAGGGGACTCTGGTCCTACTGCCAACGCGGGAGACGTGGGTTCAATGCCTGGGTTGGGAAGATCCCATGGAGGAGGAAATGGCAACCACTCCAGTATTCTTGCCTGGAAAACTCCGTGGACAGAGAAGGAGCCTGGCAGGTTACAGTCCATGGGATCACCAAAAATCCTATATGACTGAGTGACTGTGCACACAAGGCTTGTTTATAGTACCCAGAAAACCTACTTCCCAGTACGGCCTGAGAACATCACGTGAGTAGGGGGAGCTGTCCAAAGGAAAAAAAAAAGAGGGAGAGAATGAGAGAAAGGGGTCATTTCCCAGCCTGCCCAGAAAAAAGAAAAGGAAGACAAACTTCCGCCCGGCCCAACATGGCCGAGCATTCCTTGCAAGGCCTGCCTAGTGTCTTTCTTTTTGGTTCTTCTGAATGCCACCCTCCCCTTAACCTTCCCTACTCCCCCTGCACCTGGGTGTCAATTACAGCTGACTTCGCAGGCTCCAGCCCCCGACACAACAGCCGGGGCGATGTCTTGGGCCCCGTGGCATAAGGCAGTGCAGCTAATTAGCCAGGTTTGGCTGTGCCCTCTGCTTCAGCTTGAAAAGCTTCTTGAAAAACAAGTTTCTGGCATTGGAGCGCATTGCTTTGTACTTTCTAGATGTTCTAAAATGTCTCCATTGTGTGACTAGCAGTCTCATTTTATGCAAAAAAAAAAAAGAAATGAGATTTTTTTTCTGATGCTCTGTATATTTTTGATGCTCTATTTTTTTCTGATGCTCTATTTTTTTTTTCTTTCTGATGTTCTATTCAGCCGCTCTTTGAAATTAGATGTTACTGCTGATATAAATATCGTGATGGTGATGATGACAGCTAACATTTATTGAGCACAAGATATGTTCAGAGATGGTTACAAGCCTTGATGTATATGGACTCATTATAGTCCCATAATAAGTAGACTGTATTATTATCCCCATTTTGCAGAAGGGGCAACTGAGGCTTGGAGAACTCCTCATGATGATATAGCTCCTTTTTGTCTTTATTCTAGGAACTAGCAGGTGTTTTCCAAGGTGTAATCTCTTGTACCCCTCTCAGTATGCTCATGTTCTCGTAGTCTCTATAAATTTGGCAGCTGAGGTTTTGTGAATGTAAGTAGGATGCCATACATCACAGACTGAGTTTGGAAGCAGGGTTTGAACTCCAGCAGCCTGGATCTGGAGCTCTTGCTCTCTGTGGCTACACACTTCTCCCTTTGTCTGGTAAGAAATGGCTTCACACGGCACTGCTTTGTTGGGTTACACCCCGGTAATGCTACAGGAGGCTGTGGGCTACACTGGAAGTTAGACACCTGGGGACCAGACGCATCTTTGTGGGAATTCCAGCTCAGTCATCCCACCCACCCCACTCCTAAGTGATCTCAGGCAAATCATTTACTTTCTCTGACTTTCAGGTGTAACTTCTGAGAAAAGGAAATCATATAAAGGTCATGCGGAGAAGGCAATGGCACCCCACTCCAGTACTCTTGCCTGGAAAATCCCATGGACAGAGGAGCCTGGTAGGCTACAGTCCATGGGGTTGCTAAGAGTCAGACACGACTGAGCGACTTCACTTTGACTTTTCACTTTCATGCATTGGAGAAGGACATGGCAACCCATTCCAGTGTTCTTGCCTAGAGAATGCCAGGGACGGCGGAGCCTAGTGGGCTGCCGTCTATGAGATTACACAGAGTCGGACACGACTGAAGTGACTTAGCATAGCATAAAGGTCATGATGAACGTCAGAGATCATCTATGTAAAATGACTATGGAGACAAATACAATTGTTTCAAGAGGCAGGGATGAATTCAAACCGAGGCTCTCGGATCAACAGTGTTGGGGACATGGTTCTTTACATTTTTTAAGTCTCAGTCTGGCCCTCTTTTAAAGTGTGAATAACAGGAAAATCCAGTAAAATAGTAAAAACAATGCAGGATTCTGTGATTACGCAGCGGGGTATAACAGCATTCAGTCAAGAGCAGCTATTAGTGTAATTATGAACACATTGCTTGAATCTGAGCACAGTAGAACCACTGAATTCCAGTTGAAAGAAAGTTCTCTGAAGAGAAGAAATAACAGTGATTTACAGCTTCTTTTCAACCCCCTGTACCTACCTCTCTATTGACTGAGGGGGCTATATGTTGTGATTAATTAAAATCAATACCTTCGAGCAGACACAGCGATGCTTTTTATGAAAGAGGAGACAGTGGGACTGTGGCTCGCTAGAAAAGGGTGTGACCATTTAGATGACACTTGGAGGAGCTCACCACTTCAAGGGGCTGTGGAAATAACTCAGGTCTCAACAGAACATAAGTAAATAAACTTTGAAGGCATGATCATGTCGGTTAAGTGTTGAGGGCTCCAATCACTTATCATAGCAGTGGCTGGACATTTTCTAGAAATGCAGGATTGTCTTCGTATTTCACCGTAGCAGTGGCCGGACACTTTCTAGAAATGCAGGATTATCTTGGTATTTCACCATAGCAGTGGCTGGACATTTTCTAGAAATGCAGGATTATCTTGGTATTTCACTGTTTTTTTGGTCAGGAAAAAAAAAAAAAAAAACAAAAAACAGCCAGCTTTGCTTTGTCAGCCTCTTGTGCAGCTAGGGGTGGCCATGTGACATGTCTGGTCAGAGAGATATCACCAGAGGTTTGCGGTGGGTGCCTGGGGCAGCTCTTGTTTTCCTTGTGGAAGGGGGAGCCTGCAGGTGGCGCTCTTTCTCTCTCCTGCCCTTTTCCTTCATCTTTTATGTCCAAGGTGCGGCTGTGGGCTTCCCTGGTGGCCCAGATGGTAAACAATCTGCCTACAATGCAGGAGATGTGGGTCCGATCCCGCGGTTGGGAAGATCCCCTGGAGAAGGGAATGGCTCTCCACTCCAGTATTCTTGCCCGGAGGGATCCCATGGACAGAGGAGCCTGGGGGGCTACAGTCCGTGGGGTTGCAAAGAGTCAGCACGACTGGGGGCCTAACGGACACACATGGTGGGGCTCCAGCCGCTGACTGACCGCCACATGGGACACTGGTGTGACACAGAGCAGCTGAGTCAGAGGTAGGATAGGCCATCTCTGAGCTCACAACTCGTGAGAAAATTAATCCCTTACTCATTTATACCTCTGCCATTTGAATTTCTATTATTTGCCACCAAAACATTTCCAGCTGAAGCAAACTAAAGAGTTACTGCAAAAATTTATTTCATATGTAAGAGTGGGGTGTATGTGTGTGTGTGTGATATAGGACCTTAGCTTTTCCATATATATTGTTTGTTTGATTTGGGGTTAGTTACACAGACTTTATTTTGGGGGCTCCTAAATCACTGCAGATGGTGACTGCAGCCATGAAATTAAAAGAGGCTTACTCCTTGGAAGAAAAGTTATGACCAACCTAGATAGCATATTCAAAAGCAGAGACATTACTTTGCCAACAAAGGTCCGTCTAGTCAAGGCTATGGTTTTTCCAGTGGTCATGTATGGATGTGAGAGTTGGACTGTGAAGAAAGCTGAGCACCGAAGGATTGATGCCTTTGAACTGTGGTGTTGGAGAAGACTCTTGAGAGTCCCTTGGACTGCAAGGAGATCCAACCAGTCCATCCTAAAGGAGACCAGTCCTGGGTGTTCGTTGGAAGGACTGATGCTGAGGCTGAAACTCCAATACTTTGGCCACCTCATGCAAAGAGTTGACTCATTGGAAAAGACTCTGATGCTGGGAGGGATTGAGGGCAGGAGGAGAAGGGGACGACAGAGGATGATATGGCTGGATGGCATGACCAACTCGATGCACATGAGTTTGGGTGAATGCTGGGTGTTGGTGATGGACAGGGAGGCCAGGCATGCTGTGATTCATGGGGTCTCAAAGAGTCGGACACGACTGAGCAACTGAACTGAACTGAACTGACACAGACCTATTCCATTCAGATGTACTCGGTCACTCAGTCGTGTCTCACTCTTTGTGACCTCGTGCACTGGAGTCCACCAGGTTCCTCTGTCTGTGGGATTTCTCAGGTCAGAATAATGGAGTAGGTTGCCATATCCTCCTCTGGGGGATATTCCAGACCCAGGGATCGAACCCAAGTCTCCTGCATTGGATTATTTTACCTGGAAATCCAGGCACAAGAACCTATGATCATCTAACAATTTGCCTTGTCTTTCCTGTTCTTTTCCTCCAAAACCTCTTTTGCCATTTTCAAACAGAGAAAGGTCTATTAGGAGAAACACCAAGTTGCCTTCTCACTTTCAGAATCCTCCGTCTTTGCTTGCATTCCTTGGCCCACTGGCTACCTGAAGAGTCTTTTCCAAGCTGACATCTGACATAGGGATCAGAGCAGAGTTTGAAACAGCTTTAATAAATTTGAGGTGGCAAGTTTTTGCTGATAAATTCCAATTATCAAGAGATGTTGATATTTCTCCAAGAAGAAAAAAAATCAAAGTTCCAACTCTCCTATAGAGAATTTGGAGAGAACCATGGAATTAAAGAGGGGCAGATTCCTGCAAATGGAGGAAAAGTTCAACAGTGATGGTATTTGGTGTCTTTCCACTTAAGTTAACCCTTTAATTAAAAAAAAAAGGAAAATTTATTTACTTATTTGGCTGTGCTGGGTCTTGGTTGCAGCATGTGAACTATTAGTTGGGGCATGTGTGATCTAAATTCCCTGGCCAGAAATCAAACCTTGGCCCTCTGCATTGGGAGTACAGAGTCTTAGCTATTAGACTACCAAGGAAGTCCCAAGTCAACCCTTTAATGGCAGAAGAGCATATACACATGTACCTCTGAATGGTGCATCATATCATTTTTTGAAGGCTTGTGCTCTACCTTACAGATCCATGTAAAAATTTTCACTGTTTCCCATCATAGAGCTGTGTTGGTTGGTACAACACGATGGGACTCCCTCGCCCATTAATTGAACCAAATTAATGATGCAGAGAGATATCCATGTTTCTCTTATTCGGTTGCGTTTTATGTGGCATCCAATTTGAGAACACTGGAAACCATTCTGTAGCCAGAATGCAGGTACCCTTGAGAAATAAGTTTAATCACTTTCAATTTGAAAAGCTTTATCCAGGTGAGAAATATCACTCACAGGTATGAGCTCATTTTGATCTTTTTTTTAAAAAAGTCACTTATTCATTTATTTTTGTCTGTGCTGGGCCTTCATTGCTGTGCAGGTTTTTCTGTAGCTGCGGTGAGTGGGAGCTACTCCCTAGTTGGGATGCGCGTGTTTCTCGTTGCAGTGGCTTCTCTTGTTGCAGAGCAGGAGCTCTAGAGAAAAGGCTCAATAATTGTGGTTTGTTTGCTCCAGGGCATGTGGGATCTTCCTGGATCAGGGATTAAACTCGTGTCTTCTGAATTAGTAGGCAGATTCTGTACCAAAACACCACCAGGGATGGTGTGTTTTGATATTTATGGAAACCTACAGTCATCCCTCTCACGTATTTAGTTTGATTTCTGTGGGCACCATTAGCGGGAAAACTGAGTCTCATTTCAGAGTGAGGGCTCAGATCTTGGATCATTGATTGTCCATCCTTAAGTCCTTACTCTTCAGCAGGGTGCTTCTCATTCATTAAATGAGCATCATTACCAGGACGGGCCCTGGGATGTCCCAGAGGTCACTTTGCCCCTCCGTCCGTCATCCCATGGAATGGCTCTCCAAGTTAATAGCTCCAAACTGTAGTTACCAAGAGTCAAACATTTGTTTTCCACTTATGTTGCCACATTTGATATTCACAACAAACACAAGAGATGGGCTTGCTAGCATCCCATTCTGAGAGTTGTAGGAACCTAGGCTCACAGTATTTGGGGAATTGGCTTAACATCACACTGCTGGGATGTGGCTAGGGATGGACCTGAACTTGGATTTCTGATACCCAAGCTCTTAGCCAGTCACTCTGCAGTTTCCTAGCCCCCAGGGCACACTGAGCTCCCGCCTGCTCCACTGCTGCCTCTCACATTGCCATTGTCTAGCCCTGTCACCTGCTTTATCCTGTAGGTGATCGCAGAGCCATTTGAAATCACTAGTAACTTAATTAAAGTGATGTGCAGTTGTCTGCCCAATGAGTTTAGTTCATCACTTCTTTACCTGTAAATAAATTATGAGGAAAGTGGAGAATTATGAGGTCAGCAGGGCGGGGGTTGGCGGTGGGGGATACTCCTCCAAAAAGCCAGGGGGGAAAATATCCAGCATGATAGAATTATCTATTTGCTGCTTCTGGTCCACAGACTTACCGGCTTTTTTATTTATTTTTTATTATATATAGGATTATGGAAGATGAAAAGGAAATGCTTACTTCAGCTTTTAAGAGCGATGTAAGCAATTTTGCATTGCATTTACTCCTCAGGGGTGGTGTGAAAATGTTTCTAGTAAATTAAAGTATAATAAAAGTGTTGGCAACCCAGCAACTTTTATATTAATTTCTTAATTTTTCAGAGGCTTAATTATAAATCTCGAGAGGAAAAAGGCGAGGTCTATGGGTTTCTGGGAGAAGAGTGTCGCATTCCTAGGTGTAGAGGTCTGGTCCTCTGCTGAGAGGTGTGTATGCAGTGATGTAGGCTTTGTGGATGCCTTGAGATGCAGGCACTCTTCCTGGCTGAAGGCTAGTGATGCCCAGGGGACCAAATCATCAGGTTGCAGAGGTCCAGCTGTGCTGCTCAGTATTAACTGTTGTTGTTGTTGTTCAATTGCCAAGTCGTGTCTGACTCTTTGCGACCCCATGGACTGCAGCACACCAGGCTCCTCTGTCCTCCACTATCTCCTGGAGTTTGCTTCAATCTGTGTACAGTCAGTGATGCTATCTAGCCATCTCATCCTCCACCACCCCCTTCTCCTTATGCCTCCCATCTTTCCCAGCATCAGGGTCTTTTCCAACGAGTTGGCCCTTCACATCACGTGGCCAAGGGATTGGAGCTTCAGCTTCAGCATCAGTCCTTCCAATGAATATCCAGGGTTGATTTCCTTTAGGTTTGACTGGTTGGATCTCCTTGCAGTCCAAGGGACTCTCAAGAGTCTTCTCCAACACCACAGTTCAGAAGCATCGATTCTTTGGCACTCAACTTTCTTTACAGTCCACCTCCCACATCCATACATGACTACTGGAAAAACCACAGCTTTTGACGTTACAGATCTTTGTCATCCAAGAAATGTCTCTGCTTTTTAATATGCAGTCTAGGCTTGCCTAGCTGTTTAATGGCCCTATGGTGTCATGCGTATGTGCACTGCATCCGTGTCTGCAGTTTGACTTCCTGGGTTTAAAATCTGGCCCCTTCTTTATCTGAAGAAATTTGGTGAGCTCCTTCCTCTTTAAAAATGGAATCTGTGATGGTATTTATGTCATGTGAAAGTTGTGTGAAAAAGCCTGAATGCTCCTGGCACTTCTGAGCCATCAAACAGACTTGAGACCATCTCCTACCAGACTTCCAACCAGGCAACCCACAAATATGCTTATGGATGAAGCCATTGCTGGCCAGGTTCTGTGACTTGCATCCTAGAGCAACCTCACTTTTAGTAGGTTGCTTCTTTGTATGAGCAGCAGTTCAATGCATTCTAGATTCACTGAATCATTGAATACCCATGCTGGACAGAATCTTAGGTCTTTCCACTGAATTTTTCTATATAACTTCTTCTTTCTCACCTGTACATACTTTTTCAGGAACGTGGAAACTGAAGGGGGAGATTTTTGAAAAATCCATGGGAAAATATGCAGTGATACAATTATTTATTTTCTGGACAAAGTTGGATGATTTCTAGTGAATTATTTTCTTTGGTCTGTTCTTTTCTAGTCCCGGGCCCTTTTCAGGCACCCAGTTAGGACAGGTGTGCGTTCTGAGTCGTGTCTAACTCTTTGCAACCCTGTGAACTGTAACCCTCCAGCCTTCTCTGTCCATGAAATTCTCCAGGCAAGAATCCTGGAACCAGTTGCCATTTCCTCCTCCAGGGGACCTCCCTGATCCAGGCATCGAACCTGCATCTCCTATGTCTCTTGCATTGGCAGGTGGGCACTTTACCACTATACCACCCACCTTTTATTAGGCATGGATTTTAATTGGAATGTTTATCTTTGTCCTTCCCTGTGGTTGCAAACACATAATTCTTTCTATTTTAATCATATTTGTTTTTTATTTTCTCTATTCTAAGATGTGTGCTACTTGTGAATAGGAGATGTATCTTCTTATTTTATATTTGTACATCTGGCACATAGCAAACACTCAGAGAGGAATGAATGAATCAGAGAAGGAGCTAGTGTGTGTTGCTGGAATGTTAATTCCTTGGGTAGGTTGATAGATGCCACACACACACACACACACACACACACACACAGTTCCATGGTTTTGAAAACAAATGTAGGATACATTTG
Source organism: Tragelaphus eurycerus (assembly GCA_935064755.1). Classification (NCBI taxonomy): domain Eukaryota; kingdom Metazoa; phylum Chordata; class Mammalia; order Artiodactyla; family Bovidae; genus Tragelaphus; species Tragelaphus eurycerus. The sequence goes on from CAKXYN010000101.1 coordinate 6,004,037, forward strand.
GTGAGAAAGATTAAACAGATTTCTTTGTGCAAGTCTTCTTTGTACCTGTAATATGCCACAAATATGAACTGTAAATCTCCAGCAGGATGGTATAGAACGAAGCAGCTTCCAAATTCACTAGACCAAAGAAGTCTTTTTGTTAAAGAATATCTTGGGACTTCCCTGGTGGTCGAGTGGTTAAGAATCTGCCTTGCAAAAAAAAAAAAGAAAAAAGAATCTGCCTTGCAATACAGGGGATGTGAGTTCAATTCCTGGTCAGGGAACTAAAATCCCACATGCCTTGGGCAACTAAGCCTGTGTGCCAATACTACAGAGCCCATGGGGCTGCAACTAGAGAAGTCTACGTGCTGCAACAAAAGAACCCACATGCCGCAGCTAAAACTGACACAGCCTAATAAGTAACTATACATTTTTTTAATAAAGAATGTCTTGCAGAAACTCAGTTTAAAGGCTGTACTGAGTTCTAATTCTTTTTTAATTTTGCTTTCTTCTTTTTAAAACTTTGCAACATTTTTCTAACTTTTTTCCTCTGAAAAATTCTGTTATGTTAAAGTAAGGGACTGTGATTATAACACCTATGTATCTACCAGAGCGGAGAAGGCAATGGCACCCTACTACAGTACTCTTGCCTGGAAAATCCCATGGATGGAGGAACCTGGTAGGCTGCAGTCCATGGGGTCGCTAAGAGTCGGACACGACTGAGCGACTTCACTTTCCCTTTTCACTTTCATGCATTGGAGAAGGAAATAGCAGCCCACTCCAGTGTTCTTGCCTGGAGAATCCCAGGGACGGGGGAGCCTGGTGGGCTGCCGTCTCTAGGGTCACACAGAGTCAGACACGACTGAAGTGACTTAGCATAGCATCTACCAGAGAGCTTCCATGGTGGCTCAGATGATGAAGAATCTGACTGCAATGCAGGAAGACCCAGGTTTGATTCCTGGGTCGGGAAGATCCCCTGGAGAAGGGAATGGCAACACACACTAGGTTCCTTGCCTAGAGAATCCCATGGACAGAGGAGCCTGGCAGGCTACAGTCCTCAAGGTTGCAAAGAATCGGACACAACTGAGCAACTCACACACACAGCTCTACCAGAATTACAAATTTTTAACATTTTACCACTTGTACTTATTCTGTCCTTCCTTCCCTCTCTCTCTGTTCAAATTCTTTTTGGACATCTTTTTCCTGACAATGAGGCGGGTCATCTTCTGTACACCACTAGGATTTACTTCTATGCCCGCCTTTAAGAAAATAACTGAACACTCCAGAAGGCAGATGCCTGTATGTTTCACACGTCTTTGTTGATTTATTAAATCCCATCCCAACAGAATCCTAGAATCTCAAGGTGTGGAGGGACCTGAAAAGGCATCCTATCCAAGTGCCTACCCACCCCCTCTGCATTTCAGACCCGTATTTCATGCCTTCCAATGCCATTTTTTTTTTCCAGGGCTGGTGAGTTAGTTCTAAGTGGTGTTAAACTTGCAAATGAAGCCTTACCGAGATTCTGCCCTCTTCCTGGGCACTATCCAAGTGGTCTATTAGCTGCTTCCATTTATCAAAGTCTCGTGTGGGTGTAGGAAGCCTAATAATAAAAGCTCAGGAAAAGAACAGCATTTTGGGGGAGGACTAAAGTGTTTTGCCAACTCTTGATTACCCGTGATAACAAGAATGAGAACCTTGGCCCCGGCTGCCCACCCGTTCACTGGATCGTGAACTATCCGTGCTGGACAGAGTCTTAGGATCATTGGATACAGCCCCTGCATTTTTCAGACAAGGGAGCAGAGAGCAAGAGAGAGTGCAACACATTACATGAAATCCCGTGGCTGCCATGGTTTCTGATTTGGGGCTCAGGTTATTTCCGAAGCCAGCAAGCCAATCTTGGAACAGTCACGGACAGTGTTTGAGACAGACGTTCACACACACCCCTGCATTCACACAGAGGCACACATGGACGCGGGTGCTCAGACTTATGTGCAGCCTCATTTATGGATGGAGTTTCTGTCTCCTCCAGATATGACTCATGATACGAGGCTGTAAGTCCTCTTTAAAAAAAAAAAAAAGTAACTTATCTTAGTCTGCACTGCTTGTTTCTGCACATGGGCTTTCTCTGCATGGGCTCCTCATTGCCGTGGCTTCTCTTGTTGCAAAGCATAGGCTTTAGGCGCATAGACTCAGTACTTGTGACCCAGGCTCAGTAGTTGTCGCCTGCGGGCTGAGTTTTCCCAAGGCATGTGGGATCTTCCCGGACCAGAGATCAAACTCGTGTCTTGTGACCCCTGCACTGACAGGTGGGTTCCTAACCACCGGACCACCAGGGAAGTGCCTATACATCCTCTTGTTGGTGATCTAGAACTCTGAACTTGGTAATAGAAACTCCGCCAAATACATGGACATACTTTATTCAGCAGCTTTAGCCCCTCTTGCAGCTCACAGAGGGAGTTGGGATAAAGGTAAACTTCACAAGGCTGCTGGGATGACCGTCTGGTCAGTGAAGGGACAGAAGAAATACAGAAATTCACTGTTACCGAGAGGGTAGCTCATAGTAGTCACATTTTATCCTTATTCAGGCCAGATCTGAAATATTTATGATGGCTAGAGAGAGAGACCCCAAAGGAAATTTGAGTTTCCTGAGTGCCAACTCCACACTCTGGTACCTGCATTATTTTATTTAATCCTCATGATGACTATATGACCAGTTTAAAAAAAAAAATTAAGTATGGAAAGGCTATTACCTACTCTAAATCACACAGCCAGTAAATGGTGGGGCCAAGAATTAAATGTGCATCCAGAGTTCCTTTTTCTTAGGTCATAGCCTCCTGGTTGTTAGAAAAGTGAGAACAGAGTATCTCAGGAAGAAAACAAATTTCAGACAAAAACACCCCAAAGGGTTCATGTTGTCCTAACCGTAAATCTCCTCCTAAATTTTGGGAAGTAAACTTACAAGTTTCCCATTTGACTTTTTGGTGAGAGGGCGTCTCTTTCCCCCAAAGCCCTATGATCCAGTGTTGTCCAATCGTATTTTCTGTGATGAAGAAAATGTTCTATAATCTTCCTGTATGGTAGCTACTGAGTAAGCATAATATGCACATGGGACTTCAGAGTCTTCATAGAATGAAGGAAGGTAAAATAACTCATTGATATTTTTATAAGAAGTTGATTGAATTTTGAAATGATAATATATTTGGCTAAAAGTTAATATGTTTTAATTTCTTCTTTTACTTTTTGAACTTGGATAAAAGAATATTTGGACTTCCCTGAGCTCAGATGGTAAAGAAAACACCTGCAATGCAGAAGATCTGGGTTCAAACTCGGAGTCTGGAAGATCTCCTGGAGAAGGGAATTGTACCCACTCCCGCATTCTTGCCTGGAGAATCCCATGGACAGAGTAGCCTGGTGGGCTACAGTCCATGGGGTCCCGAAGAGTCAGACATGACCGAGAGACTCAGCACACAAGCACGCACACACGCACTAGAATATTTAGAATTATACACATCATTTGTGTGATATGCTGTGTCTGTGAATATGCCTATGTATTTACAGTAATATATGTCTCTGTATGTATTTATGCTTGTATGTGTGTATGTATGTCTGTATGTAGCCTCTATCTATTGAAAGTCATTTTACTTTTAATAGAGACAATATCATATAGTATATAATGCTTTATAATTTGTTATCATTTAACAGTGTAATTATGATTTTTCCTCTCAGTATAGGTACATATAAATCAACATCACTCTCTTTAATTACTATATAGCAGTGCCTACATTGATTTATGAGTTGCTCTTCCATTTATACAAAGTACCTGCATGGGTGGATATCAAGCGTAAGAAGAGAAGCAGGTTTGCAGTTGCGGAGAACACAAGCTTTTAAGAGGTGGGCAGAAGTCAGTCCTGCAGACTGGTGTGAGAATAGAAGGACAGAATGACGGGACATCCCAGACAAAGGTATTGATGGAAACCGAGAGCTAGCAGGGCCAGTGGGCATTGATAATGGAGAGGTCAAACCAGAACCTTCTGGCGGGTAGGCTCCAGATTTAGGAACTAAAGAAGTGACTGCTCATCCAAGAAGGGAGCAGAGGGCATCTGAAATAACACTGGCTGAGGATTGATGGAAAGTGAAGCAATAGAGGCTATGAATGTAGACTTCTTCTTCATTCTGGAATCCTATAGAATCTTCACAGCACCTTACCACTGTTGAGGATGCTTCAGAAAATGAAACTTAAGCCAGAAAGTATAATAAAAGATAGAATTGATCATATAAATGTTTACACTTTTGGTATTTAAAAATGTACTATGTATAAAACTAAAATAAAAAGCAAACTGGGAAAATGTCTGCAACTGTACAGAATGCAGTTTTGTTCGTTTGTTTGTTTCCTCCTAAAGTAGAATTTACACTTCAGGAGGGCAGAGTCTGTATGCTTTTGGCTCAACTTGTATCTCTAATAACTAACAAAGTGCCTGGCATACAGTGAATATTCAGTGAACATTTGCTGAATCAATGAATCGTATTAGAACTCTTGATTTCGGATCCCTGGCCTTCCCTTTTCTTTATTCTGATAGTAATAGAAAGAGCACACTCTGCCCATAAACATTGTCTAGGTTTACCAGATCGAAATATCATCACATACTGGAGAGTAAGACCTTGGGTGCCAACTGATCTTCTGTTTCCATATCAGGATAATTCCAGCCCAACCTGCTTAGAAAGAGCCAGGGAAAGAATATACACCAATGGGCTTTGAAATGGAAAACCGTGGTTCGCCTATTTGGCATGATTTTTGATAAAACAAGGCTCTCATTTTCCACAATGGACAGTTAAGTAGAGAAAGTTATCGAGGTGCTCATCAACTGCTCCTTCCAAGCATTGTCCCTGGATATTCTAATGCCTTAGACCTACGGTGACCTTTGGTCATCAGTATTTCTTCAGTTAAATTCAGTAATCGTTCACCAAGGTACCTGAAACTGCATGTACAGGCACGCAATGGGATGCTAAGATAAATCACAGGGCAAGACACCCTCCGTACCTTGGGATACCCAGTTCAGTTCCATTCAGTTGTTCAGCCTTGTCTGACGCTTTGCAACCCCATGAACTGCAGCACGCCAGGCCTCCCTGTCCATCATCAACTCCCGGAGTTTACCCAAACTTATGTCCATTGATTCGGTGATGCCATCCAACCATCTCATCCTCTGTTGTCCCCTTCTCCTCCTGCCTTTAATCTTTCTGAGCATCAGGGTCTTTTCCAGTGAGTCAGTTCTTCACATCAGGTAGCCGAGGTATTGGAGTTTCAGCTTCAACATCAGTCCTTCCAATGAACACTCAGGACTGATTTCCTTTAGGATGGACTGGTTGGATCTCCTTGCAGTCCAAGGGACTCTCAAGAGTCTTCTCCAACACCACAGTTCAAAAGCATCGATTCTTTGGCGCTCAGCTTTCTTTATAGTCCAACTCTCACATCCATACATGACTACTGGAAAAACTATAGCCTTGACTAGACGGACCTTTGTTGGCAAAGTAATATCTCTGCTTTTTAATATGCTGTCTAGGTTGGTCATAACTTTCCTTCCAAGGAGTAAACGTCTTTTAATTTCATGGCTGCAGTTACCATCTGCAGTGATTTTGGACCCCCAAAGAAATAAAATCTGCCACTATTTCCATTGTTTCCCCATCTATTTGCCATGAAGTGATGGATCTTAGTTTTCTGAATGTTGAGCTTTAAGCCAACTTTTTCACTCTCCTCTTTCACTTTCATCAAGAGGCTCTTAAGTTCTTCTTCACTTTCTGCCATAAGGGCAGTGTCATCTGCATATCTGAGGTTATTGATATTTCTCCCAGCAATCTTGATTCCAGCTTATTCTTCCTCCAGCCCAGTGTTTCTCATGATGTACTCTGCATATCAGTTAAATAAATAGGGTGACAATATACAGCCTTGACATACTCCTTTTTCTGGAACAAGTCTATTGTTCCATGTGCAGCTCTACCTGTTGCTTCCTGACCTGCATACAGATTCCTCAAGAGGCAGGTCAGGTGGTCTGATGTTCCCATCTCTCAGAACTTTCCACAGTTTATTGTGATCCACACAGTCAAAGGCTTTGGCATAGTCAATAAAGCAGAAATAGATGTTTTTCTAGAACTCTCTTGCTTTTTTGATGATCCAGTGGATGTTGGCAATTTGATCTCTGGTTCCTCTGCCTTTTCTAAAACCAGCTTGAACATCTGGAAGTTCACCTGGGATACTAGAGAGGCCCTTTGGCTGACAGTACTCATCTACCCATTTCTCAAACATTAATGTGCATAAGATTTACTTGGGGATTTTGCTCCAAATTCAAGGTCCACCCATGGAGTTTCTGATTCAATCAACAGTACTGTTCAGTTGCTAAGTCAAATCCAACTCTTTATGACCCCATGGACTGCAGCACACCAGGCTTCCCTGTCCTTCACCATCTCCCTGAGTTTGCTCAAACTCACGTTCATTGAGTCAGTGATGCCATCCAACCATCACCTCCTCTGTTGCCCTCTGGGTATCCTAGAACCTGTTTTGTTAACAAAACTCCCAGGATTCCAATGCTGATCCTCCAGTCCACCATCCCTTAATAACTATTGGCAGAGAGTGAAACTTAGCTCTTTAAAAAAGAAAAAAAAATCAGCCCGTGTCTTCTCTGTTGTTCAGAATGTCAGCCATTCCTCGGAGGGAGCAGGTGCGTTTGCCTTTTCCTCTCCACCCCATAGGAAATTGAGAATCATCAGGGCGGGGAGGCAAATTTCTCACCATCTCTTCAAAAAGTCAGCCGTGGCATTTCTCCGTGGTGTTGAAAGCAGAGAAAGGCCTGCCGTAAAGACTAGGGAAGAGAGCAGTTAAGGATAAAAGCTATATAATGGGAACCATATGCTGTTGGAGCTGCAAAATGGCTCGGGAAACCAGCCAATGATTTTGCAGATGAAGAGGCAGGTCCACTGAGGCCTCTGGAGTGATCCAAGTCCACACAGGCAGCCGCCCCCCAGGCTAGTTTTTCTCACTCTCTGGTATCTGGATTTCATGGTGTATCCTGTCATGACTGATGGCCATTGACCAGAAAGCCTATTTCCTTCCCTCTCAAACACAGACAAAACATTTCTTATATTTCATCAGAATCATTACCCATTGTCCAAGCGGGATGTAGTTAATGAGAAAATTACAATTTTTTTTTTTTTTTTGGTAACTCACAAAGTACCTGCTTCCTCGATTACTTCTTTTCTTCCTTTTTTAAAAAATTTTATTGGCGTGTAGTTGATGATCAATGTTGTGTTATTTTCTGTTGCACAGCAAAGTGAACCAATTATACATATACATGTATGCGTGCTAGGTCACTTCAGTCCTGCCAACTCTTTGCGACCCCATGAACTGTAAGCCTGCTAGGCTCCCCTGTCCATGGGATTCTCCAAGCAGGCATACTGGAGTGGGCTGGGAAGCCCAGTGGATATATGTATCTTTCTTGGGCTTCCCAGGTGGTGCTTGTGCTAAAGAATTCACCTCGATGCGGGAGAATTAAGAGACAAGGGTTTGATCCCTGGATTGTAAATATCCCTTGGAGGAGGAAATGGCACCTTCCTCTAGTATTCTTGCCAGAAGAATCCCATGGACAGAGGAGCCTGGTGGGCTCACAAAGAGTCGGACACAACTGCACATCTGAGCCACACACACTACACCACTCTTTTTTAGATTCTTTTCTCATATAGGTCATTACAGAGTATTGAGTAGTCTTTCCTGTGTAATGCAGTACTTCTTTTCTTTAAGTGTGGGGCTGAGAGCCCAAAACTGGGAGTGTTTCCTTGTCTAAATTTTCAGTAGATTTTCATTTTGCAGCTGCTGTCGGGCCCTCATGGGTATTCTTTGGTTTTCTTTGTTAGTCCACTGCGTTCAACTTTGGTTTTACCATAGGGTCCATGGATGGCTGAACTGTACCTTGATTTTTCCTTTCTTTGTCTCACTTGTCGAGTAAAATCACTGGAGGCTGGCTGGTATAGAAACCTAAAAGATGTCTGGTGTCCTGTCAGGAATGACAGGCCAGAGACACACACCTTCCTGGGAGTCATGCCTTCTCTTCAGTGGCTCCTTCCCAGGATCCAGACCTCCAAGCTCACGAAAACAGCACATTTGGACTATAAAAAAGCAGTGACTAGGGCAAACCTTGACTCAACACCTCTCCTAATGAATGCATTCCCTCTGGGTTGTTGGAAATTCCTCCAGCTTTTCTAAATAAACTGCAAGTCAAAGGATCAACCGGGGGTGGGGAATGAATGGTTGAGAGAAGAAGTCACATTTCATGGAAGAGTCAGACTCCATTCCTGGGGAACCTGGTAGAGTTCTTTTCCTCCTCCTAATGTTATTCTACATCGTGAGCCACAAGGGCTCAGGAACATATGGAAGGATTTAAGTTTAATTGTTAAAATTCTGCTCAGCCAGGCCACTTCTTCCCCACGATGTTCTGTTTAGCATTTGTGTGCATTAGGTAATATAGTCAGTGTTTCTCACTCCAATCCAATTTGCCGTGTGTTTGGCAGCAGTTCAGTTCCATGGGCAAGGGGCATGGGGGGCGGGGGGGAGTCAGGGGCCACGGAGACCATGAATCTGCCAGGGTTGAGCACGGAGGTGATATTGCTGGGTTTGATGGCGTGCTTGCGTGAACCCTCCAAAATGCTGGTGAAGCAATCCCACTTCTTCCCCCGAAAGTCTCTCAGGGACGAAATTAATGTATCTCATATTGTATTGATTGGAGCCAATAAGTGCCTGCATGATTTGATGGAAGGCAGCGAGATTATGCAGGGAAGAGGGGCGAGAGGCAGCTTGAGAAGAAGTATGTGGTTTAATTACTGGCTGAATTTCGCCAATCCACCTCCTCCCTCAGGAGTTTAACAAATAAGCCTAAGTGCACTTTCGCTGTTCTTGACATCTGTTGAAATGATATCTGCCCGCCACGAGGGGGGTCTGGGAATTGGGCTTGGGGTATTGGTAAGATCAGCCAGCCACAGGAAGTTCCCTTTCAGCTTGCAGAATGAGAAGGTGGAAAATAACCACATTCGCACTCTAAGGTTAAGCTGCTGAGAGCAGAGGTTTATGGAATAGAATCCTGCCCCCAGTTTAATGAAGCCATCTCCATCTTCAGCACGGGGTTAGACGTATATGTCTGTATTCCTTGGCGCTGAAGAGCACCGGTGCCAGCCCACACACAGAATTGAACCTGAAAACTGAATGGTGGATGGCTAAACACTTTATGCGCCTGATTCTGAAAACCCCTCCCTTTAATGGCATGGTATGGATTGTTAGGAAATTCTCTTTATCTTTTAGGTAAACGAGAGATGACGGCTGTTTTCTTTCTTTCTTTTCTAAATGGAAAAAAAGAGAGAGAGAGGGAAGCCAAAACCCAACTATAATTCTGTGTCGACCCCAGCACCGGAAAGACTGATGGTGTGAATCCGAGAGTGTTTTGATTACATCAATAATTCAAAGAAAGTACCATCCACTTAATCTCTTTTACTCCTCTCTCTCAGAAAGGATCCTGGTTTTATTCTGAAAGTCCTAAAGCCATTTACCTCAGGTCTTTCTGAGATGTGTATTTGTTTTTCATGCTTGAGACATTCATGTATGTTATGGACCAAATTACATACAAGTCTTTTGTTTTCATAGACCTGATAAATATCCATGTGAGATGAGATGTTATCAAAGCAAAATTCCAGATTCAACTTGGAAATGTCTTTATTGGTCTATGTCCCCGATCAGGAACTTGTTACTTGATACTTTGTATATATTCGCCATTCTTAAAAAAAAAAAAAAAAAGTATAAATATATCCATATATTTGTGTGTGTATATATATGGTGATGTGGTTTAGTCACTCAGTCGTGTCCAGCTCTTTACTACCCCATGTAGCTTGCCAGGCTCCTCTGTCCCTGGGGTATCTCAGGCAAGAATACTGGGGTGGGTTGCCATTTCCTTCTCCAGGGGATCTTCCCAGCCAAGGGATGGAACCCACGTCTGCTGCATTGCAGGACATCTCCTGCTTTGCAGGTGCATTCTCTACTGTTGAGCCACCTGGGAACCCTATATATATGGACCCAGGGATCGAACACAGGTCTCCTGCATTGCAGGCGATTTCTTTATTGTCTGAGCCACCCAGGAAAGAAATCGCCTGCAATATAGAGCACCTGTGTTCTATCCCTGGATCCAGAAGATCCCTGAGAGAAGGAAATGGCAACCCACTCCAGTATTCTTGCCTGGAGAATCCCATGGACAGAGGAGCCTGGCAGGCTATGGCTAGAGTCCATGGGATCACAGAGTCGGACACAACTGAGCAACTGACACTTTCACTTTCACATATACACAGACACACACACACATAAGTGCCACATATTAAAACTCGGCTTAATTAAGTGGAGAATTAAAATTTCAGAACAACCATAGTCTGTTACCTAACTTCTGTGATTTAGGCTAATGTCTCAGTTCACTATTAAGGTCATTTCTCCTAATTGTTCTATTGTTTCACTCTTCTTGTCATCATTTTTATTGGCGACATCTAAAATCGCTGAGGAGTTGAATATAATGTGCTCAATTAATTAGAGGGTATAATTTGCATTATTTAAGGCTACATTGATTGCAAAGTAATTGGGATCTAAAAGAAGCTCCATGCGTCTTGTGTGTATGTGTCCCTGTGTGTGTCTGTGTGTAGGTATGTGATGACGTGTGTGTGTGTGTGTGTGTGTGTGTGTTGGAGGTGATGTTTCTTTTCCTGTATATGGCAGACTTTGGGAGGAATTTTGTACTTTACGGTTGTGATGTGTGACAGTCCTGATGAGGTTGTTTCAAAATTCCCAAGCGAATAATCTAGCTGGTGAAGACAGAAGAGTTAGGTTTAGAGTAAAAGCTAGGCATGCTCACACTTTAGACTGGTTCAGGTGTCATAATTCAACACATACCTGTCTGCTTTTTTTTATTCCCATCCTCCTATTATGACCCTCCAAATTATTAGAATATATATATATATATGAAAAAAGAACCTAGTTCCTGTGGGTCTAAAACTCTCTAGCCCCTATCCACTCTTTCCCATTGGAACTATATTTATAGTATAAGAAATCTAAAGACTTACCTTGATAATTGGTCCCCATGTTGATGGCCCTGGAGCATGTGGAAGGACCACCAACGATCCAAGTGTATTCAGCTAGTGATAATATCAAGGGTATTTTATTGTATCCTAATTCTTTCAACACTGGTCTTGTAAGATACATGGCAGCTTCTGATGAGCGGTAGTTCTTGCATTTCTTGTGCATAGTGAATATAAAAGTTTATTTCAACCTGCTTTTCAGTGAAAGTAAATCCATTGATAATCAGTGTCTCTAGTTTAGAACAGCATTGGAAAATACTGGAACTTTTCCCATTGTATATTGAGTCAGCTCTCTTTGTGTGGTGTGTATGTGTAGAAACAGATATAAATATGAATATCTGTTAGTCTCTCTATCTATCCGCACATTGTTACTTAATAAACACTTATGTAGGGCTTACTCCAGGTGCTATTTTAAGTGCTTTACAAGTAATTTATCACCTTACAACACTTTGGTGTAGGCACTATATCCCCATTTTACGGATGGGCCCTGTGAGGCAAGTACATTTGTTTAGGGTCACAGCACTAATAAGTAGGAGAGCTGGAATTCAATCCCAGGGACCCCATATCCCAGTGCTTATAATAAAAAATAACAACCTGTGATTATCAAGTACTTTCTACATTTCAGATAGAGGACTTTAATTTTTTCTCATTCAATCTTCACAACAAACGTATGAGTTGATTACTGTTATACTTGTTTTGCAGAGCCAGATTCAGAAGCTGAAAGAATAACACATTTTTGATCATACAGCTCGAAGGGGTGGGGTCGAGTGTCACATCAAGACAATTAGATTAAAAAGCTCTCAATATTTTATACTGAAAACATCATACATATACATCCATGCATGTCTCTTTCCATATATACATGTATTTATAATAAGGAAAATACTGACGCATGCAAGAAGTGAAAAGACAAAAACAGCTTGTGTTGACTGTGTTTGGCTCTCAAACCCACACCTCTGTAAAGAAGTGTCTTCTTTTCACTATTAGCTTCAATATAGAATAATCTGAGCATTTCTCCCACCAAATCTGAAGGTGTTTGAAGAGATAGAAAGTCCTTTTGAATGCCAGAGAGACTGCATTCAACTTCTTTTTCTAATGAAAAAGGCAGATCTGCAGCCAATACATGTTTTTATTTATTAAAAGAGCATGCTTATGAATACCGAGTGGCATCAGCAAACCAGTGACTGAGAGGCACAGTTGGAGATCGTAGTGGAAAATGTGCTGAACATCCAAGAGAGAAATGGGCTGCTTGATCAGAGTTCAGTTATAACCAAGAGCACTGCATCAGCAATAAACTTTAAGTTAATGTTAACAATTTTAATTTGTATCTTTTAATTGTTGAATTCTGAATTGCTTTCCAATTTCCCACCGAGTTTAATGTGTATGCAAATTACGCAGCCAAGAAATTCAAGATACAAAAGATAGACTGTGTTTTGCGAACATACCATAATTATTGCTTAATTTTTAAAGGTTTTTTTCTCTTCGTCAGTGTATTGTTCAATTTCCTGAAACTGAGCAGAAGACAACTTTGGGTTAATGATTAGTATAAATCTTGTGATGGAACGTAATTGAACGCTAACTTTGTTGTTCTCACAACTGCAAGCTACTCAATTCCCTATTTCTCTAAGGTAGAGTTTCTTGCTCTCTTAGCACAAATAACTCGTCTGCTAATAATAGCAGGAAAGAATTATCAGAACATCCTTTTAATTGTCTGAAGGCTCTGCACTCTCATACAAGCTGTTACAGAAAGGTAAAAACAACTTTCACATCTATTTTAATACTGCATTTCCTATTAGTTCCAATTAGACTTATCAGTGATCAGACCAAGCAAAATAAAGGAAAAAGATACCAGTGAAGAAGGCAGATGCTGTTCTATTGTTAACACTCAAGTTAGGAAATGTCTAGATTTAGGTTGAGATATATATATATATATATATAATTTAGATATATATATAGATATTATATATATATATAATTTAGATATATATATATATAATTTAGTGTAAAATGGCAGTAGCTAAACCAATGGATTTGGTGGAATAGCAGTGATCAATATATTAAGTGGACTTCCCAGGTAGTGCTAATGGTAAAGAACCAACTTGCCAGGAGATGTAAGAGACGCAGGTTCGGTCAGTCCCTGGATTGGGAAGATCCCCTGGAGGAGGGCATGGCAACCCACTCCAGTATTCTTGCCTGGAGAATCCCATGGACAGAGGAACCTAATGGGCTACAGCCCATAAGGTCACAAAGAGTCAGAGAAAACTGAAGAGACGTAGCATGCACATAATCCTATTAAACATTTAATTTTCAACTGTGTTTTGATTACCGACTGGACTCCAGGAGTTATCTTAGATATGTGTATTCAGTGTTGAACCATATTTACTGGTTGGTGTCTTTGTGATCAAGTGTTTAAACATGAAACCAAGGAATAAAGAAGAGGTTATAAATGGTGATCCATGATTGGAAGGGGGTGGGACATAAAGTCAGTAGGCTACAGTGTGATTTGGAGTTGGGGGCGGTGGTGGTCAAGGAAGACATGGAAGAGGTGATGTCTGAGCTCATGGTAAAGGGCTGACCCTGGAAGAGTGAGAAAGAGAAAGTTCTGGAAACAGGGGACAATTGCAAATGTCTAGGTGGGAACAAGCTCAGTGCATTGGAAATCCGAAGGAGGTTTGGTTTAGCTTATGTTGTTATGATAGAAGAATGGCATTTCTCTTTAGTGTTTCACAAAGCCAGTCCCCTTTCCCAGTTGATGGTTTTCCCTTCGAGACTGTTCCAGTGATGCAGGACAGTTGATGGGTGGATACAGGCTATTTGTACAGAAGACTTAACACATCAAACTCCTTTGGAAAACTAGGAAGGACATTTTAGTTATGGTCTCAGTTCTGGAATGGCTCCAGAGTTCTGCTCAAGGTCCTCAGAAATCCTGAAGCTGTGTTTTTTATTCCAAATTCATCAGTGGACCAAGGTGATTTGATGATACCTGAACTTACTCTTTTTTTTTTCCTTTAATTGTGGTTTTAAATTCTTTTGATTATAAAAAATTTCAAACATAAATGTAGGAATAATTAGTATAATAGTATGCATACCTATTGCCAGCAATTGCCAACTCATGGCTGAACTTTTTTTTTTAATTGACTGATTGATTGATTTCTAGGGCTTACAGGTTCAGTAGCTCTGGTGATATGTGGAATATTCCCAGACCTGGGATCAAACGTGTGTCCCTTGCATTGGCAGACAGATTCCTAACCACTGTACTACCAGGGAAGTTGCTGAGCTTATATCTTTTGTATGAATAGTTTAATCTACCTCTCTTTACCCCATGAATATTTTGAAGCAAATCCCAAACACTGTATTATTATACATAATTTTATATATAATATATATATTCTTACATTATTTGAATATGTGTTTTCAAAAGATGAGGACTTTTTAGGAAAAATATTGGCATTATTACATATTAAAAACTAGCAATAATTCCTTAATAAGATCAACTATTCACACATCATTATTTAAATATGTATGCATGCATATTAAAAAGATGAAGACTTTTAAGAAAGAAAACTGAGTTTATTAACATTATTAGGCCTTAAAATTAACCTGACTTCCTTAATATAGTCTAATATTCTATCGGTGTTCAAGTTTACATGGTTGTCATCTGCATATGGGTAAACCTATGGCTGATTCATGTTGATGTTTGGTAGAAACCAACACAATACTGTAAAGGAATTATCCTTCAATTAAAAATAAATGTTAAAATACTGTATTCTGAAAAAAAGGGGGAAAAAAAGGTTAAAGGAAAATTTACATACAGTCCCAACTCAGTATCCATGAAGGGGTGGTTCCAGGACCTCCTACGGATCCAAACTTCAGATGCCCAAGTCCCTTCTGTAAAATGGCATAGGACTTTTCCAGTGGTCCAGTGGTGAAGACTCCAGGCTCCCAGCGCAGGGGACTTGGGTTCCATCTCTGGTCAGGGGAACTAAGATCCCCCACGTCAAGCTGCACAGCCAAA
The DNA here is from genome assembly GCA_935064755.1 of Tragelaphus eurycerus. Classification (NCBI taxonomy): domain Eukaryota; kingdom Metazoa; phylum Chordata; class Mammalia; order Artiodactyla; family Bovidae; genus Tragelaphus; species Tragelaphus eurycerus. The sequence goes on from CAKXYN010000101.1 coordinate 6,019,176, forward strand.
ACAAAACGGGAATAGATTAAAACAACAAATGGCATAGTAAGACTGGCCGTCTGTACTGAGGTTTCTGCATCTGGGAAGATGGGGGGCTGATTGTGGATCAAATGGAAACTTGTTGACACATCGCGAAAGTCTCTTTCACGGTCATTGTTGCTGGACCCTGGCACTCTGTTTGCCCAGGACACTTGCTCCTTGTTACTGAAGGGTCTCTCCACCATCCAGCTTTGCTCGCTGTGTTCTCTGTCCTCTGTTTTCTGCAAAGTGGTGGTTAGATTCAGCCATTTGATGAAATGTTGGTTCATTTTTTTTTTTTTCATTTTGCTTAACTTTACAATATTGTATTGCTTTTACTATACATCAAGATGGATCCGCCACCAGTATACACGTGTTCCCCATCCTGAACCCTCCTCCCTCCCCCCTTCCCACACCATCCCTCCAGGTCATCCCAGTGCTCCAGTCCCAGGCATCTGTTATAGGGCATCGTACCTGGACTGACTCGTTTCAGATATGATATTATACATATTTCAATGCTGTTCTCCCCAGTCATCCCACCCTCTCCCGGTCCCAGAGTCCAAAAGTCTGTTCTATACATCAGTGTCTCTTTTGCTGTAAAGCAAAACCACATCATAAATGTCACTGTGGGCTTGCCTTAGGAAACATGACCTGTCCGGCTGGCAGTCTTTCAGGGGATTTTCCACGACTATTGCCAAGTGATTGCCAAGCGTGGCCATCGCTCCTCCCCGTCTATTACATGGGACCCTTCTGCAGAGAGAAAACCCCTCTCGTTAATTTGTGTTTATTTTTGCTTACCCTGAAGTACGTTTTCACAAAAGAAATGTAGGATTCACGCCTTTTTCTTTGTATTCTTCCACTTTTCAAATGACAGGATTTGTTTGCTTGAGTCTCCCAGAAGTGACCGGTGATTTTTCCTGAGTTCTGTTTTGAACTCAGTTGTGGCCACTGGGAGCTACTTCCGGCTGGCTTCTTCTTGTCTGAACCCAGAATTTTCTTGCTTTATGAGATGACAAGGTGTTCCTGGATCAACCTGTACATTTCCAACCTCTGACCTGGACTCAATATTTTCTTTTTTTCTTTTCCAGGAAAGCTTTCAGAGCCAGTAGGTGGCTTAGTTTGGGAGTTAGTGAATGTGTTTACTTATGTTCACTGTCTACTCATTCCACCTTCTTCTAACAGGAGGGGCCCTGTCTTCTAAGAGCAGTTCCATTGGGTTCTTATGAGCAGGGCTGAGGATTTGGGGACATTGAGACACTCAAGAGTCCTGAGCATAACAGTTCATCCACAGGTGGGTTTGTGATCCAGGCGGACCACCCAGAGTCCCCTCTGCCCCTTGGCGGTTAAACTCTATGGAGAAACCTGCCTCTCCTAATGGCTTGTTAGACTGGTCAGAGGTGAGTGAGTCTCATGTTGTGGCCATTCTGCTCCAATATGCAGAAACACAATCTAAGAAATGGAGAAAGGAAAAATCTGTTTAGGCAATATATTTGTTAATTGACGTGTAGTTGATTTACAAGTGCCCATCTCTGCTGTACAGCAAAGTGACTCCGTTATACACATATACGCATTGTTTTTTAAACATTATTTACCAGAGCAAATGCTTCGTTGGCAAACTCTGTTTCTTGTCCTCTTCACCTTGAGGATGATATTCAGGGGGAGCTGGCATCTGTGGGTCTCGCATGGACACCATAAAGTTTTAGAAAGTAGAGTTCAGTTAACGAAGCACTAATTCCAGCAAGTCAGCTGTGCCAGTGAAACATTATTCTAGCTTTCTTGCTTTCTCTCTCTCTTTGCTTCCTCCCTCCTTTCTTTCTTTCTCTCTTTCTTTCATACATACATGTGTCATCTGAAAACACCCCAGAAAGGTGGCCTGATGGGACCAGGAGCATCTTCAAATGAGAAAATCCCCTACCCCCCGTGACAAATCCAGGTCTCGCGAGAAACTCCAGGGCTCACTCGCACGCAGCTAGAAGAATATATTGACTGTGGCCCAAGCTCGTGAGAAGATTGATCAATCCAGGAGACTTGCATTAATTGTGAAATAGAAGGGATGGTGCGATCAATGGTGGGAGTGAGGTGCTGCGGGAAACACGCCACATCGAGCTAATCCAATAATGGAGAAGCTGATGTATAGCATATTGGAATCCTACAGTCTGGGCACTTGTCACCATAAAAAATATCCCGCAATTATGGGGAAAAATTGAGCAGGCAGCAGTTGAGGCAACCTAATCAGCCCAATGCCACTGTAGTTCTCCTGATTAAACACTAAATTAAGTGGCACTCAGCTTGGTAACCTGCCGGCATTATGACAAATAATCCTGGTGCTCACGTGAAAAGTTTGTATTTTAATCAAAGCCAACTATGAATATGAAGCTATTCCTGGGCTATTTGGGTGTCGTTTAGCTGTGAACACGTTTAACAATTTATAAATGAATCTTTTGCCATTAGCTACAAGGAAAAAGGGACCCGTGCTGTACAGGAAGGTAAGGCTTTCTGTGCTAAAAATCAATTCGATTTGATACAAGCTCAGAGAACTCTTAAGAAAAAAAAAAAAAGAAGAAGAAGAATGCATTCAAGAAACCCTGGGAGAATTCAAATTTAGTTAACTTCTATAACATTTTGCCTAAGGGCATCAACTCTACTCTTTGCTGAAAAGCACGTGATCATTCCAGGAGGGTTGAGGCTTAATAAGCTGCAGGTTCCACTAGGATATCTTACACGCATGCGTCGTTGTTAAGTCCTGTGGCAAAAGTCCACTGACAACCTGGGACTAAATAGCAGATTTTCCAGGACCAAGAGGAAACTGCTTTTCAGGGGCATTGGTGTTGTTTAGTCTCTAAGTGGTGTCTGACTCATTTGTGACCCCATGGACTGTAACCCACCAGGCACCTCTGTCCATGGGATTTGCCAGGAGAGAATACTGGAGTGGGTTGCCTTTTCCTTCTCCAAGAAATCTTCCCAACCCAGGGACTGAACCCTCGTCTCCTGCATTGGCAGTCCTTGCAAAGATGTTCTCAGTATCTCATAGATGCAGACTTATTTCCCCAAAGAGAATCAACTGTTGGACACTGGCTGGTGGCCAAAATCTTGTGTTGCCACCTTGAAAAGGCGGGTGAGAAGCTGACACTTTCCTACTTTGGTGCCACCAAAGCTTCAGCCACAGTCCTTACCTAATGGGTTGACTTTGCATTTCTTGGAGACCCAGTACTTGGTGAGGTCTGAATGGGACATGGGGAATGCATAACTTTCTAGTGGACTAGTGCTCTTGCTAAGATATCGAATACATTTTGCAGTTCATTTCTACATCAATTGCTCTGTTGAAAACAAGGTGAATGGAAGGCAGAATTACCTTTTGGAGCAGTGCAGAGCCGAGGAAAGGGTGTGAACTTTGGGATTGAGCCCTAGCACCCACTGGTTTCATTATTTTATCTAAACGTTGATATACAAATAGTTCCTACTCACACAGGACTGTTGAAAGAATTAAGTGTGTGTGCTTCAGTCATGTCTGATTCTTTTGTGACCCCCATGGACTGTGGCCCACCAGGCTCCTCTGTCCATGGGATTCTCCAGGCAGGAATACTGGAGTGGGTTGCCATTTCCTCCTCCAGGGGATCTTCCTGACGCAGGGGTCAAACCCACCCACGTCTCATATGTCTCCTGCATTGGCAGGTGGGTTCCTTACCACTAGCATCACTTGGGAAACCCTAAAAGAAGTAAGGTGTGTTAAAAACCTAACTCAGTGTTTTGCTCATAGGATATGCACATGAAACAAAAGTCAGTCTCTCTTACCTGAAAGTGACTTTTTCCCCTAACCCCTCCTCCCAGAAGACATGTGCCAATGGGCTGGAGATGTTTTTGGATGCTACAACTGGGAGAGGGATGTTATTGGCATCTGGTGGGTAGAGTTAAGAGAGACTGGTGAACACTGAGCAGTGTGCAGGGTAGCCCCCCAACCACAAAGAATTGTCTCTCTGTAAATGTCAATAGTGGCAGGTTAAGTAGCCCTGATGCAATCTATTATGGCGGCATCACTACTGATGTTCCTTGAAACTGGAAAGAAGGGACAATGATCTTAACAAATCCTATATTTTCTATCCCTCACATTAAGGTTCTCTCTAAAAGAAGGGAGGGGTGCTTTCAGGGGACTGCAGAGGCAAGTACCAGTTTTCATTCAATAGAGTAAAAACAAATGCATAAGGTAATTAAAGTGGCAGAGTTTTATGATAACAAATTTTGTATGCAGAATAAATGAAAAGAACTGTTCAAAGTGTTGAAGCTTTGGCTGACAAATATTCAGAATGACAGGCAGACTGAAGTCTTGGATGGACTACAGTCTTTGCAAAAATGTATCAAAAAAATAATGCATCAAAACCTTTTGGAAATAATGTTATCAAGCAACTATACTCCAATCAGGGCTTCCTCCGGTGGCTCAGATGGTAAAGAAACTGCCTGCAATGCAGGAGACCTGAGTTTGATCCCTGAATCAAGAAGATCCTTTGGATAAGGAATACTCACTCCAGTATGCTTACCTGGAGAATTCCATGGACAGAGGAGCCTGACAGGCTACAGTCCATGGGGTCACAAAGAGTTGGACACGACTGAGCAACTAACAGTTTATACTCCAATGAAAATTTTTATTTTCAAAGTTTTGGGAAATCTGTTCTAGCTTAAGGTGATGACAATTGTATCTTGGGCAAGAGAGAGTGGATAATAGGCTAAAGACAGAATTTATTACCAAACTGTAAGCTTCATGAAAGCAGGAATTGTCTTTATCCTCTTTCTCTTGCAAGACTCATGATTAATTTTTTTAGGGTTATGGACTTTTTATAAAAAATCTTTTTGTAGTAGAACATATAACATAAGATATACCCTCTTAACATATTTTGACATATCAGATCAGATCAGTCGCTCAGTCGTGTCCGACTCTTTGCGACCCCATGAACCGCAGCACGCCAGGCCTCCCTGTCCATCACCAGCTCCCGGAGGTCACCCAGACTCGCATCCATCGAGTCAGTGATGCCATCCAGCCATCTCATCCTCTGTCGTCCCCTTCTCCTCCTGCCCTCAATCCCTCCCAGCATCAGAGTCTTCTCCAATGAGTCAACTCTTCGCATGAGATGGCCAAAATACTGGAGTTTCAGCTTTAGCATCATTCCTTCTAAAGAAATTCCAGGATTGATCTCCTTCAGAATGGACTGGTTGGATCTTCTTGCAGTCCAAGGGACTCTCAAGAGTCTTCTCCAACACCACAGTTCAAAAGCATCAATTCTTCGGCGCTCAGCCTTCTTCACAGTCCAGCTCTCACATCCATACATGACCACAGGAAAGACCATAGCCTTGACTAGGCGAACCTTTGTTGGTAAAGTAATGTCTCTGCTTTTGAATATGCTATCTAGGTTGGTCATAACTTTCCTTCCAAGGAGCAAGCGTCTTTTAATTTCATGGCTGCAGTCACCATCTGCAGTGATTTTGGAGCCCAGAAAAATAAAGTCTGACACTGTTTCCACTGTTTCCCCATCTATTTCCCATGCAGTGATGGGACCAGATGCCATGATCTTCGTTTTCTGAATGTTGAGCTTTAAGCCAACCTTTTCACTCTCCACTTTCACTTTCATCAAGAGGCTTTTTAGCCCCTCTTCACTTTCTGCCATAAGAGCAATTTTGACATATACAATACATTATTATTGACTCCAGGTACAATATTACACAGCAGATCTGCAAAACATATTCATTTTGCTGAACTGAAACTTTATCCCTATTCATCAGTAACTCCCCATTTGCTTCTCCTCTTCAGTTCAGTTCAGTTCAGTCGCTCAGTCGTGTCCGACTCTTTGCGACCCCGTGAATTGCAGCACGCCAGGCCTCCCTGTCCATCACCAACTTCCGGAGTTCACCAAACTCATGTCCATCAAGTCGGTGATGCCATCCAGCCATCTCATCCTCTGTCGTCCCCTTCTCCTCCTGCCCCCAATCCCTCCCAGCATCAGGGTCTTTTCTAATGAGTCAACTCTTTGCATGAGGTGGCCAAAGTACTGGAGTTTCAGCTTTAGCATCATTCCTTCCAAAGAACACCCAGGGCTGATCTCCTTTAGAATGGACTGGTTGGATTTCCTTGCAGTCCATGGGACTCTCAGGAGTTCAAAACACCACAGTTCAAAAGCATCAATTCTTTTGCACTCAGCTTTCTTCACAGTCCAATTCTCACCACCGTTTCACTCACTGATGCCATTACCTTAACTAGTTTAGATATCTCATGCAAGTGGAATCCTGCAGTATTTTTGTGACTGGCTTATTTCACTTAGCAAATGTCCTCAAAATTCATCCATGTTGTCCTGCATTGCAGAATTTTCTTAAAAATTTTTAAGGCTAAATCGTGTCCCATGTGATATAAACTGCATTTTGTGTATGTTTCTGTCTGCACTGGACAGCACAGACTCGGAGTCTAGGGTAGAGTAGATAATATTCTCGCTTCTCTCCCCTTTCCCACCATCAGTGGTCTGGATTTGTCATGGCGGTTGCAGTAATAACAGTTGTATCATGCCACAGGTATCGAAAGTGCTCAATTGCTCAGTTGTGTCCGACTTTGCATGGCCCAATAGACTGTAGCCCCCCAGCCTCCTCTGCCCACAGAATTTTCCAGGCAAGCATATGGAGTGGTTTGCCATTTCCTACTCCAGAGGGTTTTCCTGACCAGGAATTGAACCTGTGTCTCTTGAGTCTCCTATATTGGCACGTGGATTCTTTGCCTCCAGTGCCACTTGGGAAGCCCACACGTGTTGAACAGTGTTCACATATTTTCTAATATCATTTTCACAATCAGATGATGTTGTAAGGACATTGTATCATTGTGGAAAAGGACGCCAAGGCTTTGAGTGAGTATATGGCTTGGGATTGGAAACCAAGAATTCCGAACATTCCGGAATTTGCTCTCGTAGGCTGTGGAGTGGATCTAGAGCCTGGTTTCCCAGCCCTCACTGGGTATAGAACCAGCCTACAGAGCTGGCAAAAATTCCGAGACCTGAGTGCTACTCCAGACCAGTGGGAACAAAATGCCCAGGTATATAAGCACAGAGCAGAAGGTTTTTGTAAACAGCTTATACACAGAGAAACTGGGAAGAGGAACAGACTTTCTTCTTTTCCTGTATCAAACATCATCTTAATTTTCAAGACTGCTTTGGATAGAGGCTGTTTATAGTATTCTGGGTTTCTGGCTAACATAAGAGCTTAATTAGACACACATTTGTGATTCATCTCCTCTTGTTAAAAAGGTCCGTTTAAGTAAACAAGGAAGAGTGATTATATATGAAATTTTCTTTGATTATTGGAAGTCTCCTATTTCACATCGCCATTCAATTCTACTCTGTTACATTTCATTACCAGTGTGTGTGTGTGTGCTCATTTGCTCAGTCATGTCCAGCTCTTTGCAACCACATGGACTGTAGCCCCACCAGGCTCCTCTGTCCATGGGATTTCCCAAGCAAGAATACTGGAGTGCGTTGCCATTTCCTTCTTCAGGGAATCTTCCTGATACAGGAATCCAACCCATGTCTCCTGCATAGCAGGCGGATTCTTTATCACTGCACCACCAGGGAAGCCCCTAGCCTATATGCTTGAGTGGCTATAAAATACATACACACATCAGTTCACTTCAGTTCAGTCGCTCAGTCCAGTCCGAATCTTTGCGACCCCACGAACCACAGCACACCAGGCCTCCCTGTCCATCACCAACTCCCAGAGTTCAACCAAACCCATGTCCATTGAGTCGGTGATGCCATCCAACTATCTCATCCTCTACCGTCCCCTTCTCCTGCCCTCAATCTTTCCCAGCATCAGGGTCTTTTCAAATGAGTCAGCTGTTTGCATCAGGTGGCCAAATATTGGAGTTTCAGCTTCAACATCAGCCCTTCCAGTGAACGCCCAAGAGACTGATCTCCTTTAGGATGGACTGGTTGGATCTTGTAGTCCAAGGGACTCTCAAGAGTCTTCCCCAACACCACAGTTCAAAAGCATCAATTCTTTGGTGCTCAGCTTTCTTTATAGTCCAACTCTCACATCCATACATGACCACTGGAAAAACCATAGCCTTGACTAGACGGACATTTGTTGGCAAAGTAATGTCTCTGCTTTTTAATATGCTGTCTAGGTTGGTCATAACTTTCCTTCCAAGGAGTAAGCATCTTTTAATTTCATTGCTGCAATCACCATCTGCAGTGATTTTGGAGCCCAGAAAAATTAAGTCTGCCACTGTTTCCCCATCTACTTGCCATGAAGTGATGGGACCGGATGCCATGATCTTACATACATATATATAAAACATGGTGGACTTGAATTGCATAGACTGGATTTAACTCCAAGCTTATACTTCTCTGGGTTCAATCCCTGAGTCAGGAAGATCCCCTGGAGAAGGGCACGGCAACCCATTCCAATCTTCTTGCCTGGAGAATTCCATGGACAGAGGAGCCTGGAGGGCTACAGTCTATGGGGTCACAAAGAGTTGGACACGACTGAGTGATGAACACACACTTCACAGCAACCTTCAGACTTAACCAGCATCACTCAGCTGCTTGGATAACAGATACAGCTGAAATGTATTCAATGTGTCTGTGTGCCAAGCACCACACACAGGGTTTTCTCAGGCATCGTCCCTTCGGATCCTTCCAGATTCTCCTTCCCTTGGGTAAACACATTGCCTAGTGGGTGCAGAAACAGGCATAATACTGGATGCAGATCCAAACAGCAGACATGCTGGACTTGCACCAGATCTGACTGATGCCTGTGACTATGTTTTGCTCACCTCTGAAGTGGGCTTGATTAAAATATCGCCTTTCCTGGGCAGTTTGAAGATCCGATGAGCAGCTTATGTAATGGAAGATCTGAACGCTGAGTAGGTAAGATGATTCATTATTTGGTTTCTGCCAGCACTTGTTGGAAAGAACGTGCGTGTTTTCTCTGGTTTTGTCCCTGGCACCTCATTTACCAACCTTGAAATCCCCGACTTGTTTTCTTTTTCAAGTGGTAAATGTTTCATCATTATTTTTGTCTCCTCTTGGAGCTGACCCTCTCTCTCCCTCTCTCTCTCTCATGACATTTGGCTTCATCCTTCAGCCTTTTTTCTCTCTCTTTTTTATGGTTCCATGTTGCTGTGAGCAGAACTCATTTTTCAAAAGACAGATGGTGGCAACCCTATTCTCTCTAAATAAAAAAGCAAAACAGCTGTTAAGGTGCAAACAGAGTTGCGGCCAGCAAATCGTATCTGCTTCAAGTGTTGGCGAAGTCTCCCTTTAGGGAAGAGGAGCTAGCTAAACAAAATGTGCAGCCTTGGCTGGGCTCTGCCAAGGTCCAAGTATAGAATGATGGCAAGGAATGGAAATTTATAGCCCGCGATAGATCCAGCACCTTTCTGTCTTGGCGGGTGCATATTTAAATGCAGTGCTAACGGAGCTGAAATTTATTGCTCTCTAATAACGATAAAATGCCATCAGAGAATGAGATAAATCTTGGCCCCAAATCTTAGGATGCAAGGCACACACTCCCGTGCACACACATGCTTGTAAAATACAGCCAGATACTGCTAACTCAGATGGTATGGAGGTCGGCTGAAGAAGCCAACGGAACAGAGAAAGCAAAGGAAGTGTTTTATAGACGACTGCAAATTGTTGTTTTCATGAGGCTGGGGTCAAGGTACATTGTGGCCTTGGGTTGAAATGACTGTTGCTTTGTCTCACGGCTGATATATACTTGACCTTGGCGGGAAAAGCATTTTCCTTCCTGTATGCTCCATCGCTGTCTCTTTACCTTTTCACAGCCCTGCGACAGGCTGACTTCCAAACAAATACCGATGAATTATAACCCTCTGGGAGAGGAATGTTGCCGTTGTCTTCTTCTTTTTTTTAAAGTGTGTTTTATTTATTTATTTATGATTTGGAGTCTCAGAGGCTGTGTAAGGAGAAAGTGAGACAGGAAATAAATTTGCCAAAATGCCATGTTTGCAAACTGCCCGTGATGGGAGAACTAGCTGTGCCTCCCGCCGCCTTCAGGCACATTGCACATTCAGAGAGTGAGGTTTTACCAAGTTCCATTCAGGGGTGGGCGTTCTGGTTTGAAGGCAGGTCCTCCTAGCTCATCCAGCCAGTCTACACGGACACCCGCCTGTCTCTCTGATCATATATGACTCATGGAGTGGAGCCCTACTTGCTTGGGAATCCACCTGAACCTTGGAAGCATTTCCATCCTTTGGGGTGTGTGTGTGTGTGTGTGTGTGTGTGTGTGTGTGTGTGGGTGTGGGTGTGGGTGTGGGTGTGTGGGTGTGCGCCCGTGTGTGCGTGCAGTTATGTCCAACTCTTTGTGACCCCATGGGCTGTAAACCCTCCAAGCTCCTCTCTTGTCCATCGAATTTTCCAGGCAAGAATACTGGAATGATTTGCTATTTCCTACTCCAGGGAATCTTCTTGACCCAGGAATCAAACCTGTGTCTCTTGCGTCTCCTGTGTTAGCAGGCAGATTCTTTAACCCTAGGCTTGGTGGCTCATGCTAAAGTCACAGAAGGGAGCTCTCTCTTACTGGCCCTCCCTCTAGATGTTTGCTTGGCTACCACTTCTTGCAAGGTGATTTCTAACATTCCAGGTGAGATTTTTATTTTCTGTGGACACCCTGACTCCAGGATGTCTTGACGTTAATCCCAATAAAAGCGAGCATCTCCTTTCTGGATGTATCTTTGAATATATGTGTATGTATGATTGTGTTCCTCTGTGTGTGTGTTTGCATGTCTTTCTTAACTGATCCTGTTTCAGAGATCCGGACAATGCCTATAAATGGAAACTTATTCTTGTTCAGAACTGGAAAGACTGTTCTTGGTTTCCCGGATTTTTACAAGTGTTTGTGTGTGTGTGTGTGTGTGTGTATAGGCGGGGGGTGTGGTTGGGTATGAAGAACAAGAAGTGATAATACTTGATAAGCTTGAAAATCTTAACCATGCGGTTAGTGTGGAGGACTCTCAGCATTTTTTAGTGCACATGGTGTTGTTTTATAGAAAACTATTGTTATAAACACTTTCGTCTCATATGCATTTCCTTTCCCTACATGGAAGAAAGCTCCGAAATACTGTAATTTGGTGCATTTACTTCATTTCAGTTTTCTTATGTTGTTGCCTGAGGAAAAGGCAAGTAAACTGGGGAGATGTTGATGCTTGGGTGAAAAAAGGGACCTAAGTTTTCATATGAAATGAACTTTTTGGGGTGGGACCTTTTAACTGAGTTTCCTGAACTTCTTGAAAGTGTACTGGGCGAGGCGGGGAAGGAGAGAGGGAGAGAGAAAGAGAGACAGAAAATTCATGCTCTATTTTCACTGCTGAGAGGTTTCACAGCGTTTGTTAGGGTTTGAGAAGCACCATGTGTCAGAGAAGCACCATCCTGACCCTCAGCTCTCCTGATTCTTCAGCCTGTGGAGTGAATATTCAGTCACTTTACAGTTTGCATGATGTGGTCAGAGCTTTAAGCTCAAGCTCACTCATTTCTGGGAAGGGCATGCCATTATCCAGAAAGTGGATCTTATACAAAAAACGGATGCCCAGCTCCAAATGCCACATCTGTGTGGGTTTTGCTCAGCCGACGCAGCTCATCAAAGGTAATCCTCACACCCTCGTCCCATTGATCCCGAATCCCTATAGTCCATTCAACTGCCACCTTCATCTCCGCAGTCTGTGGTCCAGCTAGACTGACCTTCTCTCAGCGGTCCCCAACAAGCCTCGCTCTCTCTCACCTCCCAGGTGTCACATATTTTGCTCTCTCCACCTGCAACAGCCTTCCCTTTCCTTTGGCTGGGAGCTTCTCTTCTTTCTTGTCGCTAATGAAACACTTCTTCCTCCAGGAAGTCCCCCTTGAATGTTTTCTTAACTAGGCTAGGTGAACCTTTGATGTCTTCTTCTAGAATCCCCACTTCTCCTGCCAGAATATTTGTCACACATTCTCATTTCTTAGGCGAGGTATAGGTATATACATACATATATGAATAAAAAGATAAAGGCATGCTGGAGAATTGATCTGTGTTTTATCAAAGTACACAGAAGATCAGAAATATCCACCTAAAGCGTAAATATCAATAACCTCAGATATGCAGATGACACCACCCTTACGGCAGAAAGTGAAGAGGAACTCAAAAGCCTCTTGATGAAAGTGAAAGTGGAGAGTGAAAAAGTTGACTTAAAGCTCAACATTCAGAAAACAAAGATCATGGCATCTGGTCCCATCACTTCATGGGAAATAGATGGGGAAACAGTGGAAACAGTGTCAGACTTTATTTTTCTGGGCTCCAAAATCACTGCAGATGGTGACTGCAGCCATGAAATTAAAAGACGCTCACTCCTTGGAAGGAAAGTTATGACCAACCTAGATAGCATATTCAAAAGCAGAGACATTACTTTGCCAACAAAGGTTCATCTAGATAAGGCTATGGTTTTTCCTGTGGTCATGTATGGATGTGAGAGTTGGACTGTGAAGAAGGCTGAGCACCAAAGAATTGATGCTTTTGAACTGTGGTGTTGGAGAAGACTCTTGAGAGTCCCTTGGACTGCAAGGAGATCCAACTAGTCCATTCTGAAGGAGATCAGCCCTGGGATTTCTTTGGAAGGAATAATGCTAAAGCTGAAACTCCAGTACTTTGGCCACCTCATGTGAAAAGTTGACTCATTGGAAAAGACTCTGATGCTGGGAGGGATTGGGGGCAAGAGGAGAAGGGGATGACAGAGGATGAGATGGCTGGATGGCATCACTGACTCGATGGATGTGAGTCTGAGTCTGAGTGAACTCCGGGAGTTGGTGATGGACAGGGAGGCCTGGCGTTCTGCGATTCATGGGGTAGCAAAGAGTTGGACACGACTGAGTGACTGATCTGATCTGATCTTAAAGCCTAATCATTCAAGAAAAGGACATGGAATGAGATACAGCCTATGTGGTCATATTAAAAAAGGAAGAGGCAGAGGAGGGTAAAGTATCCATCTTTCCCAGAACCATAGCTCTATGAAGTATACCTTCTAACTGTATTGTTATTGTTCTCTAATATTTACTCCACTGCCTGATTTTAGTGAGAGCTTAATATTTGTAGAACAAATATATAGACAAGTCCATGAGTGGACAGCAGATTATCATCATCATTATTATTACTGGTTGGATGCAAGCTGAATGGCTTTTCTTTCCCAGCAGGTACTGCTCTGGCTCCCATCTTTCTTAGTTACCACCTGGGGCCCCTTGGTTTAGCTTTTGCTTTGAATTTTGCCCTAGTATATCTCTGGCTAAGGCTACAGAGACCTGATCACATCATTGGTCTCTCTTCTTCTGCCAACCCTGGCAGGGGACTTCCCCAAACGCCTGTCCAGCTTCAGAGTGTCATCCATGTGGGGAGGAAGGTATAAGAAGGGATGACCCATGATGAATGAAATGAAAAAGTCAAGGATATGCTTAACACAGGGCTTTCCTGGTGGCTGAGGAGTAAAGAATCTGCCTGCAGTGCAGGAGTTATAGGAGATGCGGGTTCAATCCCTGGGTCGGGGAGATTCCCCTGGAGGAGGAAATGGCACCCCACCCCAGTATTCTTGCCTGGAAAATCCCATGGACAGAAGAGCCCGGCTGGCTACCATCTATAGGGTGGTGAAGAGGCAGACATGACTGAAGCGACTTAGCACACACGCAAGCTTAACACACTTAAAGGCTTCTCCGTTCTTCCCTTTTGTCCTGTACTCAGATTCCTTTAGTATATTGGATTTTCCTTCTGGGGCTTGAGTTCCTAGAATCACAAAATCACAAAGGAAAACAAAAGAAAATACTTACCACTTTGTCACACTTGGTTAACAGCAATGACCACAGCAATATGTTTTGTTTCATTTTGCTGTGATGGGGCTTGTGGATCCAACCATGATTTGTCATGTGAATGAATGATTGGTTTGATCAAATGTGTCCCACCTCAATAAAAAATGGTAAATATGGTAATCGCTAGGAGACATTTCAGGCATGTGCTTAGTGCATGTATATTGGTGATATAATACATATTTGTTGTTGTTAAGTTGCTAAGTAGGATCTGACTCTACAACCCCATGGACTGCAGCACATCAGGCTCCTCTGTCCTCCACTAGCTCCAGGAGTTTCCCCAAATCAGTCCATTGGGTAAGTGATGCTATCTAACCATCTCATTTCTGCCGCCTTCTCCTTGTGCCTTCAGTCTTTCCAAGCGTCAGGGTCTTTTCCATTGAGTCAGCCCTTTGCATCAGGTGGCCAAAGTATTGCAGCTTCAGCTGCAGCATCAGTCCTTTCAATGATATTTAGTGTTGATTTCCTTTAGGATTGACTGGTTTGAGCTCCTTGCTGTTTATTCAAGGGACTCTCAAGAGTCTTTTCCAGCATCAGAGTTTGAAGGCATCAATTCTTCAGCAATCAGCCTTCTTTATGGACCAGCTCTCACATCCATACATGATTACTGAAAAAAACCATAGCTTTGACTATACAGATCTTTGTCATATATCTATACCTATCTATTCTAATTCTTGAAGGTAGATATTATTATCCAAACAGAAGCTGCAGAGATGAAGAAACTTGGTCCAGGTCATATTCTTAGAGGTGGCAGAGACAGCTTTCAAACTCTGGTTGCCTTGACCCAGAGGAAGTTTTTGTCCCAGCAGACCACCCTCTCTCCTTTGCCTTATGAGGTTGAACTGAAATGTCTTGACTTCTTTTTCTTTCTTCATAGCCTGGCTCCCCCAAGAGGGCAGAAACGATGCCTCACTCCTTATAACCCGAAAGAAGCTTCTCGTGACAAATTCAGCTAGTATTTATTGGGCAACTATTATGAGCCAGACACTATAGTAGTTTCTGGATGTATGGGGCCCATGCCCCCATAGGGCTGACATCTTGCAGGAAAAAAAACCCACATCGTTAAGTAGGCAAAATGAGAAAATTGAACAGTCACTGAGTACTTACTCTGTAGCTTCCCTGGTGGCTCAGTTGGAAAAGAACCTGCCTGCAATGTAGGAGACCTGGGTTCGATCCCTGGGTCAGGAAGATCCCCTGGAGAAGGGAATGGCAACCCACTCCAGTATTCTTGCCTGGGAAATCTCATGGACAGAGGAGCTGGTCGGGCTACAGTCCTTGGGGTCTCAAAGAGTCAGACATGACTTAGCAACTAAACCACCACTTACTCTGTGCTGAGCACTTTCCTGGTACTCTTTACGTATGAGTTCATTTAACCCATGAGATGGTCCCATTCTGTATATGTATATATAAATAAAATGATGGGTTTTATTAGAACCCAACAAGTCTTTCATATTTCAGAATGTTCTCTTAAATATTTAATCTTGAATACAAATTAGTACTATTTGAGTAAGTCATTTTAGCCTAAGAACCAATCAATACTATCTTGGAGTGTTCATAAGGGTAACTTGACAGAATGTGTTAAAAAAGAAAGAAAGAACAGTTTAACATGAATTTAGTAATTATTCTTTGGGGGTATAATTTTATAATTGAAAGTGTGGAGTGAAATTTTAAGAAAGACTTTTGTATCATAATTTGAGGATCCATACAATAAGTTACATTAATATAGTGTATCAATAGGAATATATACCCATATATTTTTGTTATTGAGTCACTAAGTCGTGTCCAATTCTTTGTGACCCCATGGACTGTAGTCCATCAGGCTCCTCCGTCCATGGGATTTCCCAGACAAGAATACTGAAGTGGACTGCCATTTCCTTCTCGGATCCCATTCTTATCATCCCTATTTACACCCCTGGAGGATATAGTGCAGAGAAGGGAAAGAACTGGCTCCAGAATGCATATGGCTAGGAAGCTGAAGAACTAAAACTTGAACCACACCTTCAGAGCCTTGACTCACAGCTCTTTGTCATGAAATAAATACTGCAGCACAGAGGCAAGGTGGGGAGTGGAATACACTGGCGGGAAGTGGTATTCCCTCCGACATGAGAAAACTAAGGGATCCTAATCAAAAAATAAAGGTCAGGGACCTCTGAGCAAAGAAAGCAGCCTGTGCAAAAGCACTGAGATGGGAAGACCTGGGGGAGTCCAAGAAAAGAAGCGCGTGATGGGCAGCTGCTGAAGAAAGGCGCTGATGGTCTTCAGGAAGTGAATGGGAGATTTGCTGGGCCACAGGAGGAAGACCTCTTAGCGCTGAGGGAATGGAGTTCTATTCTCTGTGCCTCTTCCCATACAAGATCTTTAGAAGCTGCTTTCCTCTTTGATGACTTCTTTCATGGACTTGTGGTTGTGAAGCAAGCAGAACAGAACTAATGGCCTTCAGAAGGGGCATCTCCCAGTGTTGCTGGCCAAAATCTTGACTTTCTCTACCCACCAAACCTGAATAAAAAAAATACGGAGATAGAGTTTGGAAGAGAAAAGGTGGCTTAATTCTCAGCTGGTGGAGACGGGAACTCAGTAGGCTCATGCCTCAAGAACTGTGCCCCCTCCCCACGAGGAATCTAGGGGCTTGTATAAGGTGAGGGCTCACAGGCAGGAGGTGGTGATGAGGAACAAAGGTGTTAGGATCTTAATTTCTTCTTTCTGCACTGTTTCAAAGACAGTTATAGACAGGTGCCAGTAACCCAGTAATTGAGTCTGGAAGTTTGGTGACTCTGCGGCCTTCTTTCTGATATGTAAAGTGAAGATCCACAAGGGGAAGAGTGTTGTTAAGGGTGAACACCAGATACGGGATGTATTTATCATGGGGTCAAAGGAGAACAGGTGTGGACTGCAACTCCTGCAGAGTTAGGGGACAGGAAAGCAAAGTCAGTTACAGACCTTCAGAGTTGTTCTTATCATTCAGTCACTCAGTTATGTCTGACTCTTTTCAACCCCATAAACTGCAGCACTCCAGGCCTCCCTGTCCTTCACCATCTCCCGGAGTTTGCTCAAACTGATGTCCATTGAGTCAGTAATGCCATCCAACCATCTCATCCTCTGCCATCCCCTTCTTCCCCTGCCCTCCATCTTTCCCAGCATCAGGATCTTTTCCAGTGAGTCAGCTCTTTGCATCAGGTGGCTGAAGTATTGGAGCTTTGGCTTTAGTGTCATTCAGAGTTAGGGGGCAGAAAAAGCAAACTTAGAGACATAGAGATTTAGGAGCAGTTAAAGTGGAAGAAAAAATAGGAATATTCAGACTTGCTCACTGTTCTGTTTATTTTCCTTATTCTAAGGAAAGGGAAAGAAAAAACCTCATTCGTCTTTTTTTTTCCTTTTCACTGCAACACTAGCACATCTTGGAAGTCTTCTGACTAGATCCTCTCCCTTTTCCCAGATCAGAGGTGGGTGTTACCAACGCTACAATGACACTTGCGAGTACAATGCAAACAAAAGACATCACTTATTAATCACTGTGTTCTTTTCCACTTAGCTTTCAAAGAGAACCTCAGAATCCTTCTCAACACAGTGCTGTAGGCTGCCATTTTTAATCAACCAAAGGTAAAACTGGTCATCACTGCAGGTGCTTTCTGGTGGTTTCTGGCAGAGCTAAGCCACACCATTTAGGAAAGGAGTTGACAACAAGGAAGACTAGCCATTTCTGATGCCCATGGGGGTGAGATCTGCTATCATCTGAGGGGATGGTTCGATCAGGCAGCCACTTACGTTTCTGTATCTTCATGATAATCACATATCTTGGGAAAGCCTTTAGGAAGAGGATCATAAAACCAGGCATTGCCTAACAGCGGGTGATGGCGTGACTTGCTAAGAATGTGCTTCTAATGCATTTTAATGACATGCTTTATAATATCTTATTAAAGATTATAAGAGCATCTAATAATCATTTAATAAATATTAATGAAGCTTTTACAAATTGCACCTTAATTTACAACACTGGCTTTCGTATTCTTCCCCGGACATTAACACACGGGGACATGGTGGCTTGGACAGGGACCACCATAGACAGTCTAGTTCTGTGTCATTGCGCCATCTTGGTAGCATAAGTGATTTTTTAAAAATAATAATTCTTGGAGTGCAGTTCAGTGCAATGAAGCTTGATACCCAAAGCAATTTTAGCAATTATTATTCTGTTTGGGGAACATTAAAACATAATCTACCATGAATTTATAATCCATAGCTTCTCTCTCATGCATTTAAAAAAGAAATAATAGGCAATAATTAGAGCCCCTCGTGCAAAGACTCCCGGACAAGTCGGCCAGCGCCCTGTCCCTCCCTGGCTGTTAAGCTTTGGAAGCAGCGGATTCAAGGTTGAGTTCAGAGTCCTCCCCTGCAATTTCCTCTGGATCTTGCTGGCCCTCAGCCAAGCTGGTTTTCATACCTGAAGTCACAGCTCAGAGAAATCCACAGCCGGGAAGGACCCTTGGAAATCGGCCTGTCCACCTCCACTCTTTGGAAAGGAGGAAACAGGCCCGTAGAGGAAGAAACAGGCCCAGAGAGGGGACGGGCCATCTGGACCTGGCCACACAGTAAAGGAAAAGCCTCGAGGGGATCCGATCCCAGGGCCTGAAATGGACAGTCCCGTGTTTCCCACACCCGCAGCCTAGGAGAAACGGCCTGTACTTGGAGGGGTATTGGAGTCGAAGGTGGCGCCGCCTCCTCGGAGGTCCTGGGCAGTGCCTGAGTTCAGGACCAGAGTCTTTGCCCCCGAAGTACCGGCCGCGCCTGGACCACGAGTATCCGCGGGCTCCTCCGTACTAAGAGGAGTTGGCCAGCAGATGGCGCTGCAGGGATTGGCACTGCCGCGCCCGCATCCTACGGCGGCCCGGGGCTGGGCCGGGATGCTTTGGCCCTGCGACAGGGGCTGTTTGGGAAAAGGGGCTTCCTACCCCCTGCAGGGACTGGTGGACCCCCGAACCCCTTTGGGGATTGCCAGCCTTGCCTGGGAGAGGGAGTCAGGGCTAGAGTGAGCTGGTGCAGGCACCGGGGGACGCACACTGGGGCTCAGATTCGGTTCCCTGTGAGCGGTCCAGAGAGCTTGCTCTTCTGGCAGGACTCAGCCAGGGCCCAGGATGGAGGTGTCAGCTCAGCGCCCTCCCTCCGCGTTGGGTCTTCCTAAAACCCACCTTCTTCGGAATCTCTCTAAGGAACGTGAACACCCTCCTTTCCAGGGAGGCGCGAGGCCAGTGTTTAAAAGGCTGATGTTTCCTCTTCCGGTTTCCTAACTCTCAGGCCTGGGCCTTGCCACCAGCCTGTGTTTGATGTGTTTTAATTAACAATTTCATTTGTGTGCCCATGACAGTACGGTTTTGCAAAGGAGTTTGATTTGCTTTTCAAAACTGCAGAATTAAATGACTAAAGGGCAGTGTGGGGCAGCCCTCGTATTTTTTAATACATTGACTGTCTTCTGTTCTTGCCTCTTTCGCCCATCCCCAGCAGAATTCTCAATCTCTCTCTCTCTCTCTCTGCCTCTCACACACACACACACATACATGCGGCAACAGTAGCACTTATAAGCCTCTCTCCCTCTCCTTCTCTTTGAGGCTGTGGCATTTCTGCACCAGATGCAGAGAAGATGGAAAAGCCTGGATCCCCTGGCTAGGGCAGGCTGACCTATCATATACTCTCCCTTCACGTCTCAAATAAAGGGGCCCCTATGCCTGTGGGCTCTCTCCCTGCCTCTTGGGTTCTCAGGCTCCATCTTCCAGGTGCGAGCTTCATCACCTGTTATTGTTCAGTCCCTCAGTCATGTCTGACTCTCTGCGACCCAATGGACTGCAGCATGCCAGGCTTCCCTGTTCATCAACAACTCCCGGAGCTTGCTCAAACTCATGTCCATCACTATCTTCCAGCGTTTGTTCAACTCATGGTGGTGCCATGCAACCATCTCATCCTCTGTTATCCCCTTCTCCTCCTACCTTCAATCTTCCCCAGCATCAGGGGCTTTTCATATCAGGTGACCAAACTATTGGAGCTTCAGCTTCAGCATCGGTCCTTCAAATGAATATTCAGGGTGGATTTCGATTAGCATCATCTTTAAATCAAATTTAGAGAAAGTTGACCATGGCTCCTGTTGTTCCAGAAGTTAGTCTTCTAGTTGGGAGGGAAGGATTTGCCTAGAGCAGCCTGTGCTGTGCATGGGGATACAGGGCCAGCTGGGTTAGCTTCTGGCCCTACTCGGCCCTGGAGTCTGAGCCGGGACCCCTCAGAGGGAGTGGGACCAGAGGTCTCTTAGACCTTTCTGTTTTGTATGCCAGTATACTCTCCATTTATGTGTGATTTTGTCTATTTGAAGTGGTTATTTTTGCTACTCTCAACTGAAAGAAGGCAGAGAAATACTCAATCAAAGAACAAGTAGTTAAAGAGTATTGGATTCCCTGCATTTACTGCCCTTGTCTCAATTGACCATAAACTGAAACCAACATGAAACCTACTTGTCTTTTGGTGTCATAGTTTACATATCCACACAAGGGAGTCGGTGATCGAATAGCAAGAGATCTTGACTGTAGAAACCCAACATCCTCATCTCATTTTACCATTTAAGGTCAGGAAAACCAAGTCATGAGCAAGATTTTTACTTTTTAAAATCTCACTTTCCTCAGCTATGACTTAAGTATAATCTCCCTCCATGTCAGATTTCAGATAGTCTTCTTTTTTTTTTTTTTAATTGGAGTGTAACTGCTTTGCAATGTTATGTGAGTTTCTGCTGTACAAGGAAGTGAATCAGCCATGTGTACACATATACCTCCTCCCTCTGAAGCCTCCTTCCCATGCCCTCCATCCCACCCCTCTAGGTCATCACAGAGCAGGAAGTGGAGCTCCCTGTGTAACAGATTCCACTAGCTCTTTGTTTGAGAGGGGCAAGTTCTCCTGATGGGGATGAGGAGAGGTGCCAGATTCATTTGGAAGCTTTTTCAAACTACACTAGTTCTCTCTCACGAGAAGCCACAATAACTACTGGCCCTGTTCTCTCTGGGGAGCAGGACCCATGCTGAGATAGCCCAAAGGTTTCTAGGTCGCTGCCTCTCCATCTTCTTTGCCTGAAGCAGCTTTAATAAGTATCTGTTCAATTAATAATCAAGGAAATTAATAGAGAGGATGAATCATCTTTCTGAATAAGTTAACTGTTGTTGCTCAGTAAGTCACTCAGTCATATCCAACTCTTTGCGACCCCATGGACCGCAGTCCACCAGGCTTCCCTGTCCTTCACTATCTCCTGGAGTTCGCTCAAACTCATGTCCATTGAGTCAATGATGCCAAAGTTTGTTTGGCAAACTTAATATAATATAGTCTGTGCCAGGAACTACTCAAAGTGATTTTTACATATAAACTTGTATATGCCCAATAGAAACCAATAATAGATAAAGTTGATATTCCCCCCATCACCCCCCCCCCTTTTTTTAATTCAGGTCTAATAGTAGAGGTGGAAATTGGTTAAGTAACTTATCCAAGGTAAGATAACGAGTAAGTGGGTTTCAAACCCAAGCAGTCTGACTCCAGAGTTTTGTTTTCTTCTTTCTTCTCTAAATGTCTCCACTCAACTTCCTCTTATCCTTAGTCTTTTTCTCCTCTGACCAAGACTAATGTACTTATATTAAACCCAGGCAGGGAACAAGCATGCATAGAATTTAATCCCTGAAGCCCACCTTCCAGAACTTAGCTTTCAAAGGACATGGCAGGCAGGTTTCTGGATGAAAGAATAGTTAAATTATTTGATTTTACCAGGAAAATGAGTAGATTCCTTTCCTTTCATATCTGTAACCTATAATTGTGTTTGGAGTGTTAAAGTTGCAGAAGAAGAAGAAAATAAAGGAGGAAAGGAAAAAGAGAGAAGGAGGGAGAGGAGAAAGAGAAAGGAAGGAAAGAGAGGGCGGGAAAGAAGGAGGGTTGGAGGGCAGAAGCAAGGAAGGGGAAAAAAACAAGCTTTATTTAATCTCCAACACAAAAACGGTGTTCACAGCCCTGATTTCTCATTTGCCTGTTGCTTGGCATGGTTTCACTGCCTCGAAGCCTGCAGAAATATTGGAAGTCAAGATCCAATATAATAATTGGCTTACAGATTTGAAGAAGGATAGACAGATTTTTCCATTTCCGAGATTCATTAGTCCAGCTCTCCGTCTAATAGACAGGGCTGGCCCTGCGTGTTAGCCATTTTCTAATCAAATTGGCGCACGGTCTGTGCTCTCTCTGGGTGGAAATGGACTGCTGTAAAATTGCTCTGCCTCTTGGAGTTCGGCTGGCATTGGATGGGGTGGGATTTTTCTCACTGCTGCTTGATCATCTTAAGCTTTTCATTTAATCACAATAAGGAGCTCCCACCTTTTAGAAAATTCAACCAAACATCCTTATGTCTTCTATTCATCAAAGACTCCCTAAGGATGTTTTGTGCTCCTATGTTTTTTTGAAAACGTGAACCATCTGTGAACTATCGGAGCACTTGGTCTACCTAGAAAATCTGAGACGAGTGTGGGGCTTGGTGATGCCGTCACAGAACACTTAGACTATACCAAAGTTTGCCATTAACAAAGAAAGCCACGTGGCAGAGGCTAATGAGAGCGGGTTCTAGCATCAGTATGATCACAGCTCTAACCCTTAGCTATGTATCTGTGGAAAAACATTTGACACGCCTTGGTTTACTTATCCACAAGTTTAAATCCCATCAACCCGCCTGCTGTTTGGAAGCCAGACCTCCAAATGAGCTTAACTAAGGGTCACTAGGGGCTTCCCTGGTAGCTCAGTGGTAAAGAATCTGCCTGCAGTGTAGGAGATACGGGTTCGATCCCTGGGTCGGAAAGATCTGGAGGAGGGCATGGCAATCCACTCCAGTATTCTTGCCTGGAGAATCCCATGGACAGAGGAGCCTGGCGGCTACAGTTCATAGAGTTGCAAAGAGTCGGGCAGGACTGAAGAGACTTAGCACGCAGGTACCCTCTTTAGCTCACTGCAGGAAGTTACAGGCTTATTCAAGGTCAAAGGGCCAAGGAGCAGGTCTGGGACCTGCTCACCCTCTGCCTGACTTTACAGAGGGCAGTTTCCCCTTCACTGGAGATGACATGATCAGAATAGGAAAAGGACTCCAGCCCTTGTCATTTTTTTTAAATGTGTTTACTTTGAATTCTAAGCTGTGTTGGGTCTTCATTGCTGTCCCTGGGTTTTCTCTATTGCAGAGAGCGTGGGCCTGTCACTGCAGTGGCTTCTCTTGTTGCAGAAAATAGGCTCTAGGGTGCACAGTTTCCAGTAGTTGTGGCACCTGGACTTAGCCGCTCTGTGGCACGTGGAATCTTCCCCGACCAGGGATCGACCCTGTGTCCCCTGCGTTGGCAGGCGGATTCCTGACCATTGCACTACCGGGGAAGCCCAGTGCTTGTCATCTGATGAAGAATCAAGGAAATGTGGCTATCTGTCCTTGAAAAAAATGCTCAAGGGAAGGAATCATGGAAATGGGGCAGAGTGGTACCCTAGACAGAGTACCCATTGGGTCCAGCTTATCTGGTGGGAGCAGAATCCAGCTCACGTGGTCTGTGGTCTATGATGTTGCCTTTCTCAGAGCTGCAGCCTTAGATGCCAGAGTGAGCAGAGAGGAAGTGAGTGGCGGGTGTGCTTCAAGCATGTGGCTTGACCTTTAAGTACAGGGAAGCAGGAAGAACTAGTGGTTAAGAAAATGGACCCTAAGCCTTACTGCTTGGCCTCGAACCCTGGCTCTGCCGTTTATTTGCTGTGTCAGTTTGGGCAGATGGCTTAACCTCTCTGAGCACAAACTGGGGATGAAAAATGCTTTCAGCATTGGGCTTCCTTGGTGGTTCAGTGGTTAAGAATCAGCCTCGCGATGCAGGCGACACTGGTTCGATCCTTGGTCCCGGAAGGTCCCACATGCCACAGAGCAACTAAGTCCATGTGCTACAACGACTGAGCTCATACCTTGCAACTACTGCAACCCACCTAGAACCTGTGCCTCGCAGCAAGAGAAGCCCCTGCAATAAGAAGCTCAGGCAGTGTGATAAAGAGTGGCCCCCGGCTGGTCATAACTAGAGAAGGCCCACGTGCAGTAACGAAGATGCACCATGACCAAAAAATAAAATAGGTAAATAAATAATCTTAAAAAAATACAGTATCGGCTTCATCAGCCATATGGGATGATTCATTCTGATGAGACCGTGTGTGTGCAATGCCTGGGATTCAGCACCTCACTGAATAAACGCTGCTTGTTGTGATTATTTAAAATATGCTCTGGGCTCCCAAACATCATCCCAGGTGTAACCCAAGGCCTGGAGAATGCAGACACCCATGTCCCATCTGGCTGTGGCAGTCCTCGCTTGCCTGCCTCACGGCCACGGAACCCTACCACCTCATCCGTGATGACCTGCAGTTCATCTCCTCCTCATTAGTGTAATTACAGAGACCTTCCCCTCTTCCAGGAGCACTGCCAGTGGCTGCTAAGCAAGCTTGCAGCCAAGTTGACTGGACGGGCTTCCTCATTATTTAAGGCACTCATTATTGTGGTTAGCATGGCTTCCTAGGCTCGCTCAAGTCCAGGGAAGGACACTGACTCTCCTGCGTGTGTGCTTTAGTCCTCCGGTGGATTCTGGCAAGCTCTGGATGGCCACAGTGTCTCCTCCACTTGGTCCCCGTTAGAACCGAGGAAGGCAGGTTGGGATGGGAGTTGGGTCAGTATTGATCCATTGAAAGGGGCTGTATTAGACATTTTATGAATTCATTGATTTCTCTCCATTATGCAGATGAGATAGGATGGCCAGGGAGTTGTGTGGGAGGTACACAGTGGATGAGAGGGCTCCGGATTCAGGTGGGTCTGGGTTCAGCTCCTGGCTCAGCCTTTTCCTAACCCGGAGAATGTAGTTTAGCTTCTCTAAACCTCCATTCTTTCACTTATTCAAGGGGATCCTAATAATGAGAGTGCCTAACAGAAAAGGCGGTGTATGCAGGATGAAACAGGTGGAAAGCGAGGTCGTACCTGATGCCGGAGGGGAGGGACTGAGGTCGGGAGTAATCAACCCTCTAGGAGTCCGGGGGTGAAGGTGGGAGGCTGAACCCCTCATCTCCTCCCCCGCCCCCTTGCTGGGCTTCAGGTGAACAGAAGAATGCGACCACCTCCAGGGCATTTCAGAAAGGTCCACGGAAAGAGGGCGGAGCAGATGAGGTTGCGGGCGGAGCTCTGTAGCTTAACCTTCCAGGAAATATCTGGAGAGGTCTTCGGCCATCCTTTTGGTACCCAACACATGTAAGATACGGGGCTTCCTAGGGGGCGCTAGTGGTAAAGAACCTGCCTGCCAATGCAGGAGACCTTAAGAGAGGTGAGGATTTGATCCCTGGGTCAGGAATGATCCCCCAGAGGAGGACAGGGCAACCCACTCCAGTATTCGTGCCTGGAGAACCTCATGGACAGAGGATCCTGGCGGGCTGCAGTCCGCGGGGTGGCAGAGTCGGACATGACTGAAGCGACCTAGCACATATGCCTGCGTATGTAAGATACAGGAGCACAGCTGCAAGAGGGGCCTCCTTGTCGGTGTACACACGAACAGTGAGGACTCCGACCTCGGTGACTCCTCTAGATTTAATCACCTGAGGAATTACCTGGGGTTCACCCAGGGTCTTGGAAAACCCAGATTGTGATTCCCTTGCTCCGGAGGGCCGAGTTTGAGATGTTGCATTTCTAATTGGCGTCCAGTTAATGCCGATGCTGGTCCCACGGGAGCCACCTTGAACATCAGGGACCCGCAGGGCACTCCCGGGGAAACCACACCGGGCTTCTGCTTGTTCCGTCTCCTTGCTGGCCCACGATCACCCCTCCACTGCGGAGCCAGCCAATTTATCCTAGTTAAGGGGTTCTACGTGCCCGGGTGATTAGCCCTCATGACGCTGATTACCTTATACACTCAAATAAAATGCACCCTATCAAATGCACTGCACACAGAATATTTATTTGAATATTAAGTACAAATAAGACCTCCCCTGGGATTATCTCAAGGCACGTTTGCAGAATTTAATTGTGAGTTGTTGTTGTTGTTATGTTTTGTGTGTGTGTGTGTATGTGTGTGTGTTTACCACTCAGGTTCTTTCAGAACGCCACTTGTGAAAATATTTTCTTTCCGAAGGTAAAGCTGTGCTCTGCTGGTTTATTATTATTATTATTATTATTTTAAATCTGAAGAGCTTGCGGAGCTTGCTCATTACTTGCAGTGTCTAATTAATACTAATGGTGACAAAGCAAACAACCAGATGACCTAGATTTTCAATTGCTCGCAGTTTCCATGAATGGCTCCTTGTTGCTTTAGAACTTTTGGGAACCTAGTTCTTTCAGTAAAGCTTCTTTAAGTTTAGGGTTTGAAGAGCTCATTTTTTTTCCTGAAGCATTCATCTTCCAGCTCTCCTTCCATTAAGCTTTCCAGAAAGGGTGTGAACATACACACACACACAGCAACAATAACCACCACCACCCAGGCAACCCTTTCAGACAACTGAACTGGAAAATTAGAAAATGAATACTCCTCAAGCTTCTCCAGCTACACAATTGTTCCCATTTCTTAAATGATGACATTTTGTAAAGTCACAGATCAGAAAGGGAAAAGACCTCTTAAAACTGTGTAAAGATTTCTTCAGATGTAGAAGGCAGCTCTGGCTTAGCGAGCCAGCCAGAGATGCCTTCCACTGGAAAGTCACTTGTTCCTATTTCTTTGTCTTGAGAATTGGTTCAATGGGACTTAGTTCACCTCACTTTTTTTTTTTTTTTTTTTGTCTTTCTAATAGTAGAGTGGTTGTTACATGATTTATTTATGTTGACACCCTCTATGATCTACAGCGTGAACTTTTAATGTCACAGCACAAAACTTTCAGAGGTATCAGCCACTTTTTATAACCTTGATCTTTCTACCACTGGAGTATTTTCCATCCAGCATCTAAGCACAGGGCGGAGCCGATTCAGGCCATTCTCAGATTATATAAAGAACAGATAACAACAGCAAACAGACTTGGACGAGAATTCAGTTTTTGACATTGAAAAGGCACTTTGGGACTTCCATGGTGGTCCCGTGGATAAGAATCTGCCTGCCAATGCAGGGGACCCGGGTTCAATCCCTGGTCCTGGAAGATTCCACACGTCATGGGGCAACCAAGCCCGTGAAGCACAGCTACTGAAGTCCGAGAGCCTAGAGCCCCATGCTCCGCAACAGGAGAGGCGACTGCGATCATAAGCCTGCACACCACAGCTAGAGAGTAGCCCCCACTCACCACACCTAGAGAAAGACCCCGAGCCGTGACGAAGACCCAGCACCACCAAAAATAAATAAACACACACGTATTTTTCAAATGGCACTTTAGCAGTGCTTTCTGTAGGTTGCTTTTCTGGTTGCTTTGCAAATATGAACTCTTTCAAATCCTAGGATGATGCCTAGGGGTGAGGCCCAGCTGTGAAATTTGTTCAAGGTTCCCAAGCTAATAAGTAGCAGTGTTGAGATTTGAACCTTGCAAGTCTGGCTTCTAGAGTTTATCCTCTGAACATCAGATGCCTCTCAAATGTCTTTCAATTAACAGGATCAGGATGACTGCCCAGATAAGGCCGTGGCCTGTGTATTTCTGCTGAATCTATTTAATTGGGTTATAGATGATAAAAATATCAACTTCTCAAGAAATCATCGTCACATTTTGCAACATCTAACCAGAAGGGGGAAAAAAAAAGTCTAGTTAAAACATCTCAATTTAAAAATGTCTTGAAAACTGTATTTCATCTAAGCAGGGGTATGCAAATGATATGTAAATCACCCACCTGGCCCTCCCTACTCTTTCTTACCTCTGGATGTGGAGAGGGGGATGATTGGAAAGTCTGAGTTGAGAACCCTGTGCTATATAATCAGAGTTCTCTGGCTATAAGGTAATGATGGTCCCAGGGGATTGGTTCAGGGCCATATGCCAAGCCCTTTTAGTTCCTCAGGACATTTCGGTGAGTGTTTAAATTTTCTTGGGCTGAGCAAGGGATTGGGGTGGAGTTGGGGGAGCAATTATAACCCTTGATTATGAAGGGGAAAAGTGGTGATTGCTTCTGCATCTGAAACAAATAGAAATCATCTTCATAATAACCACAATTGTTTTCTCTCACCATCCTCTGTCTCGGTTCACAAAATACCTTATTAAATCTGGAGAATAAAAATATGCCTGGGGTAATGGTTTATTATTAGAATAAATAATAGGCACTAGATCTCCCCCCACCTTGTAAGTTATCAGATGCAAAGGCACTTTTCTGGTTTCGCTGGTAACAGTGAGTACATGTGTCAGGCCAGCCTGGCTCTTGATGGCCAGGGGCCGCCCTCTCACTTCAAGACCAGCATCAAGCCTGGAATCAACGGCTCCAAGAGGTCGCATCTTTGCAGGAAGCGGGGTGGCTGCAGGAAGCAGAATGGGATCCATGCCAGGGGCCGCTTGTGACTGCCACCTCTTGCTGGGTGCTTGTCTGTCGAATCTGTCTGCCTGCACAGCCTTGTCCCAGATCTGGGGAACTTGTTCTGTTGCTAATGGGGTATTTAACAAGTGGGTTCATGGCGCAGCAAGTGCGAAAAGCATTTCCTCTAAAGAAAACAGTTCTTTAAAACCTGTTATTTGAGGCTCTCTCAAGTTCTGCAGGCATCCTGACCCCTGACACCCCTTTAATCAGATAACCAACACCTGACTCTCCTTGGTGACTCATATCAGGAACAGTGGGTCTCTTGTGATCTGTACCAACATCATCAAGCGGTATGGTTTTACGGGGACCAGCAGGAGAAGCGGTGCTCACTCAGAGGCGTGTAGTACTGGTGTGTACCATGCTCAAGTCATTTAAGGGCTAAAAATCCTAAGTCGTTTGAGATTTTTCAGGACATGCTTAATACATTACCCCTAAGCACTGTTGGCCATCAATTAAATATGTTAGAGCTTTCAGTCTTTGAGTTTATCAGTTCATGTTTACATGTAACACCAACCAATGTTTTTTTTTTTTTTTTCCCCAGTTAGGATTTAGCCTTGCCACATTCTTTCTCATTCTCCTGACCCCTTTCGGCTCCTCTTGGAAGCTGGCACCTTTAAAAAATCAGATGAGATTTTATCAACAGATTGTGGTTCTCCCTGAGGTTAAAATGAAAATAGTGGAGGAGAGATGAGTGTATCCCCAAGTTTTCTCAAATGCATTTTCTTCAATAATACAACCTGAGTCAAAAATCGAGTTAATTCATCATTGTGGCTTTTACTTTTCACTATTTTTTTAATTGATTATTTCTCACTTCCTTTTTTGAAGCCTAAGGACTTACTACTTTCCCACACTATTTTTTTTCCTCCTTTAGACCAAAAAGAAACAACAGCCAGAACTATTGATGAGATTTATAGTTGCTTATAATATAATATTGTTCAGTCATGTCCAACTCTTTGCAACCCACGGACTGTGGGCCACCAGGCTCATCTGTCCATGGGATTCTCTAGGCCAGAATACTGGAGTGGGTTGCCATTCCCTTCTCCATAGGATCTTCCCAACCCAAAGATCTAACCTGAGTCTCCTGCATTGCCGGCAGATTCTTTACTGTCTGAGCTACTACATGCATATATATATATACACATATGCATATACATACATATTTATATTTGTTGAGTATATGGAGGGATGAAAGGATGGAAAAACAAATAGGTTTCAAACATTATCCTGATCTCTAGAAAAAGAAAATAGAATAAGACAGTTCTTTCCCTTGCAGATCCTGTCTGATGTGTGGGAGGGGAAATCTGGTAATAAGGTCAGGATAAAGCAGGAAGAACTGATAAGGGAGAGCTCCAAGTCAGGAGAAGATGAAAAAGGCTGAATCTGAGAAAGGTTCTGAGCCCTGTTGACTAGATGAAGATAGGAGATGGGGGAAGATGAATCCCCGCTATTAAACATCTTGTTCAACCAGGAGAGCATAGGGTCTCATGCTGGAGTTTATTGCTTCAGTTTCTAACCTTTCATAAGTGCTTACTTGGCAGCCCTATCGAAAGTGGTATTTGAGTCTCTGGAAGCATCTTAAAGGAACAGTACCAGACCTCCCACTTTTTTTTTTTTTTCATTTAGGCTATAAACTATATTGGTTTTGTGCATTAGTCCCATGGGAGGGGAAAAAAAAAATCACATGCTAGTTTCCAGATGAAATGGCATTTAGTTAAGTGTACATTTAAGGTATTTTTCAGGGCTGGCTTTTAAAAAGTGCATGGGAAGGGTATTTCTTCATAACTGATGATAAAGAGTTATAATACAGGTGTCTTCTCCTGAACCTCTCCCATAATGGTGTTTGGGAATTTTTTTTTGAGAACCTCATTAGATATGAAAGAGAAAGTCTCTCAGTTGTGTCCAACTTTTGCGGCCCCATGGACTATACACAATCCATGGGATTCTCCAGGCTAGAAAACTGGAGTGAGTAGCCTTTCCCTTCTCCAGGGGATCTTCCCAACCCAGGGATCAAACCCAGGTCTCCTGCATTGCAGGTGGATTCTTTACCAACTGAGCTATAGTGATAACTTATTAATGCTTCAGAGCATCATCACACTCTGCTTCGAGTTCTGTGTGATGACCACCACTGCAGCAGAAACACAGACCCGTGATGGGACTCAGACCATCAACTGGCAATTTGCACTTGATGACCTCTAGGTGACGAACAGGCGGTCACCTGCCACCAGAGCCAGAAGATGCAGATGTTACCAAGTTGATTTCTAAACAAAGAGGTGATGGCAGGTGTAGGTCCTATTAGGCAGCAGTAGAATATATGGTGGGCTTCCCAGGTGGCGCTAGTGGTAAAGAACCTGCCTCCCAATTCAGGAGACAAAAGGAAACAGGGGTTTGATCCCTGGCTCAGGAAGATCCCCTGGAGGAGGGCATGGCAACCTGCTCCTGGAGTTCTTGCCTGGAGAATCCCATGGACAGAGGAACCTGACAGGCTGCAGTCCATGAGGTCACGAAGAGTCGGACACGACTGAAGTGACTTAGCACAGCACAGAGGTGTATGGTGGAGACGGCATCCAACTCACAAAGAATTTATGGCATGGGCAGGAACACCACCAAAGGAGAAGCTGGTTATTGTTACTAGAATATGAAGAATGTTACTAGAATGTAGAAGCTGCCCAGGAAGAAGTATTACCACCACTCTTTAATTGCATCTCTCGTTTAGTTTATGTTTTACATGTAGATAAATAGGTGATCCATTGTGAGTTAATTTTTTGTATAAAGTGTGAGGTTTAAATCAAGGTGTTTTGTTTGTTTTTGCTTTTTTGGTTTTTTTTTTTTGCTTTGCATACAGACATTCAGTTATTCTAACACCATCTGTTTTGGGGCATATCAGTTTCCATAGTATTAATTTTTAAGTGGTTACTCTAGAGATTATAATACACATACTTAACTTCTCAGTGTACCTAGAATCAGTTTTTGTGTGTTTTTTTTTTAATATTTTGATTGGGATGTGGAATACTTATTGACATGTATGTTTCTTACCCTCCTCTCTTGATGCTTTGAGATATATATATATAAGATATATCTTATATATTTTATATAAGATATATATAATATATATATAATATATATCTTATATATTACATATGTTGTTTAGTCGCTAAGTCATGTCCGACTCTTTTTCAAACCCATGGACTGTAGCCCGCCAGGCTCCTCTGTCCATTGGATTTCCCAGGCAAGAATATTTCAGTGGGTTGCTATTTCCTTCTCAAGGGTATCTTCCTGACCCAGGTGTCGAACCTGCGTTTCCTGCCTTGGCAAGTGAGTTTTTTACCACTGAACCACCAGAGAAACCCCATATGTACATTGAAAACCAAATTAGACAATTTTGTAATTTGTTGGCTTTCAACCATTAAACATATTTGAAAGAACTCGAAGGAGTAGATGGGTCTATTGTATTCTCATTTACCCTTATATTTACCATTTCTTTGCTCGCCATTTATTCTTGATGTTCCAACTTTCCTTCTGGTTTCATATTCCATTTGTCTGGCAATTCCTGTAGCAATTATTTCAGAGCAGTTCTGTTGACAGAGAATTTACTTAGTTTCCTGAATATTTCATATTCATTTCTAAGGGGTATTTTCATTGGAATTAGAATTCTGAATTGAATTTAGCACTTAGAAAATTGTGCGCCACCTCTTTCCCAACTCCCTGGTTTTTGTTTGCTTGTTAAATGAGAAATCCACAGTTATTTGAATCGTTGCCTTCTTACAAAGAGAGCATTATTTGTCTGGCTGTTTTCACAGTCCTCCCCCCAACCTAGGTTTCAGAAGTTTGATTATATTTCTTTGGGTTTACCTCTTTAGGGTTTGCTGAACTTATTGAATTTGTGTGTTTATATCTTTTGCCAACAGTGGAGAGTTTTAAGCCATTATTTCCTCAAATAATTTTTCTGTGGTGAACTTTATTCTAGAATTCTTTATCCTAGAATTATCTTTATTCTAGAATCCTTTATCCTAGAATTATTTTTATTCTAGAATCCTTTATCCTAGAATTATCTTTATTCTAGGATTCCAATGACATGAATGTTATAATTTTTTTCTGTTGTTACACATCCCTGGATTTCTTTCTCTTTCCTTTTCCTCACTTTGTTTACTTTGGATACTTTTTACTGACATGTACTCAAATTGTCTTGAGTTTTCTCCTGCTGTCCCCATTCTACATTTGAACTCCTTCAGTGATTTTATTTTTTTAAATTTAGGTTATTGCTTTTATAGTTCTAAAATTTCCATTTGGTTCCTCTTTATGTCTTCTATTTTTTTTTTTTTTTGCCAGTACTATTTTTTTTTCCTTAGTGTTAACCGTGTTTTCCTTTGCTTGTCGGAATATTTTTATAATAGCTGCTTAAAATGTGTATTTGATCATTCCAAATTACCATTTGTCTTTATTCTGTCTTTATTCCCCCCTCGATCTGCTACTGTTTAATTTTCAGAGATTTTAGGTATGTATTCTATTCAGATTTTATAGCGACACAGAGAAAGGGAGACAGGGTAATGTAGGCTTGCTCCATCTTAGCTAGAACCAGAACCTCATTACCTGCTTCACTTTATGTGATTGTGAGAAAGAGGCACACAAAATGAAAGTTCCCATCGTAGCCGCTTCAGAGTGTGCAATATAAGAGGATTGACTACATACACAATATTGTGCGACCATTGCTGTCTAGTTTCAGAACTGTCTCATCACTCCAAATGTAGAAACTCCAAACCCACAAAGCACTCACTCACCCCACTTTGTGGTTGTCGTTGTTTTTCAGTCACTAAGTCATGTCCGACTCTTTTGCTGCCGCATGGACTGTAGCCCTCCAGGCTCCTCTGTCTGTGGGATTTCCCAGGCAAGAATGCTGGAGTGAGTTGCCATTTCCTTCTCCAGGGGATCTTCCCCACCCAAGGATCAAACTCACGTCTCCTACACTGGCAGGTGGAGTCTTTACCACCACCTGGGAAGCCCTACTACCCCTCTTTGCCCCTTTCCCCTGGCAACCACTAACCTGCCTCCTGTCTCTATGGATTTGTCCCACCTAACAGTTTGTGGAGATACAAGCTTTACTTATCATATGTATTTTGCACACCATAACATTACCTATTTCAAGTATATGACTCACTGTGAGTGTGTTTTGTATATTTAGACAGTTGTACCCATTTCCTCTTTATAATTTTAAAATTGTAAATTTTTTTTTAATTTTTCGGTGACCCATGCAGCATGTAGGATGTTATTTCCCCAACCAGGGATTGAACTCCAGCTCCCTGTGGTGGAAGCGCGGGTTCTTAACCACTGGACCACCAGAGAAGTCCCTTCTTCCTTTTTAACATTTTGGAATATTTCCTCCTCGTCCTTTCCTCTTGTCTTTCTTCTTTTTCTTTACTAGTCAATTTCACTGTATTTTTTAACACAAAACAAGGATCACTTTTATAGCTGCTTTTACTAAAGACTAAATCGCACCTTTTAAGTATTTCCCATCTCTCTGTTTTTGTAAAACAATCGTTCTAAATGCTGCCCATTTTGCCATCTTATCAATGTACTATGGGGCTTCCCTGGTGGCGCAGTGGGAAAGAATCCGCCTGCAGTGCAAGAGCTGCAGGAGACCTGGGTTCGATCCCTGGGTCAGGAAGATCCCCTGGAGGAGGGCATGGCAACCCACTCCAGTGCTCTTGCCTGGAGAATCCCACGGACAGAGGAGCCAGGTGGCCTGCAGTCCATATGGTCACAGAGAGTTGGACACGACTGAAGCAACTGAGCACTCATGCACAGAAGTACTAAAATTTATTTTTAATTTTTTTCTATTATTAAACATAGTAATATTTACAGCTTTTAAATAATGCTGCAGTTAATTGACACATAAATAAACATTTGTGTGTAACTGTTGTCTGAAGAGCTATTCTTAGAGGTGATACTTCTTGAGTTAAAGGACACAGCAAAGCACTGATTTATAGATTCGGGGCTCTGGCATATCATAAGTAATGATTCCTGTTTTTGTCTTAGAGAAAGCCAAAAAGAAAACTTCAATATAAAATACGTAAAATATACATCACAAGTCAGCTCCGAAACCTTCTTTTCCTTTAGTATGTTTCAAAAACTCGCGATATATTGTCAGATGCTAGGTATCAGGGGTTGCCTCATTGGTGGAAAAAAAAAAAAACGCTAGAAATATACAGAATAAACTGTGAATGCGTACCCAAATTTCATCTCAGTTTTGTTGTTGGAGTTGAAGATGGACTTGGCTAGTCACTCAGTCGTGTCTGACTCTTTGTGACCCCGTGGACTGCAGCTTGCCAAGCTCCTCTGTTCATGGAATTCTCCAGGCAAGAATATTGGTATCTGTTTCCTCCTCCATGGGATCTTCCCAAAGCAGGGGTCGAACGCAGGTCTCCCACATTGCAGGTGGATTCTTTACCATCTGAGCTACCAGGGAAGACCACTCCCCATAGAGGGAGAGTGACCACAGGTCCCAGGTTGCCTTGTCACCTCCATATCACATCCGCTGACCCCAGGATAATCACTACTAATACCCCACACACTCCTTTAATGCCCATATATTTTTATTTGTTTTTAAATTGGAGGATAATTGCTTTCCAATGTTGTGTTAGTTTCTGCTGTGCAGCAGCATGAATCAGCCACGTGCACACATGTATCCCCTCCCTCTTGAGCCTCCTCCCCTTCCTACCGCCCACTCCACCCTCTAGGTCATCACAGAGCACCACGCTGAGCTCCCTGTGTTACACAGCAGCTTCCCACTAGCTATCTATTTCACACCTGGTAGTCTATGGGGTCGCACAGAGTCGGACACGACTGAAGCGACTTAGCCGCAGCAACAGCAGTATATGTATGTCAGTGCTACCCACTCAATTTCTCCTACCCTCTCCTTCCCACTCTGTGAACATATTTGCAGGGAAGGGATGGAGTATATATATATATATATTTTTTTTTTTCCTGTCCCATCAACAAATTATATGGTTATTCTAAAGACACATCCTTGCTTTTAAGAAGCACATTTTGGTAGGGCATGGCACAGCGAGAGTGAAGTCGCTCAGTCCTGTCCGACTCTTTGCGACCCCATGGACTGTACCCTACCAGGCTCCTCTGTCCAGGGGATTTTCCAGGCAATGGTACTGGAGTGGATTGCCATTTCCTTCTCCAGGGGATCTTTCCGACCCAGGGATCGAACCCCGGTCTCCCGCATTGTAGACAGACACTTTACCATCTGAGCCACCAGGGAAATCCTAGGGCCTGGCATAGGTATCACTAATCTTTTCCTTTTTTGGGCTTGTGGGAGATATCAAAAGTTGATCAGAGTTCCCTTCTCTGATATAAGCACTGACCTCAGAATTTCCCCCAACACAGTCCTCAGGGACATACTGCTATCTGATTAGAACTGGACCATAAAATGTAACCCACTTGCCAGGTGATAGGTGATACTGTGGGCCATTAGCATCAGCAAAGATGCTGTGTGCTGACCAGTGCTTATCCCTGACCATCTTTTTTATTTTTTACTTTTCATTTTATATTGGAATATAGCCAACTAACAATGCTGTGGCACTTTGAGGGGAACAGCAGAGGGACTCAGCCATATACATACATGTACATCTGTTTTCCCCCAAACCCTCCTCCCACCCAGGCTGCCACCCAGTATCGAGCAGAGTTCCCTGTTCTGTAGTAGGTTCTTGCTGGTTATCCATTTTAAATACAGCAGAGTGTACATGCCGATCCCAAACTCCCTAACTACCCTTTCCCCTCTGGCAACCATAAGTTCATTCTCTGAGTCTGTTAGTCTCTTTCTGTTTTGTAAATAAGCTCCTGTGTATCATTTATTTTTAGATTCCACCTATCAGGGATGTCATATATTTCTCCTTCTCTATCTGACTTAACTTTACTCTGTATGACAATCTCTAGGTCCATTCATGTTGCTGCAGATGACATTACTTCATTCCGTTTAATACTTGACTAAGTAGGCCTTCCATGAGGAATGCCTGAACTTGTTGGGGCAAGAGGGAAAGCTTCACCCTGGTCAGATTCTACCTCCCGCGCCCTCATTCACATCCCTCTCTTTATCCACCTTCAAGACTGTAGCTCATTCTAGTTGTGTTTCTGGATGACACAATTGAAACTCCAAGAGAAGCGGAAGCTATTTGGACCTAAAGAAAACATTAAATGCATAATTAATTAATTCTGGGTCTACTTTGAACCAAGTGATTAGAAGTAATTTTCCATTTTCTTTCATGCTGTTTTCATGCAGAACGGTCTGATTTCCCCCCTCTTTTTCTTCTCTTTGTAGGTTTCAAGACAACAGATGAATTGTGAAAGAGAGCAGCTAAGGGTAGGTGTATCTGCTTGTAAAATTCTTCCTGGGTCTCGTTTCTGTGTGATAAGCAAAAATTTCCCTGTCTCTCCCCAGACGCAGGATTCTAAATAATGGGCTTCATCTTAAGACTGGTTGAGTTGAAAATATTTATCCCAGCTAATTTAGTATTGATTGAGTTGGTAAATACAGTATATCTTCTTTTGAAGTGCCATTATAGTAGATATGGATTTTTTGATTTAGATTCAGCAATAAATACTTCTTTTCTGGAATTTGTTTGACATCATTGTACTCTTTTTATGGACGATACGAGGTCTAAGTAATAACAAAGGTCAAAAGAACGCCTTGCTGCCTCCTTGATGTGAACGCCAGGCTCTTTGCTGAGTGGCTCAAATGTTACATGGCTGTTAACTGGGGTAGGTGAGCCGCTACTAAGTCAAGGACATTTTCTAGGAGAATTTGAGTCCTCCCTAGACCTTTTAGTTTTGGTGGCATGTGTGTGTCTAGGAGGAGACAGAATTTTAAAACTCAAATGCTATTTACCTTCCTAAAAATGGAACTCTCTCAGTCCTGAAGTGCATTAGTTGTAAACAGTGTTGCCTCGATGAGAGCAAGAACAGTTTGCGTATCAGTGCAGCTTGGTGGCTTTGTTCTGCCGTGAAGGTGTCATGGCTGAGATCCTTGATGGCCTGGTTATGGTATTTTAAGAAATGTCTAGATTGCCTCCTCCACCCCACCCCCCAATTTGTGTTTTTAAAAAAATGCTTCATGTTTTGGATGGATGAATGTGAAGTTTTAGTTGGCCTGTCTTTAATGTCACTGGTGGAAATTGACAATTTTTACTGGACTGTGTGCTATATAGTCATGTTTGTTATAAAAACGAAAGGAATCTGTTACTTTTAAAATCATAACAGCAAGGTTAGGGGTTAAGAAAGCCTTGTGCTCGAAGAGAGCTTACAGCCGCCTAGTTTATTGAAGCATTCTCATGTTGTTTATACTCTCTGCCTTGTAACTTTTCAGAGCCTTTGCTTCCTGCCAGTCTCAAGATGACAATGATTTGCAGAGTTATTTCCATTTTACAATAGCTTTTGGCATCAGGTGTGTTAAATCCTTATGTAAAACAAACAACAAAATCCAGTTGTGTGGAACGGAGAGCTGGTGGGTTGAAGCTTTCTGCTTTTATGCATATTTATTGTATGTGGCGTCCCAGCACGGCCCTATGGATTAACCTCTCATCTCTCCCCACTTCACTCCTAAGTGCCTGTGTCTGCATTAGCTGTGACTTCTTCATGAAACAGCCTTCAAGATGTTTTAAGCTTTCCTGAAGTCTCTTATTGCTTTTCCCTGCAGTCTGAATTACTGGTTCATCCTAGTAAATAATGTATTGCAACTTCAGATTTCTCTTCCTGTTTAGATGGGGACGATGTGGCCAGAACTAGGTCAAAGCTAGATAAAGAGGAATGCGTGCTTTTTTTTTGTCTCCAGAAGGCCTTGATAAATTCCTCAGAATTAAGAAAAAATTGAAATCTCTATGGCAAATGAGATTCCCCCGGCAAATTAAGGACGCAGGAGTAATGAAGTACTTGTGTGCAGTTGGAGGGCTTTATTATTTTGCATTGATGGGGGCACTGTCATCAGGGGTGTGGTTGAAGAACAAGAATGGAGCACACCCCCCCCCACACACACACTCTGTTGAATACATTTCAAGCTGTGATTTGATATGAGGAGTCATAAAGTTGACTCTAACCTGGTGCTCCAAAAGCCCTGTATAAAACCATCCCTGACACCATGGACTGGGGCTTTGTTGTTGCTGTTGTAGTCTGCGTTTACATTTTAAAGTAATTTATGTTTTGAATCGATAGATACATTCCAATCGATAGGAAACACATTTATGGGGTTTGAAATTTAAATGATGCCCAAGGGAATGCAGTGAAAATTTCCTTCCTATTTGAATCTTAGGCATCCAGTTCCCTCCTGGGAGACACCCAACTGTTATTAGACTCTGTCTCATCTTTGACAGCTGTGTCTTGTCTATGGATATTTTCTCCATCTTCTCTTTTTCTGTTTTCCTTCTCCTCCTTTTCCTCCCTACCTGATCCCGCTTTTCCTTTTAGTCCTCTCTTGCGTTTATACTCTGCCCTTCTATTACCTGAAAAGAAAACTTTCTTGAGGAAGGTGATTGCTTTTTTGTTAGGGAGACACACTTTTGGGGTGTTCCTGAAAAGAAATCTGGCTCTCGTCTGAAATACCTGGCTATTTTAATGAAATGTGGTATTTCTTTTTTCCTTAGAAAAAGAGGCAGTGGGAGAAAAATAGATAGTGGTTTACTTCCCAGCATCATTGAAGGATGTCTATCTGCCAGCCTCATTTCTTAAAACATGTTTTAAATACAGCAAGCTTCATTTGTACCAGGATTATTGGACCACGACCATGTTGCCAAGTTTATATCCCTTCACCAGTACATTCTGTTAAGTTGTCAGATTTCAAGGAGGCAACTGGATGATTATACAATGTACCCCCTTTATCTTAGCCTCCTGGAACAGCAAATAATACAAAAAGATGCAGCTACTCAACCATATTTAGTGCATGTAGACACCTGTACGTATTGGTACATCCAAAACCCCTCTTATTCTCCTTTTCTCACAAATCCTATTCCTCCTCCCCAAAAAAATGCATTCTGTGAGGTACTTATTCTAAAAGATACTATAAAATATTAAAAATATTCTTTATTCAATTCATTATGTTAAAGAGTTAAACTTACTTTCTTTTAAGCTGCAGGACTTCTCAGAGCCTTTAATGTGCAAAAACAAAATACAGAGATGGTGATAATACACATTATTAAAATTAATTTAATTTTTTAATTGGAGGAAAATTGCTTTACAATGTTGTGATGCTTTCTGCCAAAAAGGAACATAAATTATCCGTATTTATACATGTATCACCTTCTCATGAGCCTCCCTCTCCTCTCTGTATGCAATTTTTTGCAAACTCATCTGATCAAAGACCACTTGGGGATGCAGAATACTTGGAAAATTATTGCAGTTTTGTTTTTGTTTTTCCAGTCAGAATGTTACTGCCTGAAATTTACAGCAAAGCTAAGCATTCTTTAAAACATAAAAATATCTGGTCACCTCTGAGTTTCAGCGTTTATTCAGTGGATTTGGGGGTAGGAGGCAGTGATCTAGAATCTTTGTGCCTCTCTTTCTTTCCTTTCTTTCTCCTTCCCAGAGGAAGAAGCAGCATCTCATGCTGGACAGAGCAGTCTCATCAGGAGAGAAAGCTAAGAGGAGCTTTTTCTTTTTATTGTGATTGGAGGAAAATCGTTCCCAGAAACCGTCTAGGCAGACTTTCTTTTTCATCTCATTGGCCAATCACCATGCCAATCACTGCCAGAGCAACTTGGGAGATCAGTGATTGGCCACAGCGGCCATGATTTCCGCCCCCCAGGGACAAGCACATCGTCACTGGAAGACCATAGGATTTGGTTAAACAGGAAGGAGAGAAGCATGTTGGTTGGTGGAGTTTCCCACTAGCGTCGGCCATGAAAGGAATCCCCATGAGTCCTCTCTGTCCCTCATGTTGCTGGTTTCCTGTCAACCCCTTCAACCCTGCACGTAGGACTCCAGGAACCACACTTAACAGCCTCAGCTATGCCCGAACTCTGGGTCATGGAATCTGAAACAGATGCTTTCTCTGCCAGTCTCAGGGATCGCATCTCCCCATCCTAACTGCCTTTTCTACCCAGCTTGGCACTTTCTTTGCATTTCACCTTATGTTCTTTGGAACCATCCTGGATCCTGTCTTTGCTGATTTTCCCTCATCATCGGGTATGGGCAGCAGACCAAAGACCTCACTCCAGGACCTAGCTCAGCCCCAGACATATTATCCATGAGTTCCTGGCCTCTACTCCTCCCAAGAGAAGGCCTCCAGCCAGTCATTCTGAGCGATGACTCACCCTTCTCGGAAGGCTATTGGAATTACTCTCATTGCCAGTGAGCAAACAACAGAACAGAAAACCTGTTCATTCCTCCATCCTAAATTTTGTCCATCTAGAGTAGGCTAAGCCTTCTTCTAGTTTATCTTTTCAGACTGTTGCTGGATCCCTTTGGGGTGGTAGCTCACAGGGGCTCACCACGAAATCTGTGCATTGAAAGTTCTCTTGACACTGTGGGCTGCAATTACTCAGGTTTGCTGCCAACCGATGCCCAACAATGCTAGTAGGACAGTTGTCATAACCCACCAGTCAATATTTACCTCTCCAGCACCTGAAACCAACAAAGTGAGTGAAAGTTGCTAAGTTGCATCCAACTATTTGCAACCCCATGGACTATACAGTCCATCGAATTCTCCAGGACAGAATACTGGAGTGGGTAGACTTTCCCTTCTCCAGGGGATCTTCCCAACCCAGGGATCGAACCCAGGTCTCCCGCATTGCAGACGGATTCTTTACCAGCTGAGCCACAAGGGGAGCCCCCCAAAAGGGAAGCCAACAAAGAAACAAACAACTAAGAGAGAAATTGTATGATTTTAGTACATTATTGTTGCTCTCATCCATCTCCCAGTGGGAAAAATTGTATGGTCATAGAATCCAAAAATCATTTTTATTTGCATTCATATAAAATACTCGGCTACAAAGGGATCTTTTGTGCTGTGGCTCTCAGCTGGTGGATTTGGATGAGCGACTGTTGAAGAAGTTTGGTCAAGTCACTACTGGGCAGGTGAAGGTTTGGTTCCCACGTGGATCAGAATCATCTGTGGACTTAAATTTTACCTGTAACATGGCAGATGAATATCACGGGAGGCAGCATAGTTTGAGTGGTTAGGGGCGGATAGGAGCTCTGCTGACGGTGTTAGGTTCCTGTCTCTCTATGCTTGAGTTTCTCTACGTGCAAAATAGGGAGATTTTCTCAAATGACTGTTGATTGAATTAAATGACTTTTATAAAGCTCTTCACCCAAAAAGTATATACTCATCATCAATGATGTTGTGAATTATTGATCTTACATTCTTCCAACTGGTCCTCTCATCCCTCTTCCCACTAGGAAGGTGTGTTGAGTGTGGTTAGTTGTTCAGTCATGTCCTACTCTTTGTGACCCCAAAGGCTCCTTTGTCTATGGGATTTTTCAGGGACAAATACTGGTGTGGGTTACCATATCCTTCTCCAGGGGATCTTCCTGACCCAGGTATTGAACCTGAGTCTCCTGTATCTCCTGCATTGCAGTCGGATTCCTTACCCTCTGAGCCATCAAGGAAGCCCTCCCACTAGGATTAGCAGGCCAGAAAGTGTGTTCAGAGTCTGTCTGTCCCCACACTATACCCAAACTAAAAAAAAATAATAATAATAATTCAGTGGATGGGTTCTGTACCTGATAGAGTGGTAATGTCTTCAGAAGAAAACCACCCCTCACTTCGTTAGCAGATGAAAGAAACTGGCTTGGGCCAGCCTAAGCAGAAAAGGCAAGCAATCAGGCCTCACAAGGAAGAAAGCTTAGAAGCTGAAAGCTATCAGGATTCAGGCAGCTTTTTCCTACCTCTTCTGTTTGGTTATCCTGTGGGTCCATTCTTTTGCTTTGCATTTTGAAGACTCTCTTCACCTTCTTTAGGCACATGGCACTTTCCAGCTGCTATGATTTATGCAGCATTTGTTGCAACAGGTACAGGGACTGAGTCTTCATGAATCCTGATTATAGATTTCCTGGAAAAGGAATCTGATTGGCCCAGCCTTCGGTCAGTTCCTCACTCTGGTCCAATCAGCTGTGTTAAAGGGGCAGTGTAAATAAAGCTAGTTGCCCAGGGTCAACTACTGAGGGATAACTGAATAATCTGAGAAAGAAGATCATTGCCAGCGAGTAAATATCCTCAAGAATGTTTGCTATACTTTCCAAACTTGGAGGCCAGAGCTGAGCAAAATAAGTATGCCACAGTAGCATACTACTGGGAAATAAGAATGCAACACCCTACTTAAGGGCTTCCCAGGTGGTTCAGTGGTAAAGAATCTGCCTGCCACTGCGAGTTCAATCCTTGGGTCAGGAAGATCCCTTGGAGAAGGAAATTGAAAGAAGATCATTGCCAGCGAGTAAATATCCTCAAGAATGTTTGCTATACTTTCCAAACTTGGAGGCTAGAGCTGAGCAAAATAAGTATGCCACAGTAGCATACTACTGGGAAATAAGAATGCGACACCCTACTTAAGGGCTTCCCAGGTGGTTCAGTGGTAAAGAATCTGCCTGCCACTGCGAGTTCAATCCTTGGGTCAGGAAGATCCCTTGGAGAAGGAAATTTTAACTCACTCCAGTATTCTTGCCTGGAGAATCCCATGGACAGAGGAGCCCGACGGGCTACAGTCCATGGGGCCTCAAGAGTCAGACATGACTTAGTGACGAAACGATATCATCCCACTCAGAGCTCAGTGTTTGCCAAAGTGTGAGACACTTACCCTGCGTGATCCAGCCTCCAGGTGGTGAACTTCAAGTCAAAAGGAAATGATGAATCACTTACGAAGTTATTCCCTTTTCAATTCTCTCTCGATCCTCTTTATGTCAATGAGAAACCCTGTTTAAATGAGGAATCTTTAACAAGTCTCTACCAATTTCTAAGCTCTTTTTTTAACAGAAACGGAGCATGCCTCAGGCTTAAAGCCTGCAGCAGCCAAGGCATCTATCCAGACTTTAAAAACACTGTTTGCAAAATATCGTAGTTAAGAACAAGGGGCCTGGAGCTAGGCCTACTGAGATAAAAATCTAGACTCTGCGATTTAGTACTTAAGCGTGTTACTTAAATCTTCTCTTCCTCCAATCCCTCCTCTTTTAATGGAGATTATAGCTGCATGCATTTAATAAGTTGTGTGTATGTGCATGCCAGCAAACAAAGATTAAAATAATTAAGGCACATGAGGTGCATTAGTGTCTTAGAACAGTGTCTGGTAAAGGTTGGTAATAATTATTAGATATTAATTTTTTTCTATTAACTTACATTTATGACTGTAGATACGGTTTTCTGTTTGAAGCGTCAACACAAAGTTTCTTCAGCAAGTACATCTATTTAGGTTAAAAACGAGTTGCTTTAAAGATAAATATTAACTACATAATGTTACAGATTGCCTACAGTTATGACAAAAATCGTGACACTGGAATGCAAATGACGGAAGTTTTAGAAACGCTAAAATGATGGTGCCAGCCTTGTGAAAGATGTTGTTGAGCAGATCTGCCTTATCAATATTTAATTTGCCAGTTAGAAGCAAGTTTCTCATTTCTGCTCGATGCAAGAGTGATGTGGATTGCAGAATGCAAATGGCTAATGATCCTCTTGGCTTAAACCCATTGCCTTCATCCGGGCATCAGAAAATGAAACGTTCCCAACCTCCTGGGAAGTGAGCTGTCAACAGCAAAGCCGTCTTTCCCTGCCTCTCTGCCCCCCACCTTCCAAAAGGCCAGCCCGTCCTCAATGGGTCTTAGGAGAGCAGGGAAAGAAACGTCAGCTCCCTACTCCTTGAAATGACCTCACAAGATTCATGGTTTGGGGATTACAGGTTTAGAATGGCACATTCTAAGAGAGCCTGCTTCCCTTTAGCTATTTATTCAAGAATTTCGATTGTTTGTTTTTTCAGGGGTGTATAGATAAGGGAAAGGGCCTACATGCAAATCAACATAGTCAGCTCTGTTTTTTTTTTTTAATATAATTTTACATACTTATTTTTGGCTGTGCTGGTCTTCATTGCTGCAGGCTTTTCTTTTGTTGTGGCAAGCAGGGGGTTACTCTTCAGTTAAAGTGCCCAGGCTTCTCATGGCATTCTCTTACATTCATAACTGTAGATATGGTTTTCTTTTGCAGACGCAGCACGAAGTTTCCTTGGCAAGTCCATCTATTTAGGTTAAAAATGAGTTGCTTTAAAAATAAATATTAACTACATTAATGTTAATATTGTAGAATCTAGGGCACACAGGCTTCAGTAGTTGCGGCTCCTGGGTCGAGAGCACGGACTTAGTAGTTGTGGGACAAGGGCTTAGTTGCTTCTTGGCCCGTGGGATCTTCCTGGATCAGGGGTCTAACCCGTGTCTCCTGCATTGGCAGGCGGGTTCTTTACCACTGAGCCACCAGGGAAGCCCAAGAAGTGTTTTTGCATCATGTACCATAATGCCCATCACTCTGCCAAGTGTTGGAGACAGACGGATATAGCAAAACCTACATGGCTCCCATTCTCCTAAACCTTACAGGTTAGTGGAGAAGATGAGCATTTGTCAAAAGACCAGCACAAAATGGTGCAGGGG
Organism: Tragelaphus eurycerus; assembly: GCA_935064755.1. NCBI lineage: Eukaryota > Metazoa > Chordata > Mammalia > Artiodactyla > Bovidae > Tragelaphus > Tragelaphus eurycerus. The sequence continues at coordinate 6,064,158 of CAKXYN010000101.1, forward strand.
GAAATGATAATTTCCTGAAATGAGAGATGCTGTGTAAAAGGACCCGGATGGAAAAACATACCTAATTGGCCTCCACTTATCAAACCAGCCAGAGTAACACACACACCGTCCTATCCCTTTATAAAACATACTGACAGATGTCTGTGCAGCCTGTGAACTGACTGTTTTGTGCAACCTCACCTTTCTCTTCACCCGTTGAGGTGTCTGCTTGCCAAGAGTCAGTTGTATTTATTCCCAGACCTGCTTCTGCCAGCTGCACTTGTTATTGTAATTACATTATTTAGTGGAATATTATGTAAACTGGTGAAAAATGAGTGCAATAAGAAAAAGAGCTGTTTCTCTGAAAACTACGTTAATGCTTTGGAAACATTCTATGAAAGCAAGCCTCAAACATTATTTGGATTAGCTGTAAGAGAATGGTAACATGTTAGCAGAAAAACCCTCAGAAATCTGGAAAGATTCTGCATTCAGAATTTTTCAAATGCATCTTGGAATTCTTGCTTAACATTAAACAAAGCCAGAACTGATAGTATAGATCAGAGCTTGGCAAACTTTTGCTGTAAAGGGCCAGATAATGAGTCTTTTAAGCTTCACAGCCATACAGTTTCTATTGCTGTTATTCAAAATTGTCTTTGTAGCACTTAAACAGCCATAGACAAAATGAATGAGCAAGGCTTTGCTCCAATAAAACTTTATTTACAAGAACAAGTGTTGGGTAAGTTTTGGCCCCTAAGCCATGGTTGTCTGACTTCCACTGGAGACTGAGAAATGCGGATGAGGTTTGTGTGGGAAAGATGATGAGGGATTCCATTCGACACTCAAAAGCCTTGGACTCAACATCAAAGGTCAATAAATTAATGCACATTAATATATTTTACATTAAAGCAAAAAATTTAAGAAGCCTCTGTATCTCTTTAAAAGTGATTCCTTCTTTTCAAAGGCTTCTAATGAACTACCTTCTTCCATTCCCAAATGAGATGTCTTCTAGAGAGCTGATACAGGGCCTTGAAACCAAAATAAAATTATGCTTATTTTTATGTGCTAACCCATCAGTCTAGAACAGAGGGAAAAGTTTTTTCTCTTTCTCGGGATCCCCCAGCAAGTAATTTCTGGAACTCCACATCGAGAGTGACATTGTCCACATGTGTATCACGGGGCTTGTCCCATGCAAACTGATGTTCAGCTGCTCCAGAATATTCTCTTTTCTCAACAAGTATCTGGTAACTTGCCTGTCTAGATCACTCTGTCTTCAGAACTACTTCTCTGGAGGCACGAACATTATCGTCTATGCTAACATCCCCAAAACTCTGTTAAAGTCAGACTTTGGTGATCGGCAAAGCGACTAAACAACAACAAATCTTTGCCAAATACTCAAGAGGTGACGGAAATCCAGTGTGCATGACTTAGATGACTCACCATCATTGCCCCTACCTGATTCTTTTCTTCCATGTATATTCAGATGTGTACACACAACAACAACAAAAAAGACTGATGCTTGCTTTAAGCTTGTAAAACTAATGGTCCCATCTTAGAGATTTTTCCCAACCAAAGGGAGTTTGTTGTTGTTCAGTCCCAAAGTGTGTCCGATTCTCTGCGACCCCATGGACTGCAACACACCAGGCTTCCCTGTCCTTCACCATGTCCCGGAATTTGCTCAAACTCATGTCTGTGGAGTCGGTGATGCCATCCAACCATCTCATCCTCTGTCATCCCCTTCTCCTCCTGCCCTCAATCTTTCCCAGCATCAGGGTCTTTTCCAATGAGTTGGCTCCTTGCATCAGGTGGCCCAAGTATTGAGGTTCAGCTTCAGCAAAGTAATTAGCTCTCTACTTGTAGAATTGACTGTAATTCAGACCACCAGAAAAATCTCCAAGGGCAGCTTCCCTACTAAAATAAGAAATTCATAAATACATTTAAATTTTAAAAAAATGTTGCCTTCATTTTTGCACACCCTTCTTTCCAGATCTCATGGGTTCTCCAGTATTCAAAAGATCAATAACAGATGAGCTAGAAGGATAATGGATCAAGAAACCAGCTGACTAGTTACAGACACTAGTTTTCCCAGCTTCATAGTGAGGCGCAGTTACACAGAGAGATGTACAGGTAGCCACCTCCCTGCATCTGAGATGCTGAATCCTGCACTCACATGTGTGATAATGCATCTGTCCTCCTTTGCATCTGCTGAGGCATTTCATCTTTTCCTCTGGGGGAGACTCCAGAGTTATTACATTTAGCATACTTGGCCTAATATTTATTTTCCTTTTCCTTTGCTTTCATTTTAGCCTAGTTTCCCAAGTCAGCATCCCTACCTTTCCAGGGCACATTTGTCCTATTTCTTGTTTTATTGTTAAATCAGTATCAAACAGCTTCCAACAAAAGTGCTAATAATGCTGACATTTCAATTTGTCATCAGCATTCCTCATTTCTATGACTGATGCCTCAGTGAAGACTTACCCTCCTGCAGTGTACTTCTGAGATCTAAATACCATTCCAGGAAAAAAAAAACTTGATAGGGAACAGGGAGAATGGGGCAGGAATCAGATAAATAAGTATGTGTACTTTTCTCTACTCGGGTGAAGAAAGAGGCAAATTTTCATCAGACAACAAGGCCTCCTATTCTCCATCATGAGAGCATCATAAGCTCATCATTAGCTCTCTCTTTAGAGAGCCCTTACTCAGGCTGTGCTGTTTGCAAGTACATAGCAGGTGGAGTGGACACATGCTTGTTTACTGTTGGTGTCCAGCAAGCATCCCTGCTCTCAGAGAGCAGCATTTTCTGTGCTCTCGGCGTTAATTCTCTTCCCTCACATGTTCATTGCTTGTGGTTGTTTAGTCGCTCAGTCATGTCTGACTCTTTGTGACCCCATGGTTGTAACCCATCAAACTCCTCTGTCCATGGGATTTCCCAGGCAAGAATACTGAGGTGCGTTGCCATTTCCTTCTCCAGGGAATCTTCCTGACTCAGGGATCAAATCCTCCTCTCCTGCTTGACAGGTGAATTCCTTACCACTGAGCCACTTGGGATGCCCCATGTTCATTCTTACAGAGGCAATGTATAAGGCAAATGATATAGCTATGGCCCAGGAAGCCAGTGGGATTCCCTCTACCGAGATGTTGATAGGGGTCTTAGTCCATTCAGGCTATTATAACAAAATACCACAACTGGGTGACTTATCAACAACAGAAATATATTTTCTCACTGTTCTGAAGGCTGGAAGTTTGAGGTCAGGGTGTCATGAAGTTTTGTGAGGAGCTGATTTCTCATTATAGCCTGACATAGTGGAAGTGGAAGGGGATCTCTCTGGGGTCTTTTTATAATGTGGCTGCTAATTCCATTTGTGCAGGCCCCAACCTCATGACCTAATCACCCCCCAAAGGCCCCACCTGCAACAACTATCACATTGGGCATTAGGATTTGAGTATATGAAATTTAGGAGGACACTTTCACTGAAGGACTTCCCTGGTGGCTCAGATGGTAAAGAATCTGTCTGAAATGTGGGAGACCAAGGTTTGGTCCCTGGGTCAGGAACATCCCCTAGAGAAGGGAATAACTTTCCTGGTGGCTCAGCTGGTAAAGAATCTGCCTGCAATGTGGGAGACCTGGGTTCGATCCTTGGGTTGGAAGATCCCCTGGAGAAGGGAATGGCTACCCACTCTAGAATTCTGGCCTGGAGAATTCCATGGACTGTATAGTCCATGCGGTCACAAAGAGTCAGACATGACTGAGTGACTTTCACTTTCTGTACAGTATTCTTGCCTAGAGAATTCTGTGGACAGAGGAGCCTGATGGGCTACAGTCCATGGGGTTGCAAAAAGTTGGACACGACTGAGCAACTAAAAATCAATACATGAAAGAAGAAGAAAAAAAAATGCTCATTGAAACTGTGGCAGATGTGGATGGCAGTGATACACAATAGGGGAGAAAAAACTTATAACAACAAGCTGGAGTTGATTCATTTCAGGGGTGACATCCTGATAAGACTGAGTCGAGGAAGCCCCTTCCTAAAGTTAGCCTTGAAGATCCACCCTGCTTCCTCTTTTTATACTTAAGCTTGGTTATCCAGCTCTCCCTGGGGTTATCGCATACCCTTCCAATGATCTCTTTTTCTGCTGGAGTTAGTCAGAATTCATTCCTTTGGCCTGTGATCAAAGAACCTTTAGTGATACACGGGGGACATATGCTAAACTTGGGAGAATTGCAGAGCTTGGTTAAAGGTTTGCTAAAAGCCAAGTCTTGTATCATTTTCCAAAATGCTTCCCTGATGGCTGTGTGGATCAGCACTACCTTTTGGCATTGATAGACCTTGGATTGATAGACCAAGGGAAGGCAGCTATCAGTTTCCATCCACAGAGGACATAGGGCCAGATATTTTACCTACATTTGTCTTATTTCATTGAGTTGCCATGAGCCTGAGAGGCATGTCAGAGCTGATTCCTTTTTTGAACAAGTAAGATATTCTCTTTCAGCCACAAAGAATCACCCAGATCCTTGCAGATAGAGGAGACCTGATACAAGATCATCACATGTCACTTAGTTACTGCTTCTCAGTGTGTGTGTACACATGCTAAGTCACTTAGTTGTGTCAAACTCTTTGTGGCCCCATGGACTGTAGCCCACCAGGCTCCTCTGTCCATAGGATTTCCCAGGCAAGAATACTGGAGTGGGTTGCCATTTCCTTCTCCAAAGAAATCTTCCTGACCCAGAGATCAAACCCACGTCTCCTGCACTGGCAGGTGGATTCTTTACCACTGAGCCACTTGGGAAGCCCAGTGCTTCTCACGGTACACCCGAGGCCACCTAGAGTATTAATGAAAACTACCATTTTTTTTTTTTCTTTTTTTGTCAAACTTAGTTGGTAAAACATTCTGATGCCCTAACCTCACCCTAGAGATACTAAATTATCATATTAGTATGGGCTAAATCATATCAAGTCAAATTCATATGCTGAAATTCTAACCACCACCCCCCCCCCACCCCATACAACAGAATGTGACAGTATTTAGAGACGGGTCTTTAAAGAAGTAATATGAATTCATATGGGTGGGCTCTACTCCAGTAGGACTGGTGTCTTTATAAGAAGAAGAGATGAGAACACAGACACACACAGAGGAAAAGCCATGTGAAGGCACGGGGAGAGAGAACATGGTCATCTTCAAGTCAGAAGTATAGGCCTCAGAAGAAACCAACTTGCCTGACACCTTGATCTCAGACTCTTGACCTCCAGAGCTGTGAAAAGATAAATTTCTAGTGTTTAAACCACCTAGGCTGCAGTACTGTGTTCTGGTTTGTTGTTCCTTGTTCAGTCCCTAAGGCGTGTCTCTTTGTGAGCCCATGGGCTGCAGCAGGTCAGCTTTCTCTGTCCTCCACTGTCTCCCAGAGTTTGTTCAAACTCATGTCCATTCAGTCGGTGATGCCATCCAACCATCTCATCCTTTGTCACCCTCTTCTCCTCCTGCCTTCAATCCTCTGCAGTATCAGGGTCTTTTCCAATGAGTCACTCTTCACATCAGGTGGCCAAAGTATTGGAGTTTCAGCTTCAGCATCAGTCCTTCCAATGGATACTGAGCACTGATTTCCTTTAAGATTGACTGGTTTGAGCTCCTGCAGTTCAAGGGACTCTGGGACTCTCAAGAGTTCTCTAGCACCACAGAACTGAAAGAATTGAAAGCATCAATTCTTCAGTGCTCAGCTTTCTTTACTGTCTAACTTCCACAGTGTATGTGTTATGGTACCCCTGGAAGATTCATGCATGTCCTGTGAGTCTCCAAGACATTACTACTAAACAGATGCAAGATGGTGGAGTTGATTTTGATGTGTTTTGGTACCTTTGATTTTTGTGCCCTGTTTAGCGTTCTGAGTCACTCAGTCGTGTCTGACTCTTTGTGTCTGACTCCAAGAACAGTATCTCACCAGGCTCCTCCATTCAAGGCATTCTCTAGGCAAGAATAATGGAGTGGGTAGCCATTCCCTTCTCCAGGAGATCTTCCCAACCCAGGGATTGAATCTGGGTCTCCTGCATTGCAGACATATTCTTTACCATCTGAGCCACCAGGGAAGCCCTGTTGATAGGTGATTTAAAAAAAAAAAAAAAAATATATATATATATATATATATATGTGCCCTCTCTTGGAAGGCAAGGATTATTCCTAGACTTCTGTGTTACCTGAAGGTATGACACGTCAAATGGACGAATCAGTGCTATTCTTGATGGAAGTCTTGGATTTTCGAGTAGATTCAAGCTTGATCTTTCGTTGAGATTACATTTCCCAACATTTGGGCAACTTGTGTTGAGCTGACGGAGTAATTGGCACACTCAGTTTTGACAGGAAAATGTCCTTCAAGCATGTGGGGAAACCAGCGCCTTTGCTGCTACCGTTTGCACGTTTGTGTTTGCTCTGATGGTATTTCTAATTCACAGGTTGTGGTGAAGAGTATAGCAAGCTTCCTGGATAGAAAGCTTAGAGTCATCATTTCTGTGAGCTCGTTGTCTAAGATGCAGTGCATGTGTACACAGTAACACTCACAGAATATTCTGCCAAGAATAAGTCAGAGATTAAACATTTTCAGCGAGTTTTACAGTGTTATTTTCTATGGTTATATACACTTGATCTTGACTGCATTTATGGTTCGACACTTTTAAGCCAAAGGCGTTTTTATAGATGTCTGAATTAAACATAGGACAGTTTTCAAGATAGCTGAGTTGATGTTTAAGTGGTTTTGATTAACCTGGTTTTGCTTATTTGCTCCTACATATTCCTAAGCAGAGTCATTTCCCTTTGCATAAAGTGTTTTGGGAACATAGCCCCAGGAAGCATAATTTGCTAAATAGCCAAGAGCATCATGTCCAGAATATTTTTGCAAAGTTGCCTCAAACTATAAACTTGAGACTTAGCCATTTTCTCCCCTCAGCTAAACAGGTGATGCAGATTGGGAAAATTGCAACAAAACTGTTGTTGTTGCTCTTCATTTGCTAATCGTGTCTGCTTCTTTAGCGACCCCATGAACTGTAGCCCGCCAGGCTCCTCCATCCATGGGATCCTCCAGGCAAGAACGCTGGATTGAGTTGACATTTCCTTCTCCAGGGGATCTTCCCGACCCAGAGATTGAACCCGCCTCTCTGGTGTCTCCTGCATTGGCAGGCAAATTATTTACCATTGAACTACCAGGGAAGCCCCAACCTAACTTTATAGATACCAGACTGATTAAGGTCAACAAAAACCAAAGCTGATAAGACTGTGGTTAGGAGGGTTGATGAACCGATGAGCAGGGATCAAGTCTGAATTTGCAAAGTCTTTAGTGCATGCAGTTTTGCCTAGAGAGGCATGGGGTCATGTGTCCTTCTGGATACATTTGTCATTAAGAGAAATTAACTCCTAATAAACAGGCTAGCACTTCACGGGCACATCCTCACCCCAAGCTTGAAAAAGGTGGGTCCCATCTGGTTTAACACACTGTAGATTCTTCAAAGGCTCAGCTTCTCTGCTGCTATTATAAACCTGTCATCTTAAGAAGCGTTGATCCTTAGGCATCTTAGAACAATGACATTATTCAATAGTTTCTACTGAGCATCTGTATGCCACCAGGAAAGTAGCTATCTAACCTTTAAGGCAAAGTCAGTAGGTATCTTGCCTTTGAGGGGTATGCAGTCTTCTCGAAGGTGTGAAATGTGGAAATAAGTAATGATAAAATAAGGCAGAAGAGAATGCCATTTCAGATCAGATCAGATCAGTCGCTCAGTCGTGTCCGACTCTTTGCGACCCCATGAACCGCAGCACGCCAGGCCTCCCTGTCCATCACCAGCTCCCGGAGGTCACCCAGACTCATACCCATCGAGTCAGTGATGCCATCCAGCCATCTCACCCTCTGTCGTCCCCTTCTCCTCCTGCCCGCAATCCCCCCCAGCATCAGAGTCTTCTCCAATGAGTCAACCCTTCGCATGAGGTGGCCAAAATACTGGAGTTTCAGCTTTAGCATCATTCCTTCTAAAGAAATTCCAGGATTGATCTCCTTCAGAATGGACTGGTTGGATCTTCTTGCAGTCCAAGGGACTCTCAAGAGTCTTCTCCAACACCACAGTTCAAAAGCATCAATTCTTCGGCACTCAGCTTTCTTCACAGTCCAGCTCTCACATCCATACATGACCCCAGGAAAGACCATAGCCTTGACTAGGCGAACCTTTGTTGGTAAAGTAATGTCTCTGCTTTTGAATATGCTATCTAGGTTGGTCATAACTTTCCTTCCAAGGAGTAAGCGTCTTTTAATTTCATGGCTGCAGTCACCATCTGCAGTGATTTTGGAGCCCAGAAAAACAAAGTCTGACACTGTTTCCACTGTTTCCCCATCTATTTCCCATGAAGTGATGGGACCAGATGCCATGATCTTCGTTTTCTGAATGTTGAGCTTTAAGCCAACCTCCTCACTCTCCACTTTCACTTTCATCAAGAGGCTTTTCAGCCCCTCTTCACTTTCTGCCATAAGAGTCGTGTCATCTGCATATCTGAGGTTATTGATATTTCTCCCAGCAATCTTGATTCCAACTTGTGTTTCTTCCAGTCCAGCATTTCTCATGATGTACTCTGCATATAAGTTAAATAAACATGGTGACAATATGCAGCCTTGACGTACTCCTTTTCCTATTTGGAACCAGTCTGTTGTTCCATGACCAGTTCTAACTGTTGCTTCCCGACCTGCATACAGATTTCTTAAGAGGCAGATCAGGTGGTCTGCTTTTCCCATCTCTTTCAGAATTTTCCATATTTAGTAGGAATGAAATGAGGTGCCGTGAGAGCTCAGAGGAGAATAGTATTGCTCACCCTAGATGCCAAGGGTGGGACAGATTTTTTTTAATAATTTTATTCATTTACCTATCTATTTTTGGCCATTCTGGGTCTTTGTTGCTGTGCAAGCTTTTCTTTAGTTGCGGCGAGTGGGGGCTATTTCTCTAGTTGCGATGCGTCGGCTTCTCATTGCGGTGGCTTCTCTTGCTGTGGAGCACGGACTGTAGGGCATATGGGTTTCAGTAGCCGCAGCACATAGGCTCAGCAGTGGTGGCTCCCAGGCTCCAGAACACAGGCTCAGTAGTTGTGGCGCATGGGCCTAGTTGCTCTGCGGCATGTGGACCTTCCTCGACCAGAGATGGAACACGTGTCTCCTGCGTTGGCAGGCATATTATTTACCACCGAGCCACCAGGGAAGCCCCTGAGACAGATATTTTAAAGGATAATTCCCCACCTGTCCCCCAACTTTGAAATCTTGTCTGAGTTCTGGGTTTTAATAACCAAACACTACTGTTTATTTGAACTTAAGTATTACTTAAGCATCTCAAACTCAATATACCCAAATCCACATTCATCCATCTTCCCTTTCCACACATATCCATCATCTAGTCTTCCTTTCCTCTTCTATCTCCTCATAAGAGATTCTGATTCATTTGCTGAGGCCATAAAACCAAGGTGTCACTCTTGGCTCTTACATCTTCCTCATCTCTACAATCTCCTTCAGATTTGAGATCTGTACGATCTCTCAAATCTGTCAGTGCCTCTCCAAATCCATTTTTGCAAACAGAGTTGAGGCCACCATGATTTCTCATGCAGATTACCCCCAGAGCTTTCAAACAACTTGACCAGCTTTCTGGTTCTTGTTCCCTTTTAGGGTGAATATGTATTCGGGGTTGCTTGGAACAGTCCCAGTTACCACTGTTGTTCTGGTGTAATTATGAATTGTCATTCCGTCCCATCCAATAAACCGCTGTTTTGAACAGCTCATCATGATTTCTCAACATTCCATTCGCTCTTCTGGGCCAGAAGGACCTTGAAGAAGCTTAATACTACTCTTACTCTTTATTTTGTTACTGTGCTTCTCACCTTCTTTATTGTATGCACACTAAATTGCTTCAGCTATGTCCACCTCTTTGCAACCCCCTGCTAAGCTCCTCTGTCCATGGGATTCTCTAGGCAAAGACTGGTGTGGTTTGCCATGCCCTCCTATGTGTAATCTGTAATTGTCTAGTTTATTTACCTGTTAACTAGTTCAAGGTCTCTTTTTCCTACCTTCCTACTACCCTTAGAGTTAATCCCCTGGAGCTAATTTTTTTTTGTTCTCTAATGCCTATAACATAATAGAATCTACATAAATGTTTGAAAATACAAGTTGAATATTGCTTTTTATTATTAATATCGTGAAAGAAAGCAGGATGAAGGCAGTACATAATTTCACCTGTATGATAACCTATATCCCAGAGAGCTGCCCTACGACAAGAGATTATAATGTACTAGTGCGTCCTCTGATTTTGTCCAAGGGTCAACTAACTATGCCTCACAGGCCACATTTGGCCTGTGGATTGTTTTTGCATAGCCCATGGCCTATGAATATTTTTAAAATGTTTTTAAATGATTAAAAATAAAAATAGGTGATTAAAATCATATGTCAACTGCAAAGCCTAAAATTTTCATTATCTGGCCTTTGTTGAAAATGTCAGCCAATCCCAGCCCTTTAATAAGAGCTATGCCTTAAGACTATGGACAAATTCAAAGCAGATTTGCCCTAACCAGTTATGAAAATGAACTTGAAGAGGTCAAGAGCATTTACCAATTATTTAAGGGTTTCTGGGGAGAAAAAGAACAACAACAACAACAAAAAGCAAAACAAAATCTGAATTGTAGCTTAAAGAAAAAAAAAATTTAGATCCTCTATCATGTGTCAATTAAAATGTTCACCACAAAATAACAACTACACTAGTCATGTGTAGAAGAGGAAAAAAAAAAAAAACAACAATCATCTAGGTCAGGGACTGGCAAATTACAGCTTGTGAGACAGCCACCTGCTTTTATAAATAAAGTTTCACTGGAATGCAGCCAACGGTAGAGTTGAGTAGTTTCATCAGAGACCAGAAAGTCCACAATGCCTAAAATATTCTCTGGCCCTTTAAGAAAACATTTTCTGGCCACTGATTAGGAGGAAAACAAACAAACAAACAAAAAACAGTCAATAGAAAGTGACTACAAGGTGAATCAAATGTTTAGTAGACAAATTATCCTAAAAATAACTATTATACACACTGAAGAATTTAAAGAAAAAGATGGACATGGTAAGTTCATTAATGGAAATCTCAGGAGTGCAATGAAACCTGTAAGTAGGAAGTAAATTGAATTCTAGAACTCAGGTGGTATACGATCTGAAATATAAACAGCAGGTTAGAAAATGCTGAATAAAGAAATCAGTAAACCTGAAGACAGAATAGAATAATAGCATTGAGGAACAGAGAGAAGAAAAAAATATTGAAAAATAGTTGAACAAAGCCTCAGTGGCCAGTGGGAAATATCAGATATTTAAATACATGTAATTGAAGTTCCAAATGGAAGGTAAAGACAGAAAATCAGACAGAAAATATATTTAAAGAAGTCATGACCAAAAACTTTCCAACTATGATGAAAACATCAACCTATAAATCCTGAGAGTATAGGAAAAACATATATAAGCAATCTAAATGCAAAGAAATAACATACCCAGGACATTATAAAGAAACTGCTCAAAAGCAAAGATACACAGAGTGCATCTTCTCTTGGAAAGACAGTCTTGATTGTGTCTATTGTGCAGTCTGAGTCTAGATGCCTAAGACCCTAGGGCCATCCCAGTGAAACATTGTGCAGACTTCTGGGGATGAAAATCAGAGAGAGATAGAAAAAGGACTCCTTGATAGCAGCATCAAAGGGAAGTCAAAGATTGGGAATTAAAGAAAAAGAGAGAAAAGGCGAAGAGATCCACAAAAATGAAGGGGTCATATATGGTAAACTCTATAGTAGCCAAGCCAAACTCTAAACTCTATAGTAGCCAAGATAGAGAGCCAACGTTATTGGAAGTACATGACTCATGGGGCTGAAGCTGGGGGGCTGATCTCACTAGGACAAGACAGTCTCGTCCTATTGCAAAAGTGCAGACTATGGTGATTCTGAATATATAGGGAATAATATATGGGGTTGGATAAAATAGTGAGAACCACTGTAATATAAACCCCTCTCCTGGACACCAGCAATAAAAGTGCTTCACTGCTTGTTGATAACCAAGGTCTTCAGATGCTCCCAGTTATTAATTTTAGGGAACTTTTTAAAAACTACAGCACCGAAGGTCCCCAGTGAACACTGGAAGAAGGTTGTGAAGTGGACAACGTGTGGCTACTGTGTTGATTTGGGACACTTTTTGGCACATACAATGATGGAATAAAAAAGTAATGTTTGCCAATATTTAAAAAATTTGAAAGTTTCCACATAAACGTCCAGAATTTTAGCTTTTTCTTTAAAAGATAATTTTTTAAATAAATAAGAATCCATGAAATGTTGGGCTTACAGGGAGACAAATTTTCGAAACTGAGAACTGTTGCTTGATTTAGATAACGTGAATACTATAGTTTGCTACTTGTTATCAGTACTCATCGGAGAAGGCAATGGCACCCCACTCCAGTACTCTTGCCTGGAAAATCCCATGGACGGAGGAGCCTGGTAGGCTGCAGTCCATGGGGTCGCTAAGAGTCAGACATGACTGAGCGACTTCACTTTCTCTTTTCACTTTCATGCATTGGAGAAGGAAATGGCAACCCACTCCAGTGTTCTTGCCTGGAGAATCCCAGGGACGGGGGAGCCTGGTGGGCTGCCGTCTATGGGGTCGCACAGAGTCGGGCACGACTGAAGTGACTTAGCATAGCATCAGTACTCATCATCACACATGTGCTGCTTTCATTTTTTTGCAGAGTTAAGTGGAAAGGAAAAATTGCCTTTACCCAAGTGTTAAAAGGGCTTCCTAGGTGACGCTAGTGATATCTGAAACGAGTCAGTCCAGGTACGATGCCCGATAACAGATGCCTGGGACTGGAGCACTGGGATGACCTGGAGGGATGGTGTGGGAGGGGGGAGGGAGGAGGGTTCAGGATGGGGAGCACGGGTATTCTGGTGGCGGATCCATCTCGATGTATAGTAAAAGTAATACAATATTGTAAAGTTAAGAAAAATTAAAATAATAATAATTAAAAAAATAAATTAAAAAAAAAAAAAAAAGAACCCTCCTGCCAGTACAAGAGATGTAAGAGACGTGGTTTTGATCCCTGGGTTGGGAAGATCCCCTAGGGAAAGAAATGGAAACCCACTCCAGTATTCTTGCCTGGAGAATCCTATGGACAGAGGAGCCTGGCAGGCTACAGTCCATAGGGTTGCAAAGAGTTGGACGTACTGAAACAACTTAGCACGCCTGCTAGTGTTAAAAATGGAAGAAGAGTCATGTGATCTATTAAAAATAAATAAAATATGCTAAATTTATTTGTGGAGATGTAGAATATTTTCATATGCAAAACCTAAATCATATACCATCCCAGTTTCACTCAAATGCATCAACTGGGTATCTCCTTGCAAATATTTGACTTTCTTTAAATGTTTGCAGTGGAATGAACAACCCAGAGGATGTGTAAACAGTTCTAAATGCCACTTTTCCATTACCAACCAAATACTTACTTGTAATAGTTTGTACATATTCTGGATTTACAGCTATAAATCCCTGTTTCAATGTCATGGTTGACAAGCCCACTCATATACTTCTCATGAGCCCCTGAGATAATGATGTAGGTCATTCTACAGCAGTGTCACCTCTCTTGAGACCACAAAACAGGCTTCTGGTTGTCATCTTAAACACTTTCTAACAATTTTCTAACATTGCATTTCTAGAACAGCTTGGAAGTATGTGCTATTAGTAGGTTGGGTGGGTGAGTGGGCAGGGTGGGCGAGACAACAGTCTGATTTCTTGAAACAGGGCCGTTTTAGAGGATTAGATCCCAGAGAGTTTCCTCATCCAGACTTCTGGTATACCTACAATTTCCTGCTCAGAAATCTCTTCAGGTCTTAACCCTGGGGAAATGATAACTCTGAGGAAGCAGCTTATTAGCAACACATGGGATCAGGCTGCAATCAGGCTAGTCCTCTTTCAGACAATCCGTGAGGGGGAATCTCGTCATTGGAGCACCAAGGTGCCATCAAGTCAATGTGGCTTAGAAGGTAAAGAATCCGCCTGCAATGTGGGAGACCCAGGTTTGATCCTTGGATCAGGAAGATCCCCTGGAGAAGAGAATGGCAACCCACTCCAGTATTCTTGCCTGGAGAATTCCGTGGACAGAGGAGCCTGGTGCACTGCAGTCCATGGGTAGCAAAGAGTCAGGCACGACCGAGCGACTACCACTTTCACTTTCTTTCTTTCCTGTTGAACTGACCTGTGTCAGTGTTATTTTGCAAGCTGCATTGAGTTTCACATGAAGAGTTTTCTTGAGAAAAATAAAATGAGAATTTTAGGTGCATGGAGGCTAATAAAGTCAGTGCATTTATTACCATTGAGGATGCAAAGTCTCAACAATTACCTAATCTGTGAATAACTGCACTGTTTGTAACATCATCAACAGGGACCAATGGGGACACAGTGCTTAGGATTGCAAGGATTTGCAACCTGTCATCCTATTAGGACAAGGATCGAATTTGCTACTCAGTTCCTCAGCAAATACTCGGTATCATGTTTGCGTCTTCTTGTTATAATTTGTACCATATTAGTAGCATCTCACCATATTAGTGACATTAAAATGTTTTTAAAATTATGTCTCTTGGGTGGATGGAAATGGAATGTTCTGAGGTTGTGGGAGTATTAGTCATATTAAATGTGCCCTGTTAGCAGCTTTCTCTTAAACCGATACTTCAATGAGGTTTTAATATAAACAAAATGTACTTTTGAAATGTGCTTCTAGCTATAATCCATTTCTCCCAGTCCATTAGCCACTTTCCCTCCTTTTCCTGAAACTTGAGATTGTGCTGTCACTGAGGAGCCAAAGTATTTGCTCAGTTCATGAATTCCAGCAGTGAGCAGGTGACCACAAGTGCCCATTTTCTCCGGGTCCCATAGTTGCCATATTACCACCCTCACTCCTAAGACAGACAAGCATCTGTTCAGATTTCTCTGTGTGAACCTCTCTGTACCACTTACCACCCTTCCTTTGAGTGAGTGAGTGAGTGAAGTCGCTCAGTTGTGTCTGACTCTTTGCGACCCCGTGGACTGTAGCCCACTAGGCTCTTCCGTCCATGGGATTCTCCAGGCAAGAATACTGGAGTGGGTTGCCATTTCCTTCTCCAGGGGATCTTCCCAACCCAAGGATCAAACCTAGGTCTCCTGCATTGCAGGCAGACGCTTTAACCTCTAAGCCACCAGGGAAGCCTTTAGTCTTCCTTTAGCCACCCAAGCCTTTAGCCACCCTTCCTTTAGTCTCCTACAAAACGTTGGTGACTGCTATTCCTGCTTTCACATTGTCATGCTCTTTGGATTTCAACAGTCATAATTTTCTTACAGACAAAGGCAAAAGGAGCACTGAATTGTCAAAGCGCCCCAGATCCACAACACAGGGTTTTACAGTATCACTCAGTCCTTAAGTCATGTCCCACTCTTTGCGACAGCATGGGCTGTGGAATGCCAGGCTCCTCTATCTCCCACTATCTCTTGGAGTTGGCTCAAACTCATGTCCATTGACTTTGACTGTGTGGATCACAACAAACTGTGCAAAATTCTGAAAGAGATGGGAATACCAGACCACCTGACCTGCCTCTTGAGAAATCTGTATGCAGGTCAGGATGCAACAGTTAGAACAGGACTTGGAACAACAGACTAGTTCCTAATCAGGAAAGGAGCATGTTAAGGCTGTATATTGTCACCCTGCCTGCTTAACTTATATGCAGAGTACATCATGAAAAATGCTGGGCTGGAAGAAGCACAAGCTGGAATCAAGATTGCTGGGAGAATTATCAATAATCTCAGATATGTGGATTACACCACCCTTATGGCAGAAAGTGAAGAAGAACTAAAGAGTCTCTTGATGAAAGTTGAGAGAGAAGAGAGTTAACTTTCTTTAACTCTAAAGAAGAGAGTGAAAAAGTTGGCTTAAAGCTCAGCATTCAGAAAACAAAGATCATGGCATCCGGTCCAATCACTTCATGGCAAATGGATGGAGAAACAGTGGAAACAGTGTCAGACTTTAGTTTTCTGGGCTCCAAAATCACTGCAGATGGTGATTTCAGCCATGAAATTAAAAGATTCTTACTCCTTGGAAGAAAAGTTATGACCAACCTAGACAGCATATTAAAGAGCAGAGACATTACTTTGCCAACACAGGTCCATCTAGTCAAGGCTATGGTTTTTCCAGTAGTCATGTATGGATGTGAGAGTTGGACTATAAAGAAAGCTGAGCACTAAAGAATTGATGCTTTTGAACTGTGGTGTTGGAGAAGACTCTTGAGAGTCCCTTGGACTGCAAGGAGATCCAACCAGTCCATTCTAAAGGAGATCAGTCCTGAATGTTCATTGGAAGGATTGATGTTGAAGCTGAAACTCCAATACTTTGGCCACCTGATATGAAGAGCTGACTCATTTGAAAAGACCCTGATGCTGGGAAAGGTTGAAGGTGAAAGAAGAAGGAGGGGATGACAGAGGATGAGATGGTTGGATGGCATCACCAACTCAATGGACATGAGTTTGAGTAAACTCCTGGAGTTGGTGAAGGACAGGGAGGCCTGGTGTGCTGCAGTCCATGGGGCTGCAGAAAGTCAGACATGACTGAGTGACTGAACTGACTGAACTGATGTCCATTGAGTCAGTGATGCCATCCAGCTATCTCATCCTCTGTTTGTCCCCTTCTCCTTCTACCCTCCATCTTTCCCAGCATCAGGGTCTTTTCCAGTGAGTCAGCTCTTCACATCAGGTGGCCAAAGTATTGGAGCTACAGCTTCATCATCAGTCCTTCCAATGAACAGTCAGGACTGATTTCCTCTAAGATTGACTGGTTTGATCTCCTTGCAGTCCAAGGGACTCTCAAGAGTTTTCTCCAGCACCACAATTCGAAGGCATCAATTTTTTGGCACTCAGCCTTCTTTATGGTCCATCTCTCACATCCATACATGATTACTGGAAGGATCATAGCTTTAACTAGTCAAGCCTCTGTTGGCAAGTGATGCCACTGCTTTTTAATATGCTGTATAGGTTTGTCATAGACAGTATGAAGCTGGTTTAGGAACCACTTTATGAAATGACCTAACCCAGGGTTGGCTTTGTACCATGGCCTTTTCTCCCATTTATAACCCACCACATGGACATTGTTGTTAAAAAGAGCTTCAAACTGGGCCGAGAGTTTGTGTGTTCATTTCCTAGGACTACCAAACAAAATACCAAAACTGAATGGCCACAGTCACCAGGTATTTGTTGTCTCAGAGTGGAGCTAGACATCTGAGACCGAGTGTCAGCAGAGTCATCTCCCTCTAACGTTCCTAGGGGGACAATCTGTCTTTGCCTCCCCTGCTGCTGCTGCTAAGTCGCTTCAGTCGTGTCCGACTCTGTGCGACCCCATAGACGCCAGCCCACCAGGCCCCGCCATCCATGGGATTCTCCAGGCAAGAACACTGGAGTGGGCTGCTATTTGTCGTTGCTGTTTAGTCACTAAGTCGTGTCTGAGTCTCTGCAGCCCCATGGACTGTCGCCCACCAGGCTCCTCTGTCCATGGCATTTCCCAGATAAGAGTACTGGAGTGGATTGCCATTTCCTTCTCCAGGGGATCTTCCCAACTCAGGGATCCAATCCAAGTCTCCTGCATTGCAGGCGGATTCTTCACTGCTGAGCTACCAGGGAAGCCCATCTGTTGGTATAACATGTCCCTAATATTTGGGGTCCCTTGGCTTTGGAAATGGGTGACCATCCACTCTAGTTGGATGACCATCTTCTCTCACTGTATTCATATTGTTTTCCCTCTTGTGCGTGTCTGTTTCTGCGTGCAGATTTTCTCTTTTGAAAAGTTCACTGGTCGAGTTGTATTGGGCCTCACTCCACTGATTCCCTTCTAAGTTGATTGTCTCCATCAGTGTCCTCCTTCCCAATAAGGTCCTGTTCTGAGATTCTAGGCATTGGGGTCATAACACATCCTTTGGAGGAGGGGTACAATTAAGCCCATCACAGCCCAGTTCTTGCTTCTTGTATGTTTCTACACCCACAGTGCCGCAGCCACAGCCTTGGAGCCGTGCAGCCACCTGCGATGCTTAGCCATCATTGGTCCCCAGAGAACAGCACTATTCATCTGGGGACCCAGTCGTCTGAGTTCCAGAGAGCTTCAGACCACTTCTTGAGCAGCAGCATGGAGGGAACATGGAGTGATCAGAATTCTAAACCAGCACATTATTTACTTTATTTATAGCAAATGAATGCATAGAGAAAATGAAGAAAAACAGGATGAAGAGATAGGGACAGAATTGCATTATTAGAACGGGGATTACTTAAATTTTTTTATTGGAGTATAGTTGCTTTACAAAGTTGTGATGGTTTCTACTGTACAGCAAAGTGAATCAGCTACATGTATACATATGTGTGGGTTAGTCACTCAGTCGTGTCTGACTCTTTGCAACCACATGGACTATAGCCCACCAGGCTCCACTGTCCATGGAATTTCCCTGGCAAGAATACTGGAGTGTATTGCCATTCCCTACTCCAGGGGATCTTCCAGACCCAGGGATCATGGAACCCAGATCTCCTGCATTGCAGATTTTATTTATTTTTTTTTACTCTTCGAGTCACAAGGGAAGCCCCAAGTATACATATACCCCCCAAAAAATTAAAAAAATAATAAATTAACAAAATTGAAGATGAGATAGCCATTAAATGTTAAATTAAACATGTGATCAATTTCTAAATTAAAAAAATTAAAAAAGGAGTGCATCTTTTTAAATCTGCCCAACGTGTTTCCAAAATATCTGCTACTGCTGCTAAGTCACTTCAGTCGTGTCCGACTCTGTGCGACCCCAGAGACATCAGCTCACCAGGCTCCCCCGTCCCTGGGATTCTCCAGGCAAGAACACTGGAGTGGGTTGCCATTTCCTTCCATCCAAAAGATCTATCATGTGTCAAATACTAGAAGTATAAAAATAAACAGACAGTGTTCACAGTGAAATTATGTCTTCCATGAATTCACTGGCTAGCTCGATGGGTATCTTTAAGAAACATTACAATAGTGATTATTGGTTCTCGTTGGTGTGAATCCTAACACATACTGTTTATTGAGCATTTACACTGTGCTATGTGGCACAGTCATGACGTGACTTCTGTCAGCTCATTAGGCCTTAGCACAGTTCAGTGATGTGGATTTTCTCTTCCCCATTTTATCACTGATAGCCAGCAGGGTTCTCTAACACAGGAGTCCCCAGCCTCTAGGATTGCCTGATGATCTGAGGTGGAACTAATCTCATAGGAATAGAAATAAAGTGCACAGTAAATATAATGCACTTGAATCATCCTGAAACCATCCCCCCGCCTCCCTCCCATCCCCCACCCAAGTCCATGGAAAAATTGTCTTCCACGAAACCAGTCCCTGCTGTCAAAAAGGCTGGAGACCACTGCTCTAACACACTCAAGACTGCACATGTTGGGAGTGGGACCAAACTGAATTTGCTGACTCTTCTTCCCATCTCTACAAAACCCTCTATGTCCAGGGACCACCTGTGGTCCACTATCCCTCACCCCCTGTTGCATCTGGCTCAGCTCTGCCCAGCCCCTGCACACTGTGGGTTGTTAGGGGGAGCTATTCTAAGGAAGACCAGCATATATTCCTAGAAGAAGCCTAGGAGGTGGACACTGGGGGTGGGGGCGGGCGATGAAAACGGCACTCATCTGCTTCCTATGGGACGTTTTGCACAGGCAGAAGGGACTTTATGCTTGCAACCCCTGCGCTCCGTCTTGGAGCCCAAGCCCCAGGTGCAGAAGGAGAGATTCAGCAGGTTAGAGTCCTTCCTTGTCAAAGTCAGGTTGTAAATTCTTGGAAAATATAGAGGTGGCGTCACATCTGTTTCTCTCCCTCTGTATAAAGAAAAATAAAATGCCATTGTGAATAAGTACCTCGTAAAGGCTTTTGCATCATGATGGAGAGAGAACCAGGAGGATGAAAAAGGAAAATAAACTTTGCTGTTTGACAGGAGAGAGTCTTCTGGATAGCTCGATGCATTCAAACTCTTGATCTGGGAGGCAGGGGATGGTTTCACAGGCCTATGTGTATGCTGTGTATGTGAAGCAGTGTACTTAGGATTAGTGAACTTCATGGAATGGTGGTTGGCAAGGGCTGGAGGCAGAAGTTGTGGGAGCTATTTTTTTTATTAATTATTTTTATTTTGGCTGCACTGGGTCTTCATCACAGCGCTTGGACTCTTCTCTACTTGCATCATGCAAGCTTCTCTCATTGAGGTGGAGAGGCTTAGTTGCCCCACAGCATGTGGGATCTTAGTTCCCTGACCAGGGATTGAACCTGTGTCCCCTACATTGGAAGGTGGATTCTTAACCCCTGGACCACCAGGAATATCCCTGGGAGTTATTATCTAAGGGTCCAGCATTTCAGTTTCCCAAGATGAAAAGGTTCTGTGGACAGATGCTGATGAGGTTTGGGCAACAAGGTGAATGCACTTAATGTAACCCAACTGTACACTTAAAAATGGTTAAAATTTTAAATGTTGTCATAGATCATTTACACAACTTTAAAAAATCAACATTCTTTACTGTACAGATGTTATATCTCAATCACAAAATAAGAGTGAAGTAAATAAAAAAAAAGTTCTACTTTCCTTTAATCTTGATGGAGCCCCTAGAAGGGTTGCACTGATCTTCAATAATTTCGTGCAGAGTGGACAGGCAATTGCAGAGCTTCTGACTGCAGTATATCACTGGATTTTTTAAATTAATTATTTTATTTCTGGTTGCTCTGGGTTGTCATTGCTGCATGCGGGCTTTCTCCAGTTGCAACGAGCAAGGGCTCATGGAGGTGCACGGGCTTCTGATTCCAGTGGTTTCCCTTGTTGCAGAGCTCGGGCTCTAGGGCTTGTGGTCTCAGTAGTTTGGCATACAGGCTTAGCTGCTCTGTAGCATGTGGGATCTTCCTGGACTGGGGGTTAAACCCATATCCCCTGATATAAATATTGTTTTGGCTGAAAATTTCATTCAGATTTTTCCATACCCAGACCAGTTTTTGGCCAACCCCATAATTTTCCTCCAGTGCTTTGCCCATCTTCCTGCAGCTTCTTCTGCCACCCAGGTCCTATGAGTAACCTGTCTTTATCCTCGTGGAACTGCCTTCACTATGATTTTGATGCCAAGGAAATGACTGTTTTTGTTGAATAAATCCAACAGAGCCTTAGCCCCCAGGAAATGTGTATCTTTCTCCTTTCTGTTTGTTCTAGTTTGCAGGTCACTGTTTCTCTGGTTACTTAAGCTCTCTGGACTATTCAGAGATTTCTCAGTGGCTTGCTTTCTTGATGTCCTCTTACCCCAATCCACATTCTCTTAGGGTGCACTCACAACTTGATCTTGTCCAGCTGCATGTCAGCATTTTGGAATCAGCTGCCATGCAAACCATCAGTGTTAGGATAGACTTTGCATCAATGCTTACACGGTGTAGTTCAACCCACTCCATCACCACCTGGTCCAGACCAGCATTGTTTATTGCCCAGAGGGTTGCAAAAATTCCTCACCTGCCTTCCCCATTGTCACCAGCCAAGGGGACACAAGCTGTCCCCAGTGGATTCCCTTAGTGGGTGGCTTTTCATTGCTCTTGGAGCAAAACCCAGACACCACCCTGTGATGACCGAGGCTCTGCTTTAAACTGCTTTTCTTTTAAATTTTATATTATACTGGAGTATAGATGACTTACAATCTTGTGTGAGTTTCAGGTGTGCAACAAAGTGATTAATTTATACATACGCATATATCTTTCTTTTTCAAATTCGTTCCCCGTGTAGGTTATATTCAGTACATTCTTGGTTTTTTTTTCTTTTTAATTGGAGTATACTTGATTACAATGTTGTATTTGTTGTATTAGTTTTAGATGTACAGCAAAGTGAATCAATTATACGTATACATATACCCACTCTTTTTTTTAGATCCTTTTTCCATATATGCCATTAGAGAGTATTGGGTAGAATTCCCTGTGCTATACAGGGGGTCCTTATTAGTTGTCTATTTTATATATCAGATCAGATCAGATCAAATCAGTTGCTCAGTCGTGTCCGACTCTTTTCGACCCCATGAATCGCAGCACGCCAGGCCTCCCTGTCCATCACCAACTCCCGGAGGTCACTCAGACTCACATCCATCGAGTCAGTGATGCCATCCAGCCATCTCATCCTCTGTCGTCCCCTTCTCCTCCTGCCCCCAAGCCCTCCCAGCATCAGAGCCTTCTCCAATGAGTCAACTCTTCGCATGAGGTGGCCAAAATACTGGAGTTTCAGCTTTAGCATCATTCCTTCCAAAGAAATCCCAGGGCTGATCTCCTTCAGAATGGACTGGTTGGATCTCCTTGCAGTCCAAGGGACTCTCAAGAGTCTTCTCCAACACCACAGTTCAAAAGCATCAATTCTTCGGCGCTCAGCCTTCTTCACAATCCAACTCTCACATCCATACATGACCACAGGAAAAACCATAGCCTTGACTAGACAGACCTTTGTTGGCAAAGTAATGTCTCTGCTTTTGAATATGCCATCTAGGTTGGTCATAACTTTCCTTCCAAGGAGTAAGCGTCTATATGTCCACCCCAATCTCCCAATTTATCCCTCCCTCACCCCCTGGTACCATGTTTGTATTCAGTACATCCTTGTTGATTATCTATTTTATATATAGTAGTATGTACATGTTAATCCCAAACTCAGTTTATCCTTTTTCCCCACCTTTCCCCTTCGGTAACCATAACTTTGTTTTCTTAGTCTGCGAGACTTTTTCTATTTGGTAATAAGTTCAATGTGTATAATTTTTTTATATATATTCCACATATAAGTGATATCATATGATATTTGTCTTACTCTGTCTGACTTACTTCACTTAGTGTGATAATCTCTAGGTCCATCCACGTTGCTGCAAATGGCAATATAGCATTCTTTTTAAATGGCTGAGTAGTATTCCATTTATATGCATACCACATCTTTATTCATTCTTCTGCAGTTCTATTTACAACAGCCAGGACGTGGACTCAGTCTAAATGTCCATTGACATATAAATGGAGTAAAGAAGACACAGTACATATTAAGCTGGTTCTTACCTTGCTTTCCAATCTCAGCTCTTGCCCCACTGGCCTTATTAACATACAGAACATGGGTATCCCTTCCATTCTATCACCACAGTCTATGTCCTAAACCTTGGCCACTATGCCTTTGGCTGTTCTTCATGGGGAAACCAAAGGAAGGATGAGTCTGACTTTAGAAAATTCATCTCCAAGGTTGGAAAAATAAGAGCCTTGATTTTTCACTATTTATGGAAATAGAAGTAGCAGTGGTTTTTACATGGAAGGCAATATTCTTGTGCTTATTAATTAATCTGTTCATTGATTCAATACATATTGAACACTTCACTACACCCATGTTCTATATTTCAAGCTAGCAGCTGGGTAATTGAGTGTTTCTTTTATTATAATTATGCATTTAAATTAAAATAATCATGTCAGTGACCTTGGCCTCATTAACATGGACGATTTTAGCAATACCTGCCTGAACAATGCAGTAATTGAACGGCCCTTATTGATTAATTCATATAAATCTAAGCATCTCCTTGTCCGAGTCAGTCTTTTTTGTGGCCTAAATATTCTTTGAAGACACTAGCGTTCAGGATAATGTGGTTGGATTTGCTGCAACTTCTACTGCCAGAGAGATAAAAATGACATGGACAGCTATGTGGTTTTAAGGGGAAGAAGAAATTATTAGACTTTTCCATGCTACCTGGCTAATCGAGACTGTGGTTAACTGTCTCCTTGGAATGCTGAAGACCCTTACTGGAGGTCACCCATTGGCGTCTTTGTGCTCTGTGGACTGTCTGAGTGGAACAGTGACTTTATGGTAGGATATTGTAGCTATTACAAAAATGAAGACTTCTGGCTCAAAATGGATCAACCTACTCAGGACTTCTATTCTTACAGATAATAGTGTCAAGCGAGGGCACAGTAATATCATATAAAATAAAGGTCCCAGCACTAATTAGGTCAGGTTTCTCAAGTCATTTTTCACATTCAGTTTACTGTTTAGTAACTCGGCTTTTTAATGAAGACTTGCTTTCATAAAGCTGAAAGTCCAGTGCTGCCTGTCCTATATTATCTAATATTTCACAGAGATATTCAATTTCTATAGCAGATTAGAAACAGATAGGTCACCAGGAGCTTCATCAGTGTTGCTTTTAGGCCATTGCTTTGAAATTGATTAATTACGATGTTGAGCTGATAATTGACAAATGGATTGATTATTTTAAAATAATTCTGCTTTGAATACGAGACCAAGGAGTTTAAATACATCCACTATGAAAGAGCTCCTGGAACATTGGCCAGGTTGCAAATGGGGGGAAAATTCGTTTTGAATTTGAATATTTGAGTATGTTTACTTTGATATTAAAATGATTTAAAATGGAAGTTTTCGGGGTGGTAATAAATAGAAAATGTCAGTGTGCTCATTTCAAGTAACAAGGTTTGAGGAATTGATTGAATAATCAATCTGGTTATGAGCAGAATTTCAAACATAGGAATAATTTGCTGACACCCCCTACCCCGAGGGGGCAGCCCACTGAACGTTCCATTCTGTCTGTTTAACCTCTGGACTCCAGTGAAGAGAAATCGTAACACCTCCCAAACTTGATTTATGGGAAACAGCTGTCTCTTGCTTGTATCACAGTGATAAAATGTCTCATCCTCTTGGGCGAATCTCATTCCTGGCAGAGGGGCCATGTGTTCAAGCAGGTGGGAGGATGAGAGGGTATACAGTCTGAAAAGAGGGAGAGAAGACACAATCAGGGGAGTCCTTGATGCTAACAAAAGTTGAAAGCACAAGATACCACTCCCTTAATCTTGTAGAGACTGTCAAGTCTAGACTGTGTCCACCTCTCCAGGGCTCAGATGTGTTTCTGTGTTAGCTTTCTGTTTAAATATTTATCTATAAATATATACAAACATTCATTTATTTATGTCTGACTATATCAGGTTTTAGTTGTGGCACATGGAATCTTCACTGAGGCTGGCAGCATCTTTCCTTGCTGGGTGCAGGCTTCTCTCTAGTTGTGACGCACAGGCTGAGTAGTTACAATGTGAGGGCTTAGTTGCCTCATGGCATGTGGGGGTCCTAGTTCCCCAACCAAGGATAGAACTCGTATCCCCTCCATTGGAAGGCTGATTCTTAATCGCTGGACCATCAGGGGTGTCCCCTTTGTTAGCTTTCTTAAGGCTTGTGTGAGAAATCAGTTCATTAACTCAAATGTGCAAGATGATCTATTTCATCCTTTACTTGGAATTGACTTAATCTTGAATCCAGTCTCGTATCCTACTCCTCAGGAAAACATTTATTGTCAGCCATCATAAAACCCTCCCTTTTCCTAGGCAGGTGCAGAGGTTTGGGAGGTGCAGACTGCAACAGCAGGGAGACTACTGGGGATGGTTCATGGACCACCAGCTGATATGGTTACCAAGGCAACATCTGTTGTGTGGTGCCCATGGGTTCTCTTGGCCTGGTGGCTCAGTTACTTCTTCACCATCCTTAAGAGTTATGGCTCTGTAGTGAAGCTGGAAACCCTGCCATTTAGAATCCAGCTTTCCTAGGGTCATTATGCAAACTGTCTTCTTCTTGGGGCTTGAGATGTCTGACCCACTTGCAGTCTTTGGAGCTCCTTCTCTTCTGATACCTCTTAAAGTCATTCCCACTCTCTCAGTCACCCTTAAGGTCACCTGCTGTAATCTCTCAAGTGGGTTTCTGTTCCAAAAGTTATGAACTCAAATACCAACAAAATCCAAACTTAGACAAGTGAATGAAGGAGGCAGACCTGGTATAATACAACTAAGACATGTGGCGATCATGGTGAACAGAAAAACATAATTCATTCAGTTTTAAAGATACTCAGACACAATGAAATAAAACACACACTCTTCTGGTCCAATGAACCACCTCTATATCTGTATCTGTCTATTGCCACTCCAGTGTTCTTGCCTGGAGAATCCCAGAGACGGGGGAGCCTGGTGGGCTGCCGTCTATGGGGTCACACAGAGTCGGACACAACTGAAGTGATACATCATCATCATCATATTCATATCTATATCTCTGTATTTGTATTCCTTGACTTAGGCTTTAGCTAAATGAAAGAAAACAAACAAACAAGAAAAAAATATTAATTTTAGACCATACTTTGTATTGATTTGTACATTTGAAGAGGAAAAAGAAGGTGTGAATTTGCATTGATCTAGTAACCTCTATCTTAAAGAGACTTATTCTTCCCTTTAGTCAATTGCAGTGGAACCATTGGTATAAAATAGATCCCCACGCCATGATGAACTGTTTTTAATGACCATGTGAGAAGGCAAGGGGACTCTGAAGGGTGTGATACATTTCTATAAGTTGAAATTCAAAGACCAGAGCCCAGTCGGTTTCCGGGGCTCCCTTGCCTTAAGTTGCAATGCGATTTCTCTTTTATGTGGGATGGGTGCCTTATAATTCTCTCTGTGGAAAATGAGCATTTAATGAATATAAAATATACACACACAGGATATAGTTTCTCTCCTCTATCTCCATCATCTATCAATCATCAATCTCATCTATCATCTTCTCTATCTACCTACCTATTTATTTATACTAATGTGCCAATATCTTAATTCAGATTAGGAGACACTGTTGATAAGATAAATATTAGGTCTAGTTGTAAACGTTCTATATGAACTCTGTAGCTGAAGTGCAGTGTTGAGTGTGTGTTCTTACATCCCAGGTCACATCAGAGGCATTTATAAACATGCATGTTCACAAGGGCCAGACCCATGAGACAACGAATCCACATGCCATGTAACATCTCATCTCAGGGACAACTGGGAGGGGTGGAGACTGTGGGGAAATGGAAAATGTTTACACCTGATGAAGCAGCTGCTACTCAGCATGAGCCCATTGTCACTGCTATGCAAATGCCAACCTTATCTTGCTGGATCCTCTGATAGTTCTAAAAAAAAAGTGGTACTTTCAGGTTTTCATTTGAGATCTCCTGCTTTTTAAATATTGGCAAATAATTTCAGTTCAGTTCAGTTGCTCAGTAGTGTCCGACTCTTTGCGACCCCATGAATCGCAGCACGCCAGGCCTCCCTGTCCATCACCAACTCCTGGAGGTCACTGAGACTCACGTCCATCGAGTCAGTGATGCCATCCAGCCATCTTATCCTCTGTCGTCCTCTTCTCCTCCTGCCCCCAATCCCTCCCAGCATCAGAGTCTTTTCCAATGAGTCAACTCTTTGCATGAGGTAGCCAAAGTACTGGAGTTTCAGCTTGAGCATCATTCCCTCCATAGAAATTCCAGGGCTGATCTCTTTCAGAATGGACTGGTTAGATCTCCTTGCAGTCCAAGGGACTCTCAAGAGTCTTCTTCAACACCACAGTTCAAAAGCATCAATTCTTTGGCGCTCAGCCTTCTTCACAGTCCAACTCTCTAGTCAAGGCAAATAAGTTACACTGTTGAAAACTGGAGTGGTCCAAAGAAATGCATCTTCAGGGTCTTTGTGTGCGTGCTAAGTCACTTCAGTGTGTCTGACTCAGTGCAACCCCATGGACTGTAGTAGTCCACCAGGCTCCTAGAATTAGTGAAGGTCACATGTACAAGTGATACCCATCACCCCAAATAATGAAGAAGATGGATTTCCTATTTTTGTTCACTGTAATGACCACATGTGCCCAGGATCTCTCCTAAGGAGGATGAGTAATGCTTCTAGTTTGAGGCTGTCTTGGTTTTAGCCCTGGGACGTCCTACATCTCAGGAAACCCATGACCACTGTCAAACCAGGACAGTCACCTGCCTCTAAATGCTCTTCTGTGACTCAAGGGCCCCTAAAATGCTGTAGATCAGTCCACATGCATGATGGAGACTTTACCAGTTGTTGACTGTGTGGTTCTTTTTTTGCTGCTTGGATATAGGCATTTCTCCATCACCGTTTGTTTAAAAGCCTATCTTGGTATTGGTTCTCCCCAAACCGCTTGGCCATAAGATCTTGATGGCCTATGGTCTCTTTTAACAGGTACCCTGCCACCTGCCCAGTCCTGCAGATGATTCCATAATTTAGCTAATGCCTTTTAATAATTTAGGTGACGTTTTGCCTTGTACAATTTTCGGGAGAAATGTAAATCAACTCGGGGCTCAGCCAGCCCCTCTGTGTGATGTGTAAATATATATAACTAATGTCAGAACTCAGGCCCGAGCAAGAGATCGTTTTTTCCCCTCCTTCTCCCCTAATGTACAAGATGCATTTTAATATTAATTCCTCCTTTATCCATATATCAATAATTGAGCACTGCATCAATGAATATGCCAGGCAAATTGCATTCCCCATCCTCTCGTTTGTGATGTATTTCAGTAATGGAGATAATTTTCAAGATAAAGTATACAATTTAAAAGGGATTAAAAAAGAACAACTAATAAAGGAGAATCGATTCAGGAAAAGGGAGAAAAAAAAATTTTTTTTTTTTGGATAATTTCAGGAAATCTTAGCTGTGCTATCCTAGCCTGTGGATTTTGTAAGGAGAGCCTGTCGAAATGATCAAGTTTTATGCATACTGCAGAATTGCTCAGGTCTGCAATTGCAAAGGGGGAGGGAGAAGGAAACACACACACACACACACACACACACACACACACACTCTTGCACGCACATCTGGTCTCCTAATGAGGGCATGTGTAGGATCTCCATCCTTAGATTAGGAAGACTAAACATGTGTACTAGTCTTTTTGAGGCTTTCCATTTGCTGGGTTGAGTTGGTGGGGCTTGCTTTGGCTTTTGATTTGCTGAATTGGCACCGAAGCTTCCACGGCCCATCCTCCATTCCCCTCACCGCCACCCCACTCTTCCCGGTGCACACCCTGGCGGAGAGCCCTGCGCGGGGAAGCCGCTGCCCCGGGAACCGCGATGGGCAGGCCGGCAGCTGCAGCCTGGACAGCCGGCAGCCTCGGAGCCCGCAATGACACAGCGGGGTCGGTAGATGGCTGTAGTCAAGTGTGCTGAGCCGGTGCTAGGCGAGCGATGAGTCTGGGGAGGCCTTGACCGGGACTGGATGCCGCTTTTTATCTGAAGTACATTTAAAGAGATAAAGGGGAAGCCGGCTTGCTGCACATGTTCTTTTCTCTGCGGCTGGAGCTTTCCTTTGAGTTTAAAACAAAACAAGAAACAAACCAAAAAAAATCACAGATGCTGGCCACCCAGACTCAGCGGCTCCGTGCAGATGTGTTTGCCTCCAGAGGATCGGCCGTCTTCCTGTAAATTCCACCAGTGGGGACCTCGCGAACCTCCCACCAGCCGTCAGGAGATGGTGTAGCACCCGCTTGTTTATGGTTTACACCATCGCTATTATTATTAATACTACAAGCATCGTCAGGGTTTGTGGTCCCCACTCTTGCTGGCCGCCTAAAGTGTCCGGATTTTTTTTTTTTTTTTTTTTTTGCTCATTAAGGAACCACATCGGGAAATTTGTTACCAAAAGCAGCCTTGACAGGAAAGAGAGGAAAGGCAAGAGTTAGAAAGGAGAGAGAGAGAGAGGAAGGCAGTGTGAAACAAGTCGCATCGCACACGGTGCCACTGAAGGAATGCTATGCTCATAAACTCATAAACAAGCACACCAAACCTTAAGGACCTGACAGACAAGGCAAGATTTTCTACCCACTCGTTTCAGTTTTTCTTCCAGACACTCTTGGTGAAGTAAGGAGACTTCTGTTTGCTGACAGAGAACCCTTGATTTCTCTTTCAAGATGATGATGTATTTGTGGGTAGGTAGCCTCTTTCTCTCTCTCTCTCTTCTGTCTCACTCTCTTTCTCTTTGATTAATAAATTGACTTGGGGGATAAAGATTGCAGCCCAGAGTAATCACATTTTCTGTAAGGTGATTATGCTTGTGGCAGAATAATCTTGCCTTGCTACAGTACATGTGCTCATGTTTCCAGTGGGACCTTAGGAAGCCCTGGTTCATTAGCATTAAGCTGCAATTTTATTTTCAGTTACAGAAAGGAAACAAAAAAAGAAAAATGAAAGGATGTGGGGCGGGGGGGAATGCATGGCTGGCTTCTTTTTCTCAGAACACTGTGATGAGGAATTTGGAAAAAAAATTTTTTTTTTTTTTAATAAAAAGAAAAGATCCGAAAAAGCCAGTTCAGGCGTGGGGCGGATTCTGCATCACTTGTAGCTGTATAGGATTTCATGTAATTGCTAAGAATGAACTGTTCCGAGCCGTGGTGGCTTTGTGTTTGTTGTTTGTTTGGTGTGGTTTGGTTTTTCTCTCACAGGTGACTACGTATTTGTCATTTGGGGGCTGAGGGTTGGAGATGTGAGCAGGGTGTCTTATTTGCCTTCACCAGATGTGTGTCTGTATGTGTGTGTTTTACAAGGATCTGTCTGGCAAAAGGTGGACCTCCCTGTATTTGTTCTGGCTGACTGATAAATATGATATAGTTATTGGTTGTTCTTTTTTAATATATTATTTCCTCTTTTGGGAGGTGGCATGGAAATAAAAGCATGGAAATATTAACCTGCAGTTATGAATTCCACCATTTAACTGTCAAGACAATTTAAAAAAAATAGCCATATAGCCGGACAGGCTTAGAAAAATGGATCAGTCATGTTTTGGGGGACACCGGTAGATCCTAGTTGAGTTTGGGCACTGCAGGAGTTGTATGCATTTGTCAACCAAAGACAGGCTATGTGATTTCAGGTTAAAGACAGGATGCTCTCGAGTTTTCAAGGGAGAGAGGCATTTCCAAGGAAATAGAAAGAAAAAAACACAGTAGTACTTGAGTTTCAGCAGCAGCAACATCATTGTTTTTTTTTTATTGTTCAGTATACTTAGAGAAATCTCTCTTTCTCTCCCTCCGTCCTAGTTCAACTCAGGTCCCTGAACTCGTCTTTGCCACAGGGGAGAAAGCCTCATTGTTAATCACCCCTGTTCTTTGAACTCAGCCTGTCTCACCCCTCACTGAGCTTTGGGATGTAGACTTTCTTCTTACCCCCTCTCTCTGTCTTTTATACATTTTCTGTTATAGTGCTTTTAGCTCCATTTACACCTGGTTTATTTCTGCACGACTCAACACGATGAATCCCACCCGCTGGGGACAGGCTGTCTCTATTATTATTTTGTTTTTATTTTAGGGCAAGTTGTACCTTTAAAGTTGCCTGTCGTGAGAGAGGTGTTTGGAAATAGCAAATCACTAACTAGCACAAACTTAGCATAAACCTAATATAGTTTTACCTAAAAACACTGAAACGTCATGCCATTTACTTTTGACAGTGGAGATGGAAAATGATTCACATGTTGAGTGTTTACAAATGTTGGTTTTTAAGCACTAAGAAAATGTGTCACATGGGATCATGGCATCGATAATTAAGGAAATAACGCTTGTGGTCTTTATGGGAAAAGGGTCTATTTGGCTTTTTATTTTGTAAGTGGATTCTGGCTAATTATAAACAAATTTCCATTTTTTTTTTTTTAGGCTGTCGTGAGTAACATTTCACAGGTTGCAGTTTTTCTCAGTTGCTAAGTGGAGTTGTTGATTTTATTTGTGGGGTTTACTGGCTCTTAGACACATGCTTCTTTGCATCTCAGAGCACGGGGGTGAAGTACTGTGTCCCAGATCCTCAAAGCATGCTAACCCGATCCGTGGTAATTATTCCTTGACTAGTAAATCCTGCCTGCCTCAATTTCTATTTTCTTCTTTCTGACCAGTGATTTTCAGTGTTGCCAGTTTTATTCATTATATTTATCAAATTGAAAGAAAAAATGGTTACTACCTCTTTGCTCTGTGTTCAAGTATTCTGCTTAATTCCGAGTTTGAGGAGTGGGGTGTTGCATTCAAAAAATGGCAGAAACTTTAAGTTGGAACAGTTGGATCCGTGTTGTTTAAGGAGATATGAAGTGGTAACCTAACATAACATAACACTATGAGGGATGGAGTTCCAGTCCTCACTTTTTTTTTTAAAATACAGACGCACTGTTGTTGCCTTCTAGTCTGTGAATAAAAATATTCTAAATGTGGTTGATATCTCTCTTAAGAGCTTGTCTTGCTTTAGAAAAATGAGTCTCAGTTAGGTCCATGTGGTGAGAATGTTTGCTATTCTCTTGACGATGCACAAATGAAAGTGAAGGGACTTGGAGATACAGTAAAACATAATCCGTACTTGGTTTGTTCTCATCCTTATTTCTGAAATTTGTCAAGTAGTTTCTTTATATGCACCTGTGTTAATGGCACATGATTTCAGTGAGAATATTTTTATCGACTGGAAACTTTTTCTTGGAGGGAATTACAGGGGCCCGTGGGAGGAGTGCTTTCTCTCTTTGCCTCGGATCCCCACTCGGTTGTAGTCAATCAGAACTGTCTTCTCTGGATGCAAAAGGCAGTGAGATGCTTTAGAAGTGAACGTGATTGTCGCTCAGTTGTGTCCGACTCTTTGCGACCCCACGGGCTGTAGCCCACCAGGCTTCTCTGTCCGTGTGATTTCCCAGGCAAGAATACTGAAATGGGTAGCCATTCCCTTACTCCAGGGGATCCTCCTGACCCAGGGATCGAACCTGGGTCTCCTGCATTACAGGCGGATTCTTTACGGTTTGAGCCACCAGGGAAGCCCATCCTAGTTAAAAACACAGTATAGCTCCTGGAAGCCAGTCTCATGACATCATTGCAAACACATACACTTGAAATCTTTTTGCTCCCATCTAACGTCTGTATATGTCTTTCCTAAAATTTCTTTTGGAAGTTTTTCCTGTGAAAAACAAGATTGGTAATGTCCCTGTTGCTTCATTTCTCCTGGGGGAGGACAGGTGGCTCTACAGGGAGGGGAAAAAAAAAAGTTATGTTCTCTGGCACCCTTTGTTATCTTCTGGGCGGTTTTGATTCACCAAATTCAACTTCAATAGACGAAAGAGACAGTTTTCCCTGGGGACTCCCAGAAAAGGCAGAGGAATCACTTTTGCCAAGGTCCTAACCTGTGTGGGTACCAGGCTACACATGCCTCGTGTGAGATGAAGCCCCCTCAGGCAGCACAACCATGGTTATTTCGTGCCTCCAGCATCAGTGTTACGTGGGATACGGTTGACCTGTGTCTTCTCAGGGCTGGGCAGAACATGCTGGCAATTGACACTCGGCATAAGACACCGTTTACCCTCATTTCTCATGTCCTGGACCAGATGGTCCCCCAGGTTAAACTCCATGGCAATGAGTGTTCGTTTTTTGACTCTAGAACCTTTTACTGTCTCTCCGCAACAGAACCATTTCCATTTTATTATTTCTAGGTAGACAATCTCTGTTCCTTTAGCTTCTAGATGAAACTAGAAGCTGTGATCTTGATTTTTAACTTTCTTAGCATGTTTTCGTTTCCCGCCTGCATCCTTTTATAAACAGTGGCTTATACATCCATATCCTGGGCTAAAATGGGTGGAGAAAAGAACAACAAGTAGCGAATTTCTGAGTGATTTTGTAAAGACAGATGCAGTCACCCCAGTAGGCAACATTACTGTTCTTGCCAATGCAGTTCAATCACTTAAAAAGAAGAAACAAAAACTCATCATTCTTTCTCCAGCGTCCTGAGAGTCCTGCATCTTTCCCTGTGCCTTTCCCTTGGCAAGAACTCCACTATCCAGAATATTCTACCCTCAGCCTGCTCTAAGCAAACTGATGAAGTAACTGAACATACCTGCAGTCTTTCACATTTTCCAGCTCATTCTGAGTACCAGGGAACCCTCCTCTGAATTCTCCATTTTCTTTCCCAAATGCCTAAAGCTTTTTCTGTTCCATGCCTCACATTCTAGCCTTTGTTTATAAACTGATTTCACATTGCTTGACTTATATACTCAATATGGAGTAGAAATCATGCATAAATTATAAACTATAGTTATTTTCTGTTCTAGGGCCATTGTGCCAACTGTATGTCAACCCTTTTAGGACAAAAGCATCTCTTCCTTTTATTTGATGGTTGTCTTCAGCTTTCATTTAAAACAAACAATACACACGCCCTTTGTAGTAAAATTAGTCTAGGAGAAGAACATATACAGCACAAACTCTCTGCTGCCTAAGATATGTGTGTAAATACTAGCCCTGCTCAATTTCTTATGGATATTTCTCTCACACACGCATCTGGACACCTGCACTTCCTTTTTGAATTTGGAGACAGCATTGATTTAAGGATTAAAAGGCATGCCATTGACTTTGTTGTTTGTTTGTGTTTTGTTGCTGTTTGCTTGTTTGTTTCTGCTCTGAGTGTACATGTGGGTTTATTTGTAGAGGCCAAAATGCTATGACATTAAAGTACTGCATCAATTGTAAAACACATCTCAAGTTCAGGTACGCTGAAATAAGAAAGGAGACAAAGTCTCTGAGAGGGAATATTCTGTTGGAAAAAAATGAGATCATAGTCTGAGAACTTAACTGTCTTGTAACCTGCTTTTATCACTCGGCAGTTTGTTCCATCAGATATTTCCTGCACCAGTGTCGTTAATGACTACATGCTATATGATCATCCTGCTTATGGATGCCCCATAATTTAACCAATTCTTTAACTGTTGATTGCTGCTGCTTATAAAAATCTTTGCTAGTACCTAGCATAGTATGAATATATTCATTAAGCAAACACTCATCCAGTTTGCTGATTATTTATTAAGCCTTTACTGAGCATAGACTCAAATGCCAGACATTCTACCAGGCCTTGGGAAATACACCGTTATGCAAAAAATGTCTTTCCAGTGGTCATTTACAGATGTGAGAGTTGGACCATAAAGAAGGCTGAGTGCCAAAGAATTGATGCTTTCAAATTATGGCTCTGGAAAAGACTCTTGTGAGTCCCTTGGACAGCGAGGTGATAAACCAGTCAATTCTAAAGGAGATCAACCCTGAATATTCATTAGGAGGACTGATGCTGAAGTTCCAGTACTTTGGCCACCTGATGCAAAAAGCTGACTCATTTGAAAAGACCCTGATGGTAGGAAAGATTGAGGGCAGGAGGAGAAGGGGACAACAGAGGATGAGATGGTTGGAAGGCATCATCAATTCAATGGACATGAGTTTGAGCAAAGTCCAGGGGGTAGTGAAGGACAGGGGAGCCTAGCGTGCTGCAGTCCACGGGGTCGCAAGGAGTCAGACACGACTGAGGGACTGAACAACAACAGAAAGATGGTCTGAACATCCGGAAGAGCTGAGAATGGAGAGTTGATTGTTAGCATCAATCACCTGTTGACTGCAATTCACACATCTGCAAATTCTTTGTTTCTGCTTCAGATATTTGCTCCTGTGGGCCAAATCTAACCATCAAGGAACTTCCTTTTCATTGTGATTCCTAGTTCTGCTTTGTTAACACGGAAAGCCCAAGTGTGATCTTTTTTCTCCAACTTAGTTGGCTAGTTAATTAAATGGTTCCTTGTTGTGGGAATCTGTGCTAGAGACGCAGGCAGTAACCAAAGGGGATTTTTTTTTTCTTCTGTTGTTGTGGGGGAAAGATTTCAGCTTTATCCCAAAGCTGAGAATTCCTATGGTTTCTCTGACTGGACTGCTTTGCAGCAAAATGCCTCAGGAATACAAAGATGAATCCTTTTCCCCTGTGAATTCTGATTCAGAAATTCATTTCTGAATTTCTGGCAAGTTCATTGAGCACTGATACCGCCACTGTAGATGTTAGTTAGGGGCTCAGAAAAAGGGACCCTGTCGACTCTGATTACTGCCATAAAAGTGCTCATCTTTTCTCATCTCTTAGTTTCCTTACCTATAACTTATACCAGAATTCTTGCCGTTGTCTGCATATCACCAGGGACAACTCAGAGCTCCGAACAGACCCCACTCTCTCAAACACTCTAATGACCATCCTTTTTTGCCAAACCCAGCCCGCTTCCTCTTTTGCATCCCAGCAAAGGAGCATCTGTAATGTTGCTTAAAGATATGCCTTAAACATTTGTAAAGGGCTAGCGTCCTAGCAACTTTAAGTCAGAGGGACCCAGTGTTCATATCGTCTTCAGGCCGAAGAAGAATGGTGGGCACTCAGTAACATCCCAACCAACCTTCTGGTTGATGAGCAGGAGTGTGATTGGCCCGCACAGTAATGAATGAAATCTCCTTTATGACTTACATCTTCTCCCCCTCTGGCTTAACCATTCATGGCCTCTACTTACTGCCGACTCTCTCCAGCAGAAGGAGTAATACATTATTTTCTGCTTGAGCACCCAGAAGCCATTGATGTAAATTGATCGTTACTTTTTTGGGGTATTTGTCTGAAATTCTGTTTGCATGCACATCCCTCTTTGTCTGTAAAGTGATTTGTATCATAAAGCCCCATCCATTTTTCCTTCCGATCTAATAATGACACTAAACTCATTGAATTTTTGTGTCTAAAGATTCCTGTAAAAATAATGGGCCAGCTATATAGGGCAGCAAATACGTAGCATTGCATTGAAGGAAACAAGACGTGAGCCAACGTTTTCTCTCAGTAGGAAATTCTAGGCACTAGGATTGTGTTCCTTCCTGAGGTGTGTGTGCGTGTGTGTGTATAAATCAAAGCCCAATGAGTATTAATATAAAAGGCTTACGAAGGCTTTATGTTTAAGTTTTAAACACAGTCTTTAGCCAACTCTGCAGGTTCTTTAGCTCCAGAGGATCAGAAAAAAGAAACTTGATTTAAATGTGAATCAGTCTTATTCTTCATTTTACATCTTGAGTGGTGTTTCATATACCTTTGGAAAAATTTCACAAACCTTCAGATAAATACTTGATCAAATGATGTAGGTTTGAACGACATAACCAAATTAGTTTCTATACAAAACCTTATGTCCCCATTCAGAGAAGAGCAAATTGAAAAATTGATATTCAATACCAACAAGATAATTTCGGGAAGCAACAGAGCATTGTTTTGACAACTAAGGAACATGAAGCTTTTAGGACAAGTAGAGAGAGAATTGTACATTGCGCTTTCTGTTTATTATCCCAAGACATCTTAGGTAGAAATTCAAGTAAACAATTGGAAGGAGAGGCAGGAGTGGGAAAAAGATTTGGAAAGGATTTGTTGTGGTTGTTTAGTCACTTCAGTCATGTCCAGCTGTTAGTGACCCCATGGTCTGTAGCCCACCAAGCTCCTCTGTCCGTAGGATAGAGTACTGGAGTGGGTTGCCATTTCCTTCTCCAGAGGATCTTCCCCAGCCAGAAATCGAACCCATGTCTCCTGCTTTGGCAGGTAGATTCTTTACTGCTGAGCCACCTGGGAAGCCTGATAGGGGAAATTTAATGCTGCCCAAGTGGTGATGGGGGCTGGATAAGACACGTCATGTCTCTACATTCTGAATCTAATATTCCCCATGGTTTTATACTTAGATTCAATCTTTCAAATTTTCTGTATTGGATTGACACTCCTAGGCACCCTGACATGAGGATTTTTGTATTCCTTTTGCAACTTTTTATTCTAGACATATTATTTATGATACCCCAATGTCTGGCCTTAGATGACTACAGATTATGTGAGAGAGAGAGAGAGAGGGCAAGTGAGCAATTTCTGTTTACATTTAAATAACCCACTATGGATAACTTCTGAATTATCCACTCCCTCTATTTACCCCAGAATGTTGTCTCAGTCTCTCAATACCCTAAGAATAGACTTCGCTTTTCCAGCACATCGAAGACCACTGTTCACTGATGAAAACTCTGTGTACTATTAAGGAGTGACTTGCAATTCTGTTATCTGCTAGTCTGTCTATTGGCAAAGTATGCACTTCTAGCTAGAATGTTCTGTGTCAGTAGAACCTGTGACAAAACAAAAATTTGGCTAAATGTTTGTCAGCGATGCAGAATTGCATGCTCACTTATATTTGGCCATTTCTTCTCTATTTCTCTGAATCAACTTGTTAATCCTTTCATGTGACAAAGTGCCTTTCTGTATACATGGAAGTCAAGATGCATACTTGGTGGGAACTCAAGGCAAGTTTATTAATGGCGAGCATGATGGGTGCATCACTAAACAATTAGATTTTTTTTTTAAATCTGTGTATTTGTTCAAAACTAATCACTGAGAGTCTCCAGTGTGTCAGATATTGTCTGGGTTGTATTGAGGACACGGAGAACATGATCTGGGCTCAGTCCTTGTGGAATTTATATGTAGTTGAGGAAACTGATAAAACACAACGGAACAAAGCTCACGTGGTAATACAGGAATAAAGCCAGCAGACAAAGGGTTTTAGCTGAGGCTCATGGTTGCAGACTTCCCTGGTGGTGCAGGTGGTAAAGCATCTGCCTACAGTGCAGCAGACCCAGGTTCGATCCCTGGGTTGGGAAGATCCCCTGGAGAAGGAAATGGCAACCCACTCCAGTACGCTTGCCTGGAAAATCCCATGGACTGAGGAGCATGGTAGACTACAGTCCATGGGGTCGCAAAAGTCGGACAAGACTGAGCGACTTCACTTCACTTCACTTCATGGTTGCACAACTAAGATGAGTTTCAAAAGGGACTACATGGGGTCACATATCCAAGAAACTCAGAGGTGCACTTTGAAGGCCAGATGGGTACAGTTGGACAAGGCTCATCCTTGGATGTCTAACTCCGCTTCTCAGATCCACTTTCCTTTGTACCCCTCCCACAAGGTGGCTGAAGTTTAGTTGCAGGAAGGTGGGCACCTTCTAGGGCTGAGAGTGGGCTCTGGTCTAACACTCGGAAATGAATTGTCCAAGGAGACACGCATGCTAACTGAGCAAGAGCCTTTATTGGGAAGGGGTGCCCAGGCAGAGAGGGCTCCCCAGATGGCGCTAAAGAACCTGCCTGCCAATGCAGGAGACGTCAGCGATGGAGGTTCGATCCCTGGGCCAGGAAGATTCCCTGGAGAAAGGGAATGGCTATCCATTTCAGTATTCTTGCCTGGAGAATCCCATGGACAGAGGTGCCTGGCAGGCTACAGTCTGCAGGGTCCCACAGAGTTGGACATGCATCCCTGGGCAGGGAGCAGGAGAGGCAAGGGAACCCAGGAGAACTGCTCTCCCGTGTGGCTTGCAGTCTCAGGGTTTATGGAGATGACGTTAGTTTCTGGATTGTGTCTGGCCAGTCATCTTGCTTGGCCCATAGTCTGACTCACTATGCTTCCTGATGGCACATCTCTCAGCCAAGATGGATTCCAGCGAGAAGGCCTCTGGGAGGTTGGTCTTCTCCTCCCTCTTTTGGCTCATCCCAAATTCTCCTGCTTAGTTTTCGGCTACAGCACCATGCTGTCTGTTGAGACAACTCAGGCAAGTGGGTGTGGCCAATGCAAGTGGTTTCAGTCGACACTTCCGTAACCGTGCCTCTAGTGGCTCCAAGCTGATGTCTGCTGTGAGTGCTATGATGAGAGCAGCCCCATCAGATGAACCTCGCTCATCCAAGAAGTACTCAGTTTTCAGAAAAGTTGAAGCCCATTCTGTTGCTCTTGGACTGGGTCACCTACGCATCCAGAACCATCCCCTGACTATGTCCACACTTGGGTAAAATACTGCTTGGAATCTGAGAATAGGCACAGTTTGTTTTTTTTTTTTTAAGCATGAACTGAGAGTCGGGGAGAGGTGGTTTCTCAAGAAATATTAAAGAGCTGTTAGCACAAGGGGAAACGAGTCCTGGTTAGGTTAAAAACAATAGATGCCTGAGATACAAATAAGTAAACATTATAATTACAGCTTGCAGCAGCGTCTAAGACAAAAACAATAAGACAATTGGAGTTGTAGAAAAAAGGAGGGGTATTAGGAATGGGGACATCAATCAAGACTTTTCCAAGGACTCTCAGCTGGGACATGGGGGTTAGCAGGCCGCCAGGTGGCTCAGTGGTAAAGAATCCCAGGACACCTGAGTTGGGAAGATCCCCTGGAGGAGGAAATGGAAACTCACTCCAGTATTCTTGCCTAGGAAATTCCACAGATAGAGGAGCTCGGCCAGGCTCAAAGAAGCAACTGCAGCGATGGGGCGCACACACACGCAGAGAACTGACCAGTCATCCTTCTCTCAGGATTTGAAGCAACTCTCCATCTGCCACAAACCACCAAATTCCCCGCTATGTGTCTGTGTTAACCAATTACAAGCAAGTACACAGACACAGGAAACCTTCTTTGCATCCAGCCCTGATTTTCAAAGAAACCTTATTCTCAGACCTTTCCAATGATTCCTTCCCGAGTGCTGAATCAGCAGGCTTCCCTTCTTATTTACCCAAAAACTGTGATGAGAGTGGGGTACGCAAGGAATAAAGGGTAAAAGAGGGGAAAAAAAGAGAAATGTAGAGTGTATTGAAACTCTCTGGTCTCCTGCAGAGCCAGCAGGAATGGGCTGAGAGATTCTTGAATAAAGCACAGGGCTTTGCACAATGGCTGACTCTGTCCAATAGCCCAGCACTTTTGGTTGACAATCAGAAATACAAAACAGTTTAATAATAGTGAGTGTTGTTAGGAATTTCAAGTATCTTCAAGGGCATTTGACTTCAATGAGCTCAGTGATGGAGTGTTCAAGTAAAGAGAGTGTTGTTAATGTGCTAAATTAAAAGGCTAATCAAAGAGGCAAGTGCTACAAATGAGAATAGGAACACAATTAGTTAAAGGAGGATTGAGAAACAGAAGGACTTTTTGGTTTTTTTTTTCATATGCATGATCACTTCACATTTTTGCCGGAGCCTTCGATGTTTTCAACCAATGAAATGGGCCAAAACTCTTACATCTTTCTCTCATTTATAAGATTAAGCCAAAGCCAAAGGTGTAGCATTCTTTACGAACGCAAGGGGATTTCATAAACAGACAAATGCACTCACATTGATGCTCTTAAAATATATACAGCCATTGCGTGCATGTGTGTGTGTGTGTGCGTGCGTGCGTGTGTGCATGCGCGCGTGTGTGTGTGTGTGTGAGTTTTATAAAGGGGCTTCCCTATTGGCTCAGCAGGTAGAGAATCTGACTACAGTGCAGGAGACACAGGTTCAATCCCTGGGTAGGGAAGATACATCGGAGAAGGGAAATGGCAACTCATTCCAATGTGTTCTCGCCTGAAAAAAATCCCATGGACAGAGGAGCCTGGTGGGCTCCAGTCCAAAGGGTCGTAAAGAATCAAACGTAACTGTGTTATTAAATTGTTTAATTTCTTCCTACACTGGCAACTTATAGGTACCATACCTAGAAATTAGGAGTGTACATAGAATCTGAAAATCATGGTTTTTAAAATTTGGATGGTAGAGATTTAAAGTCTTTCCTATCACTGCTTAACAAACAAAACCAAAAGCTTTGCCTGGGTAACGATGGAAAAGGAAGGGCAAGTTACAAAAGTAGTAATTTTTTAAACTCCAGTTTGCTTGCATGTATATGCTATGTTATGTTGACAGATCTATGAAAGTTTTTTGAAATTATTTATTTGATTTTGGCTGCACCGGGTCTTCCTTGCTGTGAGCAGGTTTTCTCTAGTTGCGATGAGCTGGGGCTAGCCTTCCTTGCAATGAAAGGGCTTCTCAAGGCAGCGGCTTCTCCTGTTGCAGAGCACTGGCTTGAAGGCACTGGGCTCAGTGTCTATAGCACATGGGCTTAGTAGTTGTGGTACTTGGGCTTAGTAGTTGTGGTACTTGGGCTTAGTTGCCCTGTGGCGTGTGGAATCTTCCCCAACCCGGGCTTGAACCTGTGTGTCCCCTGCATTGGCAGGCAGATTCTTAACCACTGTACCACCAGGGATGCCCAACTTCTGCTCCTTTTTTGCCTATTACTACTAATTAACTCTCATATTGAGAGAAAAAACTCTTCACAGAGAGATGAAGAAAGAAAATAGAAGATACAAGCAGTCTTTAACTCTGGGCTCTAATGAAATGAACAGATATTGGTCTTAGTAGCTGTGTTCTGAAAAACGAGTAGAAGAAAATGCCCCGGAAAAATGTTCTTTTAAAAAAGAATGGTTACTTTCTTTATGAAAATAAAAATGGTGTTTTGAACATTATAAATAATTCAAAATATGAATAGAAACACTATTCCGCCAACTTATTGCTCCCACTTTTAATATTTTGATAAATTGCTCCCTGTTTTAAAATGTCCATATATCTGAATTTGCTTGGATATCCTTTTCCCCCAAAATTGGAGTCACACTGGAAATATATTTTCATACAAATTACTTTAGGAACATTTTCTGATGTTACTACATTTATTTGAGAATATGAGTTTTTAAAGATTGTATCTTTTTTTTTTTTTTAACCATTTGGATGTACCATAATTTACTTATCCATTTTCTTATTATTGGACATAAGTTTTCCAAATTTCATTTTAACATAGCTCATGATAAATATTAATGAAATGAGCAACAACAACTTTTAAAATGTACAAAGGGAGCAAAGGAGAGTGAACAGATAATTCAGACAGAAAAAATAAAATAGTATAGGACATAAGTATAGGACATTATATTCATCATCCTCCCCAATGTCAGACAAATGCAA
Organism: Tragelaphus eurycerus; assembly: GCA_935064755.1. Taxonomy (NCBI): domain Eukaryota; kingdom Metazoa; phylum Chordata; class Mammalia; order Artiodactyla; family Bovidae; genus Tragelaphus; species Tragelaphus eurycerus. The sequence goes on from CAKXYN010000101.1 coordinate 6,106,629, forward strand.
ACTAAAACAAGGGTTTTGTTAAATTGCGAGAGATGGAGAAGGATAATATACTGAGTGTTTGCCAGAATGTGAGAGCACTCATTCTCAGACAATTTTGCTGGGAATCTAAACTGCTAAATCTTTTTAGAAGTTAGTTTGTAGGTAAAAAGATTGTTTTTAAAAGAGAGATGTGTACTTTATGATCTGAGAAAGGATTATATACCGAGGAAATAAATATTGGCACAGGAAAAATATGGACAGCAATATCTGATATTGAGTTATTTAAATATACTATCTTCTCAGGTGGCTCTGCTGTAAAGCACCCTCCTTCCAGTGCATGAGATGTGGTTCGATCCTCAGGTCAGGAAGATCCCTTGGAGAAGGAAATGGCAACCCACTCCAGTATTCTTGCCTGGAGAATCTCATGGACAGAGGAGCCTGGTGAATTACAGTCCACAGGGTCGCAAAGGGTCAGACACGATTGAAGTGTCTGAGCACAAATTTAAAGATATATAGAGTCTCGATCTTCAACATATGGTATATTTTTAAAACGTGTTTTTGAAAGTCGCTCAGTCGTGTCTGACTCTTTGTGACCCCATGGACTATATAGTTCATGGAATTCTCCAGGCCAGAATACTGGAGTGGGTAGCTGTTCCCTTCTCCAGTGACTCTTCCTGACCCAGGAATTGAACTGGAGTTTCCTGCACTGCAGGCAGATTCTTTACCAGCTGAGCTACTAGGGAAGCCCCTTAAAACATGTTTGCTTGCCACCAAAGACAAATGCAAGGATAGTTCCCAAGTCTGCCTCCAGCCTCTCTTGATGTCAGAACTTGACTGATGCTGAAAAATCAACAAGTTGGAGTGTGTGGCTTCTGGACTAGTACTGGCTTGTCTGTGTCTCCTGCCCAGGGATTGTACAGTTGGTGAACTGCACCAAGGCATCGAGATAAGGATGAAATCCAGACTTCGCTGCCCTCACCAAGCTGCACGCCATAGCCTGGAGCTGCATCCACCCAGTGCGTTTTCTTTGCACAGATTCCATCAGCTGCCAATGCTGCTGGTTTCATTGTACAGTCCTGTTCGACTCTTTGCAACCCCATGGACCTCAGCCCATCAGGCTGCTGTGTCCATGGACTTTTCCAGGCAAGAACACTGGAATGGGTTGCCATTTCCTACTCGAGGGGATCTTCCCAACCCAGGAATCGAACCTGGGTCTCCCACATTGCAGGCAGATTCTTTACCATCTGAACCACCTCTTATAACTCAAATTGGGCTAGTCCTGCCCAGAGCATGCCTTTATCCAGCTCACAACAAAACAGTGTAAGTCCTGCTAGACTCTACCCTTTCTCTCTTCAGAAAGAAATACTCCTCTGATTCAGGATCCTAATTCATCTGCTATTTGTGGGGGTTTTTGCTTCGGCAATTCAAATTTCAGTTGCTAGGTAATTAGCACCTGCCGCTGCTGCTAAGTCACTTCAGTCGTGTCCGACTCTGTGCGACAGTGCTAACTTTGTAGAGGAATGCTGTTCCATATGCATCCATAGACTATGGGATTCCATTCGCCTGTAGGTAAAGAGGGATCCAATATTGAGCCTAAATCTTACTGAAAGCCTTAGAATTGCCTTTAGTGAAGTGTTAAATAGTAGCCCTCAAGCGTTCAGTTTTTTAGATGTCTTCACAGGATTTAAAGGAAGAATAAAACATGCCAGGATATTTATGAATCATGAGATTTAATAGAGACCAGAGTAGATCTTATTATTGATGTGCTTACTGCTTCATTAAATTCCCCTTAAGGTTTGCAGCATGGATATGGATCATTTGCAATAATAATTATGCAGTGATCGATTGATTGGGTCTGACATTGCACTTGTCACCTTGAAATGCAAAATTCATCTATTTTCAACAGTATGAACATTTCTCGCTAATCTTGCACACCAGCATGCCATAGTTTATTTTATGGAGAAAGTACAATTTATAAAGTTTGGAGACTTAACATTAACCTTTTGCTAAAAAATGAAGTATCACTTGTCATTTGACAAAGAAATGAAAATCATCCAACCAGCAATTTTTTTGAGATTAGAAAACACAGTCTAATTTTAAAAGAACTTTTCAAGCCAAAGATACATGCATTAATACTTCTATTGAGCACTGCAAGTATATTGTCGGTTCTGGTGTTGACTGAACCTTCACAGGAAGCATGGATGATATGATTGCAAGCTTGAGCCTAACTCTGTGTCCCAGGTGGCGCAGTCTTACAAAAGCCAGTGCAGGAGACACAAGAGATGTGGGTTCGATCCCTGGGTTGGGAAGATCCCCTGGAGTAGGAAATAGCAACCCACTCCAGATTTCTTGCCTGGAAAATTCCACGGACAAGAGGAGTCTGGCCAGCTGCAGTCCTTGGGGTCGCAAAGTATCAGACACAACTGAGCACACACACCCACGCACCATAGACACGCACACACACACATCTAACTTCTTTCTTCCTCCTTCCCTCCCTTCTTCCCTTCCTGCCCCCCTCCTTCCATCCCTCCCTCCCTCTTTTTTTCCTTCCTTCCTTATTTCCTCCCTCCCTCTCTTTCTTTCTCTTTCCATGTCCAGCTCTCATCCTAATTCTCTCTGCATCTAAAAAGATAATGGAAAACTCTGTTTCTCAAAAGCATGGGTGCTTCCTGAGTCTTCTGCATAAGATATTACTGTATGTTACACAATTGGAAGAGTCATCCATCACCTTCCAAATTGTAATTTTTTTTAAAAAAAGGGGAGGATGGAAAACCAATGACCTCATTCTCCTGCATTTATAGCAGTTTTGATTTCCAGAACTTAAACTATCTTGAGTTTCTGACGTGGCCCATCTCAAGCCAGTTTAGCAATGAATATGTATTTATAAAATTGCTTATGAAGGGCCAGGCGTCAGGTCTGATGCTGAGGGTAAAGCACTAAATATAATTGACTGGGCCATTTTTCATACGGAACTTACATTCTAAGAAGAAAGTGGCCCCTCTTCAGTCCTGCTAAATTTAGAAATGCAGTATAATAATTGATGTGAAAGAGATTCATTGCTACATTAAGCAATGACGATGAAAAAAAGGTATGTGCAATAAGGTCCCATTTGAAATATATTGAAAATAATAATGAAGTGAAGGAAGATATTATTATTATTTCCACTATGCATGTTATGACACTGAGGACCAGAGAGGTTTGTGTTGTGTTCCGTTGCTAAGTCATGTCCAACTCTTTGTAACCCCATGAACTGCAGCGCTCCAGGCTCCTCTGTCCTTCCCTATCTCTCCCAGTTTGCTCAAATTCATGTCCATTGCGTCGGTGATGCTATCTAACCATCTCATCCTCTGCTGCTCCCTTCTTCTTTTGCCTTCAATCAGAGAGGTTTAAGCTCCTTAAATTTATGAGCTAATAAGTGGCAGAAAGTTAGGATTTGAACCCAGAAAGTTAATCTCCAGATTAATCTTGCAGTAATTCACTTCTAAAAGTGTGTACACGCACCATGACAGTAACAGTGGTTGGCACGACTGTTATTTTCTTTTTTGCCTCTCCACAGTTTCTAATTGTATCATCATTTTTATGTGATATTTACATAATAAAAATAATTTTCTGTAAGCAAATTGTCTTTAATATAAATAAATGAATATACCTTGTACAGGTACACTCTCTCAGATATGCATGGAATCTGTCAACCCGCTTAAGACAACTTTGCCCCCTATTCTGTAACAACAAGAGTGAAAACAGAATTTAGCCTTCCTTTTATGTTTTTCATCTATAGAATCTAAAATAATTTGTTAAAGCCATTCCATATCATAAGAGACTAGTGGTTTTAGGATTATATAGATGTGGTTCTTAAATTTCTATATAAATTAAAGCGAAATTAAATAATAAAAACAGTACTCATATATTGACCATCAGGTGCTATACTGAAGCTATTTATTGACCTCTAAATTTATTTATAAATGTATTGACTTCTAAATTCAGTGCCCATCTCCCTTCCCTCATCCTCCAGCAGAACTGAAGGTAGATGTGTTGCCAATAGTTATTGTGGCTTCTCATGAGAGAGAAATAGTGTAGTTTGAAAAAGCTTCCAAATGAATCTGGCACCTCTCCTCATCCCCATCAGGAGAACTTGCCCCTTTCAAACAAAGAGCTAGTGGAATCTGTTGCACAGGGAGCTCCACTTCCTGCTCTGTGATGACCTAGAGGGGTGGGATGGAGGGCATGGGAAGGAGGCTTCAGAGGGAGGAGGTATATGTGTACACATGGCTGATTCACTTCCTTGTACAGCAGAAACTCACATAACATTGCAAAGCAGTTACACTCCAATTAAAAAAAAAAAAAAAAAAAAGAAGACTATCTGAAATCTGACATGGAGGGAGATTATACTTAAGTCATAGCTGAGGAAAGTGAGATTTAGAAAAGTAAAAATCTTGCTCACGACTCGGTTTTCCTGACCTTAAATGGTAAAATGAGATGAGGATGTTGGGTTTCTACAGTCAAGATCTCTTGCTATTCGATCACCGACTCCCTTGTGTGGATATGTAAACTATGACACCAAAAGACAAGTAGGTTTCATGTTGGTTTCAGTTTATGGTCAATTGAGACAAGGGCAGTAAATGCAGGGAATCCAATACTCTTCAACTACTTGTTCTTTGATTGAGTATTTCTCTGCCTTCTTTCAGTTGAGAGTAGCAAAAATAACCACTTCAAATAGACAAAATCACACATCAATGGAGAGTATACTGGCATACAAAACAGAAAGGTCTAAGAGATAGATCCCAGACATAGCTGCACCCAGAAATTCAGACAATAGTCTCAGAAATCTTTCTTTCATTCTCTCATCTCTGTTTCCTTTGATGAAGGCTTTGGTCACAGACAAACCTTTCTTCCTGGTAACGTGGCAACTTCACGCTTCTGTTCTTCTAGCTAAGCACTTCTGGCTAAAAGAGAACAGCTCAGTTCCCAAAGTCTTTAAGTTGGAGCAGAAGTCCCAGAGCTGCCTCTCATAGGTTCATCTTAGGTATGAGCCAGTCCATTAGCCAATCTCAGTGATCGGGGGTAGTATATGGTCATCGGCCAGCTCTGGGCCTCATGACCACCCAGGGAGGCAATAGCTTTCATCTTCTTCTCTGCAACATTTGATCTGAGGATGGAGGAGGTGCAGCTCTGCTCAACACAGGTGAAGGTGGGCAATGGATGCCTGGCAAGGAAAGCAACTCCTAGCCTTCACTTTTGCTAGTGACAGCTCTCTGAAATGACCCCGTCTAGAAGGACTGCTTAGGACACAAAAGCTCTGGTTTTGAGATAAAGTTCTAGAATACGTGAGACTATTTAGTATCTCTTATTTGAATTCCTCCTTACTCCTTGAAACTACTTTTGCTGTGGGTCTGTAATAGCACCATGAACCCTGAAGGCATGTTTCATGTCTTTGCATCTAGTACACCTGTGTGTTCCACTGTGTTCTTAACTTCCAAGTACATTATGGCTCTGTGTGTGTGTGTGTGCATATTTTTTGGGTTTTTTTTTTTTCTGTTTTGTTTTGTTTTAGTTTCTATCTCTTGAGATAACTCTGTTATCTGATTTGATCCATCCTGGTCAAAGAATAAGCAGTGTAGGCTAATTACATGGTAACATTAGTTGAGAGCTGGCAAATGCTAGAATCAGATTGAAAAGTGTTTTACAACATAACATTGTTTGTTCCACATTGCTGGTGATAAAACCAACAGAAGAGCAAACACCTTCTGTGATTTTTAGTGATGATTTAAGTTACAAGTCTTTGAAATCCCTTACAATTCAGTAGATCATCCATTCAGGATTACTCACGGCCTTTGTTCTTTAATGTTTGGGTTTTCTATATGTTTCAAGATTTTTTTTTCTTTTGGAAATTACTCTGTCTCAAAGCTCTAGCATCGTAATAATTATTTGGTTTTTGGCATAATGATTTCATTTAATTCAACAGACATTTGTTGAAAATCTACTATGTGCGGGTCCCGTAATAGATGCGTGAGATACAAATTCCTAACACATGATCTCTGCTGCCCTGAAGCACCAAATTCATTAACATGAATTTTGTAGGGAGTGGGCTGACCAAATGCCCCAAAGGGTGTCTGGTGAACAGTGTTCAACAGATACACAAGCAAACAAATTGGATACTAATGAAACCATTGGCCATGGAGTCACAATGAGTCAGACATGACTTAACGACTGAACAACAACAACAATGAAACAATTGAGCCAGTGCTCTCACGCACCAGACCCTCTTCTTGGCAGTGGACGTATATGAACAAGAACTGGGATGAGATCCCTGATGAGATACCGCTTGTATCCCACTGTAAGAGACAGACAGTAAACAGGCAAACCAAACATGTGAATGTGCAATGCTCTGCAGGATGTAAGTGGGATTTGGAGATGGGGCAGTCAAGTAAGGACTCTTGGAAGAGAAGGATTTTGAAGCCGATTCCCAAAGTGAGGGGGACTGGCCATGCAAAGAACCAACAGAAAGACATTCTAGGCAGAGGAGAGCAGGAAGTACAAAGTCTCCAAGGTCAAAGAAGATGATTTAGGTTCAAAGTCAGAACGTCTGGACGGTAGTAAGCAAGAGGGAGAGAAACACATGATGCGGTCAGAGAGCAAGACTGAGGCCTTCCTCAGGGATTGAAAGCAAAAATAGAGACACAGACATAGAGGACTGATGTATGGACATGAAGGGGGAAGGCAGGTGTGGAAGGAGTAGGGAGATTAGGATTGACACAGATAGACGATTGATTGTGGCTGTTCATTCGCTAAGTCGTGTCTGACTCTTCATGACCCCATGGACTGCAGCATGCCAGGCTCTCCTGTCCTTCACTGTCTCTCAGAGTTTGCTCAGATTCATGTCCATTGAGTTGGTGATGCTATCTAAGCATCTTATCCTCTACTATTCTAACACTATTGCTACTGTGTATAAAAATGGATAACTATTTTATTATGCACTGATACCAGTACTGAATAGATAACTAAGGAGATTATGCTGTACAGCACAGGGAACTCTACTCAGTGCTCTGTGGTGACCTGAATGGGAAGGAAATCCAAAAGCAAGGGGATAAATGTGTACACATAGCTGATTCACTTTGCTGCACAGTGGAGACTCACACAATATTGTAAAGCAGCTATACTACTATGAAATTCAATTAAAAAAAAACAAAATGCCAAAAAAGACTTTCCACAGGCAGATGGGCAGACAGGGAGAATGAACCAAAGCTTAGTACATCCTGGAGATATTCAGTTCAGTTCAGTCGCTCAGTCGTGTCCGACTCTTTGCCACCCCATGAATCGCAGCACGCCAGGCCTCCCTGTCCATCACCAACTCCCAAAGTTCACTCAGACTCAAGTCCATCGAGTCAGTGATGCCATCCAGCCATCTCATCCTCTGTCATCCCCTTCTCCTCCTGCCCTCAATCCGTCCCAGCATCAGAGTCTTCTCCAATGAGTCAACTCTTTGCATGAGTTGGCCAAGGTACTGGAGTTTCAGCTTCAGCATAATTCCCTCCAAAGAAATCCCAGGGCTGATCTCCTTCAGAATGGACTGGTTGGATCTCCTTGCAGTCCAAGGGACTCTCAAGAGTCTTCTCCAACACCACAGTTCAAAACCATCAATTCTTCAGCGCTCTGCCTTCTTCACAGTCCTGGAGATGTTACTAGCTCAGAAAGCATTAGGAAGGGGACCACGCCAGGGTGAGAGCTAGACCTCAGCTTAGAACTTCTTGACTCTTGTTACACCTTCCTCCGTGTTGAGACATCTTGTTTTTTAAAACAGGTTGAGGGATGGGATGGGGAGGGAGGTGGGAGTGGGGTTCAGGATGGGGAGCATGTGTACACCCTTGGTGGATTCATGTCAATGTATGGCAAAACCAATACAATATTGTAAAGTAATTAGCCTCCAATTAAAATAAATAAACTGATATTAAAAAATAAAATAAAACTGCCTATATTCAAAGTGTGCACTTTGATAAATTGTGATGTATAAACACACTGGCAAAGCATCACTACAATCCAGATAGGGATACTCTCCATCCCCCAGGATTATTCCTGCCCCTTTGACTTCTCTTCCTCTAACCCCTGCCCTCCTGCCTTTCCCAAGGTACCCACCGATCTGCTTTCTGCGCCTATACATGCTAATTTGCCTACTCTAGGATTTTATATAAATGGAATCCTAGAGTAGGTGGGGTTACTTTTTATAGTCATTAAGCCTACACACAATTCAAGTCTTTTAATCATTTTTTTTTTACCCCATATGTCTTTTGTGTTTGAAAAGAATCCCCAAACTCATTTAACAATAACCTCTTTTTCTGTAGTTGAAGTCCAGAACATGTGTTTGCTTGACTCTGAAGAGTGAAGGGGTTTTCTGACTTTAAAAATATCAGGTTTACTCTTCCTTCTCTTCTTTCCATTTTCATCTTGGAGTCGACCTAGAAAAGATAGAGATGGACATGACAAAAGGTTGAGGAAGTGGGAGCAGAGCGATAGATGAAGCAAAGGAAGATGCTCCTGCTTAATCATTCTGATCCTAGAAATAAGATGTGGGGATGACCGATTTTCAGCTAATTAGAAGGAAATAAAATACACTTCGCTAAAAATTGTGCTTGACATAATTTAATCTCTGATGATTCAGAACGGCCTTGGGGTCATCGTGAACATCAACTCTGCAATCAGAAGTGTGGGGAAAAAGGGATTAATTGAGAACTCACATTCGGGGATACATGTGTGCATTTACACAGATAGGCTCTCAGTCCTTTCGGTAACAATAAAGAGCCTCTTCATTTCATCTCATTTACATACAAGATGTTCTTTGCTTGCTTCCCAAAGAATTTTAAAATGCTCACAATTTGCAGAGCGATGTAATGTATGACTATTAGATGTTAAACTATACAAAGGACAGGTATAAAATGTATCCATCCATCCATTTATCTCGTAAACACTTATTCCCTATGGGCTAGCTCCAAGATATTTTTCTAGGTACTGGGTCTTTGGTAGTGAACGAGATAATTACATTACTCCCTGTATTTGCCCGCGTGTGTTTGCGTGTTTGAGCATGGTTCACTGGGAGTTGTTAAATATAATATTAATTGATTATAAAATATGAAAGCCGACCCTGTACATAGAAGTTTAAATATATACCAGAGCTTGGCAACAGCCGTGGCAATTAAAAATACCCATACTGCTTGGTCCTCTGTTTGCACTAGGAGAAATCTATCTTAGAGGTACACTCAGCCATGAGCACAAAGACTCACGTCGCCTCACCTGTTGTCTCTAAATGCTCATCAAGGTAGAGACCAATTAAACAAATCAGGTCACACACTTATGATTGAATACTGTGCATTTAGGACGGAGAAGGCAATGGCACCCCACTCCAGTACTCTTGCCTGGAAGGTTGCTTCATCTGCAGTGACATTGAGCTAGCTCTTAGACATGTGATTAAGGGGGGAAAAAGCAAGCAGCATTGTGATAGGCTTTCATTTGTCAGTGGGCTGGAGAAGGGGCCATATATGTACTGTGTAAAATGATGCCAGATACTGTTAACTTCTGCAGATGTAGGGAACAGACTTGTGGACACAGCGGGGTAAGGAGAGAGGGTGGGATGGATCGAGAGTAGCCTTGAAGTATGTAAACTGTCATTTGTGAAATCGATAGCTAGCAGGAAGCTGCTACATAGCTCAACCAGCTCAGCTTGGAGTTCTCTCACAATCTAGAAGGGTGGGATGGGGAGATGGGAGGGAGGGAGTCTCAGGAGAGAGGAGATATATGTGTGCTTATAGCTGATTCACATTAATGTACAGCAGAAACCAACACCATATTGTAAAACAATGATCTGCCAATTAGTCCGTATAATGAAAACTTTACCTGAATTTTTTTAAAAATTAAATAATTATATACATAATTAAATCAAATAGCACTAAAAATACGTATAATACAAAACAGTAGAATCCTATACAACTCTACACCAGCTGCCAGTCTTTGGCTAAAGATAACTGCTTTGATGAGATGGTTGGAGGGCATCACCAACTCGATGGACACGAGTTTGAGCAAATGCCGGGAGTTGGTGGTGGATAGGGAAGCCTGGCACAAAAAAGTGAACTGAACTGCTTTGAAATTTTGCTTTTTAAAAAAACAATTGGAGTATAATTGCTTCACAGCATTGTGTTAGCTTCTGCTATTCAACAGTGAATCAGCTATTGCTGTTGTCGTTCAGTTGCCCAGTCGGGTCTCTTTGTGACCCTATGGACTGCGGCATGCCAGGCTTCCCTGTCCTTCACCATCTCCCAGGTGCCACGATCTTCGTTTTTTGAAGGTTGAGTTTTAAGCCAGCTTTCCCACTTTCCTCTTTCACTTTCATCAAGAGGCTCTTTAGTTCTTCTTCACTTTCTGCCATAAGGGTGGTGTCATCTGCACATCTGAGGTTATCGATATTTCTCCCGGCAATCTTGATTCCAACTTGTGCTTCATCCAGTCCGGCGTTTCGCGTGATGTCAGCTATGCATATGCATATGTCCTCTCCCTCATGAGCCTCCCACCCCTAGCCCCCCATCCTACGCATCTAGGTCATCACAGAGCACCGAGCTTAGCTCCCTGGGCCGCAGAGCAGCTTCCCACTAGCTATCTATTTTACACATAGTAGGGTGTAGTCAATTGAGACACTGTTAACTTTTTTTTTTTCTTTATTTAATTTTTTTAACTTTACAATATTGTATTGGTTTTGCCATATATCAACATGAATCCGCCACAGGTATACACCTGTTCCCCATCCTGAACCCTCCTGTTAACTTTTGAAAACTTACTGGGCAAAGGGTGGATGGCCTCTTTGCATTATCTTAAATATTTTGTAACGTGCATGTGTTGGCTTTTCAGTTTTGTAAAAGTAGTTTTTAAAGTAGATAAAGAGATAAGATAAGTAAAGGATGCACATAGATTTTCTAATACTTAGCTTGGAATGTCTTATAATTATTTGATGCAGGAGTCTCCAAGTTTCTATTCTGTTTGGCTTTACCGTGCCCTGAAACAAAATCGTGGAAGAGGGATATCCCTGCAGGCAGGCCCTCTTTTTTGGGCTTCCCTCCTGCTAATGACATGACTCATTAGCTGCCTCTCAGAACCCTAAAGCAATATGGAGCCTTGAAGGAAGAAGGTGTCCTCAGGTGAATACATCCCACCTGGAAGATGAAGATGATGCTCCTTCAGGCCAGGGATGGTGGGCATCTGTGACCAGGTGTGGCAGGGACATCTCAGCTCAGAAGAGGAGGGTCTCTGTGGTTGGAGGCTGGAGAAGGTGGTGGTCCGACCTCGCAGAACCTAGGGATCCCAAACCCAGATTTAGGAAAGTGAAGTGAAATGAAAGTCATTTTGTCATGTCCTACTCTTTGTGACCCCAAGGACTATACAGTCCATGGAATTCTCCAGTCCAGAATACTGGCGTGGGTAGCCTTTCCCTTCTCCAGGGGGTCTCCCCAATCCAGGGATTGGACTCAGGTCTCCTGCATTGCAGGCATATTCTTAACCAGCTGAGCCACAAGGGAAGCCCAAGAATACAGGAGTGGGTAGCCTATCCCTTCTCCAGCGGATCTTCCCAACCCGGGAATCAAACCAGGGTCTCCTGCATTGCAGGCGGATTCTTTACCAACTGAGCTATGAGAAACAGGACCCTAAGAATAAAGGCAGCCACAGAGGGATAGAATCTCCTCCTCTATTTAATAATACCATTAATTTCAAGGAGTGAAGCGTCTCCGCTGAAGAAAAAAAAATTAAAAAAAGAGCTGATTCCAAACAGAAAAACATTGAGCTGAACCACCTGGGTCATTTCATTCATTCATTCTCCCATTCATTCGTTTAATAAATACAAACTGACATTTTCTTTGGAACGGATGCTTTCTTCAGTACCTGCTGGTCATGAGCTGACAAGACACTGAGACCACATCACTGCCTTCCCTGCGCTTTTATTTCATGCTAGTGAGAGAGCCTCATGTCAGATCATCTCACAAACAAATCCATCCTGATAAACCACGATCAAGATTATGGAAGAAGCTTGCAGAATAAAAAGGACGGCCCTGATCCTGTGACAAGAACAGAGACCTTCTCACTCACCTAGGTATTTGCTGCTGCTGCTGCTGCTAAGTCACTTCAGTCATGTCCGACTCTGTGCAACCCCATAGATGGCAGCCCATCAGGCTCCACTGTCCCTGGGATTCTCCAGGCAAGAACACTGGAGTGGGTTGCCATTTCCTTCTCCAATGCATGAAAGTGAAAAGTGAAAGTGAAGTCGCTCAGTCATGTCCGACTCTTAGTAACCCCATGGACTGCAGCCTACCAGGCTCCTCCATCCATGGGATTTTCCAGGCAAGAGTACTGGAGTGGGGTGCCATTGCCTTCTCCGACCTAGGTATTTAGAGGTCTGCTAATATTGATAATAACACCATTTCCACTTTACATTGAGGCACAGAGAGAGGAAGCCACTTGCCTATCTCTGCAAGTCTGAATGGAGTTAAGTTTGAGCGGGTTAACATGTCGCAAAGAGTCAGACATGACTGAGCGCCTGAACAACAACAAGCTTCCCAGGTGAAACTAGTGGTAAAGAATCCACCTGCCAATGCAGGAGACGTAAGAGACATGGGTACAGTGCCTGGGTCGGGAAGATCCCTTGGAGGAGCGCATGGCAACCAACTCCAGTATCCTTGCCTGAAGAAGCCCATGGACAGAGGAGCCTGAGGGGCTACAGTCTATGAGGTCACAAAGAAACGGACACGACTAAAGCAACTGAGCACGTACACACTCAGGCTTAGAGGGAGAGACTGAACACTGCTGATTATCTGGGTTGTAAAATCTGAGACCTTTGTGTGCTCGGCGGTTACAGCAAGCAGAGATCTCTGGCACGTAGATCAGTCTAGTGACTTGGGTGACATTTGGAGCATTAATTGGGGACACAAAGGACCCTAAACCATATCCCGGCTGCACGGTAAAATGAGGCATAGGCCCAACAAGATAAAAACTGGCATGAATAGTCTAGACACATGACTCATTTTTTGTTGTTGTGATGGTGAAAAGGATGTGCCAAAATGATAGTGTCGCAGGAGAAAAATCAGTGACTGAAGCCACCAAAGCAGTAATGGGTGGCAAAGCATGTGTGATTTTCACCAGGGCCACTGGAGATATAAAGTTAAGCTTCTTAGTCTTTGCTTGTGGAGCAAAGGGAGCAAGGTATCCCTGTACCCCTGAAATGGGGCATTAAACAATATTTCTGTATGGGGTTGTGGGGGAGGTCTTTGTGTGTGTTCAGTCTCTCTGTTGTGTCTGACTCTTTGTGACCCCATGGACCATAGCCTGCCAGGCTCCTCTGTCCATGGGATTTCCCAGTCAAGGGTACTCGAGTGAGTTGCCATTCCCTTCCCCAGGGGATCTTCCCCAGCCAGGGATCAAACCTGGGTCTCCTGCATTGCAGGCGGATTCTTTACCTTTTGAGCCACCAGGGAAGCATGGGGGGTGGGGAGGTGATGGGGATTGGGTCTTCATTCCTTCCTTATTTTGCTAGAAGGACATGGTGGAAAAGAAAGGTTAACAAAAACTGCTCACCTCAAAAAACCAGTAATGGTGGTTCCCTATTTTGAGACATTTGGCAAATCTCATTTTCCTACAGATGTTGTTGGACATAAATTGATGATTTCAAGAAGCAAATAGAATATTCTGCAATGCTCGGTATTAAGGAGTTCAGTGTGATCAGATGGAGCTTTGTCAAATTGAAGTATTTGAATTAACTGACACCGTAAAAGCGAAAGTGTAAAGCTTTGCTTTTCTTCCAAGCTAATCAATGAAGATTAATATTCTATGGGAACCTGATTTTGCAGATGGAGCTGCGCAGCACTGTTTTCCCTTCCATTTTTTTTCTCCTAGTAAATAAATCATTTTTATTATACTGTATGAATTTACTTAGCTCTTTTAATAGCCTTTGTAAGAATAATGCTTCCTTTGATTATATTACATTTTTAAATGTGTGCTGTGTGTAATACAATTCTGCTGTCGAGAGGAGGGTTGTAGTGAGGGACGGAAGAGTTACTGAATAGATCAGCTTTACCATCAATCCCCTGTGTTTTAAACAGGATGAAGAAATATCTGGGAGTCCTGGGGGCTTTAGGAGTAAATTACTAAGTATTTGCTTGGATGAAAATGGTTCATACCTGTGCCTGGGTGTAAAACTTTTTTTTATTTTTTTTGTTTTTTCTACTGAAGAAGATTAGATTCATCTGAAAGGACTTGGTCTTTGTGGGCTACCCTGGTGGCTCAGACAGTGAAGAATCTGCCTGAAATGCAGGAGACCCAGGTTCAATCCCTGGGTCGGGGAGATCCCCTGGAGAAGGAAATGGCAGCCCACTCCAGCACTCTTGCCTGGAGAATCCCATGGACAGAGGAGCTTGGTGGGCTTCAGTCCATGGGGTCGCAAAGAGTCGGACGCTATTCTGGTGGTTATTTTGTACCTTTTATACCTTCAAGGTACTAGAAAATTTATTTGATTTTTCACCCCTGTGGAAGGGAAATAAGCTTTATAATCCCAGGGCAAACATCCACGCGTGTACGTTGATCAGGCGCTTTTTGACTTAGCAGATGCTGCCTGTGGTCTCGTTCACAGCTGATACAGTGACTTCTCCCCCTGAATTCTTGGAGCTTTAATCCTTGAAGGACAGAGACAGCTTGACCATCACCAAGTGGACATCGCTTGAGACAAGGAAAGAGAACGAGGGAGGGAGCAAGGGAGAGAGAAAGACAAATGCAAAGAGCCAGAGATTTCATTAAAGACAAAAATACAGCATGGTTTTCTGCCTTAGAGTGAATCCTCAATTACTAAAATTCCTGATGACAAGAGATCAGAATCATCGAAGTTTTGCCTATATCCTATATGCTGTTTATTTTGTACACAGTCAACAAATGAATCCTCCTGAAGTACTTTGCCCATCGAGTCACATTTTTTTTTTTAAATTGAGGTATATTTGATGTACAACATAGTGAGTGAAAAAGCTTAAAGCTTATAGTTCAAGTATAGTTATTAGAAAATATTCGTTTTATTCCCTGTGTTGTACAGTATATCCGTGCAGCTTATTATTTTACGTGAGTAGTTTGTGCCTCTTAATCCCCTAGCTGTCTTGTGTCCCTTGCCTCTCCTCTCTGGTAACCACTAGTTAGTTCTCAATATTTGTGAGTCTATTTCTTTTTTTGTCTGTTGGTTATATTCACTAGTTTTATTTTTTAGATTCCACATATGTGAGATTATGCAGTATTTGTCTTTCTCCATCTGATACATTTCACTGAGCATGTGTTAGTTGCTCAGTTGAGTCCAGCTCTTTATGACCCCATGGACTGTAGCCCACCAGGCTCCCCTGTCCCTGGGATTCTCCAGGCAAGAACACTGGAGTGGGCTGCCATTTCCTTCTCCAGGAGCTACCCTAATACCCTCCAAGTCCATCTATGTTGCAGATGGCAGAATTTCCTTCCTTATGGCTGAGCAGTATTCCATTGTGTGTATCTATCTATGTATATCATATCTTCTTTATCCATTTATCTGTTGATGGACAGTTAGGTTGCTTCCACCTCTTGGCTATTGTAAATAATGCTGCTATGAATATCAGGGTGCATGTATCTTTTCCAATTAGTGTTTTTGTTTTTGATAAATGCCCAGGAGTGGAATTGCTGTCATATGGTGTTTTTAGTTATAAAAATAGCAACGTATCATATAATTCAACTGAATACACATCCATGTTATAAATATATGTGTTACTTGCTCAGTCATGTCCTACTCTGTGACCCTGTGATCAGTAGCTCACCAGGCTCTTCTGTCCAGGGATTCTCCAGGCAAGAATACTGGAGTGGATTGCCATGCCCTTCTCTAGGGGAATCTCTCCAACCCAGGGATCAAATCAGGGTATCCTGTATTGCAGGCCGATTCTTTACCATCTGAGCCACCAGGGAAGCCCTTATAAATATATACACGCATATTATTTTAGCCTGGAGGAACATATTATGGTCTCCCCTGATTCAATATTCTTCCACTCAGTACCTTTTGGAGATCTTTGCATGTCAAAATGTGTAGATCAATTTTATTCTTTTTTTTAAAGGCTACACAGTCCCTTAGGTTATGGATGTGTCCACACTTATTTGAATATTCACCCCCTTGTTGATGGAAACGAAGTCCCTCTCCACTGCCAGTTTTCACTACCATTAGCAATGCTCATGACCATCTTAGGATAGGTACCTCTGTATATAGGGGTGAACTTTTTTAACAGAATATATTCCTAGAAGTAGAAGCCTTGAGGCTTTAAAAAGATCACCCATTTTTGCCTTTCACATGGTGAGTGCTTATTTTGTAATTATATGACCAGTAATAGATGTACAGTGAGCTTTATGAGCAAAAAAGTGCTCACCTTAAATTTGGTGAAACGGTCCCTCAAATTTGGGCCACCTAAAAAAGTCAAATTGAAACCTTTTGAGTTATTAACTCTTAACAGCACCTAAGCTATGAGTTAGTTTGCAGAGGCAAAGCCTTCCTCACATGATATTCAAAAACCTGCAAAATGCAAAGCAACTAGGAATGTGATGTGTGTGTGTGTGTGTGTGGTGTGTGTGTGTGCATATACACATTTTGGACATTTTGCATCCAAGTCAGTATGAAAAGATAGCAATAGTTGGAGTAGCTGCCATTTTGCTCTGGAGGTCCAAAGTCATGTATCTAACAGCTCTAAATTTCTACCTCGAACAGGATGTATATGCTCACTATATCCTTTAATAAAGGCGCAGAAATGGGCCATGTAGTCTGCGTTAAAGCATGAGTGAGCGCTCTTCATTTTAAGAAGCACTCAAGCACTCTGAAAATTAGCACTGGAACATGGTCCCAAATGAAATTGACACCATGAGCCTAATGAGAACTGAAGCCCATGTATCCATCTCCTCTAGTTCAAGATCTTTCTCTTCTGTCATCTGAATGGTTCTGAAGCACTGTCTCCTTCTGGACACAAGTCTCTTCAAGGCTGAGTGTCTTCCCTCCCTTCCCCTGCCTGGCTGAAAAGAACACCCCCTGTGGTTTTTTTCCTCTCCTCTTTCTGCTCTGATGTGGGGGTTCGCCACATGCATCCCTGGTATATATCTGTCTGGCAACTGCTTTATTCTCTTTCTGTGCCCACCCACCTCTCTCTTTCTTTACTGCCGTTTTTAGTTTTATGTGTGATGACTATTGTGGTTTGCAAACAGCCAGAACTGGCTGATAAATACACAATATTTGTTGGTTGGAAAATTGTCTGAGCAGGAAAAGATCCCTTGGCTGTGAAGCTAATGCTCTTGGGGACGTGGAGAAGGAATTTAAGATTGCAAACAGAACAAGGTTTGAAGGCTTACGAAAGCATTTGCTTAAAAATTATGTGTTCCTCCATGTTCCTTGGAGGATGACATGGCAACCCACTCTAGTATTCTTGCCTGGAGAATCCCCACAAATAGAGGAGCCTGGTGGGCTGCAGTCCATGGGATCTCAAAGAGTCAGACACAACTGAGCGACTAAGCATGAATTGTTCCTTAAATATAGGTTCAAAAGATATTTCTTTTTAGCATTTTACTAAGATATATTTCTTTTAGCAAAAGATATGTTTCCATGCCTTTCTTGAAGAAATGGGTATGTTTCTTTTACATTAATGATGAAAAGTTCCTGATGAGGATTGGGCATTCCCATGTTAAACGAATCCTTAGATGGGTTCCCATCCTTCATGGGGCTTCTCTGGTGGCTCAGATGGTAAAGAATCTGCCTGCAATGCAGGAGACCCAGTTCCATCCCTGGGTTCAGGAAGATTCCTTGGAGAAGTGATTGGCTGCCCACTCCAGTATTCTTGACTGGAGAACCCCATGGACAGAGGAACTGGGAGAGCTACAGTCAGTCCATGGGATCACAGAGTCAGACACAACTGAGCGACTAACACTTTCACATTCCATCCTTCATAGAAAAAATATTTTTGGAGCACTTGCTGTGTGCCAGAAATGTTGACAGATATTTGACATAAAGTGGTGGATAGGATACTCAAATGTCTTGCTCATAGAGCTTCCTTTCAAATGGAAAACACTTGCTAATACTATTGTTCTAGTTATCTACTGTTGTATAAAGCATGGTGCCTAAACTTAGTGCCTGAAAACAACACACACTTATCATCTCATAGGTTCTTTGGGTCAGGGATGCTTCAGCTGCAGCATAATTTGGACCAGTCTTTGTTCAGTAGTTTTGGTAGGTTGATTGGGGCCAAAAGCATTGTTATGTCTCTAGGGAAGTAAGATGCACCGCTGAGCTTTCTTGGGTGGCTCTCCTGTGGCTCCCAGTTGGCTTCAGAAGGTCTGCTGCTCAAGTTCCCTGGTTTCCCCAAAATGAGGAATTCCAGGGAGAGTGGGAGAGTTCACTCAACATGGAAAACACAGTCATTTTATGACCTTATCTTGGAGGTGATGTCTCTTCACTTCTGCTCTACCCCATTTGGGAGAAATCAGTCTATTAACCTAACCTAGCTACAAGGGGAGTGAGTCACACAAGGTCAGATATCTTTGAGAACCATCTTGAGGAGATTCCTATACATTTATTAAAAACTTACCCTGGGAAGCACTGAGAAAAAGCATGAAAACAGCGAGGATGGTCATCATGGCCAATGACATTTATTGAGGACTTGATATTGAATTAAATATCGAGTATTAAAAGTGATAGTAATAAAAATTCACATTTTTAAGCTTTTTATTTTGTATGGGGGTGTAACCAATTAACAAACAATGTTGTGATAGCTTCAGGTGAGCAGCAAAGGGGCTCGGCCATACATGTACGTGTATCCATCCTCTCCCAAATTTCCCTCCCATCCAGGCTGCCACATAACATTGAGAAGAAAAGCTCACATTTGTTAAACAAACACTGAGGGTCAAACACTGAGCTCTATGACTCATGTGCCCCTTTTTATGTTATCCTTACAACGATCCTCAGTTCACAAGTACTAGTGGGGATTTAGTCACTCAGTGGTGTCCAACTCTTGCAACTCATGGACTGTAGCCTTCCTCTGTCCATGGGATTTCCCAAGCAGGAATACTGGAGTGGGTTGCCATTCCCTTCTCCAGGGGATCTTCCTGACCCAGGGATTGAATCTGGGCCTCCTGAATTGCAGGTGGATTCTTTACCTAATGAGCCACCAGGGAGCCCTGTTTTATCATGTGCCCATTTTATGGATGTGGAAACTGAGGCACAGATAGCAGTGATCTCTGAAATTCCCTTCTCCATGTGATACACCTTAGTTAGGGTCACAGTTTTGTCTCACTCAACCAACCACATATTAGGTCTAAAGTCATTTTCACCACTTTCCTGAACATGCAAACAGGGAGAAAACTCAGATGACCAGGCCATCAATTTTCACTACTCCCACTGCTCTATCTGCCTCTGAAAGCCTCGGGGTAAAGGAAGATCCCTAAGCAGGTCATGAGGAGTCACCCAAGTAGTTTTGAAGCCAGGGTTTTCTGTTTTAAGGCTACAGTTCCCAGTGGTCTAGTACTGTTGCAGTCCCACACACCAATATCTCTGCTTGTCCCAACCTCCCCTCCTAAACCAATTTATGAGAATGAAGCCTCACTTTGGAAGCAAGTAAATCGTCCATAAATAGTCAAGCTGTGGATGGGTTGCTGCTCTCGCCGACTGTACATTTCCATTCAATGAGTTTATTAAAGCTTAAAACAGAACCTTTTAGAAAAGAAAATGAAAACCGATGATACCAAAGGCAAGGGCTGTGGGGATAAGAAAGTGCAATTCCTGTGCCTTGGTGGAACGCCAGTGGAGCCACCATTCGATGGTTCCTTCAGCGGTACTCTACTCAGTTTTAAGGTAAATGAGACTGAGAGGTCCCTGGGGATGCTCAGCGTCCATTTGGCTTCTGGTTATGACCACATCCTCTGTACCAGCCACCGTGCTTGGCATTGATGTATGATGCACACAGGACACAGACCGTGTCCTCAAGGTCCTTACAGTCTTCTGGAAGTGGTCAGTGGATGATATAGATAATGTGGTGTGTGCTAGGCAGAGGAAGTTTAGGATTCTAGGGGGCAAAGAGACTTGAAAGGAATAAGGCAGGGAGCCTTCTTGGAGGAGGTATTGTCTTAAGCTGAGAGGTGAGGCCAAGAAAGAGTTAGACAAGTGGTGACAAAAGAGAGGACATTTGGCCAAAGATTAAATAAAACTACCCAAAGTCAACTGAAATCATGATACATTTGCACAACTGCACGGAATTCGGCATATTGAAGAAAATCTAGCAAAGTGAGGGCGGGAAAGAGAAGGTGGAGAGGTGATAGGTTGGAAAAGTAGCCTAGGTTCAGATCAGGATGGGACTTCTATGCCATATCAAGTATTTGGGGTTTGCAGCAAGTGCATTTATGTATTTAAAACCAGTGGGAAAAACTATCCTCTCAATGAATGGCCTAGCTCATTTTTGTGGATTAGAGAGTTTGAGGAATAACTTTGAATTAATGATAAGGTATTAACAACCCAAATATTCTATATTTCTGTAAGCCATGGGGAAACGCTTGGAGGCAGTATGACATGGTTATTAAGAGTACAGTTTCTGGAATCAGAATTACAGTAAGTTCCCTATGTATGAACAAGTTCTGTTCCAAGCATGTCCGTAGATCCAATTTGTTTGTAAGTCCATTAAAGTCAGCCTAAGTACCCAACTAGCACAATTGGCTATATAGTACTGTATTGTAATAGGTTTATAATACTTTTCACACAAATAATTCATAAAAAAAAAAACAAAAATAAAGAAAATATTTTTAATCTTACAGTATAGCTCCTTGAACTATACTTGTAAAGAACAACTGGTAAAGAATCCGCTTGCAATATGGGAGACCTGGGTTCGATCCCTGGGTTGGGAAGATCCCCTGGAGAAGGGAAAGGCTATGCACTCCAGTATTCTGGCCTGGAAAATTCCATGGATTGTATATTGAAAATTCCATGGATTGTATTCCATGGGGTTGCAGAGTCGGACAGGACTGCGCAATCTTCACTTCACTTCATAGTTCCTTGAAAAGTGCAGAAGTACCAGCTGCATCGCCTCTGCTTTTACATTCCCTTCTGGAATCCTGGGCTTGAAATACAGATACTGCACTACAGTATTCTATATGGTTGTTGCTGTTGTTGTTTCAGCGTTAAGTTGTGTCCGACTCTTTTGGACTGTGGCCTGCCAGGCTCCTCTGTCCATCGGCGCTCCCAGGCAACAATCCTGGAGTGGGTTACCGTTTCCTTCTCCAGACGATCTTCCCAACACAGAGATTGAACTTGCGTCTCCTGCATTGGCAGGCAGACTCTTTACCACTGAGCCACCAGGGAAGCCCACTTATACAGTAAAGCACACAAAAGCACAACCACTTGGAGAGGACACACTCACGTGACGGCGTTCGCCAGACACGTGAACTAACGTACGTGAACGAACGTGCAAACACACAGTCACATCTCTGAAAGTTCACAACTTGAAGATTCCTATGTAGGGGACTTAACTGTGTATAACTGGGAATTCTAGCTCAATCATCTGCTTAGTGTATGACTTCGGAAAAATTGTTCTGCCTCTAAGAATCTCCATTTCATCTGCAAAAAAAAAAAATAGAGATGATAGTAATATCACCTTGTGGAACTTCGGCCTCGTGGAAATTTTGTATTCATTTTCTATGCTGCAGAGAAAGTTACCACAGACATAGAGGCTTAAGCAACACACATTTATTATCTCACAGTTTTCTGTGAGTCAGGATTTGGACATGTGGGTCCCCTACATAGGACCTCACAGAGTATTGGCTAGGATTGGGTTCTCACCAAAGGCTTGCCTGGATCTGCTTCCAAACTTCCTTAGATTGTGAGCAAAAAGCATCTCCTTGTGGCATTAAGATTCATGGCAACTTGCTTCCTCAAAACCAGAGATGGAGAGGAAAGAAGTAGGGAAGGAGAGAGACTCCAGCAAGAGAGATGTTATAATCTTACACACGTGTGCTTGCCAAGTTGCTTCAGTGGTGTCCGACTCTCTGTGACCCCATGGACTATAGCCTGCCAAGCTCCTCTGTCCATGGGGAGTCCCTGGGCAAGAATACTGGAGCGGGTAGCCATGCCCTCCTCCAGGGGACCTTCCCCAAACCGAAGATCAAACCCATGTATCTTATGTCTCTTGTATTGGCAGATGGGTTCTTTACCACTAGCACTCCCTGGGACACCCCGAATCTTATGTTCATGTTGTCACAAAGCCTATCACCTTTGCCCCTGGATGGGAGCAAGTCCCAGATCCTGCCCACACTTCACGGAAGGAGATGACCCAAAGGTATGAATACCAGGAGGGTGAGTGCCATGGTGGGAAGCACTCTATAACCTGTACAACTCAAGGATCCAGTAGATGTAAGCACATAAAGGAAGACAGAAGGAGTTTAGCCTGCTGCTTGGCGCATAGACAACTTTCCTGAATCTATGGCTATTCTTGCTCAGTCAGCCGATGATTTGAGGTCAACGCGACAGAATATTTCTGCAGGTTGGGCGTTAGATGCTCTAGACCGGTCAGTGCTACTGGTCAGATGCTAGTGAGGGAGAAGTCAAGATTGCCCTTCTCAGGTGATGGACATCTTGTAGGTGCAGTAAAGCCCATCATCTATAAGAATAAGCCACCCCAGGAAGGTAGCTCAAATACTCTTATCCTCTAGCACCGTGGGTACAGTAGTACAACTTACACTAGAAAATGATGAGCAAAGCAAATGGGAACCAAAAGCAAATAGAAAGAAGGAAGTACTAAAGATAAGAACAGAAATTAGTGACATTGAAAACAGAGAACACCCATCAAACTAAAACTAGTTCTTTCCAAGTATAAAAAAAAAAAAATCTAGAAAGACTGATAGAAAGGTGACATGACAAAAATGGTAAATATCACATACATTAATAAGATGATAAGGAACTTTTGCAACCGAGTGACGCCATGGTCTGTAGCCCACCCTCTGTCCATGCAGTTCTCCTGGCAAGAATACTGAAGTGGGGAGCCATCCCCTTCTCCAGGGCATCTTCCCAACTCACGGATCAAACCCAGTCTCTCCTACATAGCAGGCAGATTCTATACTGTCCGAGTCACCAGGGAAGCCCTTATTACAGCCTATGCACATTTATTTAATAACTCAGATGAAACAGACTAATTCCCTAAAATCATTAGCAAAAGTCACCTGGCTGAACTAGATAGTTTAAATAGTTCAAAAACTTTTAAAGAAATTTGCTTAAAATACCCTACAAAAACAAAACTTTATATGCACTCAGATGGTATCACTGGTTATTGTAACACATGTCTAATATTGAAAAAATTACCAATTATATACAGTGTCTTCCAAATAGAGAAAACAAGGGAATTCATCCAAGTTCATTTTATGAAGCCAGCACTAACCTTATACCAAAAGCACACAAGAGAGTTTTTTGGGTGATGAAACTATTCTGTTCCCTAATTGTGTTAGCAATTACAAAAATCAATATGCTGTGTTTAAATTTATAGAACTGTACACTCAAACTATCAAGTTTATAGTATGTTAAACAATAAACTAGAGTAAATATAAGCCCCTAATAATAAGTACTCTTGCCTAGAAAATCCCATGGACGGAGGAGCCTGGTGGGCTACAGTCCATGGGGTTGCAAAGAGTCGGACATGACTGAGCAACTTCACTTCACAATAATAAGCTATATGAGACTAGAGTCTCATTTGTTTTTTAATTTATTGGAGTATAATTGATATATAACTTTGTGTTAGTTTCTGGTATATATCAAAGTGAACCAGTTATACATACATGTACTTTTTTAGATCTTTTCCCATATAGATCATTGCAGAATGTTGAGTAGAGTTCCCTGTGTTACACAGTAGGTCCATATTAGTTATCTATTTTACATATAGCAGTGTGTATATGTCAGTCCAAATCTCCCAATTTATCCCTCTTCTCCATTTACCCCCTGGTAACCATAAGTTTGTTTTCTATATTGGAAACTCTATTTCTGTTTTGTAAAAAGTTCATTTGTACCCATCTTTAGATTCCATATATAAGCGATATCGTGTATTTGTCTTTCTCTGACTTCACTCAGTATGACAATCTCTAGATTCATCTGTGTGGCTGCAAATGGCTTTTTTTTTTCTTTTTTTTTATGGCTAACAGCTCACTGTGTATATGTGTACTACATCTTCATGTTCATCCACGCCTCTGCCAGTGGACATTTAGGTTGCTTCCATGTCTTGACTACTGTAAATAGTGCTGCTATGAACATTGCGCTTGGGGGCATGTACCTTTTTGAATTATGGTTTTCTCTGAATATATGACCAGGAGTGGGATTGCTGGATCATAAGATAGCTCTATTTTCAGTATTTTTAAGGACCCTTCCTACTGTTCTCCATAGTAGCTGCAATAATTTACATTCCCACCAACAGTGTAGGAGGGTTCCCTCTTCTCCACACCCTCTCCAGCATCATTGTTTGTAGATTTTTTGATGATGGCCATTCTGACCAGTGTGGGACTGGTATCTCATGGTAGTTTTGATTTCCATCAGAATAGAGTCTTTATATACATTGTTATCATTCTATCTCCAGCCCCTGGCATAGTCCCTGGTAAAAGTTGCACACTTCAAAATATATGAAGTTTGCATAAATGGAAGAATGGAGAATTATTTTTAAAAAGTCATATGTTAGGAACTAGCCCCAGGGGAATACAGGGTGTACCTAAACATATATATTTATATTTACATTATAATATTTTGCAATAATAATAGATGTCTTCTGGCTAATAAGATGTACTATTTTATATTTAAATTTTTCAATACGAGGCCACTACTGGTGGGTTTTTCACAGCAGCAGAGGGTGGGAAATTGGAATTGGTCACCTGACCCAGTTTCTGCTTTAAGATCACACAGTTTGCCGTGGAGAGTGGAAAGAGGAGGGACAGGATGGACTCTTCCTGTTTTAATCAATATGATATCAGTGAACATTACGTACTTCTTTGCACATGTGCTGTGTATCTATTGCTCTATCTGATTCTAAAAGTGGAATGAACAGGGCAAAGGATGTGCTTATTTACGGATATTATAGATATAACTGCATGACCCTTCAAAATGGCGGTAGTGTTTTATACTTTTACCCAGTATCAGGAGAATTTTAATAGACTTGAAGATACAATATATCCAAGTCATGTCTATAACACTGTAACCTCTGTACTGTATTCCTCAGTATACACTATATACATTTCTTTTTCGTAATAATAATAACTTGTGGCTTTTTAAACTTTCTCATAGCAATAACTTGTGGCTCTTTAAATGACTTCTGATAACGTCTTCTCCAACAGAGTATCAATACCCCTGACTTTCCAGTTCTCCTTCCCAGCCCATCCCAACACGTTAACATTACACTCTTCTAACCCCCTCTACGCAAAGTCAAACAAACAAACCCACAGAAAAGGCAGCTGGCTTTAGTATCGAGGTTGCCAAAGGGGAAATCGCACTTTGCAGTGAAAATAGACAGCCGGTGTACAAACAGTCCGTATCTCATTTCTACTGTATGACTCTGATTCATAAATTACTAAAGTGTTTTCCTGAGAAATAAATATTTCACTCGCCAGTGGCAGACTTATGAGCTAATTAAAATCTGAACCCTGGAAGAAAGCGTGCCATCAGCTGGATTCACAGGGCTGGAGAGTGCATGGCTACTCCTTGGCTCAGAGAAGACGCTTGTGTGCGGAAAGGAGGGGCCTGGCTTATTAAGAGCAACACTTGGCTTTGGACAAAGGGAGGTCTCTGTTGAAGCTGAGATATTTCAATAAAACCAAAAGTGACAACACAAGAGGTTTTTCTGCTTTTGGGAAAAGAGAGGCAGAGCCACTTAGTGGTTAAATACATAAGCTTGGGGGTCAGATTTGTTGTTATTTGGTCACTAAGTCATGTCCAACTCTTTGCAACCCCATGGGCTGTAGCCCACCATGCTCTTCTGTCCATGGGATTTCCCAGTCAAGAATACTGGAGTGGGCTGCCGTTTCCTTCTCAAAGGGATCTTCCTAACGCAAGGAGGACCTTGCATCTCCTGCATTGACAGGTGGGTTCTTTACCCACTGAGCCAGCAGGGAAGCCGTGCGGGTCAGATAGTTGGGTTCAAATCCCAGCTCTGTCACTTAGCAGTTGTAGGACATTGGGTTCATTGCTGTCTTTCTAAACCTCAGCATCTCCATGCATACAATGAGCATAGAAAGACCATCCTCCTCACCAGGACATGAGTGTTAACAGAGGTAGTGTATTTAGACCATTAGCAGTGTGCCAAGCAAACAGTTACTCAATAAATGTTAGGCAACTAGCCCCAGCTGTTTTATTCTCATGAAGTCATGTGTGTATGTCCAGTTTTTCTTTTGAAAGTTCATAGCCCATTGGCTTGTAAGCAGTTTTTTCAGTACAAAATGTTTTACTTCCTTGGAAAATAGCACCTTCTTTTAGGACTTACTATGTGCTGAGTTAGGGAGTGTTCAAGCACTCTATATGCACTCTCATTTGGCTCAGACGGTAAAGAATCTGCCTGTAATGGGGTATACCTGGGTTCAATCCCTGGGTTGGGAAGATGCCCAGGAAGTGGGCATGGCAACCCACTCCAGTATTCCTGCCTGGAGAATTCCATGGACAGAGGAGCCTGGCAGTCTACAGTCCATGGGGCTGCAGAGTCAGACACGACTGACTAACACTTTCACTTTCTCATTTAATCCTCACTATAAACTGAAAAATGGATATCATTAACTCCAATTTATGGAGGATATTGACCTATAGTGATAGATGATGAATTATTTGCTCCAGAACTCAATATAAATTGCTCTTTTAAATATATTTTTTTAATTCATCACAGTTTTAGCCTCAAACAGCTGTAAAGAGCTGACCTTAGATTTTTTATTCCAAATACTTGGTAGAGAGAATCTAATTGGTCCTTACTGGACCCCTTTGGTCTAAACAGCTATGAGAATGGTTCATGTTATCATATATATGGTGGCCAGTGTCTGGATTACAGTTTCAGAGAAAGAAAGTCTCTGTGAATTGAGTACAGATGTCTTTCAAAAGCACACAATTATTATTCAGCATTTTCCACATTTTCTTTTATTCCTGGTGTTATCAGCAATATGGAGTATTTTTCACAGTACATATCACCCTGTGTTTGATTGCAAGAGAGGAGATAGTGTTAAATATAATGATAATAACAACAATGCCAGTAAGAGTGACTAATAGTGTTTGCTATATATCAGATCTGGTTATAAGCATATTATAAATAATAACTTATTTGATACTTACTATCACTGAATGGAATTGAATACATACTATCAACCCCAATTTATAGATGCCGAGGCAATATCGAGGTGTGGAAAAGTAAGTGTTTTATTTTTAAACAATAAACAGAGCTATTTCTGATCATCAGGGTTTTACTTGCCAGTCTACCAGGATCTAGTGTTTACTCTGTGTGTGTGTGTGTGTGTGTGTGTGTGTGGTACATATTTCTACATCTTGGCTATTGTGAATAATGTTGCAATGAATACAGCACATATTTCTCTGAGACAGTGATTTTATTTTCATCAGATATAAACCCAGAAGTGGTGTTGCTGGATTATAAGTAGTTCTATTTTTAATTTTTTGAAGAACTTTCGTATTTTCTGTGGTTTGTGCATGTGTACTAAGTTGCTGCAGTCGTGTCCAATTCTTTGTGATCCCGTGGACTATAGCCCTACAGGCAAGAATACTGGAGTGGGTTGCCATGCCTGCCTCCAGAGGATCTTCTCGACCCAGGGACTAAACCCGCATCTTCTTGGCCCCTGCCTTGGTAGGCGGAACCTTCACCTCTGAGCCCCCCGGGGAAGCCCCATTTTCTGCAGTGGCTGTGCCAATTCCCATTCTCGCCAGTGGCTCACAGGAATTCCCTTTTCTCCACATCTTGGCCAGTGACTTGTTACCTGTGTAAATAATAGTCATTCTAACAGGTGGGAGGTGATCTCTCATTACGGTTTTGATTTGCATCTCCTTGAAGAATTGGCCGTTTGGCCGTTTGTATGTCTTCTTCAGAAAATGTCTTTTCATTTCCTCTGCCTTCTTAAATTGGATTATTAGCCTCCATGCTACTGAGTTGTATGACTTTCTTTTTATAATTTTTCTTTCAATACAGTTGATTTATAATATTCCATGTATTTCATTTTCAGATTCCTTTCCATTATAGGTTATTATAAGACACTGAATATATTTACCTGTGCTAACACAGTAGGTCACTTTTGTTTATCTATTTAATATAGAGTAATGTATATCTGTTACTTACAAATTCCAAATGTATCCCTCTCCCTCCCTTTGACCTTTGTAGCCATAAGTTTGTATTCTATGCTTGTGAGTCTGCTTCTGTTTTGTAAATAAGTCCATTTGTATCATATTTTTTAGATTCTGCATATAAGTGATATCACAGTTCTGTCTTTCTCTGTGACTTTCTATTATTATTATTTTTTTTTAATTTTACAGTATTGTATTGGTTTTGCCATACATCAACATGCATCCACCACGGGGGTACACGTGTTCCCAATCCTGAACCCCCCTCCCACATCCCTCCCCTTACCATCCCTCTGGGTCATCCCAGTGCACCAGCCCCAAGCTTCCTGTATCCTGCATCCAACCTGGACTGGCGATTCGTTTCTTATATGACATTATACATGTTTTAATGCCATTCTCCCAGATCATCCCCCCTCCCTCTCCCACAGAGTCCAAAAGACTGTTTTATACATCTGTATCTCTTTTGCTGTCTCGCATACAGGGTTATCATTACCATCTTTCTAAATTCCATATATATGCGTTAGTATACTGAATTGGTGTTGTGACTTTCTCATACACTTAGATGTTAACTTCTTTTACAATATATAGTTTGTAAATACTTTCTTCTGTTCTTCATTCTATTGACTGTTTCTTTAGCTTTGCTTCCCAGGTTTCATTAGTGGTAAAGAACCCACCTGCCAATGCAGGAGGCAACAAAAGACACACACGTTTGATCCCTGTGTCCCTGGATTGGGAAGATCCCCTGGAGCAGGGCATGGCAACCCACTCCAGTATTCTTGCCTGGAGAAGCCCATGGACAGAGGAGCCTGGCAGGCTATGGTCCATAGGTTTGCAAAAGAGTCAAGACACAACTGAAGTGACTTAATACGATAGTGCAATTAGCTTTGAAGAAGCTTGAGTGCTCCTACGTGTTTATTTTGCTCTCAGTGCCCACGCTTTTAGTTTCATATCAAAAAAAAAAAAAAATGCTGCCAAGACAGATGTCAGGTATCTTTCTTTTTATGCTTTCTTCTAGGAGTTTTATAGTTTCAGATCTTATATTTAAGGCGTTAATTAATGTCACATTAATGTTTTGTGAGTTGTGTAATATAGCGATACAATTTATTTTGTTTGTCAATTTGGTTCAGTTCAGTCGCTCAGTCATGTCCAACTCTTTGTGATCCCCATGAATCACAGCATGCCAGGCCTCCCTGTCCATCACCAACTCCCAGAGGTCACTCAGACTCACATCCATCGAGTCAGTGATGCCATCCAGCCATCTCATCCTCTGTTGTCCCCTTCTCCTCCTGTCCTCAATCCCTCCCAGCATCAGAGTCTTTTCCAATGAGTCAACTCTTCGCATGAGGTGGCCACAGTACTGGAGTTTCAGCTTCAGAATCATTCCCTCGAAAGAAATCCCAGGGCTGATCTCCTTCAGAACGGACTGGCTGGATCTCCTTGCAGTCCAAGGGACTCTCAAGAGTCTTCTCCAACACCACACTTCAAAAGCATCAATTCTTTGGCGCTCAGCCTTCTTCACAGTCAAGCTCTCACATCCATACATAACCACAGGAAAAACCATAGCCTTGACTAGACGGACGTTTGTTGGCAAAGTAATGTCTCTGCTTTTGAATATGCTATCTAGGTTGGTCATAACTTTTCTTCCAAGGAGTAAGCGTCTTTTAATTTCATGGCTGCAGTCACCATCTGCAGTGATTTTGGAGCCCCCCAAAATAAAGTCTGACACTGTTTCCACTGTTTCTCCATCTATTTCCCATGAAGTGATGGGACCGGATGCCATGATCTTTGTTTTCTGAATGTTGAGCTTTAAGCCAACCTTTTCACTCTCCACTTTCACTTTCATCAAGAGGCTTTTGAGTTCCTCTTCACTTTCTGCCATAAGGGTGGTGTCATCTGCATATCTGAGATTATTGATATTTCTCCTGGCAATCTTGATTCCAGCTTGTGTTTCTTTCAATGCATCGTTTCTCATGATGTACTCTGCATATAACTTAATTAACCAGGGTGACAATATACAGCCTTGACGTACTCCTTTTCCTATTTGGAACCAGTCTGTTGTTCCATGTCCAGTTCTAACTGTTGCTTCCTGACCTGCATACAGATTTCTCAAGAGACAAGTCAGGTGGTCTGGTATTCCCATCTCTTTCAGAATTTTCCACAGTTTATTGTGATCCACACAGTCAAAGGCTTTGGCATAGTCAATAAAGCAGAAATAGATTTTTTCTGGAACTCTCTTGCTTTTTCGATGATCCAGTGGATGTTGGCAATTTGCTCTCTGGTTCCTCTGCCTTTTCTAAAACCAGCTTGAACACCAGAAAGTTCACGGTTCACATATTGCTATGTGAAGCCTGGCTTGGAGAATTTTGAGCATTACTTTACTAGCATGTGAGATGCGTGCAATTGTGTGGTAGTTTGAGCATTCTTTGGCATTGCCTTTCTTTGGGATTGGAATGAAAACGGTCCTTTTCCAGTCCTGTGGCCACTGCTGAGTTTTCCAAATTTGCTGGCATATTGAGTGCAGCACTTTCACAGCATCATCTTTCAGGATTTGAAATAGCTCCACTGGAGTTCCATCACCTCCACTAGCTTTGTTCATAGTGATGCTTTCTAAGGCCCACTGGACTTCACATTCCAGGATGTCTGGCTCTAGGTCAGTGATCACACCATTGTGATTATCTGGGTCATGAAGATCTTTTTGTACAGTTCTTCTGTGCATTCTTGCCACCTCTTCTTAATATCTTCTGCTTCTGATATACACTTTTTCCAACACCATTTTTTGAAAAGAGATTCACTTTTCTGGTGATATCCTTGGCTCCCTTATCAAGTATTAGTTGACTATGCATTTTGTGGGTTTATTTCTAGGCTCTAGATTCTGTTCTATCAGTCTATGTGTTTGTTTTTTTAAAGCAACGTTGTATATTGTTTTGATTACTATAGTTTTGTAGTATAGCTTGATCAGAAATTGTGATAACTTCAGCTTTGCTTTTTTTTTTTTTTTTCCTGAAGGTTAGTTTGGCTATTTGAGGTCATCTGTGGTTCCATATCAAATTTAGGATTGTATTTTTCTAATTCTGTGAAAAAACTCCATCTGAAGTTTGATAGGCATTGATAGAATCTCTAGATGGCTTTGAGTAGTATGGACACTCTGATATTAATTCTTCCAACCCATGAACATGTATCTTTTTATATATTTGTTTCTTCTATTTCTTACATCACTCTTTTAATTTTCAGTGTACAGCTCTTTCTCCTCAGTTAAATTTGTTCCTGAATATTTTATTCTTCTTGATGCCATTGTCAACAGGATTATTTTCTGTGTTTATTTCTCAGCTAGTTTATTGTTAGCATATAGAATTGCAACTGATTTTTGTATGTTAATTTTGTATCCTGTAAGTCAACTGAATTTGTTTATTAGTTCTAACAGTTTTTGATGGTGTTTTTAGAGTGCTTTATGTATAAGATCATGCCATCTGCAAACAGAAACAATTTTATCCCCTCTTTTCTTATTTTGATGCCTTTAATTAGTTTCTCTTGCCTAATTGCTCAAGGCTTTTTGAGGCTTATGCTTGGAACTGAAATACTCACTTCTGCCACATTCTTTTCTGCCAGAGCAGACACAAGTCCAGTCCAGATCCAAAGGTTGGGGAAATAGATTACTGCTTTGTGGGAGGATACTGAGAGTCATGTAGAAAAATGGCAGTGATAGATAATAGGGTGAAGAACTGGGACCATTTTTTGTAATCAGTCTGTGGTAGTGACTATTAAACTTGTTCAGAGTTACATGTCTGGCAGGAATCAGACTAAATCGATCTGACTGCAGTATCCAAATTCCTCTTACAGTTTTCTAGGTTAGCTCTTCTTTTGGTTGACTCAGTCCACAGGGGATTAATCATGCTGGTTAGGGCAATGATGTATTCTCATTGGTTAGACTTGGATCATGTCTGTACCCCTGAGATGGGAGGGAGAAACCAGCCCCACCTGAACCGGAAGTAGTGTAGGGAGAGGTACCATAATGGAAAATCACTTTTAGAAGAAGAGATGGATAGAGATCAGGATGCAAATATATTGTCCCCCACTGAGAGGGCTGGGATGATAGGAAATGGGGGTAAAGTTCGAGGGGAAAGCCACATCTTCAGACTATTAGATCACACGTGGAGAGATGCTGCATTTGCTCTATTGACTGGGAGAGGCAATTGAGGAGTTTCAATTGACTTTAGGTTGATGCATCCAGTGAATAGCTGGATAATAAGGATGCTATGAGAATTAGGAAGAGATGGCTCATTGATATGGGGCAGGCATATCAAACTTCAAAAGTCTTGGAATGTCCCAAAAGAGTTGTCTGCATTACTGTTTTATTAATTTATTTTTAATTGGAAGATGATTGCTTTACAATACTGTGTTGGTTTCTGCCAAACATGGACATAAATCGGCCATAGGCATACGTATGCCCCTTCCCTTTTGAACCTCCCTCCCACCTCCCACCCCATCTCACCCCTCTAGGTTGTCACAGAGGACTGGTTTGAGCTCTCTGAGTCATTCGGCAAATTCCCTCTGGCTGTCTATTTTATGCATGGTAATGCATACGTTTCCATGCCGCTCTCTCAGTTTCTCCCACCTCCTTCCCCTGCTGTGTCCACAACTCCTTCTCTATGTCTGCATCTCCATTGCTGCCCTGGAAAATAGATTCATCAGTACCATCTTTCTGGATTCCAATATATGATATTTGTTTTTTCAACTTACTTTAGTATTATTATTATTTTTTTAATTCTTAGGGACTATCACAACTCCAAGCTTAAAGGAGACACTTATCACACTTTGAATAAAAGAGGTGAATAGTGAGATGGATGGATGGATAATGGATGTATGGATTAATAGAGAGAGAGTGGAAGTATGGATGGATGGAAGGATGGTTGCATAGTTGGATAGGTGATAGATGAATAAATTAACAATGAATGAATGTCTAAAGTTGAAACTTACACTGTTTTCCATTTCACGCCTCAAATTTTATGTGCCAGCAATACCAAATTGGATATACATTCTTCTACTTCCATTTATACCTGGCCTCTATGCCTTAGGCCATATGGTTCCTTCTGTTTGGAATGTAATCTGCTCTGAATGTTTTCATTTTTTGCTCTAATATTCATTTTTTGCTCTAATCTTCTTCATTTTCTGAGGATTCATCATTCTGAAGCTAGTTGAATGGATTAGGTGCCCTTCCACATTGCTCCTGTAATTCTCTGAGCATATTTATATTATCAACCATGCTTTTTTTTTTTTTTTTTTTACGATAATCACCCTTTTGTGTATGTATGAGCTCCTCAAAGCCAGCATCTATGTCTTATTCATTTCTGTAACCCAAAGCCTAGCATAGACCTGATTCAGAAAGAGGACACAGTAAGTATATGCACTTACTATGTAAGTGTATATGCATAATAAGTGCAGGTCAGTGATTACATGAATAGATTATTCATTGATGTACAAGTAATGTACATTGATAAGAATATGTAGTGTCTAACACAGAAATGTAGATTGGATAGCCAATGACATTCCCAGTGCTCTTTTCCTTGAGAAATACAGCTTAATACAAAAATAATAATGTTCTAGAAGCCCATTCTTGACAAAATTCTCCCCTTTGAATCCTGTGCCCCCACTTTGTCAGTGCATTTTAAAAGAGTAGGAGAAAGTCAGAGGGGAGCCCAAGAGCCATGGCAGTCTCCTCACCTTACTAATAACCTGTCAGCGAATTCTGGGATGTCACCAAGAAGAGATCATTAGGAGACAGTAGTGTAGCAAGAGTGCCTTCAGTTTTATGGTTGGTCCTGTATGGAGAAGACACAGTGCCTATAATTGTGTGTAGTTGCTAAGTCACATCCAACCCTTTGCAACCCCATGGAGTATGGCCTCCCAGGCTCCTCTGTCCATTGGATTTCCCGGGCAAGAATACCTAAGTGGGCTGCTATTTCCTTCTCCAGGGGATTTTTCTGACCCTGGGATTGAGCCCATGTCTCTTGCATCTCCTGCATTGGTTGGTAGATTCTTCTCTACTGAGCCACAGGAGTTATTTCTAACTAGATGGGTATTTTAAAGGGTAGAAATCTATGGCATTAAATTCTCTTTGTTATAATAAGAATAATAGCTTCTGCTTAGACAGTAGCTACTCATGTGTTAAGTTCTGCAGGCTACTTTATCACTTCTGCTCAGGCAGGCTTTATAATCTCTGATTTTTAGTTGAGGAAACTGACAGGGAGAGGGCTGAGGACACTCAGTGCCAGGCCCATGTCTGGTAAGTGATTGGAGCTGAGATGTGAACCCAGGTTCACTGGACTCTGAACATTGCAATCTTTCCTGTGTACCATCCTAGCAACAGAGGGCTGAAAAGAGCCTGCTTTGGATCTGATCGGTCTTCTCTTTCTGGCAAACACTAAGCAAAGCAGTCTCTCCTACATTGGAGGAGAGGCTCTTGTACAAATCGACGTTTTAATGTCTTGCTTGCTAAGTCGCTTCAGTTGTGTCTGATTCTTTGTAATCCTATGGACTGTAGCTCGCCAGGCTCTTCTGCCCATGGGATTCTCCAGGCAAAAATACTGGAGTGGGTTGCCATTTCCTCCTGCAAAGGATCTTCCCAACCCAGGGATCAAACCCAAATCTCTTTTGTCTCCTGCCTTGGCAGGCGGGTTCTTTACTGCTAGTATACCTGGGAAGGATCAAGCTTTGTCTGAAGTCTGTTAATTGTCTTGTGTATACTGGGACACTGGATGGAAACCATGATGGTCTATTACCTCTATTTGTAGGATTTCAGGGGGAAAAATGCTTATAGAAAACTGGTTCAAATGAATTTGTTTGCAGGGCAGAATAGAGATGCAGGCATAGAGAAGGAATGTGTGGATGAAGGAAGGGAAAGAGGAATGTGGGACAAATTGGGAGAGTAGCACTGATGTCGGAGAAGGCAATGGCACCCCACTCCAGTACTCTTGCCTGGAAACTCCCACGGATGGAGGAGCCTGGTAGGCTGCAGTCCATGGGGTTGCTAAGAGTCCAACATGACACAGCAACTTCACTTTCTCTTTTCACTTTCATGCATTGGAGAAGGAAATGGCAACCCACTCCAGTGTTCTTGCCTGGAGAATCCCAGGGACGGGGAAGCCTGGTGGGCTGCCGTCTGTGGGATCACACAGAGTCGGACATGACTGAAGTGACTTAGCATAGCATAGCATAGCATAGCACTGATGTATATACACTACCAGGTATAAAACAGATCGCTAGTGGGAGGCTGTTGTATCACACAGGGTGCTCAGCTCAGTGCAGGGGTGGGATTGGGGGTGCGGTGGGATCAGGGGTGTGATGGGAAAGAGGTTCAAGAGGGAGAGGATATATGTATACATGTAGCTGTACAGCAGAAACTAACACAACATTTTAAAGCAGTTATCCCCCAGTAAAAAATAATAAATAAACAAATTATCGATGCATGTTATGTAAGTTTTCCCTACTGCTAAGCTTCCAAATGCCATGACTTTCGGAGGGCATATCTTACTTCTAGAGATTAGAGGCTTCACAGTACCTTAGGAAAGTCTTTCCTAACCATGCCTACACATCAGAATCACTTGAGGGCCTTTAAAAAGTCTGATGCTCAGCATGCCTATGTTCATAGCAGCCTTATTCACAACAGCCAAGAAGTGGAAGCCACATAAATGACCGTGAATAGACGTATGAATAAGGCCAATGTGGGATACACATACAATGGAGTATTATCTCATCTTTAAAAAAGAAGGAAATCCTGTAATATTCTACAACATGGCCAAATCATGAGGACATTATGCTAAGTAAAATAAGCCAATCACAAAAGTAAGCCAAAGACAAGTACTACATTATTCCACTTATTTGAGGTACTTAGATCCATCAAACTCATGGAGACAGAAAGCTTAGAAGAGTGGCGGCCAGGAGCCGGGGCAGGTGGGCATGGAGAGTTACTGTGTCATGACAGTAGAGTTTCAGATTCTTGAAAGAAAGGGCAACAGAGCTGCTTCGCAATAATGTTCACGTAGTTATTATTGATAGGGCTTCCCAGGTGTCTCGGACTTCTGCCTGCAATGCAGGAGACCCGGGTTTGATCTCTGGGTCAGGAAGATCCCTTGAAGGAGGGAAGAGCAACCCACTCCAGTATTCTTGCCTGGAGAATTCCATGGACAGAGGAGCCTGGAGGGCTACAGTCCGTGGGGTCGCAAAGAGTCGGACACGACTGAGCAACCAACAGTTTCACTTCTAAGTTATTAATAGCATTACTGTATTGGACACTGAATGATGCTTAAGATGGTCCATTCTGTGTGATTTTTATCATCATAATAAAAAAAAATACAGATGCTCAGCCCCTCACCAGAACAACTAAATGAAAATCCTTCAGTGTGGCATCTGGATTCACCCCATTCATAAATTGTATGGCCACCTGATGCGAAGACCTGACTCATTGGAAAAGACCCTGATGCTGGGAAAGATTGAAGGCAGGAAGAGAAGGGGATGACAGAGGATGAGAGGTTTGAGCGAGCTCCAGGAGTTGGTGATGGACAGGAAAGCCTGGTGTGCTGCAGTCCAGGGTGTCACAAAGAGTCAGATACCACTGAGCAACTCAACTGATAAACTGTATTAATGAAATAAGCCCCCAAGCCTAAGGACCACACCCTTACAGCAGTTATTTTAGCAGGATCTCAGAATACAAGCAAGACATCTGAATCCCTGAGCCTCACCTAAGACACTGCAAATCAGAAATCTTGGAATGAGACCTAGCATCTCAATTTTTAACATGAGACTTTTTTTTTTTTTTTTTCTGGTGATTCTGTTGAATTTTTAGACTAGAGTCAGAAGAAAAAAAGAAAAAAAAAAACTTAGTTCTTCTGCTTCCTGGTATTTTCTTAGCTCTCAAGAGTGACCTCATTATTACAAAAGTAGGTTTTTTTGATATTATAATCTGGATGAAGGAAATAGACAACTTTTGATACATGAATTCACGACCGGAAGAGGGTTTAGTACCGTATTCTCGTGGTGTTAGAGGGCAGAGGAGAAGAAAGAACATGCATTTTTTAAAATTCCATGTAACTCATGGGAGAAATGTATTTTTTCGGCAAAAATATTGTTTTATCTCTCAGCCATGGACAGTAAACTTGACAAGTTTTGGCTGTTAAGATATTCAGTTTTCAGACTCTGGTTTCCATGTTTCTGTAAACTTTGCTGTCACTATTGTTCAGTCACTAAGTCATGTCCCACTCTCCGCAGCCCCATGGACTACAGCTCACCAGGCTCCCCTATCCTTCACTATCTACCAGAGTTTGCTCAAATTCATGTCCATTTCATCGGTGATTCTATCTAACCATCTTATCTTCTGCTGCCCCTTTCTCCTTTTGCCTTCATTTCCTCCCCAGCATCAGGGTCTTTGTCCCATGAGTCGGCTCTTCTTATCAGGTGGCCAGAGTACTGGAGTTTCAGCATCAGTCCTTCCAGTGAATATTCAGGACTGATTTCCTTTAAGATGGACTGGTTGGATCTCCTTGCTGTCCAAGGGACTCTCAAGAGTCTTCTCCCACCACACAAATTCGGGTGAAGAATACTGCAACTCATGTTTTCCAAAAAAAAAGAAGTGGTTAAGATGGTTTGGTCCCTTTAGAATAAGAGTGAGATTTTTAAACAAAACCCGATACTTTTGACTGTTCCTGTTAATATAAAGTCAATGACAAAAGAGACCAGAGAAAGCAACTCTTGTCTTAATTTAAAGCTAGAAGGGATTCATCTGATGAAAGCCTAAGAAACCTTCCATACAACTCAAGGCCTAAAAATATTTTTTTAAAGTTTATTTACATTGGTGGAAAACACAAGAGAATGGATAAATATCATTTTAAAAATGATATTTTTCACCATCGTGCTTGCACTTTCATTCTACCTATAATAGCACATCATTAAGGAAAGTAATAATTGATCGGCCATGAAGGAAACGTAGGGACCCACTCACTCAGCTGCTTGGCTGCCAGTTCCCTTGTACTGCCAAGCAGAATGCTCATTTTGAAATATCATGGCTAATCCAAAAAAATATACAGCTAAACAGAAAAAAGAAAAAACAACATCAGTTCCCAATATGAATACATGAGCTGCTACTTAATATGTCAGTGTATTTGTCAGGTTGATCACATTAGGCTCTGCGGCATTCAATTCTAAGCCTTGCAATATTTGAAGTCTGATATTGTGCCTCACTAAATTTAATACATGGGCCTCCGTAATGGAGGGAATCGTGTTACCACTTGGCAGTTTGTTATGCTGTTTAAAATTGACTGCCCTGCAAATACAATAGCGATCATAAAAACGGTGGTCAGCAGAGAGTGTGTAATACATTTCTGAGGTTTCAGTAAAGGTCCAGATGAAATTTATTGAGATTTTTGCCATTTGGGTGATGATCAATAGAGCCAGGCTAATAATTTGTTGTGAGGATGTTCTCTGGGGATGTGACATTTTGCTATGAAACTTCGGAAATTCAGAAAGTAGACTAAATGATGATACTGCCCTAGTATATATAACCGTCAAAGACTTTAACATCAGTCTGAGAGAGGATTTACGGTGGTGGTGATTACTTCTTCAGGCATGGAGGATGTGGTGCCCTCGATTATTGATACGTTCTCATGCATTTCCCAGTTTGGACTCACGATCATTTGATTGCATTGCTCTTTCAGCCCAGGGTTTTGTGGTAGGCTTGCTTTTTTTTTTTTTTTTCATCTCATTCACAGTTTCCAAATCACTAATTTTCTTAATTATGTCATTAATTCCTCACCACTTCTCCCACTCTGGCCAGAAAATGATTTTCTTTGAAGAAAAGAAAAGAACCTACTTGGAAATCCTGACCGTCAAAACCATTTTCTTTGTTGTGTTGTCTGGTATCCAGGGCTGCTAGGCTGTGCTAAACTGGCAAATGGGGCTTCCGATTTGAAAGAACATGTGATATGCAGGTAGGGTTTGTGATTGTTACAGGTTTAATGCACATATGTCAGGGGACCTGTTCAATCACCATGAGACAGCATGCTTGCTTTATGATGGTTGCAGTTGCATTTATCTTTTTTTTTTTTTTTTCCAATTTTCATTAGCTGCATTCCAAGGGATTTGAATTCTCTGATCTTCACAAAGTTGGATTCCTCCACTGACAAAGGAGAGAGCTCATTTGGGGGGAAACGCACGCAGAAATAAATAAAGCAAGAAGATTTTAGAGGTTTGCATTTGTAATATAGACTTCCTGTATGCCCATTTTCACGGCTGTACAGTGAGCATGATAGAAAATGAAGTTTCGGGTTTTTTAATTATTTTTTTACTTACTTGTTTTTGGCTGTGCTGGGTCTTAGTTGCTGCAAGGGCTTTTCTCTAGTTGTGGCTAGCAGGGGCTGCTCTCTAGTCAGGGGCTTTTCAGCAGAGCATGGGCTTTAGAGCTTGGGGGCTATAGAACACAGCCTCAGTACTGCAGTGCATGGGATTACTTGGTCCGTGTCATGTGGCTCTCCCTGGATCAGGGATTGAACCCATGTCTCCTGCACTGGCAGGTAGATTCTTTAATACTGGACCACCAGGGGAGTCAAGTTTCGATCTGAGTTTTTGTTTATTTCCTGAATCACCACCTTGAGTTACGGCCTATTTTCCTAAGGAATTTTTGTTGTCGATGGTGGTGCCGTTGGACTAAAGTGATAAAGTAACTCCGCATGTATATAACGTTTACAGACACTCAGATTATCGGTTATTTGTAGGGAAGTGGAAACTTGTCAGCACTTTCTGGAATGAACCCTGAGACTAGGCACAGCAAAACAATTTATTTTCAAGGAGCAGGCACAAAGTAAGATTTATGAGTTTGTATCTCTGATGACATTTCTTATACTGTTACTGAGCTACAGCAAATTAAAGGGATCTGTGAATACGAAGGGGTGTGTTTTTGTAATGAGGAAAAAGAGACAGAGCAATAAGCAGATAATTAAGGTAACAACTTGTGAAAAATGAAAGCATTTCCCTCTTTCATTTTTGAATCTCTGAGCATAAACTTTGTAGTTGTTAATTTAATTGCTGCTGTTCTCCACATCCCAGAAGAATATTGAGGATTAATCATCTGGTTCATTCCAACAAGAGATAAGGCCTAAGTGAATTGAAATTTTACCAATTTAACCCTGTCTTCTTCCTAATATGACATGATTAACATTTTTCAATTAACAGCATGTAATTATTCCAAAGGCCTCATTCCGCTTAGTCTGGTCTTCTGGACCGTGGCTTTGCCTTTCCAGGTAGTTTGACTCTAGAATAGCTCCAAGAAAGTTCTCTTTGTTCTGTTTCATATCTAGCACACATGTTCATCTGCGTTAGGCTTTTGGAATTGCCTTCCAATCTGGAAATAAGCATCAATAGCAGTGGCATGCCTTTTCTTGCTTATGTGCACTTTCTATAGATTGTAGCCCTGTTCCTTTTAAGCCTGAAGAAGTAATATGGTGTTGCTGAAGCAATATTTGCAATTGAACTGAGGGAAAGACTGAATGCCTGCAAAGTGAGAATTGCAAAGGTAGAGGCTGGCTGAAAATGGTTTTCCATGGCCAGCGGAAAAACCTCAGGACTCTGGAGAGCTTGGCATTTCCAAGGAACAGAATACAGTTCTGCTGAGCTGGCCAGTGTGGTAGCCAGCAGCCATGGGGGCTATTTGCATCTAAATTAATTAAAATGAAATAAACTTCAAAATTAAATTTGTCAGTCACACTAGCCAGGTTTCAATGGCCCCATGTGACTGGTGGCTGCCATATTGGATCCTGCAGATGTCAACCAATTCCATCATTAGGGAAATGTCTCTTGGACCATCCTGGAGAAGAGGATAGTTATCAAGTAGGGAAGTAGTTAGTGCTAGTCCGGATATCCTAAATTCTGAAATGGAGGCAGCAGTCTATGACTACAGGGGTTAATGCTGCAAAAGCTTATTTCTCTCTTGTGTAAAGTTTACTGCAGGGGAAAGACCTGCTCTGATGCTTTTTGCTTCCCCTCATGATCCACTGGCCAGAACTGGTAACCACAGCCCTAGTTCCCTGAAAAAGGCTTACAATTCAATCTTCTCAGTAGAAACTGAACATTGTTGTTGTTCAATCACTAAGTCATGTCCAACTCTCTGTGACCCCACAGACTGCAGCACGCCGGGCTCCTCTGTCCTTTACTATCCCCCAGAGTTTGCTCAATCTCGTGTCATTGAGTCAGTGAGGCAATCCAACCATCTCATCCTCTGTCATCTCTTTCTCCTCCTGCCCTCAGTCTCTCCCAGCATCAGGGTCTTTTCCAGTGAGTCGGCTTTTTGCATCAGGTGGCCAAAATATTGGAGCTTCAGTTTCAGCCTCAGTCCTTCCAATGAATATTCAGGGTTGATTTCCTTTAAGATTGACTGGTTTGATCTCCTTGTGGAAACTGAACATAAACTTAGTATTTTTACTACCCCATACTAGTATTACCCCTGTTTTACAAACAAGAAGGTTAGATCCAGAAAGGTTAAATAATGTGTCTGAGATTAACTAGGGCCACCCAGGTGGCTCAGCGACAAAGTCTTTGGCTGCCAATACAAGAGATGCAGGAGACTTGGGTTCGATCCCTGGGTCACGAAGATCCCCTGTAGTAGCAAAGGGCAACCCACTCCAGTATTCTTGCATGGAAAATCCCATGGACAGAGGAGCCTGGTGGGCTACAGTCCATGGGGCTGTGAAAGAGTCAGATACGACTAAGTGACTGAGCATACACTCAAGATCAAGTAGCTGAAGCCTGACTGAGCAGGGCTCCAAGTACATCTGAGTCCAGCCGCAAGGTCTCAGCTTTACTCAGCTATGCTGATGCCTCTGGTTCACACTGGGAAGTAATCAGGGTAGAGGGTGGTTATGACTTTGGGAAACCTATTATGATCACCACAAGGAACTGGGAGGAAGTTCAGGGATAAGCTTCATGGTAAAACCCTGATATTTGACAAGAGCTGCTGCTGCTGCTAAGTCGCTTCAGTTGTGTCCGACTCTGTGCGACCCCACAGACAGAAGCCCACCAGGCTCCCCTGTCCCTGGGATTCTCCAGGCAAGAATACTGGAGTGGGTTGCCATTTCCTTCTCCACCATATGA
The DNA here is from genome assembly GCA_935064755.1 of Tragelaphus eurycerus. NCBI lineage: Eukaryota > Metazoa > Chordata > Mammalia > Artiodactyla > Bovidae > Tragelaphus > Tragelaphus eurycerus. The sequence goes on from CAKXYN010000101.1 coordinate 6,149,110, forward strand.
AAGTGGAAAGCGAAAGTGAAGTCGCTCAGTCGTTTCCGACTCTTAGCAACCCCATGGACTGGAGCCTACCAGGCTCCTCCGTCCATGGGGTTTTCCAGGCAAAAGTACTGGGGTGGGGTGCCATTGCCTTCCCCGTTGACAAGAGCAACTTAACCCAAAGGAATAACAGTACAAAACCAAGGCAAGTGAGAAGATGGACAATTCCCTGTGAAGATTTAGAGTGAAAAGAGTAAGGATCTATTCCATTTCCAAATTAATATGCAGGGGCTCAAAAGCTATTTTGCGGAGACACCTCTGGCTATTTTTTACTGAGCATCTTTACTGGGTTTCATCTATGGAAGCCTGGTGGAGGTGCTGGGGACTGAACCCAGAGCCTCATGCATGCTAGGCATGTGTTTTACCACTGAGCTACTCCCCCGCGTATCTATCATTTGCCAGGTCCATTTCTAAATGTTTTGCTTTCTAATACATGATTAGGTCTTTATGCATAACCTAATTTAATATGTAAATGTGCCAGTGCAGTAGCTGCTCTGTTTATGGTTTTAAAGATGAGGACCTGAGGGCAGAAAGAAGCTAAGTAACTTGCCCAAAGTCACAGCAGAAGAGCTGAAACTTTCACCGGTAGATTATCTCCAGGGTTTCCCAGGTGGTAAAGAATCCGCCTGCCAATGCAGGAGATGCAGATTCGATCCCTGGGTTGGGAGAATCTCCTGGAGAAGGAAATGGCAACCCACTGCAGTATTCTTGCCTGGAAAACCCCATGGATAGAGGAGTCTGGTGGGCTACAGTCCATGGGGTTGCAAAAGAGTCAGACATGACTTAGCAACTAAATAATAACAATGAAGTTTGTCTCCAAAGCTTTAGTCTTAGTCAAGAAGTGATGTTTTGAGAGAAGGATGACTCAGAAGTTTGAGGCATGGCCTGACAGTGGAGGAAACACCGTTGACTCACATCAGATAATGCTAATGGAAAGAGTAAGATATGAGGATGAGACTTGGCAAGATCATGGGGAAATGAGTACCTGGAGGCATGAGAGCCAGAAAGATTATTAAGAGAGAAGATATAGGGAGAAAAAAGTCAGAGGATGCACATGGGGTCTTTGACTCTTAAGATGTAGTGACTCAGGTCAAGGATGTTGGTGGCAGATAATCTGTGTATCTTGACTTTGCCACTTTGTCACAGGGGCAAATCAGGTAACCTTTCTGAGACAACATTCTCATGTTGGCAACATGGAGGCAAGGATGCTGAAAGTACAGGATGTTGTAAGGATTAAAGGAGAGACTGAATGCCTGTGTGAATCCATGCTCATAAAGTCAATTGTGCACAAGGGGGCATATTTCTATGTTATTTTCAAATAAAAGTCATTTTATTCTCATCCTCATTTCCACTTCATGGGCAGGAACTATAATCTTTATGAAGCAAAGGGTCCAGACTCTCACATGGTTAGAGGTGAGGAAGAAAGGGATACATTTCCTGAACATCACTGTGCTTATCTTCTCAATACACAGATTGCATTTCCTCAGGGCATAAGCTTGCGGTTTAAATATTTGGTGGGAGGTGGGACCATATGCCCATTTCCTTTTGGAGGTCTCTGCTGCTTGTGAAACCTAGAGACTTCAATCCTCTTACAAGTGTCTGGGAATCTCTGTTACAATCTGTGTGAAATACATCTCTCTCTTTCCTTCCCTCCATCCCTCTTTTCTTTCTCTTCCAATCTTTCTATTTCAAGTAGAGACATCCCCACTCTCCACGCAGAACAAAAGCTAAAGTTTCTTCCAGGAAATGTTGCCTTTCTGCCCTGGCTCTCATTACCCCTCCATGACCACCTCCCCTACTCTCTCTTCCTCATCTTGAGACCAAAGACAATGATGGTCTTTCCTGCATGCCTGAGTGATGAAAGCAAGAGAAAAACACTGGGACAAAAATCCTAAATTAGTAGATCCAAAGAGTTCGCAGCCAGATTTTTAAGAGACTCAGCACAGTGCCTGGCATATTATATGTGCTGAGTAAAGGTGAGATGACTTCGACCACTGCTATTTCTATTAGCTCTGGTAAGGGGAGGAGCTGCAACACGTGTAAACTAGGGTCAGTTTCAGGAGAAGACTTGGGCAAAGTGGCCAAGGAAGGGAGAAAGTTTTAAGAATGTTGAGATGGTGACAGTCAACAGCTGTGAAGATGTCAATGGGTGAGGCATAACTTGACTGGATTTGAAAATAAAGAGTTTGGTGTTAACCTTTGAGGAGGCTGCTTCAGTTGAGTGTGGAAGGAGACACATGTCCAGGTATTAAGGAGTGAGCAGGTGATAAGGAAGCAAGATGCTAAGGATGGGATCCTCCTGTAAAGGTTTTGGATATGGAGAAAGGGAAAGATAAACACAGCATCCTGAAAAGAAGGGCTGAAATGAGTGTGGCTGTGATTAAATGTGCCAGTGGAGATGGCAGAGGGACACGAAGCACCTGGGAGAAGATGACCACCAGGTCTTCAGGGGATTGGAAAGGTTGGTCATCTCCAGCGCCAGCTGCACCTCCTCCGACCCCACCTTCATCTCCATCTCCACCTCTCTCTCCATTGCTTTTTCCTCTCGCCTCTCTATTCCTGGGGTTCACTGAAAGGTGGATTTCTTCTCAGTTTTACAACTTAGCTTAAATGCCATCTCCTCTTCACCTTCTCTTATTCATCACTCATCTGAATGCTTCCCTCCTCCCACCCCAGTCTGTATTATAGGAGCCAAAACATTTTTCTTTTTGCCACTTACTATAATTTTCAATTATCTATCCATTGCGCTGTTCTCTGTTTCCCCACGCAGATAGTTGTATGAGGAGAGAGGTCCTGACTGTTTAATCCATTGATGGATACCCAGGACCTGGCAAATGGTATGAATTTAATCAATACGTTTTTAATGGATCATCAGTAAATTGGGGGAGGGTATCCTTCTATTTTTTTAATGAAAAGATGAAGTTTATGGTATCTTTTTAGGCGTTTTTGGGAAAACATCTAAATTAACAGTGCCCATCTAAAACCCATAGAATAGACTTTCTCAGAGTCATATCCCATACAATAATGATTAAAATTAGAAGTGGATGATGGGGACGTGGATTGGCAGATATTTAAGGAAAGGTAGTCTTGAACTGTCCAACGTGTTTACTTTGTATGATCATAAAAGCCTGGCTGGCTCACTTCAGTCATGTCCAACTCTTGGCGATCCCATGAACTGTAGCCCACAAGGCTCCTCTGTCCATGGGATTCTCCAGGCAAGAATACTGGAGTGGGTTGCCATGCCCTCCTCCAGGGGATCTTCCCAAACCAAGGATCGAACTTGTGTCTCTTATGTCTCCTGCATTGGCAGGCATGTTCTTTCCCACTAGCACCTGGGTTACCCAAAGAGCCATGTAATCTTGAAGGATTGCCAGCAGCAGGGTTCCATGGAGCTCTTTTGTGAAATGTGTTTTCAAAAGGGCTGCAGGGGACCTTGGCCTCAGTTGTAAAACTGGGAAGGGCCCCACCATTCAATGGACGAGAGGGATAGAGGTAGGGTAGACAGGGAGAAAGAGATGGAGATCGTGGAGATGGAGATTTCCAAAAGGAGCTCAAGCGCGGTTTCTAAGTGTGTTGGAGCCCGAGGTGGAAGTGGGAGGGAGAGAGAGGATGAACTGCAGATGGGAAGGAGGATGAGACCTCCCTTGCCTGGCAGGGCCCTGCGGGAAGCCACCCTCAGCTCACCCCAGGGACTCCCAGTGAGTGGCTTCCTGACGGTGAGTCATCGCATCCCCGTGGCTCCGGCTTTCTGGGGATGCTGTGTCTAGACTTGCAGTCGGCTGGGGGAGGAGTGGGAGGATCCTTGTGAGGAGACAGGGAAACCATAGGTGGGTGTTCGGTCTGGGTTTGAATTGCTTCCTGTCCTTCATCTTCTGAAGACTCAGAGAGTTAACAGGGCTCCTCTTCACATCCAATATTTGTTTCAATGCACCCGCGGGAGGCATGACACAGTGCTTGGTTCTGGGAATATTTGTCGACCAAGACAGGGACAGCTCCATCTCTGAGGGACTTTCCAAAGCCAGCTAGGGAGACAGCCAGGAGAACTTACCAGATGCTTCTTTAATGAACTTTGTGAGAGAGAATACAAGGAGAAGTATGCAGGCTTCAGTGAAAGTAAAAAGCTTGGAGATATAAATAGTTGTCTAGTCACTAAGCCATGTCTGACTCTTTTGTGACCCCCATGGACTGTAGCCCACCAGGCTCCTCTGTCCATGGGATTTCCCAGGTAAGAATACTGCAGTGGGTTGCCATTTCCTTCTCCAGGAAATCTTCCTGAACCAGGGATCGAACCCACGTCTCCTGCACTGGCAGGTGGATTCTTTTCCACTGAGCAGCCTGGGAAGCCCATAATTTTGCTAGAGGGAGTCAGAAATCCTTTTAGGGGCCAAAGAGAGATTTATGACTCTCCCTTACCTGGTAAAGGACCATGTGGTAATAAAGATCAATGCCATCTGTGCTATGGATACGTTTATAGTGATCCAAGGTTTCCAGATGTTTCAAAGAGATGTGCTACTATCATCCCCCTGGTCCCCTTCTTCCCCTTTTCTCAATGCCCAACTCACCAGCAAGTCCTGGTCCAGGTTGCCCTCATCCCCTCTGCCACCTACCTGGGCAGAGCCTCCATCAGCCTTCCCCTGGGTGAAGGTACCAGGCTCCTAACTGGATACTTTGCTGGCACTTCTGTTCTCTCCTTTCTACGCTTCATATTGCAGCCAGAGTGACCTTTTACAGTAATAAATCCCATCAGGTCCTCCCCGCTCCCTTAAAATGCTTCACTGGATATCCATTTCACTGAGGAAGAAATCCAGACTTGTTGCCATGCCCATGTGACAAGAACAGTTCCGAGGTTCCTCTGTGATGTCAGTATTTGTCATTTTCCCCACCAATCCGGTTCCTCATTCTTGCTTCCTGACTGTTCTTGGAACATCTCAAAGTTTGTTGTTGTTGTTGTTTTTTAACCTCCAAGAATTTGTGTGTGCTCTTACCAATGCTATCCTCCATGTGACTGGCTCTTTCTTGGACTTCCTTTCCCTTATCTGCTCTGCTATCAACCGAACACTGTGATTCAGGACCCATGAGAGGCTAGCCTCTTATTTTACAGTCCTGTGCATTTATTGTCTGTTTCCTTCGCTTAGCAGTTTGCATCTGGGCAGGGACCAAAACATCCATGGTTTTGTACATTGTGTTCCCAACAACCATGCCACCTGGGGCACAACGGATTGTTTTAAATAGTGTTGAATGCTAAATGTCCATCAATAGAGGAGTGTATACAAAAGATGTGGTACATGTATACAATGGAATATTACTCAGCCATTTCAGTTCGGTTCAATTATTCAGCCGTGTCCTACTCTTTGCAACCTCATGGACTGCAGCAAACCAGATTTCCCTGTCCATCACCAACACCCAGAGCTTGCTCAAACTCATGTCCATCGAGTCAGTGATGCTATCCAACCATCTCATCCTCTGTCATCCCCTTCTCCTCCTGCCTTCAGTATTTCCCAGCATCAGGGTCTTTTCAAATGGATCAGTTCTTCACATCAGGTGGCCAAAGTATTGGGAGTTTCAGCTTCAGCATTAGTTCTTCCAATGAATATTCAGGTCTGATTTCTTTTAGAAGTGACTGGTTTGATCTCTTTGCAGTCCAAGGAATTCTCAAGAGTTTTTTCCAACACCACAGTTCAAAAGCATCAATTCTTTGGCGCTCAGCTTTCTTTATACTGTGACTCTCACATCCATACATGACTACTGGAAAAACATAGCTTTGACTAGATGGACTTTTGTTGGCCAAGTAATGTCTCTGCTTTTTAATATGCTGTCTAGGTTGGTCATAGCTTTTCTTCCAAGGAGCAAGCATCTTTTAATTTCATGGCTGCCGTCATCATCTGCAGTGATTTTGGAGCCCAGAAAAATAAAGTCTCTCACTGTTTCCATTGTTTCCCTATCTATTTGCCATGAAGTGATGGGACCGGATACCATGATCTTCATTTTCTGAATGTTGAGTTTTAAGCCAACATTTTCACTCTCCTCTTTCACTTTCATCAAGAGGCTCTTTAGTTCTTCTTCACTTTCTGCCATAAGGGTGGTATCATCTGCATATCTGAGGTTATTGATATTTTTCCCAGTAATCTTGATTTCAGCTTGTGCTTCATCTAGCCCAGCATTTCTCATGATGTACTCTGCATATAAGTTAAATAAGCAGGCTGACAATATACAGCCTTGATGTACTCCTGTCCCAATTTGAAACCATTCTGTTGTTCCATGTCCAGTTCTAACTGTTGCTTCTTGACCTGCATACAGATTTCTCAGGAGGCAGGTCAGGTGGTCTGGTATTCCCATCTCTTGAAGAATTTTCCACAGTTTGTTGTGATCCACACAAAGACTTTAGCATAGTCAGTAAAGCAGAAGTAGATGTTTTTCTGAAACTCTCTTGCTTTTTCGATGATCCAACGGATGTTGGCAATTTGATCTCTGGTTCCTCTTCCTTTTGTAAAACCAGCTTGAGCATCCGGAAGTTCACGGTTCACGTACTGTTGAAGCCTGGCTTAGAGAATTTTGAGGATTACTTTGCTAGCTTGTGAGATGAGTACGGTTGTGCGATAGTTTGAACATTCTTTGTTAAATGGCTAAATTCTCAGCCATTTAAAATGAATGAAATAATGCCATTTGCAGCAACAAGAGTGAACCTAGAGAGTGTCATACTGGTTAAAGGCAAGTCAGACAAAGAAGGAGAAATATCATATGATATCCCTTATATGCGGCAGCTAAAATGAAATGATGCAAATGAACTTACTTATAAAATAGAAAGAAATGCACAGACTTAGAAAATGAACTTATAGTTACCAGGGGAAAGGGATAGTTAGGGAATTTGGGAAGGGCATTTATACACTGCTGTATTTAAAATTGATAACCAACAAGGACCTACCGTATAGCACATGGAACTCTGCTCAGTACTATATGCCAGCCCGGATGGGAAAGCGGTGAGGGGAATAATGGATATTTGTGTATGTATAGCTGAGTCCCTTTGCTGTTCACCTGGAATAATCACAGCATTGTTAATCGGCTATACCCCAATTCAAAATAAACAGTTTAAAGTTTGGAGGGGGAAAAAAAAGTGTTGAATGAATACATGCATGTAAGAAAATGGTCACTCCTGAGTAATTTTCTTTTGTTTTTCTTTTTCCTCTTTAACATCATCTGCTGACACATTGGGAGAGTATTTTTTCCATGAGAATCCATTTCTACTTATGATATAACTGGTTTCTGACCCTTGAGATAAAACTCCAGAATTGGAACTGGGTGGCAGAGAATGCTTTCGGAGAGGCAAAATTTGTCATTAGTATTATTGTTGATGTGTCCAGTGTCCTTCATATTTTTCCTTTTATATAGCATTTGACATTTGCAAAATGTTTTCCATTTATTTTTATGTAGGGGAAAGCAAAAAGCTGGACAATTTTTTTTTTTTTTTTTTTTTTGTAAGTGAGCATAAAGGCAAGGTATCTGAATCAGGATAATATTTGTGCTGTGATCAGGGCAATTAAGAGAGAAAGAGAGACAAAGAGAAGCAGACAGACAGACAGAAAGAGATAGGCAGAGAGAAAAAAGAGAAAGGTGATAATGCACCAAACCCCCATTCAGCCTTTACTGAACCCAGATCCCAGGGGGGAAAGAAAAAGTCACTGAGTCCCTGGAGAAGGGTGGGAGCATTAAACGACCCAAGAAAATGGGAAATGGTGTGGGGTGTGAGATTTCTTTATTAGTCAATTTAAAATAAAATGTGGGTCAGTAATTTAGAATGTATCTGGAGTCAAGCAGGAAATTAGCCGTATTCACATAAGTTCCCTCCTCCCCTGAAGGCAGGAGAAGCACCAATAAAAATAAAAATAACAATACCTTGTATTTATGGGGTAGCTTTCTCCCAGGGCTTCTCCTCACTCACCCTTTTTATCTTTTCTGTGTCCTTGGAGGCCAGCAAGGACCCAGAGCCTAGGAAGTGAGCTCCACAGATACTTCTTTACCGTGAAGGCTTCTTAGAAGAGCTTCATTGGGTCTGACAGTCACTCATTCATTCACTCGTTTATTTGTGTTTATTAATCAACAGAGTTTTATTCATGAATATTAAGCAACAGGGTTTATTGAGCATCTGTTGTGTGTCAAACCCTGTGATAAGCGTGGAAGGGAGCACTGCATTCTGTCCTTTTTGTGTGTAGTGAAAGCCCCTTGACTCCAGATCTTACACAAGAATGTCTGTTCACAGATGTTGGAAGGATCATGACTCTTGAAACACTGGCAGTCCAGGGGTTAAGACTTTGTGCTTTCATTGCAGAAAGTGCAGGTTCAACCCCTGGTTGGGGAACTAACATCCCACATGCAAAAAGAAGAAAAAAAAAAAAAAAAAGAACATGATATTGTCTTCAGAACATTCTTATTCTGGTTCCTGGGCATCCTTGAATGTTTTAAAGTCTGAGTTCAGGGTTGCCGTGTCTGTAAGCTTTCTCCTTTGGGGAAACAGGTCTGCATAAGATTCACCCCTCTGTATGACGATCTCTGTGGTTTGCTAAGATGATGATTTAAGATATCTTAAATATATCTTCATTTGGAGAGTCTCAGAATCCTTGGAGTCTAATGAAACTGAAGCGACTTCTCCCCAGAGGAGAGGATACGCATCTAAACATAGCTTCTTGCTTCATTACATGGAGTCTACGTTGCTGATGCCCATTATGGATCCAGAATTACTTGATGATAAGTTCCTGGTATGGAGAAGGAAATGGCAACCCACTCCAGTGTTCTTGCCTGGAGAATCCCAGGGACAGGGGAGCCTGGTGAGCTTCCGTCTCTGGGGTCGCACAGAGTCGGACACGACTGAAGCGACTTAGCAGCAGTAGCAGCAGCAAGTTCCTGGTATAGAGGAAGCTAGATGTATTTAGAAATTGTAGGGACTTACTTGGCGATCCATGGAGCATCCATGACAGGAGTTGTTACCGTTTAGTCGCTCAGTCATGTCCATCTCATTTGTGACTCCTTGGAATGTAGCCCACCAGGCTCCTCTGTTCATGGGATTTCCCAGGCAAGAATACTGGAGTGAATTTCCATTCCCTTCTCCAGGGGATCTTCCCAACCCAGGGATTAAACCTGCATCTCCTATGTATCTTCTGCTTGGCAGGAGGTGCAGGTGGCACATATTTATCCCTGGTCAAGGAACTATGATCCCACATGCCATGGGGCCATGGCGAAAAAGAAATTTTCCCTGTAGGCATTTAGGGATGTAAGAGAAAGCCCTTCCTTTCAGCTCCCTTTGGATGGTGGCATTGCTCTGCATGACAGACTCCCCTCACTTTTCCCAGACAGGCTTCCTCCTACTTACATCTGAGAAAATAAAATGTTTTCCTGCATCAGTATGAAGAAGGGCCTTAAATCAATAGCAAATCAAGCCACGGAATAAAGGAGTCTTTATGGCCCGAGAAGGTGATTTCTGAAGGTTGCTATTTGGCAGCGTTGGGTTTGTGTATCCCTGGGGGTCTCCAGCCTTGCAGCGTCTGTGATCCGAGATGCCTTTGCCTACTCGAAAGTCATCACCTTCCTACCTCCTCCAGTGGAGGGAAGGGAAATACATGAGTTCTAAATGGGTTTGCTGCCATGTTTGCATGTTTTGCTGAGTTTTTCTTCTCCCCACATCCTAGGTAAGGCTGGTTAGCTTGTTTGACAGTGATCCTGGATTTCAGAATGGACTACAGTCAAGAATGGGCTTCCCTGGTGGCTCAGATGGTAAAGAATCTCCCTTCAATGCAGGAGATCCGGGTTTGATCCCTGGATCAGAAAGGATCCCCTGGAGAAAGGAGTGGTTACCCACTCCCGTGTTCTTGCCTGGAGAATTCCATGGACAGAGGAGCCCTGTGGGCTACAGTCCATGGCATCACAGAGAGTCGGACACGACTGAGGGACTAAGACTTACTTCACTTCATAGTTGAGGACTCACAGCTCCCCTCCTTCTGCCATATGCCTTTTTGTTTGTTTTGTTTTGCACTTAAAGGGGGTTCGGTTCTCATATTATGACCTGCAGACAACTGCCACATTTCTGATTTTCCCGAGTGATGTTAATTGAGAGTATTTAGCAGCCAGGTTCATCTCATGAATTCTTGCTTAACAGTTGAGTTTGGCCTCATCTAGGTGCTGATGCCGGGGAAGGCAATGGCACCTCACCCCAATACTCTTGCCTGGAAAATCCCGTGGACGGAGGACCCTGGTGGGCCGCCGTCCATGGGGTCGCTAAGAGTCGGACACGACTGAGCGACTTCACTTTCACTTTTCACTTTTATGCATTGGAGGAGGAAATGGCAACCCACTCCAGTGTTCTTGCCTGGAGAATCCCGGGGACGGGGGAGCCTGGTGGGCTGCCGTCTCTGGGGTCGCACAGAGTCGGACACGACTGAAGCGACTTAGCAGCAGCAGCAGCAGGTGCTGATGCAGATCTTGAAGCAAAGGAACAGAAATGTATCTTTGGGCATGGCCCCATGTTGGGAAAACATGCGATTTCTAAATCAATTTCTTTTTCTCTCTCTCCCCACCCCATTACGCCTCTCCATGACACCTACACACAGTCAGTCCTCTTTGTTCTGGGGCAGTCTGCTCCTTGGAGGGCTGTGTCCCTTCCGGTCCATCGACCCCCTGAGGAGCAGCAGTGGCATCCGTGTGCATCCTCCATCACTCTTGGGCATCCACTCCTTCCTTCATTCCCTCCTAGGGAAGCTCTCATCCCATCTTCTCTTGCCATTTGATTACCTGACTGGAAGCTAAGGGTACTCTGCTGAAAACTGCTAACTCCTCTATTTTTCATTCTCTTCCAAAAGGGGTAAACATGAGTTTTAAAATGAGATTTGTATGTTTCAATACATCTATATTGGGGAGAGGAGTGGCACCACATAAGGCACTCTTGGGTACCAACTGCAGGTCCTACTTCAAGCCACTTCTCCTTTCCCTGTGAGACCAGAGCCAAAGACCCCATCTAGTAACTGCAGATGTAACATTGAAATTCCAAATGTCTCTGGTGCTAAAAACAATACCTCTGCTTGCTAGTAATATATCTTGCCTTTGAAAATGTACTTGCAGTAATGGGCTTTCTCAAGCCGGGGCAGAGAGGGAGTTGCAGCATCCATACACTTGGCTGAACCAGTCAGACCTTTCACCTACCCACCAGCTCTTAACCCCACCTTCCAAAAAGGCTGGGCTTGCTAGGGACGGTGACCAGAAGTGGTTTTCAGCTTTCTGGTACTAGGGAGGGCCGGTTGTTAGGGTTCACTTTTGCATTTCATTCAGCGCTTCTTGAGTTCCTTATTGGAACCAAGCAATAGCCATATGCCTGTGGCATATAGCTTGTTCCACTTTAGAAACTCTGAGATGGCAGTTGTAGGTGGCCCTGGTGTATGTTTGCAATGCTACGTTCTCATGCATTGTCATGTTATCTGAAATCCTGGCCAGAGATTTCCATTGCGAGTCATATCATCTAAAGCACATTATTCTGTGAGTTTACCAGCCAAGAGCCACAAAGTGGGTACTGTTGAAGCCAGAGGCCCCCTCCCACCACCTTATGTGTGACTCTTGTTTAATTGCATTGCCTCTACTTTGCCATCAACCTTGTTGCTCTGGGGCTTCCCAGGGGGCTCAGTGATATAAAGAATCCACCTGCCAATGCAGGAGCCGTGGGTTCATTCCTTGTGTCGAAAAGAGCCCCAGGAGAAGGGAATGGCGACCCACACCAGTATTCTTGCCTGGGAAATCCCATGGATGGATGAGCCTGGTGGACTAGTCCATGGGCTTGCAAAAGGGTCAAACACAACTTAGTGATTAAACAACAACAACAATAACATGGGTGATTATGTAGTTTGTTCTTCAGAAGAAATGGAATCAAACAACATGTTGAGTTTGACAGCAAACACAAAGTACCCCAAGTAGGTGACTTGTTAAGGAACTTCCATGGAACCCACTCTTGGAATAAAGCTACTATGGGCTTAGGAGCTGAAACTGTGGGGATTGTTTTCTGAGTGGCTTTCCAAAGAGGTTTACAAAGATTACAAAGGCCACCATAAGATCAGACCCCAAGTGAAAAGGCTGCTCTTTAGCAAATGGCCAAAGATGGATGGACCATCTCGATCAGACCTGTCTCCAGGAAATGAGGCACAATCTCCCCTGTTGTCCTTGTTCAGTTATTAAGTTGTACCCACCTCTCTGTGACCCCAAGGATTGCAGAGTGCCAGGCTTCCTGGTCCTTCACCATCTCCCAGCGTTTGCTCAAACTCATGTCCATTGAGTCAGTGATGGCATCCAACCAACTCATCCTTTCTCACACCTTCCCTTCTCTTCCTACCCTCAGTCTTTCCCAGCATCAGGGTCTTTTCCAGTGAGTTAGCTCTTTGCATCAGGTGGCCAAAGGATTGGAGCTTCAGCTTCAGCATCAGTCCTTCCAATGAATATTCAGGGTTGATCTCCTTTAGGATGGACTGTTTTGATCTCCTTGCAGTCCGAGGGACTCTCAAAAGTCTTCTCTAGCACCACAGCTTGAAGGCTCAATTCTTTGGCACTCAGCCTTCATAGAGGACCCAAGAAAGTGCTGCTTCTCAATCCTAACTCATAGGATCCCAGATCTTTAGACCTTACGGTTCCTGGTCTCTGTCAGAGCAATAGTTATGATGAAAAGAACATGCCCATATAAACAGATGAGATTTAAAACTATCACAGATGTTGTCTGTTGCAGGGTTCCCCAACCGCCAGGCCAGGGACCAGTAATGTTACCTCCTGGCTGGTTAGAAACTGGGTGGAACAGCAGGAGGTGAGCAGTGGGCAGAGGGGTAGAAGCTTCATCTATATTTGTAGCCACTTCCCATCACTCACATTACTGCCTGAGTGCCACCTCCTATCACATCAGTGGCGACAGTAGATTCTCATAGGACCTCTTAAATCATCCAGAAACCATCACCCTGACCCTGTGTTCTTGGAAAAATTTGTCTTCTGTGAACATGGTCCTTGATTGCCAAAAACCTCCAAGAAGGCAGATTTCAGCAAACAGACAGGCTATTACAGATTGTTGGTGTTTTTTTTTTTTTTTTACATTTACCTATATGTGTGTCGTCATGCGTGTGCTCAGTCATGTCTGACTCTGCAATGCCATGAACTGTAGCCCACCAGCCTTCTCTGTTCATGGGATTCTCTAGGCAAGAAGATTGGAGTGGGTTGCCATGCCCTCCTCCAGGGGATCTTTCTAAGCCAGGGAATGAATACATGCCTCCTGGGTCTCCTGCATTGCAGACAGATTCTTTTCTGCTTGAGCCATGGGGAAGCTCACCTATACTACCCCTTCTTTTATTTTCACCTTGTCTCAAGTTCATCCTTTACATTTTTTACATCTTTTCCTTTCTATTTTAAGACCTATTTTGCTGTATGCATCTCGACCTCGGATCCCTTTTCTCCACCAAGCAGAGGCTGTATCTGTTTAATGTTTGAAGGCTGCAGCACCCAGTTCCCTGAGCGGAAAACAGAGCTGTTTGATCACAAGTGGAGATTTTCCAAGTTTGATTTTCTAACGACTCACCCTCTCCCTTGTACTCGTGATGAATTCCAGTTGTATAGTTTAAATGGTCATTGAATAGATGTGCTGCTCTGCTGTCTACAGTTTTAACATGCTTGAATGATCTCAAAATGAGGCAATCGTTTGAGCAGAAACCCAATGAGACCTGGAAGGCAGAGATTGCCTAAGACTGATCCTGAATTCAGCAGCCCCAGGCACTTGCCCGCAGACAGGCTCTGAGTATGTTTGTAGCCGAATGACCCATGGGTCACTTTTCCTTTGCTCCTCCTGCTCACAGTACTCAGCCAGATGACTCTGCATGTGCCTAAAATCAGTTCAGGCTGATGCCTTTTCATGGATGGAGACATCAAGATATAAACACCTGGAATCATCATATTCTGCTACTTCTCTTGTCTATAAAGGTCTTTGAGGGAACGGGCCTTCTGGTCTACCTATCCTACACTTGTTCTTTCTTTCTAAAAGACTCCCCATATCCCAGTAAAGGCAGGAAGAGAAGGGGACGACTGAGGATGAGATGGTTAGATGGCATCGCTGACTCAATGGATGAGTATGTGTACAAACTCCAGGAGATGGTGAAGGACAGGGAAGCCTGGTGTGCTTCAGTGCATGAGGTTGTAAAGAGCCAGACATGACTTAGCCACTGAATGACAACAACCTTCCGGTAGAATTTGGTCTTTGAAAATGCAGGTTGAGAGAGATGGAAGAGGGAAACCTAGGTTTTGGAAATCACCACCTGCAGCCCAGGCTTCTGGAATCTCCACCTTTGTGTTTTTGACTCAGAGCCAAGGTTACTGGACTTCCTGGTGCTGTTTGAATCTGGTAGAAGCAGCAGGTGCAATATGGTGGCTTGCCTGTTAAGAACTTGGCTGGAGTCTCAGACTCAAGAGTCCAGATTTTGAGTTTTACCTCCTGATAATCATGAAAAGGTGAGTTTCCCTGGTGGCTTAGATGGTAAAGAATCTGCCTGCAGTGCAGAAGACCAGGTTTGATCCGTGGTTGGGGAAGATCCCCTGTAAAATGGAATGATAACCACTCCAGTGTTCTTGCCTGGAGAATCTCATGGACCGAGGAGCCTGGCAGGCTATAGTCCATGGGGTCACAAAGAGTCAGACATAACTGATGGTGACTAAGCATGCACACACACACACACACACACACACACAAGCATCAAAAGACTCCCATTGATTCCCTTCTATGTCCACACTGCTGAGCCTATGGTTAAGGCCACAGTCATCCCACAGATTGGTGAAAATTCTCTGGGTTCTTTCTTCCCCTAATCACATCCCATCTCCACTCTGTTCTGCCAGCTGCTGCCCCAGCAATCTTCTCTTGAGTACCGTCCCTTTCTGAAGACTCCACACAGGCTGGCCACTGCTCTCACTGGTGAGCATCTGATCCTGAAGACAGCCCTTCTCACCTGGCCCCTGCCCACCGTCTTATCTGTACTCAAACTACATCAGGCGGCCTCTTTTTCTAAATATATTCCATGCCTTTCTTACGCCCAGACCTTTATATACAGTGTTTCCTCTGTGGGGACCTTTTCTACCTCTCTTTTACCTCATCTCTTCTTTATTTCATTCTATTCTATTTTCTTTTCTTTTTTAATAATTTATTTTTTATTTGGAGTATAGTTGATTTACAATGTTGTGTTAGTTTCAGATGTACAGCAAAGTGAATCAGTTATCCATATACATATATCCACTCTTTTTTATATTCTTTCCCATATAGACCATTACAGATATTGAGAGTAGAGTTTCTTGTACTATACAGCAGGTCCTTATTCACTCTCTATTTTATATCTAGTAGTGCGTATATGGGATTTTCCTCATGACTCACACAGCAAAGAATCTGCCTGCAGTGCAGGAGAGCCAGGTTCGATCCCTGGGTCAGGAAGATCCCCTGGAGGAGGGCATGGCAGCCCACTCCAGTATTCTTGCCTGGAGAATCCCATGGACAGAGGAGCCTGGTGGGCCACAGAGCATGAGATTGCAAAGAGTTGGACAGGACTGAGCGACTAACATACACACACACACACACACACACACACGCACGCACACACACACACACACACACAGTGTGTATATATCAATCCCAGTATCCCCATTTACTGCCCCCTCCTTACTTCCTGGTAACCGTAAGTTTATTTTCTACATCTATGTCTTTACTTCTGTTTTGTAAAGAAATTTGTTTATATCCTCTGTTTTTTAGATTCCACATATAAGGGATATCATATAATAAAATTCATCCTTTTAAAGGATACAGTCTTTATTATAATTTTTTGATGCTTTTCAGAATTTATTATTTAAATTATTATTGGTGTTTCATTGCTTTACAATGTTGTGTTACTTTGTACCGTACAGCAGTGTTTTACTTTATTCTCTTCTCTTCCCTTCCCTCTCCAGCCCTCCCCTCCCCACCACTTCCCAGCCCTCACTTCCCCTGCCCTTTGCCCCTAAAGAACCCAGAGATTTTAAACCTCTGGGGAGGGGAATCTGTGAACCTCCTGCCCTAGTCTGGGTTGCCTTTTCTTCCCTCCCTCCTCCCCTTATTTATTCCAACCATAGAGCTTTCACAGTATACTGATGTTTCTTATTCAGTAGCCTCCTTGCCTTAGAACATGCACACCTTAAAGCCAAGGAATATGCTTTATTTACCTAGTGCTGTCAACAATTTAAATGCAAGAGATGGAAGAGACTTGCAGACCTCTTTGTGCAACCTTGACTGTGCCCCTTCACTCTCTCTGGATCTCTCCCTCTCCTTTTTCTGTCTTCTTACTCACTTACACAGTGGACTGGGCCACCTTGGTTAATGCCCTGTGATTTGAGGAGGTTATTTGTGAAGAGCATAAACTAAATTGGTCCCTAGGCTGTCTTTGAGAACTGCTGATTCACATCCTACTGTATAAAGTAACAGCCATAACAACTTGGCCCATTACTAGCACTCAGTGATAACAACAGTTCCATAAATGATTGCACCATGAAGAACTTAAGGAATGGGACTGTTTGATCAACTCATAAAAAAATGCTTCATCTGTGGATGGCATTGCTCACTTCTCTATCCACTACTCCATTCTCTACAACTGTTATCTCCTCCAGAAGGAATTACTGAAGAGTACAGTAATGTTGTGAAGGAGATAAATCAAAGGTTGTTTGGATATCAGCTGTTAACTTTTGCTTCTTACTTGGGAAAAAAAAAAAAAACCAGCCAGCAGTGTGCATTGGAGCATGTGTGGGTTATTAATAATTTACTCAATCTATTGATGCTCGTTAATTGCAGTAGCTGAGAAAAGTTAGTTAATGATGTGCCTGCTTCCACCACATTATAATTATGATGGTAGTTCCCCTATTATTAGGGCTGAGTAGGTGTTCCCATTAGAAACCTTAATTTTCGAGCTGATTGTCTTAGCCATTTTAAATTACATCGGGCCACATCTTGGCAGACACTTTCTGAAAGCAGATGCATTTCTTTCCAAAATTATTTTTATGGTAGCACAGGAATTCTCTCCCTCAGATGAAAGAGGCTGTGAAGTGTGTTCCATTTTCAGGAACAATTTTGTTAAGCTCCATCCAGAGCTCTAGCCTCATCATCTATGAAGTTGTCCAAAGGAAAGAAAGATTACTGTTGATCCAAAAGCTGCATAAGTGTGCTTAGTCACTGCTCACTCTTGTTTGACTCTTTGCGACTCCATGGATTGTAGCCCACCAGGCTCCTCCCCCAATGGGGTTCTCCAGGCAAGAATACTGGAATGAGTTGCCATGCTCTTCTCCAGAAGCTCTTGCCTACCCAGGGATTGAAGGCAGTCTCTTGCATTGCAGACGGATTCTTTACCGTCTGAGCCACCAGTGAAACCTTATCTAGAAGCCACCTTGGCCCAAATCAGAGCTCTCTGAGAAAGAGGATTTTGAAAAATCAGCCACAGAATGGATAGTAGGTCACACTTTTGCTGCCTTCACTTGGATTCATCAGTAAGGTTTTCATTGTAAGTGACAAAACCCAAATTCCAACAAGTTTAATCTTGCTTCCTAACAATGAGATGTATTGGCTCATAAAATTATGGCTCCAAAAAGAAAAAATGTCTTCAGGCAGGGCTGGGTCCAGGGGTTTGAATATATGTCACCGATGTTACGTCTCCTCTCCATCTTTTGGCTTCTTTCTGAGCACTGGTTTCATTCTTCAGCAGGTTTTCTTCATGAGGCTAGTTGTAGCCTTCAGGCTATATTCTTAACAGCTCATGTTTTGAACCAAGACATGATCCTCTCTTTTCTAGCTTCCATATATAAAATAAGAGAGATACCAGATCTGTTTGCATCACATTCTTATTCTGAACTGACCCCTGGGGGTAGAAGCATAAAAGAATTTGATCCCAAAAAGACCACATATCAATAGCAGTCAGTGAGGTGGGGTTTACATAACTTAGTAAAACCACCATGTGGAAAGCATTCTATCAGTGGAAAGAGAAATATTGCTATCAAAAAAAAAAAAAAAAAATGGGGAAGAGATGATTGACCAGGAACAAACTGTGAATTTGTTACTACTAGGTGTATCCAATGACACCCCACCCCAGTACTCTTGCCTGGAAAATCCCATGGACAGAGGACCCTGGTAGGCTTCAGTCCATGGGGTCGCTAAGAGTCGGACACAACTGAGCGACTTCACTTTCACTTTTCACTTTCATGCTTTGGAGAAGGAAATGGCAACCCACTCCAGTGTTCTTGCCTGGAGAATCCCAGGGACAAGGGAGCCTGGTGAGCTTCTGTCTATGGGGTCACACAGAGTCGGACACGACTGAAGCGACTTAGCAGCAACAGCAGCAGCAGGTGTATCCAATGTCTACCTCATTCCACCCACGAGCTGCCATGGTAGCCAGAGAATGTTGCTTTTATCCCCTTTATCCGATCACAGTTCAAAACCTCATTATCTATTTATTTTTGGCTGTGCTGGGTCTTCACTGCTGCGTGGGCTTTCTCTAGTTGTGGAGAGCAGAAGCTAGTACCTAGTTGTGGTGTGCAGATTTCTCATGGCAGTGGTGAGCAGGGGCCCTGGAGACCAGGCGTCAGTAGCTGTGGCCCACGGGCTTAGTTGCTCTGCAGCATGAGGGATCTTCTCTGACCAGGGATCGAACCCATGTCTCCTGCATTGGCAGGTATATTCTTTACCACTGAGCCACCAGGGAAGCCCCCAAACTCCATTAAAACTTTAATTTCTACTTGAACTCGGGCTTCTTTAAAAGTGGTGCCCATAAAGTCTGGTGCTACCAAACAACTGGCTGTGCCATCTTGGTAAAGATAAGCGTATCTTATCTAAGTCTCTGGTTCCATTTGCCTCATAGTCAGCGGTCTCTCTAATGTGTCAAAAATGTTGGGAAAAAAAGAAAAATACCTGAGTCTGACATGTGTACATGTCAGGAAGAAGGATTTAGTTTCTCTTTGGAAATAAAGGCTTCCCTGGTGGCTCAGCTGGTAAAGAATCCGCCTGCAGTGTGGGAGACCTGGGTTCAATCCCTGGGTTGGGAAGATCCCCTGGAGAAGGGAAAAGGTACCCACTCCAGTATTCTGGCTTGGTGAATGCCACGGACTGTATAGTCCATGAGGTCACCAAGAGTCGGACAGGACTGAGCAACTAACACACCTGGAAATACAGCATGAGAAGCAGGTGTATCCAGGTTAGTTCAGCTCCTGCAAAAAATAGTTTAGATAGATTGGTCCTTTATAGGTATAAACATGAGACTTCAAACATGGTGGACCATATTCCCTCTCCAGAAGAGGCTGTATGCAACGAGTGGTACAGAGCCTGGCACGGAGGAACTTAAATTCCTAGAAGACTCCAGGGGACGTGAGCGTCCAACAGACAGAGACGGTTTCTGAGAACAAATGTAATCTGTGCAAAAACATAAATGATGGATGCTCATTGTTTCTGCGTGAATCCTGTTTAATCTTGTGATCCACAGTGCATCCATCTGTGATTCTATTATGTTTTGGGGAGGCTATCTTTTGGTTAATGTGGGCGTTAAAGCCCAAACTCAAAGAATGGACTTGGAGACTTGAAGTGAGGCTTTAATGAGATGAGAAGAGAGGCTCTAACTGCGGTCTTGCGAGATTGGGTATCTGGTGGGCAGGCGCACCCAGAGAGCCAATACAAGGAGCAGTGTGTTCCCTTAGCACACAGGTCCCTCCCCCTGTTCTCAGGGTGAACACACTTCCCAGGACATCAGCTAAGTTCATCCCCTTCCTGTTTATGGACTGGCCTCTCCCTGACATCTTTTTCCCCCTTTTTTGCACACTTATTCCCATTCTTATGTTTTGAATTCACCAGTAGATTGAGCCCACGTGGAAAATCCTAAGCATTCCACTCTCCCTGATTGCCCAGACTTTCCAGTTTTGGAACCCTTAAGGCTGCTATATCAGCAAGCTGTCACTCAAAGCTGGCTGTCCTTGAAAATAGACCACTTTAAGTCTTTATTTCTTACAGTTACTAACATAGAACCAGGACATAGCTTAATAGTTTGTGTAAAACCTATCTTTTAATATTATAATCTGGCTGCAGAAAAAAATAATAGGAGCTGAATTTCCTCCTTTCCTCTTGTTAGGAATATATCTGTGCCACTGGGTGTACACAAATGTTTTGCGTTGTTTTTTTTTTTTTTATTCTGCAATAACTCAACTTCAGGCCTGAGTAAAAACCTGTCTCAAATGCATACCTAGAGGCATGGGTCAGAATCTCTTGAACTTTTCCATGTCTATTGATTGAAAGAAATCAATAAACATGATCTGATTTAGTCTCTGTGGCCAAACTATAAATGCAATCTTTTATTTTACCTTTCCTCCCTGTCCCACCTTCCAGAAAATTTTGACTCAAGGAAAGAGGACATGTACTGGATGGAAGAAGCATCTAATTTATTGCTGTGCTTGTTAGCAACTAGTCATTTTGAGAGGAGAAATACCAGGAGGAAGGATCCCCAAAGAAGGCAGCCATCACATGCT
Organism: Tragelaphus eurycerus; assembly: GCA_935064755.1. Classification (NCBI taxonomy): domain Eukaryota; kingdom Metazoa; phylum Chordata; class Mammalia; order Artiodactyla; family Bovidae; genus Tragelaphus; species Tragelaphus eurycerus. Next base: position 6,169,702 of record CAKXYN010000101.1, read on the forward strand.
TTGGCTCTCGATACCAGGGGGATGTAAATTACTCTAGTTAGGCATTCAAGCTGATGAAAACACCCCTTCTCAAATTAGGGGAAATGGAAATAAAGAAACACAAATACATTCTATTGACATCTCTATGGATTTACTTTTCAATTTATACATTATTGCCATCACTGCTGCTGCCTCCTTTATTACTATTTTAACAGCAAATTGCTTTAAATATTCGGACAGAATATTTAAAAGTCTAGAATTCATAAGGAACACTTTGTAGATAGACATGCACTCAAGGTTGCTTTGCAGGGTTGATTTTATCATCTCAGAGCCACGCACTGCACACCTACTATGTGGCTGGTGTTGTGAGATGAAGAAATAAACAGGATCAAGTCACTCACTGCCCCGAAGGATTTCCAATCAGAGCAAGACATGCTATTAATACAGAAGCAGTTATGATACCGAGCAGGACCCTGTGGGGGCCCTAGGCACAAAGCCTGTGTCCCCCATTTCTTTGGTTACAGAGAACAGCTTTCATTCCGCCTCTATGTCCTTTCCAGAGTTCCAAGGGGCAGATTCTAGGAATTGTTAATTAGGAAGGGACGGGGAGGGAAGGGAGGCAACAGTCAAGAGCATCCTCAGGGCAAAGTCTTGCTTTCTCATCAAAGGATCTGCACTACAATATTTTTGAGCTGTTTTTCAGATTCTGGAAACCCCTCCAGGTGGGAGAAGGCAAAGATTAATGATGGGATGGCTGCCCACAGTCCCGTAGACCCCAGACCACTTGTACCTGAAGGGTGATAATGCAGACTCCTACCTACCTCACCATCAACCACGAGCTGATCACACTCTCTTTGAATCATTACTATAAAACTTCCCACTATCTTCTCAGAGTTGAGACACAACAGTTTTTCGAGGCAGAAGCCCCACTGTGTCTCCGCTGAGTCTCCACTGTCTCCGAGATTCGATTCAACACTTGTGTACGAGAAGCTGAGCTTTCGGCATCAGTCACATGCTATTGTGCTGTCGAGGAGGCAGGCAAAAGATGTTACACGTGGAGGGGTAAGAACCAGTCATGTATCTACACCCAGGAGATCAGAACAACTACAGCTTAAGTGCATGGCAGGCATTCCATGTGAGTGAAAGAGAGCCTGAGAGACAGCTCCATCACAGAGAGACCCTTGGATCTTATGATTCATCCCACAAGAGCCCATGTGCTTGAGGGCACTCAGTGTTGGGACTGTCACACAAGGAAGCTCCTTTTACATGACTTTAACTGTTAGAAGTTCTTCGTTATGTTAGAGTGGCCTAAATGCCTACTCTTCTTAAAGAATGCATTTAGAAAATGTTAAAGGTAAATGGATACTTGTAAGAAAATGGTAATAGAGGATTGTAAAACTTAGTCTGGGGACTAGCTGAACCCCTACCTTCAACTGTGTGTGTTTACATATGCCATATATATATGTATATGTATACATATATAATATATGAATCATATATTATTATTGAATGGTATATGTGTGCTAAGGTGCTTCAGTGGTGTCCGACTCTTTGGGACCCTGTGGACTATAGCCTACCAGGCTCCTCTGTCCGCAGGGATTCTCCATGTGAGAATATTGGAGTGGGTTGCCATGCCTTCCTCAGCATGCATATTTCTGGAAAGGCTCAGTAGCATCATGAAATATGTCTTTTGAAAAATCGAAGATAAAGCAAAGTTTGGGGATGTTTTCCCTTTAGATTCTGAAAGGGTGAGCTTAAATAAATTAAAGTGCTGTATTTTGGTGTCACTGAAACACAGGGAATGATATATATTCCACATGTACAGTTTGATGAGTTCAGATATACGCATAAGCCTGTGACATCATCACCGTCATTAAGGTGACGGATATATTCAGCACCTCTCAGAGTATCCTTGTGTCTCTTCATTGTGAGTGTGTGTAAGAACGCTTAACAGGAGATCTACCCTCTTAACTCCCAGGTGACACTATAAAAACCCGCCTGCCAGTACAGGAGACTTGAGAGACACGTGTTCCATCCCTGGGTCAGGAAGATCCCTGGAGAAGGTAATGGCAATCTACTCCAGTGTTCTTGCCTGGAAAATTCCATGAACAGAAGAGCCTGCTAGGCTGCAGTCCATGGGGTCGCAAAGAAATTGGGCATGCCTGAGCTCATACACACACCTTCTTGACAAATTTTGAAGCATCCAACAGGATATCGTAACTCCGGGTACCATGTTGTACATCGAGTGAATCAGATCTCTAAAACTTGTTCATCTAACATGACTGAAACTTTATACCCTTGGAATAATCCCTCCCTATTTACCCCAGTCCATAGGCATCTTCAGATCTCCTTAGAGAAGCAGATATTGAGAAAGGAATCAAGAACCATGGAATGTTTTTTTCTCTTTCTGACATACTTCCCTTTGCATGACAGACTCTAGGTCCACCCATGTCTAGCTCTAGGTCCATCCATGTACAAATGACCCAATTTTGTTCCACTGTATGGCTGAGTAGTATTCCATTGTGCATATCTACCACATTTTCTTAACCCATTCCTCTGTTGATAGACATTTAGGTTGCTTCCATGTCCTGGCAATTGAAAATAGTGTCACAATGAACATGTGGAATCTAGACAAGCAGTACAGATGGCCTTATGTGCAGGGCAGTGACAGAGATGCAGATGTAGAGAATGGGCCTGTGGGCATGGTGGGGGCTGAACTGGGAAATTGGTATTGATATATGTGCTCTGCCACGTGTAGAATAGAGAGCTAGTGAGAGCCTGCTGTATAGCGCAGGGACCTCAGTTTGGTGCACTTTGATGCCTGAGAGGGACGGGATGGGGGTGGGCAGGGAAATCTAAGAGGGAGGGGATATATGTACACATGTAGCTGATTCATTTTGTTGTACAACAGAAACCATCACAACACTGTAATGCAACTTTATTCCAGTAAAAAAAAAAAAAAAAAGAACCATAGATAAGAGACATAGCAATATTCTCAGAATTGGTCCATGAAAGATTCATCAGCTAGCCACCAAAGAAAGAAAGAAAGAAAGAAATTAACCAGCTGGCTAGTGCTAATATTTATAAATGAATATGCCACGTATAATAATTTCATACTGGATGTATACAACTAACTTATTTTTAATCGTTTCATTGTATTCTGTTTTATGAATGAAGTGATATTTATTTAATAGATTCCTTATTAATGCCAATAGAAATAGTTGGGTTTAAGTTTCTTTTTTTTTTCCTATTTCAAGCATTGCATTTATTTATACATCTGTCTCTTGTGCATGTATATTTATAGGATAATTTCTTAGTCTGGCAAGGGCTGGATCAATTCACTTTTCATAAACGTTGCTAAAATTTGCCTCCCAAAAGATTTCATTCATTTACATCCCTACAGTGTATGTGGTAACCTGTTTGCTCCACACACACACACATACACACACAAAGTGCCCTTTAAACAACATTTTCCTTATAATAAACACACATCCTCCGCTGTCAGACCGTGAAAAGCTGGAGGAAGTTTGAATGGAGTGCTCCCATTCTGCACTTGTTATCCTTGATTATGCTACTAAATATTCACCAACTTCCGCGCTATTGAGTGTGGGAGAATACAATCATTTTCTCATTGGCACGGGTTAATGGAAGCAAGCTCACCTGAGCCTCTTTTCATCCTCAAAATCGCAGGCTGAAAAGCTCCTCCTTGTGTACGTGCAAGGCTTGGCAGTTGGCTGCTGTGAACACGACCCAGGTTCTTAAAATGGGAAGACAGACCATATGCTTCATTATTAAATGAATTCACAGGACAAACTATCACAAGAAACATGTGTAGTACAAGATACCATTTCAATTTGGAAATGAATGTAGGGTAAATGCCTATGCAAAATGCAGTTAGGATGCAGGGTTGCCATGGAATCAAAAGAGCTGTTTTGCCAGCAGTGAGATGCGATTCCGCTTTGGGATGTTGGTACTCTGGCTTTGGATGGCGGCTGACACAGCCATTTGGAATCCGAGTCAACACAAACCACCAGGGCTCGGGTAGCTTAGCTCCAAACTCCAGACACACGTCAGTGTCAGGACTGGGTTTGTTGTTATTCTTTAGTCACTAAGTCATGGCCGACTTAGTGACCCCAGGAACTGTGGCCCGCCAGGCTCTTCTGTCCATGGGGTTTCCCAGACAAGAATGCTGGAGTGGGTTGCCATTTCCTTCTCCAAAGGAACTTCCTGACCCACGGATCGAACCCGTATCTCCTGTACTGGTAGGTGGATTCTTTACCACCTGGCTACCAGGGAACCCCAGGACTGGGTCTAGGTGATCCCAATTTCTGCCAGTACTGCTGAGCTGATACCAGTTGGAGATGGTGAAGTTGGCAACATCTCTACAGCCCAAAGCATTTCCACATGTCACGTCATTTTGTGGTCACTGCAGCCTATGTTGAGAGAATGGAAATACTTTTATGAAAATCAGAATCTAGGCAGGAAATTAGACTTCTAATATTTTTCCCCCTTTGGTTTTGAAAGCAAATATGGATGAAAGCCTAATGGTCTACTTTAGGGAGGACTCGTGAGAGTCCCTCGGACTGCAAGGAGGTCCACCCGGGCCATTCCGAAGGAGATCAGCCCTGGGATTTCTTTGGAAGGACTGATGCTGAAGCTGAAACTCCAGTACTTTGGCCACCTCATGCGAAGAGTGGACTCACTGGAGAAGACTCTGATGCTGGGAGGGATTGGGGGCAAGAGGAGAAGGGGACGGCAGAGGATGAGATGGCTGGATGGCATCACTGACTCGATGGATGCGAGTCTGAGTGACCTCCGGGAGCTGGTGATGGACAGGGAGGCCTGGCGTGCTGCGGTTCATGGGGTCACAAGGAGTCGGACACGACTGAGCGACTGAACTGATCTGAGGGAGGACAAATAATCTTGAACGTAATGTGATCACTTTGATCATTGGTAGATTCACCAAGGGCTGTGTTTTTATTGTTTGTTTGTTTTTAAACTTTGCATTTTGAGATAATTACAGATTTGTAGATGCACAGAAAGCTTACAAAATAATACACAGAGATCCTGGGTACCCTTTACTCAGATTTCTCCAAGGAAATCAAAAAAAAAAATACTGTAGTATAATAAAACAATTATTGATTGATTTTATTGATGCAGTAAGATCTATGGCTTTTACCTAGACAGTGATGTCATCTACTGATATTATTTTGGCTCCCTGTTTTATTTGTAATCCTGTGTGTGTGTATTTAGTTCTCTACCCCTGTATCACTTTATATGTCCACACCACAGTCACGACACAGCAGTTTGATCACAAGGATCCCTCACATTGCTCCACTTTCTCCCACCCTACTCCCGTCCCCAGCCCCTGACAACCACCAACCTGTTCTTCATTTCTTACATGTTACAATTTCAAGAATATCACATACAGGGAATATATGGTATGTAATATTATAGGATCAACTTCTCTCATTCAACATAATGCCCCAGAAATTTACTCAGGTTTCTGCAAGGAGATCCAACCAGTCCATTCTAAAGGAGATCGGCCCTGGGTGTTCTTTGGAAGGAGTGATGCTAAAGCTGAAACTACAGTACTTTGGCCACTTCGTGCAAAGAGTTGACTCATTGAAAAAGACCCTGGGAGGGATTGGGGGCAGGAGGAGAAGGGGATGACAGAGGATGAGATGGCTGGATGGCATCACCAACTCGATGGACTCTGGGAGTTGGTGATGAAGAGGAAGGCCTGGCGTGCTGCGATTCATGGGGTCGCAAAGAGTTGGACATGACTGGGCAACTGAACTGAACTGCAAATATCAATAGTCTGCTTCCTTTTCTTATCGAGTAGTGTTTTATGATATGAATTTACCACCCAAGTTGCTTCTTGGGTAAAGATACTGAAGCTGAATGGGAAAGAGTGCCATGATCATCTAGTAATGTCTGTCACAGAGATGAACGTGGAGAGTGGTGGTGAGCGTGTGAAACTAACTCACCGGACTTAGATGTCATTGCTGATATTTGAAAGAGAATCAGGAAAGGGAGATGATTGATATTTATCTCCTGCCCAAGAAAGAATTCAGAAGCCTCATGAGGACTATCAGTAACGAAACTGGTGATGGTTTGGACTCCAATTTCAAGAGCTAGATATGTAGCTCAAGTCAGGGAGGGAAGGATTTGATCAAATGTGTCCAGCTACTTGTCCAGGGCTCTCTGTACTCCATCCTCTCTGCAGGTTCCTCTCACTTTATGTTGGAGAGCACACGATTTGCAGGAGGTGATTTTCTCTGATCTGCCAACTACAGATCAGGTTGCCTCGTCTGTTGGTAAGACTGACCAGCATGTCTTTTCTCTGTCCCAACCAATAACTAGACTCCAGTGCATACCTCCCATCTGTACCAAGAGAATGTTTCTAGTTTGCATACTTGGAATGGAAAAATAATCTTTGGCTTGGCTTTGATTATATATTCTAATTATTGCTAATATAGACACCAGATGATTGCATTTTATTATATCTCTGTTTTCCACTGAATGTTTGAATGGCTTCCTTGGGGAATGTTGTCATACTAATTAATTGTTTTCTGTTTTTCTTGACATATCTCAGCACTGTCTGTGCAGTTGTGGCCATGTGTCTGTTCTAAATGTTTAAGGCATTTATAACAATAACAGAGCTAATTTCTCTGCACAACTAAAACATGATCCTTTTCCAATTTTCCATGTCTGTCAAGGGAATTTTGATGCTTCTGGGTTTCCAAACTTTATGTAACCTTTGGCTTCTTGTCAATTTTGGTCACATGAGAAGTCATTTCTAAAGTCTCATTTTTGTGTCTTTGGTCAGATTCTCTCCTTTTTAAAAAAAAAATTCTTTAAAAAAAACATTTATTTATTAATTTTGGGGCCTTAGTTGCAGCATGTGGAATCTTTCTGTTGAGTCTTGCAGGCCTAGCTGTCCTGCAGCGTGTGGAATCTTAGTTCCCCAACCAGGAATCAAACCCAAGTCACCTGCACTGGAATGTGAATTCTTTAACCGCTGGACCACCAGAGAAATCCTTCTTTTTTTTTTTTTTTTAAGTTTAGTGTCTTCTCTGATCTCATATTTGGATTGCTGTAATGTTATTCTCACTTTCCTTCTGTGGACTCTTTTTTTTTTTTTTTTTTAATAAACTTTCAGTTCATCATAAAACTAAAACCGATTTCACTTTTGCATCCTCACCCCTTCTCTGACATTCAAGAACAGGCTCAGCACCTAATCAAGAATCCCCAAAATTCTTGATGAGAGATGGATCACATCCCAGACTAGATTCCTAGAATTTCTTTTTTTTTTTTTTTCAAGAAAAGAACTAGTTCACCACTGCTCACACCTGACCTATGACCAAGTCCTGTTGACTTTTTCCCCTTCATGATTTACCAAGTCCTTCCAAAATGTCTCCCTTGGTCCAAGCCTCCATCTGTGCTGACTTCTCCTGTGAGAACATCCTAAGTGGTCTTCCTGCTGCCAGCGTGCATCTCCCTAAGGCTTTCTTCCATAGATCTTTTCAAATGCTGACATGGCCATGCCTCTGTCCTGCTTATCTGATTTGGTGGCTTCCTGTTTTTCCCTAGTGAAAGTCACTCATTCAGGTCTGACTCTTTGCGACCCCATGGACTACACAGTCCCTGGAATTCTCCAGGCCAGTGGAGTGGGTAGCCTTTCCCTTCTCCAGGGGATCTTCCCAACCCAGGGATTGAAGCCAGGTCTCCCGCATTGCAGGGAGATTCTTTACCAACTAAGATAAAGACCCAAATCCACAACCTAGTCTCTAAGGATTTGCATGCCCTGCCTCTTGACCACTTGCACAACTTCATCTTCTGCCAGAGTGTCTCTCTCTTTCCTCTCCAGTCATACTTGTCTTTGTTTCTTTCCTTGAATAAACCACCATGTCTAAGAGGGCACAGGGGACTTCCCTGGCAGTCCAGTGGTTAAGATTCGGCTACTAATGCAGAGATTGTGAGTTCAGTACCTGGTCGGGGAGGTAAGATCTCACATGCCTCACAGCCAACAAAGACCAAAACGTGAAACAGAAGCAATATTGCAACAAATTCAATAGAGACTTTAAAAAATGGTCCACATCAAAAGAGAAATCTTTTTAAAAAGTTGCACATTCTACCCTGACTTTCTCACCTACCTTTCTTCTTGCCTTTATAGCAATCACCACTTAACGTATTATGTGCTTTTAAACTGTGTCTTGTTTCTCATGAATCTTCTTCCCCTAGCGTGGAATCTTCACAAGGGCTGGAATTCATGGGTGGCTTTATTTACTCAATAGATATGGTTTCATGACCATTACATGTAAAGTGAAAACCAATGAAAGGGTGAGTCACTTAGTCGTGTCTATTTGTGACCCTGTGAACTGTAGCCCACCAGTCTCCTCTGTCCATGGAGTTTTCCAGGCAAGAATTCTGGAGTGGGTAGCCATTTCCTTCTTCATGGATCTTCCTGACCCATGGATATATGTCTTTGGCTATATATTGTTATATTTTTCTAATCGCCATTCATTTGTTATCTTTAGTTGTCAGTTTCCTTCTTTTGCTAACTGGAAAGTCACAGCACAAGTAATTATCCTACCTCTTTCTTTTGTATGATTCACACAGTTCAGTCAGGCCTTTCTGAGGTATAATCCTCATCTTAATTTTATTAAAGGGCTTTTCATAATCCCTATGCTGCATTTTCAGGCAGTTTCTTAGCAGAGATAGCTGAGTCAATCTTTTTTTTTTTTTTTTTTTTAATTTTAAATTGATGAATGCTGCAGGTTTAAAATTTGGAAGCTCTCTTAAATTCTCCAATTCCACTCTGAATCCTTCAGCCTGACTTTTACTTCGCTCTAGCCAATTTCATGTTTTGTCAGACCCAAACCTTTGAGGCTTAGGAAGAAAGACGCCAGCTCTTCACTTTTCCCTGTAAAATTTTTGCTCCTTTTTGCTATATTTTTTGACCCAAGTTGTTCCCAGCTATTTATGCCTACCCTCATCATGCTTGCAGACTTTTATTTATTGTTACTATCAAGACCAGCGTCTGAGATTATGAAATGGTTTCATGCCACTTTGTGTCTCTGGGTGATTGGTAGTGTCTGTCTGTACCAGCACCATGTAGAGGATTATGGGGTCATAGACAGGTTCATGGGGAAAGAGTGCTATGATCGATTAATGATGTCTGCTGTGGTTATGGGATAGGAAAAGATAGTAAACGTGGTGTATATTTGCTTAGCTTCATCTCCGCACTCATTTCTGTCTCTACAGCTTATCTCTCACTTATATGGTATTCCCTCAGCAGATCATGTGCTCACCTAAACCCCTCTCCCCTCCATCTTTCAAGAGGATATTATTGCAATAAATAGAAATGTCAAGTAGACTTTGGCATGAACAGAGGAAGTAAAGTTCACAGCAATGGTTTCCTCATACTGTTAGTCATGTAGCTTGCAACATAATGATTCATCTTCCTCCTTCTGCAGAAAGGAGTCACTGGAGGCTGGGGATTTTGTTTAAGATTAATGATTAGGAACTTTATATCTACAATAGGCCTGTTCTCTCCAATTTATCCATATGCATGCTAAGTCACTTCAGTCATGTCCAACTCTTTGTCACTCTGTGCACTGTAGCCCACCAGGTTCCTCTGTCTATCGGATTTTTCAGGCAAGAATATTGGAGTGGATTGCCATACCCTCTGGTGGCTCAGAGAGTAAAGAATCTGCCTACAATGCAGGAGACCCGGTTTCAATCCCTGGGTCGGGACCATCACTGGAGAAGGGAATGGCTGCCCACTCCAGTATTCTTGTCTGGAGAATCCCATGGGCAGAGGAGCCTGGTTGGCTACAGTCCACAAGGGTCCCAAAGAGACAGACATGACTGAGAGACTAATCAGTCTAATCACATTTATCTATAGCTCATCACAAGCTAGAAATAAAGTACCACATTCTCCCACTACACTTAAACCTAACTATTTTAAATGGATGTTCTTTTTGAAATGACTGTGTGTGTATGTTGCTTTAGAATAGATAACTAAATTCACTTGTGTTTGCTAACAGTATTGTTCCCCTCTAAGTGAAACACTAGCTGCGCTCTTCCAATCTTTATTTCTTTTAAGGCTTAGGTCACTCTAGGAATTAAGGAATATTATTACTCCCATTGTACAGATACAAAAACTGAGGACATAACAATAAAGTCACTGGCTAAGTAACTATATACTTCGTAAATATCAAAACCAGTGTTTGGATACAGACAATCTAATTCTAGAGATTTCTATGCTGAGATACTGAAGAAAAAGTTTAATTTAAATTTATACACTGCTGCTGCTGCTAAGTCGCTTCAGTCGTGTCCGACTCTGTGCAACCCCATAGACAGCAGCCCACCAGGCTCTCCCGCCCCTGGGATTCTCCAGTCAAGAACATTGGCGTGGGTTGCCATTACTGTATGTCAATTATAGGGCTTCCCAGGCACTAGTGGTAAATAACCTGTCTGCCAATGCAGGATATATAAGAAACTCAGATTTGATCCCTGGGTTGGAATGATCCCCTGAAGAAAGGCATGGCAACCCACTCCATTCTTCCCTGGAGAATCCCATGGAAAAAGGAGCCTGGTGGGCTATAGTCCATGCGGTGGCAAAGAGTCAGATATGATTGAGCAACTAAGCATGCATCCATTACTCATGAAAATCATCTTTCTAGATACTTTCAAGAATATAAGGCAGCATTTGTAGAAGTGAGGCCAGAATGAATGCTGGATGCTGAGAAGTTTCTAGGTACTCACATATCTAATGATCTGCACATGGAGGGTCAAAATGAGAGTCTCAAGGCTCACTCTCTCTCTAAACAGGCTCAAAGTTTGGGGTGGGACTCCCCAGGTGGAGTTTTCCAGTTCAAAAAGCAGTAACCGCATATTTGTTCTCAGAACACAGCCAGCCAGTAAGATTGTCCCACTGGTGCTGACATTTACTGTAACAAGAGTCAGTTTCTTTCTCTCAGACCTGCAGCCAGCTTCTCACAGGGAAGTTGGTGTCTTGCCAGAGAAACCCCTTCAAGCTCCAGCAAATGTGCAAGGGAAGGCAGCACTTTCCCCTGTGGCAGGAATGTGCCGGTAATGGTAGGATGATGTCTAGTTTTCAAAATACATTAAAATAGTGTCTATGTATCATCTATTCCCTGATGGCTCAGAACTGTAAAGAATATGCCTGCAATTCAGGAGACCAGGTTCAATCCCTAGGTTGGGAAGATCCCCTGGAGAAGGGAGAGGGTAGCCACTCCAGTATTTTTGCCTTGGAGAATCCCAAGGACAGAGGAGCCTGGTGGGCTGCAGTCACGTGAGTGCTAAGTCACTTCAGTCATGTCTGACTCTTTGCAAGCCCGTGGACTGTAGCCCACCAGGCTCCCCTGTCCGTGAGATTCTCCAGGCAAGAATACTGGAATGGTTTGCCATGCCCTCCTCCAGGGGATCTTCCGGACCTAGGGATCAAACCTGCATCTCTTATGTACAGTTCATGGGGTCACAAAGTGTCAGACGTGACTGATGGACTTTCATTTCACTATCATCTACCTATTCTGTCTGTCTCTCCCTATCCAACCAGTCCATCATAAAGGAAATCAGTCCTGAACATTCATTGGAAGGACTGATGTTGAAGCTGAAACTCCAATACTTTGGGCAGTTGATGCGAAGAACTAACTCATTTGAAAAGACCCTGATGCTAGGAAAGATTGAGGGCAGGAGGAGAAGGGGACAACAGAGGATGAGATGGTTGGATGGCATCACCAACTCAATGGACATGAGTCTGAGTAAACTCCAGGAGTTGGCAATGGACAGGGAGGCCTACTGTGCTGCAGTCCACAGGGTCGCAAAGAGTCAGACATGACTGAACGACTGAACTGATTTCTCCATATGTGTGATTATGCTACTAAGTCGCTTCAGTCGTGTCCGACTCTTAGTGATTATAGGATGGTTAAAATGAATATTGGAGAAGGCAATGACACCCTACTCCAGTACTCTTGCCTGGAAAATCCCATGGACGGAGGAGCCTGGTAGGCTGCAGTCCATGGGGTCGCTAGGAGTCGGACGTGACTGAGCGACTTCACTTTCACTTTTCACTTTCTTGCATTGGAGAAGGAAATGGCAACCCACTCCAGTGTTCTTGCCTGGAGAATCCCAGGGACGGGGGAGCCTGGTGGGCTGCCGTCTATGGGGTCACACAGAGTCGGACACGACTGAAGTGACTTAGCATAGCATAGCATAGCATAAAGTGAATATATATATATAGCCCTATTCATTTGGATGTTCATTTTACTATTACCATAATTCTATCAATATAAATGAGCAAGTTTCTTTAAACCCTGTTATGCAGATGATAACACGGCTGAAACCAATATTAAGAATCCAGGTGTCTTGATTCCCAGATGAAGAATAAGCAAAGGTCACTTTAAAGCCCCTCTCTTCTTCTTCCTTCTTATCTTGCTCCTTCTTCCTCCCCCTCCTCTTTCTTTCTTATTAAGCAATCATAGACTTGAAAACTGGATGGACAGCTGGTGAGAAGTTGCTGTGTAGCACAGGGAGCTGGTCTGGCGCTCTGTGACGACCTGGAGGGATGGGACCAGGGGACGGGAGAGGAGGCTCCAGGGCGAGGGGACGTGTGGATAGTTACGGTTGGTTTGTGCTGTTGAATGGTGGGAACCAGCAGAGCATTACAAAAGTTAAAGTATCAGATCAGATCAGTCGCTCAGTCATGTCCGACTCTTTGCGAGCCCATGAACCGCAGCATGCCAGGCCTCCCTGTCCATCACCAGTTCCCGGAGGTCGCTCAGACTCACACCCATCAAGTCAGTGATGCCATCCAGCCATCTCATCCTCTGTCGTCCCCTTCTCCTCCTGCCCTCAATCCCTCCCAGCATCAGAGTCTTCTCCAATGAGTCAACTCTTCGCATGAGGTGGCCAAAATACTGGAGTTTCAGTTAAAGTATACATATATTTAAATACAAACTAAACAAATAATGTAAGGTATTCTCTAGTCCTTCCCCTCAAAAGGCAGGTTGAAATGGAGACACTTTTGGTCACCAGCTGGCGTTACAGTCTTGGATAGATGACCTAGCATCTTTACTTTTCTGTTACGTTGTATGTGAATGTAGGTTTTTTATATTGCGTGTAAGACCGCACAGAACGCATTATGTCCGTCTTATTTATCTGCCAAGCAGAGTGGCGCCCGTATGAATAACTCCCAAACCAATGAAAGCATCTGCAACTTGAGACTCTTAAATTTTAATTTTCTTATTTTAATACCAGCCAGTCGAGCTTTGGAAAGGTTTTGACTTGCCTGAGTTGAAGCGCAAGGAATCTACTGGCCAATTTCCTTTGAGTATTACCTTATTTGAATTGGATGGAAGGGCAGGGAATTGTATAAATGTCACCAAAGAGAGCCCTTGTCCCCTGGTAATTAGTAACCTTATCAATTCAGAGCAAAGGCGCATGTTCAGGGATTTTGCTTTGGACGATGGCACACGGATGAGGGAATTTTATGACTATGTATGAAGTGCCTGCTCTGGTGATGTTTTGCTTTGGCAAATGGGTGACTGGCATCATTCACAATCTGATCTGTTCCTGTCACCCTCTGATTCTTCTGTTCCCTTTATTATCCCTAGAAGCTCAGTCTTCCTCCCCCTTCCCCCATTCAGAGTCTAAATAAACTCCCTTGTGATCTCAGTTTGTAAACAGCAAAACAGTTTGAGGAGTTGTTTTTGTTTTAAGTTTATTTTTATTGACTGTTTTCCCCGCCTCCCATGGCAGAAATGATCCATGTCTGTTGCAAAAATCCAAAGCACAAAAGAAGAAGGACACATGAAATACAGGAAATTCCCCTTCCAAATCCTACACTCTAGACATAATGGTTTTAACCTAATAGTTTATCATTTATCCTGTACACATGCACACACATATGCAACCATATTTCAAAATCATCTGAGTATTATGCTTATTCTGCATTAGCTTATTCTCCCTCCCCCCGCTACTTGTTGCTGTATAGAATCTTTTGTTAAATCACTTGAGTATTATGCTTATTATGCTTTAGCTTGTTCCCCCCCTACCTGTTGCCTGTATAGAATCTTTTGTTAAGTGTTGCTCTATAATTTAATCCAAAATTTCCCCTTCTGATGGACTGCTGGGTTATTCTCAATGATTTTTTTTTTACTTTTGTGCCTTTTATTGAGATTAAATTGACAGATAAATTTGGGCTTTCCTGGTGGTTTAGTGGTTAATGTTAATTTGTAAGAATCCGCCTGCCAAGGCAGGAGATACAAGTTCCATCCCTGGGTCAGGAAGATCCCCTGGAAAAGGAAATGGCAACCCACTCTAGTATTCTTGCCTGAGAAATCCCATGGACAGAGGAGCCTGGCGGGCTACAGTCCATCCTGGGGTCACAAAAGAGTTGGACGTGACTATGTAAATTTAAGGTATATTGCATAATGATTTGACTTACTTACAATATGAAATAATTCCCATAGTAAGTTAAGGGAATGTCCATCGCCTCATATAGAAACAAATTGAAGTAGCAAAAAAAAAAAAAAGTTTCCTTGTGATGAGAACCATCAGGATTTACTCTCTTAACAGCTTTCATGTATAAACCCAGCAGTGTTCATTATAGTTATCATGTTGTATGTTACATCCCTAGTACTTACTTTTCTTATAACTACAAGATTGTACCTTTTGATTGCCTTCATCCAATTCCCTCTCCCCCAATCCCCTGCCTCTGGCAACCACACATCTGATTTTTTTCCCCCCTGAATTTATTCATCTTTGAAGTGTCATCGACCTATAACACTGTTAGTTTCCCTGGTATAACATAGTGATTCAGTCTTTCTATACATTTCAAAATGATCACCACGGTTAAGTCCAGTTACCGTATGTCACCATGTGAAGATACTACATAATGATTGACTAGGTTCCCCACACTGTACATTTCATACTCCTGACTCATTTATTTTGCAACTGGAAGTCTGTGCCTCTTCCCCTCCCTCACCTATTTCTCTCCTCCCCCGACCCCCTCACCTCTGTGTTTTTGACTGTTTGTTCAGTTATTTTTGTTAGATTCCACATATAAATGAAATCATACGGTGTTTATATTTCTCCATCTGACTTATTTCACTAAGCCCAATACCTCCAAGTCCATACATGTTGTTGCGAATGGCAGAATTTCTTTCTCATTTTTTAAATTAATAATTAAATGAGTAATTTAATTAATGAGTAATAATTAAATGAGTAATACTGCGTATGTGTGTGTGTATATCTATATACAGAGAAATATATATTGCATCTTCTTTATCCATTCTTCTGTCAATGGGCACTTGGATTGCTTCCAGATCTTGGCTATTGTAAGTAATGTTGCTGTGAACATTGAGGTGCGTATATTTTTGCAAATGAGTGTTTTCATTTTTTTCTGATAAACTAAGACAATTTATGGAATTGCTGGATTGTATGGTAGCACTATTTTCAATGTGTTTTTAGGGTACCTCTATAACATTCTCCATAGTGACTGTACCAATTTTCCTTCCCACCAGCAATACATGAGAGTTTCTTTATCTCCACAATCTTACCAACACTTGATATCTGTTGTCCTTTCGAAAACAGGTCTTCTGAAAAGTGTGAGGTGAAGTCTCACTGTGGTTTTGCTGTGTATTTCCCTGATAGTGATGCTGAGCATCTCTTCAGGTGCCCGCTGGCCATTTTTGTCTCTTCTTTGAAAGAATGCCTATTCAGACCCTCTGCTCATTTTTAAATTGGAGGTTTTTTGTTTTTTTTTTTTTTTTTTTTGACGTTGAGTTGTGTAAATTCTTTGTTTTGGATATTAATTCCTTTACACATTTGTCATTTGCAAAAGTCTTCTCCCATTCAGTAGGTCTTTTACAGCATCATCATCTTTACTATTATTTATTTTTAACGGCACTGCTGCTGCACCTCTTTGGAGACATTTTCAAATAATTGCAGGAGGGGAAGGGAATTTTAAGTGAGCTTTAAAATAGTCTGCTTCCTCTATGTGAGAGTGCTCAGTTGCTCAGTCCTCTCTGACTCTTTGTGATCCCATAGACTGCAGCCCGCCAGGCTTTTCTGTCCATGGGATTCTCCAGGCAAGAATACTGAAGTGGGTTTCCATTTCCTTTTCCAGGGGATCTTCCTGACCCAGGGATTGAACCCATGTCTCTGGCATTGGCAGGCAGGTTCTTTACCACTAGTGCTACTGGGGAAGCCCAGGTCTGCTTCTTGAATTAACCCCAAATCATAAACTAGAATAAGGGATCAGGGCTGACAAGAACCAAGACACATTTACATCTACCTGGAGTCTCAGACTGTGACCTAATTTAGAAATAGGGTATTTGCAGATATAATTAGTTAAGAATCTTGAGGCAAAATTAATCTGGAGTCAGAGTAACTTGCAAGCCAATGACGTGTGTCTTTATAAAAGAAACAGAGGGGGATTGGGACACACAGAGGCACAGAGCGGAGGTCATGTGAAGACAGAATCAGAAATTGGGCAATACTGCCACCAGCCAAGGAAGGCCAAGAGCCACTGGAAGCTGAAAAGGGCAACAGAGATTCTACTGAGACCCATCAGAGGCGGCATAACCCTGCTGACACCTTGATGTTAGTATTTCACCCTCCACAACTTTGAGAGAGAGAGGGAAAAAAAGGTTCTGTTGTTTTCAGGCACCACATTTGTTTCCGCAGCCTCAGGAAACTAATGGGTCTGCAAACTAAGGCCTGAGGGCTATAGTGAGCCTGCTTTAATATTTACAAAAACAGAGCATCACCCATTCATTGACATATTGCCTATAGTGGCTTTTAAGCTACAGTGCTGAGTAGCACAGAGACCATATGGCCAGCAAAGCCTAAAATATTTTCTCTCTGGCCTTTACAGAGAAAGGGAGCCAACCCCACTTCTAGGGAAGTGTTTAATTTGTGTGCTTGTCTAGTGATGCTAGGAGATCATAAGAGACTCTTCTTAACACTGTAGAACCACACTATGTGGGGATTTTTTTTTTTTTAAGTTAGATTTCAATTTTTTATGAAGCAGGTTTTTCCTCCCCAGAGGAAAAACATAAAATGCTCTGGAATAGTTTACAGCATTAGCTGCTTTTAAGGGATTCAATGAAGCAAAAGGGTCTCCTCTCTGTTGAATCAATCAGCATTAAAGTTCACTTACCAGTGACAGCTTTTATATGAGAAGTAGCTTTGTATTAATACTGCTGATGGGGGTGTGGTTCCCCTAGCTAGCCGAGGGTTGTTCTGGAAGGTTTGGAGAGTGTGAGTGAGTTTTTTTCACTCTGAGCAGGAAATGAACCAAGGTCTGATGTGCAGCTGGCCAGAGAGTGAAGAAAGAAGAGTTTTGTTTGCTGAGTCATGTATGGATGTAAGAGTTGGACCATAAAGAAGGTTGAGCACCAAAGAATTGATGCTTTTGAACTATGGTGCTGGAGAAGACTCTGGAGCGTCCCTTGGACTGCAAGGAGGTCAAACCAGTCAATCTTAAAGGAAATCAACCCTGAATATTAATTGGAAGGACCGATGCTGAAGCTGAAGCTCCAAGGCTTTGGTCACCTGATGCAAAAAGCCAGCTCATTGGCTTTTGGGAAAGATTGCTGGGAAAGAATGAGGACAGGAAGAGAAGGCGGTGATAGATAATGAGATGGTTGGAAGGCATCAACAACTCAATGGACGTGAGTTTGAGCAAACTCCAGGAGATGGTGAAAGACAGGGAAACCTGACGTGCTGCATGTAATCCATGGGGTCACAAACAGTCAGACGCTAGTAAGTGACTGAACAACGGCAAGGGAGTCAAACTGAGCAGGTGAAGAACAACAAACCTTAGTGATCCCAGTGACAAAATGAAAAAGGTAACCTACGGAATGGGAGAAAATATCTGAAAACCATATATCCAATAAGGAGTTAATATGGAAAATATACTAAGAACTCATACAACTCAATAACCAAAAAACTAACCATCTGGTGTTAAAATGGGCAAAGGTTCTGAATAAACATTGTTTCCAAGGAAGACATCCAAATGGACATCAAGTTCCTGAAAAGATACTCAACAGCACAAATCACCGGGGAAGTGCACATTGGAATCAGAACCACTTCACACCAGTTAAGCTGGCAATCTTCAAGAAGACAAGGGATAACCTGTGCTAGTGAGGATGTGCAGCGAAGGAAACCCTGTTCCCTCTGGTGGTGGGACGGTAGAGAGTACATTGGTTCAGCCACCACGGAAACAGGATGGAGGCTCCTCAAAAAATGAAAGAAAGAACTACCATTTGATCCGGCAATCACTGTGTAAATGTCCGGAGGAAAGGAAACAAGATGTTGAAAAGATACCTGCACGCCCATGTTTATTGCAATATTATTTAGAGTCTACGAGATATAGAAACAACCTGTGTGTTTGTTGGTGAATGAATGGATAAATAAAATGCACAATGGAATGTCATTCAGCCATGAGGAAAAAGGAAACTCTGCTGTTTGTGTCAACAGGGATAGATTTTGAGGGTGTTATGCTAAGTGAGATAATTCAGACAATGTTAAATACTGTACATGTGGAATCTGAAAAAGACTGAACTCATAGAGTAGAATGAATGGTGGTTTTCAGGGAATAAGAAATGGGGAAATCAGAAAGATGCTGGGCAAGAGGTACGAACTGGCAGCTAGAAGATGAATAAGTTCTGGGGGGGTCCAATATATGAGATTGTGATTACAATCAGCAATTGTTGTTTAGTTGCAAAGTCGTGTTCGTCCAATCCCATGGACCGCAGCCCACCAGGTTCCTCTGTCCATGGGATTTCCCAGGCAAGAATACTGGGTTGCCATTTCCTTCTTCAGGGGATCTTCCCAACCCAGGGATCAAACCTGCATCGCCGGAATTGGTAGACAGATTCTTTACCACTGAACCACCAGGGAAGCCCATGGTCAACAGTACTATATTATATATTCCAAATTTGCTAAGAGCCTGGCTCTTAAGTGTTCTCAGCACAAAGAAGAAATGATCTACTAGTGACCTAGTAGAGTTGTTAGTTACCTGATGCTGCTGCTAAGTCACTTCAGTCATGTCCGACTCTGTGAGACCCCATAGACAGCAGCCCACAAGGCTTCCCTGTCCCTGGGATTCTCCAGGCAAGAACACTGGATCGGGTTGCCATTTCCTTCTCCAATGCATGAAAGTGAAAAGTGAAAGTGAAGTCGCTCAATCGTGTCCAACTCTTAGCGACCCCATGGACTGCAGCCCACCAAATTCCTCTGTCCATGGGATTTTCCAGGCAAGAGTACTGGAGTGGGGTGCCAACTGTGATATATTGTTATCATGTTGCAATATATGAGTGTAACAAATCAACACGTTCATTTTATTTTCTTTATCTTTTCAATATCGGTACAAGGAGTTTTTTTTAATTGGAGTATAATTTCTTTACAAAGTTGTATTAGTTTCTGCTGCACAGTGAAGTGAATTCTTTATATGTCTACATATATGCCTTCCCTCTTGGACCTCCCTCCCACCTACCCACCCCCATGGCACTCATCTAAGTCATCACAGAGCACACAGCTGAGCTCCCTGTGCTCTACAGAAGCTTCCCTTCTGTGATACACATGGTAGTGTATGCAGATCTGTCACAATCTCCCAGTCTGTCCCACCCTCCCCTTCTCCACCCCCAGTGGCCACATATCCATCCTCTATATCTGTGACTCTGTCCCTGCCCAGCAAATAGGTTCATCTGTACCATTTTTCTAGATTCCACACATATGCGTTAATATGCAATTTGTTTTTCTCTTTCTGATTTAATTCACTCTGATTGGCAGACTCTAGATCCATCTACATCTCTTCAAATGGCCAAATGTCATTCCTTTTTATGGCTGAGTAATATTCCATTGTATAGATGTACTACCCGTTCACTTTAAACTTACGCAATGGTATGTGTCAATTATGTCTCATGAGAAAACAAGACAAACACGTAATAATCATCAAACTGTCTTCTAGTTCCCAGTCACTGTGGATTTGTGAACTTCATCAGCCAGCTCAGGAAGATAGCCATAGAAAACCTAATTAATTTCACTCATCCTGGTACAGAAAGCGTTCAGTTGAGAGCTAATAGAAAAAGCCGCACACCCACACAAAGAAAAAGCTGTTTAGAAGAGCTTCACTTGTTTTTCTGCTTTATGTCTTGGTCGAGGCAATTTTTATGTCCTTTGCATATTTCACTGAGAAGCCTCAGCCACTTCTAGCCATAACTTCCTTTTCCTTCCTGTTGCGAATTTTCTTCCTAGATTTACTCTCCAGTCTCTAAAAATATCCATCCCACATTATTTATTCACTCCATAATGCACACCATCCAAAGACAACAATTTTGCCAATAAACTGTTATTCTAATGAATAATGCATGCAGCCTTCATTCTCCTGACATGAACAAATGTACTTTCAAATGGGAAGAGTGTGGCTCTATTTTAGTCTTGACTCCATTTTTTTAAACTTTATGTATATATATGTATGTGTGTATATATATTTATATATAATAATATATATTATTTATAATATATATTATTTATAATATATATATATTTAAAGGTTTTGTGATGTCCTTCCTTGGGTGAACTCCATGGGGAATAATTCTAATAGTCTAATTAAAAGAAACAAACCATCGCACAGAATCATAACTGGATTTGTATACAGTGTTACACTGACAATAAGGTGTTTGGATGTGGAAGGAAAAAGGATATAAATCAGCCAGTGTTTCAGGGTAGGAAAAATGTGAAGTTCTCTCCTAATAAGAAGACATCGCCAATCGTTGTTTCAAATTCAGCCACCATCTACAGCTATAGTTTCCTTCTATACCCATGACAGGATACAGTATGCTGGGATGATGGAAGTGTTAATTGTAGTAACAATAATAATTATCCTCATCACTTTTGAGTTCCTATAAAGTGCTAGACATCGTGCTAAGTATTCTTTCCATGTATTAGAGTGTCCTCAACCTGGGCACTACTGGTATTTTGGGTCAGAAAAGTCTCTGTGGGAAAGGGCGAGTTGCTCTGTGAATTTGTAGAATGTTTAGCAGCATCCTACAAATCTGCTGCACCCGCTAGATCCAGCAGCAATATCTTCCTCCAAGTGACAACCAAAAATGACTCTCAGCACAGCCAAAGGTGTGCTGGAGGACAAAAGTCTCCCCAGTTGAGAACTCCAGTGACCGAACTTCCCAGGTGGCGCTAGTGATAAAGAACCCGCCTGCCAATGCAGGAGTCACAAGAGAGAGGATTCAGTCTCTGGGTGGAAGGAACCCGCCTGCCAATGCAGGAGTCACAAGGGAGAGGATTCAGTCTCTGGGTGGAAGGAACCCGCCTGCCAATGCAGGAGTCACAAGAGAGAGGATTCAGTCTCTGGGTGGAAGGAACCCGCCTGCCAATGCAGGAGTCACAAGAGAGAGGATTCAGTCTCTGGGTGGGGAAGATGCCCTAGAGGAGGAAATGGTATCCAACTCCAGTGTTCTTGCCTGGAGAATCCCATGGGCAGCCGAGTCCGATGGGCTACAGTCCAAGGGGCTGCAAAGAGTCAGACACGACTGAGCGACTGAGCACACACAATATGCATGACTATCTTCATAACATCCTTACACAACAAATGTGTTATTAGTCCCATTTATAAATGAAGAAACGAAAGCTCAGAGTCAGTGACAGAGCCAAAATTTGGTGCAGCGTTTACTGCCGCATCGATCTTCAGGCGGTTTTGTTGTCTGTGATGATTCAGAACATCAATTCATCTGCCTTCTCCTCTTACATGGGTGATATTTTCAGGTTCAAAAAATACATAATTGATATAATTAGCATTTCGGCACACTTGCACTGGATAATTAATATTATCTTACACGTGGCACAGAGATAACTTCAAATTCCTGAAACCTCTTGGATGGGCCGTATAGATGACATGAAGACAAAATTAACAATTATCGTAACAAGAATAGCAATAACAACAGTGATTCCACTTCATCCTTCCCATCACTACTGATTGGCCACTTGAGATGTGACAGGCTGAGAAATCAACCTGGATTTCCTGTTTCATTCCCACATTTTCTGAGAGATACCTACTTCCGTTAGCCTTTAACCCAAGGCCATGTGGCTAAGGTTTGTCTTGTTCTCTGTTTTATCCTAAGCATTTAAAACAGATCCTTGCACGTAGTCAGAGCTCCATGGATGCTGGTTGAATGAGGAGTTATCAGGAGATGGGATCTTAGAGAAAAGTATAAAGATTGCTAAGGTGGAAATCATTTTGCCTAAGTGAAACTCGGGCGGTGCAGTGGTAAAGAGTCTGCCTGCCAGGGCAGAAGGCCAGGAGACTTGGGTTTAGTCCCTGGGTCGGGAAGATCCCTGGAGGAGGGCATGGCAACCCACTCCAGTATTCTTGCCTGGAAAACCCCATGGACAGGGGAGCCTGGCGGGCTACGGTCCATGGGTGTAGTAAAGAGTCAGACACACACACACAGGTGGTAATAGAGCTTCAACTCAGAGCCTCCATCTGATCTCAGAGCCCACCTGCTCCCCGTGGTATCCCTATTCAGTAGCTATATCTACTATATCTACGTCTCCGACCTGCTCCTTGGAACGAATGGGTCTTTCTTTCTTGACTACCTTCATATCCATTTTTCCCCCAGGTTTCTGTCACTGGTGATAGCAACAAACACCTTCTCCCATCTTTCTCCACTTCCTTTCTCTGCCTTCCACCAGGGCCTCTCTTTATTTCTCTTTGTCTATATCTTATTTAATTTTGGAAGCCCAGCTGAATCCCCACTTTCTTCTAGAATATTCCCTCTATGTTTTCTGAACTCTCAGGGCCTCTCAGGAATCCCACTACCGTTGCCTGCCAATGATTAATGAACCACAGTGCAAAACATCTGGGGTCAAATCTCAGCTCTATCCTTCCAAGAGGTATGAGCTTGGGAAAGCAACATAAAGTCTTTGGAATCCCAATGCCCTCCACGGTGTGATGAGAACGGTAGTATTGTTGTGCCTCCCAGCTTGCTGAGAATTCAATGAGACAATACTTAGCATAGCCCTCGACATATAGTGTTCTTAATAAATTACTCATCATTAATGTCTCTTTGACCTTCTGTTGTCTATTCTATGATTGATTTATATGACTTTGTCTAACCTCCCCAATGGAATTGTAGGAGTATAGCAAGACGTTTCTTTCAGAGTAGATCTTCCCAGGTGACTTGGTGGTAAGGGACTTGCCTGCCAATGCAGGAGACTTAAGGAGATTCTGGTCACATCCTTGGGTCAGAAAGATCCCCAGGAGAAGGAAATGGCAATCCACTCCAGTATTCTTGCCTGGGAAATCCTAAGGACAGAGGAGCCTGGCGGGCTACAATCCACGGGGTCCAAAGAGTCGGACACGACTGAACGACTAGACACACACACATAGGTCTTTAATGTACCACAGAATTCAGCACAACAGATAAAACTGTGGCCAGGAGGCCTCCTCAGTGTTCAAAACATGATTTTCTGTCTTTACATTCTGAACTCTGGTGTCTTTCTCAATAACATGGAAATGGCCATTTCTGTTTACTCCACCATACCAGACGGGCCATCACAAATGGGTTTATCTGTATGGTAAGCCATCAGCCAGGGTTTTCAGAGCTTACAGGCATCAGAATTGCAATAACTCATTCGGTCTGTCTCAGTGCTTCACTGAAGTTTCATCATTCTTTGGACTTTGGTTTTGCCAATGTCTTTTTTATCTGTAAAATTTTGCATAACATAGAACTTAAACTGGGATGATTAATGAGACACATCTCCAGTTAGGCATGCCTCTTGTGTGTCTGTGTGCTGAGTTGCTTCAGTCGTGTCTGACTCTTTGCAACACTATGGACTGTAGCCAGCCAGTCTCCTCGTCTATGGGATTCTCCAGGCAAGAATACTGCAGTGGGTTGCCATGCCCTTCTCCAGGGAATTATCCCGACCCAGAGATCAAACTCGCATCTCTTGAGTCTCCTGCATTGGCAGGCAGGTTCTTCACCATTAGCGCCCCCTGGGAAATCCGTGAGTGGCTCTTGCTGCTGCTGCTGCTGCTAAGTCGCTTCAGTCGTGTCCGACTCTGTGCGACCCCACAGGCGGAAGCTCGCCAGGCTCCCCCGTCCCTTGGATTCTCTAGGCAAGAACACTGGAGTGGGTTGCCATTTCCTTCTCCAATGCATGAAAGTGAAAAGTGAAAGTGAAGTCGCTCAGTCGTGTCCGACTCTTAGCGACCCCATGGACTGGAGCCTACCAGGATCCTCTGTCCATGGGATTTTCCAGGCAAAAGTACTGGGGTGGAGGGGGGAATATATCACCAGTTTCCAGAAAGACTGGTGGACTCAGATTCCAGATCCTGTGTCTGAGGCTGTGTGGAGCAGTAAGTAGACTACACTGTTTACAAAGAGCTGGTTTCTAGTTCCAGTTTTCTCAGGATTCGCATGAGGTTGGACTATTTGGGGTAGAGGCAGGGAAGAAATCTTTGTATGCCTTAATGCTCTCATCTGTAAAGCAAGGCATCCAAATCAGATAAATTATGAATTACCTTTCATTTCTATAATTCTGCATCCCACAATTGAAGTTCATTGGTAGGAATCAGTAATTTCATATTTTGCCTCATTTCCTTAAAATCCACATTCCTCGCAATAAGTTTACCCACACTAGGGCTTCCAAATCCCATTTAGAAAATCTGTTCCCCTCGTACACACACTTGCGTTTTTTTATTCCCCAGTGCCCTACACATTTTCTTAATAAAGTGTATAATAAAACTAAATCTTCCCACTGGAGTGTTTAGAATGTGGAAGACATTGTTATTCCCACCATGGCAGTGGCGGATAAAAAATACATACTCTTCTCTCTCCCGAAACCACGCTTTGATCCTCAGCCTTTTATCAGCAAATCAGAAGTGCTACCTTCTGCAAATTAGCACCACCTCCTGAGAAATTGTGCCAAGTTCTATTAAATGTAATTAGCATTCCCGTTGTTTCCTGCATGTTGCAAATAACAAAAAAAAAAAAGAAAAAGAAAAAAAATCTCCTTCTGAGGGAACACACATCATCCCACGTTATACCAACAGTGTCGGTATGAAGCTGGAAACAGGAGACTGAAAAGGATCTTGACACCCAACTAGGAGTTCACCGACATGGGGTCAAAAGTAGCAGGATCAGAAGTCTTCATTTTTGGCTTTTTCAAAGTAAAGGTTGGCTTCACTACATGGAGTTAAACAACTGGCATACTGCCTTCTGAAGTGAAGGCTTGGGGAACATGGGAAGATAATTACCTCCCTCAATATAAAACTGACCTGCCGGTGGAGTTTTGAAGCAAAAGACTCACATACCCTACAGCAATGTTTCAAAACCAAATTTGGGGAGCCACCCCATGCGGTTTCCATACAGAAGAATAACAAACGAAACAACTAAAAATCTACTTTCCCTGGAATCTCATGATAGAATTGACACTTTCATGCCCAACAAGAAGAAACGATACAAGCTCTGAATAAAGAACAGTACTTAACATTAGACACATTTTATTAATAATGATTTTTGATACATAGGGACTTCCCAGGTGGTCCCATTGGTTAAGAATCCTCCTGCCAAAGCAGGAGACACCAGAGATGCAGGTTCAATCGCTGGATTGGGAAGATCCTCTGGAGTGAGAAATGGCACCCCACTCTAGTATTCTTGCCTAGAATATTCCATAGGCAGAGGAGCCTGGTGGGCTACAGTCCATGTGGTTGCAAAGAGTCAGACACGACCAAGCGACTGAGCACACACACATGTCGATACATAGAAATATTGTTTTGTGTATTTCATTATCGTAAAGTTACAGAATTATTGTGTAGCTAATATAAAAAAAGAAAACAACCACTACTTTTAATCCTCTTTTATTTCACCCGAGGGTATGGCAGTTTGGTCAAAGCAAACCTGCACTGAGAAGCCGGTATCGTAAGGCATTTTTAGCTAAAGTACGATGCCACTGCCAAAAACACATGTCCTCCCAAGCCCCATTCACTTTAATGCTATAAAACAGAATTCAGAAGCAACCAGATATATATGCATATCTGTATGGAAAGGTTCAGAAAGGAGGATGTTATTTTCACATTTCCTGCAGAACTGAGTTCAATTTGACAGGCATTTTTTCCCCCCCTTCTCGGAAGCCATTTTGTCTCTTTACTTCTTGCTTCCTTCCTTGCATTTCAGCATTTGTCATTTCAATTACAGTACTGCAAACTATTTTTACACTTTGAATGCAATTTTCAGAAACACTGGGGAAAGAGCAGTAAAGATATTAGGAGGTGGTAGTTAAGATTGAAAATGGCTTCGAGAGGGTGGAACAAATTTAGGACTTTTTTATTTTAATCATCTATAGAGAAAATAATTCCGTAGACTCATCTGCAGTTCAGTTCCACTTACAGCACAAAGCATCATAAAATTGAATAGAGTTATATTCTCCAGCCCGGTGTCATAACTGTTATATGATACCAGTTTAATAACTTACTGTGCCCATTCACTTCTCTGATGGTTGAGGGTGAGATAACACACTTCCCACCCTGGGTCACACTGAGAAATGGAATAAAAGACAAATCATTCAATCTTTTCCCCAAGCAAGAGTTTGGTCAAAAACTATGAGCTGGTTGCTGAAGGTTTATTCAATCAACAAATATTTATTGAACACCGGTGTTGTGTTATGGGCTTCCCTGGTGGCTCAGATGGTAAAGAATCTGCCTTCAATGCAGGAGGCATAGGTTCAATCCCTAGGTCGGGAAGATCCCCTGGAGAAGGGAATGGCTACCCATTCCAGTGTTCTTGCCTGGGAAATCCCATGGAGAGGAGCCTGGTGGGGTACAATCCATGGGATCAGAAAGAACCCGACATGACTGAGTGTCTAACACACTCCCTTTCACTTTTCTGTTGTTCTGTGATGGACAGTCAATGATGCTTGCATGACACTCAAGGAATTTACTCTTTCCTTCCTCATGCAGAGTTGATGCCTTTATAATTGGATTAACCTGGACTCTATTGCAGTTAATGATAGAAATACCACTTGAACTGAGTTAAAAATGAAGGCTATTTCTTGGGCCCTATAATCAGAAAAAGTGAGAGGTGACTGGAATGAAGTCATGACATGACAGGATACTGACTTCATTCCTTTCCAGTAAAGACAGCCTTTGCCTATTAGGCAGGTGGCAAAACATGGGCAGATTTGGGATTTTATTCTCATAGCTTGGTTTTGAATCCAGTTGGTTGTTTGTCTAGATTCCAGAACTTTCTTCCCCTTCCTAACAGAGTATTGCTTTTGTTCATGTCTTCACATGTGTGTGTGCTTAGTCGCTCAGTCATGTTCGACTCTTTGTGACTCCGCCACATGGACTGTAGGCCAACAGACTCCTCTGTTCATGAGATTCTCCAGGCAAGAATACTGTAGTGGATTATCATGACCTCTTTCAACGGTTCTTCCCCATCTAGGGATCGAACCTGGGTCTCCTGCACTGAAGGCAGATTTTTAACCGTCTGAACCACCAGAGAATGGGTACTCACATATCCATCTTTCTCTCCATGAAGTTCCCATGACATTGAAGAATCTGAGACCATTCCCCTTTTGGAGTTGGAATGAAACAGGGACTTAACTAATCTACGGCAGGCATGATAATCTCTTGTCAACATTTCCCTCTGGGAGCCAGGCTTCAGACTTTCATCAGACAATAACCCAACCGACCAGTTGATAGTTCGGTACTTGATCTTATAAGGCTCAATTTGAGGGAAAGCAAGATATGTTTCATCTCAGTTCTTGAATTATTGTGATGTAAAACTACTTAATTTCTTTACGGTTTAAGGTGGTTTCAACCTGGATTTGCGTTGTCTGCAACCAAAAGCATTCTAATTGATCAGCACCTCAGAACAACAGAGAGAATGGAGTTCTCCTTGGCTGACTCCATTTAGCAAAACCCTTAGGAAAAGCATCGTTTGGCTGTGCTTGAGTCCTGTGCGAGGATATAGAGTATTCTCCAGGGCCGAGTCAGAGAAGCCCACCTCTGTGCTTATGATCTGTCCCGTTGTTGTCATTTAGCTGCTAAGTCTGCTACTGCTAAATCACTTCAGTCGTGTCCGACTCTGTGCGACCCCGTAGACGGCAGCCCACCAGGCTTCCTTGTCCCTGGGATTCTCCAGGCAAGAACACTGGAGTGGGTTGCCATTTCCTTCTCCAATGCATGAAAGAGAAAAGTGAAAGTGAAGTCGCTCAGTCGTGTCCCACTCCTAGCAATCCCATGGACTGCAGCCCACCAGGCTCCTCCGTCCATGGGATTTTCCAGGCAAGAGTACTGGAGTGGGATACCATTGAGTCGCCCCCAAAACCCAGGCGTGTAGTGAATCTTGGCACAAAACGTAACTCAAGAGCAGGGCTTGAGAAACTAAAAGAGAATAATGTCACACATGAAATTTTTATTTGTTTACCACTTATTGAGGTGTAATTTTATATCATAAAACCCATCCATTATAAACATACAATTCAATTTTAAATGAATTTATACGCATGGGGTAGTAGTAGTGAAAGTATTAGTTGCTCAGTCATATCTGACCGCATGGACAGTAGCCCACCAGGCTTCTCTGTGCATAGGATTCTCTGGGCAAGAATACTGGAGTGGGGAGCCATGTGCATGTAAAATAGCCACAGTTCTGATTTAGAATAATTCCATCACCCCGATAAGTTACCCTGTGCTTTTTTATGATCAGTTCCACTTAGACCCTCCATGTGAGAACCGTCATTCACTTTCTATCTGTATAGATTTGTCTTTCCTGGACAATTCAGATAAATAAAATCATACATCATATAATCTTCTGCACCTAGCTGCTTTAGCAGAATGTTCTTGAGGTTCATCAGTATTGACTGATATATCAGTAATGTCTTTTTATTGTTGAGTAATAATTGATTGTAGGGCTTACCAGGTGTCTCAGTGGTAAAGAAGCCGCCTGCAGTGGAGAAGGCTCGGGTTCAATCTCTGGGTCGGGAAGGTCCCCTGGGGATGGAAATGACTCCCCACTCCAGTAATTCTTGCCTGGGAAATCCCATGGACAGAGGAGACTAGAGGGCTAAATTTCACAGGATTGCAAAACAGTTGAACATGACTTAGCAGGCAAACAATAGCAGTGGTCCATCATGTAGGTAGCCTACATTTTATCTGTTCATCAACTGATGAATACTCGGATTGTTTCCAGGTTTAGGATTGTATGTCTAACGCTGCTTCAAGCATTTGCTTCTGTGTCTCTGTGTCAACAGGTGCTTTCATATTTCTCTTGAGTGGGTATTTAGCCGTGGAACTGCTGGACTGTATGTTGAAGTTAAACTGCCAAAGTGAAAGTGAAAATCGCTCAGTTATGTCCTACTCTCTGACCCCCTGGACTATACAGTCCTTGGAATTCCCCAGGGCAAAATACTGGAGTGGGTAGCCTTTCCCTTCTCTAGGGGGATCTTCCCAACCCAGGGATCAAACCCCATTCTCCCACATCCCACATTGCAGGCAGCTGCTGCTGCGGCTAAGTTGCGTCAGTCGTGTCCAACTCTGTGCGACCCCGTAGACGGCAGCCCACCAGGCTTCCCCATCCCGGGGATTCTCCAGGCAAGAACACTGGAGTGGGTTTCCATTTCTTTCTCCAATGCATGAAAGTGAAAAGTGAAAGTGAAGTCGCTCAGTCGTGTCTGACTCAGCAACCCCATGGACTGCAGCCCACCAGGTTCCTCCGACCATGGGATTTTCCAGGCAAGAGTACTAGAGTGGGGTGCCATTGCCTTCTCCATTGCAGGCAGATTCTTAACCAATTGAGCCACCAGGAAAGTACTGACCTTTTAATGAAATAACCTTATTCACCTGTGAAATAGAAGTCCATGAAGGAGTCTTGCATCTCTATCTGTAATTCCCTTTCTTTTGCGAATAAGTCAGCAAGGAGCTGTGTGGAGGGGATGAAATGGTGGGGGAAGAATTCTCTCCTTTTATGCAGAAATATAGGGCAGAGAACTGAACTTTTCTTCTTCTGTTATAGTCATAGCTTAGATGTTAGTTTTGGCAACTCAGCATCAGTGGGGGCACTGACCTCATATGCAAATGATATGATGGGTTGGGTAAGACACACTTTGAGAATTCTGCTTTAGAAAAGATAGTATCTGGGTTCATCATCCCAGCCTTGCGGCTATGTACCTCTGCAGTAGAGCTTGGAAGTAATACATGACCCTCTAAGTGCAAACTTTCTGAGGTTAACTCTTCCATCCACACAGTAGTTGGTGTTATTTCTTTTATCTATTGATAAAATGACTCTCTCCCTCTCAGGGCAAAGCAAGGCTCTGCCCATGTTTCTCAGTTGGGTTGTGGTAATCTGCGCTTTCTAGTAAAAGGTCACTTCTTGGAGGAGTTGAAAGGACTAAGGGGCCATACCTTGGCCCCCACCCCCCACTCCCGAGCCTGTTTGAGCCCCAGATACAGGTTCCTCTGTTGCTCAGATTTTCAAACCTTGAAAGCTCTGAAAACAAAAGTGAGCGCCTAGGAGGGGAATGCACAGCAGTCACCCATATCAGCGTCCCTGTATGTTGACACATGACCAAGGTGGATTTTAGCCAACTGAAGTCCCTCCTAAACACCACTGGCGTGGTTAAGAGGAGGTCCTTAACATCAGATTTCTTCAGTTAGCCTCCTGGCAATACATGTCGTGTGTGTGTGTGTGTGTGTGTGTGCCTGTGTGAGTTTGGATGATCTACTTAACCATGTTAAGCTTGGGTTAACTCAATTGTAAAATGGGATTAATAAGAATACTCCCTTCTTAAAATCATTGATAGGATTAAATGAGATAATGCATGTAAAGTGCTTAGCAACATTCTGAATTTCTTTAGCTGTTAGAATTTTTATTTTTTACAAATTTTTATACAATCTTTTATTTGATTTCAAATTGTTGGGACTTGGAAGCAAGCCTGACAGATACTGTGTACTCAGTGACTATTCGGAGAAGGCGATGGTACCCCACTCCAGTACCCTTGCCTGGAGAATCCCATGGACGGAGGAGCCTGGTGAGTTGCAGTCCATGGGGTTGCTAAGAGTCGGACACAACTGAACAACTTCACTTTCACTTTTCCCTTTCATGCATTGGAGAAGGAAATGGCAACCCACTCCAGTGTTCTTGCCTGGAGAATCTCAGGAACGTGGGAGCCTGGTGGGCTGCCGTCTATGGTGTCGCACAGAGTTGGACATGATGAAGAGACTTAGCAGCAGCAGCAGTGACTATTATTTAACCATATTCAGTTGAGATGGTCTTTCATTTGTTTTGTTTCTTCGTATATTTCATCCCTTCATTTGATGGTGCTGTAATGAATTCATTCTGTGTATCACTCATATGGTAGATATTTAGGAGGTGTCCGGACAAGCCCAGCCATCCACCAGTTTTTATAAATAAAGTTTTATTGGAACACAGCCACACCCACTTATTTGCATACTGTATATGTATGGCTTTTTGTGCTAACACAGCAGAGTTGGATAACTTTAATAGAGATTAAATGACTCCTAAAGCGGAGGTGATGGAATTCCAGTGGAGCTATTCCAAGTCCTGAATGATGATGCTGTGAAAGTGCTACACTCAATATGCCAGCAAATTTGGAAAACTCAGCAGTGGCCACAAGATTGGAAAAGGTCAGTTTTCATCCCAATCCCAAAGAAAGGCAATGCCAAGGAGTGCTCAAACTACCGAACAATTGCACTCATCTCACACGCTAGTAAAGTAATGCTCAAAATTCTCCAAGCCAGACTTCAGCAATATGTGAACCGTGAACTTCCTGATGTTCAAGCTGGTTTTAGAAAAGGCAGAGGAACCAGAGATCAAATTGCCAACATCCGCTGGATCATGGAAAAAGCAAGAGAGTTCCAGAAAAACATCTATTTCTGCTTTATTGACTATGCCAAAGCCTTTGACTGTGTGGATCACAATAAACTATGGAAAATTCTGAAAGAGATGGGAATACCAGACCACCTGATCTGCCTCTTAAGAAATCTGTATGCAGGTCAGGAAGCAACAGTTAGAACTGGTCATGGAACAACAGACTGGTTCCAAATAGGAAAAGGAGTACGTCAAGGCTGCATATTGTCACCATGTTTATTCAACTTATATGCAGAGTACATCATGAGAAATGCTGGACTGGAAGAAACACAAGTTGGAATCAAGATTGCCGGGAGAAATATCAATAACCTCAGATATGCAGATGACACCACTCTTATGGCAGAAAGTGAAGAGGGGCTAAAAAGCCTCTTGATGAAAGTGAAAGTGGAGAGTGAAAAGGTTGGCTTAAAGCTCAACATTCAGAAAACGAAGATCATGGCATCTGGTCCCATCACTGCATGGGAAATAGATGGGGAAACAGTGGAAACAGTGTCAGACTTTGTTTTTCTGGGCTCCAAAATCACTGCAGATGGTGACTGCAGCCATGAAATTAAAAGACGCTTGCTCCTTGGAAGGAAAGTTATGACCAACCTAGATAGCATATTCAAAAGCAGACACATTACTTTACCAACAAAGGTTCGCCTAGTCAAGGCTATGGTCTTTCCTGTGGTCATGTATGGATGTGAGAGTTGGACTGTGAAGAAGGCTGAGCGCCGAAGAATTGATGCTTTTGAACTGTGGTGTTGGAGAAGACTCTTGAGAGTCCCTTGGACTGCAAGAAGATCCAACCAGTCCATTCTGAAGGAGATCAATCCTGGAATTTCTTTAGAAGGAATGATGCTAAAGCTGAAACTCCAGTATTTTGGCCACCTCATGCGAAGAGTTGACTCATTGGAGAAGACTCTGATGCTGGGAGGGATTGAGGGCAGGAGGAGAAGGGGACGACAGAGGATGAGATGGCTGGATGGCATCACTGACTCGATGGATGCGAGTCTGAGTGACCTCCGGGAGCTGGTGATGGACAGGGAGGCCTGGCGTGCTGCGGTTCATGGGGTCGCAAAGAGTCGGACACGACTGAGCGACTGATCTGATCTGATCTGATCTGAAAGCCTAAATTACGGACCGTTTGGCCTTTTACAGGACAAGTTTTTCAACCCTTGGTTTAAATCCCAAAGATCAGTAAACAGAATTAAGTGATATTCCTGTTCTCAACAGGGTCAAGACAAGACAGACAATAAACACATGAATAAAGAAATCCGTTCATACTTACATGTGCTATGCTAAGTCATTTTAGTCTTGTTCTACTCTTTGCCAAACTGTGGACTGTAACCCACCAGACTCCTCTGTCCGTGGGATTCTCCAGGCAAGAATACTGGAGTGGGTTGCTGTGCCCTCTTCTAGAAGATCTTCCCGACCCAGGAATTGAACCGTGTCACTGGGTCTCCTGCACTGGCAGGTGGGCTCTGTACCACTGAGCCACCTGGGAAGACTATTTGTAGTGAGAAATACAATAAAAAAAATTTTAGAAAGCAATATAAAGAATAGAGAAGAGTCAAACGTCAAAGAGTCAAAGGGGTAAGAGGAATTTTTTTTTAAGTTTGTCATTTAAATGTCTCTATTTTCAGATTAGAAGTTCAGAGTTTCTCTCTGGTAATTTATTGGGTTGGTTACAAAGTTCGTTCGGTTTTGCCATAACATTTTTTAAATTATTTTAAACATTAGTTTATTTATTCTAATCAGAGGCTAATTACATTACAATATTGTGGTGGTTTTTGCCGTACATCAACATGAACCAGCCATGGGTGCACATGCAGAAAAACCCAAATGAAATTTTTGGCTGGGTCACTATTTACAGGATGATTTTCAATAGCAAAACAAATACTCACTGCCTCATTGACATTCAAAACCCACCCCGAGTTGCAAATAAATCCAGATGTGACCTACAAAAAGAAATCTGGTTTGGAGAGACCTCACAGACAGTGTCATAAAACTAACAGGAGACCGCTTGCCGTTTTGTCGACCGGTCTGTATTTTTTCCCACATCGCTGCTTCCAGCAAAATAGGAACTGCCGTTGAGGTCCTCTTTCAGCCTGGTTATCTGTGGACAAGACTAAACTGAAAAAATGTCCATTATACAAACAAACAAAAAAGTAGAAGCCCTTGGGGCCTCAAGAGTTGATGAAAAGAAGAGTGAGAAGTAGGTCAGAGATGCACCAGAAGGTCTTCTACCCCGTGTCTTATTTTCAGTAGCGTTTTCAGCGCCTACCTTTTGTTGGCCAGTTTGCTTGCTCCGGTGCTGCTCTGCAAGCAGGCTGCATTATTAACAAGGCTGTAGCGGGAAGCAGGGCGCTTCCACAAAAGTCTAGTGCAAGGGTCAGCAAACCTTTTCTGTAAAGAGCCAGATCATAAATATTTTAGATTTTGCAGGTCTTAATGACCTCTGCTGCAGATATTCGAAGTCTTCTGGTGTAGCATTTCAGCAGCCTTGGATGATACATAAATGAATGAGCATGGCTGTGTTCCAATAAAACTTTATTTCCACAACTGGAGAGGATTGGACCTGTGAGTGTGATTTGCTGACCTCTTTTCTAATGCACTTTATATATATATATATATTTATGTATACACACACACACATATATTTATCCAGCTGTGCTGGGTCTTCATTGCTGTTTGGGTATTTTCTCTAGTTACTGCAAATGGGGACTGCCTACTTGTGGTGGCTTCTCTTGCTGCAGAACATGGGCTCCCAGATGCAAGGGCTTCAGTAGTTGCAGCTCCTGGCTCTAGAGCACAGGCTCAGTAGTTGTGGTGCACAGGCTTAATAGATTCATGGCATGTGTGATCTTCCTGGGTCAGGAATCGAACCCATGGTTCCTGCATCGGCAGGCAGATTCTTTGCAGCTGAGCCACCAGAGAACCTCTCCAGTGCACGTTTTCCTCTGCAAGTGTGCTCATCAGATCATCTGGGGAGCATTTGCAGCACACGTGGTCCTTGTCTCCTCCCTTCTGACTTAGTGACTCCTGGCAGTCGTGTGCACACATACAAAAGCTCCCACAGTTACTCAGAACCTGCATATATGTTGTTTCCCTGGTGGCTCAGCAAGTAAAGAATCCGCCTGCAACGCAGGAGCCACAGGAGACTCAAGTTTGATCCCTGGATCAGGAAGATTCCCTGGAGGAGGAAATGGCAACTCATTCCAGTACTCTTGCCTGGAAAATCTCATGAACAGAGGAGCCTGGCGGGCTATAGTCCATGTGGTTGCAAAGAGTTGGACACGACTAAGTGATGGCATCTTACCATATGCATATATGCCAGGTGGTGTGAATAAGCCATAGAATCTCAGTGATGGTAACACAGAAGTGTTTCCTTTGTTCGTGTGTCTATCACAAGGGGCCAGGCTGCTCAACTCCATGGGGTGACGTGGCGATTCCATCGCCATCGTCTGGCGTGCAGACACCATCAGCATGTAGCTTCACTTTCTGAAACACACAGCCTCCTACATTGGTGTGGTTGAGAAAGAACCAAGAGTGGAAGATCTTGTAACATCAATTACAAGACTGGTCACAAGCAGTTTGGCCATAGCTAGTCCCACGGTCCTATTGAGCTTCAGTGAAAAAGTGAAAGTGTTAGTTGCTCAATCAGGTCTGACTCTTTGTCACCCCGTGGACTATATGGGATACAGTCTAGGCTTCTCTGTCCATGGGATTTCCCAGGCAAGGATACTAGAGTGGGTTGCCATTCCTTCTCAAAGAGATCTTCCCTTCCCATAGATCGAACCCAGGTCTTCCGTATTGAAGGCAGATTCTTTAACCATCTGAGCCACCAGGGAAGCCCCTAATCAGCTTCCAGGAGATATCAAATGTATGTTCCTGTGTGCCTAGCAGAAGAGGGGAACTAGATCTGGGTAAGCATGAAAGATTTTTGTTCAGTCAATTGACTGGATTGAGGGATTTTTTTAAAGAATTTTATTTATCGATCTATTACCTTTTGGCTGCTCTGGGTCTTTGTTTCTGCAAACAGGTTTTCTCTAGTTGCGGCAGTCTGGGGCTACTCCTCCCTGTGGCCCACGGGCTTTGCACTACGGTGGCTTCTCTTCTCGCAGAGCACGGGTCTAGGCACGCAGGTTTCAGAAGCTGTGTCTCAGGGGCTTAGGTGTTCTGCCCCTTGTGGCATCCTCTTGGGCCAGGGATAGAACCGGCGTCCCCCACACTGGCAGGCACATTCTTATCCACTGTGCCCCGACGGAAGTCCCGATTGAGAAACTGATTGGTAATCATTTGTAAAGGGACATCCAGGTGGTACATAAACAATCTGACGCATCCACCAGTGAAGAAACTGTGTGGAATTTATGAGAATGTATTTTTCACATCAGTTTTCCACTGGGGGGAATCGGAAAGAAAATGCCTACTGCATCCAGGGTCAGACACTTTTCTCTGAAGCATATTCTTGTGTTTGATGTTAAAAGCCATTATCAGTGTTGCTACGCCCAGGCCTGACCTTAGAATGCACCTCTGTCCTGCAAGAGTCCAGCCTATGCATACTGACCAGATGGCTCTTGACATTGGGTGTCACCCATTTATTCTCTAAGTTATGCTTGGTGAACACTCATCTGCACCTCCCATACTGATCCACTTGGGTTGACTTGACTAATTTGGTTAACAAGACCATAAATAATAATCCAGTCTCACTCTCTTTATGGTTAACAATACCGGTCCATTATAATTTTCTATGGCAGCCCATATGGTAGGTAATAAACTAGCTAATAAAACTGCCACATGGAGGGTAGGTCTGCTTTTATTTTTATGGCCATTTTTTAAAATCTGATATATAATTAATGTACAAAGTTCAACTACTTTGGGAGGGTCAGATCCCAGTTTATTTGATACATTTTGAGGTGTTCATTTTCTTGATGTATTTGTGGGTAGAGAGAGTGGAATAAAGCTACAGTTTTTTATATTGAAAGATGCTTAACCAGGATTTTTTTTTTTTTTCTGGAAAGGCAGACACTTAAATTACCTTTGCTTTCTGAGCTCATTTCCATTGAAATATATAAAGTGATTCTATGTTCAGACTCTCTCAAAGCACCTCCCCCACTTACTTAAGAGAACACTATTCTAAAAATTTTCTCCTTGGAGAATAATTTTCTCTGCCTTCCATCTCTCTCGATGATTTGCTTGGTCTCCACAATTTGTCTGGCTCCCTCTTGAACTGATTTATGATTCACCAAAATCCATAGGAGAATTTGCCAAGCTGTAGACCAATTAATTATGTTTGGTGTTGGACTTGTCTGTTAGGTGGTGGGGTTTCCATTTTGTCAAACGTTTCAAATGTAATGTGCACACATGTTTCACTTTTGTTTTCCTTAAGTACCAGGCTGACCAGCCAAGAATGATTCCAATAGCAACAAAAACAAAAGTTCATTGGAGGTGCATTATTGTTCATTTGTATCCAGAATCTTTGAAAAATTCACAGGTTCCCCAGAAATTTTACACAGGGATTACTTCTTTTAGAGAATAAATTGTGGGGCTTTGCCCATAACTTCCTCAGTACCCACGGTGCCAGTTCTTGCTGCCCATGTCCTGCTTTGCAGCAGCCGTGTGATTATAATGTGATAATAATAATATCCAGATGATAATAGCCATCGTTCATGTAGCATTTACTGAATGCTACACATTTTTTAATGTACTTCACATATATTCACTAACGCATATAACAGCATAGAAATTAGAATTCAGAAATTCTAATGTAATTCTGTATCGGGGGAAGATACAATTCTTGTTCTCATTTTCTTTCAAGATAGGAAATTGAGGCTCAGAGAGGTTAGGTAAATCACTGATGTCACACAGCCAGAAAGGAGCAGAGTTTCTCTAAGCCTGTCTCCTCACCATGGGGTACTCTTCTCATAGATATACAGGGCAGGGCTATGTATATCTATATTCTAAAGTCATGTTTTTGGAAAGCCCAGCCATAAACATGTTTATGTACTGCTATTGATTTATCTGGTAGAGCTCTTTGATTTTATCAGATAGTACTTTGCCAGCTAAGAGATGACATGGAGCTAGGTATAGCGACACTGTTTTCTTCCCTTTCCTATAAAAAGGTGAGATGGTTCCCTGTGGTGTTGGCAGGGACTGCAAGCTTTGCTTGGGGAAAATTATCTTTCCCTACACTCCTCCGCTCCATTTCTACTGTGAGTTATTATGATAAAAAAAAAAAAAAGCCAGAATACTTGCTTCAAGGTGAAAATATTTAGGCAAAATATTACCACAGGGAAGGCTTATTTTAAGCATTGTGGTTACAAAGAAGGATGTGTCAGGCTTAGGATTTTATGCTTAAAGTTCACCATAATGCCATAAAGCGTTGGTTGGCAAACTTTTTTCCTATAAATGGGAACATAGTTAATGTTTACACTTGTGCAGCATATCATCTCTATCACAGCTACTTAACTTTGCAGCCAAAGAAGTCACAGGACATGCACAAATGAGTGTGGCTATGTTACAGTAATTCTGTATTTTCAACAGCAGGGGTCAAGACAGATTTTGCCCTCAGGTCATGCTTTAATGACCCCTCTGATGTAATGGAAAGGTTGGGGTTTGGTGATAGAGTTTCTATCCTGGCCGGCCATTTGCCAGCTGAATGGCGTTGAATGAGCCATTGAACCTTTCTGAGCCACCATCTCTCAGCTGCTAAGTGGAGAAATGGTTACTTATCTCATTAGCATGGTCATGAGGACTAAATTAACGAGCACAGAATGACCAAAGGCCAAGATTCATTAAAAGAAATTCCATTCTATTCTTCTCTGCCCTCTCCAAACTCCTTTTGCTTCTGTCTCTCTCTACCTTCTGCTCATTGGTTAATAAGTGATAGGAATTATGGCTGCCTGAGAAGTTTTGATTGCTCTTATTTTTGGCTTCTCTGGTGACTCAGAGGGTAAAAATCCACCTGCAATGTGGGAGACCTGGGTTTGATCCCTTTGTTGGGAAGATTCCTTGGAGGAAACTGGGGCAACCCACTCCAGTATTTTTGCCTAGAGAATCTCCATGGACAGAGAACCTGGTGGGCTACAGTCTGTGGGATTGCAAAGAGCCAGACATGATTGAGCAACTAAGCACATAGGACACACATTTTTGGGTTATGCCAATATTGGAAAAGTGCTTCTCATTGTAGTGGAGAGCTTTCTGGATAATTGCCTGTGAAGTAGTTCTGAAATAGTTGCTAGGAAAAGAAGTGCCTTAGCCGTCATGAATTTTAACAGGGAAAGGGTTAATTCCTTTGGATCAGAAGCAGTGGGTAAAGAGGACATGACCAATTCCATTAGTTCATCCACCACCCATGGCACACATCACTAGGTGATCACAACCTTCTTCACCGAGGAACTTGATTATGGATTCAGAAGTGTGTTAGCAGCAATTTTTTAGTCACTACCAATGGTTTGTAGTCGTCTCATAAGATGAAATTTATTAAATGTCTTTGTTGTAGATAATTAGTTTTGAGAGTCCAAATTTGAAACATTCCTCAAATGACAAGTTACGTGGAGCTCTTGAAGAGTGGCCATTTTCCCTTGTTTTGTGAGCAGTGATGTTCTTCTTTAGGAACCTTAGCTTTCATTCCGGGACCACAAATAAAAAAGCAACGAGTGAAAAGTATCTGCCTCCCACCCCGAAGCCTGATTTCTTCATGAAATGACCTCACAAAGAAACGTGCCAAAATCTCTCATTTTCTTGACTCCCCAAAGACTTGCTGCTGCTGCTGCTGCTAAGTCACTTCAGTTGTGTCCGACTCTGTGCGACCCCAGAGACGGCAGCCCACCAGGCTGCCCTGTCCCTGGGATTCTCCAGGCAATAACACTGGAGTGGGTTGCCATTTCCTTCTCCAATGCATAAAAGTGAAAAGTGAAAGTGAAGTCGCTCAGTCGTGTCCAACTCTTAACGACCCCATGGACTGCAGCCTACCAGGCTCCTCTGTCCATGGGATTTTCCAGGCAAGAGTACTGGAGTGGGGTGCCACTGCCTTCTCCACCCCAAAGACTTAGAGACAGCTAGATATCTGTTCTCTTTTCTTGTTCTTCCAGTGTTTTGCCTTTTTACAGATATTCTATGGTGAACTATGAGTCTAAAATCTGAGAACAAGAAGGAGTCCTAATTCTTCTTGGTGAAAATAACAGAAACTTATTTCAGACTCTCTTAAGAGAAAAACAAGAATTTAGTCTGAAAATATTCCATAGATGCCGAGAGGATTCCAAGAGGGAGAGGAGCAGGACACACCAGGAAAAGCATCAGCACCCTGGACAGCAACCCAGACTTTTCTCTGATTCACGGCCAACCCATCCTGTTTGCCCTTCTTCCCCACTTTGCACATTGCAGATAGTCTTTCTTGAGTGCTCTCCTTCAGATCCCTGCGTTGCTAGTTCCTTTATATTAATTACATTTGAACACATGTTACCTCTTCCTAAGGTCTTCGCTGACCAGACCAGTCGCACGCTGTGATCATAAATTGCATTATGCTCTTTGTTCATTCATTTACCACGTGCCTCCCCTCTGAGGACCTGCATTCCTGTGCGTAAAGGCATATTTAAAACAATGCTTTAAAGGTACAAAAAGAAAAACCGTTCTTTATGCATACTAGGCACACAGCGATGTGTTTTGAATATCAAAAATTATGAATAAGAGAATGGCATCCTTAATTCTCTAGGAGAGAGAATTAAATTGGCCCAGTTGGGCTTGGCATTGACCCTTGGTCCTATGAATTAAGGCACAGTGAGTCAGTTCACACGGGACAGCGACTTCTTAAGGGTGCCTATACTGGTGGGGAGATAGACTTGTTTGGGGAAGTCATCATGGACTAGGAAAACGTATCCCCAAGTGACTATACGTCTGCATGTATGTGAGTTTACAGAGGAAGGTGAGGGTAAGGGATTGGTCTCTTTAAATGTGGCAGAAGGAACAGGGGTAATTTTGTTGTTGTTGTTTGGAGTTTTTGTACCATCAGTGGAGGCCCATTAGACAC
This sequence comes from Tragelaphus eurycerus, assembly GCA_935064755.1. Classification (NCBI taxonomy): domain Eukaryota; kingdom Metazoa; phylum Chordata; class Mammalia; order Artiodactyla; family Bovidae; genus Tragelaphus; species Tragelaphus eurycerus. Next base: position 6,210,637 of record CAKXYN010000101.1, read on the forward strand.
TACAGAAGTATCCTGAACCAAAACCTTTCCTTATTTGTTGTCAATAAAAGTTTCAATACTGTGGATGCATTGTGTCTTTCCCCTTTGTTTTTTTTAATTACTTCTAAATAAAATGTGTGTGTTTGTGTGCCCAAGCATATGTGTGTGTATTTTACTTCTAAGTTTCCAGAAGCCTGTGCTAATGATCTCCTAGGTCCTGAAGCAGGAAGATGTACTCAGGATACAGGGCCAAATGGTAGTCTCCAGGCAGGAATCATGGAATAGATGATGCACAGAAAGCAAGCTAGAGCTTAGCCTTACTGTTAGAATGAAATGTACACAGTTTATGGAGACCTTTTCATCTTCATTCAGTTTGTGTTTGGCAAGGAAGTACTCTGTCGTTTGTTGTTCAGTCACTCAGTCATGTCAGACTCTTTGCAACCCCATGGACTGCAGCAGGCCAGGCTTCCCTGTCCTTCACTATCTCGTGGAGTTCACCCAGTCTGTGATGCCATCCAATCATCCCGTTCTCTGTCACCTTCTCCTCCCTCTTCACCCTTCTTTCCCAGAATAAGGGTGTTTTCCATTGAGTCAGCTCTTCACATCAGGTGGCCAAAGTATCGGAGCTTCATCTTCTGCATCAGTACTTCCAATAAATACCCACGGTTGATTTCCTTTAGGATTGATTGATTTGATCTCCTTGCTGTTCAAGGGACTCTCAAGAGTCTTCTCCAGTGCCACAATTCAAAAGCATCAATTCTTCAGCTCTCAACCTTCCTTAAGGTCCAACTCTCACACCATACATGACTACTGGAAAAATGATAGCTTTGATTGTAAAGACTTTTGTCAGAAAAGTGATGTCTCTGCTTTTTAATATGCTGTCTAGGTTTGTCATAGCTTTTCTTCCAAGGAGTAATCATCTTTTAATTTCATATCTGCAGTCACCAGGCACAGTAATTTTTGGAGCCCAAGAAAATAAAATCTGTCACTGTTTCCACTTTTTCTCCATCTATTTGCCATGAAGTGATGGGATTGGATGCCATGATCTTCATCTTTTGAATGTTGAGTTTTAAGCCAGCTTTTTCACTCTCTTCTTTCACCCTCATCAAGAGGCTCTTTAGTTCCTCTTCACTTTCTGCCATTAGGGTGGTGTTGTCTGCATAATGGAGGCTGTTGATGTTTCTCCCCACAATTTTTCTATTTTCAGGCATAGGTTTAAGTATGAAGAATGTCAGGTCTCTGCTCATACGAAATTTCCATTCTAATTTGGGGAATAGTTTAAAAGAGACAAAGAATAAGTAAACCAGTAAAGAGAGGATATGGTTTCCGTTGTGATGGTGTCACTGAGAAAACGAAATGGATGTTGAATGGCAACCCACTCCAGTGTTCTTGCCTGGAGAATCCCAGGGATTGGGGAGCCTGTGGGCTGCCGTCTATGGGGTCACACACAGTCAGACACGACTGAAGCAACTTAGCAGCAGCAGCAGTGCAGGGGACTAGAAGTGGCAGGCAGCCTTGTGGGCAGAAGGAAGCCAGGATCTGTGAGGGCAGTCTGGGGTGATGAAGGCATCTACCTGGTCATTGCCAGGGAAAGGCATGGTGTGTTTGAAGTGCAGAGAGGGGGAAGCATGTGGCTGGAATGAGTTCTAAGAACAAGGGAAAGAGGAGGGGAAAGGAGAACTGGAGAAGTAGATCAAGAAAATCTTTTTTTGTTTGTGGCAAGGAGCTGGAATTTTAGGCAGAGCAATGGAAGTCTTGAGTGACCTGAGAGAGAGGACATCATCTACAATACAATTTGCAGGAATTTTGTGGACCAGAGATGGGCACAGTGGAAGCAGAGGGGAGAGCTAGGAGGTGTTAGCAGAAGTGGAGGGGAGAGATGATGGGGGTTATGATACATCCACAAACTCACCCCATGACACAGGGTGTTAGTTCATCACATTGTATGTAGGTTTTTAACCTCTTTATAGTTACCCACAGACACACTCTTATGGTGAAAAATTCACTTAGTTATTTAAGTTTGGTTCCTCTAGAGTGCCTGTGAAGGCAATCCTTGCTGGGTGAGCAACAGCAGGATGACTCAGAATCGCAAGGGATTAAAAATATAAGGTTGTAATCCCTTGGATGTGCATAAAGACATAGGCACTCCTATACCTGAGCTCTTTGTGAACTCTTGTGAAACTTTTTTTTTTTTTTAAGAACATGAGCAATACGGAGCTGTAGACAGTGCTTGAACTTTTACAGACAGAGCAACCTTCATTCTAAATTTCGGTACCTCTGCTTATCAACTTGAAACCTTCAACAAGATTATTGACCTACAAGCATGTGTGTGTGTTCAAGGGGATACTAATGAACAACAGCAATAATGCTTACTCATAACTGTCACTTAGTGACACTTAGTCACTTAGTCACTTAGTGCTATGTATAAGAATGCTCATGTTGCACTAAATGTATGATTAAAACTTCATAAACATTATTTCTTTGAAGTGTTACAATGACCACCTAATATACATATTAATGCACCACTGCTGAGATAAGGGAATGAGCCTTAGATTAAGTAACTCATTTGAAATTGTACAGTCAGTGGAGGAATGTCTGTGGAGTTGATCTGACTGCATCCACCTAACAATGCGATATTGTGGGGTAGCTGGTGGAAACACCTAGCGTAGCTTCAGCTAGAGTGGATGCTTGACAACTTTCATGTTATGGATCTCTCTGCAGATTTCAAATATTTATGACCACAGAGCTAATTCTAAGGAAAGTAAATTGAAGGAGGTGTTTGTGTGTAATGTTTTCCCCTAATGATTCCCCCATACCCTTGAGCATTTCCATGTTTGTGCTTAATCACAGCATCTCAGCCATGATGCTTCTGATGGGTAATTTCCTTAATGCATTTGACAGAGACGGATTATGTGGAAGTCCATTGCATTCCATGCTTTTGTCTGCAAGCGATGAGGCTAGATTTGCACTATCTGGGTCTACTGGCTCCAATGATATTGCATCCTAATAATCCCCGTGATAATATGGATCAATCTGTGGACACACACATTTTTGGCCAGATGGGAGACACCAGTTTGCAAGAGATGCCTGCTACTGTTATTATACCTTGAGAAACATCTGGGCTGATAAGTGTGTGTCAGAATCATAAATCAATGTAATCCTCAGAGATAGTCCTAGTTAGGCAGTTTACCTTCACATACACTTTTTTCTTTTCTTTTCTTCTTCTCTGACTAAAAGTGTTAAATGATGAGCACAAATGTCAAGCTATTGGATTACTTTTTAGATTGTAAAGTCTCTACCTTAGCTTGTAAAGATCTGAGCATCGGCAAGGCTCACAGGTACATGGTAAGGAACAGCAACCCATGGTTCATGGCATTGCATCCCTAGGTGCTAACAAACATAATCCATTCTCAGGCACAGATGCAAATGCCCAGTGGAGACTTGCTTTGTGACCCTTGCTGCTGCTCCTCTCAAGTATTTATTGGCTGGCAATCCCCATGGTTTGTTAGTATGTGCTAGTATAGATCAAGAGGGGCAGAGAGTTAGGGTCGAGGATCTCTGGTACCTGTGGGAAATGCAAGTGCTGCTGTTTCACAGAATACCCTTTAGGCTATTTATGTCACTGACTGTCAGCAGACAGACTCCCGAGTAGCATCATGGTATATCAAAACTAGAGATTCTGTTGCTACCAATCTATTGGTAGTGTTTTCATGCTTCAACCACCTGGACTCCACTGTGTATTTCCATTTCCACTGAGAAAAATGTTCTGGTTTCTTTTTAAAGAGTACTTTTTGTTACAAAAAATGTCAGATGTGTAGAAAAGGAGAAAGAGAAATACAGTGGGCCTTATATACTAACACTGGGATTTAAGAATTGACCTGACATGCAGAACCACTTGAAAGGACATTTCCACACAGAGTGAAACTTGCCTTTAAATACAAAAGAAATAAATATGAAAGAAATTCCATTCTGTGAAAACCCTGATGACATTATTGCAACTAAGAGCATTAACCTTAATCCAACCATCAGATTGTTGTTTAGTCACTAAATCATGTCCAGCTCTTTGCAAACCCATGGACTGTAGCCCTCCAGGCTCCTGTGTCCATGGGATTTCCCAGGCAAAAATACTGGAGTGGGTTGCCATTTCCTGCTTCAAGGGATCTTCCTGACCCAGGGATGGAACCTACATCTCCTATTTGTCAGGCAAATTCTTTACCACCAAGTCACCAGGGACACCCTATTGTCAGATATCCAGTCTATATTAAAATTTGCTACATGGCCCTCCCCAAAATATCCTATATAACTTATTTTTAAAACAGAGCTGTCAGGGACTTCCCTAGTGGTCCAGCGGTTATGATTCTGCACTTTCAATGCAGGGGGCATGGGTTCAATCCCTGGTTGAGGAACTAAGATCCCGCACACTGCATGGTGTGGCCAAGTAAATAAATAAATGAAATATAAGTGTCTAGTCACTTTGAACACCTGACATTGTATGTAAAGAGGAAGGGGCAGGTGGTATAAAATAGGACATAGATATTTAAAGTATTCTTGCCTGGAAAATCCCATGGACGGAGGAGCTTGGGGGACCACAGTCCATGGGGTTGTAAGGAGTCAGACACGACTGAGTGACTTCACTTTTTTCACTTAAAGTATATTCTCCTTTATAGGGCATCAGTCCTTCCTTCTGAGAGATTATCAATCACTTAAAAAAATCATGCAAAGTCTTAAGAAGGAGTATACCTATAATTTGGCACTCTGGAAAAGCCTTTTTTAAAATTATGGAAACAAATATGGCTCCAGAAAAAAAAGAAACAATATGTGTCAGCATTTTCTCTAATGGTGAAAAATTGAAAACAACCACATTTTTGACATAGAGAATTGGCTAATTTATGGTGATCGTATTAGAAAATGTTTACAATGTATTGTCAACAAAGCAAATTCCACAACTGTATGGAAAGAATCAGAGCACTTTAAGAATTAGCTTACACAAAGGAAAAAAAAAAACCCTTGAAAAAAATGTTTTCAATGTGTTAACCATAGTTTTGTCTAGATAGTTGGGTTATAGATTATCTTATTTTGGTTTACTTTTTTTATTTCATCTTTACACTTTTAGCATGTAATGTGAACTATTTTGATGATTGAGTTAAAAAAATTTGGTGAATCTACCTACTCAGCAAGAGATCTATTGTCTGATCAGAAAGGAAAGTGGAAGCTCACATGTGACAGGAAATAAACACCCTCTTGCCATGTGCTCAGTGTAGGTTCCTAGAGATAGACCACAACTGCAAAGCTGGAGAAGGTGACATAAGTGTTCTAGGTAAAATAAAGAAGCAGACCACACACTCCTGCATTTCCTTTGGCCTTGCAAGCCTTGCATTAAAACACTCTGATATTGTCTGAGTGGGGTTTCAGTAAAAATCCTAAAGTTGATATTTACACTGCAATTAGTTTCAAAATTGGAGGAAGCTTTTAACTGCATGTTACAAGGTCTAGGTCAGGAAGATCGCCTGGAGATGGGAATGTCCATCCACTCCAGTATTCTTGCCTGGAAAATTCCATGGAACGAAGAGCCTGGTGGGCTCCAGACCATGAGGTCCCAAGGAGTTGGACATGACTGAGCGACTAGCACTTTCACTTCATTACTTCTACAAAGGTCTGATATGGACCCTAAACTGAAGTGGACTGTTTTGCCCTGTATGTGAATGTGTGTGCGTGTGTGTGTGTGGTTTTCTCCCACCCCATTTCCTGAATGCTTTTATGTTCCAAGCAAAATAAGAGCGCATCTCACTGAAGACTTGTCCAAGGAGCACTGGCTCATTTACCCTTTTCACTGTTGCCATCCTGAGTTGCACCTGCCCAAGTGTATTGGGGACTCAGATGCACCATTTTCTCATGGCCACAGAGACTATGACCACGAGAGATGGTGCAAGACATTTTACAAGGGAACAAAGGAATGGAATTGAGTTGACTGTTTAAGATACACATGTCAGGGGGAACTGCACCCTGGTGGTCCTAGGGGTGGGACATGTGTCCTCGAGAATGAAGACTCTGGATGTTTGAAGGCAAATTTTGCCACCTGGAAAAAGTCTCTTGTGTCCATTTTCCTTGCAGATTCCCACAAGCTGGGAGTGGACAGGCTAACTGGTATACCCCATGTACAGCCTCACCCACATAGATGTCGGGTTTGAGATGATCAAATGCATTGCTTAGAATTTTTCCTCACCTGAACTATTCTCTCCTTTGTCAGCTCACTTCTCCCAGAACAAGTTGGAGTTAAGCTGCTGTTTGACAACAGGATGTCTCTGGACTTGGGGAAGAATGGATGGAGTGGGAGCATGGTGGGGGAACAGAGAGGGAAGTATAGTCTCTGATCAGATGAAAGTAAATGTTAAGAGTTTGGGGAGCCTTCCAGACACAGGCTGTAGAAACAAAGTAGAGACCAGTGGCAGAAAGTTAAGATGGGAGGATGTTCTCTGACACTGTGAAGCTCATGACTGCAGCCTGGGAGGCAGGATAAACCATCCAGCAAAGGGTAGGCTCAGAAAGCTTTGGCCAGAGGTGCTCAGAGACTGCAGGGCATTTGAAGGAAAAGTTGACTGACTTCTAGTTGATGAAGCCTAGAAGAATGGTGTCTCCATAGGGACCCTGCTGTAAAGGCTCACACTGGTTCAGTTAGTTTGGGGGGAATGTATTGCCTCATTCCTAAACACCTCCCCCTACCACCCACCCCGCCCCCCAACGCACACACCAGAGAACATAAGGCACTCTGTGAGTCAGGACTATCTGTATCTCATTATCTCTTAATTTATAAACTACCCTCTCACTGGGAGAAAGGTACTGTAGGTTGTAAATTTCTAAGAAGTTACAGATCAGCAGTCTCCATGACTCTCAGATGCCTGCGGGCAATCTCCGGCATAACTTTCTGAAGACATCCAACGAATAGTTTTCTTTCTTTCCTCCAGCTTTCTGGAGGAATCTGTTCTAGCCAGTCTGCATCCCGATTACCTGTGTGTCTGAAATGAGCCCAGCCCAAATATAGAAGCAAAGAGGACCATTAGTCTAATTGACATTGAAGACCATCAGGCAGGACATCAGTTAGTGAGGCAAATGCAGAGTTCTCCATTGAGTTAGAACAAAATCCCAAAACTTCTTAGAAGGTCACCAGAGAATAGAAAACCATTGGTAAACTGGTGTGTTTAGCACAGATTTAATTTTTTTTCTCTCATTTTAATTTAAAGTAAAAATCCTTGCAGCCAGAGTTAACTGTCCTTATTGGTTGTATATGTATTGATGTTTCTCGCTCTTCAGTGCATTCCCAACAGAGATTCTTAACTTCCCAGCCATGCATTTGCTTTTCTGAATGCAATTCTGATCTCTAAATGATGAACTAAGGGGAGATAAGAAGTGACCTAAGTTAGAAGGGAAAATGGAGACAGGCATGTAGAGCGACCCAGAAGCCAGCACCACTTGAAGAAGCCCAGCAACCATAAGAAAGCAAGTGTGGCTCTTCTGGCCACTGTGTGTTTGTTTTTGTTCTTTTTGATTGGAGGATAATTGCTTTGCAACGTTGTGTTAGTTTCTGCTGTACAACAAGGTGAATCAGCTATGTGTAGACATGTTTCCCCTCTCCCTTGAGCCTCCCTTCCACACTCACCCCTCATCCCAGCCCTGTAGGTCATCACAGAGCACTAAGCCAAGATCCCTGTGCTACACAGCAGGCTCCCACTAGCGATCTGGATTACACATGGTAATGTGGGTAGGTCAGCGCTACTCTCTCAATTCATTCCCTCCCCGACGTCTACATATCTTGTCCTCTACACCTGAGGTTCTATTCCTGCCCTGGACACAGGTTCATCTATACCATCTCTCTAGATTCCACACATATGCATTAATAACCCACTCTAGTACTCTTGCCTGGAAAATCCATTGGACGGAGGAGCCTGGTAGGCTACAGTCCTTGGGGTCGCAAAGAGTCGGACACGACTGAGCGACTTCACTTCCACTTCCATACAACATTTATTTTTCTCTCTCTGACTTACTTTACTCTGTTTTCTAACTGGATGGAGTACGTTGTTTATTGGGGCAAATGTGTGCTGGCTCAGTTGCTCAGTTGTGTTGGACTCTTTGTAACTGCATGGACTGCAGCCCACCAGGCTCCTCTGTCCGTGGGATTTCCCAGTTAAGAATACTGGAGTGGGTTGCCATTTCCTCCTCCAGGGGATCTTCCCGACCCAGGGATCAAACTCATGTCTCTTGCATTAGCAGGCAGATTCGTTACCACTGAACCACCTGGGAAATCCATTGAGGCAAATCGAGTTCCTCATATTTGCCATGTCACACATTTAACAGTTCAGACTCTTCCACATACATGCACACACACACACACACACACACACACACACACACACGAAACAAAACTTGGCTATGCTTCAAGAGGGTGTTCATTGTTCAGAGAAACATGAACAAAGCTTTTAAGGGAAAGAAAATACATGGGGATTTTCAAGTTTCTCCTCAATCTTCTCAGTTAGAACTTTGAGGAAGGGACCCAGGCTTGTATATTACATGTCCACCTCCTCCCACCTGTAGGGCATCCAGAGGATCCATTCAGCTTGTGGACACTTAGGGTATGAATGTGGTGTGATTAGGACATCATGGAACTGTGATTCTCAACACAGAAGGAAATCCATCTTAATTCTTTACCGTCACACTTAACGGTGCTCTCTTCCTAAGGAAACCCCTGTTACCCGCTCCAAGTTTTAATATGGAACTTTGTCATAAGAATGATTGTCCACAGTCTTTAATATTTGATTGAAGAACTAATTTAGGTTCATGGTATTGATACATCAGAAAGCTGCCTCCCCCTTCTAATAAGAACCATCATCTGTTGCCCCCCCAAAAAAATCGTATAGCATTTCCTGAGTGCTTTAGAATACGCTGTGACAAATGGCGTCTTGCATTTTACAATCGTCCTCTTGGCTTGTAATACATCGTTTAATGAATTGATCACAGTGGAATGTAAAGATGAAGCAGCATTTATTTTGTATGTTATATTGCATATAATTTTTAGAGTTGACATTTATAACCATGGAGGCTGTTATTCTACATATCATCTTCAAACCATATCAGCCTAAAACACATTTAAATTTAATAAGCAAGTAGATTAGATTTGCTTTTAAGCTAGGCATATCATTACAGTGAGTGTTTCCAGCAAGAGGGCACTCTCACGATTAAATACTGTCTTTAGTTGTCTTAAAGAAACAAAAATTACAAAGAAGGGGTGAGAGCAGAAGCTGAAATAATTAAGTTTGAAGTCCAAAGAATACCCTTTGACGGACCAGTCCAAGCGTCGCCCTCTAACCATTGAGACGAGAGTCCCGTTTGGTTTTATTAACCATCATCGGGCAACTTTGAGGCTGAATACAAGCCTTGGGAATGAAATGCAAATTCTATAATAGGAACATCATTGTGATAATAATTTATTAAATTTCCCGAGCCGTCTCCCTCTGAGGAGGGCAGCTCAGCGGCCCTGGTGATTAATTTTCAACACCGTTTAACATTTTATTAGAGGGAAGCAGTTTTTAATCTATTGATGCCCTTTCTGTACAATTCCATGAGCTGTTTTCAAAACCAGAGGGAAGAAGGGGGGAAAATGGAGAAGGGGGAGAAGAGAGAATGTTGACCAGCAGCTCTAGATTGAAATCAAGCATCTCAGACTCTCCTGTGCTTTGATGGCATTTTATTGTTCTCACCTCAAGGGTAGCTTGTTGGTATTTTGCAGGAGTTTGCTTGGAATCTGAAGTTAGGAGAAGGACTCCCCTGGTGGTCCAGTGGTGAAGAGTCCAGCTCCCAGTGCAGGGGGCCTAGGTTCAGTCTCTGGTCAGGGAACTAGATCCCCTATGCTACACCTAAGAGTTCGCATGCTGCAGCAGCCAGATGAATACATTTTAAAAATAATAAGTTTAGGAAAAACACAGTGTCTGGGGAGAGTGTTGATCTGAGAAGGTTGGGTAAGAAAGATGCTGAACTGGAGGCTTCTCAGAGTCCTAGTAGAGCTAGTGGAGGCTGCAGACTCTAATGCTTATAGAGGCCAAGTGGTGGTGGTTTAGTCGCTAAGTCGTGTCTGACTCTTTGTGACCCCATGGACTGTAGCCCGCCAGGCTCCTCTGTCCATGGGATTTTCCACGCAAGAAGACTGGAGTGGGTTGCCATTTCCTCCTCCAAGGGATCTTCCTGACCCAGGGATTGAACCCACATCTCCTGCATCTCCTGCTTGGCAGGTGGATTCTTTACTTAGCCACCTGGGATCTCACCTTGCATTTTGTGGCCATCTGTCTTTAGACTCTTCCCAGATGATTCTAGAATGTCAATCATCAAGCTTACTAGCTCAACCAGATATTGACATTCTAGAATTATCTGGCAGGAACCGAAAGACAAATGATGACAAAACGCAAGATGAGATCTGGATGGGATTCTGGCCCATAAAGGGGAAATATGTGGATGGGAAAAAACAAAAACTACTGAACTCTCAATATGGACTGTGGTTTATTTAATAGTATTGTGCCAACATTAACTTCCGGTTTCAGATCACTGTACTGTGATTATGGTAAGATGGTGACACTGGGGAAGCTGGGTGAGAGATACACAGACATTCTCTGTATTATTTTTTAAGCCTTAGTATAAATTTGAAATGCTTTCTTTTTTTCTTTGGCTACACCTTGAAGCTTGTGGGATCTTAGTTCCCCAAGCAGGGATTAAAGCCTCGGCAGTGAAAGAGCCGAGTCCTAACCACTTGGACCACCAGGGAACTGCCTGAAGTTATTTCTAAATCTAAACAAAAATACGTTTATAAGCAATAAAAGCAAAGTGTGGGACATACAAAACATGCTAATAAAAGAGATTGAGGTCAAGGGTCACCTGCTTAAAACTTCCCAGTTTCAACATAAAAGCCAGGAGAAGGGAGTCTCAGCCGCTCTCTTTTGTAATGACAGCTGTCTCACAGCCTGACGGTGCGGTAGGCAACATAACACCTCACCCTAAATACGTCCACCTCCTGCTCCCTGGAACCTGTGGATATGTTAGATTAAATGCCAGAGGGTCATTAGGAATGCAAACAGAATTAATCTTGCAGATCAGATGGCCTCAAGATGGGAAGATTATCCTGTATTATCTGGACGGAACCAGTAGGCTTACTGAGTCTGTGAGTAGAAGAGGGAGGCAGGAGAAGACTGTCAGAGTGAAGCTTTTTGAGAAAAACTTGACAGGCCATCACTGTCTTTAAAATGGAAGGGAGACACATGCCAAGAAGTGCAGGCAGCCTCTAGAATCTGGAAAAGGCAAGATCACAGGCTCAACCCTGGAGGCTGCAGGAAGGAACACAGCCCCAGCGACAATCTTAATTATAGCTCAGCCAGACCTGCATCAGATTTCTGAACTACAGAGTGTGAGATAATAAATGTGTGTTGTTTTAAGCCCTTATGTTTGTGGTGATTTGTTACAATAGCAACAGGAAACAAATTCAGACAAGGAATCAATAGAGTAGCAAATGCTTATAAGCTTGTTTTGTTGCTATTGTTGTTCAGTCGCCAAGTCTTGTGAGTCTTTGAGACCATGTGGACTACAGCACGCCAGGCTCCTCTGTCCTCCACTATCTCCTGGAGTTGACTCTTCATGTCCATTGAGCCGGGAATGCTATCGAACCATTTCATTCTCTGCTGCCCCCTTCTCATTCTGCCTTTAGTCTTTCCCAGAATGTGCTCCTTAAAGTTTATTAGCAACTTACATGTATTACCTCCCCGATCCAATGAGGTAGTGCTAGTGGCACCCTGCTTTAGAGATGAGGAGACTCAGTTCGGTTCAGTTCAGTCACTCAGTCGTGTCCAACTCTATGACCCCATGGTCTGCAGCACACCAGGCCTCCCTGCCCATCACCAATTCCCGGAGTCCACCCAAACTCATGTCCATTGAGTCGGTGATGCCATCCAACAATCTCGTCCTCTGTCATCTCCTTCTCCTTCTGCCTTCAATCTTTCCCAGCATCAGGGTCTTTCCCAATGAGTCAGCTCTTTGCATCAGGTGGCCAAAGTATTGGAGTTTCAGCTTCAGCATCAGTCCTTCCAATGAACATTCAGGATTGATTTCCTTTGGGATGGACTGGTTGGATCTCCTTGCAGTCCAAGGGACTCTCAAGAGTCTTCTCCAGCACCACAGTTCAAAAGCATCAATTCTTCAGTGCTCAGCTTTCTTTATAATCCAACTCTCATCCATACTACTGGAAAAACCATAGCCTTCACTAGATGGATCTTTGTTGACAAAGTAATGTCTCTGCTTTTTAAAATGAGGAGACTAGGCAGATATTAGCTTGTCCAGTGGCACAGCCGGTGTGTAACAGGGCAAAGAATTAGAGATACAGAGTCCATGTTCTGAAACAGTCACCACGGGCAGGCAGCCGGGTGTATTAGCACTATGCTCTAACATAGTGAGTGCTAGTGGAATTGGTGGTAGTACAGTTTGTTTTTTTAAATTGACTTATATGTGTTATTTTAAAAAAATTTTTTAATTGGAGTATAATTGCTTGACAATGGCTAGTTTCTGCTGTACAACAATGTGAGTCAGTACATATATCCCCTGCCTCCTGAGCCTCCTTCCTACCCCAGAAATCCCACCCCTCTAGGTCATCACAGAACACTGAACTGAGTTCCTAGTATTATATAGCAATTTCTTGCTACCTATTGTATATACAGTAATGTATGTATATCAGTGTTATTGTCTCAGTTCCTCCATGTCTGCATCTCTATTCCTGCCCTGCAAAGAAGTTCATCTGTACCATTCTTCTAGATTCTATGTATATATGCATTGCATACTTGGATGCATGCAGTCAGTCGTGTCTGACTCTTTGTGACCCCCATGGACTGGGGTCCCACCAGGCTCCTCTGTCCATGAAATTTTCCAGGCAAGAATACTGGGGTGGGTTGCCATTTCCTCCTCCAGGGGATCTTCCTGACCCAGGGATAGAACCCAAGTCTCCTGAATCAGAGAAGGCAATGGCACCCCACTCCAGTACTCTTGCCTGAAAAATCTCATGGATGGAGGAGCCTGGTAGGCTGCAGTCCATGGGGTTGCTAGGAGTCGGACAGGACTGAGTGACTTCACTTTCACTTTTCACTTTCATGCATTGGAAAAGGAAATGGCAACCCACTCCAGTGTTCTTGCTTGGAGAATCCCAGGGATGGGGGAGCCTGGTGGCTGCCTTCTATGGGGTCGCACAGAGTCAGACACGACTGAAGCAACTTAGCAGCAGCAGCAGCAGCATTCTTTACCACTAAGCCACATGGGAAGCCCATATGATAATTTGTTTTTCTCTTTCTGATTTACTTCACTCTGTATAACAGGCTTCCACCTAATTTCAACTGACTCAAATTGGTTCCTTTTAAAGGCACTTACTATGTTAGAGCATAGCGCTAATCACCCGGCTGCCTGCCCGTGGTGACTGTTTCAGAACACAGACTCTGTATCTCTAATTCTTTGCCCTGTTACACACTGGCTGTGCCACTGGACAATACTCCACTGTATATATGTACCATGACTTTATCCATTCCTCTGTTGATGGACATCTAAGTGGCTTCTATGTCCTGGCAATTATAAACAGTGCTGCAATGAACATTGAGATACATGTGTCTTTTAGAATTCGATATTTCTTAGGGTATATGCCCAGTAGTGGGATTGCTGGGTCACATGGTAGTTCTATTCCTAGTTATGTTTAAATAACTTAAAATTGGAAGAAAATCATGAGAAGGTGAGGGTGAGAGACAAATTTTCTTGGAGAGGTAACTATATTTCAGAAAGATAAAATATTCTAATAGCAGTTGAAAAGACAATAGTCTCTATCTTTTCTTTTTAAAAAGTGCTGGCTAAAATATGTCTTTCACAAGTTATAAGTCCCATCCAATTATTATAGGCTTAGGTGACATGAAGATACTGTTAAATAAAATAAAATTATTTGGCAAAGGACTTATTCTCTCTCCAGTTTTCTTTCCATGCCCCTGTTTATGTCACTGGGAAAGTCTCTGTTTCTCTGTTTCATGCTAGGCTCTCCTTAAGCATTTAATATTTGAAGATCACCATTTTTAATAATTAAGTGGACACTTGAGGCTCAGTATCTGTAGGTAATGATAGCAAAATGTTAATAACTTATGATTGCACTATATTTTATGGTTACTGTCTATTCAGAATAAGTGATTTTTTTTTCTTTCCCATTTATAGTATTGATAAAGTTGCCTTTTAAAACTAATGTATATCAGTGGAAGCAAAGTACATGAGTGTAAAGATATTTTAAGCAGCTCATAGTTTGTCATTATGACACATGGCAGCCATCAGGTGACAGGGCAGAAGAATGGCTTAGGTTTGGAAACATCTGGTTCTTTGCAGTTGAAGATTTCAAGATGTTCACCCTAATTGCTAAAGAGGTGTTCATGACCAAGGCCCACAGCGATCTCCGAATCCATTTTGTTATCTACCTCTTCACCAGAAATAAGTAATTCCACTGAAAGCAGAAAGAAGAGACCTCAAGATCAACAAAACTTTTCTGCAGCATTAAAATCTGATTGGGATTAACTCAACCCATTGGACCTTAATCAGATGTTAATTGTCAGTCTTGCTAATTCTAGCAACAAAGTATCTAAAATATATGTTTTTTGAACTTTGTAAAAATAATTTTATTGACTTATTTTTGGCTGTGCTGGGTCTTCTTTGCTGCGAGGGCTTTTCTCTAGTTGCAGCGAACTGGGGCAACTCTCTGTGTCGCCCAGGCTTCCCCTTCAGGCGGCTTCTCTTGTGGGGCACAGGCTCCCTGGCACACAGGCTTCAGTAGCTGCAGCTCGTGGGCTCAGTACTTGAGGTTTCTGGGCTCTAGACTGTGGGCTCAGTAGTCATGGCCCGGGAATTTAGTTGCTTCTCAGCATGTGGGGTCTTCCTGGTTCAGGGATCACACACATGTCTCTTGCATTGGCAGGCGGATTCTTTACCACTGAGCCACCAGGGAATCCCCTGAACTTTATTAAGAAGCTCCTCTTGTCTGTTCACCTCACTGTGCTTTATTCCTGGAATCAAGTCTGTATTTGGACTTGCCATATTGGGAGCTGAGCGTGTGCTCTTGAGAATGGTCCAGCTTTCTGGGAACGTCACCTTATTTTTGGTGACAGGAAAGAATGTCTCTTACTGAGGCCCTCCTCTTACATTACATGCATATGGCTCCTTGCTAGGATTTTGGCTGTGCGGTCAACCCTACCTGATCCTGCCAATGAACTGGAGGGCAAACTGTCCACCATGCCAATTACAGGTGAAGGAGATGCACATTATTGAATAGATGGATGTCGGACATCCAGTCCCTCATCTGGAACACGACATGGCAGAAAAAGGTAATGAGTCAACGACGCAGGTTTAGAAGAATTAATTGGTAGCTAAAATGCTCACAAGTGAAAGAAAGCGACCCGGCTTGTGTCTCTTATCAATGGATAACTGAATGCAGCTTAGCACACGCAATGTGCTTTTTCTTTTAATCTTGGTCACATTGCTGTTTGTAACAGGATCTGAGGACTTTCTTCTAGGCTCTGAGAATCTAAAGAATGTGGGTATCATCTTTCTCAGCCTCCCAGAGGGAGCTCTGAAGCTTCGGTCTGGCTCCCTCCCCTCTCTCCATCCTCCTCTTTTCCCTCTTCTTTCTCCTCTTCATTTTATTCATCCAAGGATTGTGAAGGTGCAGGCTTGGTCCAGCGATTCTGAAGTATAAATCAGTATGTCCCATAGAGTGGTAATAATAATAATAAGTTACAATGATGTAATCTAATTAGCGAGTGTATGTTTTGTAAAATCACTGTTGGTGCTGACCATGTTATATTCATTCTTGTGTTCCTCTCTGAAGATCTCTCAATGAATGCTCTTTTGCCCATCTTTTCCTACACTGTTCTTCTCTCTCCATAGCTTCATTGACCAGACTGGCTTCACCGTACACAATTAAGAAACAACTTTTGTTCAGACCATTGCCAGCTCTGATACTGTTGGCATCTAAAGGTCCAAACCTTAAGTACCTATGATTGCATGCTTTGAATCCATGCACCCTGAGAAGTGAATATTTTTATCCTCATTTTCAGAGTAAGCGAGAATCCCTGCCTTCGAAGAAGGCATAGTTAAGAAGGGGAGACAGGCACATGTAAAAGTGAACAAAATTGAATGACATATGTGTCCGTGGAGGCAAGAGTTGTGCTGAGAAGGAAGTCTTGGAAGGCAGGAGGAGAGAGGTGATCCCTGGACAGGCTTTTGAGGGTGGGTAGGCTTTTTTCAAATGAATGATATGTGGAAGGATGTTTCAGGCAAAAAGGACAGCATTTGCAAAGGGAAGGGGAAGTAGAATTCTGAGCCAAAGATATATATGCCCCGCTAAATATAGCTAGAGTGGTGTGCAGAGGGGAAGTTGAATTATCTGAAATATATAAAGCCAGCAGTATCATCTTGAAATGCAAGTTTGGGCAATTTTTATAAGAGTTCAAAAGACTGCATCCCAGGCTTCCTTGGTGGCTCAGTGGTAAAGAATCTGCCTACCAATGCAAGAGACACAGGTTCTATCCCTGGGTTGGGAAGATCCCACATGCTGCAGAGCAACTGAGCTCCTGGACCACAACTACTGAACCTGTACTCTAGAGCCCAGGAGCTGCAACTGCTGAGCCCATTTTCTGCAACTACAGAAGCCCCTAAGCCTAGAGCCATGCTCCACAACAGGACAAACCACTGTAAACTGATTAATTAATTTAAAAATATTTTTAAAGGCTTCAGTAGGAGAATGCCTAGATACCTATAAACAAAAAAGCATCATCACACTGTAGAAAGCAATCTGTGTGGCTCCTCAGAAAGTTAAGCATAGAATTGCCATAGTACCCAGAATTGCACTCATAGGCATCCACTGAAGAGAACTGAAGCCAGGTTATCAAATAAAATGTTGTTCATAAAGGTTCATACCTTGGTCACAATAAGCAAACTCTGGAAACAACTCTGATGCCTCTCAATTGAAGGAAAAATAAACAAAATATGGTCCATCCATATAATGGAATATTATATATCCATAAAAAGTACTGCCATACTGGCAGGTGCTATAACATGGGTGAAGCTTGAAAACACCTTGCTCAATGAAACAAGTCAGAAACAGACAGTCATGTATGTATGGTTGTATTTATATGCAATATCTAGACTGGGAAAACCATAGAGCCAGAAAGCAGAACGGTAAGTTTCTAGGGAAGGAGAAATAGCAATCGACTGCCTACCAGATACGGGGTTTGCTTTGTTGGCAGCCCAACAGACTTTTCTGTCCATGATATTTTCCAGGCCAGAATACTGGAGTGGGTTGCCATTTCCTTCTGCAGAGGATCTTCCCAACCCAGGGATCAAACCCACATCGAGTTCTCTACCACTGAGTCATCAGGGAAACCCATGGAGTTTTCTTGGAGGATGATAGAATGTTTTGAAACTAAATACAGGTGCTGGTTATACAACATGTGAATGTACTAAATGCCACTGCTGTTGTCCTTTAAAATGGTTAATTTCATGCTCTGTGAATTTCACCTCGGCTTAAAAAAAGAAAAAGGCAGGAGCACAAATACAACTCCAGGTAGGTCCCATGGATACCAGTTTGCTACACTGCACTCAGTTTGCACAGTACAAACCGTGGTTACAAGAAGCCCCCATGATTGATCCCTGAAGAAACAAAGTCCATTCCCAGAGTGGGAAAGGAGGCAGGTGTAGACACCAGGGCTCAGTTTCAGGTCCGGGGGGGCCAGTGAAGTATGACCACCAGCATCACGTGACCACCCTCCTCCCCAGAGGAGGCTGCAGCCCAGGAAGGTGACAGCTCATAATGTCAGAAAGCGATGATGAGAAAATTGGAAATGGATGGAGTTTTATGGCAATGCATTTTTAACTCCTCTTCAGTGTAGAGGGGACATTTTAAGGAGCTAAGAGCTTAAACCAGACAAGATTTCCTCCAGTACGATAATAAATACACCAAAGTGCCCTTTTATGTTTAATAATTCAGGATCCACTGAATGTTTAAAGGTTTTTTCTTTTTTCTGTTTTATCATTTGAAAAATTGAATGGTAATCGGTTAAAAAGTAGTAGATGAGAAATGTTTTCAAGATGAGCCCTGAATCCAGGCGCTTTAAAACGTCTTTGGAAATGGATGTCTGCATGTCCTAGGATGTGGATACCTGAAGGTTTGGAAGTTTCAAGACAAGCAGATGCTTGTCACACCATTGCACCCTCCTATCTGGGAGGATGGAGCCAGCTTCCACGCATGGCATCGGTCAGTTTTCTGAGTGGGCTTGGAACAAAGCTAGACAGAAAAGCACTGGGGGCCGCCGACACAACTACCCATTCTTGAACGTGCTTAGGATGTGGATAGTAACAGTCAGAGAGCCAGATTCCTGGCACATTCTGGAGAAAAATCTAAAAGTTAGATCATAGCTACATTTTACAGTCAGGGACATGAACACTTGGGGTCACTGAAAGGAGGTTCTAATTGTTCTGGCCCACCACTTGGGCTCCAAGGAGAACTAAATGCTCATCTCTAGGCAGCAGTGATTTTTAGACAGGAAGCCCCACTGTCCTTGTACAGGAAGAAGGATCCTATGACTCTCAGATGAAAGGGAGTTAGTTCTTCCCAGGAAGAGCAGGCAAGAGGAGGGGCTTGTCTCACGGGAGAATCTGAACGAGGCAGAAAGGAGCCTCCCGTGTTCCTCAACATCAACTGGAAATTAAAAGCCACTGCTGTGCTTCATCCCTATTGAGCAAATGTTGATTGCTTCTCTGTTTAGGATGCATCCACCAGACACTGCAGCCCTCACTGGGGACACAGCACTATACCACACAGATGAAACCCCTGCTTGCATGGAGCTCTTATTTTTCTGGTAGAGAGAAAAATTAAAACAAAAAAAAATTTTTTTAGAAGGATTTCTGATGGAAGCTGCTTGCCACCTACCAACAGCCGTTTATCCCTTCTTCCTTAGTAATCAACCCTTCGGTGATAGGTCCCTTAGTCATAGCCAAGTTGCTCAAATTAAAGAAAAATTATACTGTGTTCTCCAGCTTTCCTAGCAGAGCAGGATCGCTGACAAGATGACAATGAAAATTATTAGGTGTGGTTTCTGGGAAGACCCTTTACCAGGGGTGACTCACATGTAAACCACACCCACGCACCTTCTCTTCCTTTATGCCTCCTGCTTTGCAAAACTAGGGGATGCTGAGGTAACTTGGAGAGTGTTTGAGGGTGGATTCTGCATCCTAAGGATGGTGGAACGAAAGAGTGAAGGGAGCAACGAGACACGTGATTGACTGTCTTGTCCCGAACTTATTTAATGGGAGAGAAAATACATCTCTAGTTTGTGGAAGCCACAGTTATCTTGAGACTAAGTAAATGACAACCAAACCAGAGCTTATGATATCTTTTCAACCCCATGGACTGTAGTCCACCAGGCTCCTCTGTCCATGGAATTGTCCAGGCAAGAAGACTAGAATGGGGAGCCATTTCCTTCTCCAGGGAATCTTCCCAACTCAGGGATGGAACCCAGGTTTTCTCATTGAAGACAGATTATTTACCTTCTGAGCCACCAAGGAAGCCCTATTATTATGTGGATACTAGATAAATGGCAACCAAACTCAAGTTTATGAGATCAAGGCAGAAAACACAAATATAAAATGATTTTCCCCCCTGGTGGCTCAGAGGGTAAACAATTCATCTGCAATGTAGGAGACCCAGTCCCTGGGTCAGGAAGATCCCCTGGAGAAGGGAATGGCTACCCACTCCAGTCGTCTTGCCTGGAGAATCCCATGGACAGGAGAGCCTGGGGGGCTACAGTCCATGGGGTCACAAAGAGTCAGATAGAACTGGATAGGCACACACAGCCTGTGTTAGGAAGTGGAGCATAGATGTAGTATCTGCTTTACCTTTGGAAGAATTTCATGCAGTCTTTCTGCTAGTTATTTAATTGTGCAAAAAAAAAAAAAAAAAAATCAACATAGATTACTCAACAACAACAAATCAATGTAATTCAAAAAGGAGCCAAGGACTTGAATAGACATTCTGCACATGATCGATAAGCACATGAAAAGATGCTCAGCAACGCAAATCACTAGGGAAGAGCAAGTCAAAACGACTGTGAGATTCCACTTTGCATTCCTTAGGATGGCTGCTACCAAAAACCAGAAAATAATATCTGCTGGCAAGGATGTAGATAAATTGGAACTCTTATGTGCTGGTGGTGGGAATGTTAACTGTGTAGCTGCTCTGGAAAACAGAACCACAGTGCCTCCAAAAAATTAAAAATAAAATTCCTGTATGAATTAGTGATTCAGCTTCTGCTTATATATTCAAAAGAATTGAAAGAAGGGTGTTGAAGAGATATTTGTACACCCATGGTCACAGCAGTGTTATTCACAATAGCTAAAATGTAGAAGCAACCTAAGTGTCCACTGACAGATGAGTGACTAAGAAAATGTGGTATATCTATACTGTGGAATATTACTCAGCCTTCAAAAGGAAGGACAGACTCTAACGTATTTTCTCCAATGTGAATGAATCTTGGCAACATTATGATTAGTGAAATAAGCAGGTCACAAAACTGGCAAATACTCTGTGTTCCATTTATATGAGGGGCCTAGAGTCATCAAAATCGTAACATTTTAAAAAAGCAGAATGGTGGAGGACAGGGACTAGGGGACGGGGGTGGGGAGCAAGCATTTTAATGGGGATAGAGTCTCAGTTTTGCAAATGAACAGAGTTCTGGAGGTGGCCGGGTGGTGATGATGGTCAAACAACAATACGAATCTATTTAAGACCACTGAATTCTACATTTTAAAGTAGTCAAAATGGTACATTTTATGTTATGTGTATTTTACCACAATAAAAAAAAAAGGGGGAGGGTGAAATCAGTACAGGTTGCCCCTGGGACTGCAGTGAGTTCTCAGCCAGCACATTCTTGCTTATCCTTCTCACAGTTCAGAAATGAGTCCCTTTATAAATATAAGTCCCAGGCCACCGCCTTGTTGACAGCTGGTATCTCTGAGTTTCCCATTTCCCTCTGCAAATATCAACTTATTAGCAACTCTTTCTCCAAAGCCCCTCAAAACCCAGCCAAGGCAGTCCTCTGCTTTGCAAAGGGACGGAGTGGTTCCGCATACACTGGTTTAACTAGAGCACCAAGTATGTCCAGCAAGCGAATCCTCCGAAGGGGCTTGTCGTCAGAACTCAGTGAGCAGGACGCGCCCTCATTTGCATGTGATTTGCATCTGCTTTGCATAGGGCCGCACAAGCTGTGCCCATGTTCTCAGACATCACTCACGTCGTATTTTAAGACTGTCGCAATCTTTGATTAACATTTAGATCAGCAGCCGGGGTACCTCAAACTTCTGCAGCTTTCTATATTTAAAAGGGCTACAGTTCTTCCCCATGGGTGCTGGGAAGTTCATTCCTTCTATTGGGTATCCACATACACCTGGTGGGATTCCTTAATTTCTCAGTTACTGCTCATTGCAATATATTTTTTAATGTTTTATTTCTTTGTCTGCATCAGATCTTAGTTGTGGCATGGGAGGGGGCAGTGCCTTCTGTTGCAGCATGTGAACTCTTAATTGCAGCATGTGGGAGCTAGTTTCCTGGCCAGGGATCGAACCTGGGGCCACAGCACTGGGAGCACAGAGTCTTAGCCACTGGACAGCCAGGGAAGTCCCTCATCCCACTTTTCTGTTCCCTGTGATCTCCTCCCACCTCCAGTCTATTGCCCCTTTCTCAGATCCTTCCCCTGAGAATGGTCTTCATCCAAGACCATTGTGTGTAGCAATTTTTAAAGTGCAGTTGGACCTGGTAGGCAGATCACAGCCTGCAGACAGATGAGAATCCAATATTGACATCCTTGGTTGTTAAAGCTTCTTGGTCTTCTCAGACACCAGGGACGGTTCACTAGCAGTTGTTTTTTTTCTTTTTCATTTGTTTGTTTTCCCCTTTCCTCTTGACCTCCAGACTCCTCTTCACTTTTCCTTTCTTGTCTTCTCTCTCTGTGGACGATGGGTGAGCCATTCATGTTATTAACAGAAATGCCTTTGGAACTAGTGAGCTAGTAATCAAGATGTACAATCCCTATATTCCTGAGGCTTGCAGTGCTGTGATGACAGAGATATCCCCCCCAAATAAAATAAAATAAAATAAAATCAGTGAATACATTATCCTCACCATGATGAGAGATAATGGTGTGGATTCAAGGAATTATGAAGGGCTGCCAGCCGAGACTGAAGATTGGAAAATCGTCTCCATGTGACCATCAGGGTAAAGAAAGTTCTAAGTGGCAGAACAGAAATCTGAAGCCCTAAAGCCGAAGGAGGACTTCCCTGGTGGCTCAGATGGTAAAAAAAACCTGCCTGCAAATACAGGAAACCTGAGTTCGATCCCTGGGTTGGGAAGATCCCCTGGAGAAGGGAATGGCAACCCACTCTAGTATCCTTGCCTGGAAAAACCCCATGGACCGAGGAGCCTGGCAGGCTACAGTCCATGGGGTCGCAGAGTCAAATAGGTCTTAGCAACTAAACAACAGCAAAGCCAAAGGAAGTTCATCAATGTGCTCAAGAAAGACACAGGTGGCCCGTGTAGGTGGTGGGGGCGGGGGGGTGACACGCAAGACCAGAGGAGATATGAAGGAGGAGGAAGAGACAGGCCAGTGACTGTGCCATGTGGGACTTCTGATCCCCTGCTGGGTATGGAGTTTACTGTGAGTGTATGACATGGTGTCAGGTTTATTGAAAGCATGTCGCTGATGGCTCAGTTAGAAAGCTACTACTTTTCTCCTATTTGCCCTATTTCTCGGTTTTCCTTGGCTCCTGCTCTCTCCAGGAGCCAGAACTGCAGAACTGCAAGAACTACAAACCCCTCTCTTAATAAGAACAAGAATGCATTTTTTTTTCCCCTTTATCACTTTATTCTCCTTCTAATGCAGTGTGTGTATGCACGTGTTTGTGAAAGAGACACGGAGAGAGAGAGAGTGGAGTTATGCCACTCCTTTGTGAGGGAGAGATAGAAACTATCTGTGGGAATATTTTATTTCTTTATATATGCTTCCTCTTGGAGAAGGCAATGGCACTCCACTCCAGTACTCTTGCCTGGCAAATCCCATGGACGGAGGAGCCTGGTGGGCTGCAGTCCATGGGGTCGCTAAGAGTCAGACACGACTGAGCGACTTCACTTTCACTTTTCACTTTCATGCATTGGAGAAGGCAATGGCAACCCACTCCAGTGTTCTTGCCTGGAGAATCCCAGGGACGAGGGAGCCTGATGGGCTGCCATCTATGGGGTCGCACAGAGTCTGACACAACTGAATCGACTTAGCAGCAGCAGCAGCAGCTTCCTCTTACTCACCCCATCTCTGATATTAAGACAGAGCCTAGATAGGAGGGGGGTTTGGGGCAGAATAGATGGCTGAGTCTCTGCTGTCTCTACTGTTCACCTGAAGCTATCACCACATTGTTGATTGGCTGTACCCCAGTACAAAATAAAAAGTTTAAAATTAGAAATAAAAAAAAGACAGAGGCTGAAATGGGGAAAATAGTAAAAGAGATGAGGGTCGGCCAGGTAAATATTTGGGGATATTCCCATTGAGTGGGAACTT
The DNA here is from genome assembly GCA_935064755.1 of Tragelaphus eurycerus. Taxonomy (NCBI): domain Eukaryota; kingdom Metazoa; phylum Chordata; class Mammalia; order Artiodactyla; family Bovidae; genus Tragelaphus; species Tragelaphus eurycerus. Next base: position 6,234,306 of record CAKXYN010000101.1, read on the forward strand.
ACGGAGAGAAATGCAAACCTTTCAATAACATGTCTCTGCCCACTGTGTTTACAGCATGTGATGCATTTTGAAAACCAGATCTTCATGCCTTTCTGATCATGAATAGCAGTGACATAAACCTGGCCTTTAAGTCTACTGTCTTTGGTGGTGGGGAGACAGATGAGAAAGAAAAGGAGAGTCCAGAGTCTTTTAAAAGGGGAAAGGGACGTACACAGACAAAAATGATTATCTCTGGGGGCTGAGGTGACACCTCTCCCAAGAAGGAACTGTGTGAAGCAATTCCTGAAGAGCAAATAGTTCTGCTTACACACCCCAAGGGACTTCCTTGATGTCTCAGCTAGTAAAGAATCTGCCCAGAGAGAGACCTGGGTTCGATCCCTGGGTTGGGAAGATCGCCTGGAGAAGGGAAAGGCTACCCACTCCAATATTTTGGTCTGGAGAATTCCAGGGACTTCATAGTCCACGACTGAGCGCCCCACCTCACACCCCAAAGCAAGGCAGCCGTTTGAACTGGCTCCTCAGCATTCATGGTGGAATACAGGAAGATGGTCTGGCTTCCTTGTAGGATTTGGTCAACAATATGGTTGGTCATGCCAGACATTGTTCTTTTCTTCTTCCGGTCTGCCTTGAGTCTTGGTTGCGGCATATGGGATCTTCATTCCATCCTGTGGGGTCTTTCCTTGCAGTGTACGGACTCTAGCTGGGGTGCAGGCTTAGTTGCTCCATGACATGTGGACTCTTAGCTCCTCGGTCAGGGATCGAACCTGCATTACAAGGCAGATTCTTCACCCCTGGGCCATCAGGGAAGTCCCAGAGAGTGTTCTTTCAAACTGTTGTGGCTTGGTCACCCAGAGGAGAGCAGAATGTTTTATTTTAGTTGAACTGACTAAACTCAATAACATGTTTAGCAGATTTAGGCAAGCACTTACTTAAAGTCTAATTCAGAAAAACAACCCCCTCTTACAGTAATATTTATTGTCAGGGTAAGTCATGTGATATAGACTGATTATCATTCTAGAGAGATTTTGTAGGTAAAATAAATTTTATAGTAGGAAATAATGCCTTTGTATTTACCATTTACAATGCAAGGATCTGGCTAAGTTAAAGGTGGGTAGAAGATAGGAGATTTGAGATTATGTGCTTTGTCTGACTTTACATTGGCAAATAAAACTCACAGGTCCTTTACAAATACCTTGCATGCATTTTCAGCATTTGGGGTATTTGCTTACAGGTATGTTTTTTTGCAAGAAACTTGCAAGCTTTCAAACGCTAGTTGCCTACCCTACCATAACACTCTGCCAATCCTGCGGGTGAAGGCAGATTTTATTGCCAGTCATATTGTACTCGAGTTGAAGTGCTAAGAATGCTGTCTTATCCCTCAGCCAGATTAGCTTTAAAAGGTGATCATGGAGTCCTGTCAAGCACAGAGTGAGGATTTACGAAGTGACAAACACATGTCCATGACATTTACTGTGAGATTTCTCATCATTGAATTCCCCGCTCTTGGCCAAGAAGAAATATGCAATGGAGGAGTCTGAAAGGCAACATTTTAGCTCAGACATCTCTTGGAACACAGGTGGTTCTTTTATATATATATATATTTAAGGTTGGAATTTATAAAGAATCAAACAATAACCTTATCTGGAAAAGGTATGAAGGAGACAGAAGAAACACGACCTTATTTCTTCCTAGTGTTGTGGTCCATTCCCTTTCAATGTGTCCATCCCACTTAACGGTGCATAGAATTTACTGGTCCTTTGCAGCCAATGTATCCCTTTCCTGTTCATCGTAATCTCATTCTTCATCCCAGCAATTTCAAGGGCTTTATGGAAATACTATACAGCTGTGTAAGTGCTTTCAGAGTGTCTTCAAATAACCCCATCCATCTTCATGGCATTTCTTACCTGATCAGCAAGAGGTTCGTGCTGTATTTTCTTTCATAGCATCTTCATTACCTTTGTCTCATACATAGCTTGTCTCTTTCCATGTATATTGCATCATCAACCAGGCTTTAGGGTGGCTCCTCTGGTCACACTCTGTCCCTTCATTCTGCTAGCTTCAAGTTGATCAACCGTGTATGTTTCCAACCAGTTGATAGATACCTTTCATTATTTCTCCCCTGTCTCTTCGAAGAATCTTTACTTCTCCTCTCATTTGATTCACATGAATGACAGAGAGAAGAACTCTACAGCATGAAAGAGCCAAAACATAAACTTTATAAAAACCAAGTCAAACACATCCCCAAATTGGTCCTTACCAGTGCCTGGTATACAATAGCTGCTCCAGTGAATACTGCTTGAGTGATGAAATGGTTGATTTAATTACTGATCTCGCTACAAAAAGTAATGACTTGGAAATAGAGCCATTCAGGTTTGAGGCCAGATGGGTTATTTGTGATTTTACTAGGAGGTGCAAAACCCTCACTATAAAGTCTTGTAACAAAACCGTGCTTAGTGACGAGAATGGTTTCTGCCTCCTAAAGATGAATGGGAATGAAGACAGTTCTTGTCTGTCTTAACAGAGCCCAACAATTGAGCAAAGACTTGGGGCTCTCTGTGCGGCAGTTTCTTCAAGCCCATCCAGGGCTAGTTTGTCTGTTGGACCCAGTTCAGGTGGCTTTGTGCTAGAACCTTCACTGATGGAGATCAGTCAGCCACCATCTGTCACCCAGCACCATCTGTCACCGTGGAACATCTTACCTTTTGGGGGGAGGGGACAGAACCATAAAGAAGATAAACTGCCGCAGTGGGAGTTCAAGTCCAAGGCAGCTTACCCATGCTCCTTCCCCTGCCTCTCTGTCTTAGTCTTAGGGAAGTTTATAGATTATCTCTAACTTGGTCTCTTGTAAGTGGATGATATCTCAACCACCACCTACTGAGTTTGGTACCTGCCATCCCCTCTAGCAACCTGGAACTTTAGGAATGTCCCAGGACATTCCTGCAGCAGACAGCCAAGAGGGAGTTGGGTGGCTCCAGGTAAACTGAGAATCTCTATTTAGCTCTGGAGTTTGGGTTCTGGAAGCCAGGTCCTCCTGGAGCTAAGGTATGAGATAGTCAGCCAGTCTTCTCACCATCTGTTATGGCTGAACTGTACCCGCCTCCAAAATTCATATGTCAGAGTCCTAATTCCATTATCTCAGAATGCAACTGCATTTGGAGATGTGGCCTTTAAAGAAATAATTAAGGTAGAATGAGGTCATTAGGGACTTCCCTGGTGGCTCAGTGGTAAAGAATCCACCTGCTAATGCAGGAGACCTGGGTTTGATCCCTGGTTCAGGAAGATCCCCTGGAGGAGGAAATGGCAACCCACTCCAGTATTCTTGCCTGGAGAATACCCTGGGCAGAAGAGCCTGGTGGGCTACAGTCCACGGGGTCGCAAGAAGTCAGACATAACTGAGCGACTGAGAATGTAACCCCACAGAATGAAAACACAGCTGCTTTGCATAGAGAGATGTGCAGAGAGAGAGATGCATTGCCTGGAGAATCCCATGGACAGAGGAGCTTGGCGGGCTACAGTTCATGAGGTTGCAAAAGAGTTGGACACCCCTGAGCAACTCAACAATAGCACAATCTCTTTTACTTAAACACAGTCAAGGGTAGATGTTAATCCTATCAACACGATATCTTAAAGGCGACACTGAAATGACTGATCAAATAACTAGGTGCCTAACTAGGGTGACACCTAAAATTGACCATCATAATGATGATAACGGTGACAACAATTGCTGTTCTTTATTGTACTCTGGGTAGGTGTCAGGCATGCCTCTAAGATGCTTGAATACATAAGTTACAACATTTGAATTTCAATTATTATCTTCCTATTATATACAAGGAGGTTCAGAGAGGTTAAGTGCCATGTCCAAGGTCACATTGGATCAACACTTAGGTCAGTGTGATCTGCAAATCCAGCTTTAACCATGGGGCTGGAAGCTGTCAGAAGGACAGAATTTCTAGGCTTTAGAGCCGTGGTCCCCAACCCTTTTGGCACCAGGGACCCGTTTCGTGGAAGATAATATTTCCCCATGAACTGGGAAGTGAAGGGGTGGGAAGGGATGGTTTCTGGATGATTCCAGTGCATTGCATTCATTGTACACTTTATTTCTATTATTATTACATCAGCTCCATCTCTCAGATCATCAGGCATTAGAACTCAGGAGGTTGGGGACCCATGCTTAAGAGCTTCATTCATTACAAAATACAGGAAATGGAAAAGGATCCAGGGAGTAACTTCTGTGTAAAAAGCACCCCGTGAATCGGAAGTGAGAGAGAAAGAGTGTTGTTGGATCTAGAGCCACACCTGGTAAATGAAGTTACCTCCTTCTGTTTGTGTGTGGGGAGGGGGGAATGAACGAGAATTTACGTTACAGTAATTCCCACACTGGGGAAAATGCAGGGTGCTTCCTCTTTGGCTCCCAGGCCAGGTGGGCAGGAGTCTGAACAGGGAAGCTGTGGAGGGGGTTCCCAGGCTCCTTGTGTCTAAGCTGATCTGAGCTCCACATCTTCCTTCAGCCTATCCTCCTTCCTTAGCACCAGTGACTGCGGCGTTTCCTAATATAAATGCAGGCAAAATAAAATTAGCAGTGTGCTAGTAGGGAAGCCAGCTACCCACGGGCGCCATAAATGGCCTTCCCCTCTCACCCCTCCTCCCTTCTGCCCACCCCCTCTCACCCCCATCCAGCCACCCTGAATAACCCACTCTGCCGGCGGAGTCACTGTTTCTAGAAAAACAAGGCCAGGGGTCCAGACAAGTCAAGGGAATGATGATTAGCTGGTGATCAGCAATGAAAAGACAGTGTCCCCAGAAAAAGACTACAGTATGATGACCTGGTGTGGGTGACTTTTCCAGGAGAGCTGCTGCAAGCCACAGCACTTGTCGTTTAGGGTCAGGGAGAGGAACCAGGAGTGAGAAAAGCTGCTGAATCGTGTCCTCACATCAGCCGCCTTGGCATATGGTCCCTTTGCTTTTGCCTCCTCTGTTGCTGTTTATTCGCTAAGTCATGTCTGACTCTTTGTGACTCTGTGGACTGTAGCACGCCAGGCTCCTGTGTGTCCTTCACTATCTTCTGGAGTTTGCTCTGATTCATGTCCATTGATTCAGTGATGCTGCCTAACTGTCTCATCCTCTGCCACCCGCTTCTCCTTTTGCCTTTAATCATTCCCAGCATCAGGGTCTTTTCAAGTGAGGTGGCTGTTTACATCAGGTGGCCAAAGAATTGGAGCTTCAGCTTTAGCCTCAGTCCTTCCAATGAATATTCAGGATTGATTTCCTTTAGGATTGACTGGTTTGATCTCCTTGCAGTCCAAGGGACTCTCAAGAGTCTTCTCCAGCACCACTATTCAAAAGCATCAGTTCTTCAGTACTCAACCTTCTCTATGGTCCTACTCTCACATCCATACATGACTACTGGGAAAACCACAGCATTGACTGTACAGACCTTTGTTGGCAAAGGGATGGCTCTGCTTTTTAATATGCCATCTAGGTATGCCATAGCTTTCCCTCCAAGGAGCAAGCATCTTTTAATTTCACGGCTGCAGTCACCGTCCACGGTGATTTTGGAGCCCAAGAAAAGAAAATCTGTCACTGCTTCCCCTTCTTTTTTGTTCTATTTGCCATGAAGTGATGGGACCAGATGCCACCATCTTAGTTTTATTTTTTTAATGTTGAGTTTCAAGCCAGCTTTTTCACTCTATTCTCTCACCCTCATTAAGAAGCTGTTTAGTTCCTCTTCATTTCCTCTCATTGGGGTGGTATCATCTGCATATCTGAGGTTACTGATATTTCTCCAGGGACTTCAGGACAGCTCCTTATGGTTGGGGAGAATCCTCATGATCCTGGTGTCTGGTGACCAAGGAGCACCTATCTGATGAGCAGCCTCCACCCACACACAATATTAAGCTTTTGGGCATATTTGAGTCTATGCAAAAGTTGCTTTAGGAAGTAAGGGATTCAAAATCTGGGTACACTCCGGAGTGGGGTTTCTCAGCCTTGTCAGGACCCCTAAAAACTTGGATTATCAGCCACACCCTGGACTCAGTGAACTTGTACCACTGGGGATAGGTCCTGGACACGGGCAGAAGAGTATCCAAACAGAGTCTCGTCCCCTGAGAGGTGGAAGACTTTGGCATAAGGCATCTTGCCAGCTGTGTAAGAAAGAAAAAAAAAATTTCATCAATATTTCTAGTTATTGAAAAGGGGATAGTATGCTAACATGGTGATGATGGTGGCGGCCTTGATATAATGAAAGCAGTAATGGCCGAAAGAAAGTAAAGCTGTCAATCTCTCAGTCATGTCTGGCTCTTTGTGTTCCAGTGGAATGTAGCAAACCAGGTTCTTCTGTCCATGGACTTGTCCAGGCAGGAATACTGGAGTGGGTAGCCATTCCCTTCTCCAGGGGGTCTTCCTGACCCAGGGATCGAACCCAGGTCTCCCACATTGCGGGAAGCTTCTTTACCGTCTGAACCATCTGGGAATGATGGTGGTGGGGGCCTTAATATAACGGAAGCAATGATGGTTACACATGACCCATTACTGATTCTTCCAGGATGCTCAGTGTACTATCTTGAGCAGAGGAAAGCAGGCACCTGTGTTTCCCCCTGTATTGACGGTTCTCCATTCAGGTTAGGGCCCTCTGGGATATCTGAAGAACTAATGCTGTCTGTGTCCAGTCCCAGACGGAGTAAAGATAATTTGAGGGAAGAAGGACTTTTTCATCAGAATTCTTTTTTTCCCAGGTAATTTTAATGAGCAGCCACAGTTGAGAACCAGTGTCTGAGATCAAAGGCTCTTAAAATGTGGTCCATGGGTAAGACTTCAATAAGTCTGCCCAATGACCTAAAGGAGGGAAATCCAAAAAAGAGGGGATATGTGTATATGCAGAAACTAACCCAACATTGTAAAGCAACTATGTTGTTTAGTCACCAAGTCGTGTCCAACTCTTTGGGACCCCATGGACTACAGCACGCCAGGCTTCCCTGTCCTTCACCATCTCCCAGAGTTTGCTCAAACTCATTTCCATTGAATCAGCGATGCCATCCAATCGTCTCAGCCTGTTGTCCCCTTCTCCTACTGCCTTCACCAATAAAAATTAGCTTTAAAAATAGGCTTGTCCACAGTTTTCACCCATGAGAATTAAGAATGTGGGGCATGGCTTTTCCTAATTCTCAAAGTGATCCCTTAATGGCAACAAACCAAAAAAGACGGAAAATTGTTGCCTTGCAGGATTATGGTTATCATACCTTTAATGAAAGCCATCCACATGCCAGGCACTGGAACAGACTCTCAAGATAGACTGTATCATTTAATCATCCTAACAGCCCTGGTATTATCCTATACATTTATATAAGAAAGCTGAGGTTCCAGAAAGCCAGGGAGCATACCCAAGACATCACCCTGAATAAAGGATAGAGTCATAAACCAACTCTACAGTGTGTAATGCCAAAGCCAGTTCTTCCTAATAGACTTTCCTGATGGATGAGAGCTGAAAAAGTCCTGCCCAGAAATAGAGGAACAGGCTCAAAGATAGCTGGAGGGCTTTGCCAGCCAGAGGGCATGAAGGAACTTGAAGTGGTTCATTGTTAAAAAAAAAAATCATTCCATGTTTGCACTGTCTAGCTCAGGATTGATCTCCACTGTTCTGAGGAGCAGGTGGAAAGGAATTTGACATTTACTCCACTTGCCTGGAACCTGATCCCTTCTGGAAGCTTCTAAGCTTGGTATGAGGAATGTACTTTTTTTTCATTTATTTCCTCCATCACCCTCATTTTCTTGGTCCCTGACCATGTATCTCAAGCAAAGAAGGGCTCTGCATCTAATAACATAGGTGTAGACCCTTCATTTAATCAAGAGTATATCTTCCTAAGAAGAGTGGCTTCTCACCTCTTTCCTCCCAAAGGACTTCTGAGGTTGGATTTCTTATGTGTCTGGGACAAGGGTCGTCCCAGACACATAAGAAATCGTCACAATGACACACTGATCTTACCCAGCAAATACATTTCTCCACATCAAACCCTATGTCAGCAAACAGCGTGACCCAGTTGTTCTAGCTCGGAACCCCCTCCCTCTCCTTCTACCTGGGCCCCGCTTTGTCTCCACATTCAGTAAATCACCGCATCCTGCCATGCCTCTCAGGGCAGTCCGTTCTCACCATCTCCACCCTGTCTCTGGTCCAGAGCGCATCTCACTCTCAGACAGGAAACCACGGTGGCTTCTGCTTGATTAGCCCTTCGCTCACACCTCCTCTCCAGCCCTTGCAGCCAGAGTCGTACCTTCTAATACACATCCGATCATGTCTCTGCATTGCTTCAAATTCTGCTTTGAGTGCCAATACACACATGTGCACATACACACATACAACATGTACATATATACAATCACTCGCATATGTATAAACACACATGAACATACACACAAACACCCACTAACACATGCAAACACTCGCATACACACAAATACATACATATAAATACACATGAACATACATGCAAACACTGGCATATACATACAAACACCGATATATACACACACTCACAAACATATATGCAAATACACACAAACACTCACAAACACAAATCCATAAATACACACACACAACACATCCATGTACACAAATACTCTTATATGTATGTGTGCTAATTTGCTTCAGTCGTGTCTGACTCATTGTGCCCCTACAGACCATAGTCCACCAGGCTCCCCTGTCCATGGGGATTCTCCAGGCATGAATACTGGAATGGGTTGCCATGCTCTCCTCTCTGCTGCTAAGTCACTTCAGTCGTGTCCAACTCTGTGCGACCCCATAGATGGAAGCCCACCAGGTTCTGCCATCCCTGGGATTCTTCAGGCAAGAACACTGGAGTGGGTTGCCATTTCCTTCTCCAATGCATGAAAGTGAAAAGTGAAAGTGAAGTCACTCAGTCGTGTCTGACTCTTTGCGACCCCGTGGACTACAGCCCACCAGGTTCCTCCATCCATGGGATTTTCCAGGCAAGCCCTCCTCTCACATGTGTATAAAAACATATAAATATGCACATGCATATATATACACACTCACAAACACATATACAGAAATACATATAAACACGCCTATATATACAAATGTATACATGTAAATGCACATAAATATATGCACAAACTGGAGAAGGAAATGGCAACCCACTCCAGTATTCTTGCCTGGAGAATCCCATAGATGCAAGGCCCTGGAGGGCTACAGTCCATGAGGCCGCAAAGAGTGGGACACAACTGAAGTGACTTAACACATACACACATATACACAAACACACACATATAAACACACAACACATAGATGTGAATACACACACTCACATATACACAAGTACATACAAACGCGTTCCTACACGAGGCACACACTTCTTTGAGCTCTGAAAATAAAGTCCAGGGTCCCTCACAGGACCTACTGTGTGCTTCATGATCTTCCTTTCGGCTCCCCAGCCTCATATCGCTCCATTGTTTCTTTTACCTGATGGTTCCCATCTCTGCAAAATAAGTAGATAAATATTCCACAAGAGATTATAAGTTGAGTGTTCTGGGCAGCTTGTCTTAAAGCAAGAAAGGAGTTTTGTTGTCTACACAGCTTTATTGAGATACAACTCACCTACCATAAAATTCACCTACTTTCAGTGCTCAATCCGATTTTTTAAAAAATATATTTGCTGAGGTGTGCAGTCATCACCATAATCTAATTTGAGATCATTTTCATTTCACGATGTTTGCATATATTAAATCATCATGTCGTATACCTTAAGTACAAATGATTTTTATTTGTCAATTACACCTCATTAAAGTTGAAGACGGAGGGAAGAATATTTTCATCATCTCCCGCCAAAAGATCCAGGAACACATTAGCTTTCATCCACCCTCTCCTCTCAACTTGAGGCAATTGCTCATTTACTTTCTATCTCTGCAGGTTTGCTTATCCTGGACTTTGGACATCCGTGGAATCACACCACAGGTGGCCTTTGGAGTCTGGGTTCTTTCCCTGAACTGAGTATCATCTTTACCAGATTCATCCACGTTGCAGCAGATGTTGTCAGAGAACATCCTGCTGCATAGATAGACGTAGTTTTATATATCTATTTACCAGTTGGTGTACATGCAGGTTGTTTCCACTGTTTGGTGTTGCAAATCATGCCACTATCTGCTTATCATTAAGAGCATCAATAAGCCCAGATCCCCCCATTTACTACCATGTGTAAAGCACGTAGCTAGTGAGAAGCTGCTGTAACACACAGGGAGCTTAGTTTGGTGCACTGTGATGACCTAGTTGGGTGGAATGAGCCAGAGGGCAGGAGGGAGGTGCAGTAAAAAGGAGATATATGTATACTTAGAGTTGATCCACTTCGTTAGACAGCAGAAACTAACAGGATATTACAAAGCAATTCAGTTCAGTTCAGTCACTCAGTCGTATCCGACTTTTTGTGACCCTATGAACCGCAGCATACCAGGCCTCCCTGTCCATCACCAGCTCCCGGGGTTTACCCAGACTCATGTCCATTGGGTCAGTGATGCCGTCCAACCATCTCATCCTCTGTTGTCCCCTTCTCCTCCTGCCCTCAATCTTTCCCGGCATCAGGGTCTTTTCAAATGAGTCAGCTCTTGGCATCAGGTGACCAAAGTATTAGAGTTTCCGCTTCAACATCAGTCCTTCCAATTATACTCCAGTAAAAAAGAGCAAGCCAAAAAAAGAATTCCACCAGCCATTTAACTTACCTAAGCCTCAGTTTTTTCTTGCATGCAATAGGAATGATAATAACATTGACCTCATGGGTCATCATGATAATTAAATGTAATGATGTGAGTAAGGAGTCTAGCCCAGCATTTTATATATAACAAACACTCCATACATCTGTGCTGTTCTCCTGCGAGTCCACTTTGGGTTAGGGACAAAATGCTAAAGGAAAGCCATTGTTGACAGCTGTTATTTTTTCACAAATATTTCATTTTTACTATGTCCTTGTCTTTTGCTTCTTTTTTCATAAACCTGTAATACAGTCAGTATTTTCACAATTTATATTTTGAAGAGTTTAAGTCTCAAGGGACTCAGAAATGTGCCCATTGCACACAGGTAAGAAAAAGTACCATAGGGTTTGTGAGTGAAACTCAATGCTGACTGTTCAGAACCTGAGTTCCATGGTGTATGTGAATCTATAATCCACTTGCTTCTCATCCTCCTACCCTACACCTGCTACTCTGGGTTTTATCCCTCAGAAAAGGAATCACAAGGCAGCCTTCCTAGGAACATAGTCAGGGCTTAGCTTCAAAGAGAGAATGGACACCTGTTTCTTGACCATGGGAACGGGGCTTTGGCAGATGGTAGATGTTCAAGTTCTTCTGAGAAAGAGCTTTAGTCACCACAGGAAAGACTGCAGTGAGACATCAGGAAGGACTTCCTAATAGTCAAGTCTGACATCTTGGCAAGCTCATCTCAGAAGAGCTTGTGGCACTGTCTCCACTGATTTTGTGTGTGTATGTGTTTGTCTATGCATGTGTGAGTGTATATGTGTGTGTGTGTATTGTGTGGGTGTTTGGTGCATATATGAAAGTGAAAGTTGCTCAGTTGTGTCTGACTCTTTGTGACCCAATGGATTATGCAGTCCATGGAATCCTCCAGGCCAGAATACTGGAGTGGGTAGCCTTTCCCTTCTCCAGGGGATCTTCCCAATCCAGGGATCAAACCCAGGTCTCCCGTATTGCAGGCAGATTCTTTACCAACTGAGCTGTGATATACAAATACACACATACACAAATACACATATACATAAAAGCATATATATACCAAGGGCTTCCCTTGTGGTTCAGTTGGTAAAGAATCCACGTGCAATGGGGGAGACCTGGGTTTGATCCCTGGGTCAGGAAGATCCCCTGGAGAAAGGAAAAGCTTCCCACTCCAGTATTCTGGCCTGGAGAATTCCATGGACTGTGTAGTCCATGGGGTCTCGGAGTCGGACATGACTGATCAACTGTCACTCATATATATGTGCGTTTGTATGTATATGTGTGTATGCATATGTATTTGTGTGTTTATATTCCATGTGTGTATGTATATAAGTACTAGTGTGCATGTGTGTGTATGTGTGTATGTATGTGTGTATGTATTTGTGTTTATATGTATATATGTGTATACATATGCATATGTGGGTATGTATTTGTGTATATGTGTGTGAATATGTCTGTTTTGTGTGTGTGTGGTATATACTAATATGTGCTTATATGCATGTTTGTATATATATTTGTGTTTGTATGTATATGTGTGTATATGCACAGTATGCATCTGTGTGTTTATCTGTGTGTGTGCATATATTTGTGTTTGTGTGTATATGTATACATGTATGCACATGCAGGTATGTGTGTATATGCATGTGTGTGACTATGTCTGTATTTTGTGTGTGTATGGTATATATATATGTGTGCTTATGTGCATGCATACATATGTAGGTATACGTGTGTGTATTTGCATGTATATATGTGTGCATTTGTGTTTTTTGTGTGTATGGTATATATTAATATGTGCTTAAATGCACATGTATGCATATATGTTTGTATATGTGTGTATATATGCACACGTGTCTGTGTGCATAAGTGTGTGTATATGTGTGTTTGTGTTGTGTGTGTATGGTGCTTATGTGCATGTGTGTGTGCATTTGTATATATATGTATGTATATGCCTGCGTGTGTGTGTCTTTGTATGTATTCAGATGTTTGTGTGTGGATATATCTGATATATCCATATATCGGAATGGATCTGCCCTTTTCAGAAACCAGGCTAAATCTTTTCCATCTCGCCAACTCTTTCTAACCCTATGATCCTTTGGGGAAGCGAGCTTAAACCTTACATTTTCTTTCTCTTCCTAATTCTGGCTAAATCCTCTGCAAATCACTGTTCTCTAGCCCCACGGATGTCTTTGGGAGTAGCAATTAAGAAATACAAGCTAACTTGGCCTTCCTCAGTCTGCATGTTCTTTCTCTCCCTCTCCTTCAATCTGTGTGTCGTGCGAGCCCCCCAGACAGAGATGGAGAGAGAGAGCTGGAGAGACAGCAAACGAGCGAGAAAGCCAGAGGGAGGGCCAGCGAGCGAAAGATGGAGATCAGTATCTGACCCTCGTCCACGAGCCCGTGGAGGAGGAGGAGAGTCTGAGACCAAAAGCAGTACAACAGTAACTAGGTGTCACTCTTTTACCAACCTTCCCTGTAATCGAGCAGAGTCATAGGCAAAGAGAGAGGCAGAGAGAATGATCTTGTTTAACCAGAAGATGTGATTTGGTTTAAGGTTCTTAAGGTTATTCAAAGTGTGTGTGTGTTTCTTTTGGCTCTATCTAACAGCGAGAATTTTTCGCAAGTCATCTCTCTCTCAGAGTGATACAAAAAATTTTAAAAAAGGAATTTTCAGCAGGGATGGCCTTTTATTTTCTCACGTCCCCTGCAGCGAGGTAATCGAGAACCTGTCTGGGGACATAAAGAGTGGGCTTGGACCGGCCCACCTCCCCTGCCTTCATCACCCCCACGCAGTCGGTGTGTTCAGCACAATCTGATTTCTGGGGTGTGGGCGGGCAGAGGGACTGTCCCCAGCTTCACAAAAGTGCCTGTTTCCTGCTGATGGTCACAAAAGGAGGGGCAAGAAGGGCTTCGGGGCTGGACAAAGCCAGTCTATGCAACTGAACGTGGCCTTGACCATCAGCAGCAGCTTTCGTGATTCTCCTCATCACAGCCTCTCAGGCTGGCTCTTTGTCAGCCCCGTTCAGAAAAGGCTTGTTAATTCACCCCCGTGAAAATGGAAGTTTCATATGCATTGACATAATTAATGAAGAGGCAGGCAGCATGCTCCACCAATTAACACTGCAGGGAAAAGTAAAATGGGCTTACTTTGGGCGTCTTGTGCCAAAGTTAAAGACTGGAACACACAGCAAATAAATAGAGATGCTTTTAATGAGCCACAAGATCGAGCCGAGTAAGTCAGAAAGAATGGTAGGTAAACACTGCCAACTCTTTGCACTGTTATGAGTAATTGATGAGCATAGTTAAAAAGTTTGAGGGGGAAAAGGGGAACATCGGATGCTGCAACCAGGTTCATTTATAAATGCATTCTCCCCTGAAAGTAACTGTTAGGTATGTTAAAGAATGTAATGTGCCTATAGAAACAAATATGATGGACTAGGCATTTTGTGATGCCCAGAAAATCTGAGCAAATAGTGTGGTGGATTTTTCACACTTGATGGGATTGTCTTTGTCAAACTCAAAGGCTCTTCAGCTATAGATCTACCCTGCTCTGACTACACCCTGGAAATGGGAGGAAGAGAGTTTATAAAAGTGATGTTGGAACTGTTCCATTCCTTTCTGAGAGCCAGAGGGATAATTTAATTATTTTTCTCTGTGTTTGAAGATTAAAACATGACCTTCCACTGAAAGTTTTTTTTTTTTTTTCTTTAATTGTTTCTGAAAGAGGGAGTGCATTTGTACAGAGAGGCTTTCTGACCAAAGAGAAATCCATTTGATCAAAAAATAGAAACCCAATAGGTTTCAGTAGCTGTTTTATAAAACCTGAGTTCAGTTGGTTTTCGTTAATGTGGTGTATCTGGTCCAATTAAGCCTCATTTTAAAAATCAAGTGCCTTAGAATGGAGTGGCCTCTTTCACACACTTAACGTAAGATAATTCAATTGTGTGTGTTGAGTCAATAAAACCCAACAATTTTACACACCCTACACGTCCTCCTCCTTCTCAACAACTTTAACAACACAAGTGCAGGAGGGAATTTCTCTGAGATAGTCGAGAGCATTTTCTGAATGAATGGGAGAGATGATTCAATATGGCGCCCTCAGGGGACCTCAGTTCCTGCCCATCTCTGCTGACTTGCATTTTATCATGCCGACTGTGACTCCATTTTCAAATTCTGTATCATTCATGCAACATGGCCCTAAGCCCATGCCAATAGCTTGATCTGTTGTTACTCAAAAAAGACCAGTGTATTAGAATAATAATGGAGAAACTCTCCAGTTTCTGAAGGGCGGCATGTTGTCATCAACATGGTACCTTCCTAAGGAATTTGGTAAGATTCGATCATGTGTGATTTCTGCTTTGTGTGCCGACTTTGGACATGACCCTTATGTCAAATGCGTCCATTGCACCATTCCCAGTTACACAGGTACCATTGCTTCATCTGCATTCTAGTGGCAGATGATTCAGTCAATTCAGTTCAGTTGCTCAGTCATGTCTGACTCTTTGCAGATGATTACCTATCCTTTTCAATGGTCTGCTTTGTAAATGATTTTAGGCCGCATTTTTCAGATTGTAGACTCAGGGCCTGCCTCAGAATCATGTTGAATGCTGGTTTTGAGGGGAGTCCTCAGGTCCACTTCCGATCTAGTGTATCAGGAGTGACCCTAGCATCCACATTTTTAATGGGCAGTCTGCTGACTCATTGGAAAAGAGTCTGATGCTGGGAAAAATCAAAGACAAAAGGAGAAGGGGGTGGCAGGGGATGAGGTGGTTAGATAGCATCATCGACTCAATGGACATGAGTTTGAGCAAACTCCAGGAGACAGAGAAGGATGAGGAAGGCTGGTGTGCCGCAGTCCATGGGGTCACAAAGAGTCAAGACATGACTTGGCAACTGAACAACAGCAGCTGGTGTAAAGAACGTTTACATCCCATTCTGCTTTGTG
Source organism: Tragelaphus eurycerus (assembly GCA_935064755.1). Classification (NCBI taxonomy): domain Eukaryota; kingdom Metazoa; phylum Chordata; class Mammalia; order Artiodactyla; family Bovidae; genus Tragelaphus; species Tragelaphus eurycerus. The sequence goes on from CAKXYN010000101.1 coordinate 6,249,976, forward strand.
TCACTCATGCCCCGGTACACTTCCGGGACTGTCCTGTTGGGTGTGTGCATAGGAAATCTAAACAAGTTTGTATTTCAAGGGCTGATAACAAAAAGCCACGTGTCCAGGGAACTGCATAGTCTATTATTTTCTAACTCCACCAGGGGAGAGCCTGGCTCATCAGGTATGTTACCTGTGGGTCAGGTGTGTGTTCACTCTGTCCCTGAGGATGAGGCCAGTATAGTGTTGACTGAGTTTGATTTGACTGATGCATTTTACATGATGGGCTTACCCATGATATAGATAAAGAATCTGCCTGCAATGCAGGAGACACAGATTCACTCCCTCAGTCAGGAAGATCAGGAGAAGGAAAATGATAACCCACTCCAGTATTCTTGCCTGGGAAGTCCCATGAACAGAGGAGCCAGGCAGGCTACAGTCCAAAGGGTACCAAAGAGTCAGACATGACTCACTGATTGCTCACAAAAGTGCAGTTTCATATCATGGCTCATATTTTTGTTGTCTCCATGAAAGCCCCCTTTACCCTTTAGAGAGCATGCTTTAAAACAGATGCTTTGCACATGATGGGGGTTTAAAAAATAGTTTCGAAATTGTCAGAATAAGGACCACACAGCCACGTGGCAAGTCTCAGAGTGCAAGGTGGCCAAATTATAAAAGGAGCATTCTAATTTCTCTTTTCTTTCTAAATTATCCTCTGCCCTATATACATAACTTTAATTTTTCAGCCGTTATCCATTGTTCATTGACATTTGTTATTCCGCCAGAATGGTCACATCCTTTGGAACTGAGATCTGAGAAAGCAGAGATTCTGAGAACTGAAAGACTGATTGCTCTTCTCAGAGGAGTCCCTGATTTAACTTAATAATCCACAGGAACTGACGTCTCAGCGTGCCAGACTACAAAATGGGTAGAGAATGATGAAAGGCAGAAAAGGTTTCTAAGTCCTGGTTCTCTTCTCTGATGGAAATGCAGAGAGGTGGCATTTTAGTCGTTGTTTTTTTTTTTTTTCCCTCCATTATTAGCCAACCTGTCAGTCATTTATCATTTCCTCGTGAAGACATAAGGCTGAGGTTTGAATGCTGTGTGTCACCCCTTCCAGCTGATATTATGAAAGACGGCGGTGAATATTCCAGCTAAAAAAAGATTCCTCATTTCAAAAGCCCAGCTGGAGGCAAGCGAGTGCCGCAGACGTGACCACAGCAGAAGAGAGGTGGGTCCCACAGAACTCTGCATCCCTCCTTGCGCTTGTTTATTTCACGTGCGGGCGATGAGTCCCTGCAATTAAAGTGACAGTGTGCAGCCCGTTTGACAGGCCGGCGGGTCTCACGTCCCGAGTCTCAGGTTGGTTGTGTAGGTACTTTCTGTGTCGGTCCCAATTATTAATACATTCCTCAATGCTGAGGATTTTTCCCTTCATTCTTACCGAACTGTTAGGGCATGCAGCAGCGGCCCCCGAGCTCTGTCAAAATAAGTTGCCCTCCCCCCTTGAAAAGTTGGCAGTGCGGAGAAATGACAGCCTAATGCATACTAAAGCTCTCTCAGTAATGGGACCCCAGGGAGGCAGCAAGGCAGCACCTGGGGTGGTTATTCATCCCGCTGCTGCTGGCGATCGACCTTCTATTGCCTGAGTTCAAATCCCCCCTCTGCCACTTGTGAGCTGTGTGCTTTCGGCAAGTTTTGAGTACTTATAAGTCTTTCTTCCTTATAGGGTTGTTATTCTGGTTAAATTAGATGAAGTATCAGGTTTAACCTGATGACTGACACATAATGTGTACTCTATACCAATTGTTTTCTTTCTTCTTTTTTTTTTTTAATGCACACGGGCTAAGTGGCATCAGTCCTGTCTGACTCTTTGTGACCCCATGGACTGTAGCCCACTTAGTCCTCTGTCGTGGGATTTCCCAGGCAAAAATATTGCAGTGGGTTCCGATATCCTTCTCCAGGGGATCTTCCTGACCCAGGGATCAAACCCATGTCTCTTATATCCTCTGCATTGGCAGACGGGTTCTTTACTGCTAGCACCACCCATGAAAGTAATAAGAATTTATTTAGCTTACAAGCCTGCAGGTCAAGGTCAGTGATTTAGTCTTGGCTCTGCTGGGCAGTCCTTTTTTTTTTTTTTTAATTGGAAAGTAATTTATTTACATTGTTGTGTTGAATTCTACCATACAACATGAATTAGCTATGCTGCTGCTAAGTCACTTCAGTTATGTCCGACTCTGTGCGACCCCATAGACGGCAGCCCACCAGGCTCCCCTGTCTCTGGGATTCTCCAGGCAAGAACACTGGAGTGGGTTGCCATTTCCTTCTCCAATGCATGAAAGTGAAAAGTGAAAGTGAAGTTGCTCAGTCATGTCCAACCCTCAGCAACCCCATGGACTGCAGCCTACCAGGCTCCTCCTTCTGTGGGATTTTCCAGGCAAGAGTACTGGAGTGGGGTGCCATTGCCTTCTCTGTGAATTAGCTATAAGTATACCTATATCCTCTCCCTCTTGAGCATCTCCCACTCCCCTCATCCCACCCTCCTTATCCCACCCCTTTAAATCATCACAAAGCACCAATTTGAGCTCCTTGTGCCATTTAGCATCTTCCTGCTAGCTATCTGTTTTATCCACTGACAGATGAATGGATAAAGAAGTTGTGGTACATGTATACAATGTAATATTCAGTTCAGTTCAGTCACTCAGTTGTGTCCAACTCTTTGCGACCCCATGAATCGCAGCATGCCAGGCCTCCCTGTCCATCACCAACTCCTGCAATTTACTCATGTCCATTGAGTAGGTGATGCCATCCAGCCATCTCATCCTCTGTTGTCCCCTTCTCCTCCTGCCCCCAATCCCTCCCAGCATCAGGGTCTTTTCCAATGAGTCAACTACTCAACCATAAAAAAGGAATGAATTTGAGTCAATTGTAGTGAGGCGGATGAACCTAGAGCCTGTTATATAGACTAAAGTAAGTTATAGGGGGAAAAAACCAATTATCATAGAGTAATGCATATATATGGAATCTAGGAAAATGGTTCTGGTGAACCTATTTGTGAGCTGGACTAGAGAAGCAATTGATATTCTACTAGGAAGCAGGAAGCAACACAAGCTGCAAGGAGCCCTCCAAGGTACTGGCCAGGAAAAATTGCAGTGTTCCATGTAAAGGCATTGTTCAGTGGTTTACTAAGAAGGGTATGTGTCCAGGATCCTTGCTCTTTAAGTTTTGTGGTGACTTCATTTCTATGAGGGTCCTGCTTACTCAGCATAGACTCCTTTGGTGTATGCCTATGGCATTGCGCCTTCCTGTATCCATTCAGCTTCCTGGGAGACTCTGGTGAGTTAAAGTCTGATGGAAGGACAGATTTCTGTTTAGATATCAGCAGCAACCTGAGAGGTTAGCTACCAAGCTCTCTGAGGGCAGGCCCCTTGCTTCTCCAGGAGTTAGAGGCTGGAATACAGAGCAGATCATGGCCAAGTCAGTCTGAGAACTCAAGTTTGAGGTCAGAGTTATAAACAGGTAAGACCTCCAGGGGGGTCTTCACAGGTCCAAGTGGAACCTATGCCTCCTATGCTCAGAGCAGGTGAGAGGATTTTTCTCTGAATCCAGAATTTGACAGTCAGTGGTTTGATGGGTGTTCTTGGTGGGCTTTACCAATAGATATGAAAAGATAAACCACACCAAGGTGTCTTTTTTTTTTTTTTTTTGTAAAATAGAAAACTTTTATATTTAGAATTAGCCAGCTGGACTCAGTTTCAGTTCAGTTCAGTTCAGTTGCTCAGTCGTGTCCGACTCTTTGTGACCCCATGAATCGCAGCACGCCAGGCCTCCCTGTCCATCACCAACTCCCGGAGGTCACTCAAACTTACATCCTTCGAGTCAGTGATGCCATCCAGCCATCTCATCCTCTGTCGTCCCCTTCTCCTCCTGCCCGCAATCCCTCCCAGCATCAGAGTCTTCTCCAATGAGTCAACTCTTCGCATGAGGTGGCCAAAGTACTGGAGCTTCAGCTTTAGCATCATTCCTTCCAAAGAAATCCCAGGACTGATCTCCTTCAGAATGGACTGGTTGGATCTCCTTGCAGTCCAAGGGACTCTCAAGGGTCTTCTCCAACACCACAGTTCAAAAGCATCAATTCTTCAGCGCTCAGCTTTCTTCACAGTCCATCTCTCACATCCATACATGACCACAGGAAAAACCATAGCCTTGACTAGACGGACCTTTGTTGGCAAAGTAATGTCTCTGCTTTTGAATATGCTATCTAGCTTGGTCCTAACTTTCCTTCCAAGAAGTAAGCGACTCAGTTTAGCTGATCCCAATTTTGTTGGCAACATCTGAAACATCACAGTCAGGAACCAGTCAAATGTATGCCTTCTTCTCTCCATCAGGCCTGATGAGGGTGTTGACCTTACCCACTGTCAATGTCATAGAGCTTCTGCATAGCCTGTTTCATCTGGTGCCTGTTGGCCTTGACACCCACAGTGATTGCCAGTGTGGTGTGGTCTTCTATTCTCTTCGTGGCTGACGTGGTGGTGAGGGGCAATTCGATGATGACACGGTGGTCAGGTTTGTTTCTCCTGGGGTGCTCTTACGAGGATATTTGGGCTGCTTCCTGAGCCTCAGTGTTTGGGGCTGCTGGAAGGTGGGTGACATCCAGACCTTCTATTTTTGTGGCTATGGATGCCTTTCAATGCTGCTTTCTTGGTCTTCAAAGCCTTTGCTTTGACTTCAGCTTTGAAAGGGGCAGGGACTTCCTTCTTTACCTTTAGTGCCATCTTCATGAAAAAAGCCAAAGTTTTTTCCATTCAACCATGGTGAATTAGTATTGATAATGCTAGGGATATAATATGATAGATTGGATATAAGTGTTTTACCTGTACGAGGTACAATACTTGGCAAAACTCCCGTTTTACAGGTAAATTCACTCAGCCAAGAATTTTCCAGGGGGTCAAGCCCGCAACAGGTCAGCATAACTCCCAAGCCGTGTTCTTACAGGTTTATTCATTTCACTGTCTCATGCCTGTGAGATATAGTAATAGAAGTATTGACTCAATTCTCCACTATGTGGGAAGAGTGTTGGGTGTTATGGAACACAGAAAAATGTAGAATATGCAATTTCTTCCCTCAATGCAGCCTTCTGTGTAGAAAGAAGGAAATGAGCAAGGTGGGCAGAGGCAGAGAACTTATCCCTGGTCATATATATTGTCTGATGGAAATGGGGACACTTCCTGAACCAAAAGGACAGTCTTTCTACCCTAGAAATAGCAATTTCTTTATTAAAATCCATGTGTCTCTCATGGCTGATGGGTCAGCACATCTTATAATTTAAAAGTCCCACATTGAATGTAGACATATATCAGGATAGGAACAGCTAATTACTTTTCAGAGTCCTCATGCACTTCTGAAATAATATGAATAATAAGTACATGCTTAAATATATTATATATTATTAATATGTATTTTTAATTTATGACCATTGGGATGAACAGTTGACTGCTTAAGTTGATTTTTCTGGGCTTTGCAGGAACTAGATTTTCAAATAACATTTGCTACCCTGATTCCTCACTTGTCTACAAAAATCTCAGTTGAAGAACTGGCTTAATGCAATCAGTTAATGGGAAGATATCCACAATACCAGGATTTCAATTACAAAATGCCTTATTTTGGTCATGTTTAAGCAAAAATAATATGTTTGGCTAAATGTTAGTAATAAAGTTTAACAGATTTTATATCAGTATACTTACTCTATCAAAAGAGACATTTGAACTGCCTTTGTGAATTAGTGGAAGTGGTCATCACCCTTGGTCTATGCTGTTCCTCCCCAGGGACCTCTAGTCCAGAGGTTCTTAATCTTGCCTGCAAATTATGAAGCTGTGAAAATACTGCTGTCTGGGCCCCTCCCTAAGAGCTTCTGATTCAATTAGCATCAGAAAAGTTTGAGCATCATATATTCAGATTTCTCAGTCTAGTGTGTGTTGGGATGGGGGGAGGTTAGGTCTCTGAATGGAACGATTGCTTGATTAAAATTCAATAATTAAGTCCCAGTCAACTGGGCTTCTCATTTTGGACTCTCCTGGCTATGGGGGGCCCTGGATCCTTTTTATTCAGAACATTGTCTGAAGACCAGCACCATGAGCATCACTTAGGGACTGGTTGGCAATTCAGAATTCTGGGCTCCCTCGTACATGTGACGTTCAGAATCCGAACTTTCACACGATCCCTAGGTGACCGAGGGACTTTGACTCAGCAGCATTGCACTCCACCTCAGTGATCAAGACAGTGATGATGACGACAAAATTCTTTTCTTCTTTTTCATTTATGCTATGCTAAGTCACTTCAGTATAGGCTTTATTTTATTTTGTATTGAAGTATACTTGATTTACAGTGTTGTGTCAGTCTCTATTATACGGCACAGTGACTTGGTTACACACGTATAGACATTATTTTTTAAAATGTTGTCCATTCTGGTTTATCACAGCATATTGAATACCGTTCCCTAGGCTATACAGTCGGATCTTGTTGTGTATCTATCCTATTTATAATAGTTTACATTTGCTAGCCCCACACTGCCACTCTTTCCCTCCAACAAAATCCTTTTTATTGAGCATCTGCAACATGTCAGGCACTAGGCTAAGACGTATTTGTGATGTGCTTCTCTTTAAATTGCTATAGGAATTAGATGACGCATAAAAAGCAGTCAGCCAAGGGTCAGATACCCAACACACATGCTCAGCCTCTCAGTCAGGTCTGACTCTTTGCGAACCCCATGGACTGTAGCCCACCAGGCTCCTCTGTCCATGGAATTTTCAAAGCAAGAATACTGGAGTGGGTTGCCATTTCCTTCTCTAGGAATTCTTCCCAAGTCAAGGATCAAACCTGGCCCTCCTGCATCTCCTGGCAGGCAGATACTTTACCACTGCACCATCTGGGAAGCCCATCTGATATCTAGACAGAGTTCCAAAAATAGGTTATTATCACTTTGTTTCGTCCTTACAATGACTTTCTATGGAAGTTTATATAGTCATCCTAATAAAGTAAGAAAACTGTAAGTAAGTTGCTCGAAGTCCCCAGATAGTAGATGGAGGTGCTAGATGGCCATCTAAGGTCTTTCCTCAAAGCTCTGCACTTGGCCTATTTTCTGTATCATCAGCAGAAAGTACAAATCTCGATGTAAGTTTGCAGGCTGTCTCCCTTCCATGGACCACATGACGTGATATGATTGAGCCTTGTGTTAAACATTAACCAACATGAGGGGGTAGTGTTTTTTTCTCCAAACTCTAGCTTATAAGTGATAAAAATCCAAATAGACTGACTTTAGTAAAAAATGATAAATATTGTTCTTTTAAAACCTGCAATTTAATATCCGTATGGGTTTCAGGTGTGGCTGGATCAAGGTGACCAAATGTGCATTGGTATATCTCTGGGCTCTCCTTTTCTTGGTGTTGACTTTATTCCATGACACATGCTCCCTAAATGGTAAAAAGATGTTCACTCAATGCTCTGGACTGAGACCCTCTCGGGTTATCAAGATCAGCATAAAGAAGTACCTTTTCCCCCAACAGTACAAGGCAACATTCCAGGACTAACTTTTCTGTATCCCATACTCATCCTTGAACCCATTACTTTGATCAGGAGCATAGAATATCCTGATTAGACAGATTTGGAACCAAGGATGTATGCTGCTGCTGCTGCTGCTGCTAAGTTGCTTCAGTCGTGTCCGACTCTGTGCAACCCCATAGACGGCAGCCCACCAGGCTCCCCCGTCCCTGGGATTCTCCAGGCAAGAACACTGGGGTTGCCATTTCCTTCTCCAATGCATGAAAGTGAAAAGTGAAAGGGAAGTCTCTCAGTCCTGTCCAACTCTTAGTGACCCCATGGACTGCAGCCCACCAGGCTCCACCATCCATGGGATTTTCCAGGCAAGAGTACTGGAGTGGGGTGCCATTGCTTTCTCCACCAAGGATGTATAAGACCCTGTATATATTTATGGTTTGATACTATATAAGACTGAAGTTGTAGAATGAGTTTTTCTTCAAAGAAATGCAGGATATTTTTCTTATCAGAAGGAGGCAGGCATTGTTAGCAGATGCAGGGGACAAATGTCCACTATGGGGCCTCAGTTAAGAGAATCAGGTAGAAAGAGATGGAGGGGGGTGGTGGGGCATGGGGGAGTGGGACCTAGACCGACTGTCCAGCTGCCTGCCTGAACATTCCAGGGACAAAATTCTGTATTTTTCCCCTGCCTGCCATAACAACTTATTTCAGCTTTGCTTCCTTGGGGAGAAAGAAGCCAACATATGTTGGCTCTATCTGATATTGGAACAGTGCTAAGTGCTTACATAGTTAAACATTTTCTGCTAACAATGACTTCGTAAAATAGATCTTTCAGACTCAAACTCCCAAACCAGAAAAGGAAACACAAGGAAATCCAATGATGAGTCTAAGGTCCCAGCTAACTGAGAAGACTTCTTATATTTACTTCAAAACCGGTGCTCTTGTCTAATATATTCCTCTCTGTAAATAAATAAATACACAAATTACATTGTTAAAATAAGACCCAAGTAGGAGATCCAACCAGTCCATCCTAAAGGAAATCGGTCCTGAATATTCATTGGAAGGACTGATGCTGAAGCTGAAACTCCAATACTTTGGCCACCTGATGCAAAAGAACTGAGTGACTGGAAAAGACCCTGATGCTGGGAACAATTGAGGCAGGAGGAGAAGGGGATGACAGAGGATGAGATGGTGGATGGCATCACTAACTTTATGGACATGAGTTTGAACAAGCTGTGGGAGTTGGTGATGGACAGGGAAGCCTGGCATGCTGCAGTCCATGGGGTCACAAAGAGTCAGACATGACTGAGCGACTGAACTGAACTCAACTGAAATTACCAACTCAAGGCTCACAGGCAAATGGACTTCATGACTTACAGACAGAATCTTTAAAAAAAAAAAAAATTTTTTTTTTTTTTTTGCTCATGTGGTGTGTGTATGTGATTAACAAATAGCATTTCACATAAAAATATGAATTTCTGGCTTCTCCCCATCCCGCCAAGATAAAGAATAACTTGGAGTTGAGATATGGTTGTCCCCTCTGACAATGCGTGCTTTCTGGATTTCCACCTGGCCAGCTTCAGTCTTTTATGGAAACTATTCAGCACTGGAAGCATTTGAGTTTCCAAATCCTGGTGTAGTAGTATCCTGTCACTTCACCTGTACATTGCAGCCTAAACACTGTGTCAGTGCATCCCCTGGACTGTCTCTAAATACACCATGAGATCTATATCCATGCATCTCCATCCTCACTGTGTATCTCTTTTTCTCTCTCTCACACACACACACATGATGGAGAAATTTGCCTTTGCTTGTTCCTTTCTTTCCCTGCCCCCTCTCACTTAGCTCTCTCCACATAATCCCTTTCTTGTAACCTTCATGTCCACAATGTAGGAATTTAGCATGCTCTCTACCCAACCGTATTAATAAAGCACTTAAAAACATGCAATTTCATTCAGGATTATTTATCTAACTATCTCTACTGAAGTGCCACTTCTGCAGCTCTCTACACACAGCGGGTTCCCTGGGGGCAGCTTTGGGAGTCCGACAACACTGACTGAACTGCACCGCCAAGGCTGCCAGCTGCACACCCAAGTGCTCCCAGGTAGTCATTGCAGCAGGGGGCACAGACAGGGCACTCACAGAGGGCATTTGGTCCATCCACCCGCCCCCAGGCTGAGCCACACCACCTAGCCTCCATGCCCAGGAATCCTTTCCTACCCATGGCTGATGCAGGAACTCTAATCTCATAATTACAGCTTAGCGTTTGGGAGAGCCCAAAGCGATGAAGCCTGTCTTGGGTGTTTTCACTCCTTGCCTTAATGATGGATTAGTTCACATTCCTGATCCTCCCCTTATAGCAGGGTTTCTCCACAGTGAGATGATTTCTTGGTGTGGGGTCCTTTTGAACAGATGGTTAGCAGCATCCCTGGACTCAAGCCATTAGATGCGGATACCATACAGTTGTAAAAACCAGTATTGACCTATGTCCCCTGAGGGCAAATTTACCTTATTGAGAATCACTGCCTTATGGGGACTCAGCACAGACGAGTTTTAGGAGAGCAAGCGTTGCATCTCATTCTGCTCACTGTTGTTTGTGAACACAAAGTAACTTCCCATTAAATACTTTATAGATGAATGATACTTTATAACCAGATGACACTTTATAACCAGTGAGAGCTGGAGATTTTATTCATCCCCAAAATAAAATGGAAAAACCACTGGTGATTGTAACTCACAGTTGTTCAATTGCTAAGTCATGTCTGACTCTGCTACCTCATGGACTGTAGCATACCAGCTCCCCCCACCGTCTTCTACTGTCTCCCTGAGTTTGCTCAAATACATGTCCGTTGAGTCAGTTATGATATCTAACCATCTCTTCCTCTGCCACCCTCTTCTCTTCTTGCACTCAATCTTTCCTAGCATCAGGGTCTTTTCCAATGAGTTGGCTCTTTGCATCAGGTGACCAAAGTATTGGAGCTTCAGCTTCAGCCTCAGTCCTTCCAATGAATATTCAGGGCTGGTTTCCTTTAGAATTGACCTGTTTGATCTCCTTGCAGTCCCAGAGACTCTCAAGAGTCTTCTCCAGCACCACAGTTCAAAAGCATCAATTCTTTGGCGCTCAGCCTTCTTTAACTCACATATTAGGATGAAAATCAAGGGCTCTTTCTCATTTCCCTCTCCCACCATCATTATCAAAAGAGTTCAATAAAAGTTTGCTGATTCAAAGCCTAAATCATCATTAGGACTCTCTTAACTCAGTATCTGCTGTGTGGGAGTTCTAAATAGGTGCTATCATTTAATTTAAGTTCCCTGATGACTCATTGAAGTAGGTAATAGCAACCAGATTTCACCAATGGGGAAAGTGGAAACCAGAGAGGTAATTTTAAGTAATTTGTCCAAGACCACACAGCTATAAAGTAGTGGAGACTTGATGCGGATCCTGATGTGCAAGGATCCTCAGAATCTTCTTTTCTCTCTGCACTTTATTGGTTCCCTGTATTCTGTTCCCTGATGGACATGAGTTTGAGCAAGCTCCGGGAGTTGGTGATGGACAGGGAAGCCTGGCGTGCCACAGTCCATGGGGTCCCAAAGAATCAGACACGACTGAGCGACTGAACTGCACTGACTGATTCTGTCAAAGCTCAGTGCAGAGCAACATGAATAACATTAATCCAAAGGTTTAATGTTCAAAAGGTTAAGTAGAATTGATGAAATTTCCCATTATATTCATTTTGGGGGAAAATGGATCCAAAAAAAAAGAACCCCTTGGTTGTAACTTCATGTTCACTTGAAAATGAGAAGTGAGTGTTTTATAGATCCATAGCTTCATATTACCTATTGCATTGGGAGACAAAGAAAAAGATGGATGGAGTGGGGCAAAGAGTATAATAATATTGCAAGGTTTTATATGGAGGGTCAAGTGAGGAGAAGCTGAGCGGGAAGGATGGGAAACAGAAGGCTAAGAAAGAAGAACTCATGAGAGATGTATCTAAACTATTTTAAGAAATGGTTAAGGAGCTCAAGGAGAAATATAAAGAAGGAAGCACTCTAAAAGGTCAGAAAAAGTAGTCAAGTAAGAAGCAAAGTAATTTAAACATAAAAAGGGAAAAAAAGGCTGCAGCTACTTCTTTCATGCTTCAGAAAGCATTAGTCTTAAACCTTGCAATGTCCCAATAATTCATTGCAATCTTCTGCAAGATACTAAAGTAGTTCACAAAGACGTACTTTTTTCCCCCTAAACTGATGAATCCCTGAGATGGTCCAAATTTCCTCAAAAATGAAATGAAACTGCTAAGCTTTCTGTACATTAACCTTAAAGATAATGATGTGTTGGAACTTGCCCTATAAAGGACGTATGGAGATGGCCTGGTTACACTTTCTTATCTTTTGTAGGTGACTCCATTATTCAGAGACAGATACTTGAAAATATTAGTGTCATGAGATGAAAAGGAAAGAACGAAAGAAAAATGAAGAGAAAATATCCTCTTCATGCCGTTCTTTTCTCTTCCATTCATTCATTTACTCCGCTATTTTTTCCCTCCCCCGCTGGGACTCAGTCATTGTATCAGGCAATGTATGAGCCACTTGAGAAATAAGGAGTAAGCAAAAAGAAGCACAGGGCCTCTTCCCTTGGGGCTCATGACCTAGAGGACAAGGCAGAAAATAATACAGTAATTACTCTTATGTGTGTTGGAGACGGCTCTGTATTTCTGCATTCACACCTCGTTCTGGCTCAACATTTCCGCTTTCACAGTGAACCGATTTACCAGCCTGACTTTCAGATCCACATATCAGTACTGGATCAGCTTGTTACGGAGAAAAGGTGACCCAGCAGGCCATAGCGAAGCGCGGCATGGCGGATTCGGCCCCCCGTCAATGTAGGACAGGAAGGCTGGATTGGTTTTATTACCCCAACCAAGCGATGAAGTTGGAATTCTCCTAGCGGTTCTGCTGTGTTCACTCAGGAACTTGTTCCTGAAAATTAGTCAAGGCACTGGAGATAGAGGAGAGAGCCCCTTGGAGTAAAAAGTGACCTTAAGATCCCTGAAGTCAGCCAGCATGAATCTGCACTGTTGCAGTGTTGCTCTCTGGACTTAAAACTTTCTCCCCAATTTTTCTTCAGTTTATTTATACCCAGCAGAATCATTACTGCACAGGGCAGGTCATTTTATTCCTAGACCTACCTGACAGTTCCTCACTTTAGGAAAACGAGTTTGCTCGTGCCAAAGTTGCTTTCCCTCTGAGACCCCAGGCAACCGGCCCCTGGTCTTTGGAGATACAGGGTCCAAAAGACTTGGTTCTGAGTTGCAGAATCAGGATTTACCTCCCGTGAAAGCTGAGCAAACACTCTGAGTACAAGGGGCCTTTTGATAAAACAGAAAATGTTCTGCATGATCTACTTTTTCAGAATTCAATATGGGTTGAATGCGTTTAAGTGTGGTTATCTGGGTCACGTGGGTTTTGTCCACGTGGTAGCAAAGAGACTCCCATAGGTCCAACTCCCATCCAGTCAACGGAACGACCCAGAGAGTTAAAAAGTGTTTGTTTTCTGGGCAAAGAGTGATAGGAGGCCTTGTACCTAGGCATGTGCAGAATGAGTCAGAAATGGACTACAGTGATTAGTGCAACTACAGTATTAGTGAATTCATAAGGATACTGATGGGATCATATCTATGCCCACTACTCTGCAGCCTCTAAGGGCAAGTTGTTTAACCAGATCACTCATCATCCTGCTACTGCTGCTGCTAAGTCGCTTCAGTCGTGTCCGACTCTGTGCGACCCCATAGACGGAAGCTCACCAGGCTCCCCGGTCCCTGGGATTCTCCAGGCAAGAACACTGGAGTGGGTTGCCACTTCCTTCTCCAATGCATGAAAGCGAAAAGTGAAAGTGAAGTCACTCATCATCCTAGCTGAACTCAAAAGGTAAAAAGGGGTTCCTCAAGAAGTTTAATATGCCAATTTAGCATTATCCTATGAATCAGCAATTTCAGAGCTAGGTAGATCCCCCTGAAGAACTGAAAACAGAAAGTCATACAAATACTTGTCCATGAATGTTCACAGCAGCATCATGCAGAAGAGTGAAGAGCTGAGAGCAATCCAGATGTCCATCAAAGAATGAATGGAGAAACCAACTGTGTTTATACACACAATGGGATATGAATCAGTCGTTAAGAAGGAATGAAGTACTGACACACTACCACATGGGTGAACTTAAAAACCCTGATGTTGTGTGAAGGAGGCCAAACACAAAAAGTCACATGTTGTATGATTCCACTTATATGAAATGGTCAAACTAGCTAAATCCATAGAAATAGAAAGCTGATTAGTGGTTGCCTGGGGCACTGGGAATGGGGGTAAGGAGAAACTGCTTAATGCCTCTGGGCTTTTCATTTGGGATGATGAAATATTTTGCAACTAGACAGAGGTGGCAGTTGCACAGCATTGTGAAGGCTCCGAATGCCACTCAATTGTTCATGTTAATTAAAATAAAAAGTTAATAATTAAATTGTAAAGTAAAAGTTGCTCAGTCATGTCTGACTCTTTGCGTCCCCATGGGCTATATAGTCCATGGAATTCTCCAGTCCATGGAATTCTCCAGTGGGTAGCCTTTCCCTTCTCCAGAGAATCTTCCCAACCCAGGATTGAACTCAGGTCTCCCACACTGCAGGTGGATTCTTTACCAGCTGAGCCACAAGGGAAGCCCAAGAATACTGGAATGGGTAGCTTATCCCTATCCTCTTGACCCAGGAATCGAACCAGGGTCTTCTGCATTGCAGGCAGATTCTTTACCAGCTAAGCTATCAGGGAAGCCCCAATAATTAAATTAAATAAAAGGTAAATAGTTATTTAAAAAAAAAAAAAAGAGACCTAGGGTGCAGCCATAGGAGAAATATATAACTTGCATGAGCCACATTTTTTTTTTTTTGCTAGAAGGGCAAGAGTTGCCTATGTCTTTGTGTGATGGCAAGGTTCAGATAAGCTAATAGTTCCTGGAAGCTGCTCGTGGCTTAATAAATAATGAACATATAACCCCACGCACTTTCCAAGATACCTGTATGCACATTGGCACTCAAATAATTCCAACTCAGTAGAGTTACTTTGAAGATTGAGATAACATATATAAGGAACTTAACTGCCACATGTTGAGCAAATTCATCAAATCTAGTCCCATGTTTCTCAACAATTATTACTCTTTTCATCTCCACATCAGTCAGGGTGCTACGGCCCTTTCCTGGACAGCTGTGAAGGGCTGCCTTCTCTACTACTTGTTTTTGTTTCTTTGTTTTTACTCTTTTTTTTTTCTTTTTTTTTCAAGAATTTATCTATTTTTAATTGGATGACAGTGACTTTACCATATTGTATTGGTTTCTGCATCAACATAAATCAGCCATAGGTGTACATATGTCCCCTCCCTCTTGAGTCTCCCTCCCACCCCTTCCCACCCCTCTAGGTTGTCATAGAGCACCAGTTTGAGGTCCCTGAGTCATTCAGCAGATTCCCACTGGCTGTTTGACATACGGTAATATGTATGTTTCCTACTTCTATTCCCTTCGCTTCCACTTGATTCTTCTCCCAGCAGCCAGAGTCCATCCCTGAATGCATGTACGCCTAAAATCCCCCCTGCACTTAAAGTTAATTCCAACCACCTTCATATAAAACCCTCAGAGTCTGGCTACTGCCAACCTCCCTAAATTAATCTCTTTTTTTCCTCACTCTTATCCTGTTGGCAGTGACGTGTCCCAAGCTGGCCACGGTCCAGCTGTAAGTCACCTCTCCGAAGATCTCCTCTACAGCTGAATAATATTCCATTGTATAGATGTACCACATTCTCTTTATGCATTCAGCTATCAGTGAACATTTGCTTCCAGGTAAACAGTGCTGCAATGAACATCAAGGTGCATCTGTCTTTTTGAATTATGATCATCTGAGTATATGCCTAGTAAATAAAAATTTAAAGAAAAGGAACTTTTGGAAATAGAAAAAATTAGTCCTTCTCTAACCACCCTTTTCAAGCTAGTGACTCTACAACTTCTGTATTCTTTGCCAGGGCACCCTGTTTATTGCTTCAAAACTTTCCTTACCACTTGTAATTTAAAAGAAAAAGACTTTTATATTGGAATATAGCTGATTAACAATGGTGTGATAGCTTCAGGTGAACAGCAAAGAGACTCAGCCTTGCATATACATGTATCCATTCTTCCCCAAACTCCCCTCCCCTCCAGGCTGCCACGTTGAGCAGAATCCCATGTTCTAGATAGATCTTTGTTGGTTATCCATTTTAAATATAGCAGTGTGTACATATCCATCCCAAACTCCTTTCCTAACTATCCCTTCCTCCTGTCCTTCCCCCCTGACAACTATAAGTTTGTTCTCTAACTGATTTATTTTTTTCTTTGTCTTATTCATGAATACAGCTCTGCTGACTAACACAGTGCTTGATATAGAGTAAGCCCTCCCATCAGAGCTTGTTAAATGAGATCCATGTGTAGAAATTATCATTATTATAGTCCTGAAATTGCTACAAACTCTGCTTTGCCTTTAAGTATGCACTGGTGGAATGCTTAAAGGTATCCACATATACTTTGCCTTCTGGATATCCCTCTCTTTCTCCAGGCTGTGCCTTTTCAACAGGGAATGTGACTTTAGCACAAGGTGAGAGCCTGGTGAACTTTGAACCCTTCTTTTATTTATTACGTATGTCTCAGGCAGACTTGGCAATATTTGAGAATTTATTAAATGACAGTCTTCGCTTCCACTTCTTATTCTAGTTTATTTTGCCCAACACAATCCTATTAAGGGAAAAGCTAATTGACCACAAGCTTCCTTTCTGCTGAGCTTAGCCAAAAAGTCAATCACTGCTCAACGGGAGCTCTCCTGACTGTTTAGCCAATGGACAAATTTCCATCTTGACTGGCTTGGCTGGTCCTAAGAGAATAGATGGGAACGTGCTGAATTCTATTTTGATACATTCCAGTTTCAGCAAAACTGAGACTACCCCCAAGGAGAGAGAGGATCATGAAGAAAGGAGCAGTGTGGAAATTAGTCCATGGGGATGCTTATTCTGTTTCCATGGCATTCAGCTCTGTTCAGAAGAGGATTTTCTATTGCCCTATACCCTTGTTGGGCTTTCCTAGTGGCTCAGATGGTGAAGAATCTGCCTGCCAATGCAGAGACCTGGGTCTGATCCCCATGTCGGGAAGATCTCCTAGAGAAGGGAATGGCAACCCATTCCTGTATTCTTGCCTGGGAAATCCCATGGACGGAGGAGCCTGGTGGATATAGTCCCATGGAGTTGCAAAGAGTCAAAGACGACTGAGTGGCTAAACACTATACATACCCTTGTCAGATATGTGGGTCATGGTGATCAAGTTGTGACATGCCACAAGTTTTCCTATGCTGAAGGAAAGCCTTCCAAGATCAATAAAAGATAACCCTTCTGCGGGGGGCGGGGGGGGGGGGAGGACTAACTCCTTGACGGTTTAGCTTCTAGCAAGCTAAACTACATATAACATATGTATATATGTTATATATATATATAAACATGTTACATATAGCATGGAAGTGTAAGAGTGAACTAGGACAGGAAATTCAACTGCTTTTGGTTCTACCCATTTGCCAGCAAAACCACAAGGTGAGAAAGACTATCTATCCTTGGATAGTGAAAGGTAGAGCAAGTGCTAAGTCCGATCCCCAGAAAAAAAGGGGGATGGCCTCAAGCTTGTCCCTTCCCAGGTGGCGCAGTGGTAAAGAATCCAAGTGCCAATGATGCCAGAGACACAAGAGACTTGTAATCAATCTCTGGGTCAGGAAGATCCCCTGGAGAAGGGAATGGCTACCCACTCGAGTATTCTTGCCTGGAAAATTCCACGGACAGAGGCGCCTGGCAGGCTACAATCCATGGAGTCACAAAGAGTTAGACAGGACTGAGCACACACACAGTCTCAAGCCTTTGTTCTCAGCCTAATATATAAACATCATGTTCTGGGTCATAGTCAGCACTTAAAATGAAGTTTTCTAGATGCAAATTGTAAAATAATAATAATAATACAGAAAGAAAAACAGCAAACTTGCTGTCTCACCAAACCCTGCCAAATACCTTGACCTGAATGGAGAAATCAGAAGCCAGTAATAGACTGCATTCAAAGGCATTTTCAATTTCCAAAAAAAAAAAAAAAAAAAAAGCAAGGCACCCCATTTTGGTACATGGATGTTTTTTAGCATTTAATAGAGAGAAAATTTATACATCCCATGAGAATTATTCACGAACATCTCCCAATTCCATTTTCAGAGACCTATTGTAGACTTGCTTTTATAGCTATAGCTTGGATCCAAGAAATTTATTTCTCCCGCTGCAGTCTGAAAAAGGGAATGTCTAATGAGTTTTTGCTAGGCGAGTCAAAGTATCAGGGTGGAATTCTTCTTCACAAGACATGCTTCACTGGAAGGAAGAATGTAAAGCAGGAAAGGTTCTTTAAGAGGCATATAAATCTACACATCGGTAGCAGTCGCACTAATAATAAACATTCATTTGGCGTCGTATATTTTCAAAGTGCTTTAAAGTGTTGGCATTCCTTAGGAGAGGAGAGTTCTGGGATACACATTTTCATTTCCCATTTAAAAGATGGGTGATACAGGAAGTCAGCAACTTGTTCAAGTTCAGCAAAGTGGAGGAACCAGCCTGACCATCCTCGGTGGAATTTCTGGCTCTTGGCTTAGATCAGGTTTTGCATCCAAGAGGCCGAGGGGAGAGCTTCTGGCAGACTGAGCTGAAAGGAAAGGATAGAGAGATACAGTACCAACCCGTTTTGGTTGAAAGATCTTCATTTCTAAAATGTAGACATTGTGAACTAACAAAGAGAAGCTAGTCATTTGCAACACTCTGAACTTTTGTAGTTTTGTCACTTACATATTAGGAATGGAAATGTGCATCGTAAGGGGTGGGGACTGCCTACTAGACTGCCTTTTGCTCTTTGAGCTGATGAACAAACCTTTTTTAAAATGAATACCATGCTTCCCCTTCGTGTGGCATTAAGATGCCAATATCCTTTTGGGATTTCCCTGGTGGTTGAATGGTTAAGATTCCTTGCTTCTATTGCAGGGGGCACATGTTTGATCCTCAGTCTGGGTTGTCCAGGAACTAAGATTCCCATAAGCTGCACAGTGCGGGAAAAAAAAAAAAAAAAAAAAAGAATATCCTGTTTTAGGATGGAGAGAAGCCCTCCCATTTTCCTTCCTGGCAATTTATTTATTAAAAATTGCTCAATTAAAAAGAAAATTTAGATCTAAGTAATGCCCTATGTCACCCTGCACTAAAAATAATGCTTTATTATCACCATTCCAGTTTTTACACTTGAAGGCTATTAATCAATGAGGCAGCGCGGATCCATATGAATATCGATCACTGTCTCATGGCCCTCTTGTGAATGCTCTCCCTTAATGACAGCCAGTTTCAATATTCATTGGGAAGGGTGTTTTCTGAATTGCACCGCAGCTGATTAGTAACTGCAAGGATTTAGGTAGAATGTGAGCATCTTGTTTAAATAAACCCTCAGATCAGAAAGAGCCTGGCTTTTGTCTATCTGGACTCAGCTCCACTCTTCAGCATCTCAGAAAGTCAAGCCTTTTCTTGTTTGTGATTTATATTGGACTGCTAAACAACGCTCCTCTTAAGCCTTCATTTTCTCAGATTTAATAACTCAAAAATCAAAGCACATACTCGTGTTGTACTTTAGATCTCTGTGTGTAACAGTGTTAGTCGCTCAGTTGTGTCTGAATTGCGACCCCATCGACTGTAGTCCGCCAGGCTCCTGTGACTGTCCATGGTATTTCTCAGGCAACAATACTGGAGTGGGTAGCCTTTCCCTTCTCCAGGGGATCTTCCCAACCCAGAGATCGAACCCAGGGTCTCCTGCATTGTAGGCAGGTTCTTTACCATCTGAGCCATCAGGGATATCTAATCAGGAGCCCAGATAGTCCATATTAAGGGTGAACCAGAGTTAATAGGACCTATTTAACACCATATTGCTTTAACTCAATTTTGGGAGAGGGGAATGTCACATATACAAAAAGTGTAGCAATTCCCCTCTTCTTGTTGTGTCTGAAGTCTTATTACCTCTTTGCAGTGGCTCCAAGACTGCATGGCATGCAGCCACCAGCTCCTCTCTCAGTTGCTGTAAAATCTAGCGGAATGTCTTTCTGCTCTGGAGCTCCTGGATGCAGCCACCCCATCACCCTTAAGATGCCACTGTTGGCTTTTTGCCCATCTGTTTTTGTAATCTCATGAGCTGCAATCTCTAAAGTGGGAGTATCTTCCCCTTTGTAAGGCAGCATATTGCAGTCTGCTTCCCCAGTACTGATCTTCTATTTGGCTTTTGGTCGTCATTTGTACAACTGATAGAGTGACTTTCTATTTTTAAAACCCTCAGCCACAGCAGGCATGGCACAGTGTTCAGTGCCCTGAATTACTCAGCCGTCTGTTGAAAAGACAGTCAGGGCTAAGGAAGGCTCTGGCCGTCATATCTGGATTTGGCCCCATGTCTGTTTCTCGGCAAACAGCAGGGCCACTGGAAGCCCACAGGAGTGAGAAGGGTGGTGAAAAGTCCAAGTGTCTTTCTCTCATATGCCTGTTGTTGGTAGAACAGTACCATGCATGAGCCAATCACCTGTCTCATGGCACTCCTGTAAATGCTCTCTCTTAAGGACAGCCAATTTCAGTATTTATCGGGAAAGGTGTTTTCTGAATTGTGGTTTTGAAACCAGGTGGATCTAGGAAGGGCTGGCCTGGGGAGAGGCAAGCCCACTTTCCCTAGAAGAGGTTCTTGTCTCACCCATCAGCCAGATTCGAGAGAGGTGGGGTTTGGGGAGGGCCAGCTGCTTCCCAGACTTTCCAGGGACAGTCATGCAGCAGCCAACACAAATGTCAGAGGGGTAGCCGGCGTGCCAGACGCCATCACCGAAAATAGCTTCCCCCCATCTGGCATCTGGGCACTTGCCCTGTCCTGCAGAAGACGGTGGCACACTGGTCTTTAGGTCCAGCTGGGACCATGAGCCCCTCTTCCTTCCTCCAAATCTACTCAGCATTTGGATGGATCAACAGAGAACAGAATAGACTTTGGCCATGCCCTTCATCAAGTGTTCTGTACATGTGGGCATGCTCAGTTGTGTCTGACTCTGCGACCCCGTGGACTATAGCCCACCAGGATCCTCTGTCCATGGAATTTTCTAGGCAAGAATACTGGAGCGAGGTGCCATTTTCTACTCCAGGGGATCTTCCCAACCTGGAGATCCAACCTAAGACTCCTGAATTGGCAGGTGGAGTCTTTACTGCTGAGCTACCTGGAAAAATCTTGTTCTGTACATAACATTGATAATTAATAATAACAATATAAATGGATCCTTATGTAACTCAGTCTATGGGCTAGGCACTGCTCTAAATGCTGCACAGATTATAACTTATTTACATATCTGTTTTCTATCTACAAGTCTCATTAGCCTAAAGCAGAATAGAATAAGAAAAGTAAAAAAAAAAAAAAAAAAAAAGGCAAATAATTCAGACTCCAGAGTTGGACTCACTTGCTTAATATCCTGGTCTGCCTGTTTTCATGTGTGTGTATTTGGAAAAGATAGTCTGCTCTCTGCCCCAGCACCAACTACCCTTCTGTAAGTTCTTGAAAGAGACCTGCTCCTGCCCTCCACATGGCCTTTGCACAGGCTGCTTCCTCTGCCCAGACACTTACATTGTTCTTTTTTTAGATGAACCTCCCTCATCCTTCTAGGCTTCCCTGGTGGCTCAGTGGTAAAGAATCCACCTGTCCATGCCGGAGACCTGGGTTCTATCCCTGGGTGGGGAAGATCCCTTAGAGGAGGGTATGGCAGCCCACTCCAGTATTCTTGCCTAGAGAATCCCATGGACAGAGGAGCCTGGCAGGCTCCTGGGATCGCCAAGAGTCAGACATGACTGAGGCAATCAAGTGCGCGCGCGCACGTGCACACACACACACACACACACACACACACGTGTGCACGTATCCTTCTAACCTTGGCCCAAGAATCACATTGTTAGGGAGCCCCACTTCTGTGTTCTCCCCACCTTCCTCATCTTCCAAATTCTAAATCTCTCAAAGATATATATGCATTTCCTTCCACCACCCTTTCTTCTTTCTTGTCATTCCCAAAACGCACCGTTTGCTACCACCATGGGGCAACTTTTCCTTTTACATAGGGACTTTGGGATGGTCTCTGGAAAAGAAGATCATCTGGGTAAAGCCTTAAAAAATGCCTTCAGTGGCCAGTCAAGCTCATTCTGTGTGTGTGAAAGAAAAGATGAAATCAGAAAACATTGTTTAGAGGCACTATTACCCTCTTTTAAGACTGTGACAATGTATTTGTCTTAGATTTGAGTGTTTTACTGTCCTGAACCCTTGATATAGATGGTTAGCTTATTAAAACGTGCTGAGGTTTTATATGTGTTCCTTTGAATGAGCAATAATTCATTTAAGAATAAAAATGGGGCCTATGGCTTGCAGGAAGGAAATAAATGTCATTTATATTCATCTGACTACTTGAAACTATGACTTGAACTGAGTCCGTATGGCTCAATATGCTAAAAGGAAAAATTTCTCAGTGTCGACTAGTATTTTAATTTTCATGGAATTCCAAAGCTCCCTCCTTGTTGAACTGCAAGGTTTAATATTAATAATAATAAAAATGTGTGGAACATTATATATCAGACAACTGCTTCACATGTATTAATTCAGTGATCTCCATAAAATATTTAGTCATCCTTATGGATGTGAGAGCTGGACTGTGAAGAAGGCTGAGCGCCAAAGAATTGATGCTTTTGAACTGTGGTGTTGGAGAAGACTCTTGAGAGTCCCATGGACTGCAAGGAGATCCAGCCAGTCCATTCTGAAGGAGGTCAGCCCTGGGTGTTCTTTGGAAGGAATGATGCTAAAGCTGAAACTCCAGTATTTTGGCCACCTCATGCGAAGAGTTGACTCATTGGAGAAGACTCTGATGCTGGGAGGGATTGAGGGCAGGAGGAGAAGGGGACGACAGAGGATGAGATGGCTGGATGGCATCACTGACTCGATGAATGTAAGTCTGAGTGACCTCCGAGAGCTGGTGATGGATAGGGAGGCCTGGCGTGCTGCAGTTCATGGGGTCGCAAAGAGTCAGACACGACTGAGCGACTGATCTGATCTGATGTTATATTGTATTAATTTCTATATAAGAATATTGTTTTCTTAAGGTTTTTATTCTGATAAAGATGTTACCTTAAATGTTTTTAAGAGGCAAAAATATTTTTCTTCATGTGACCGTTTTACTTTTTTTCACACCTTATTTCAGAATTGCCTTAACGTATAGCAATATCAATTTTGGCTACGATGAAAATGAAGCCATGAGGTTTGGGTTGGAGAAACAATTTATTTTTTATCATGAAGTAAAGTTTTTAGTATTTGTATCAATTTGCCTTTTGGGGTTAAAGGGGCCAAGAAAGAAGTTATCTGTTGCATTTTGAACACGAGAAACCCACTAGAGGACTGATGGTTCAGAATTCCAAAATAAATCACCCCAGCTCTAACATAAAGAGCAATGGAGTTTTCATACTCATTAACTGAGTCTGGGCACTTCTGTTTCAATGCTGGTATTTATTTTAATTCCTCTCAGCTTGAGCATGGCCCAGTCAAGGATTGAATCACCTCCTGGCCCCTTGAACTATCTTGGAAAAAGCCAGTGATTCCCTGTAGCATTAGGGAATTTGAAGTTCACTGGGCAGGTTATGCATTCCAGTTTCTACATGCAGTTGTTTAATTAAAGCCTTTGTTTCATTCCAGATGACTAACATATTTTTGAGCAGGATGTTTCAAAAGTTAGTACAATTTCATAGCAAAAACTTGTATGCCAGGGATGTTGATGGATTTGGTTTGGGTTGGGGCATTGCAAGAGGATTCTTTACAATGTTTTGTTGTATCTGGAAATTATAGTAAAGAAAATGTATGTCTGTTCTTCCTTCCATCATGTCTTCAGAAAGACTGCATTATGAATAAATCCTCCCCTGAAAAACAATACAAATGGGTAGATTGAATTGCATGTACACCTACACACAAACACACATACACTATGTGTTTATACATATATAGAGAGAACATTCTATGAACAGAGGAGTCTGGCAGGCTACAGACCATGGGATCGCAAAGAGTCAGACGCAACTGAGCATGCACGCACACACGCGCACACACACACACACACATTATGAGCATCCCTGGTGACTCAGTAATATAAAATCTGCCTGCCGTGCAGGAGACATGGGTTCAATCTTTGGGTCAGGAAGATCCCTGGAGAAGGAAATGGCAACTCACTCCAGCATTCTTGCCTGTGAAATCCCATGGACAGAGGAGCCTGGTGGGCTATAAAGTCCATGGGGTTGCAAAAGATTTGGACACGACTTAGCAGCAAAACAACAACAACGATATATATTTATACACACTATACATGACTGAACAACTTCACTTTCACTTTTCACTTTCATGCATTGGAGAAGGAAATGGCAATCCACTCCAGTATTCTTGCCTGGAGAATCCCAGGAATGGGGGACCCTGATGGGCAGCCGTCTATGGGGTTGCACAGAGTCGGACACGACTGAAGCGACTTAGCAGCAGCATGCATGCTTATGTTCATCTCCACATTCCTCCTCTCTCTCTCCTAATATGGACAGATATGGATATTGAGATATCAATGGATAATACATGTGTACATAAAATACATATATATAATGTATACAGTTATGTTGGTGGGTTATATATATATATAATATATGTGATGTGTAACTCTACAAGTACACGAGTATATATATATATATACAAAAATGTGTATATCTCTCTGTGTATATATACATATATATATTTAGAATTCCTCAACCTTTGCACTATTGATACTTTGTATTAAGAGCTCTTTTTTTGAACAGAGTCTGTCTTGCACATTATAGAATGTTTAGCAACATGCCTGGCCTCTATGTACTGTATGCTATTAATATTATCATATATAACCCAGTCATAACAATAGAAAAGTCCCTCTAGACACTGCCAAATGTTAGGGGAAGGGATTCCCCCGCCCCTGCAACATGAGAACCACTGTTCGTTCACTGCTACCCACATACAAACACACTTGTGTACATGTATATAATATATATATACTCTAACAGAGAAACTGTGGTTTTGTAAGTAGTTTATCAAATGTTTGGTTGCTAAGTCGTGTCTGACTCTTTGCATCGCCATGGACTGCAACACACCAGGCTTCCCTGTCCTTCACCATCTCCCAGAGTTTACTCAAACTCATGTTCATTGAGTTGGTGATGCCATTCAACCATCTCATCCTCTGTCGCTGGGAAAGACTGAAGGCAGGAGGAGAAAGGATGACAGAGGATGGGTTTATCAATGGACTGACCAAAACATTCACCCAGCATTCAGGGACATGATTGCATACCAATGGCTGAATAAAATAAATGAAAAAATGAATGCTAATAACAAGCATGGCATATTATCATGGGAAAGGCAGGTACCTTTGCAGCTGACACAAGGGCTGTGCCATGCAGCAGCTGTGTGTCCTTGGGCAATTAACTAGACCTTTCAGAGCCTTAGTTTTCTCATCTATGACATGATGATTGTTTTGCAAAATGTATTGCAAACAATGGTGCTGAAGGCAGAAAGCAGCTAAGAGATGTGTCAAAATGCAGACAAGGAAAAACATTCCAAACATCTGGGCATGAAAAGAATGACTGGAATGCTGGAGAGCTTCCTAATCCCCTTTTCCTGCATGTACCCTATTCCCCCGAACAGAACCCAGTCCCGTCACATTTCTTTAAAGGCTCACTGGCCACAGTAAGCTCTAGAACTCACTGCCCATGAAAGAGAGGCCGCCCCATCTGGGTTAAAGGACTGCCTAGTACAGGAAACATGAGCTCTCGCATCTTACAACTTGCTGAATCCATGGATACTGTGTGCCTCAATCCACACCCTCAGGCACACATACGCTGGAGAAATAGGATGCTCCGAATTGCATCACGGCTCGGGCATCTGAAGGTCCCCTGGCCCTGGGTTGGGAAAAGCTGAACAAACCATCAGAAGCAACATCTGCGAGGATGCTCAGCACTCAGTCAATTCACTCAGACATTAACACTTCTTGATTGGCCTCCCTCGGCCAGTTGGACCAGATTTCTGATTGAGGCTTTGGCCATGTGTACGGCTGATACGGTTGGACCGACTTATTGTCTGATAGAACTAACTGAAGAGCTCAGCCAAATGGTTGATCTGTTGATTCAGACCTGATTGTCTTGGCCAGTTATGGAAAGTGCCTCTGAGATTGTTGGGGGTCTGTGGTCAGGTGCAAAGGATGCTTCTTGTCCTGTCTGTGGGGCTACAACTTCCCCTCCTCTCTATCACCTTTATCTTATGCCTTCTTCTGTTGTCTTCCTCCTCTTCTTGTAACTTGATTTTGAGAATGTCAAGCTCTGGCAATCTTTTTTAAATATAAATTTATAGTAAAATGATGTATTATCTTTGTGGTGAGCTTAAAATGTTAGGAATGCTAATATAAAATACACTTGAAGGCTTTCATGAAAATTTTCACACAGCCACTGCTAAATTAGAAAGTGAATGTTCAGCAAACATTTGTCGATCTCTTGCCACGTACCTGCAACTATGCCAGCCCTTGGTTTGAATTCAAGTTTCAAATTATCCTCCAGATAAGCCCATGAGTTATGGGTTGACATATTCCTTGCTTTGCAGACGAGGAAAATCGAGGCTCAGACTGTTCACCCACAGTACAGCTGAGCCAGAGGCGATGGCAGGCAATTGACTCCATATACTTTATTTTTAGCGATGATTGTGCTCTGTTCTTGGATTTCACGTGATCAAAGGTTGTAATTTCAATGTTAGAATCAGGAGACCCTCTGAAGTCAGGTTAAAAAACTCTGAGTGCCTAATGTGCTTTTTCCTTCTTCTTGTTCAGAATATTCATAGCTTTTAAGTCGATGTCTCAAAGTGGTCTTTGCATTCTCAACAAGATTAACAGTAATCCTTAGGGACTTCCCCCACAGTCCAGTGGTTAAGACCCCATGCTTGCAATGCAGAGGGTGGAGGGTTTGATCCCTGATTGGGAAACTAAGATCCTACATGCCAGATGATATGGCCAGAAAAGCAAAAATTTAAAAAAAAAAAAATTATCCATGCATACCTTGTATTACCATGCTTTGCTTTATTGTGCTTCACAGATATTGTAGTTTTTACACACTGAAGGTCTGTGGCAACACTGCATCAGGCAAGCCTATGGGTGCCACTTTTTTCAACATTTGCTTACTTCATATCTTTGTGCCACATTTTGGTAAGGCTCACAGTGTTTGAAAACCTCCATCAGCAAAAAAGATTATGACTTGAGAAAGACTGAGATGATGGTTAGGCCTTTTTAGCAATAAAGCATTTCAAATTAAGATATGCACACTGTAATTTTAGACACAATACTATTACACACTTAATACACTATGGCATTGTGTAAACATGAGTTTTATATGTACTGGCAAACTAAAAAATGTCACATGCCTTGCTTTATGTCAATGGACCAGAACCAAACTCACACTATCTTCGAGGAATTCTGTATATTAAAACTTTTTGCTATTTCATCCATCATTCTCTGGCTCAATTTGAGACAGCAACATTATTATCAATGGGTATCTCCTTTAGGGGAAAAAAATGTAAGAGTAAGCACACATCTGTGGAAATGTAGCTTTCATCTCTTTTTCAGAATGTGTTCTAGCAAGATGCTGGAATAGTCACAAGAATTAAAAATGCTATATGTATGTGTGCTCGATCGCCTTAGTCATGTCCGACTCTTTGCAATCCTATGAGCTACAAGCCCGCCAGACTTCTCTGTCCATGGGATTCTCCAGGCAAGAATACTGGAGTGGGTTGACATGCCCTCCTCCAGGGAATCTTCCTGACCCAGGAATTAAACCTGCATCTCCTTCGGTTCCTGCATTGCAAACAGATTCTTTACTGCTGAGCCACCAGGGAAACCCCCAAATCCTACTGTTTTATATTAACTATGCTTTAGTCTTTATAATCATCTTGATTTGCAAAGTTGCTGGGTTCTTCAAATCCCGAAGATACACCTTCTCAGGTCAGGCTGAACCTTTTTCTTGAGCAAGCCACTTCACAGCTCTGTTACTCCTTGTCATATTGAGATTGAGTTGGGCCATCCACTTTGCACAGATCATATTCAATTTTCTTAAATGGGAGTGTATTTTTGGCATGCTTCCATGAGAATCAGGGCAAACCGCTGCTTTGGGTTGCGACGCTACAGGGTACTTTAATCAGCACACAACTGGGCTGGCCTCGGACTCTGGTTGTCGTGAATATTCAGGGGAAGTCACCTCTGAACACTGCAGATCTCTGGCTTGTTATCCAGGGGTTCTCTCCGCTTCTCAGGCACTTTCCTCCTAGGAGCTGGGAAGTGATTGTATCTGAAGGAGACAGCCTGGGTGTCATAAAGCATGTGGCTGTCCCGGTCTAGTTTCCATGATAGGGGTAAGGCTAGACATTCCTTTATAGTAAGAAAAATGTCGTATCACGTGGGAAGCTAACCGGAAAGCTACCGAGGTTGCGGTCATAGGAGGGCTCTAGAGGGACCACTACATAGAGGAGAAATCAGTTCATTTGACCCTGAAGGCTGATGTTTAGCTCCAGCATGCACTTTGACACAGGAATACACCAGATTTTCTGATTTTTTTCCCCCAAGAAAGTCTAAAAATGTTTCTTTTAACCTATTCATTTAAAAATCCAACTTCTGATGTAATTCTTTATACCTTACCTGGGCCAAGCAAAGCATGCCTATAGGGAGTCAGTGTGCCTTTGGGTCACTGATTAGAGATCACGAGAGAACATTTTGATTAAAAACAGGTTTTCACATTCCAAAAAAAAAATCAGAAAAAAGAAACAATATTTTAAAATCTGGTCTTTGTAATTTTTTTGAATGGTGGTAGCACATTAATTTTTTGGCCTGCTATCCCAAGGCTGAAGCAGGTAGACACATGTGTAGAGTCATATTTTTATTTGTGTGTTGCAAGTCATTTGCTTACTAGTTTAAGGATATTCAGGATCAAAGTTAAGTTGGTGTTTTTTTTTAAACTTCAAGTTGACTGTCCATTAATCTTTTATAGCGCCTTAGACAATACTTCATACACTCAGGCAGTGCTTCCCAATTCACCAATTACTTTCCCTTTGGGTTTATCTAATTTAATCCCTATAGCCTTGCAAATTGATACTCCAATCTCCCAGCCCATTGCAACTTGAAACAATTCAGCAAACACAATTAGCCCATCCTTGGGGGGAAAAAAAAAAAAAGAAAAATGTATAGATTTCAGTGTAAATGTAAATTTCTTTTTCGACTACAAGTGTGGCATAAATTATCACCCACCTTTGGCAAATGACTAATTCACAACTGCTAAGTGTGTTTTTATGTTAGAGTAAAAGCAAATATTTTGAGAGATTTTTTCACAATTTGGTTGGGTCCCTAAACTGGTAAATGTTTTGCTCAGGCATGCTGAAGCCAAGTCTATTTTAGATTTAGGGAAGTTAGGATGGCTTTTTTGAATTTGAGATGCAATTTGTAAAGAATCCTCAGCTTCTCCATAGCCACCATCCATGCAAACCAACCATCCCCAACCTGGACAGTTTCAGCAGTCACCCTCCCCATCTCCCCATCTCCAGCCTTGCTGCCCAGAGTCTGTCTACAGTATAGCAGCCATGGAGATTGTTCTGAAATGATAATCAATGTATTTTTTTTCACTTGTATCTGTAAGTTTTTGGTGGCTTCCCATTGTAACCAGAATTGAATCAAGACTCCTTTTTTAATGCCCATGGGTTCTGAGCCTCGATCTCATCTCTCTCCACAGAGTAATTACACTCTCCACCGTGGTCTCCTTCCTTTTCCATAAACCTAACACATTTATTTGCACCCCAGAACCTTTGCTCTTGCTCATTTATTTGGTGTCAGCTTGTATGGTCACCTGCTTCTTCCTCTTCACCCAGATTTAATTCATCGGTCCCTTCTCTGTCCTCCCCGGTACAATACAACCCTTGAAGTTCATGGGTTTTTATTGTGGTGGCCACTGTATTCTCAGCACCACGGACAGTGCCTCGCACACAGTAAGTGCTTATTAAATATTAGGTTCAGTGCCTGGCTGTCTGATTAATCAAAGTGGGCTTCGGCATGAAGGCTTTATTTCCGAGTCAAAACAGAACTCCAGTTCCACCATCCGCTAGATGTATAAGTTACATAACCTCCCCCAAACTTTGGTTTCCTGTTTTAAACTAAGAATGAGCACAATGCCTCCTCATTAGGAAACAGTGTGTGTCCTTTGCTACCTCATAATCACAAACTCCGACTGTCAGGCAACAGTAAGCATTTTTTTTAGCTCATGTGTGTAGAGTAGCGCGGGAACTTTGGTTTAGGCTGGACTTAGTTTTCTATCTGCAGATGACCTACCAGCCGCTAATCTAGGGGGCTCTGCTTGGGAAGGGCTTTGGCCCGTATGTCTCACACCTCCTCCCAGGAGCAGTAGGCCAGCTCGGGAGTGTCTCGTGGTGACGGGAGAAGCATAAGAGAACAAACCCAATCGTACAAGGAGCCGCAAGCCTTTGGCCACATCACACTGGCTACCAGCTGACCCACCTTAACCACAGTCAGTCACACAGACACACCCACAGCCAAGGATGGGGAAGAACACTCTGAAGGTGGGACAGCAATGAGTTTTTCTACCATCAACTAAGAATTGAACAATATAATGGGTTTTAAGAGCTAGGTACATTAATAGATGTTCAACAATTGTTACCTGAAATTACTAAGAACGATAACATTACTTTTTCTATAAAATCAAATGCATGACACTTTCAAGATTATATGAACCTAAAAATTAGTTTTATGTTAAAACAGCTGTATGCTCATGAGTCATACTGAAATTAATTTTATCCTGACGCGGCAATTGTATAATTCCTACAATGGCGCAGCAGGTAAAGAATCCACCTGCAATACAGGAGAGCCAGGTTCAATCTCTGGGTCAGGAAGATCCCCTGAAAAAGGAAATGGCAACTCACTCTAGTATTCTTGCTGGGAAAATTCTATGGACAGAGGAGCCTTGCAGGATATGGTCCATGGAATCGCAAAGAGTCAGACATGACTGAAGTGACTGAGCACAGGAACACATCAGGGACTGGTTATTATTATGAATCTCTAATTTAGTTGTCATAGACTGTGGCAAACGTAGTCTTTAAATTCAGGATATTGAACGTCTTCATCACATAGTGGGGGCAAACTCAGAGCTGTCTGTTTTAAGTGTTTTGAATGTGGTTCTTGAGGAAAGAATGACTCCTGATTTGGGGAAAAGGTGAATAAATCAGAGAGAGATGAGCTCTCAATTTCGAGCCCCAGTTTCCTCATGTGTCATTTGGTGATTATACTAGTTATGTTGGAGGGTCCTTGTGACCATTAGGAATGAATACCTACAGTGCATTAACTTGGTGTCTGACACATGGATGGCTCCCCAAATCCATGACCCCTTTCCTATTCATTGCTGCCTCTCTTCCCTGCTCATAAAGGATGGTGTTGGTGACTCCTCACAGTTACAGGCACTTTTTAGCAGGACGTCATATGTGGGCATCAAAATACATTCGATCAGCATCTTCTCCACTTTGGGGAGAAAAGGTGGTCTGAATCAACAGGGACTTCCATGCTTACAGTTGCTGGCTTCCATGGCTGAGTTAGAAGCAGCTTGACTTAGTTTTAGCCACCATCAACAGTTTTATCTGTCATTTCAGTCATGGCCCAATCGCCCCACCAGAACCAGGCATGTCTTCTTTCTGGAGAGCTAACTTGTTTTGGACACCCCTCCTTCTGTCTTACAAAGGCAATACCCATGTATTATATTGGTAGAATAGAAAATCTGGAAATCCTGCAGATATGCACAGAGAAGAAAATTAGAATCACTTGGCACTCATCATCCAAAGATAATGGGCGTTGACATTATAGTTCATTTATTTTTTTCTATATATCTAGATATAGATGTACCAAGAAAATGCTATTTATGACAGTGGTCTTTGTAACAGCTCAGTTGTCATCTATTTATAATATATGTGTCTCATCTACCTGTATGGAACAAGGCGGGGTTGCTATGTATAGCTGCCTCCAGAAGAGAGATGAGGCTTGTATCCTGTTCAGAGAAAGGCCCTTTATCTGTGGATAGGTTTGATTTTGTGAGTTTGCTTGTTCTGGAGTGGGAGCCAGAGAGCACAGAGCTCTGTATAATAGAAGGAGGGAAGAGCAGAGTTCCTAGATCTGGACTCACAGAGGATGGGGAGAGGGTGAGAGAGGTGGGAGAGACAACAGATGGAATTGAAGCTGAAGAGGACAGTTCCAGGGCCAACCTTCTCCTGTGACTCTAAACCTTCAGGCAAGTTTGCTGTGCTCTCAAATGTTTTTCAAGGGTGGGCCTGTTTCTATTTTTCTTTTTCCTTTCCCTTTATTTCCTTTTCCTTTGCTTCCTTTTTTTTTTTTTTTTTTTTGGTTTGTTTGTTTTTTGATAGACCCTGAAAAGGGTGCAGTAAATAGGTAACAAATATGATAGGAAGAGCTCGGAGCGCAGACAAGACAGTGGAAACAAAAGCCACTTGGGAATTTGCAGAAACCTGGAGAGGTCCTAAGACTCCCCAAGGTCGAAGAAATAGGAGTTCTGGGTCAATTTTACCGACATCCCCAAGGAGAAAGGATTTCTCTAATATTGCAGTTCCCCTCCCTCTCTCTCTCCCCTACTGTTCCACACATTGTGTATCAATTGTACACACACATGCAAACTTTTAGTGTAAGCATGGATATATATATATATCTATGTATAGATATATATCTATATATAGATAGATAGATATATAGCGTAAAAATTTGTTCTTTACATAAAGCTTCTTTCTACAAAAATAAGGTGCTTAGAGTAATATAAGGGCTGAAGGGTAAACCACTGAATGGGTATCAGATCCCATTTTTTCCCTCACAGTCCCTGATCACTGAGATTTCATGCTCTGGTCTAACACCAGACAATGAACAGTGCTGGGCAACTCTGTGTCTATCTCTTAATCACACCTAGGAATTCCCCTGAATCCAGTCCCTACAAGTGGAAATACTTGAATAAAGGTTATGCAAATGTTTAAGCCTTTTGGTACACATTGTTAAATTGTCTTTTCGGAAAGGTTAAACCAATTTACACTCTCAACAGGAGTGTTTCAGAGAGACTGTGTCCCCAGATCTCTTTTAATCATGAAGAGCGGTGTTATAAAAATCCTTTCCAGTTGCCAGTTTGGCAAAATAGA
The DNA here is from genome assembly GCA_935064755.1 of Tragelaphus eurycerus. Lineage (NCBI taxonomy): Eukaryota > Metazoa > Chordata > Mammalia > Artiodactyla > Bovidae > Tragelaphus > Tragelaphus eurycerus. Next base: position 6,282,921 of record CAKXYN010000101.1, read on the forward strand.
GAACCTATTTGCTCTACATTTATTTGATAACTATTACAGTTTGCCTTTGTTTCTCTTTCTGGATGTTCTCAGACCAATCATGTTTCTTCTTCTGGGAAAATCCTCTTCATGTCTTATATTGATTTCTTTTTTTCTAGAGTTGTGTCTCTATTTTTAATTTTTAAAATGCAAATGGGATGTTTCTGAATGGCAAGAAAAAGCATGATTTCACTTAGCAGACATTTGTGGATTAGCTATTAGGGCACAATCCTACAGAATCACCTGAGAGAAAGAGATGCTTATGTTTATTATATAGTGAAGGCCATCAGGGCTTCCCAGCTGGCTCGGTGGAAGAGAATCCACCTGCCAATGCAGAAGATGGCAGGAGACACGGGTTTGATCCCTGGGTTGGGAAGATCCCCTGGAGGAGGAAATGGGAACACGCTCCAGTATTCTTGCCTGGAGAATCCCAGGGACAGAGGAGCCTGGCGGGTCGGCCTGGAGGGACAGAGCCCCCTGGGAGTCCATGGGGTCGTACAGAGTCGGACACAGCGACTGAGCATGCGTGGTGATGGCCCGTCCATGTCGACATGATGATTAAAAACTCTGGAGACATGATGATTAAAAGCTTTTCTTCGTGTGTGTCTTCTCAGTGAAAATCTTCCCGGTTGAGCCTCTCCAGGAAGCTGTTTTATTTCCTCAGCTCCCGCCCGCAGCCGGTTGCTTGTACTTACATGCTCTTCTACTTAATTGGTTTTCCTCCCTTCCCTCCAAGAGAGTCAGCTGCCTGAAGGCAAAGACTCAGATTCTATACCCAGTCTCCCAGACTCTGAGCAGATTCTGAGTACGCTGAGATAATACATTTTACCAGTTGGCTGTGAAAGAATATCACCCTGTGTTTCTCAGAATGTTTATGAGGCCAGGGCACTTGTGTATGAAAGCCTTTACCAGGAAGAGTCACGCTGGGCCTCACCTTTTATGTCATTCTCCCAAAGAATCAAGCTTCAAGAGGTTGGAGTTCTTCTGCCTTTAATGAACCAGGGGCATTGAGTGATTCTGGTTTGTTTTTTTGAATTTTTTTTTATTGTGGTAAAAGTCACATAAAATAAAACATAGTATTTAAACCGTATTTAATTCTACAGTTTAGTGGCGCTAAATACATTCACCTTGCTGTGCAACTCTCACCATCATCCATCACTCGGATTTTTCACCTTCCTAACCTAAACTCTGTCCCCCTTAAACACTAATTCCCCACTCCCCCTCCCCACTTCCTCACCCCTCGACCTGGCATCTACCAATGTAGCTTCTGACTCTATGAATTTCACTATTCCAGGTACTTCATTTAAGTAGAATCAAACAGTATTTGTCGGTACCTAATGCACATCAGAATGCATTTTAAGGTTAACTTAGTATATGTCCTACAAACAGATTGTGCTTTCTTTTTTTTTTTTTTTTTTTTTAAGAGACTCCTAAAGGGAAATACAAAACCTCTACAATATTGGGTGGTGATAAGTAAAGTGGAGAAGAATTTTTTTTTATGAGATACTGGAGACATGGCCACTGGATTTGGAATTTACAACAGAAAGAGAAGGGAATTTATTTTCTAGCTCAGAGACCAGATATGAGAACTTCCCTTTATTAACTAAAAAGAAGGAAGGCACTGGTTCTCCCTTGAAAGTTTTTTTTTTCTTTTTCTTTTTTATTGCTTTTCATTCATGTGGAATTTGAAATTTCAGTCCCTCCCTCTGTTAACTTGAAAGTAAATGTGAATAGAACTCATGAGCTAACTAGAAAACATTTGCCATTCAGTATTCGATGATTGAAAGAAAAAGTTGTGCCTTTGACTAGAGCAGAGATCTCAGGCTGAAAGAAGACTTTATTTTTGTGCTTTGTTGCCTTCTAGTGGCTTCAGATTTGAGTGTGGTGTCAATGTTGAAAAATCAGGAATTGGTAGATTTAGATTTCTGGTCATATCTGATTCTTTGGTGAACCCGTGGACTATAGCCCACCAGGCTTCTCTGTCCATGGGATTCTCCAAGCAAGAATACTGGAGTGGGTTGCCATTTCCTTCTCCAGGGGATCTTCCCAACCCAGGGATTGAACCAGCATCTCATGTCTCCTGTATTGCCAGGCGCATTCTTTACCACCTGGGAGGCCCCTATTAAAGATTAGATCTGGCAAAACAGGGCTGACTCCAACATCACAATGAACTGTTGGGCTTTGGTAGTTGTTGGATGCTTTGGGTGTGCTGTGAGCTCTTTAGTTGCCCACCTGACTCAATGATGGATTGTTTCAGAGCTGATCTTTTTTTTTGGAATATAATTGCTTTTCAATGTTGCGTTGGTTTCTGTCCTGCAACAGAGTGAGTCAGCTATGTGTATGTGAATCAGCTTGTGTACACGTACCAGAGTTGATCTTTTCCATTGAACTCCTTTCTTTAATTTGGGTCACATAGCAAACCCAAGAGGTATTTAGGTTAGCTAGTATTGTTTCCTGGAGAAAGGAATGGCACCCTACTCCAGTACTCTTGCCTGGAAAATCCCATGGACGGAGGAGCGTGGTAGGCTGCAGTCCATGGAGTCACTAAGAGTTGGACACGACTGAGCAACTTCACTTTGACTTTTCACTTTCATGCGTTGGAGAAGAAAATGGCAACCCACTCCAGTATTCTTGCCTAGAGAATCCCAGGGACGGGGGAGCCTTGTGGGCTGCTGTCTATGGGGTCGCACAGAGCTGGACACGACTGAAGCGACTTAGCAGCAGCAGCAGTATTATTTCCATCTTAGATGAAATTAAGTCATTTTACACTAAAGTTATGTAATAGGAAGTGTCATAGTAGGAAGTGTCAGATGAGGAATTTGAACCCAAGTTTCTGGCCTCAGATCAAGTAACTTTCTTCACTATTGTAACTTTGTTCCCATATTTGGCAGAGCCATACTCTTAGAGCCTTCGCTGTGTGTGTGTGTGTGTGTGTGTGTGTGTGTGTGTGTGTACACATTTGGTAAATGTTATAAATATGCATGCACACGTTTTAGAAGAAGTTCACCATCTTAACCTCTGATAATAAGTGCTCTGGGTAAATAAGCGCTCTGCGTCCTCCCCCTCTTCTTTGCTTACTCTCTTATAATTACTTCTTAAAGTCAGTGTTGTTGCTGGACTCAGCAAACATATCCAGGTCAGTCTGTTTGCATTGTGACAGTTCTGTTGGGCACAGTCTGTCCTCCGCTCGCCTTATTTCTTTGGGAGAAGCAAGGACCACGACCAAAGAGAGTGTGGTTCACAGCAGCCTCCCCATCTGCAGGTGCATCCCTGTGGGTGAAATGGACAAATGATTCAGTCGGTTCTGTTGTGAGAAGCTGCTCAGACACTCATGTCAATGCCCGTGGCCTTGAGGCTGATAAAGTAGAAAGTGTCAGGCTCTGGCTTCTGGCTCATTCTTCTCCTCTAGGTACTTTGCATGGCGCCCTCTTGTTTAGCATCCAGGCAAGGCTGTTCTTGGCTTTCACTGTCAAGTGTGAGTTCCCTCAAGGTATTCAGGATCGGACTCTACCCACCTCTCCAGCCTTAACTCTCACCATCCATCCCCTTCTAACCACATGGCTCCCCACAGACCTGAAAGGCACTCTCACCTCCAGGTCTTTTCTGGAAGGTTTTTTTTTTTTCCTGTCTGACTGCTCTTATATCCTATCCATTTCTTTTATCACCTGCCAATTTGTCCTTGCTCATTTTGCCTAATCTTTAGCATCACCCCTCTCTGGCCAGCTTCTCAGCAACTCGGATGCCTTCTCCACCACCACCACCACCAGGATCATTGGAGGTTTCCATTCCCTTCTGCAGGGGATCTTCCCAACCCAGGGATCAAACCCAGGTCTCCTGCATTGGCAGGCAGATTCTTTATCATCTGAGCCTCCAGAGAAGCCTGTACAAACAATCTAGACATTTCAGATTTCAACTCAAGTACTCACTGATATGAAGTCATTTTCTATAGTTTCTTTATTTGTTGTGATGTGAGGGTCTGCAGGTCCAGAACTTTCTAGGGACAGTGTTTTTTCATACATTACTTAGAATGTTGAAAAGTATTAGCTATTATTTACTGCTTGTCTCAAGGGTGCCCAAAATAATACCATTTCTGATCCTCCACCAGGGCTGAAAAGTACAAATCTGCTCCTGTTTTACGTAAATACGCTTGAGATTGGAGATACAGCTTGCTTCACCAGTTAGTTAAAGACTAAGACTGATTTGAGTCAGGAATTGCCTGACCTTAAACTCAGTCCTATTTCTGCACTACCCCCCTAATGGGAAAGCTTTGTGTGCAAAGACATGGTTACTAGGGTATTGATTGCAGAGTCTTGCTGATGGGAATAATTGGTGATGATCTAAGTATACAATGACAGGGGATAGGTTTAATATATTTAGTTATAGTCATGTAAGGGCTTCCCAGGTGGCACTAGTGGTAAAGAATTCACCTGCAGTGCAGGAGACAAAGGAGACACGAGTTTGATCCCTAGGTCTGGAAGATCCCTGGAAGAGGAAATGGCGTCCTACCCCAGTATTCTTGCCTGGAAAATTCCATGGACAGTGGAGCCCAGCAGGCTACAGTCCATGGGATCGCAGTGGGTGGGACATGACTAAAGCAACTGAGCATGCATGCAGTGCAACACTGTTTAACATTTGAGTCTTCCCTGTAAACATGTATTGCTGTGACAGATGTCTAGTTTATTATATTTAGTAGAAAAGAAACTACAAAAGAATTTGCCCTTCGGTATCTGTTGCTACCCCGATGGCTCAGTCGGCAGAGAATCTGCCAGCAATGAAGGAGATAAAGGAGACACGGGTTCTATCCCTGGTTGGGGAAGATCCCCTGGAAGAGGGCATGACTACCCACTCCAGTATTCTTGCTGGAAAGTTCCACGGACAGAGGAGCCCGGCGGGCTACAGTCCACAGGTCACAGTGGGTGGGACATGAGTAAGCACATGGCGTATCGATTGGATAAGGTATGAAGAAGTGAAGTCACTTCAGTCGTGTCCGACTCTGTGTGACCCCATAGACGGTAGCCCACCAGGCTTCCCCATCTCTGGGATTCTCCAGGCAAGAATCCTGGAGTGGGTTGCCATTTCCTTCTCCAGGGAATCTTCCCAACCCATGAATCGAACCCAGGTCTCCCACATTGCAGGCAGATGCTTTGCCCTCTGAGCCACCAGGGAAGCCAGTGTGTGTGTGTGTGTGTGTGTGTGTGTGTGTATATATATATATATATATATATATATGAGTTCATATATATATATGCTATGCTAAGTCACTTCAGTCGTGTCCGACTCTGTGTGACCCCATAGACGGTAGCCCACCAGGCTTCCCCATCTCTGGGATTCTCCAGGCAAGAACACGGGAGTGGGTTGCCATTTCCTTCTCCAATGCATGAAAGTGAAAAGAGAAAGTGAAGTCGCTCAGTCATGTCCGACTCTTAGCGACCCCATGGTCTGCAGCCTACCAGGCTCCTCCGTCCATGGATTTTCCAGGCCAGAGTACTGGAGTGGGTGCCATCGCCTTCTCCGAGATATACATATGCATTCATACATATATGCATTCATAGGTAAGGTCTGGACCAGTGCTGTCCAATGGAAATACAGTACAAGCCGTATAGGGAACTACCAAAGTTTTTAGGGGACTTCCCTGTGGTCCACTGGTTAATGCTCCCCACTGCCTAGTGCAGGGGGCACGGGCTCGATATCTGGTCTGGGAGCTAAGATCAATCCCACATGCTGCACTGTGGGACCAAAACAAAAGACCAAACAAAATGAAGGTTTTGGTAATTGCATTGAACTAAGTAAAAGGAAACTAGTTGAGGTCATTTTACTGTATTTTATTTAAACTGACATATTCCATATAGTATCATTTCACTATGTGGTCAGTATTTGTTGTTGATCAGTCGCAAAGTTGTGTCCCACTCCTTGCAACCCCATGGACTACAGCATGGGGATTCCCTGTCCTTCACCATCTCCCAGAGTTTGCTCAAGTCTGTGAGGCCAAAATGTGGACCCCTGGTGAAGGGGATGGCAAACCACGTCAGTATTCTTGCCTTGAGAACCCCCGTGAACAGTGTGAAAAGATGGTCAGTATACAAAATATTAATGAAATGTTTTAATTTTTTTTTCTATTCAGCCTTCAAAATCTAATGCGCGTTACATACTGATAGTACATCTCGAGGCAGACAAACTATATTTCGAATGTTCAGCAGCCACATGTAGTCCTCTGTCCCCCTATTGGTCTAGCAGAAATATCATAAGATCATAATATGTTTCCTCAGGATGAGGCTCCCCTGATAGCACAGTTGGTAAAGAATCCGCCTGCAATGCAGGCCACCCCGGTTCAATTCCTGGGTCAGGAAGATCCCCTGGAGCAGGGATAGGCTACCCACTCCAGTGTTCTTGGGCTTCCCTGGTGGCTCAGCTGGTAAAGAATCCACCTGCAACGTGGAAGACCTGGGTTTGATCCCTGGGTTGGGAGGATCCCCTGAAGAAGGGAAAGGCTACCCACTCCAGTATTCCGGCCTGGAGGATTCCACAGACACATGTAGTCCATGGGGTAGCGAAGAGTTGGACATGACTGAGCGACTTTTTCCCTTTCTTTTCAGGATGTGGGAATTCTATGCATTGGCGTCATTTTATTATTTCCTTCTGTCCTTTCTGCCTTTCCCAAATTTCCACAATGGATACATACCGCCTTTGTAATTTGGAATTAAAATAAGCTATTAAGGCCATCATTCATTTTTAATAGAGAGTGGTGAGCGTCTAAAATACACTTTAAAAAATAAATACACAAAACGTAAATCCATGACCTATTTTCAGGGGTGGAGAGGAGCTGGGGGCGGTCTGATCTCCACTCTCCTCTGTATTCCCCTTATTCCCTGCCCCCTCGCTCTGTCTCCCAAACGGCTCGCCCTCAGAGCCTCAGAGAGGATAAATATTAAGTCTCACCTCCACATTCAGGACATGCGTCTCTGGAGAAGCCACCTTGAATCCCAGAGCAATGAGGCTTTGCCTCAGAATCTGTTTTCAGTCTCTCGGATGGACCTAGGTGGCTGTCACGGGAGAAGACTCGGCCAGTCTTTCTCTATCTTTCGTTATCAATGCTGGCCCCACACCAACAGGGTTGCCCTGGTGGCTCAGCTGATAAAGAATCTCACCACGATGTGGGAGACCCGGGTTCCATCCCTGGGTCGGGAAGATCCCCTGGAGAAGGGCATGCAACCTACTCCAGTATTCTTGCCTGGAGAATCCCCATGGACAGAGGAGCCTGGCGGGCTACAGCCCATAGGGTTGCAGAGTCAGATATGACTGAGCAATGATCCCAGGCACACACCTCACCAAGTCTTTCTAGACTATAATTTTTCCCCGTTGCCCCTCTCCCTCCTTCAGTTTAATGCCACGGGTGTGCTGGGTATCTGATTGTGAACAGTGGCTCTTTGGAGAATCTCAAACCACTGTCACACGTAAGATTTTTTTGCCCCTCCCACCAAGAGCCAGCCGTCACCCCCCTAGAGGGGTCAAATCACCCCATGCCCCACTGAGAATGCAGGGCTGTCGTCTGATGGAAATGTCAGCGACAGGGGTTGCTTTGGGACTCGTGTTATACCTAGCATCTTGGGCCAACCATCACCCACCTCCAGAAACTTCCGACCAATGGGTGTCTTGCTCTTGTAGATCCTTTCATCTTCTATATTCCAACCACAGCAGGTCTGATTAATCTGAAAAAACTACGATCTCTAGAAGCCCAAGTCTCCCCTTCTCCCTGACTTCCTGGGGAAGGTCCTCTACCCCTTTCTCTTGGCCCTTCCCACGCTAGGCTTGTCCTCTCTCACTCCTTCGAGTCCTGCCTCCTCTCCGCCATGACCTGACTCTCCTTGAGGACAGGGCATCATTCATGATTATGTTCCCTGTGACATCTGGAGCTTTGCATTGCTCTGCCTTCACACGCTATAGTCCCTCTGTAAACACTTACGAAACTGAACAAAATTGCCTTCAGAAAACCCTGTCTGGTTCAACTGTTTCTTGATCAGAAAATCTCATTAAGATTTCACTGGGAGCATCTTCCCCTCCCGGGGATCATGCTGTGGTCCCTGACTGAGGAAGCCAGAGCAACCTTCATCCGTGTCCACCTCTGGAACCCACACCTTTCCTGCGTGGTTCCCACCACCCCCAGGTCACTACCTGGGGGTAAAATTATGGCGCCACCTCGTGAAACCTGCTACCCCTCTGCCACTCCCTTTTTTATTTCTTAAATCACCAGGTTGAAAAGGCACTGATCAGAAACTGTGAAATAGCAGCCACAGAGAGCTGGATTTAACTCTGTCAGCAAGCCATACCCGCCCTTTTTTTCACGTCCTTCATCAGTTCTGTGAGCTTGATCACCTAGAAACCTCTGCCTCCCCGCTGCCCTACCAAGCCATGGTCCACCTCCGTCCCCCCAGTACAATCACCAAGAGGATTACTTCTGGGTCAAGGTGAGATTTCACTCCAGACTCTCATCTTGGCCCTGTCCTTGATTACTTGGGAACCACAGTTATTTCTCTACCGTCTGGAAATTCCCAATCTGCATAGATGTCGCCTCTGTCTGAATTTTAGTGGAACTCTGCAGATCTAAAGGAAAGATTTGAGGGCCGCGGGGGCTCTTGCTGCTGATAGCAAGCATTTAGCTAAGGAAATTAAATCTGAAGGCCCTCTATTCTGGCTGGATTCTGTTGCTCGTTGGGCTGGGGATGATTTGGTTACAAGGAGACTCTTTCACCGTGTCTCCCACTTTGAAGGATTTGCGGAGCAGGGGGCGGGGAGAGAGAGCTGAGCTGTCCCTAATGAAGGAATTCTATATCGGCAAAAACCTGACATTTGAAATGTTTAATGTAATCAGCAGAACTAGTAGCTTTAGGCGAAGATCACTGCGCTGAAAAATAAAAATTCAGTTGGCCATATTCTCTTCGTGAAAATGTCTGTTTATAATTCACAGCTTTCATATAGGTGCCAGCCATAATTTCTTAGCTATTTTCTGGTGGGAGGCTTTAGGAATGTGCAGTTAAAAGTGGGAAACCAACAGAAGTGTCCATATACATACCTTAGAAATCTTAATTGCATTTTCAATCCAGGACATTTCTGATTAAGTATTCTAGTCACTTTAATTTACCGAGTTTCCATATTTTTAATATTAAAATAGCAAAAAATAATAGGGAAAAATGTTAATGGCTATAAATTATTGACTGGACATTTGAGATTCATGTCCAAATACACTCAACTTGGGGAGCTGAGAGATGCTATTTCACTTATGTCCGATACGGGTCTTTTTCAACCTTCTTTCTCTCTGACTCTCTGTCTGTTTCTCTCTTTGTCAAGGTGAGGGATTACTGTAGGTATATTATAAAATACTATAGTACATGCATGTAAATTATGTCAGACCTGATGTATTTGTAACTCACTTGTAAGTATGAGATTTCTATCAGAGAGCTACATATCATGTTAGCAAAACAGGATCTGCGTGTGTGTGCGTACTAAGTCACTTTAGTGGCCAACTCTTGGCGACCCCATGGACTGCCAGGCTCCTCTATCCACTGGATTCTCCAGGCAAGAACAGTGGAGTGGGTTGCCACACCCTCCTCAAAGCACAATCTACCCTATATTATTGAACTAACATGATGGCTGAATTTCAAATGAAATGCAGAGGTCATGATTACTATTCTACTAGGGCCATTTAATCTCATTCATCCCCCCATTAGTGGCTGCAATGACTGCTTATTTTAAAGAATGGGTTCCTCCAACAAATGGCATTGCTGCCTTGGACTTGACGATAAGGGACTCTGATTTAACGTTCATCAGATTGTACTCAGGTGAAGTTTTCAGGTGGTGGAAATACAGAACCTGTTTCCCTGGTGACATAGTACCTATCTTTCCAAGTAAGTGTGTGTATCCCTTCATAGCTTGCCCCTCTTCAAACCAGGGCTCACCTCCATCTTTGAGAAAGCCAGTAGCTAAAATAAAGCAACGCTGCTTTATGAAAAGTTCCCGAGAAGCAATTGAACCCCATTGACCGAAGCTATCAATCTGTCACCTGGAGAGGAACTATTGACACTGGGAGACCTCTCTCCCACCATCACGCTGGAATTACGAGTGGGGCAAGAAGTTTTCTGATGCCATACAGTTCCACCAAAAGGTAGAACTCTTTTGCTGAAAGGAAACCAATCGCAGAGAGAGGCTTGTGGCATGCTCTGCTCAGTCACTCAGTCGTGTCCGACTCTACGATTCTATGGACTAGAACCCGCCAGGCTCCTCTGTCCACGGGACTCTCCAGGCAAGAATACTGGAGTGGGTTGCCATGCCCTCTTCCGGGGGATCTTCCCGACCCAGGGATCGAACCTGCATCTTTTATAGTTCCTGCATTGGCAGGTGGGTTCTTTACCACTAGCACCATTTTGCCAGAAGGAAACCAACTGCAAAGAGAGGCTTAAATCCAACCAAAACACCGCCACCTCCCAGACACAAACGTTGAAAAGATCTGAACCAGAAGGGAGTGAGTTTCAATTGTTCATAACATAGTCCTAGGATTGTGTTTCCTTTTGTTTATTTTTGAAAAGAGTCAGACCCACCCCACCCGAAAAGCACATGCCTTTGCACAAACTCCTGCAACCATTTGCACTGAGTTCGGTGATGCAAATATTCCTTTGAACCATCATTTATTGAGAGGAACAAGAAATGCCAGTGTAAATCCACAGTATGAGGAAACTAAAATAAAAAGCAATGCGTAATTTTTGAAGTTGGTTTTTATTAGAGTGTAGTTGATTCACTGTGTTGTGATTTTGCTATCAGCAAAGGGAATCAGTTATACATGTACATATGTCCACTGCTTTTTCAGATTATATTCCCATATAGGCCATTGCAGAATATCAAGCAGAGTTCCCCCTGCTGCACAGTACATTCTTGCCACTTATCTCTTCTATATCTACTGCTAAGTCACTTCAGTCGTGTCCGACTCTGTGCGACCCCATAGACGGCAGCCCATCAGGCTCCTCTGCCCATGGCATTCTCCAGGCAAGAGTACTGGAGTGGGGTGCCATTGCCTTCTCCGATCTCTTTTATATCTAGTCGTGTGTGCATGTCAATCCCAATCTCCCAATTTAAATTTCAGCATTTTTCACTCTGTGTTTTTCCCTCACTAATCAACAAGCCTATAGTTTCTGAAATGGTATCACTTACTTGAGAGGTGACTGCTGGGGACCAGCCCCAGCTGATCCAGGGACTTCGAAGCGAGGACGGCGTCGATGGGGGTCAGGACACTATAGTTATAATTAGAGATATAAAGAATAATAGAACAAGGATAGCTCAGTAGGAAAATTCAGTGGAGAAAAGAGGCTGAGTAGCTTGGTTTACGCGGGGGACCAATAAACTTCAAGACAAGAGGTTTGCACCACTTACGTAGGCCGCAGGCGTCTTTCCGTTCTCTTGAAGGAGAGGAGACACTGAGGCCTCCCCGGTCCGATCTTAGAAGCCCAGGCATAATTAGTAAGCATGGTGGGTTCCGCGCCCCAGATGGAGACTCAGCCAGAATTTGAGAGAGAGAGCGACATGGGGAGACCAGTCTTTCCAGGAGCTGATCCCAATTCTTTATTTTCCATGGTCTACTTTTATACACTGAGATGTTATACAAAAGTCACGTGGGGTCAGCAGCCCTGACTTTTATCAAATGTATACAGAGGTCTTAGGGGTGTTACATCATCTTCTGGCCAGGGGGCCTGCTGACAATTTATGACCTTCTCCTTGTGATAGCGGTCAGTCACTTATTTCTCCAGGGTGATTATTCTTAAAACAGACTCCACTAGATAAATTTACATTCCTATAGGGTGAGGGTGTAGTGGGTTTTAGTCAGGGAAAGAATTTACTTAGCCTAAAGTCTAACGTGATTAATATCAAAGGTTAATACTTATCTCTTCTATATATTCATTAATGTGTATAAGGGCAGGGGAAGTGGAGACTTAGCAGCAATCATTGGCTCAACAAATGAAAAACCCTTCACCAATACAATTTCTAATCAGCCCATTATACTTATGCTAATAGTTTTCTAACTTCTCTAAAGAACCTGTTTTTAGAAGGTTAAGAGCATCTCGTGCCTCCCACTGTTGGGAGGCTGTGAGTAATCACATGTGACTGGACAAGCCTGTCAGGTGGGCTAGAGAACCTTCAGGGGAGTTTGTAGGTTAAAACACTCCTGTCACACCCAGGAATTTTTATTAACTGAAGCTTTAAGTTAACTCTTTTTTCAGAGAGAGGTAGTGGGGGACAGCCCCCGTAAAGTCAGAGGTGTAGGTGAGAGCACAAGTAGTAAAGCAGGCAGGCTCTGGTTTTGGGGGTAGATGCTGGAGAACCTCCAAGGGGCTCCTGAGGCTCGACCCCACCTTTGTGTATGTCAAGCCTCCTTCCTCATGACCTTTTCCACGGGCGGAGCACTAATTCAAACCGGCTCCCAACAGGTGACCATCTTCTGATGTTTATGAATCGCTCCCATAGCCAAGGGGCTAGCTCATAGTAACAGTGCCACATGTTTTATCGAGAGCTGGTGAGTTAATGGGGAGGAAGGAAATTTCTTCTAAAGTACAGCCTTTTCCCAGGAAGGATAACTGTATGTCTGTGTAACAAGAATCTCATATACTAGTGTATTAAGTGCCTAATACATACAAGACGCTTGGCAAGCAGTTCTAGGAGATATGACTGCCTGTCAGCGTACACTGGCATTACCCATTCCCTCTCCGGTTTACTAATTTCCAACTCTCAACTATTTGTTCCCAATTTGTTGCTGTTTGTTGTTCAGTAGCTAAGTCGTGTCCAACTCTTTGCCACCCAATGGACTGCAGCACACCAGGCTTCCCTGTCCTTCACTGTCTTCCAGAGTTTGCTCAAACTCATGTCCATTGAGTCAGTGATGCCATCCAACCATCTCATCCTCTGTCGTCCCCTTTTCCTCCTGCCCTCAGTCTTTCCCAGCATCAGGGTCTTTTCCAGTGAGTTGGCTCTTTGCATCAGGTGCCCAAAGTACTGGAGCTTCAGCTTCAGCATCAGTCCTTCCAGTGAATATTCAGGGTTGATTTCCTTTAAGATTGACTGGTTGGATCTCCTCGCAGTCCAAGGTGTTGTAGCCGTGCGTTGCAGGAAACAAACTCACTCAGAAGGACAATGCAGATAGTGGAATGCAGGTTATTACACCGGCGGGCCCGAGGCAGAGTCTCCTCTTGGCCAAGGACCCCGACCAGTTTTTATGAAAAGCTTATATACCACCTTGGAGCCCAAACCCACCTCCCCAAATTCCCTGAAACTAGTCTGAATAAAGGAAAAGAAAGATACAATCAAAGTTGACCCGTGATCATATGCCTGAAGCCTAGGCAGTTAACAGTAGACAGTTATCAGTAGGCCTGTGGTCATACCCCAGTAAGCATAATAGAATTTATGATTCTATTCGGTTACACAGATAATTAGGGTATTATTTTAGGCGACAGAGAGTCTAGGTACGAGCCCTGGGACTCTTCCATCTGGGGGCCTGGTTTTCCAGTTGGTATGTTGTTTCCATAGATACTGGGCATAGAGCTCAAAGTCCACAGTCCAGCCCGAGATGGAGTCCTGCTTTCAAGATAGAGCCTGTTCTGTCCGTTTCCTCCTTCAAAGGGACTCTCAAGAGTCTTGTCCAGCACCACAAATCCAAAGCATCTGTTCTTCAGCACTTAGCCTTCTTTATGGTCCACTCATCCATACCTGACTACTGGAAAAACCATAACCTTGATGCTGTAGACCTTTGTTGGCAAAGTGATGACTCTGCTTTTTAGTGCACTCTCCAGGTTTGTCACGTTTTTTTTTTTGCAAAGTGTGGCTTATCTTTTATCATAGTTTATGAGAGCCACAAAAATAAAAACTATTCTCTGTTTTGTTTCTGCGGGTACCCTAGCCAGACACCTGGGACATAGGTCCTCGAAGCATTGTGCTTTGAGAGAGAAGGAATAATATTTTTATCCCCCAATCAAATCAAACTGCTTTTGAGATCACCATGGAATGAATGACATGCTGTTAGCTTAATGAACACTGTTGCATTTAGGAGAAATAGGACTACATTGCCTTTTTAAAATTTTTAATTTCATTTTTTTAAACTTCTTTACTTTATACTAGAATGCAGCCCATTAACAATATTGTGAGGGTTTCAGGTGGCCAGCAAAGGGACTCAGCCATACATATACACATATCCATTCTCCCCCAAACTCCCGTCCCATCCAGGCTGCCTCTTACCACTGAGCAGAGTTCCCTGTGCCACACAGTAGGACCTTGGATTGTATGACATCCCTTACATGTGGAATCTAAAAAGAAATGATACTAATGAACGTATTTACAAAGCAGAAACAGACTCCCCCGACTCAGAGAATGAACTTAAGGCTGCTGAGGTGGGGAGGGGAGAGGCTGAGGGGAGGGGAAAGTTAGGGAGCTGGGGACCCACAAGTACACAGTGCTATCTTTAAAACAGAGATGCCTTGCCTTTTAGCTGCCAATTCAGACTTCTCAGTAATCCAGACAGGCTTCATTCTGGATCTTAATTAACAGGTGAAATAATGCAATGTGTATTTTATTAAAATTCCATGAACAATTTCTCTAAAACATGACAGCAACCATACCAAAGGAACAAACAAAATCCACCATCTCCAGATCGCCCATGAAGCTCCTAAAGAGTTCTGACTTCAGGGATAAGATCATCTTTGATTTTTTTTTCTTCATGCCTGTTGAGATGCCCCTCCCCGTTTAACTGCTGCGCCTCCCTTTGGATCTCCCAGGCTGCATCTTCAGAGAATAACTCATTGCATCTCCATTATGCATCATCCAGAGGGTCTATGTGGGTAAAACAATTGAGTCTAGCTAAAGGGCTCAATTGGTGTTATATCCCATTACTCCATTGATTTATTTTTTTTTCAAGTTTCTCTAATGTTATAATGAGAATATTTTCTACTCAATCCTGAAGGATTCTAAAGCTTTTTATTGACCTCGGGGTATATCACATGCATGGGCTACCTCCCTGGACCGGCAAAAAAGCAGGGTCCTCAGAGAGACCAAATGGGAAAATTGCTTTTCTATCGACCCCAGCCTGAGAGTTATGGAACCCCTATCTAATTAAGGTCCAGGGGGAATTCTGATGCAGTCACTGGGGTTGGTCCCATGATTAGGATAAGTGCTGGCCTCTGGTTAAGTGTCTCACTGTCCCTCCAAGGGTCAGGAAAGTTCACCAAGAGGATCTGAGTCTCTTTGTGGGACAGAGAAAGTTTTCCCCAAGACCAGCAGGGCTTGTACTACTCAACCCAAGGAATGGAGGAAAATAGAAATTGAAAGAGACAATGGCATCATGTCACCACTTCTCCTCAAGATAAATTTTCTGACAGAGTCAGCCTGCCAGGATTTCCAGTCCAGCCCTAGCTTGTTTCGGCTGTGTGAATTTGGGTGAGTCACTCGGCATCTCTGAGCCTTCACCTTCTATTGTCAAAGAGTGCTGAGTATTAAAGGAAGCAGCGTGTGATGTATAAAGTGGAACTGATACATGGTGGGCCCTCAAGAGATCTTGGCTTGTGGTTTCACCATCATTACCACCACCAACCCAATGATGCCCAGACTTTAGGGCAGCAAACTCTATCATCGATAGCCTATTTTCCAGCCCTGTCTGTGTTTGGTACCTAGTAGCTAAAAATTGGGAGAAGGCAATGGCACCCCACTCCAGTACTCTTGCCTGGAAAATCCCATGGATGGAGGAGTTTGGAAGGCCGCACTCCATGGGGTCGCTGAGAGTCAGACATGACTGAGCGACTTCACTTTCACTTTTCACTTTCATGCATTGGAGAAGGAAATGGCAACCCACTCCAGTGTTCTTGCCTGGAGAATCCCAGGGACGGGGGAGCCTGGTGGGCTGCCGTCTATGGGGTCGCACAGAGTCGGACACGACTGAAGTGACTTAGCAGTAGCAGCAGCTAAAAATTAGACGCTGCGGGAAAGTGAATGGATGGGTCCCTTGTTATCTCCCTGCCAACAGGAAAGCTTAATCTGTGAAGGCAGTAACTCCCAGCTCAGAGCCGTGGCACCTTCCTGAAGTAGATGAAGTTAAAGGTCCATCTTTCTAGAGAGAAGTATAGCATGATGCTTAGGAACTCAAGCTCAGGACTTACTGTCCACTCTGATATTCACTAGTTGTCTAACAACTAGTCTGGACATCATTTTCCTTACTGTTAACAATAGGCATCATTTCATCGTCCTCAACCCACGCTTGGTATAAGAACAGTTCAGGGTCTGTAACTACTATTGATGCCTGGCCCCAGAACAGCCCACATTAAACCAGAGTCTCTAGGGGGTGGTATAAAGCATTCCTTGGATGATCTGAGTCTAGGCTCCAAGACTGCCAAGGATGGCTGAGCTAGAAGCAGTGGCCAAGAGGAGAAGGAATGAAGAAACAGAAAGGGCGAAATTCACACTGAGGGAACTTAAGGATCTGGTTAAATCCTTATTATGATCAAAAGCTCACACCCACCCAGCCAGGCGCAGGCCCAGATGACTGTTACCTCCTTTTATATTCACAGCAACCCTAAGCAAAGTTGTTGTCCTCTTTCCAGCAAAAGAAAGAGAGCTTAGAAACTAAAGAGTCAGGCTAAGAGTCAGGCTACTAGACTCCAGACCCCAAACACTGATCCACTAGGCTATGTTCCTTCAAAAAGACAAGGTAAATGTGAAGGAAGGTGGGAGTGGACCAGGCAGGAGGGAAAAACAAGATCAATAAACCCAAAGTGAGCCAGTGGGCATTAAAATACAAAGAAATGACACAGCAAATGAGAACTAGATTTCATGTTTCTTCAGGGCATTGCAATAAACTCACAGCAGCTACCTGAGACAAAACCCATGACTCCCAGCTTACAAAGGGAGACCTGAGGCTCAGAGGAGTCAGGTGTCTTGCCGAAAGTCACACAGCTATTAAATGTCTGAGCTGATTTTTTTTTTTTTTTGTCAAGTCCCCAAAGGAAACTTTCCAGGTGTTCCCGAGCTTGCATTCCCTGCCATGATGATTCAGATTTGCAGTTGCAGCATGAAAGAAAGCAGCATGGAGAATATGTGAGCAAATATATATATGGTTGAATCCCCAGAAAATTGATTTATGGACAGCAAAATTGAAAGTTCATATAATTTCCATGACATAAGGCTTTTTTTTCCCTTTTGATTTTTCTTAACTAATTAAGGAGTTTCTATTTGGATTCAATGAGTCTGCTATTTGACATTATGTTTTGTTTTTTTTTTTAATTTCTGACTGTAACAATGTACAGGTATCATGACATATTTTGACTAATTATATTTCTGGCCAAGTACCTACAGAAATTTATATTGGCACTTTAGAATTATGTATATGTCTTTCTTCTTCTAGAATTTTGTGTTTAATTTTGTAAATATTATCATTAATAACTTTTTTATTTAAAACTCCTTTATGAGCTCTCTATTTTAGTCTCTTGGGTTTTTTAAACACATATTTTCATTTTGTGAAGATCTTTCTTTTAACCTCTTACTATGGCTGGATGGCATCACTGACTCTACGGATGTGAGTCTCAGTGAACTCCAGGAGTTGGTGATGGACAGGGAGGCCTGGCGTGCTGCGATTCATGGGATCACTAAGAGTCGGACACGACTGAGCGACTGATCTGATCTGATATACTTAACACTTGTAACTGCTAAAGAATTATTAAAACTCTTGTTAAGGGAGGAAAGGGATAAAAGATAATTGATGGAGCATGGACATTCAGGAGAGAGAGATGAGGTAAAATTTCAAAAGAGTTAATAGTCACAAAAAGTATAAAAGTTTTGATTTCCTGATCTACTTCTCTTTCTGTTCCCTACTAAAGTTTTACTCCTTCCTCATTCTTCAGAGGAACTAATAAAATTATCAAAGTTTTTTTTTTAAAATGTGAAAACATCTTAGCTCACTGGCTGCACAAAAACAATCATCAGGACAGACATGGCTCCTGGGCCATAATTCGCCTATGTTTGTGTGTTACTCGCTCAGTCGTGTCTGACTCTTTGAGAGCCTGTGAACTGTAGCCCACCAGGCTCCTCTGTGCATGGGATTCTCCAGGCGAGAATACTGGAGTGGGTTGCCATGCCCTCCTCCAGGGGATTTTCCCGACCTAGGGATTGAACCCAGGTCTCCCACATTGCAGGTAGATTCTTTACTGTCTGAGCCATCAGGGAAGCTCATGTATATGTATAACTGAAATCAACTATGCTGCTGCTCCTGCCAAGTCACTTCAGTCGTGCCCGACTCTGTGTGACCCCATAAATGGCAGTCCGCCAGGCTCCCCCGTCCCTGGGATTCTCCAGGCGAGAATACTGGAGTGGGTTGCAACTGTAGTCAAATATAAAATAAAAATTTAGGGAACTTCTCTGACAGTCCAGTGGTTGAGCATATACTCCCACTGCAGGGGGTGCACGGTCAATCCTTGGTCAAGGAACTGAAATCTCACATACTGCGTGGTGCAGCCCCAAATAAATAAAATATATGTTTTTTTTAAGTTAATATATGTCCATTTGAAACTTACGTCCCTGGTTCTGGTTTGCGTAGGAAGATCCATCAGGCCAAGAAGAGGTCGAAATTTTTCCTCCCCGAATCAACCCCAACAAATAATTCTTTGCTGTTCAGTACCTGTCGTGTCTGACTGTGAGACCCCGTGGACTGCAGCACGCCAGGCTTCCCTATCCTTCACTATCTCCCAAAGTTTGCTCAAACTCATGTCTGTTGAGTTGGTGATGCCATCCAACCATCTCATCCTCTGCCACCCCCTTCTCCTCTTGCCCTCAGTCTTTCCCAGCATCGGAGTCTTTTACAATGAGTTGGCTCTTAGCATCAAGTGGCCAAAGTATTGGAGCTCTGGAGCAATTTGTATTTTCACAGTATGCTCTTGGTGCTATGTGGGGAGGGCATATTGTGAAAATGCAAGTGACGACAGCTAGGGGTCGCTGTCTTTCTCCTGAGCTCTCTCTCTGGTGGCTTTTGGGGCAACAGAGGCTTGGGAGTTACTTGCAGCCTGGGAGGGACCCAGGGGGTCTTCCTCAAACCATATCGCCCCATTCTCAGGAGTGCCTCCATCTCTTTCCAAGGACTCTGTGAAGTAGCACATTCTAAAGCGGAGTTTGAATTGCCAATGGCCTTGTGCTTTGCAGCTAATAAAACTAAATTACACTCCTGATGGTTTGGAGGTATCTCGTGCCTATAGTAAGTCATGTTACTTGAGCTTGTGTATCTGTAGCTCCATCCTATCCACCTTTTATTTGGGAATGAATACCCCAGCCTCAAATCTCACATTTTTCTCATCCAAAGCTAATAGACTATATAGCATTTTGGTTCTTTATTCCATATTTTCTTCTTTTACTTCTTAGAGCTTCCCACTCCACACATACACACCCTTTCAACCCATTTTTAATAACGTTCAGCTTAGAAAAACAACATATGTTCATTTGAAGAACGTTTAAAAACACAGGCAAAAACAAAAATCACTTCTCAGATGCCTGTTGCCCGGAAGTAATCCTTCTTAATTTTTTTTTTTAAGATTTTACCTTATTAGAGCAATTTTGAAATGACAGCAAAATTGAGAGAAAGGTACAGAAATTCCCCATTTAGCTCATGCATCGCCCCCCGCCCCCCGCATATGCACAGCCTCCCTGACTATTGACACCCCCACCACTTTGGTGTATTTGTTAGAATTGATGAACCCATACTGACACATCATTGTCACCCAAAGTCCATAGTTCACAATGTGGCTCACTCTTCATCTTGTGGATTCTCTGGGTTTGTTGGACAAATCTATCATGACATGTCTGCACCATTAGAGAATCAGGCAGAGTATTTTCACTGCCCTAAAAACCTCCTGTCTGCTACCTCTTGGGTTTCTCAGGTGGCTCAGTGGTAAAGAATCTGCCTGCCAATGCAGGAGACGCAGGTTCCATCCCTTATCCGGGAACATCTCCTGGAGAAGGAAATGGCAACCCATGCCAGTATTATTGCCTGGAGAACCTCAAGGACAGAGGAGGCTGGCGGGTTACCTGCAGCCCGCGGTGTGGCAAAGGAGGCGAATGGGACTCAGCAACTAAACAAAAACAGCCCTGCCTGTTCTTCCCTTCCCCACACCCCTGCAGGATTGATCTTCTTAGTGTGCCCAAGTTTTGCCATGTCCAGAATGTCATCCAGTTGGAATCACCCTCTTAAGATTTTAATGTTTCTCTTATTGGTTTGTTTTGCGTGTGTGTGTGTATCTTTGCAATATTAGACTCTATTTTCAAAACTTATCCTACATTTTTACCTTGGCTTTAAAACACTTTCCTATGTCATTAATCATGTTTCAAAATTATATTTAATGATTCCATAACTTTCTACAGTACCAGTGTTTGTCAACGCCGTTGACATTTAAGAATGTGTTCTTTGGTCTGGCTCTCTTACTATTATTATGAATAGTGCTGCAGAGAACATTCTCTTATGCAAGACTTTGTTTATATTCCTGATTCCTTTCTTGGACTAAATTCTAAAAAGTGTTATCCAGGGTCGATGACATGGGCATCCTTTGACCATGTGAATAGATTTCATGCAATTGCTGGTTAAACCACTTGCACCGTGTACATCCCATCATCAGATCAGATCAGATCAGTCACTCAGTCGTGTCCAACTCTTTGTGACCCCATGAATCGCAGCACGCCAGGCCTCCCTGTCCATTACCAACTCCCGGAGTTCACTGAGACTCACGTCCATCGAGTCAGTGATGCCATCCAGCCATCTCATCCTCTGTCGTCCCCTTCTCCTCCTGCCCCCAATCCCTCTCAGCATCAGAGTCTTTTCCAATGAGTCAACTCTTCGCATGAGGTGGCAAACTAGTCTATAAAGTTTCCATTTCATATCATTGCCTCCCGTATTATTTGATACAGATACTCATAGATATTATGGGTTCAGTTCCAGGCTACTGCAATAAAGTGAACATCACAATAAAACAAGTCACATGACATTTTTGGTTCCCGGTGCATACAAAAGTTACATTTATACTGTGTTTATACTATTCTGCAGTCTATTAAATGTACAATAGCACTATATATAAAAACAATGCACATACCTTATTTAAAAAGTTGTTGTTGCTTGGTCACTGAGTCATGTCAGACTCCTTTTAACCCCATGGACTGTAGCCCACCAGGCTCCTCTGTCTGAGATTTCCCGGAAAAGAATACTGGAGTGCGTTGCCATTTCCTTCTCCAGGATATCTTCCTGACTCAGGGATGGAACCCAAGTCTCCTGCATTGGCAGGCAGGTTCTTTACCACTAGGGCCACAAATGCATGTATGTTAATTAGAAAGTAATTCATTGCTAAAAGCTGCTAACCATAGCCTGACTCTCCAGCAAGTCATAATCTTTGCAATGGTCACATCAAAAATCACTGATCACCATCAAATATAAAAACAATGAAAAATATATCATGAGAATTACCAAAATGGGACAGGGAGACAGGAAGTGAGCAAATGCTAAGCAACTCTGATAAACTTGCTTAACGCTGGGTGGCCACAGACTTTTACTTTGTAAAAAATGTGATACTCGGGAAGTGCAATAAAATGAGATCTGCCTGTAATCTTTTATTTCTTATTGCTTAGTCACTCATTTGTGTCTGACTCTTTGCAACTTCATGTGCTGTAGCCCACCAGGTTCCTCTGTCCATGGGATTTCTCAGACAAGAATACAGGAGTGGGTTGACATTTTCTTCTCCAGGGGATCATCCCAAACCAGGGACTGAATCCACATCTCCTGCAGGTCTCCTTCACTGCAAGTAGATTCCTTACTTCTGAGCCATCCGGTGAAAATTCTTACCTTCTTCCTTAACCCCCGCCACCCCCCAGCTTTTAAATTTGTCTCTTTGTTGTTCAGTCGCTGAGTCATGTCATACTCAGTCCCGTATGGACTCCAGCATACCAGGCTTCCCTGTCCTTCACTATCTCCCAGAGTTTGCTCAAATTCATGTCCATTGAGTCATTGATGCCATGCAACCATCTCATCCTCTGCTGCCCACTTCTCCCCCACCTTCAGTCTTTGCCAGCAACAGAATCTTTTCCAATAAGATGGCTTTTCACATCAGGTGGCCAACATATTGGAGCTTCAGCTTCATCATCAGTCCTTCCAATGAATATTCAGGGTTGATTCAGGATTGACTGGTTGGATCTCCTTGCAAACTGTATGTGAAGCCCTTACCATGCATAGCAGCCATCCTAGGAGGTAGATACTATTAACCTCATTTTACAGGTTGAGACTGAATCAGATCAGATCAGATCAGTCACTCAGTCATGAGAATGAATGCTACCTGGTAATTGTTTGGAGGTATTACTGGAATCTAGCCCAGGAAACGTGTTCCCTGAACTCCAGCTCTTCTCTGCCTCCAGGGAGAGACAGGCCCTTTCAACTGGATGTGACTCAGGAAAGCCACCTGATTAAAACAATTCACATGAATGTGTGATTGACCAATGGGAACATCTATGTGGCTTTAGAGTAAAAAATAAACAAATAAGTAGAAGCTCCCCTAGTTTTTCTAAATAAATCTCTCCCTTGTGCAAGGAATTTTCAGAAATATACTAGAAATGAAAACATCTGGGAATAAGGGAGATAGACAAGGTCAAAGTCTCATCTACCTTCAATTCAGTGGTTGCTCAGTGCTAGCCCATCTTGAAGCAACCTAAAGCCCACCATTATTTTATTTCATATAAATAGTGCTTAGAATGGGCTTTCCAGGTGGGTCAGTGGTAGAGAGAGAATCCACCTTCCAATGCAGGAGACTCAAGTTCCATCCCTGGGCCGAGAAGATCCCCTGGAGAAGGAAATGGCAACCAGCTGCAGTATTTTTGGCTGGGAAATCCCATGGACAGAGGAGCCTGGCACTGTACAACCCATGGGGTCGCAAAGGATCAGACACGACTGAGCAGGTGAGCACGCACACATTGTTCTCGAAATGCTGAATTTGTTGCCATCACACAAATATCTGAGTTCCACCATCTCTTTATAAACAGAAGCTCTGGAAACATTCACTGCTGTCTAATTTTCAGAGCCTGGTGGATCCCAAAGGATGCTTGAGTTTGCATCTACTGTTAAGTTGCTGGACTTCTTCCTCCCTCCGTGTCAACCACTTCACTTTCTCCTCCTCCTGGACCAGTTCTCTAAAACCTTCTTTTCAATACCACCATCATTATTTTTTTTTTTTAACTAAAATTAACTCCACATCTGGGAAGCCTCTCCCTATCCTGTTAGGTAGAAGAAGCTTGAGGGTCATGGTGGGGCTATGCCCTAGGCCATTCGGAAGACATAGATGTTTGTGAATCAGGACCTGTGTCTTGATTAGCCCTGCTGAAGCAGCAAGGTAATTTAAGCTTGCCTTATTTCGCTGCATTGCATCATAGTTCCAAAGAAGACCTGAAATAGAGAGCATTACATTGTGCACATTTTTGAAGGATCATGAGTGGAGGCTAAATATAAGATTCAAGCCCATATTCCGAGTGTGCTTTTCACCTACATGGGGAGGGAGGCCCTTGAACCTTCTGCCCCATGATCCCCGTTCTTATCTGCATGTGCTTCGTCATGTCTGATCTCCATCCTTTGTGGGGATGTTCACAAGCATCTTCTTAGCTTCAAAGAGACAGGCTCAACTAGGAAACACTGGAACTTTGCATTTGAGAGGATAAGTTAACTTGAACACCCTCCCCACAAGCAGAATGCCTTTTCTTCCCCATTTAAAATTTACCCTTTAGTGTACAGGAATGCTGGACCTAAAGAGTGTCATAGAGGGTGAAGTAAGTAAAAAAAAAAAAAAAAAAAGAAGAAGCAAAGATTGAATAACCTATATTGGGTGTGGCAACCCACTGCATTATTCTTGCCTGGAGAATCCCCATGGACAGAGGAGCCTGGTGGGGTCCGTGGGTTCGCAAAGAGTTGGACATGACTGAGCAACTAAGCACACACACACATATTAATGTGTATATGTGGAATCTAGAAAACTTGTGCACATGATCTTATTGGCAAAGCAGAAATAGAGGCGCAGACATAGAGAGCAAGTAGATAGACACCAAAGGGGAAAGGAGGGTGGGATGAATTCAGAGATCGAGAGTGAGACATATATACTATCAATACTATGTATAAAATAGAAAATCAATGAGAAACTTTTTGAGGTCCTTTTTTTTTCTTTTTCTCTTTTCCATCTTTGAGGTCTTCATCTCCTGGGAGCACTGTGAAATGATTGCTCTATGACAGCATGATTACTTTCAAAAGGTGTAGTTAGACCTCAGTGTACTGAAGTGTGGGTTTCCCTGGTGGCTCCGTGGTGAAGATTCCACCTGCTCAATGCAGGAGACGCAGGTTTAATCCGTGCATTGGAATGATAGCTTGGAGGAGGAAATGGCAACCCACTCCAGTCTTCTTGCCTGGGAAATTCCAGAGACAGAGGAGCCTGACTGTCTGCAGTTCACGGGGTTGCAAGGAGCTGGGGATGACTAAGCACGCCCACCAGGCAAGGCCACGAGACCCTGCTGGAGGATCTGTGGGGCGACCTGAATGGGAGGGAAATTCAAAAGGGAGCAGATACATGTATATGTAGAGCTGATTCATTTTGCTGTGCAATAGAAGCATGGCATTATAAAGCAACTGTGTTCTAATACAAATTAATTTAAAAATTAAAAATAAATAGAAATTGCTCTAAAGCAGGCTCCTGGCACTTCAGTCACCCCCATTCACCCCATTCAGTCACCATTATAACACTGGCCATCTTCTTAATATTGCTTGCTTTCTTATTTACTGAGTGTCTGATTAATTTGCTTTTATCTGAATGTATTTATGGCACTGCAGTAAACAGAAACCCAATGTTATAAACGGAAGCGTTAACTATGCAAGTAACTTAAGATTAAAAATAAATCTGTGACTACCAACTAAGACCAGCTGATGTATCACCCAGGGTTCCCGTGCCAGATGCTGGGAAACACCGATTTAAGAGAAAGTATTTCACAGGGGTGGGGGTTAAACAATCATGTTTTTAGAGAGAGAAGAGTTAAGTTCCCATAACTAAACATCTCCTAGGATCTTCTTCTGAACAGGGAAGTGGTTTCATTCAGGAAAAATCACAGGACCCCTCCTGGGAGCCCCCCTCTCCCTCTGACCCCTGGGCCCCCAGGGTGCCTCCACCTTTCAGAAACCCCCTCCTCTTTTCTAACACTCCTGCTGCCTTGGCTTTCTAGGAATTCTCATGCTCTTCTTGCCAGTGGAGAAACTCCTGGGCAGAAAGGGGGATGGGGGCTTGTGGTCACGGCCTATGTCCCCCACTGTTCATTTTCCCAGCGTCACATTTGTTCTCTCTCTCTTTCAATGCTTCTGCCCAATTTCATTATCCACTGTACACAAATGTATTATGAACAAGCCAATGAAATGGATGTGGCAAAAGCCACATCCTAAGATGTTTCAGGGAGCATGTGGGGAGCTTACAGACTCCAACACGGGGGATGCGTGGACTGTGGTCTAGCTCTTGTTTTTCTTTTTCTCCCTTCCTTCCCTCCCTCCTTCCTTCCTTCTCCCTTGTTCCCTCCTTCCCTCCTTCCCTCCATTCCTTCCTTCCATCCTTCCTTCCCCTCCCCATTTACCCTCGTCAGTGACCCAGACTGTGGTGCTGATGGAGACACCCCTCTGTTGCATCTTTGGCTTGCTGTTGTTCAGGCTCCCAGTTGTGTCCAACTCTGAGACCCCCTGGACTGCAGCACTCCAGGCCTCTCTGTCTCTCACCATCTCTTGAAGTTTGCCCAAGCTCATGTCCCTTGCATCAGTGATGCCATCCAACCATCTCATCCTCTGATGCCCTCTTCTCCTTCTGCCTTCAATCTTTCCCAGCATCAGGGACTTTTCCAATGAGTCAGCTGTTCACATCAGGTGACCAAAATACTGGAGTTTCAGCTTCAGCATCAGTCCTTCCAACGAGTATTCAGGGTTGATTTCCCTTAAGATTGACCGACTTGATCACCTTGCTATCCAAGGGACCCTCAGGAGTCTTCTCCAACACCACAGTTCGAAGGCATCAATTCTTTGGTGCTCACCCTCTTAGTGGTCCAGCTCTGACAACCATACATGACCACTGGGAAGACCATAGCCTTGACTATTCTGACCTTTGTCAGCAGAGTCCTATCTCTGCTTTTAAACACACTGTCTGGGTTTGTCATAGCTTTCATGTCAAAAAGCAAGTGTCTTCTGACTTCATGGCTGCAGTCACCATCCGCAGTGATTTTAGATCCCACAAGGAGGAAATCTACCACTACTTCCGTCTTCGTGTTACTAGTTACTAGCTCCAAATACCCCAACCAGCCCTCAGGTTGGAACTGATGATCTGAATGATGGCTTTGGTGGGGTCTCCTCTCTAAGCATTCCACTTTCATACATTCTAAACAAGAATGGGTCCATTTGAGGTGTCCTCAGGTGCCTAAACAGTCTCGGAGATTTGGCTTTGATGGGAGGACAAACCCCAGCTCCCCCTCGGTGAAGTCTGGCGACTTAGAACATGATGCCTCATCTCTTTCTTCCTTGGTTTCCTCAACTGAGAAACTGTAAAGGAGGCACTTATCCTCCCAGGATTTTCATGAGGAAGAGTGAGACAGTGTCAGAGACATTGCTTTGCGACTTGTGAGGCTTGGTTCTGACACAAGGTGAGCATTCTCTCTAAATACAGAATGTTGGTTGTCTTGTCAAAACTCCCCCATCACTGGGGGCACAGATGCTTCAGAAGGCTTTTGCCACATCCATTTCATTGTCTTGTTCATAAAGCTGTTTCTATTTCCCAGCGTCACATTTGCTTTCCCTCTCTTTCTTTGCGACTGCCTAATTTCATTATCTGCCGTACATAAATGTATTATGTAATTCCCTCAGTATATCATCAATTGTTTCTGTTTTTCTATAGTATTACTTAAGTCCATCATACTTTTGATTAAATCTCCAAGGAATGTTTCTGAACACTGGATGGATCCTCCTTTCCACCAACTAAATCTCGGCACTCTGAAATGACACCAAGCACTGGAAAAAAACGCCAAGTGTGGAATTTTCCCACTGGCTTTATGAAATTCCAGAAACCAATTGAGATCTTTGCTGATACCATCTTTGTCTATCTAATAGATATAAGCAGGCTTTCAGATAGAAGCAACATTGATAAAAAATATAAAATTAACTAATGCTTGTTGAGGGCTTGCTATGTTCCAGGTACTGCAATATTATAAACTCTACTTATATTAAGTCATTTCAAATTCACAACAACCTCATAAAAGAAGATGTGATTTTTTTTTGTCCCCATTTTACAGTTGAGGGAACTGAAATTCAGCAAACTTAACTGTCTAGCTCAGGGACACACATTTAATCCAACGACAAAGTGTACACACACACACACACACACACAGAGACACAGACACACACTGATCTGTTCTCTTAAGAAGCTGATTTTCTTCCTCAGCTCCGAGGATGCAAACACGTGCTGAATGCCTGAGAATTAGGGACCTCTGTGTTATGAACTTGGTACTGACATGAACGTGAACTGAATCCCAGCTTCTATATGGGACTGAGTTTCCTTATGGTCCAGATTTGGAGGGTTGTATGAGATCATTGGCTTCTAATCTATTTCAAGAAGCTCAAGAATCTACGTAAGTGGTCCTGGAGGAGTGAAGGGGGCTGGGAAAGCAGTGCTGATGAGCAGGTAGAACTCTGGACTTCCATTAACCAGTGCACTTGGACTTATACCTTGGATGGATGGATAGATGAATGGATGGACAGATGGACAGAGGACGGAAGGAAGGGAGGGAGGGAGAGGAGGGAAGGAGGGAAGGGAAAGAGGGCCTGGGGAGGGAAGGACAGAGGGAAGAAAACAGACATACAACTGAAGTTACACAATCCATTACTAACCTGTCCCCAAATAGCATTCTGCCATAGTTCTTTCCTATGTATACCATCAAATGTGCCTTAAAACTTGATTTCAAACGGCTACATAAAATTCAGATATACAAACAGTTTACCCTGTACTTAGACATTTCCCTATTTTAGACGTGTACATTGCTTCTTATTCTTTTACCTTTCATTTATTCATCAGGTTTTTTATTGGGAACCACCATTTGCAGGCATTAACATAAACAAGTGTAGCACAGACGTTCTTATAAGTACATTTTTGACATATTCGCACACGTTCGCTTCCATAACTACATGGAAGTTATTATTTTGGATTTCGTTGTTAATTTTTGGCTGTCTTGAGTGAGGGAGAACCCGATATGGAAAGCCTGCTGAATTTGTACAGATGTTGAGCTTCACTGACACAGGGAGCACAGTTGGAGTTCTGGACACACTGTCTCCCAAGACAGTAGTTATAAAATTAATAGGCATTGTCTTGATTGCTTATGCCACCAGCATCCCAATCTATTTATCTGCCTCCAGCCTCACGGGGACCATCCTGAGGCTGTATCTTTCCACACTGCCTAGTTTAGATCTGGGTGAGTCCTCAGAGAATCCTGTCTCGTTGGTCCAGAAGCCGAGAATCAGCATCAGCTCCAGAGATTGCTACCGACTTGGCCTTGCTGACGCTCCTGGTAAATAATCTGGGGAAAATAAATCCACAGCTGTGTCATGGTATAAACTGGATAGAGCTGAGATTATAAGCTGCTTAAATTTCATGCATAAACACATGATACAGAATCTCTCTTTTTGAAAAGGCAACATAAAGAGAAATCAAAACATAATTCTTTGCCCACGAATGGAAGCCAGACAACTCAGCTTTGTGGATTCAAGTGCGTGTGTGTGTGCTCAGTTGCTCAGTCGTGTCTGACTCTTCGTGACCCCATGGACTGTAGCCCACCAGGCTTCCCCATCCATGGGATTTTCCAGACTAAAATACTGGAGTGCCATTTCCTTCTCCAGAGGATCTTCCCAACCCAGGGATCGAACGCATGTCTCCTGTGTCTCCTGCATTGGCAGATGGATTCTTTACCATTAAGCCACCTGAGAGCCCCAGAGGGGCCATGAAAGGTGACAATACCGCCGGGAGACACAGTGCCACCTCTTAAGTGTGGCTGCAGAGTGATGCAGTATTCAGAGATGGAGCTATCTCCAGCTTTCGTCTTTGTATTAAAATGAATTGATGATACTGTCCCCCAGCCCCTACTATTTCTTATCTCCCTGGTGACTCTTTATATTTGAGTGACGGTTAGTCAGTTTGGAGGCAGTTGGTTCTGTTTTTCCTACCAAAGGTTTGATCATGTCTTAGGACAGAAGATGTCTGAAAAATACAGTACTAGGCCACAAAAGAGCTTAGGCATCAGTGAGGACTAAGAGAGACTCCGTGACTAGAAAATACCATTCACTTTCTCTCCCGTCTCAATATTCTGATTTTTTTTTTAACCTCCTTCCCTGATGGAGAGCAAACGGTAGGGAAGTCTAAGTAGGAGGTACCTCTCCTTGGCTGACTCCTTTTTAAAAAAATTTTTTTCTGCCCAAAGAATCACTTGGGCTTCCCCAGTGGTTCAGCAGTAAAGAATCTGCCTACGATGCAGGAGGACTGGGTTCAGTCCCTGGGTGGGCAAGATCCCCTGGAGGAGAGCGCGGCAACCCACTGCAGCAATCTTGCCTGAATAATCCCCACGGACATAGGAGCCTGGCGGGCTATAGTCCATAGGGTTGCAAAGAATCAGACATGACTGAAGTGACTGAGCATGCAAGGGATCACTTAATTGATTCTATGCCTCTGGAAAAGACTGGAATTTATTAATACCTCCAAATACCTGGGCAGGTTACCTCTGCCAACCTCAGCTCATCATTATTCCACACTGAGTTATGTAATGATTTGATCGTGTTGAGGAGTAATTCACCTTTGTTCCCACCTACGTTGCGACTGATTACAAATCCTCATAAAATACTCATTATACTACCAAAACTGTTCTTAAAGAATAGTCTGTGAAAGAGGAGGTGATGCCGCCGCTCGGAAGTGTGGGCTTCTGTCTAATTATGTGTAAATTATCTGAGTGGAATCTCAAATGTTTAGTGATAAACAGTTTTTATGCTTCCCAGCAAAGTATCTAGTTTGTGAGGCAATATAATCAAAAGCAGCCTGTGTGCAGTGAATTGTCGATTGTATAACTTTGCATCCTTTTCAAGTTATTCTTATGGAAAGAAATGGGAATGTGTCTGCAGCCCTTTAAGGAAAGAAAATGTTGTATTCTGCAAGTTTTTTTTAAAAGGAGGAAAAAAAAAGATAATTGATCCTTTGACTATACTACGGCTCTGCTCTCAGAAGAGACATTAAAAAGTTGGATTTCTTAAGAAATGCAATTAACTGACTTTTATTTAATGATTTTTTTGCAAGTTATTCATCCTGAGGAATGGTATTTGTTGGTTATTAACAAAGATGAGGATGGATTATTAAGAAGCAAAATATGATGATATTCAACTGCAATACATATATAGTTACTCAGAGACAATCCCTACTGGTTTGCTCTCTGATGGTCCCTCCTTTCAGAAATCTCTCCTGAAAGCTTCCCCTTCCCTGGGTGGGATAATCAAACCTCTGAGCCACCAGAAGGATGCTGTTCTATGGATGAAGGCTAATTGAAGGCTAGACCGTTAGGAAGAGGCCATAATAGTTCATAGAGCTGGTGGCTATTGTAACCAACATAATCTGCTGCTAAGTCGCTTCAGTCGTGTCTGACTCTGTGTAACCCCATAGATGACAGCCCACCAGGCTCTGCCATCCCTGGGATTCTCCAGGCAAGAATACTGGAGTGGGTTGCCATTTCCTTCTCCAATCTGGATGGTCATGAAAATACAAGTGTTTGAATCTGGGAGGTCATTAGTTCTTAATTTTGACACCAGGGTCCCTTACACACTGAAGAAGCTTGAGAATGGTCTGCCAGAATGGGCACCATCCAAAAATGATAGTCTTCAGACTTCATTAGTCAAAGAAGAGTCAAGATATCAAATTCATACAAGGACGTGGAGTCCATTATGGAATAGATAGGAACATGAGTTCAGATGCAATTGGTATTAGTTAAGATCAAAATCACCCCCTCTTAGAGTCTGAGAATCCTTTACCACTGTTCTCCTTCTAGAACCATTTCTATTTCAAAAGAAGGTGTCACACCTTAGGGAACGTGAATGTGTTAGTCACTCAGTCCTGTCTGACTCTTTACCATCCCATGGACTATAACTCACCCAGATTCTCTGTCCGTGGAATTCTCCAGGCCAGAATACTGGAGTGAGTGGCCATTCACTTCTCCTGGGGATGCTCCCAACCCAGGGACTGAACACAGTCTACTGCCTTGCAAGCACATTCTTTACTGTCTGAGCCACCAAGGAAGCCTCACTTGGGGGAAAAGGAAGTAAAATGCTAGGAGAAGAAGATGATAGAAAAGAACCATGATTAAACTGGAGATGAAGATTTCAGTGACTAAGAAGCAAAAATTCTTTGCCAGTTCCTTATTGGTGGTTAATACAGATTAACATAAGACCTAGCTGTCATGCAAACTCATCGTGTAAGTCAGCTAAAAAGATTCCTTAGTGTATTAAGATGTGTTTGGTTCTGATAGATTTCTAAAGTGAATGAGTGAAAGTCACTCAATGATGCCCAACTCTTTGTGAGCCCATGGACTGTACAGTCCACGGAATTCTCCAGGCCATAATCCTGGAGTGGGTAGCCTTTCCCTTCTCCAGGGGATCTTCCCACCCAGGGAATGGAACCCAGGGCTCTTGCATTGCAGGTGGATTTTGTACCAGCTGAGCCACAAAGGAAGCCCTGAGGTAAAGGCACATGGTTTTAAGTTGGAGCTGGTTGATGTGGGAATTGTTGGTATACTGGTTCAACCAACGCCCTGTTGTGAAGGTATGTCTGTCTTCACACCTTTTGACTGAATATGCAAATATACCAGCTAAATAGACAAAGATTCCAAACTAATACTCAAAGAGAGATTAAATCTCTGTCTCTGGACAACTAAGTCTTAAATTTGCCCGAGATCAAAATATCGGCCTAAAGACTCCTATATATATTTGACATTTACATGGGGTGTTGGACATGTTGAAGGCAAACCGTTTCAGTGATTGACTAAATATATCCCTTTGCGTCATGTAGATGTGTCCTGTATTAATTAGCATATCCTTTGAAGGAAGTTCATCCATACATTTTTTCTCTTTAAAAAAAAAACAAACTTTTTATTTTATATTGACATGTAGCCAATCACAAATACTGTAGTGGTTTCATCCATGCTTTTACAGCTCATTAAAAGTTGATCATAACTGTCTGATCAGTGTATCTGCAGTGTGTTGACTTCTGTTTATCTGCCTTCCTGTCCTAATGTTTTCTGTACTCCATTTGTTCTCAAGTCTCTAATTGACATCAGAAGGTCCAAAGGAATGTTATTTTGATTTCCTTTTTAGGGAAAAACCTATGACAAATTGTCAGCTCTTGATATATTCACTTTGAACTTAAAATATCATTTGTTTAAAAAATGCAATAAAACCTGAAATGTACACTAATATTCATCCTGAAGATTAAAGCTGCCAATGAATTATGCAGCTGGGTTAAGGCTGTCTTGATCTCAGACTAAATTTATCTCATCTAAAGGGAATTATTCTCATTGGTGTTAGAGAACGACAACAGTTAAAGTTTCATTGTTCAAAAGCTTTCTTCTTGGGTTTTTTGTTTGTGTGTTTCTTTTCTTTAGAAGACACGCAGTTGTAGTTCTCTTAGGAGCTGGATTTTAAAATGTAAATACTGATGAGAGATGATAAGGCCTATTTTCTTAGATTATAAAAGTGACATAGGTTTCTGGTAACTTTTTAAAATATATATATATTTTTCATTTTCTTTCTCTCTCTCTCTTTTTTTAAAAAAAAAAAAAAACAACATGGATCTTTAGCTGTGGGGGACCCTGTGCTGAGCATCTAACCTTTTTTAACTTACAGAGTAAACCTCAGAGTAATAGAAATAAGTGCTGCATTTTCTCTGTATAGAGCATGCCACTTGGGCCAAGTGCTACAATGTCTCTTTGGTAAATCTGAAATGTGGATTTCTCAAAAATGTCTTGTTTTCAGTTAATGATATTTTCTGCTTTTCACCAGGTAGTCTCTTTGGGGGTTGGTTCGTGAATTCATTTCTCCACGTGTGCCCCAAGCTTTCTGTGGTTCCTTTATTCAGCAGGCATTTACTGAGTTCTTGTCACTCTCAGGCCTGAGTCAAGGGTTCATGTTGCAGTCACCAAGACCCCCAGCCCTGCCCTAGTGTGTCTGCAGGCTTTGGGTACATGGGCAGTTAAGAATAGATGACAGGTTTGATGAATATCTGTTCTGATAAGGACAACACTAAGAAATAAAAATAAAGGGTTTGGGGAAGAGAGAAGAGGGGCAGTCTGGCATAGGTCAAGTTGAAAGAGTCAGACGGTGATCAGATGTCTTGGCTTAGCTAACAGGCCAGACAGGATGCAGCTTGCCAGCTCACCCTAATAGTGCCTGACCTGAACCAATTCTTCCCTGGAGATAGCTCAGAGTTCATCTTTCTCGAAGGTAGAACCCCAGGAGGAAAGGCAACCTCCAGAAATGGCCAAACCTACCCTTGTCTCAAAGCCAGCTCCCAGTGACTCATGCCGCTGAAAGGGAAATTGATCATTGGCTCATGATGGTCCCCAAGGGAGAGGCACTTCGAGAAACCCAGGGGCTAAATGAGAGCAGCAGGTCCATGACAGCGAATGGGCCAGATTAGCAGACGCTGGGGTGTGTTCTGACCCTGGGTCAGCGGTTTGAAGGTGTGTGTTCCCTCCACAGTAGACTTACTATCCTCGGAGCAGGACTTGAATCCCAGCCCTGAGTTTTGTTTTCTTTGGCCACACAGCACAAAGTTTTGGTTCTCTTCAAAGATGAAGACAATCAAAACAGGTACCTTGACTTGGTTTAGCTTTTCTTCCATTGCATCCATCCTGGCCATCCTTGTGAAGTGAGCAAAGTCACATTTCAGAGAATTGAGGTCATCTTCCCAGCCTGGCAAAACCAGTGACTACTTAGGTTTGGTGTTCTGCCTTGCAGAATAGACTCTCTCTGCTCCTTCTCTGGGTCCTAAGAATGGTTAGAGTGGGTCTTCCCTGCCCTACCCGACAAGAAGTGGTATCCTCATTCCGTTGTTTTTTTTTTCATTACATCTTCTGAAACTAAGATTCTTATTCATCTCACTGCCTCCTGAGGTTACCCAGAAATTTCTAGATGTGAAAAGAGGACTCTTCCCTGGATTTAAGCTATCCCACACATTCGATCAAAGTCAGGTTTATCAAGGTATAATTTTTTTTTTAGTATTTATATATCTGGCTGCCTCGGGTCCTACTTGCATCACATGGGATCCTCCCTCAGGCTGTAGGCTCTTCATTGGGGGTTATGAGTTCTCTTGTTGCAGTGCATGGACTTAGCTGCCCCAAGGTCTGTGGGATCATAGTTCTCCAACCAGGGGTCAAACTCAGGTTCCTTGCATTGGAAGGTGGATTCTTAACTGCTGGACCACCAGAAAAGTCCCCAGGGTATAATTTACATGGAGTAAAGCTTGCCCTTCTCAGCATACAGTTCTGCAGGTTTCAACAAAGACATACAGCAATGTCACCAGCACTACCATCAGGATATCACAGGATATCAAACATACCCATCATTCCAGAAAACTTCCCCGGGGTCTGTTTGTAGCCAGTTCCCAGCCCCCACCCTGACAGTCACCAATCTTTTCCCAGTCCTTCTAGTTTGCTTTTTCTAGAACACCGTATAAATACAGTCCTTGCCAACAAAGGTCAGTCTAGTCAAGGCTATGGTTTTTCCAGTGGTCATGTATGGATGTGAGAGTTGGACTGTAAAGAAAGCTGAGTGCTGAAGAATTGATGCTTTTGAACTGTGGTGTTGGAGAAGACTCTTGAGAGTCCCTTGGACTGCAAGGAGATTCAACCAGTCCATCCTAAAGGAGACCAGTCCTGGGTGTTCATTGGAAGGACTGATGCTGAAGCTGAAACTCCAATACTTTGGTCACCTGATTCGAAGAGCTGACTCATTGGAAAAGACCCTGATGCTGGGAGGGATTGGGGGCAGGAGGAGAAGGGGATGACAGAGGATGAGATGGCTGGATGGCATCACCAACTCGATGGACATGAGTTTGGGTGAACTCTGGGAGTTGGTGATGGACAGGGAAGCCTGGTGTCCTACAACTCATGGGGTCGCAAAGAGTCGGACATGACTGAGCAACTGAACTGAAGTAGATAGCCATTGAGTCCGACTTCTTTCTTTCTGTAGAGTGAATTTGAGATTTATCTGTGAAGTGGTGTCCACCAATGGTCTCTTCTTTCCTGTTTGTTCTGAGTATCACCCTAGAGTGGATACAAATAGGCTTGTTTATTCAACTGCTGAAGGATCTTTGGGTTCTTTCCGGTTTTTGCCAATTATGAGAGCTGCTATACACATTTGTGTACAGGCCTTTCTATGAATATACAGTTTAATTCTCTTTGGTAAATCCCTATGAAGTGGTGTTGCTGGGTTGAACAGCAAGGGTGTATTTAAAGGTCTTTTTTTTTTAGGGTTTTTTAGGGGGAGACAGTGGACTTGGTGTAGCTTTGATGTTGATTCCTAGGTCTGATGCTGCCTAGATGTAGGACCTCACATAGATGGAGCCTCTTTTTCTGGCAACAGAAGAAAGGGTAGAATTATACAGAATTAGGTCAGTTGCTCAACTGTGGCCCCCTCTTCTTGGGTAATGGCCTCTGAAGACTGGACTCCCTCTTTCCACAGTGCTCCTATTTCTGCTCCCCGAGCAAGCGCACCCCTTCTCCAACCCTGTCACACTGTTTCTTTTCCTAGAACTCTTCACCACCCACCTTTCTCCTCACCAACTCTGCATCTCTCCGTCGCCCAGTGAAATGCCGCCTCTTCAAAAAAAAAAAAAAATAAGCCTTCTCTCACCCTTAGTCTAAATCCAGCCCCCGCTATGTATAGTTAGTTCCCTTTCTAAAAATGTGAAAGCCCTGTTCTTTTCTGTTATAGCATTGACCGCAACTGGCCTTTATCACACTCACTGTGTAATTTATTTTTAATGGAAATGTTTATTGAGATCATCGTCGAGTCACATACAGCTGTAAGAAATAATGCCGAGAGATTCCCGTGTGCTTTTTACCCAGTTTTCCCCAAAGGTAACTCTTGGCAGCACTATGATTCAGTGCCACAACCAAGATGTTGGCATTGAAATGACCTGCTGATCTTATTTCAGTTCTCCCCAGTTTTACTTGGTGTGTGTATGTGTTTGCAGGAGGAGGTGTATTTCATTCCACACAATTTTATCACATGTGTGGGTTTACGGGTGCATCACCATAGTCACCTTCCAGGAAAGTTCTGTCAATACAGGATTCTTTCTCTTGTCCTTTTATAACCGCACCTGCCCTCCTCCAGTTCTTAACACCTGACAACCACTGATCTGTTCTTCATCTTTAAAATTTAGTCATTTCACAAATGGAACCATATACTAATAACTAACCTTTGGAGTTGATTTTTCTTTAACCCAATGTAATTCTTTGAAGATTCAGCCAAGCTGTCATTGTGTATATCAAGCCTTTGTTCATTTTCATTGCTGAGTAGTATTCCATGGTGTGGACCACTGTTTCTCTAACTGGCCATCTGTTGTAGAACATCTGAATGGATTCCTATTGTTAGCTATTATAAATAGAACTTCACCAAAGGATTTTTGTGTAAATATAAGTTTCCTTTCTCTGGGATAAGTGCTCAGGAACAAAATTGCTGGGACATTTGTTTTACAAAAACTAAATGAATTGATTTTGGAAATCTCTCACTTCTGGTAGACTTTAAGTTTCATCAGAGCAAATAGATTGAGTTTTGTTTGTTTGCTTGCTTGTTTATGTGTTAATCACTGTATACTGGGGACATCCCACAAAGCTGAGAACATAATTTACTAGTCTATAAATATTTATATATGAATTAAATAAGGAATGAATGAGTGGGTGCATGAAAAAAAACTTTAGCGTGGGGATTAAGTAAAATCGTGTATGCAAATCAGTTCTTAGAATGTGTAACATGGAGGAACCTCTAATATTAAGTGACATTTTTAATCAGCATCAGCATTATCAGATGTGATTGTTGGCTGAGGGTGACATGATACAACTTTCAAATTCTTCCACCCTCATCGTTACACAAACATCGTGTGGCTTTATAGGATTCCAAAGGTCTGGGCTCTGACTTCACTTCCTTCTTGTATAGAAAAGTCATCTCATGAATGTACTCAAAATAGCAGGGTGGGACTTTGGGTTTCATAGTTGAAAGAAGATCCTGCTTCCATAGGTCAGGGTAAAGCTGCATGGCTCCTTTCTTTGTTGAAAATGGGCACAGGCAATAAATAAGCATGAGGAGCGTGAGGCCGTGTAGTGCCAAACTGGTTAACCTGGTACCAGAATCCTTGTGGTCTTAGCCTGTGAAATAAATATTGATGAAGCAAATGGAGGTGGTGCAGCCCTTAACAGAGAGAGAAAATTAGTAATTCTCATTTGCCCGGGGAAAGTACAGGTTATCCTAATGTCTTGATCTATGTACAAAGAGCTGGTAAAGACAAGCAGTCCTCATCATAAAAATAGAAATGAGGTTCTCCCCACAAAAGTGCCACCGGAATGATGAGCTGTCGCAGAGGACTCGGAGAGACGGGAAAGAAACTTCTTTGGTGACTATAATTAGGCTCCCACAGAGAGCTGCGGTGCTCAGGAGCTGAGCATGAGGGCTCTTCGCCTCTTTCTAGAGTCACTATTAAATCATCTCTGATGGGCCAGGAGAGTGAGAATGTCCAAGTTTATTCCTGGTAGATCACATCCCCGTTTTTCCTCAAGGCTTGGTGAGATTCTGACCAGGCCTGTGATCGGAAGGAGATGTTTTCACTCTGTGACCTGGGCCACTTAAATAGAGGCAACAGAAGGGAAAGAAGTAGAAACCTCTCTTTTCCTTATTAAAAAGACTGCTCCATGATCATTAGAGAAAACGTGGCTAATTGTTCATTCACAAAGTGGTGTCTGATTCTTTCCAACCCCATGGATGGCAGCACATCAGGCTTCCCTGTCCCTCACTATCTCCTGGAGTTGCTCAAACTCATATCCGTTGAGTCAGTGACGTTATCCAACTATCTCATCCTCTGTCACCAAAGTATTGGAACTTCAGCTTCAGCATCTGTCCGTCCAGTGAGTATTCAGGGTGGATTTCCTTTAGGGTTGACTGATTTGATCTTGCTGTCCAAGGGACCCTCAATAATCTTTTCCAGGATAGCAATTCAAAAGTGTCAGTTCTTCAGTGCTCAGCCTTCTTTATGGTCCAGCTCTCACATCCATACCTGTCTACTGGAAAAACCATGGCTTTGACTATATGGACCTTTGCTGGCAAAATGATGTCTCTGCTTTTAATACACTGTCTGTGTTTGTCATACTTTACCTGCCAAGGAACAAGCATCTTTTAATTTTATGGCTGCAGTTAATACAGATTAACAATAAAAAGTGATAAAAGTCACCAGTAGTCTCCATATAGATTTCAGTCTAGAAGGAGATACACTTGGAAATTGAGAATGTAAATTGTAGACCCAAACTGACTACATATGTGGAATCATACTATATAAATATACATGTATATCCCATTCTATCCCTGCCCCCTCATTTCATAAGTGTTTCTTTTTTTCTGCTTTTCAAAATATTCTTTCCTAGCTATATTTCTAAATCCGGGGGATGTAGTCCCAATGGAATGGGTGGTAGATTAGCTGTCGTGTCTGGTTGTTTGTTTGACCAGAAAATCAAAATCGAATCCCAAGGATGTTTGCTGGCTGAGATCCATTTTACTCAAGCTCTGTGGATGGTAAGGAGAAGCACATACACCCAGACCTCCGTTGGGCATTGGGTCAAAGTTTGAGCTTTCCCTGCCCTGGTCCAGGGTTTCCATGACAACGGGGAGACCCTGTGGGTGGTTTACAATCCTCACAGGAACCTGGGGGAAGCAGCGTCTGCCTCCACCATAGTTTGGAATTTTGCAATCCCATTTACTTTATGGGGAGAGACCTACCTCTCAGAGGACTCTTATATCAGTTGTTCCACTTTCAGACATTTTGATTTAAAAATCCATTTTCAGGAATGAATTATGCAATAAAGTAGAATATCAGAGCCAAAGAAATCACACCGACCCAAGTTAGGGGCTGAGTGTGTGGATTCAAAGGGTTATTTGTCTTCCCCAATTTGCAGTTTCCTCGCCTTTCAAACGGGAGAGGTCAGACTACCTTTCTGGTTGGGTTCTGGGAAGACAAAAAATGTGGTAACCAATGTAAAATACTTGGCGTAGCACCCAGCACACAGTAAAAGCTCAATAATTCTTAAATTTGCTCTTATTTTCTTTTTATGACATTTCTTGGAATGGTGTGCCTCTTGACAGGACAGTGGCTATGCGTGGGGAGAAAGCAATCTTGGAATGGCTTGGATGGTGAGAGGCGGGGGTGGAGAAAGGGAG
Source organism: Tragelaphus eurycerus (assembly GCA_935064755.1). Lineage (NCBI taxonomy): Eukaryota > Metazoa > Chordata > Mammalia > Artiodactyla > Bovidae > Tragelaphus > Tragelaphus eurycerus. The sequence continues at coordinate 6,322,519 of CAKXYN010000101.1, forward strand.
GGTGGAAGCCTGCTGAGAATCTGAATTAGAGGAAGTATCTGCACCCTGGAGTTTGGTGTTTCACTAAAGAGGTCATAAAATATTAACGTCCCCCAGAGTTCCCCAGCAGAACAGTGGTGTCAGCTCCTGTGTGATGCAGGAGAGAGGCTCCTCAGAGATGTCTGTGGCCCAGATATGAGGTGAGAAAGTGGGGGGAGTCCAGGTGGCGACAGGGATTCCAATTGCTTCCTTAGCTGGAAACTAGAGTTAAGAGAGAAGGGCAGGACAGTGAACTAGCAAAGGGTTCTCCTGGAAATGAGGAAGAGGATGGCCCTCTTTCTTTCCCGCCAAAGAGAATAGGGTTGTCTTTTCAACAGAAGCTAATTGCATTGGTCACCTGATACAAAGAGCCAACTCACAGGGTAAGACTCTGGTGCTGGACAAGATTGAGGGCAGGAGGAGAAGGAGGCAATAGAGGATGAGATGGGTGGATGGCATCACTGACTCAATGGATATGAATTGGAGCACACTCCAGGAGTCAGTGAAGGACAGGGAAGCCTGGTGTGCTGCAGTCCATGTGGTCACGAAGAGTCGGAGATGACTGAGAGATGAATGACAACAAGAGTTCCTGTGTTCACAGTTAATAACCAGATCACCATCACCAGCACTCTAGCATCACTGTCATCATAGCTATGACACTAATACCCATAGCACTTTTCTAGATGCCAAGGGTTTCACTAAGCAAGTTACACATATTATGTTATCCACGTTATCCAGATTGTGAAAAATGTGTTCATGCCCTTTTTATTTGTAAATGAAAGCCCCGTGACCCAGAAGACATAAATAACTTGCCAAAAGTCACCCAGCTGGACAAAAGAGACCCAAGATTCAGGACCAAGTGATCTGCCTCCCCTGTTCTTATTATCATCCACTTCACCCTCAAGAAGACAGGAAATGGACAGACGAAACTCTTTGGCCTCAGAACATGGACTTTTAATTCTTTTTTTTTTTTTTTTCCGCATAGGAGAGTGAGCCTATAATCAGAGCCTATAACCAGGGTGTTACTGTCACACAGGAAAATAGATTCTCAAATGTATATATGTACATGTGTATTTATATACTTTTACCCCAGTAAAAACCCATTTACAAATAAATTCTACATGAAACTACGTTTGTAAAAGAGATGAAAGGAGCAGAGTGGAGATGAATTTTATCAATTCAAATGTGAAACACTTATTATAAAGCCAATCAGTGATAAAATGAGGCTATTTTGATGAATACCAAATACTGAAGTTAGGAATATGGATAATTAATATTGTTTTCAATTAGCTGCACAATCCAATTCACTTTGGTATTCTTACTAGTTGCAGAAAGTTGAGAAAATGCTGATTCATATGCTGACACAGAGTTGCAAAGCCTCATTTTCAAAAATCCAGATGATCCCCAAATATCAGGTTCATCTAGAATGTAAATTCCATCTCCTGTTTATTGATCATTGTATCTCCAGCACTGTGCTTGGCACAGTGAATTCATTCAAGATATACCTGATGAGACTTAGAGAGCAATCTTATGGTGGCCAGGGGGAAGGGATAGTTAAGGAGTCTGGGATGGACATGTACAGACTGCTGTATTTAAAATGGATAACTAAAAGGGACCTACTGTAAAGAACAGGGAACTCTGCTTAGTGTTATGTGGCAGCCTGGATGAAGGGAAGTTTGGGGGAGAATGGATTTATCTATATGTATGGCTGAGTCCCTCCACTGTCCACCTGAAACTATCAATACATTATTAATTGGCTCCCCCCAGTGCAAAATAAAAAGCTAAAAAAAGCTGTATCTGATGAATGAATGAGTGACTGCATCAATCAATCTATCAATTAGTAAGCATCTAATGGAAATCAGAGGTGTACGAGTAGAGGTGGTGTGGTGGTTTAGTCACTAAGTCGTGTCCGACTCTTGCGACCCCATGGACTATAGCCTGCCAGGCTCCTCTGCCCATGGGATTCTCCAGGCAAGAATACTGGAGTGGGTTGCCATTCCCTTCTCCAAGTAGAGGAGGACTTGTCATTTCCACATTGTCTCATTGATTTGACCAATAGTTAACAAGCCTCTGCATCAGTAGGTCAGGTGCTGTTCTGATTGCAACATTAAGAGGGAAAATAAAGTTCTGGGGGACTAGGTGAGTGCCAGGGGGAAGCAGGAGATAGACAGTAAACAGACAAGGCCCTCGATTCCACACTGGCTGTCCCATTTATATGCAGGAAGCTTACATAACCCCTCTGGGTTTCAGCATCCTTGCGGGTAACAGCGCTATCAGTATGTACCCAGCTCTGCCCCTGTGAAGAATAAAGTGAAACACACATAGGAGCTTTCATCTCCATCTCGACATTGCACAACATACAAAGATGCATGTTTCATTCCGGGCTTATTTATTTAATTACACCCTGGGTATTCTGGGATTTGTACTCTCATATCATTAAAGCAGTTTCAGCCAAGGAACATATATTTGGAGAGGTTTTAATATGCGCTGGGCATACGCAATTACAAGACTAGGTATGCAGTGACCAGAATCCAGAGGGGAGGGAGACGCATTCAAGAAAGTGCCTGTTCTGTTGCCAGATAAGAGGTGAAGAGCCTCGTCAAAGCGTTTGCTATCGGGTCGTTGGCTATGGAAAGGGTCCCTGATGTCTTCTGAGTGGAAGATGGGTGTGCTTGTTTTATATATCTTTTTAATAACATTATTTATTTATATAGCTGCTGATTCATTTTTGTCTGTGCTTGGTCTCTGTTGCTCCTCGGGCTCTTCCCTAGTCGCAGCGACCAGGGGCTCCTCTCTGGTTGTGGTGCCCCCGTTTCTCACGGTGGTGGTTCCTCTCCTTGAGGTCCCTGGGCTCTAGGGCTCGCAGGCTTCAGTTGTTACTGTGCACGGGCTTTCTTGCCCCTTAGTAGCACGTGGGATCTTCCCGGACCAGGGATTGAACCCGGGTCTCCTGCATTGGCAGGGGATTCTTTACCACTAAGCCAAAACCGGGAAGCCCTGTTTTTGTATATTTAAAATTCTCCTGTGAAACCAGTGTAGAGTATGAGTTGGGAAGATCTGAAGCTGAGCAAAGGAACCAGTTAGGAGAGCATAGCTTTTGTTGTTGTTTTGTTTGTTGTGGTTTTAGTCTAGGCTAGGGGCTTCCCTCCGAGAAGGCAATGGCAACCCACTCCAGTACTCTTGCCTGGAAAATCCCGTGGGCAGAGGAGCCTGGTGGGCTGCAGTCCATGGGGAAGCTAAGAATCGGGCATGACTGAGCGACTTCACTTTGACTTTTCACTTTCATGCATTGGAGAAGGAAATGGCAACCCACTCCAGTGTTCTTGCCTGGAGAATCCCAGGGACGGGGGGAGCCTGGTGGGCTGTCGTCTATGGGGTTACACAGAGTCTGACACGACTGAAGCGACTTAGCAGCAGCAGCAGGAGCAGGGGCTTCCCTGGTGGCTCAGATGGTAGAAAATCTGCCTGCAGTGCTGAAGGCCCAGGTTTGATCTCTGGGTCAGTAAGATCCTCTGGAGAAGGGAATGGCTACCCGCACCAGTACTCTTGCCTGGAGAATCCCATGGACAGAGGAGCCTGATGGGCTATAGTCCATGGTGTCGCAAAGAGTCAGGCATGACTGAACGACTAACACACACACACACACACACACACACACACACGGAAGATAATAGGATGTATCAGGACAGGACAATGGAAAATGGAGAGACCTTATAGTCAAGAGATGGGAGAGCTAAGAATGATATAATGTGGGGATGGATTGACTAGTCAAAGCTGCAGAGGGAGAAACGAAGGGCAGATGTTAGGGTTTCAGGGTTATGTAAATGGGAGGGAAGTGCTTCCCCAAGCAAAGGCAAGTCCATAAAGGCAGAGAGTGGGATGTACACCATTTTGTTTGGGGGGTATTGAAACAGCCAGGAGGACAGGACCTTTATACTGAGACGTGCAGAAAGCAGTTTGAGGTGCGTGATCCTTCCTGAGGCCTGCAGGGGAGCTGAGGATTCTTGGAGAGAGTGATGCAGAGGTTTCCCACCAAAGCTGCAAACCCTTCTCCCACACGCAAAGAGTACCATAGTAAGTAGGTCATTCAGGGTGATGGCAATCGGGGTCCAAGTGTTAAGAGACCTAACAAAGCACAGGATGATTCTGACAGAGATCTCAAGTTTATGGAGCATGTAAGAATTCTGCCACAGACCTGTATAAAAAGGTCCAACCAGGGAAATATGTAGTTTTCCTCTTAACGTGTCACTGTGCCTGCTAGGGTGTCAGATTGTTCTATCTGAAAGCAAGTGCAAAGGATACGCTTCTTTTAACAGTGGGCACAATAAGTCATCTTCTGCAGAGTTCTGTTTGGGTTTAGAAAAAATGGCTTGAAGCACACTTGGGCTTCCCAGGTGGTGCTGGTAGTAAAGAATCCACCTGCCAGTGGAGGAGAGGCAAGAGACACGGGTTTGATCTCTGGGTTGGGAAGATCCGCTGGAAGGAGGAAATGGCAACCCACCGCAGTATTCTTGCCTGGAAAATTCCATAGGCAGAGGGGCCTGGCAGGCTACAGTCCATAGGGTCGCATAGAGTTAGGCACAGCTGAGTGATTGAGCACCCACAGACACAAACTTGAGTGAGAAGGTGATTCCCTCTAGGGCATGGGTCAACAGATGTCAACATTTCAAGAAAAAGGAAACTTGAGACATAAGGGTGGGCATGGGAATTTGCTCTTGGGCTCTCAGTGGGAAGGGAAAGAGGAAATCGAAGCGTGGCCTAGAAACTCTGGAACCAAGAGGGTCTAAGTGTAGTGGATGGTGGCAGAAGAGCCAGTGTCCTTTGCGAGAAGGTGATTCATGCCGATCCCTCTAGAGTCGTGTTTCCCCCTATTCTCTCTCTTCCTTATATCTATCCCCAGTCTTGATGTCTGCTAAACTCAAATGTGCCTTCCATGAGTAGATGTATTGTGGAACACGGCAAGAGGCTGAGCTTCACTGTGAGTTCTTGGGATGGAGCTCAGAGACTGCATATAATACAAAAACCTGAGTGGAAAGGTCAGATGAGGTTGTAAGAGTGTGAGTTTCCCATAATTAGGAATTGCAGTCTGGGGACCAAGGGTTGAAATTCCAGAGACATATATCTATTGAAGTGAGATCTTGAGAACCAAGAAGCTCTTCTAGCTCATATCTGGTCCATTTGCAACGTGACTTTTTTGCAGACTAACCTAGTTTTGTCTCGAATCTTTACATCCTTCCTAGCTCGCCGCCAGAACCCGCCAGGCTTTGAAGCTGTGCCAATATCGCTGGGGATCCCGTGGAAGTTCTTACCTTGTGCCAAGATAGGACCTTGGGCGGGGGGTTAAGGTCAAAAGGGATGATTCCAGAGCTTGAGATGTTAGAGGCAAAATCATTTCTCATAGGGTAGGCTTGAGGGTGACTCTGATTACATAAAGATAAATCTTTCTGAGCATCGGTGGGGTCAAAGGACCTTGCAGCCAAGCTTGCTGCAGAGGAAAAGCAGAATCTTCTGCAGGCTTTGTTTGCCCTCAAGTTTGCAGCAAGTCGCAACATAGAAAGTGGGTGGGGTGTGGAGGCTTCCCAAAGTAGACCTCTCCGCCCACTTGTTCATTAGGAGAAATCACCGCTTAGCCGTTTTTGTCTCTGCTGCCTACGGTCCCTGGTCCCACGCGCTTACATTCTGTCCTGTGCACTGGAAACAAGACTCCCACCCTCTCAAGTGCTAAACTCTGCACTCTCCTTCAGCACCACCTCCTGGAACCGATCATTTCGGGAAACCTCCTCTGGATGCTTAAGGTATTCGCTTGCTCTGGGTCTGTTTCAATTGGGGGCTCTGCCTGGTGTGTCTGGGAACACTCCTGACTCAATGTCAGTTGGCTGCTCTGATAGAACAGTCTCTCCATGTACATGTGCTCAAATGCATCCAGCTCTTTGAGACATTCATGGACTGTAGCCCGCCAGGCTCCTCTGTCAATGGGATTTTCCAGGCAAGAATACTGGAGTGAGTTCCCATCTCCTTCTCCAGGGGATCTTCCCGACCCAGGAATCGAACCTGCATCTCCTGCATTGGCAGGTGGATTCTTTACCACTGAGCCAACAGGCAATTTGGGGGCGGGACTTACTTCTCCCACCCTCTAGTAAATAGGGACTAGAAATCTAGGAAACTCCCATTATAAAATTAGGTAGCTGGTGTCTAGGATAGATTCCTGGAAGAGGAAATCTTGCAGCCGAATTGACAAAGAATAATGTTTTGGAGAAGTGCTTGCGAAGTTTAGGTATTGCTAACGATGACAAATAAGATGATGATGATGATGGCAGTGAGGATTTTGTAAGCAGCATTTCTGCCACTACTGGTATAGCATGCTGATGGAAAGAATACTTCCTGCCTGTTTAATTCAACAGACCTTTCTGAAAACACTACCCCTCGTTCTTTATTACAGACACAGGAGCATAGTTCTTGCAACTTCAGTTTCTTCTTCTGTAAACTCGAGCTGTAAAACCTACTTTACAAGGTTTTGTGAGGAGATAGATAGACAGATAGGGTAAATAAGGTTTGACAGATAAATAGATATAGATTTATATAGATACAGAGATCTGTTGCCCTGGCCATAAGCAATCTCATTACAAGTGTTAAGCATAGTCAGTTTCCAAAAAATAGTAAAAGAACTTGACCTGACATTTTGTGAGATTCAGCTGTTGAGGAATTTAGTTGACAAGGACTAATGTGAAAGTTTGTGTTTGTTTGATTCATTATCAAGGTTAAATAAAATGTGTGTACAGAGGACCAGGGAAGAAAGGTGATGTCTACACATTTTCATATGAATGTCATGTCATTTGAAAAAAATTCTCAAAAACAATTGCATCTGAAGTTAGTCAGTCCATGAATGTATTGATATTGTTGGTCTTGTTTGGGTAAGTTTTGGCAAAAAAGAGGAATGCCTCTTTCAGCAACTGGTTGGGGACTGAGTAGAAAATAAGTCATAATTATAGTCACTAGTTTGTATGAGTGGTTATTAGATGGTAGGCACTAACCTCAGAACTTACAGGTATTGTGTTAATTTATGTTTTAACAACTTATTTAGGAAGGCCAAATTAGCACCATTCCTTCTTTGAATGAGGCTTCCCTGGTAGCTCAGACAGTAAAGGAATTGGTCTGCAATGCAGGATACCCCAATTCGATCCCTAGGATGGGAAGATCCCCTGGAAAAGGGAATGGCCACCCACTTCAGTATTCTTACCTGGAGAATCCCAGAGAAGCCTGGTGGGCTACAGTCCATAGAATCGCAAAGAGCTGGACATGACTGAGCGATTTAACATTTATTCTCTCACCTCTTTGAATGAAACTGAACTTTTTATAACTCCATCAATATTTCATAGCAGCCATAGAAGAATGAGGGAGAACCAGAACTTCATACCCAAGACGAGAGACTCCAAAAGTTGGATTCCATCCTCTGCACTACACCACACCCCTTCATATAAGCCAGAGAGTTTTTTTTTTTTTTTAAGTGAAAGTGTTAGTCACTCAGTCCTGTCTGATTCTTTGTGGGCCATGGCTCGCCAGGCTCCTCTGTCCATGGAATTTCCCAGGCAAGAATACTGGAGTGGGCAGCCATTCCCTTCTCCAGGGAATCTTCCCGACTCAGGGCTCAGACCCAGGTCTCTTGCCTTGCAGGTGGATTTTTACCATCTGAGCCCCCACGGAAGCCCCATATGGTCCAGAAGAAGAGCCCAACCCCCCCATCAGAGCCATCATTTCCGGTGGCCTTGAAAGAGCAGGCTGCAACCCTTGTATCATTGGGGAAAGGGAAACCAGCAATCCAATCCGTATGACCTTGATTAAGCTTCTCCCATATGAAAGGCACACTGCTCTGTGGCTCAGGGAACTCAGAAATGAGAAAGGTATTTGGCTGGGTCTACTGTAGGGAGTCTGTGGGGGTGAAGAGGTTAGTGATTCCAACTTGTGTCTCTCACTGTTTATCATTTCCAAGCATCCCATTAATAGGTAATGTGTATTGTTGATTTTGGGGGTGCTGATGCCCTTGCTAAGAAGCACTTTACACTCACTTTCTCAGTGGTTCCCAAATGGATCCACCCATTCATCTGATTCCATAATGACATTTTCAGCAGACTGCAGCTAAATGAGAAAATTAAGGGCAATTTAGTGAAATTTTTAATAGACCTAAATTTAATCCATTTGAAAGGCTGTCCTTTATTTTGAGGATCTGTCCTTCTTACTTTTGGGTACAAAATGCCCTTTCCTTTATGAGCTGATGATGAGAACAGATGGTGTGTGTGAGTTTGTATGTGTGTGTGCGTTTGTGCCTGTGTGCAAATATACTAACTTGAACCAAAAAAATAAAATAAAATTCATCCATTAATTTCACGCAACCCCCGTCATTGTCTTCAAACTTTTATTGTGATAAAAGTTATTACATGAATTAGGGAGGAAAAAAATCTGAGAATCATTGTAGTTCTATGAGGGGGCTATTATTAGCCCCCTATTAAAGATAAGAGGCTTCCCTGGTGGCTCAGATGGTAAAGAATATGCCTGCAATGTGGGAGACCCAGAGTCAACCCCAGACCCTTGTGTTGGGAAGATCCCCTGGAGAAGAGAATAGCAACCCACTTCAGTATTCTTGGCTGGAGAAACCCATGAACAGAGGAGACTGGCAGGATACAGTCCATGGAGTTGCAAAATAGTCAGACAGGACTGAGCAACTAACAGTTTTACAGATAAAAGAACTGAGCCATAGAGTGGTTCCTTTGCATGCCCTCTGTACAGACCCTGCAAGGAGCACATCTTGAATATAGACCCAGCTTGTATGTTTCTGGGAGCTGGAATACTGTTAATACATCCACCATGGGCATCTCCGCACTTCTATGGCAGTAAACTCCCTCGTCTTCCCTTGGCCAGGATAGGGTCAGACAGGGCCATGCAGTTATTTTCCGAGCCCTAGGACTCTCCGGGTCTTTCTCTGGGGTGCAGGCTGAAATCCAGGACAGTTTACAGAGATTCTTGATGCAGTAGAGGCAGAGGAAGAAGCTCTGGTGGCTGGCACAGAGCAGATCAACACAGTGGGGAAGGCTTGTCCATTGCTGCAGGCTTGCCCTCTGAGGACACCAACTAGCAGCCAGGGAGGCAACTACACAGTGAGAGGAAGGGGGCCTGCAGGGAAGAGGTGTTTGAGCAGGAACAGAAAACATCTCTTGCCCTAGGAAGTGGGGGATTGCAAATCAGTCCCTCCTGGGGTTACACACCTATTCTGGCCCTTACAGTCTAGAGCAGCATCGTCAGGCTTCCTGTTCACTGGTCTGTTTCTCAGCATCACTGGCACTTGAGGAGGTGGTGGGGCTGGTGCTTTTGATTTCGTTTTTGTCCGGGTCAGCTGCAGACCTGGTTGCTAAGAAGCAAGGTAGTAAACAGAGGTGAGGTTCTAAGTTGCTGGAACCCTGTATGGCTCCCAAGATACGTGTGCTTCTCATTTTTGTTGTGGCTGTGTATACTTCGGTGACCCACTCCAGTATTCTTGCCTGGAGAATCCCATGGACACCAGAGCCTGGTGAGCTACAGTCCATAGTCTTGTAAAGAGTCAGACATGACTGAAGTGACTTAGCCTATTTATCTAGACTATTCTTGGTTGGTAGTGTGTTTAAGCAGGTTTCTGTGGCCTAGCCAGGGAAATTTCACCACCATTTAGAAAAGTATTCCTTAGGAACATGTAACCCGAGTTCTTCATAGTGACCACAAAGATAATAGAAGTAGTGTTAGTAGTTGTACCATGCGAGTGTAGTCGCTTAATTGTGTCTGATTCTTTGTGCCCCTTTGGACTGTAGCCGGTCAGGCTCTGTCCATAGGATTTTCCAGGCAAGATACTGGAGGGGTGGCCATTTTCTTCCTCCAGGAATCTTCCTGTCCCAGGGATCTGACCTGCATCTTCTTGACCCATGTCTCCTGCAATGCAGGCAGATTATTTACCCACTGGGCCAGCAGTGTACAGTAAAAATTTTTTTTTCATTTTATTATAGAAGTCCTGCACAAATCCATTCTTGTGAAAATTCAAACAGAAACATACACAGAGAGTAAAATTTGGACGTTCCCTACCTCCCTTTTCTACCTCATTACTCTAGCTATAACCGAATTTACCCCTTGTACCTTCTCAGATCCTTGTGTATGCATTTCACACATGTATATACATGTATATTTATAGCCAGACATCCACAGATGCCTATGTGTATGTCTCTCTGTGCACCCGTGCGCACACACACACACACACACACATGCATAAGGAGATGGTGGGGTTTTTGTTGCTATCTGGTTACTTTGGTTTTCACATATGAAATTTTAAAAAATATTTATTTATTAATTTGGAGAAGGGAATGGCAACCCACTCCAGTATTCTTGCCTGGAGAATCCCATGGGCTCAGGAGCCTGGCGGGCTACAGTCCATGGGGTGGCACAGAGCTGGACACAACTGAAAAGACTTAGCTCATTTATTTATTATTTGACTGTGTCAGGTCTCAGTTGCATCATGCGGGATCTTTCTTCTCTCTTTTTTTATATGAAAATTTCTGCCTTGTTGTCATTTTTGGTGACTTTACTTAACAAATAGTTGGTGTCCATCTCGTCTTTCTGAATAAATACAAAGACCTTAAAGCTGTTTAAGTCCGCATTGCTTTGCAGTAGTCACTGGACAGAAATGATCACCTACAAAATTGCTATTTGTCTTTAAAATGAGCATTATATTCATGATCGTGATTAAAATGACTTTGAGTTTGGTTTTCTTTTTCATCTGAGGTATACATATATATCAGTATATCAACATCTATCTACCTACCTACTTAATGTTTCGAGGTATTTTTAATGAGATGTGTTGTGCCAGGAAAATGAACTTGGACTTCCGAATCTCTTAGCTTTGATGACTTGAAGTTTACTTTCATGAGGGATCTTTCACTGCAGCGCACAGTCTCTCTAGCTGTGGTTCTGGGGCTCAGTAGTTGCAGAGCGACGGCTTAGCTGCTCTGAAGCACGCTGATGGACAGGGAAGCCTGGCGTGTTAGCATCCATAGGATCACAACGAGCTGGGCACGACTGAGTGACTCAACAAAACCACCAGAGTGGATCTGAGTTCCCGAGCCAGGGATCGAACCTGTGTCCCCCGCCTTGGAAGGCGCATTCCTCATCACTGGACCACCAGGGAAGTCCCTTCATTTGTGAAATTAATCATCTATGCCATGAAACTTCTTAAAGATCTTTCTTAGAAATCTTTCCAAGGAGAGACACCTAGATGTCCCTCGTTCTAAGAGCTTTTTGGTATGTGTGTGTCGCACTCTACTAAACTGTGCTCCCATTGCTTCTGTTCATTTGCTTTTACAAGCAACGCTGGAAAAAATGATCCCAGCATGTGTATCTCTGTGCCCACTTCAGGAATATCTTACAGGACCCATACATACAGCTCGAATAATTAGGTTGAAGGATAAGTACATTTGAAGTGTTGAGAGTGAATGCTGCCTGTCATCTCTGGTACTGTACCAATTTTAACTCTCATCACCTGTGCTGAAGACACCCCATTTCTCCACAGAGATGTCATTTCTAGGTAGTAGGCATTTTATTTTAAGCTAGCTGATTTTATTTATTAATTGATGTCCATCTTATGGACAAAGGATCATAGTTAACTCTTCTAAACAGCCAGTATAATTTTGAAAAGAGCTTGTGTGATGCGAGCTATTTATGAACTGAGCATTCTTGCACTTGTGTTTCTGCCCTTTTCAACTTGAACTTGTTGACACCGCACACCCAGGCGGGGAAGCTCGTGGAGTTCGAGGGTCCTTGACTCAGAAGTGGACTCTGATCTCCAGCCTCAATCCTGTCATTACATGCAGAGCAATTGTGTCTGAATGGTTGGAATCCAATCTGTCTGAGACACAGCCCTTTACTCTGAAAGAACGCCGTGCTCATCATCTGAGCCCTGCTGAACCCCAGTCTGCACCACGGAATGGGGACATCTTTTCCAAAAGAGCTGTCTGGGAAGTAGGGCTTCACCAGGGTAGCCCCGAGGGACCATCAGGGGCTGAGACCTCATTCTAGAGGCCAAGAAGCCAGCTTAATATAGAGAGAGCTAAAAAGTAAATCAAACTCAGAATCTGTGTGTTTCTTGAAAAGAAAGAGATAGCTAGAGGTCATTTGCTCCAAATTGCTATTGTGTTCATTCATTCATCCATCCATCCATCCATCTATCTACCCATACATCCATCCACCTATCCCCTAATGCAGTATTTTCTGAATCCCTACAATATATCAGACACTGTATTAAACCCTGCACTTCAAATGGACAACATTGCAGGTGGGAATCTTCCCCATTTTTATGCCTTGATAGGGTCAAACTCTCCCACCACCACTCTCGGTGGACTGATCCACGAGAACTCCAGAAATGATATATTAGGCAAACTCTGGGCTTGGCAATCAGTGGAAAGGATGAGGATGCAAGGTTTTTCTTTTTAACTTCGTATTGAACATTGGAGTATACTTGATTAACAATATTCTGTTAGTTTCAAGTGTACAGCAAAGTGATTCAGTTATACATGTATCTGTTCTTTTTCAAATGCTTTTCCCTTTTGGGTTGTTACAGAATATTGAGCAGAGTCTCCTGTGCTGTACAGGAGGTCCTTGTCGGTTATCCATTTTAAACATAGCTGTGTGTACCTGTCAAGCTGAAACTGCATTTGCAGAGTGAGCACCAATTTATACAGTATTTACTGCCACCTGCCCAAACTTCCTTATCTTTGGTGTCCCTGACGCTGTGATCCTGTTCTTTTATTTTTTTGCACAGCACTCATCACCTTCTGTCGGGGAAGGCAATGGCACCCCACCCCAGTACTTTTGCCTGGAAAATCCCATGGACAGAGGATCCTGGTAGGCTCCAGTCCATGGGGTCGCTAAGAGTCTGACACGACTGAGCGACTTCACTTTCACTTTTCACTTTCCACTTTCATGCATTGGAGAAGGAAATGGCAACCCACTCCAGTATTCTTGCCTGGAGAATCCCAGGGACGGGGGAGCCTGGTGAGCTTCCGTCTATGGGGTCACACAGAGTCGGACACGACTGAAGCGACTTAGCATAGCATAGCATAGCATCACCTTCTGTATTCTGTACAATCGACTTACTCTAATCTTTGCTCTGTGCTTGATGACACTCCCACCAGAATGTAAACTGTGCGATATCAGGGATCTTTGCCTTCTCCCACTAATGCAGCCTTAGGGACTAGATCAGTGCCTGAGTGTAACCAACACCCACTAAATAGCATTCAAATGTTTGCACAAGTAGGTGACTTAACGTGCTTGTGAGAGAGATAATAATAATAACAACCAGCTCCCTACAGAGACTTCACTCTCACTCTCCTGAAGATTGTTGTTGCCGTATCAAAATTTGGAAGTGAGAATAAAATACTTCTCAGTCACTTCATGCCTAGCCTTTGAATGGAAAATTGCATTTAAAATCAAGAAGGCCTTCCTTCTGTCTAACTGAAGTTGTTTTTTTTTTTTTTGCTTTGAGGCAGGGCAACTTCCATAGAAAATCTTTCTTTAGCTGAATACCTGCTTTTTGACAGTCTTAGAAAGTTAGAATAAGGGATTATGAAAGAGAGTAAAGGAAAAAAAATGTTTCCATGTTTCCTTTATTATTCTGAAGAAATGGCAAATTTGAGTGAAGTAAAAAGTTCCAACACTGTTGTGTGGGTCAAGTTCCATCTGAAGATGGCATTATTTATTATCTTCCTGCACACTCTCTGCTTCCTACGGGGTAAGCATTCCATGACGGCTCCTTGTAGTTGAGAAAGCAGGAGGGCGGCCCTTGAATGTAATTCAGAATATACACCCAAGTGACACTGAGTGCCTGGGCATCCTTTGTAGGGAGAGAGAAGAGTATTTTCTTTCCCCCGCGTCTCCCATTTATTCATGTATAATAGAAGAATCATTTGGGAGCTAGTAGCATTGATGTGGCTCTCTCTCAGTCTCTGTTGAGATGGAATTCAAATTCAGCATCCCCAGACACTGCTTAAAAGGCTAGCAGAGTTTTTTTCCACTGAGCCGTAGTTGCAGCTGGGGAGTTGCCATTTGCTTTGGGGTCACCCGATGCTGTGTGCGTTTCTCGGTCACTGCAAAATCCTTCCTGCCCTGTCTTGTATCCGTGTTGATGGGCTGTGTACTTGTCTGTGTGCGTAGTCAGGTTTGCATGAATTTGTTTGCATGCAGTTGTGCAGGGATGTTCTGACTTGGTTATCCAGGGAATGCAGCCTGGCCCCGGATCATCTTGAGATGCATTTATATGGTCTGGATTCTATGGTTTCCCTTTGCCGGCTTCCAGTTCGCCCAGCTGCGAGACCTAAGTCTAAGGGGGAAAGTGGGAGCCATTATTGCAAAAAGGGTCTGTAGGAATCCAATCACCACGGAGAGTTTTCAACTTTCGGGAGAAAAACGGACGGGCAAACCAGTGTTGGCTCAGTGCAGCTGAGAGCAGTTATTGGTTCCTTACATAATGTATTTGTTTTTCATTAAACCATTCAGATAAGGTCTTATTAAAGTGCCATGTATTATTTATCGTGTTTCTAATGAAAATGAGCTGAGGGGGAAATTCTGTCCTCTTCTTGGGGCCTTTGCAGGTTTTTCCAGTGCCAGCAAGGGATAAAAAAAAAAAAAAAATGAAGGCAGGCAGGACCAACCCCTGTCAGTACAGCAGATTGCTTAAGGCAAAAGAAGAGAATGGGAAGGCGATGGGAAGGATGGGATAGGCAGAATCTTTGACCTTTCATTCCAGATTGTGTTTTGTGGAATGGTTTTCCCTTTGATTTTGAGAATTGCAAAATTTTACCAAAAAAACCTCACCAAAAACCCAAGACAGGGAGTAAGAAAAGATAGTTAAAAAAAAAAAAATTGAAACAGTTTATTTGTAAATCAGACCTTGTCTGATGAACTGAGACAAAGTATAGCAAGGATTTTTCAATCCTTGCACCACCCTCACCCCCACCCCCACTCCCAAAAAAGCAGTGTAAAATACCAGTCTCTTTTCCCTTAATCCTTCAGACAAACTTCTGTTTAGGGTTTAGCATCCCACGGTGCCCCCTTTAAACAGAGGAGGAATGTGAGAGTCCCAGGGTGTTAGAGAAACTGGTTTTGCAAGGTGAGGGATAGAAAGAAAACAGCTAGGTCGGGGCCTAGTGTTTGGCCGAGTGAAGACTTGGTTATTGATGGTGTCTCAACAGAACAACAACAACAAAAAATGGAGCTGTGGCGTAATTAATTGTCTTTTCTTCAGAAAGCATTTTGATTAGGCTGCAGAGTGAGTTGTGCCTGGTGAAGCTGATGCCTGGGAAACTCATTTGGCCCAACATCCCCATGAGCCTCCCAGAAAGGTCAGTGGGGTTGCCTCTGGTGGCTAGTCCCCTGCTCTGTGCTTCAGGGCGATGGCACCCACTACCCCTGCAAGGCTTCTTGCAAGGAACCCAGCAATCAAAAGAGATGCTGTTCAGACCGCCTCTTGCTCTGAAAAAGAAAATCCCAATCGCTGGGTCCAAATCTATATCACAAAATAGGACTACCATTTCTGATTGTTTGCTTGCCGCCCAGAACGTGCTTCCCCTCCTCCCCCACCCCACCCCGCCCCCACCGCATGGGGACCAAGGACTCCTTAGAGTCTTAATATTTTCTTTTGATTTGCAGATCACATCCTATTTTATTGCATAAAGACTAACGAAATCTACTAATGAATAATTATTACTTCATAAAATAGAGGGGAGGGGGGGAGCACCTTTGCAAGAGTGGAATGCTAATGCTGGCCCGAGGAGGGCTGGCCAGGCAGGAAAATAAAATAAATAACCCCTTATCGGGGGTTATTCGGGGCTGCAGCCCAGAGTCATCGCTGATCAAATCCGGACTTGCCCACTCTGCGTGTTTATTAATTTGAGAAGAGCGGGGATCCTAGGCAGAGAGAAGCCCCCTTGAATTGGCCGTAGGGCTGGAGGTGGTCTTCGAACAGGGGCTTGATTTCCACGCCAGCCCCCAGCCCCATCCAGGGCGGTTTCTTCCATCTCCAGTCTCGGGCTGGGTGGTGTGCGCCCCGCTGCTGGCTCAGCCAAGGGGAGGCGCAGAGCAAAAAGCGGCGCCCCGAAGGCCCGGGGGGTGCAGCGCCACCTGGGCTGCCCTGCCCGGGGTGCGGGGACCCCCACAAACCTCCCTGCCTCGAGCGCCTGCAACAGCCCCCAGGTCCCCCTGTCCGCCCCCTCCCGCCCCCCAGCCCCTAGGCGTCCTCCCAGCACTCCCACGAGGGGGAATCCCATTTCTGTGTTTATTTGCCCAACCGAGCCAGGCAAACACCCCGCCGCCACCCCACATCTAGACTCTGGGTCCCAGCTTCCATCGCACGAATTGTCCAGCCTGCCTGGATGCTGGCGGTGTGGGGCGCTCGATCGCTTCCTCGCCCGCCCCGCGGAGATTTTTAGCAGACACAATTTGAATTTTGGTGAGTCGTTAAGAAAAAAAAAAAAAAAGCAAAGGGGAGGGAAAAAAAAAAAAACCCTGCCCCTGGACCCATTTGACAAATGAGGAGACGCGGCTTCAGCATCAGCGGCTTGAGCCTCGGTGTGAGTCTAAATCTCTCCCTCTCTCTCTCTCTCTTTTTCTCTCTCTCCCCTCCCTCTCTGTCGCCCTTAGCTCCATTCTCCCCCCCACCCCCACGACCCCCCGCCACTACTCAGCATCTCCCGGAGGGCCTCCGCCCCCTCTACCTTCAACAGAAGTTGCCTTTGCTGGTTTTCTCATCTTCGCGGGTGCGGGGGGCCAGGAGACACCCTCCACTTTGCGGGGCCTCAGAAAGCAGGCCCAACAACCAGAAAGAAAAAAAAAAAAAAAAAGAAAAAAACCAGCTACAGCCACGAAAGGAACAAAATAGTTGCCCGGCCCTCTCAAGTGTCTTAGTTGGAGGCAAGAGATGAACGCCGCCGGGATCTAGCACAACCTACGGGAAGGAAAGCAAGGGAGGAGGGACGGACCGACGCGCGGGGTGCGGCGGGGGGGGGAGGGAGAGAGAGGAGAGAGAGAGAGAGAAGGAGAGAGAGAAGGGAGCCAGGCGCCGGGTTTTGACTTAGATAATCAGCAAAATTAAAAAAAAAAAAAAATTTGTAGCGGCCAGGCAAAGAGCAGCGGCGATTGCATGCGAGCGTGCCCACTCGTGCTCGGCGGGCGCCAGTATGCAGCATCCTCTGACGGGGGCCACCTGCGTGGCGCTCCCCAACGTGGGCATGTGTCCCCAGCTCTCGTGTGCCTTGACTTTTATGTACTTACAGCAGGTAAGGCGCGCGTTTCTTCCCTCGTTGGCTGCTTCCCCGGGGCTCGGTGGCGGCGGCGGCGGCGTCCTGGGTACCCGAGTCGTTGGGAAGCGCTCTGGTACCTTGGATGGGTTTGGGGAACGGGGAATGCTTGCGTGTGGACCGGAGGGGTGGGAATCGGAGCCCCTCGTTCTCCGTGGAGCCCGGACACCCCGCGCCTGGCTGTGTTTGCTGCTTTCTGGGTACTTTGAACGCCTGATTCTGAACCTGGGTATCGGGAGTTTAAAACTGCAAACTGCATTTTTTTTTTTAATCACTCGCATTCTTTCTCGTGTCCGTGCGTCCAGTGGCGATATGAGCCTAAGACCTCTTTGATGCTAAGAGTTTTGGGTCTTTGCGGAGGCATTTAGTTGTCTGGAGTTTTCATTCAGCCGCTTTAATAAGGAGTGCAAAAAACATATATGTTGGTGGGTAGGTGCTGAGTATTTTTGTTTCCTTGTAAGTTTGTCTGGGTTGTGCTATGTTCCGCCCTCTGGGGACCCTAGCCTTCGACTTTCTGGAGCGTGTCAGCCCCGGAACCTGCGTGTAAACTCACAGGGGATGCTGTGATGAAGGCTAGTGGTTTAGGATGCAGTCTTTGTTGGCATGGAAAAAGGCTCCCTCCGCCCCCCCACGCTCCCTTAACGGTCTTGTTGATGGGTTCTGCGTTTTATTTTCCATTCTGTGTCTGTTTCAGAATCTTTCACTCTCTTGTCTTTCTCTGGGTGTTTCCCTCTGACCTTCTTTTTTTCCTAATAGAGTGACCACTTAACTTGGTTCCAAGCCTTGGGAAACAGGCTCAGCATTGCCTTGTGGGGTGACTAGCCCAGCTCTGTCTCACTGGACAGGGCTTGTGGATGTGAACTGGCAGAGTTGAAGGAATCCTTTTCCCTTCCCAGGATCACGGATCCTGCTCTAGGAAGAGTTAACCTGCTTGGAGTCTTTTAATCTGTTTTTCCATTGACTCCCTTCAAGAGTCTCAAGTGTTAAGTGTGTGTGGTTGTGGTTGACTAAACTTCCTTTACAAGTGTTCCAAGGGGCCTCGTGCTCCAAAGACCCTGCGTATTCATAAAATGTCAAGATTCTGCTTTGAACATCTGGGTAATTTGTCATCAAGTTGGTTGCCTCTAGAAAAAAATATTTCTTGGGCGCGTTTTCTCTTTCAAGTCTTTTGGAGAACAACCTTTTTTATTTTTCTCGTTGTTTTACTATCTTAGGGCCAAACTGGTTTATCCTTTTAAATAGTGTTTTATCCCGTTTGTCATTAAGTAAGTTGTGCCAGGAAACATTTCCCAAGAGGTTATTGGTAACATATGATGTGATTCATCTGTTTCTACCATTTCTGTGCCTTTGCTGTGAGTGTGTGTGTGTGTGTGTTGGGTGTGTGTGTTTTATACCAGTTACCCACCAGAAGAGTCTCCTAAGGGGCTTTCTACAAATGCTAAACATCAGCTGAATTTAATCATATTATTAATATGAGCTGATCTTTTGCCTACCGTACTCACTTCTTTCCTGTTATTTATTAATCAATTTGAGAAGCATTACCTAGCAAGTAAAATACTACAAAGTGTTCAGTGTGCTCATGGTTTCTTTATGCATGTTTCTTTCTCTTTTTTTAGAATAAATTCATGTTTCTTCCTTCTGGATGTTAAATGGCTTTGCTATGGGGGGCACAACGTAGGAAAGAAGACAGTGACTTTGAATGAGAGGTTATTCTTGCCTGGAAAAGGACAAGTTATCTAGGAGGAAGGCAGGGGTTTTTAACATCAGTCAGGCAGTGTCTATGGAGGAGGGGGAGAAACATTCCTGCTCTAGAAAGGGGTGGTTCAAGGGGGATCTTGGCAGCCATCACACGTTTAGAAGTGACTGAATCAGCATTGTGGTTCCATATGGCAGTAGATGAAGGTGGGCTTTGACACGCACCGTGGAAGGCACCCCCTTGCCAATCTCTGACAGGGCTTATAATGCTTTCTATGAAAGCCCTGATAAGGTGATGCCGACATGCATCGGAATGCGGTGTATGTGTGTCTGTGTGTGTGCATTTTTCCTGAGTTTCACTTCATGCCTGAAGTATAGTAAGGCAGACATGTATTTTTGCCTGTCAGGTTGAGAACCAGGTTTTCCAGCCATACATTCCACCTCGCTAAAGGCTCCCTCTCAGGGTGGGAGAGCTTTATCTTCAGGTCACCTCTCCTCACCACGGCTGGCGTGATAGTCCGTGGACACGTCTCATGTCACTGCTTTTATTTAGCAGTCCAGACAGTTGGCTGATAAAGGGTGTGAAAGAGTTCACTTCAGTCTCCACGAACCACTTACTGTTACCATCTATACATCTTCTATCTGTACGTCTCTACATGTTTTCTATCTGCTATTAATCTATAACTATCACTGTATCCCTATTTAACTTTGATGACCAGAGGGCTAAATCTGTATTTTCAAAGCTGATCAGATGGCTGGATGGGGCCATATTGATGATAAATGACACTTTCATTGCAGACATTTTTCTTTTATTATTATTTAGAAATAAACATATTTCAGGAGTCTTGATCATTCAGATCACCAGTTACATAAGAACATAATTAAAACACGACTCTTATTTTGGAAGCATTATCATTCTGTTTTCTAAAGGCACACACTCTAATTAGGGGCCCCTGAGTCCTCCTTAAAATACATTTTCCTGGAATGAAGCTTCTGATGGTGCTTATTTCTCATCCAGTACTGAAGGAAAATGATTTCATCATCCGTTTTCTTTGCCTTAGCCTTGACATCTCACCTCTCTTCCTAAACCCTCCCAGATTTGTTCCTAAGACAACTCATAAAAGCAAAAATCAATCTGGATACCTCAGCATCGTGTTTACCCTGAATGACCAAGTGAAAACGACATAACCATTTTGCCACAAAAAAAAAAAAAGAAAACAAACTTGTTTATTCAGGCCAAAGAAGAGGCAACTTTGGTGTCGAAATTATTTGACTTATTCCATTTCATTGATTGCTATTCTCCAGTGACTCTGCTTTAGGTGAGTATTTTCCTACAGTTACAATTTCCTCCTTTTTTCCTTTTTCTCCTCTCTTTTCACATCAGAGATGTTACTACAGTTGGGATAATGTCATGTGGTCCTTTTGGCATCCAGATCTCGAGGCCAATGATGCCATCACAGACAGATATACCCACATCTGTATTCCTCTAGGATGGAGCAGCGATCTTGGGGCCTTGGACCATTTTTAAGGTGGAAGGGACAGGCCAGCTTTGTAACAGTTCTGAGTTCGGTCTTTCCCTCCAGGTCAAGTTTCTGCTTCAGCCTCTATTCTTGACACACTGCAGCATCTTTATCTGGTGTCTTCGTTGATGGTGAATCTACTTCTCCCAAGTGAGCTTCAAACTCACACCTCAGTACAGAATCTGCTCAGCTTTCCAAAGCAGGTAGCCATTTCAACAGTCTGACTTGGAGGGAAAATTCTGAATACAGATTCAGAATTTTCAGAGGCTTACTACAAGCCGGGTCAAAAGAGAATAGGTAGTGTTTTTCACAAAGCAATAGAAAACAACCACACACACACACACACACATTCCTCCTAACAAAAAACCACCAAGAGATGCTTGATGTCCATTACTACAAGCCAGGTCAAAAGAGAATAGGTAGTGTTTTTCACAAAGCAATAGAAAACAACCACACACACACACACACACACACATTCCTCCTAACAAAAAACCACCAAGAGATGCTTGATGTCCATCCTAAAGTCACAGTGCGTGTGCATGGTTCGGTATGGTAAGCGTATGGACAGAACAGACAAGGACTGTTGCCTGACTCACACTGCGTGCCATGTTTCCCCTAGAGCTGTTTTACACTCAGTTCTAACTTCCTGGGAGAGGATCAGTAGCATCTTAACTTCATTTTCCCCACGTCCTAAACCCCCAGCAGTGTCTCCCAGTCCTGCTCTAAGAAAGCTTCTCATCTGTCAGATCCTTTGCACTGAGAACCTTTTTATCAGCTTCAATGTGAAAACAAGTCAAATGCTTAAATTCCACATTAAAAGGGAGGGGGCAGGGGGGTCCCCTGAAGTGGACGGTGCCACTGTCAATATCCCATCGGTCATTTTTCCCCACTTAATGATGATCCATGTGGTTTGTTTTAAATAGTGAAGTGGTTTGTACAAAGGGTAATTCCTGGTAAATGAAGTCATTGCTCACTATGGACACCTTCAGATCGAAAGTGATTGAACTGAAACCTGCATATCAACCCTTTCTGTCTTTAATTAGAAAGTGGATCTCAGCTCCGAGTCGCCAGGAAGATGGCTCTTACACCAAGGCAGTGGGGACGGGGTGGCGGGGTGGGAGGCGCTCACCCCCACGCACCTGCCACGGTTATAAATTTGGGAGGCGCTAGGGAGGCCGTAAGGATGATGGCTGTGCAGAGAAGTTCAATTCTCATTCTAGTTACTTACCTTGTGCTGCTTCGTCTGATGATTTATAGAGGACCAAATGGCATTTTATCACCTTCTTTCTTCTCGGCTTAATCCCGTGTTGATTTATTAGATTGTGCTGTGGATCGGGGGGAGTCAATAGTGTCAATAATGCAGAAAAGAATTAGGATAGATTATCTTCATGTCTGAATTGTTTAAGGAATTTAAGTGGCTGGAATGAGCTTATTCCCAAGCCTGGGTGGCTCTCTGATAGAACCAAGGACCTCGTGTCTCTTTGTAGAGAGATCGCGTGTCATAAACTGGCTAATTAACCAATTTTCCTAGTTTCTCCAATTTTTCCAATGAAGGGGGAAAGACATGAATTACTGGGCTCTTGTCTGCCATGTAAAAGACCAATATCTCAGGTGTGCTGAGGTTCACCCTCTGTTTCTTTTTTAGGGATCTGTGGTGAAGCAGGGTTGGGAAGCGCTGTAGGGTTCCTTGGGCCATGTCAGCCTGGAGAATATTTCATCCAGCTTTCACTCCTGAAAACTGTAAGCTTCTGTCAGTCCAGAGACCCGAGTCCTGCGCCATTCGGCAGCTCTGTCTGCCATTTCGTGGCGGTTCCCCCTGTCAGAACACATACCCGGCGGCTTCTGCCTCTACCCGAGTCCAGAAAGCCCATCCTATTAACACTCACACCATCTGTTTTCCTTGCAGCCGGCCCTTGAGTAATTGTCCAGTAACTGATGGACGGAGGGTAGACAATCTTTTTTTAGGGTTTTCTGATTCATTTAACCAGGCTCTCTGCCCCCAAGAGAAAATGTAATGCTTGTTTATTCATATTTGGCTAGATGAAAACAGTGTCGTTTGTCAGGCAAATAATAGTCTTCTGGAAGAGAAATTGCTGCCTTGTAAACAAAATCAGGTTGGTTCCTTGGCGCGACACACAGAGGAGGTTGTCCTGTGAATGAGCAGAGATGACAAAGTGTGGGTGTAATCGCCCCTTCTGCAGAGACCTTTTTGATGGATGGGGAGAGGTGTCCCAGTGTGCTGTTTAATTCATTGAAGAAAGGCAAAGAAAATTCCATTCATCAGTAAAGTTTTCCTCTTCCCTGTGCACTGCCCCATGAGAACTTGGCAGGACTGGGCGTTTCCTCTGGGACTGTCTACCTGATGTGGCTGGCCTGGCCTGGCCCGGTCCAGAGGGGCTGTGTCAGGTTGGGTGAGCTCTCAGACACAATAGCTTAGGAGGGCCCTGGCCTCGGCCCTTCATCCACACTGAGTGCAGGCAGCTAGGGGCAATGAGAGACCCTCTGCAGGAAGAAACTCCTAGAGAAGGGTTTTTCCAAAGGACCCCCAGTTCCATTCTCGAGCCTGTTATAGGCTTGGGAAAGCGCTTCTGTGGTTAGAACTTTCTGGTTCCTGAAACAGTTTGGGGAAAACAGGTTTCATTGCTGTTTCTGCTCTTCCTGGCATACTGCGGCCCTGACTGATGGATCTCGGCTGCTGCTGCGTCACGTCAGTTGTGTCCGACTCTGGGCAACTCCATGGATGGCAGCCCACCAGGCTCTTCCGCCCCTGGGATTCTCCAGGCAAGAACACTGGAGTGGGTTGCCATTTCCTTCTCCAATGCATGAAAGTGAAAAGTGAAAGTGTGGATCTCGGCTGAAAAAGGGCAAAAGATGACAGCTTTCTGTTATTGCCTGAGACCCTACTTCTGAGTGCTCTTTTGTTAATTTACTTTTAATATTTGTTAAAGTAAATATCGTGTTAGTTTTCTTGTAATATTTGTTAAGTGTCAGATGGTTTAGAGGGAGCTTTTGCTCGGCTTGTCCTGACCTGTTAGACCACAGGCAAGATGGTGGCAGAGACGCCTTCCTTTCTGTTTTCTTCTACCCACCATGCCTAGAAGAAAGTCTGAGACATAGCAGTTGTCCAGCTAAAATAAAATGTGCAATGGATGAATGAGTGAATGCATTTGAGCCTGAGAAGCGAGAGGAGGAATGTACTTATAAGCCAGAGGACGCAGTGACTGTCCATGCTTTTTACACGTGTGTAAATCCAATCATCCGTTCTTTCACCTGTCCATGCAAAACATGGTTTCCAAGCATCAAGGATGACGCCGCGCAGTGGTTAGGGAAGATCTCCGCTACCCTGGAGCTGACCTTCTAGTAAAAGAGTAGATGGTGCAGAAGTAAGTGAATCAAGAGGTGTTTTCAGATCATGGAGAGTGCTGTGCAGGAAATAAACAGGGTGATGGGTGAGGATCAGCAGCAGTTGTTGGTTGCTGGGCTTTAGCTGATGGCTGGGTCAGTGTGAATCCCAGGAGGAAAGTGATGATTTTCCTGACCTGAGGATAAGGGATTTGCGGATGTGTGAGTTGTTGAGAAAGGTGTTTCAGGAATGAATGGAGAAGAGCAAGTCCACCTGCCTTGCCTGCAAAAGAGGATGGATGTAAGAGACCGAGGGAGACAGTAACTGGTGGAATTGGGTCAGCTGCCAGTGCGGTGGTCTCTGTGCATAGCATGTGGCTTCTGTTACTCTCTGGAAAGTGTTAGTTGCTCCATCATGTCCAACTCTGTGCGACCTCATGGACGGTAGCCCTCCAGGTCCTCTGTCCATGGGATTTCCCAGGCAAGAACACTGCATTGCTGTTTCCTTCTCCAGGGGATCTTCCCAACCCAGAGATCGAAACTGGGTCTCTTGTGTCTCCTGCATTGGCAGGAGAATTCTTTACCAATGGCACCACCACCTGGGAAGCCTATGTATAAAAGATGTGTGTGCGTGCGGTGTGTGTGTGCGTGTGTGTGTGTGTGTCTGTGTGTGAGTCCCTTCAGTCATGTCTGACTCTTTGCAACCCCATGGACTGTAGCCCACCAGGCTCCTCTGCCCAAGGAATTCTGTAGGCAAGAATATTGGAGTGGGCTGTCATTCCCTTCTCCAGGGGATCTTCCTGACTTGGGGATCAAACCCAGGTCTCTTGTACTGCAGGCAGATTCTTTACCATCTGAGCCATCAGGGAAGCCTCTTACCCTCTTGGGCCACATTGAAAAAAGGAGAAAAGACAGAAATGAGTGTTCAGTGAACAAATGAGACAAAACCCCTCCTGCGTTGTTCTGTGGGACCCTTGGAGACAGGTTTTGCGATTGCAAGCGGAGAGAGGTTTTGATGGAAGCCCTAAGTAAGACATTCGTTGTGGAGCTCCAAGAGTCTTGGTGGTATCTTCTGTCAAAACCCTATCATGGTGCTTACACAGTGAGTGGCCTTGTTACGTCAAAAACAATGAATGTGGCCCAGAGTTTCTCAATTGTTATTCAAGCATCCCTTTCCTAATTTTTGCGAATTCACTCATCAACAACAGTTGATATCTACTTAGTATTCACTTATGTGTTGAACTTCAAAGTAGACTGTCCAAACCCCAAATAAACACACTAATAAATGAATCAAAACATCCCATCGTATCACAGCTGTGATAGTATTTTTCCCAATAGACATTGAAATACTTGTACATTGAAGTATCTGTTCATTCACATGTTCATTCATTCAATCTTTGAGCTCCTGTTAGGGGCCAGCTGATCTCGATTGTTTCTAGAACAAAGCAAAGCCCTCCCCCCGCCCCACACACAGCCCCATCCTCACAGAGGGTCCATTCAGTTGTCCATCCAGGTACCATCTTGTGAACTATTCATGCAGTGCTACACTTTGCTTAACACTGTCTTGGTCCATTGGCTTTCCTAGGAATCCCCTTCCATGCCTGGCCTGGAATGGCTCAGTCCTCCAGACCCAATTTGCGAAAAGCAAAATTCTAGTTTTCTCTGCGTCACCTCTTGTCCTCTTTGCCAGAGCAGTAGTCAAGAGTCCACAGTAGAGGAAATACATAGTCATATATTTAGCATCTCTATGCTATCCTGGGTGCTCAGTCATGTCTGACTCTTGCGACCCCATGGACTGGCTCCTTTGCCCATGGGGTTTCCTAGGCAAGCATACTGGAATGGGTTGTCACTTCCTTCTCCAGGGGATCTTCCCAATCTGGGGATCAAACCCAATTCTTTTGTGTCTCCTGCATTAGCAAGTGGATTCTTTACCACTGCACCACCTGGGAAGCCCATATTTAATGTCTGTAGCTATATATTTAACACGGGGGCTTTGAGTTGGTGGGACTGGGCAGAATGTGGTGCTTGGGCCTCTGACACTCTAACTGGTTCCCAGGTGAGGAAAAGCCTCCCCCTCTTTTCATCCTGTTCTTTATGTTGTGGTTAAACACACAGAATCAAAATTAGGAACTGGAGCCAGAGTTTAAAAAAAAAAAAAAAAGGCATTCAGAAGGTATGTGTTCCTAGGGAGGTAATGACTTTTTCTTTTTTTTTTTAACCTTTGCAGCCGTGGAACAAAGTACAGGCAGCTGTAGGATTTCGGAGCCTCAGATTTCCCAGCCCTGATGAGTAAATGCACAAAAGTTTCAGTGTTAATGAGCATTTTCTTTTTTGGCATCTGATGTTTGCCCAGGACTCACCTCGAAGACTAGATGCTGCTTATCGAAAACAGCAGTGAATATCCTTTAGATATTCCTTTAGATGGTTCCTTTAGATGGTTCTGCTTTCTCCAGGCATGGGGTGAGCTCTGCCCTTAGGGAGGAGTGAGAGGCGAGAGGTACCCCCTCCCCAATGGATGGGTCCTCCTCCCGCACAGTGAACAACATCTGGCTCCAAAGAAGCAGAAGGAGTGATGGGGTGGACACGTCGCAGTCTCCAAGTGCCCATCTCAAGATCCTTCCAAAATTCAGTTGAGGAACCAACATTATTTTAGAACCAGTTGGTGTCAGCTCTTTTGCAAAGCCTACTTTGAAAGAACTGGTGTCTCCGGAGCTGTATGTAGGACAGAAGTGGTGAGCGGAAGGCTTATCCCAGCTCTGTTACTCAATTAGCTGATCCAACTGGATCGAGCAAGTTGCTTAACATGATTCAGGGGCTTTAATTGCCTTCTGTGAAAAAAAAATAGGGGTAAGAATAACTATTTCATACTGCTCTTTGCAAGATTAAATCTAATCCTTAGCACAGCATCTGGGACAGGGTGAGCGGCCAATGAGTGTGTATTAAAAAGTGAACAAAAGAATGAATGAATACCTGTGTTAAAAGAAGTAGCATCTGTTTCTCGAACATCATTTTTTGTTTTCCATTTCTCCCACATCAACATGATACATGCCCCTGTGGTTTGCCAGGGACGCACACGAGGCATATAGGGGGTAGGGGTCTCTCTCGGGTCCCTTGGTTCCTCTTACCTGTCCTGGCTCTCTTCCACTTTTTCCTCCCTACCCCTGGAAGTCCTGCTGGTGGTACCGGCTTGCAAAGTGGCTGCAGAACTCAATTAATGCTCTGTGACAGGAGGAGGGGAAATAAAAATCGTCTTGCTCTTGTTGGTAGCAAAGTTATTTACTTTCAAAAGCTGACAGAATCACACTGCAGGGGCTTCACTTATTTCTATTCAGAATGTCCTTGTTCTGGATGCAGGAGACCTGAGCCACCCTTTCGAGTTCATTCCCATAAGCTTTCCTTGGGCGGGAGCCGGCTAAAGTGAAGATGGTCCCTGGGAGAGTCCAGGGAGTCCCTCCGGGGCTTGGTGATGGCCGGGTCCTTGACTGATGCCTGGGCAGATGTCCCAGTCTGGGGATGGATGGTCCAGCTGACATGAGCATTTTTAGATCCTGGATCTGTCCTGCCAGAGGGCATATGTGTCATCATGTCCTCTTTGCCGTTGTTCAGTTGCTAAGTCTTACCCGACTCTTTGTGACCCTGTAGACGGCAACACACCAGCTTCCCTGTCCTTCCCTGTCTCCTGGAGTTTGCTCACACTCATGTCCATTGAGTCAATGATGCTGTCTTGACAACTCAAGTTGGATATCTTGAGATATCCAACTATCTCATCCTCTGTCACCCTCTTCTCCTTTTGCCTTCGATCTTTTCCAACATCAGGGTCTTCTCTAATGAGTCAACTCTTCGCATCAGGTGGCCAGAGGATTGGAGCTTCAGCTTCACCATCAGTCCTTCCAATGAATATCCAGGGTTGATTTCCTTTATGATTGGCTGGTTTGATCTCCTTGCAGTCCAAAGGACTCTAAGAGTCTTCTCCAGCACAATTAGAAAGTATAAATTCTGTAGCGCTCAGCCTTCTTTATGATCCAACTCTCATATCCATACATGATTACTGGAAAAATCATAACTTTGACTGTACGGACCTTTGTTGGCAAAGTGATGTCTCTGCATTTTAATATGCTGTCTAGGTTTGTCATAGGTTTTCTTCCAAGGAGCAAGTGTCTTTTAATTTTGTGATTGCAGTCACTGTCCACAGTGATTTTGGAGCTGAAGAAAAGAAAATCTGTCACTGTTTCCACTTTTTCCCCATCTATTTGCCATGAGGTGATGGGACTGGCTACTTCACTTTCACTTTTCACTTTCATGCATTGGAGAAGGCAGTGGCAACCCACTCCAGTGTTCTTGCCTGGAGCATCCCGGGGACAGCAGAGCCTGGTGGGCTACCATCCATCGGGTCGCACAGAGTTGGACACGACTGAAGTGACAGCAGCAGCAGCAGCAGATGGGTCTGGATGCCATGATCTGGTCTTAGTTTTCTGAATGCTGTTTTAAGCCAGCTTTTTCACTCTCCTCTTTCACCCTCATCAAGAGGCTCTTTTGTTCCTCTTCACTTTCTGCCATTATAGTCGTATTATCTCCATATCTGAGGTTGTTGATATTTCTCCTGGCAGTCTTAATTCCAGCCTGTGACTCACACAACCCAGCATTTCACATGATGTACTCTGCATATAAGTTAAATAAACAAGTTGTCTATATACAGTCTTGTCTTACTCCTTTCCCAATTTTGGACCAGTCAGTTGTTCCATGTCAGGTTCTAATTGTTGCTTCTTGACCTTATCAGGAGATAGGTAAGGTAGTCTGGTATTCCCATCTCTTTCAGAACTTTTCAGTTTTTAGTAATCCAAACAGTCAAAGGCTTTAGCTTACTCAGTGAAGCAGAAGTGATGTTTTTTCTGGAATCCCTGTGCTTTTTCTATGATCCAACGGATGTTGGCAATTTGATCTCTGTTTCCTCTGCCTTTTCTAAATCCAGCTTGTACATCTGGAAGTTCTCGGTTCACAAACTTTGAAGCCTAGCTTGAAGGATTTTGAGCATAACCTTAGTAGCATGTGAAATGAGTGCAGCTGTACTGTAGTTTGAGCATTCTTTAGCATTGCCTTTCTTTGGGATTGGAATGAAAACTGACCTTTTCCAGTCCTGTGTCCCCTGCTGAGTTTTCCAAATTTGCTGGCATATTAAGTGCCGCACTTTAACAGCATCATCTTTTAGGATTTTAAATATCTCAGCTGGAATTCCATCACCTCCACTAGCTTTGTTCATAGTAATGCTTCCTAAGATCCACTTGACTTTGCACTTCAGGATGTCTGGCTTTAGGTGAGTGACCACACCATCATGATTAGCCAGTCGTTACGACCATTTTTTCTTTTTTCTCTTCTGTGTATTCTTGCCACATTTTGTTAATCTCTTCTGCTTCTGTTAGGTCCCTACCGTTTCTGTCCTTTATCATGCCCATCTTTGCATGAAATGTTCCCTTGCTTTCTCCAGTTTTCTTAAACAGATCTCTAGTCTTTCCCATCGTGTGTCCTGTTTGTTCTGAAGCAAAAGGACAGAGCTTAGGGGTTCCCAGACTCACATCCCTCTCATCTGAACCACTCCTGGAATTTCTGGAAATGCAAAAGCACCTCGTGTAAAAGGCTGGGCTTTGGGTTTATCGATCGTCTCTACTTAAACCCTCTGACAGGTTCTCTCATCCAAATAATCTGTGTAAAGCTTTTTCGCTTCCTTCCTTCTGCTTCACCATCCCCCTCCCAAAGCCCCAAGTGTTAGCAATGAACAGCCAAGTGGAAAAGTCCTTCTCTTCAGGGTGCAATAGCACAACCTTCCACTAGGGGTCTCCGTTTAGAACACAGTACTCAGGATTCTTGAGAACTCTTTTTTTCTTTTTTCAGTCTCCTTTCGGTTCCATTCAAAGAGTGAGACACCCTTACAAGCTGGAGATGCGGCTTGTTAGGTCTTGTGGATAAGCAGAGCATCCAGCCGGTTTCAAGGCGGAAGATGATGATGAACAAATGATAAAAAATAATGAAATAATAACTTTTCTGTGCTTCATGACAAGCACGTGAAACTAAGCCCTTTTACATGGATTATGTCTTTTAATCCCCCACAAAAGGCCTCCAGGGGAATTGATAGGAATATGAAATCTTTTTCTTTCTTTTTTTTTTTATTTTTAAGATGGGATGTTGTGTGTGTGTGTGTGTGTGTGTGTGCTGAAGAGCCCATACTTAAAACCAGACTGGCTCTCTCCAGAGGCTTGCCAGGTTGTTCAGAAGGTAAAGAATCTGCCCACAGTGCAGGAGACCTGGGTTCCATCTCTGGGTCGGAAAGATCCCCTGGAGGAGGGCATGGCAACCCACTTGAGTATTCTTGCCTGGAGAATCCCATGGACAGAGGAGCCTGGAGGGCTACAGTCCATAGGGTTGCAAAGAGTCTGACAGGACTGAGTAACTAAGGCACGCGCCACACACACACACACACACACACACACACACACACACACACATGTTCTGAGCCCTGGGGTTTGTGCTGTCCCCTTGACCGCCCGCTTGCCTGGCAGGGCGCTGGTCCCCCTTATACACGTCCACTTCAGCTAGGCCATCCCTCTGCACCTAACCACACCCTTGATTCTTTTTCCTTTTCAAGACAAAACGTGTCAAAAAGGCAAAGAGTCCGGAGATGTCTCAACTTGGAAGCTTTTTTGCCATTTTAAGTCGTTCTGATGATTGTTGAAACCGTGACAGGCCACATGGAGGCTGTCTTCGGGGTGGGGGCTGAGCTGGGGAGCGGGTGAGCCGGGGGAGAGAGCTGAGGGCGAGCGCTGGGAGAAGAGTGGCCTGCCTGTCTCTACTGCCGGTTCTGATCCCCAGATCCCCCCTGTGCTGAGCAGCTCTCCAACCAACTCAGGAAACGCAGTCACTGCCCGGCACCGTATTAATGATTTATACACCCCAAGCCACTGCTTTTGTTCACGTGCAGGGCTGGTCTTGTTAATAAAGGAATTTCTGGAGGTGGGATCCGGGCTCACCAGGCTGTTTTCCTCAATGCAGTGGAGACTGCTTCATCAATCAGCAGAATTTAGTGCTTTACAACCTTCCTGAGCTTCTGCCTGTGTGTGTGAGTGTGTGTGTATGTGTGTGGTGGGTTTAATCAGGTCCACCTCGGGGCATCTCCACTGCCTTCCTAGAAAGAATGAACGAAGGAGGGGGTGCCATCTATCTAAGGTGTTTCTGGGTTGATTCGTTTGTTTCGCAGGGGCATCACGGCCCTATTTGTTTACCATTTGGCGTTCGTGCTTTATGATGTTGTCTGTGAAAATGGGCTGACACCGTTTTATTAGCATAAAGAGATGCAGCCCACACTAGAACCACCGCTTCCTTCATGCCCTCAAAGATGACAGGCCAGGGAGATGGCGCGTGTGCTAAAGACAGAATCCTCCTTCACTACAAGTCAACAGGACAACGTGTGTTCTTTAAACAATGGGATTTTTGAGGCTTTACTCTTTTTTTCTTAAATTATTCACAGAAAAAGGACTTGGCTTCATTTTAAAGCTGAGGGAAGATATTTATTTTCTGAATTGAGAATTCTGGATCTTGGAAACTTTCTCCTCTCTGCTGCTGCTGCTGCTGCTAAGTCGCTTCAGTCGTGTCCGACTCTGTGCGACCCCATAGACGGAAGCTCACCAGGCTCCCCTGTCCCTGGGATTCTCCAGGCAAGAACACTGGAGTGGGTTGCCATTTCCTTCTCCAATGCATGAAAGTGAAAAGTGAAAGTGAAGTCGCTCAGTCATGTCTGACTCTTAGCGACCCCATGGACTGGGGCCTACCAGGCTCCTCTGTCCATGGGATTTTCCAGGCAAAAGTACTGGGGTGGGGTGCCATTGCCTTCCCCGTCTAGTGAGCCACAAAAAGCGAATTTTAATCCCTCATTTGTGTGTGTGTGTGTGTTCCTAATTAAAGGGGAAAAAATGATATAGTCACATTTTGTATTTACCACTGTCCATTCCTTTTTCAAGGTATCCACAGAGAAAAGTCCTGAATTTCTGGGGGGAAGAGGTAGAGGGGATATTGCGCTTATGTTCTCTTCATTGTATCGTTCATTTCATTTTTCATGTGGTTTTATTTCTTCCCTTATAGAACTGATTGATAACAACTAACAAAGATCTGAGTAGGAATTTGAGGGGAAGACAGTATACTTAGAAAATTAGGATCATACTTTACATATGCTATCCAACAGGCTTCTTTTTACCATAAGATGAAAGTTTGATTTCATAGAAATGCGCCTGACTTAAAAAAAAAAACAAAGAGATGTAAGGATTTTAGGAAATAAACATGTCAGTTTAGTAGATTCCCTAAATAATGCATGAAAGATTGAATGCAGAGACAAATGAATAAAGCTGCAACCAACCCCCACTCAAACCAGGGCTTTAATTTCTTTTAGAGATGGGAACGTTTTGGCTAACTGGTTCTTTTTCACATTGAGGCTTATGAGAAAATGAGAAAAACGTTTTTTGAAACTGTCCAGGGTCTTAGTCAGCAGTCATGAAATGGAAACAAATATTCAGTTGCAAAGACTACCTTTTCCAGTCTCATCTTCTTGAGAAGTGGAGAACAGAGTGTACATATTTACATAAGTAAATAAAGGACGGTACAGCCGTTTGCCATCATGGGAAATATGATACGGCGTTTTGCACTAAGCAAGCAGGTGTCCAGCACACACAGCTTCCATTCATATTGTACTGATTTTTGTGTTTGTGTTTGTCCTCCATTCTCTGCATTCGTGAGTGTCTCATTGTCTTTAATTATGTCTATGAGGCACAAGACAGCAGTCAACATCTGCTCCATTGTTTACCCGGTTTACATATAGCTTTGATGGGTTATTAAACAATCTATTTTTCAAACCAAAAACAGAGGCACCAGCCGAACCCGTATTATGGCATTTTGTAAAGACCCATTATGCAATTAGCACTTGGGATTTGTGCAAAGCTGGTGATTCACCCAAATAAACAGCGCTTTATTCTGATAGCTTTTCTTGGCTTTGTGGAAAATGTCCATTCCCCCACCCCACCCAAAAGTCAAATCACATTTCCTCCTTAATTGTGTAGCATGCCAGGAAGATGATATATAAGAGATGTGTTCATGTAAGAGATGGATCCTTCATTTTTTATATCAGAAAAAGAACAACTCTCCAAAATAATGATGTCTTTAATTCAAGCCAGCAATTACTATATTACATAAGACAACTCTCGCCTGACACGTGAGATAGACTTTTCAAAGTTTATCCCAGACTCTGGGAGAAGACTGGCCATTTGTAGACAGTTCCTCACACTTCATGGTCTATTGTGGAGACTCACCGAGTCATCTACAACAAAGCGTGTGTCACCCATAATGACTGGCTCAGACCTCATTCTCTCACTTAAGTAATTGGTTAATAATTAATTCAATCGCTCACTCATTCAACAAATGTTTACATAGCCTCTGCGCTGCCTCAGAAATGAGGTCAGTCCCTAAAGAGACACAGGAAGGAACAACCCACGTCATTTTTTCCTTCATGGAGCTCACAGTGTGTTGAGGTTAGCAATCACTTTATACATCAGTATCACAAGTTTTGGGGTCTGAAAGAAGGGTCACAGAAAACAAAAGGGGCTGGATTCAGAGGTGAAGAGTGTTCCCTCTAAGGAAGCTGCATTGAGGCTGAGGCCAAGTAGGAAGGGACAGAGAGGTGGGTGGGGAGACCAGGCACACAGAGTGTGTGTCCCAAGCTGGGTGATCGAGAAAGGCCAGGGGGCCTGCGGGACAATGAGTTAGGGCAGAAGAGACAGACAGAGACCAGAAGCCACAGGGGTTTAGAAGCATCCATGTGGGGGTGGATTTTAATCCAAGAGAAATACAAAAAAAAAAAAAAAAAAAAAGACGAACGCAGAGGGTCTTTTTTTTTAAAAATTTACTTTTAATTGGAGGATAATAGCTTTACAATGATTTGTTGGTTTCTGCCGGACAACAACATGAATCAGCCGTAAATGTGTACATATCCTCTCTCTCTTGAGCTTCCCACCCACCCCTCTAGGTCATCACAGGGCTCTGGGCTGAGCTCCTTTGTGCTATACAGAAGCCTCCCTCTAGCTACCTGTTTTACATATGGTAATGGATATGTTTCAGTGCTACTGTCTGAATTTGTCTCACCCTCTCCTTCCCCACAGAGGGTCTTTAAGCAGGGGGCAAGTATGATTGAATTTAGCCTTTAAAAAGACCAGTTGGGCTGTTCTGTGGAGTCAAGACTAGCAGGGGAGGAGATTGAAAGCAGAGGCTCAGGTGGGAAGCTGCTGCAATAATTCAGACGCAAGATGACGGTCCCTCGGAGTTGATACAAGAGATGGACAGGAGGGAAAAGTTTGAAAAATAAGCCTGATATTCCCTGTGACATTCTCCACCCCCTACTGCAAGTATTCAGCCAAAGGCGAGCACGTGTAATATCCTGCAGGGCGGGGCAGCTGAGAGCTGGGGGAGGATGGTAGTGTCTCAGGAGGCACCGCCCTGGAATATAGGGGGCTTCACGGAAGAGAGTTACAAGCCAGTTCCAGCCTGTGCTCCCTGGAGTCTACTTGGCCAGGGCTCCGAGTCTCAGCGGCTGGGCCTACACCTGGCTTGGTAGCAGTTACCACACAGAATGGCACCCACGTTGACAGTGTGACCTGTCCCCTCTTAGCAGCAGACTTCTGAAATACTGAGGGAGGAGCAGAGAGCTAGTTGGATGAAATGTCCCAGAAGCAATGCCTCCATCCCCCGCGTCTGGTCAAGGGAGCTTGGGAGTTAGATGCATTCCTGTTGGTGTCTGGCAGAAGTGGCTCTGGATCTTTAAAACAGTATGAATCTTACGGTGTGATGCTGATGAGAACACGGTCTAGTAGAACAGTATGAATCTCTGACCAGCTAAGTGGGCATGTCGCTTAACTTCTCTGGAGCTTCGTTTCTACTTTTGTGAAATAGAGGTAATAGCAGGGCCAGTAACGTGGGGTTGTCATGATCATGGCCCGAGGTGATTTGTACAGCACCCAGAACAGCCCCTGGCAGATGAGAGCTCAGGAATGATTTTACTGG
The DNA here is from genome assembly GCA_935064755.1 of Tragelaphus eurycerus. NCBI lineage: Eukaryota > Metazoa > Chordata > Mammalia > Artiodactyla > Bovidae > Tragelaphus > Tragelaphus eurycerus. Next base: position 6,357,539 of record CAKXYN010000101.1, read on the forward strand.
TGGCGGTGGTGGTGATGGTGCTGATGCTGGTCCTGATGGTGGTGATGGAGGTGGTGATGGTGGTGGAGATGCTGGTCCTGATGGTGATGATGGTGATGGTGGTCCTGAAGCTGGTCGTGATAGTGTTGATGGTGGTGATGGTGATGGCGGTGCTGGTTCTGATGCTGGTAGTGATTGCAGTGGAGGAACTGATGGTGATGGTGGTGTAGTGGGGGGCGTGTGATGCTCTGGGTGATGATGGTGGTCGTGTTGATGGTGGTGAAGGTGCTGGTGGTGGTGCTGGTGGTGACAATAGGGAGGGCAAGGATGCTGATGTTTGGTGATGGTGGTGATACTGATGAGAACGTGGTCTAGTAAAACCGTTGCAGAGCACTTGGATTTAAATCAGGTCTGAATCTGCCCCTTGCCATCACGTATGCCCACTACCAAGTTGCCTTTCTTTGTTTCAGTTTTCTCATCTATAAAACGGGGATGATGATGGTCACTACAATGACAAAAGGAATTTATATTTGTTAAAAAAGTGCAGCATTTATTCTAATAAACATTCTCTTCAATGAGCATAGAGTGTTTGATTAAGAACAAGCTGACCCCGAGTATAACCTTAAAAAAAATGGTACCCAGGGGCTCCTTTATTCTTGATTTTGCTTTTCATTGTGAGCAGGAAGGCCATCTTCCCCTCTTCTTTACTGTGAGACCCTCCCCCTGCTCTCCATGTGTTCTGAGTATAGCAGGTGTGTGGTGAGCTGGGATTCTGGCGGAGTGTAACATGAAAAAGACTCCCAGTAATTATAAAAATAACAACGAGGGCTGCTTAGCATGGTAGGCAGATGAGCACACCGCTAGCCAGAATGATAAATAGCGCCTGCAAAAGTTAGGTCTCAGAGGGAGTGTGGGAACATATGGGGATAAACCACAGCAAAAGTTGGGCATCCTTGGTAAGTTTCAAGTGGTTTAACGAAGGCCACTCCAGTGCCAAGCTTCCTTTTCTTTTTTTTTTTTTTAATCCTAATTTTAAATCTTTCCATTCCCTTTTGTCCCTTTGTTCTATTTCGGTCCTAAAAGAAGTATTCAGCTTTGAGGTCAGCCATGGAGTCTCCAAGGAAGTGAGGTCTGGGTTGTAACCCTAACACAGCCGTTCGCCCTGGAATCTGCGAAATTCCACCCCGAGCTGTATCCGATATCGTTGGGGGGTGATGTGAACGAACACGGTAATTATGTTATGGAATGCCAACTTGTTGAGTTCAGATCTGTGATAGGTGGGTGTGCATAAAAATACGCTCCTCAAAACGACCCAGCCCAGTGAGTTTTATTTGGAGAAGGGGCAAACAGCACTCTCTGCCAAACATTATTTAGAAAGAAGATGTGGACGGTGGTGGGTTGATGTCAGGTTGCTGTTTTTGGGTCCGGGTCTGAATATAGCTTGATCTATGTTGTCATGGCTCTGCAGCAGTGGGATTTCTCTGGAAGGAAATATTTCAGTTCTTGCTTACCATTCATACAGTTTTTCCTAGGGTTCACTTACAGGAGATTTCAGCATGGAGACAAGGTTTATGATGTAGGTACCAGGTGGTTCAGTGGTAAAGAATCCACCTGCCGATACAGGAGACATGGGTTCGATCCCTGGGTCAGGAAGATCGTCTGGAGGAGGAAACAGCAACCCACTTGAGTATTCTTGTCTGGGAAATTCTATGGACATAGGAACCTGGAGGACTGAGGTCTATGAGGTTGCAAAGAGTCAGACACGACTGAGCACGCATTCATGCACGCATGCACACCTAAGAGCTGGTGTTGGCTCCTTCGTAGATTTCCAGGATGCCTTATTTAGCAAATACATCAGCATCCTCAGGAATGGAAACCGAGAAGAGGAATCACACAGACCTGATTTTGACTACGGCCCTCCCATTCAACTTAGCTGTGAATGAGTTGAGCTTTCAGAATGATACTTCCTCATCTGTATAATGGGGCTAATACAGGCACCAAAATCAGACATTTGTTAAAAGATTGAATCAATTAAAATTTCTAAAGTGCTTAGAAGGGTGTTTGGCACTTGAAAGTTCTATAAAATGTTTGCTGATATAGATAAGCAAAAACTGTCTCGTATGACTTTTTAAAAGCATGCATGTATGTATATCTGCTCTTCCCATGGTTACTCTTGAATTAACCCAGAATCTGTTAGTTGCAAGGGACAGAAAACTAACTCAGAAACTAGCTTAAGCAATATGGGGCTTTGTTTATTCATGGAGCTGGGATGTTTGGGGTCAACCAGCGAGAAGTGAGAAGTCCCGTAAATGCTGGCCTTTGTATAAATGGAGATGATCAGGCTACCATGTTACCAACCACCATGAGTCAACCCCACACTCACAAAAGTGGACTCGAGCCCAAGGAATTTTTCAAGTGAATCGCTACGTTATTTAGAGCACTCCCCACAACAACCTTGTAAGGAGAGTATTATAACCTCCAAATTTATAAGTGAATTATTTGACATTCAGCAACTCACCCAGGTCAACAGAGCCAGGAATAGTTAGAGCCAGATTCTGAACCTAAGCTCAGTAGAGGCCATATTGATATCTGAGTTCTTAGCCAATATGATACATATTATAATAAAAAGAAAATTCTGTTTTATATTAGTCAATTGGAGACCTGCAGAAATATATTTTCCAAAAATGTGTCTTTGGAAAATACACATGTGGCTGCCTGAGGCTGGACCACACCCCACATGTTCTGTGATCCTGGGCAAATTGCTTAACTTTTCTGTGCTTCAGTTTCCCTGTCAGTCGTACAGTGATCGTAGGAGCAACACTTGGCCTTTCAGAGTTGTTGTAAAAATTATACGAGTTAATCTAATTTGGAAAGTTACATTTACACCAGTGTTCATAGCAGTGCTATTCACAATAGCCAAGACGTGGAGACCATGTAAACACCCATCAGCAGATGAGTGGATAAAGAAGATATGGTACATATACGTATGCACGATGGAGCACTACTCAGCCATAAAGATGAGTGTGAGATTGCCATTTGTAGCAACATGGATCAACCTAGAGATTATTATACTAAGTGAAATAAGTCACTTATTTCACTCGGGCAAATATTACATCATGCATATGTGGAATCTAAAAAAATAATAATACGAGTCAACTTATTCACAAAATAGATTGACAGAGAAAACGAACTTATGGTTACCAAAGGTGGAAGGGGAGGGGGACGGATAGTGTGGGATTGATGGATACACACTGCTATGTATAAAATAGATAGACAGAGTATTCCCATCGGGTAGCACAGAAAACTACAGTCAATATCTTGTAATAACCTATAATGGAATCTGAAGCTAACACAATATTATAAATCAAGTGAAAGAAAGTGTTAGGTGCTTAATCATGTCCCACTCTTTGAGACCCCATGGACTGTAGCCCGCCAGGCTCCTCTGTCCATGGGATTCGCCAGAAAAGAATGCTGGAGTGGGTTGCCATCCCTTTCTCCAGATCTTCCTGACCCAGGGATCCGATTCTTTATCATCCGAAAAAAAAAAAAAAAAGGGGGTTACACGAGTGAATACATAAAGGGGTTAGAAGGTGCCTGGCAAGTAGTAAATGATATATATGGTTTGTTCCCAAAATATTTAAAAATAGATGGTAATGTCAAGTCAGAAAGGAAATGAGGTCACTCCGGGTGGTTCATCTTTTGATGTCCCCAGTGTGCCCCAGAAGGGCACTGCTAATCCGGGAAGCTGAGAAGCCCACCTGTCAGAGGCTTTCTCTTGCCACCAGCTGCCAGGCGGTGACATTGCGGAGAAACCATCTGCAGTGGTCAGCACCTTGGCTCCGACTTTCAGATGCTCAGCTGCATGGCTTGGTCTTGGGTCCCTCCTCTCTCTATCTTGGCTGCAAGAACCAGACTGCGTAGTCTCTGAAAACACAAACCTGCATGTCCTGTCTCCATTCTCCCCCAGTGCTTGGCAATGGGTTTGGTGGGTGACGTTCTATGCCTAACACACACTCTTTGGTGTGTGTTTGTTTGTCAGTTTCTGCTCTGAGTCTTAGTTGCAGCACGCTGGATCTTTTGTTGTCGCGTGTTGCCTAAAGTGAGGACTCAGTAGTTGTGGTGTGCGGGCTCAGTTGCCCTTCAGCGTGCGACACCTTAGTTCCCTGACCTGGGATTAAAACAGTGTCCGCTTCGTTAGAAGACAGATTCTCAACCACTGAACCATCAGGGAAGTCCCCTATTCTTTGGTTTGATCGCATCTGTTTCTTGGCCTGAAATGGGAGGTGAAAGCTTCCTCTCGGAGAAGGCAGACATTATCTTAAGGCAATTGTTCATTGTCAGACAAAAGGGCTAAGGGTGTGTGTTGGAATTTCTTAGTGTCTGCCTAGATTTGGGGCTTCCTGGATGGCTCAAGGGTAAAGAATCCACCTACCAAGCAGGAGACACAGGAGACATGGGTTCAGTCCCTGAGTTGGGAAGATCCTCTGGAGAAGGAAATGGCAACCCCCTCCAGTATTCTTGCCTGGAAGATCCCATGGACAGGGGAGCCTGGTGGGCTACAGGGTCGCAAAGAATCAGACATGCCTGAGCACACATACTCCTTGATTGTACAATATGCAGTGCCTTAGCCTCTCCCCACATTGTTCGATTTTCTTGCCTTCTTGAAACTCTCACTCCTGCTGAACTATGGTGAGAGTTCTTTCAGTACATCCACAGGGCTGGGCAACGTGATTCCAGGCAAGATCACCTGATCCGTCACTGGGAGCCTGACTAAAGGCATTCTGACTCTCCATGCTTTTCCTTCTGAAAGGCACAGCACATACTGGCCGCATACCTCAAAATCTGATGGACGTTCAGAGGCCCCACAGGGCTCCACAGATGGGTGTCAGAGGACCCAGCTCCCTGCCATGAATGGAACATTTTGTGAGTTATGTGCAGTTTTCTGGGATGAGGACAGAATTCTCAGAGTGGTCCATGCATCAAAAATAAGAGTGAAGAACCATTTCTTCACCTCGAGAAGAGGCATTTATGAAGAAAGAGCCAAGGACAAGATGGCCCGAGGGGATAAGGAGCGCTGGAGGTTGAGATGGTGACACGGGGTCATCTCTTTAGGGCTTTTTCTCTTGGATCACTCTGTCATCTTGTTTTTCTTTTCTTCCCGTGGTTACTCTTGGCAGTTGTTCCCATGTATCAGCCCATTTCTACTGCCTCAGACCTCCTCTTCCTCGGGAAGTGTTTTTCTGCTTCCTGATGACTCAGTGGGGTGGAGTGGGAGGGGCCGGAGGCCAGCCCTTCTCCAAGCCTTCAAGTCTTGTCCATCTGTCTTTCTGGGCTATGGTTTTGTCTGGCTTTGCTTTCATGGCCATTAGGGTCCTTGAGAATGAGTGAGAGATTGAGGGCAAAGGAGATGAGGGGTCTACTCGGCTTGAGTTTAGTCCAGGCCAGCATTTCTTAGAGTGTGTCCATGACTGTCGCAGGCACAAAAGGGTTTCTCTTAGGTTTTACGCACTAGGACTTCTGGCCCGTTGTACAGGTCTGCATTTAGTAGCTTTGTTTTCTTGGCCAATTTACTTCCCCTCTCAGTGGCTCTGTGTTCTTGTTTCTGATGCAATAAACGTAACAGAATCTCCTTCATAGGGATTTAGAGGGGATCACCTGAGATAACGCATCTGTCGAAATTAGTACAGGACAGGGCCTGGCACAACATAAGCACTGAATTCACAGCAAGTGTGATAATGATAATGATGGTAGTGGTGGTGATGGTCACAAAGATTCTGATGAAAGTGAAGAAATAGGAGGAGGAGAATTGGGAGACACAGTAAAGAACTTTGCCCAGGGACTGACATAATTTATTACTCTCAATAGCCTGATATTCATATAGACAGCAAGATGGATGGATGGATAGATGATTGGATGGATGGATGGATAGATGGATGGATGGATGAGTGGGTATGGATGGATGGATGGATAGGTGGGTAGATGGATGGATGGCCAGTCAGTCAAGTAAGTTTGGGAATGTCTACATCAAACATGGTCAAACAGGTCTCTACTTTTCTTCCTTTACAGGACTTCTTGGGTGCTGTACTAGGCTATGCACCATGAACCCCCAAGTGGGAGAGGGAACAAGCTGAATCTCTCCCACTTCTTTGGCCTCAGGGTTCTTTTTACAAATGAAGCATCTCACGAGGCATCTTTGATGCTGAGTTCACTTTGGTAGAGGCCAGTGCAGACATCATCTCTCAGGGGAAAAGGATAGGATGGCTGGAGTTCAGCCCGTTCCCAGGGAGGACAGGGCATGCCTGGGGTCAGGACAGAAAGACCAGTTCTGAGTCCTGGGGCCTTGGGCTATTTGGAATGAACTGTGTACCAGCTCCCGCAGGGCCCGGCAGCGTATGCGCACGCGCGCACACACACACACACACACACACACACACACACACACAGGACCAAAGATGCAGGGAATCTAGCCGAAGCGCAGTCTAGCCGCGCGGCTGACTATTCATTCCCCCATCCCCGAGAGACCCCAGGGAGTATTTGTTTGCGGAGAACAAGGTCAATACGTTCTCAAACCCAGTTGCCATTCATCCCCAGACAGGTCAGGGGTCGGTTCCTGAAGCACTGTTGATCTCAGCAGAGATGGTGTGCGAGGTTGATATTCTTAGATTTGCTCATTCAGCCAGTCAGTCTGGCTTTCAGAGGAGAATCAGGTCAGGAAGTGCTTAATGATCCGAGAGGCGGCGCTGCCTCTACCACTGGGGGCTGGGGTTTCTAATGCTGATCAGCAGCTTCCTCATGCACAAGACCTACTGGAATTTTCTTTGTGTGTGTTCATAGCCAATTTTATTGAGGAGGGGGTGTGTGATGTTACTGGGTGGGGGTGACCCAGTGTCCTGAATTTTTTGCATTATTCTTGTTTCAGAGGCACTTCCTCATCCCCATAAATCCCCAGTTGAATTTGAAATTCTCGTATTTTGTTTTCCAAACTGGTCTTCCATGGACAGTAGCTATGTCCATATATTCGTTAGACTCTCTGTCTTAATTTTTTGGTTTAGAGCATGGAAGAAGGTAAGTTCTTCCAACAGAAATGTACCTCCCTGCTGGCATCTGTAAAAACTATCTGACCAGTTTGCATTTGAAGGGAGGGAGGGTTTTGATACTCCTGGTTTGTGTTAGTCGCTCAGTCATGTCCAACTCTGTGCAACCCCGTGGACTATAGCCCGCAAGACTCCTCTGTCCATGGGATTCTCCGGGCAAGAAGACTGGAGTGGGTCGTCATTCCCTTCTCCAGGGGAATCTTCCCAACCCAGGGATCGAACCTGGGTGTTGTGCTGGTTTGATCCTTGGACCTAGATGCTGCTAATGCCTCATGACTATGACAACTGTGCACCCACTATCAGCTCTGAGCCAGGGCCTCAGCTGACCGTGTCTGTATGTGACTCTTTTTTTGAGTCTCTCGACAGCCCGCGAGGTGTGGCTGCTCATTGTGTTCTTGTTTTGTTGTTGTTCAGTCACTAAGTCATGTCTGGCTCTTTGTGACCCCATGGATTGCAGCACGCCAGGCTTCCCTGTCCCACACCGTCTCCCGGAGTTTGCCCAAGTTCATGTTTTACAGATAATAAATCTGAGGCACAGAGATGTTACGATTTTGGCACAAGAACACACAGCGAGCATTGGGTGGAAGTGTCAGGCGATGAGAGAATATAGCAGTGCCGCAGTGAGAACTGATGCTTACTTAGAACTTATGTAAGAGCTTGTGTAAGAGCTCTCCATGCGTCACCTGATTCACACGTGTTAACTGATCCCAGTGGGCTGGGCATGTGTCTTCTCTTCCCACGATGTGCCTCTCCTGGCTGGACTGATCCTTGGCTGAGGTTACAAAGGAAGTGACTATAACCTAGAGAACAGGCGGTTGGTGGAAGCTTCTCCTATGGAAGGTCTTACCTCCCTGGTAGTTGACATGATGCTTCCAGCCTCCCCTCTTCTGGGAGCTCACGTGTCAACCCTCAGCCTCAGGACCATGAGCATTATGTAGCATCTCAGAAACTTTTTCTTTGAGGTCCATTTCCCTTTGAGACAAAGCCCTTCCGTGCTTTGATCTTACCTGTGTTGGATGGGGTTAGAACGCATGCCTGGTGCTGAGTGTGCATGTGTGTGCTCAGTTGCTCGGTCGTGTCCAACTCTTCGTGACCCCATGGGCTGTAGCCTGCCAGGCTCCTCTATCCATGGGCTTTTCCAGGCCAGAATCCTGGAGTGGGTTGCCATTCTCTTCTCTTGGTGATCTTGAGTGGAGTTTATCCATTTTGGTTCAAGTCATTGCTCTAGAGTGGTTGTTTATCATGCTTTTGCAGAGATTAGGGGCATGTAGAAGGGAAAACTGGCCCTTGAGAATTAAGAAATCACCTGTTTTGCTGTCTAACATTGGACAGGTCACTTAACCTCTCTGAACCTCTGGAGCATCGTGGGGCTACCCCAGATAATTCTCAAGTGCCTCCTGAACGTCTACTCTGTGCCCAGTCCTGTGAGAAAGATGGGAAAACAAAATGATGGAGCAGGAGGTGGAGGGCATGAAATAGAAGCATACCCTGAAACAGTCACCAGTCAGGTCTTTACCATGTGGGAGAAAACCACTGCTGTCTTCCAGGGGTTTAGACAGGTAGGGTTGTAAGTTCTGGAGAGGGTGGGAAAGCTGCCTGGGGCATCAGACACGTGTTTGCTTGTTGAAGAAGGGAGTGTTCATGGGTCCTGGGAAGAAACAGAGAGCATGACGGCTCCTACAGAGACATCACTGTGGGGTACAGGTAGGGCATTGAGGAGGCAGACTTGACCAGAAGACTGGGATGACTAGGAAACCCTTGACCTGGGCACATGAAAGACATTGCTGAAGAAGAAAACATCGAATAAACTAGCCCTTTTTGAACACTTTCCGAGTGCCAGGAACACCTGTATGCGCCTATCATTTCACAGCAGCAGCGTACCTGTTCAACAGGCCAGGTGTTGTCCCATTTCACCCCAAGGAGACTGGGGCTCAGGGCTAAGTGTCTTCTCATCCCAGATCAAATGTTGAAAAGGATGACAGAGCCAGGATCCCAACTCGGCCTCTACAGGTATGGAGCTCATGCTTCCTCATGGTGCCCAGACCCTTCCAGGTGAGTTGAGATGACCTTGGAAATTTGAAGCTTTCAATGGTGTGGAGACCCCTGGGCAAATGCAATATGTAAATGCAGCTTCACTCGTATTGGTCCAAAACCATTGTTTAGTCAGTCATTCTCTCCGGAAGCATTTTAGGAAGCTTCATGTGTCTACTCAGCCTTTTAGTCATTGGGTAAATAAGCATGGGGACACTTCCCAGGTAGCCCTAATAGTAAAACAAAACAAAACCAAACCAACCACCCGCCAATGCAGGAGACCTCAGAGAAGTGAGAGACACAGGTTCGATCCCTGGGTTGGAAAGATCCCCTGGAGGAGGGCGTGGCAACCCACTCCAGTATTCTTGCCTGGAGAGTCTCATGGGCAGAGGAGCCTGGTGGGCTATAGGCCATGGAGTCACAAAGAATCGGACATGCTGAAAGGACTTAGCACGGCACGAATAAGCATGAACAACACGCTTCCTTACATGAGCCAGTCTACCTACTTGAAGGAATCATCACATGTAAAAGAATCATTATTATACAATATAACATGATTTTAGGACACGGGTGATGGTACAGTTAGTTCTGCCTGGGGTGATGCGAAAGGTTTTGCAGAAAATGTGCCTTTGACTAAGGCCAGTAATGTTAAATTACGAAGAAGGAAGGGAGACAGGGAGGGAGAAGGGAAAGAAGGGAGGGGAAGAGGGTAGTTCTGCATAGCAGGCAAATTTGTAAGGAGTGGTGGATTCATGAAGGTGTTTGGCAAAGGCAGCTCGGTGTGGTTTGCAGAGAAGTGATTGGTACAAGGAAGGACAGTGTGTATTAGAGGATGCAGCTGGGAAAGGAAAGCTGAGGGATATGGCAAACGACCTTGAAAAATGGTACAAGATTCTCTGTCACCCAGCTTGGTCTGGAAATGGGGTTTGTGCTAAGTGGCTTCAGTTGTGTCTACCCCTTCGTGGCCCCACGAGCTGTATAGCCCACCAGGCTCCTCTGTCCATGGGATTCCCCAGGCAAGAATACTGGAGTGGGTTGCCGTGCCCTCCTTCAAGGGATCTTCCCAACCCAGGGATCTGACCAGAGTCTTTTAAGTCTCCGGCATTGTCAGGGGGGTTCTTTACCACTAGCGCCACCTGGGAATGGGGAGGCGTGGGTCATTAATCTGCATAGATCTTCCTCAGGAGATAACGACTGTCAATACCTGCAAGGTAAAGAGTATGATTATTGTCAGAGAAACACTCTATTCCCTGTGCATTCTGTTTTGTCCTGTTCTGATGGTCATTTTTCAGGAAGCAGGTAAAGGATGATGGGGATGGTCTAGAGGGCTTCTTCATTTTTCAGGAAGCAGGTAAAGGATGATGGTCTAGAGGGCTCCTGATCAGGGTGTGTGTGTGTATGGAGCGGGGAGGTGACTCCCTCCCAGACTTCAGGGATTGTTGAGCCAAGGAAGTGTGTGCCAAAGGTTCTAGATCTTCCAGGCTCTCAAGAGATCTTGTAGATCTACATTTTATAGATGGTACTTCTATTTAAAAATGCCCGCTCCTTTTTGTGCAGTGACGTCAAAGCATCATCACTGTCGTTGTCCTCATCCCCGTGAGCACGTTCATTGTCATGGTCACCTATAAACTGGATTCGGTCCACGAGGCAGCAGTCGGCTCTGTTGGCCAATAGCAACCGAAAGCCAGGAATCAGTCTTCACTGAGTGCTCCCCGATCCCGTCCTCCAGCCGATCCTTGTGCTTCCTGTCCTTTTCCCGTCTCTTACCTGAGTGTTGAAACTTGGGGTAGCTGCTGCTTGGAAGGGTTGGTGCTGGCTGGTCACCCTCATGTTGGCTCTCAGGATACAGGGAAAGAGTTGTACTGTGTGACAGCATAAGAAGACCCATCTGGGGGTTCCCTCACGGTCCAGTGGCCAAGACTCCTTGCCCCCCATGCAGGGGGCCCAGGTTCATTCCCTGGTCAGGGAACTAGAGGCCATGTGTCACAGCTAAGACCCTGTGCAGTCAAATAAATAAATAAATATATATTTTAAATAGAAAAACTGTTTTAAAAAAAAGAAAAAGCAGCACTTGAATCCAGGAAAGGATAAGAGAGGTCAGTAACCATGATGTGAGTGTCTTGTTACACAGCAGAAATGAACACGAGATTGTAAAGCAATAATTTTTGTTGTTCAGTCGCTAAGTCATGTCTGACTTGACTCTGTGACCCCATGGACTGCAGCATGCCAGTCTTCCGTGTCCTTCACCATCTCCAAGAGTTTGCTCAGACTCATGTCCATTGAGTCAGCGATGCTATCCAGCCATCTCATCATCTGTCGTCCCCCTCTCCTTTTGCCTTTGATGTTTCCCAGCATCAGGGTCTTTTCCAATGAGTCGGCTCTTTGCATCAGATGGCAAAAGTATTGGAGCTTCAGCATCAGTACTCCAATGAATATTATACTCTAACTTAAAAAATAAAAAAAGAAGGGATTTGGATAAAGATGGGAAAAACCACGGCCTGTGAGCCAAACCTGGCTTTGACTGTTTTGGTATGACCCTTAAGCTCCGATTGGTTTATATAATTTTAAATGGTTGAGAAAAAATAAAAAGAATATTTTGTGACAGGTGAAAATGACAGGAAATTCAGATTTCAGAATCTACTTACATACTGTAATCATTTTCATATGAAAATGGCACAGTTTTGAGTAGTTGTAACATAGAGAGTTGAAGGTTCACGACATCTAAAATATTTGTCACCTGCGTATTTTCAGAAAAAAAGTTTGCCCTCTGCTGCTTGCGACCACCAGCATGCTAATGGTACATGGCTCTTGGTTTGAATTCAGTTTACCATTCATTCCTACCCATGTTTCCTACCCACTGCCAGGACTATATCTCTTGTCCTTTGCCTTATTTTTTTCTTCTTTTTTTCTCTCTATTTAAATTCCTGCAAGATACTATGAGCTTAAGACACTAAGACTAGACATTGTAGCCATCTATTTACTGTGAGCCAATGGGAAGTGAAGATACACAGAATGTAGTGCCTGCTTCTCTGTCCATGGAACTTTTCCTGGCAAGAATACTGGCATGAGTAGACATTCCCTTCGAAAGATCTTCCCAACCCAGAGATCGAATCCAGGTCTCCCGCACTGCAGGCAGATTCTTTACCATCTGAGGCACCAGGGAAGCCTAGCTTTTAGTGGAAGAAATGGACCCAAAAGCAAAGAGCTATGGTCCAGTCATATTGGATGCGTCCCGTTTGGGAAAACAGAACGCATGTTAGAAAACAAGAGGTTTTGGTTAGTGATCATTATTTATTTCCGTGTTGTATTATTTCATAAAGTTTGGTGGATGGGTTTTGAAAAGGGAAACATTCAATTCACACCACTTCACAAATATAACTACTACAATCATAGATGACAGTCATATCTAAATATAAATTCAGAATCAGAGAAGATGTGAGTAACAGGACTGGAGGTGGCGAGAACAGGAAGATGAAAATACAGATCCGCCCATAGTACAGGTCAAAGGAATGGACAGAGTTGAACCTCTTATTGGGCTCTGACCTTGCAGCCAAAGTGAGAAAGGGTCACAAGACAACAGGCCTTTATTTTCAGAGAGAGGGAAAGGCATGCTAAATGCTCAGGAGCAGAAAAGCTTTTGTGGCTTGGAGTTCTTACAAAGAAAAGAGAAAGCACCTTTTGCAAAGGAAATGGTATATATCTGTACGTTCTGGTTGTATAGGCACGCCTCAATTTAATGTGCTTCCCAGATACGGTGTTTGTTGTTGTTTAACAGACTGAACGTTTATGACAACCCTGAGTCAAGCAAGTCGGCGGATACCATTCTTCCAACAGCACTGGCCCACCTCACATCTCTGTCATATTTTGGTAACTCTCTCACTGTTTCAGACTTTTTCATTATTTTTCTATTTGTCTGTGTCTGCGATAACTGATCTTCAAGGTTACGATTATAGCTCGCTGAGGATTCAGATGGTGGTTAGCCTGTTTTAACAAGAAAGTATTTTTTTAATTAAGGCATCTACTTCTTTTAGACATAAGGCTATCACACACTTAATAGACTATAGTATAGTGTAACCATATCTTTTATATACATTGGGAAAGCAGGAACGTGTGCAACTTGTTTTATTGCAATGTTCTCTAAATCGTGGGGGTCTGGAATTCAACCATGATGTCTTCAAGGTGTGCCTATATTTCTGAAATATATCATCAAGTTCTTAAAACACACACACATAGTAATATATAGAAGACTCGTATATTTTCGTAAGTCTACAGTTTCCATTCCATTCCATGCCGTATTTCATTGAGCATACCGACTCAACGGACATGAGTTTGAGCAAACTGCAGGAGATGGTGAAGGACAGGGAAGCCTAGCCGTGCCGCAGTCCATGGGGTCGCAAAGAATCAGACACAACTTAGCAACTGAACAAGTTTCCAAACACTTCCGCAATTTTGCCCTCTTGGCGAAGAGGAAGTGAGTATTGTCACTTACATAGGAGATTCCGGAAACAAAGTCTAAATGTATACATTTCTGGCCTTCCTGAATTCCTGCCTCAGGGTCCAGTGATCTTTCCACCAGAGACAGAACACAATCTGACCCCAGGGCTTTCCAAAGTCAGGAAGAGCTCTCCCCGCCCCCAGGAAGCCGTCTCATGGTAAAGCTACTGTTCTCACTGGTAACTTCTCAGAAGAGCAGTGTTGAAAGTCAGCGTCAAAAGCTAAAGTTAGAAACAGTATCAGGCTGTTAAGTAAGAGGGGGTCAACTCGCAGCTGTTCCTGGAGCTTTCTGAATCGTAACAAGGTGGCCACTTGGATACATGAGAATCAATTATAGAGAAACCTTGTCAAGATGGCCCCAATTCAGCCTTAAATCATTGCATTCTCTGCCAAACGCTGTCCACTGTCGTTATCTAGAAATGTAATTATGCAACTAAATCAAGCAGCTAAAATTAGTGTAGTGTAAAAACACCTTGGCGATCTAAAAGTGGAGGCATTGACATTTGGATTTAGAAAAAGCCAATAGTCGAATATGTTTTGCGGTGTCTGATGCTCTCCAAGTTTCAACAAAAATCTATAGCCAGTGTCAGTTTTCGAGTTCGAGGTGGGAGGTGGCAAGCAGATATTGGGCTTGAAGGTGATTTTCAATGATCCCCAGGGCCTTTAGCATGGCTTGAGTGGACTCAGTCTGTGCTCTCAAAATTGGGAGATTCTCCACAGTAGCAGGCGCTTTCCTGGGATACATGTTAGACGAGTAACAATCTGAAGGCTGTCTTTGCCTTCCACCTGAAGTCAAAGGCGTGTCTGTACCACGTGTCCATAGAGGAACAGGAAACACAGGGAAAGAATGCCAAATACATGTCTTGTACACACCACGAGAGGATGCCAAGCGCTTTTCTCGTCACACAACCCTATGAGGTAGGGTCTGTTACTATCTCAGTTTTCCACACGAAGAAACAAAGGTTCAGAGACGGTGAACAACGTGTTCAACGTCACACAGCTGCCAAGTTGGGACACCCAAGTCAGTATAATTCCACGTCCTGCAATCCCATTTGAGTGTATCTGTGACCATGTAACGCATGCTGGACCATCACTTGGATGTTTTTGAACATCAGAAAGATCTGAAATACTGGAATGTATTTCTTGTCTGTGGTTTTGGTGTACATTAGGTATGCCTTTAAACTCTCGGAGCAGGGAGTCATCTTATTAATAGATTGCATATTAAAATGTAACAACTGAAAGCTCAAAGAATGTTAAAATTTTATTTTTAAAGCATATGAAATTATATTACAGAACTAAATACTGTAATGGATATAGCGGCCAATTAGGAATTAGGAGCCTGGCACTACCTCTCACGTGTGGAGGGCTGTGAGCGTGCAGTTCACCTAGAGTGCACCTCATTTCCCGTGTGGACCAGGAACTAGTAATAGTACCTACTTGCGAGAGTTTTGAGAATGAAATTACAAAACATGTGTAAATAATTTAGCTATAGTTCTGTGTGCCATAGCACACACTGCAGAAACTCGTTGGTGGTATGATTATATTTTGGGCACAAGTTGCCCCTTTAAAACTAAAGCCAGGGAGAGAGAAAGAAAGAAAGAGAGAAAGAGACATCGGATAACAAGATAGCATCTTCGTTTCTCTGTGATCAGTACCAGAGGCTGTCTGCGTTCCTCTACTGAGCTTTTAAGTGGCAGCTGATAATCATATCAATTGACATTTCTCAGCTTTCCTCTCTAACCATCCCACACAGACTCCAGTTTTTTGTTTTGTTTTGTTCTGTTCTTTTTTTTTTTTGCCTTTTGCCCAAATTCCTTCGGAAAGAGCCCAGATCTGTCAGCCTGACCACCTTGCTCCCCGTCTCTGGGTCTCTCTCACTCTCTCTGAGAACTAAATTAATGAAGAGTATTTGGTTAGTCATGTTAGGCAAGCCATTCCCAAAATAGAACCTTCCATTTTGGTAGCTTCAACCCTGCAGCTGCTGTGTCTCTCCCTCGTCTGCGAAGAAAACTTTCACATTAAGAGTTGCTGATGCTGGATTTTCTTTCTCTCCCCTCTGAGTGTTGATGAGCTCTGCGCTCCTGACAGCGGCGATCTGGCTCTCAGCTCTGTGGTTCGGAAGAAGTTGGGTCTATAGATCTTTTTTTTTTCTTTCTTTCTTTTTTTTTCCCCCCAACTCTCCATTGATGCGTTGAGCTTCCGAGGGGATCCCACCTGCCCGTAAAGCATGTTGCCTTCTCAAGGAGTCCTCTTGCATCCCTATGGCGTACCTATGATCGTTCCAGCCGCCCCCTACTTCCCAGGACTGATCCAGGTAATTCAAGGCCACTGCCAGCCAGCAACTTAACTCCAGAGCGCGCAGAGTAATAATTGGAATTTTTATGGTTGAGAAAGCAAACACTTTTAATACAGGAAAAAGCCCTCGTGTAGTCTGAGGGAAGACAGTAGGAAATCAAAAAGATGGATCACCCTAATCTGGCTATTGACATCTCTCATGGTTGAATAAATGGTGTAGTTGAGCTATATTTGCTTGTATTGATCGGGCTGCTGTTTAACATTCATGCCTTTGCTTCGGGAGGTTGACCACGGGGCAAAGGATTTGTTCTCCTTCTCAGCTCTCAGAGGGACTCAGTCTCCCACAGCAGATCCTGAGACGGACTAACTGGTCATGAGGTGACTTGGTTAAGAGCTTTCACCCAGGAACCAGAAGGAGCATGAGATACGCATTAATCCTTAGGTTCCGCTTCCCAAGGCTTGTCTGTTTTCATGGAGGGTACCCCTGCCTTCCCAAACCTGAAATTGACCAGTGACAGGGAGGCAAAAGGAGCGCTCTATTGATGGTTAATTTATGAAGTTCAGAGATGATAGTAGGAATCACTTAGCAGTTGTTTACATCTGAATGATGGCAAGAAAGGAGATGATTGAAATACAAGTTGGTTTCACTTTTAAGGCTTTTCATTCTGTGTTGGGAGAATCATCAAATAAGATATTTGGGGCCTTTTTTTTTTTTACATTGTAAGTGTGGCTTTTTAAGCAAATGTTGGCTTCTGGGTACGTGTCTGAATTGCTCTGTGGAAAACTGACGGAGGCTGAGCGTCAGAGGAAACCCGGATGTCTTCTTTTGTGGTCTGTTTGAGAGCAGTCGTCTTTTTGTAATACATTCTGTATCTTCCTTCTACAGGAAAGAAAAGCTACATGTAGTTAGTACATACTTTTTACCTTCAGTTCTGTGCTCCTCCCTCCACCGTCTTTCAAAATTCTGCAACACTAGCTCATTAATTCAAATTCCTAAGGAGGGTTCTGGTCAAACCTCCAGTGTTTCCTTTTCTGAATGTTGTTGTTACCTCTTGTAAACTGTAAGAATCTTGGCAATTTGAGCCATTAGGGGGAGTCCAAAATATAGTGAAACGTCTTATCATGCCAGATTTATGGTCCCTGCTCATTTGGGAGGCTTCTATATTATGCATGAGAAATAATGGATTACCTGGAGAGTGGTCCTCAACAATGTAGAAACAGTTCCATCCTTCCAGGCCTACGCAGGCCAGTGAGGCACTGGGGTCTGAAGTCAGGCTCGGTGATACACCAGAAAACCTTTTTCTCCCGTTGGACATTCGGGGTGAAGGTTAGCGGTTGGAGTTTTGTCAGACCCTGGGCTGCCCCATCCGATAAATAATTACAAGCAAATCGTGCCCTTCACTCTATGCTGATTGATGCTGAAATTGCTTTTGAAAGTTCTCATAAGTTCCTGTTATAGATTAAGTGCCGGTGTAGGAAAAATAACAGCACCCACTGAAATGGGTGAATGTAATCAGGCTTAATGGACTCGAGAGCTTGTTGGGAATTAAATAACTATCGATCCGCTGGAATGCTGCTGTCATTACAAAATGCCACTCTGGACGTATTACCCGGGTGATAGATGAGAAGACACACAGGCGAGCTGAGAAATTGGGGAGGCCCGGTTGCCATTCCTTCCTCATGTGCAGAGCCTTTGAGAAATGGATCTGGTTTCTGGGGGGAAGAAACAAGAGATTTTACTTGCAGATCATTGCTGGGATCATGCTTTGTTTTCCCAAGTGACATCTCTGGTAACTAGTTACCCAAAGTCAGGGAGTGGTGCGGCAGGGGGTCTTAGCCCAGATGCTGTGACAGCCTTCATCTTCTTACTCTCGCACCCACTGTGGATCACACGGAAACGCTCTGGGTGGGGAGAGACTGGCCTTCTTTCCAGTTTTCTGAGAGAGCCTGTGTTATTTATCCAGCGGCATCAAACAACTCAGACACTCCACTGCAGTAACATTTTCAAGTGAAGGAAAGGCAACTCAAAGAAAGAAAGAACTGTAAGACACACACCCGCACACTCACCTCTCAGCTGATGCTTCAGGTGATACTAGGTGCCCTGTATTCCCGCAGACTCTATCGGCTTGCTGACCAATTCGTTGATCATGTGGGTTTCTTCCCAGACTCTTCAAGATGCAAATGTGTGTGTGGGTAATTTGTTGCTCAGTCATGTCCAACTCTGTGAGCCCATGCCCTCGCCTGGGGATCTTCCCAACTCAGGCTTTCCCAAACGCACAGACTTAGAGAACGAACTTATGGTTGCTGGGGAGAGGGATAGTTAGGAAGTTTGGGATGGACATGTATACACTGCTGCATTTAAAACGGATAACTGATAAGGACCTACTGTATAGCACAGGGAACTCTGCTCAATGTTATGTGGCAGCCTGGATAAGAAGGGGCTTTGACGGGGGGAATGGATACATGTGTATGTATGGCTGAGTCCCTTTGCTGTCCACCTGAAACTATCACAGCATTGTTAATCTGCTCTACCGCAGTACAAAATAGAAGTTTAAAAAAAGATGCCAGGGCTTTCCTAGAGGGAATTAAGGTGCCACCCACGTCCTCATAATGTGATCAGTGAGACAGTTCCATCATCCCAAATAGAGTGTGTTCCTTCCGCAGTCGTAAGTTCCCTGTGACTGAAGGTATGAAACAGCTGTAGGGGCCACTTGGCAGGGTTGTCTTATCAGAATTTAAGATTCCTCTCACAGTCTTTCCAATGTGAAGCCTAAGAATTTCCTTTTCATAACCCTATCAAGTGCCACTTTTTTTTTTTTTTTTTTCCCTATTGCTCTGTTTTTGTCCAAGAAAACAAACAATAATTGATCGGACATCATAAGAGGCTTTTAAGAGAGCATCACCTTATCCTGCAAAGGCAGTGAGCAAACATGTTTCCTAATAATTGCGAGGACGTGACTCAATAGTGTCTTTTGTCCCAGGAGTAGATTCAATAGCGACTGCTGACCTCATGGGCCATCCCCGAAGAAAGCTAGATGCTTTACCATATTGAATATCCTGAACCCATCTTTTGATGTCTGAACTTGTTGAATAGATAGCAAGGTGAATAGTTTTTCCTTCCAGCCATGTAAAGTATTCCAGAGTGACCATGGAGGATTGAGCTGAAGCAGTTTGGACAGTTTTCATGCATAGTAAGAAGCAGAAGAGGAGACATACTATCAAGTATCAAATATTAACAGTGTATAAACACTGTTCCGTTCCCCTTGCCATAGAGCAGACTGCTGGTATCTCTGGTTAAGAAGAACGAACGTGTCTTCCCATTGAACTCCTTTATTCATGTCTCAATTTCCAACAAGACCTTGAATGATCAATGAATTATCTGATCTGAGAACAGGAGATTTGACAAGTAAATTTCCGTCAGTCTTGAGTCGAAGAAGCTACCAGGAGAACTTAGCCGAGCTGTGGACCAATAGCCAGCCTCACAGCATCGGATGATATCATCTAAACCACAGCTTTGTAACTGATCATTCTGGGTGGTGTTTGGGTCTGATGAGCCCTCGGCTCTGGGTTCAAGTTCAGACTTGAGCCCCTCACTCTAGACATTTATCTGCCAGATACAGCCCTTGACCATCACTGCTGGATTATTCTCCACACCAAGACAGTTCCATTCTTATCTCCTTGGGATACTGCAAATCAGGTCTGGACACTGTTTTCCTAGACAGAGGATGGTGTAGACATGGCCACAGC
Organism: Tragelaphus eurycerus; assembly: GCA_935064755.1. Classification (NCBI taxonomy): domain Eukaryota; kingdom Metazoa; phylum Chordata; class Mammalia; order Artiodactyla; family Bovidae; genus Tragelaphus; species Tragelaphus eurycerus. The sequence goes on from CAKXYN010000101.1 coordinate 6,377,179, forward strand.
CACCTCACCATGCATTTTTTTTTCCTTTAGTTATTCAGTTGCTACTCGCATATTTCGTATCAGGCACTGTTACGTGCACCTGGAAAACAAGCAGCCAGTACAGCTACTGACTGTGAGGTTCACACCCTAGTGGAAGAGAACCTTAGATAAATATAAAATCCAATACGATAGTAAAAACATCAAGAAAGCATGATAGGTGATAAGTATTTCACACTTGCTTTGTACTAGGCAGGGCTTCCCAGGTGACGCTAGTGGTAAAGAACCCGCCTGCCAGTGCAGGAGACATAAGAGACTCGGGTTTGATCCCTGGATCAGGAAGATCCCCTGGAGGAGGGCCTGGCAACCCACTCCAGTATTCTTGCCTGGAGAATCCCACGGACAGAGGAGCTTGGCTGGCTATGGTCGATGGGATCACAAAGAGTTGGACTTGACTGAAGCGACTTGTATGTACGCATGTACCAGGCATGGTGCTAAGTACTTAAATATTTTATCTCAATTTATCCTAACAATGCAGTTATCCCCCGCCTTATCTGTGGGGGATGTTGACTTAAAAAATATTCAGCAACCTAAAAGTTGAGAGCTATGTTTTATTCAGTACTAAGTTTTAGGACTTCAAGCCTGGGCCTCTCAAGTAAGCCTGAGCGAACTGCTCCGAGGAGGCAAGGGGATGAGCCTGGTTATATAAAAGTTTTGTAACAAAGAGCAAGTAGTCTGAGCATCACAGAGATTATTCTTATTGAAAGAAAAGCAGATATCCCAAGTTAAGGAATTTAGTACTTTTCTATTATAGGAAGATGCAAGAGTCCAGGCTCACTGATATCATTCCTTTAATATGCATCTCAGCCATCGGGCCTCGGGCCTGTGTTTTCACATCCTGAGCTTCCTCAGGGCTCACTGTACGGAGTGGCTGCAGTCTGCTGGCTGCTAGATCGCAGGCGTTCTTCTCCTTCCCCCAGGGTCACCAGCCACTGATGACTGTGACGTCCTTGTTTACTGGCAGGGCAGGAAATGCTCCATTTCCCAGGGATATGGCCTAGACCCCCAGTGGATGCTTTAGATAGTTCTGGACCCAAGATAGATTGTGTTTTTCCCTGTACACACATACCTCTGTGTGTGTGTGTGTGTGTGTGTGTGTGTTAGTTACTCAGTCATGTCTGACTCTCTGCAGCCCTGTGGACTATAGCCTACCAGGCTCCTCTGTCCATGGAATTTTCCAGGCCAAAATACTGGAGTGGGTACATACATGTGGTCCAATTTAATTTATAAATTAGACGCGGTCAGAGACTAATAATAATTAATAATAAAACAGAACTATTATAACAGTTTACTGTAATCAAAAGTTGTGAATGTGCCCCTGGATATCTTACTATACAAGACACACACTTATTTTCCTTCTTTAAAGTGTCACAGAGAAGATTCATTCTTAACATAGATCTTAGCAATTTTAGCATATGGTTTTGTTGCCTTCCATATTAGGCTGAAAATGTTTTCCTTTTCATTTCAAGGAAGCACTTGACGGCTTCTCCATCAGAACTGCCAGTATCACTAACTCGTGTCCTTTGGGGCTGGTATTCAAGAAAATAAGGATCAGTTGCACCCGAGCATTGCTATAACTCCGTAGTCAATCTGATACCTGAGATAGTTACTAAGCAACTAACTGTGTGAGATCTTCTGAACACATGGTCCACATCCTGAACAGGACAGAATGGAACTGGACCACCCTGAACAACACACAGTTTAAAATGTACGAATTGTTTACTTCTGGAATTTCCCATTTAATGTTTTCAGGCTGTGGTTGACCTCAGGTAAAGCTGGGAGAGCAAACTTGTGGATAATGGTGGTTACTGTAACCCAGAAGTTGGGTTCTATTTGTCCTTCCATTATCTGTAATTTTAAATCTCCCAAAGCTCTGAAAATCAGCTTTTTTGGGGTTGGGGGGAATGTTGGCACTAAAATGCCTTTCAGAAGAAAACTTGACCTGAAATGATGCGTCGCTATTTATAGACTGTCTTTATCCCACTCAGTGTGAATATTCATATATTTTGCTACGGGAATTTTTCTGTGTTTGATTTCAGAGTGTTGTCCCAGGTCCTGCTGAGAAAGTTACATAATCTGTTTCTGATGGATTCCCTTTCTGGAAAAGAAAAATCTCCCCAAATCTGAATTTCAAGATAGAGGTGACCCCAGGGGTCTTGGATGAGAAATCACAGTCATGTATTACGATGCCTTTTCTGCATATGGAGGACCTGAAACTGACATTTAGAGAAAGGTCACTTGCCCAAGGTCACAAGGATTGTCAGTGCCAGAGCTGAGATGTGGACCACGTCTGGTGGACTGGAATCCTTGTCCCTTGTCACACATCCCACTGTCAAGATGCATATGGAGATGCAGAAGAGGGAGACAGTGGATGCCCCTTGGAGTAGGAAAGAGGGCCGTTCAGAGGGGAATGAGAGCTTCCCAGGTAAAGAACCCACCTACCAGTGCAGGAAACACAAGAGATGCGGGTTCGATCCCTGGGTCAGGAAGGTCCCCTACAAAAGGGCCTAGTAACCCACTCCAGTATTCTTGCCTGGAGAATCCCACATATAGAGGAGCCTGGCTGGCTACAGTCCACTGGGTTGCAAAGAGTCAAACACGATTGAGTTGACGTAGCATGTATGCACGCAGAGGGGAAAGGTGGCATTCAAGTCAGGCTGTAGAGCATCATCAGACATCCTCTGGGTAAGCAGAGGAGAAAGCCCTTCCTATCAGAGCAGAGAACATGGGTGAGCTCACGATGCTTGGGTTGACATATCAAGACAGAGCTTCAGTATCTCCCCCAACCCATTGGCACTGTGTCTTGCCGTTGTGTAAATATAGGTATCAAAAGACAGGGCTCTGAGGAGCTGGGAGGAATCTCAGAAATGGAGCTTCTAGCCCTGAATCTCTCTGTGCCCACACAAGAATGGGCTCTCTAATGCCCTTCTCTGAATCCAGCAGGTGAATGTCGAATTCCCTGGATTTTGAGTCCCGATCACTCTTTGCTATCCTTTATCTCTGAAGCAGTAAGCTCTCTAAAGGCTGTGTTCTCCAACCCATACCCTGCGGAATTAGATGGCAGCAGAGAAATTGGAGAAGGAAATGGCAACCCACTCCAGTGTTCTTGCCTGGAGAATCCCAGGGACAGGGGAGCCTGATGGGCTGCCATCTATGGGGTCGCACAGAGTCAGACACGACTGAGGCGACTTAGCATAGCATAGCATAGCATAGCATAGAGAAATGAGGAACGTGTCCCTAACGTGGATAGCAGTGGTAGAGGGAAACCCCTCAACTCTGGATTTTGAAGCAGAAATCAGCATCATTGAATTGGGTGATGTATCTAATGAGAGATCTGTATAGACCTGTGTACTGAGATCACAGGAAGGAGGAACACCCCACCACCACCACCCACCTCCCCTAGGACCCTCTTGTCTAACACTTGAAAATGAATATCCCAGGAGACACACTTGCTGACAAAGCCAGAGACTTTTTGGGGAAGGGATGCCCAAGTGGAGAGCTGCAGGGGAAGGGAAACCCAGGAGAACTGCTCTGCCATGTGGCTCACATTCTCGGGTGTTTTATGGTGATGGGTTAGTCTCCGGATTTTCTGGTCAGTCATTGTGACTCAGGGTCCTTCCTGCTGGTACATGCATCCCTTAGCCAAGATGGACTCCAGCGAGGAGGATTCTGGGAGGTTGATAGGACATATGGAGTCTCCTCTGTCCTTTTGACCTTTGCCGAATTCTTCCGGTTGGTAGTAGCGTGTTAGTTCCAAGTTCCTTACCAGGACTTCCTGTTGTAAGGTAACTCATGCAAGTGGTTACTCTCAGGCCTAGTCAGAGTGGGTGGTTTTGGTCAGTGGGTTCCCTCACAGTGACACCAAGAATTATCAAACTTCTGGTTTTAGCAGTGGACCCAAAGTAACTGGCCCCTGCAGAAAGGTAGAGAGATGTATGAGGAACGTGCAAGGCACTGGTGTAAACCTGAAGGGAATAAACTTGTGTTGCTCAGCGGCTGGTGGATTTTCAGATCTTGATATTGCTGCCCTGCAACGTTATTTGCATGTTTGGAATATCTGCTGATTGGGAAAGAAAGCAGAAGGCCTGCCTGCATAATGTGAGTGTTGGTGGCGTCCTTTACTTTGTGGCTGCTCCATCTTAGTCACCGAGTGACTTTTCTGTACTGCCAAAGAGGCCGTGTCAACAGCTGACTAAATTAAAGAGTCAGGGAGGTGGCAAAGAGAATTTGGAGTCAAACAGGTCCGTGTTGATATATTGGCCCTGGCATTTACTAAGCATGTGGCCTTGAGCTTGTCAATTAACCTCTCCAAGGCTGTTTTCTCAGCTACAAAATGGAAACAGGAACACCTATCTAGAAGAGTGGTTGTGAGTTTACGTGGAATTCATCTCTTTGTTCAACAGTTACTTATTGAGTACCTACTGTATGCCAGGCTGTGAGAAGTGGAGTGAGAAGTGGGTGTAGGTGATGAGGCAGAATAGGAAACACACAAGATTCTTTTCAACCTAAAATTTATATCCTAATATATGGGAAAGGTGGCATTTATATGTATGTGCTTAGTCAGTCAGTCATGTCCGACTCTTGCAACCCCATGAACTGTAGCCCACCAGGCTTCTCTGTCCCTGGAATTCTCCAGGCAAGAATACTTGAGTATCTTGCCATTTGCTTCTCCAGGGGATCCTCCTGATCCAGGGATTAAACCTGTGTCTCCTGCATTGGCAGGCAGAGACTTTACCCCTAGCAACACCTGGGAAGCCTGTTTACATGTATATATAATATTTATTCTCAATTGATAAATAGCCTGGCAGACTATAGTCCATGGGGTTGCAAGAGTTGGACACAATTTAGTGACTAAACCACCACCATAATGCTTATCCTGTGTTATTCTGAAAGAGGATAGGCATTTACTCAGGACTCTCTTATCTTTCAGTGACAAGATCTAATTCATAATTGTTTAGAGGGGAAACAGAAAACCTCCACCTTCAGGCACAGTTGAATTCAGAGGCTCCAGTGACTGAAGTCAAGTCACCCCATGACTCCGCAGTAGTTATCTGAACTTGATCTTCATTCACAAATGCACCACATCCAACTGGTGGCAAAGATGGTGAAGTAAATTCTGGCCTCTATACACTAACCCTGAATTAACTCTCAGACACAGAGTTGGTAGCTCAGCTGGTAAAGAATCTGCCTATAATGCAGGAGGTCCTGGTTCTATTCCTGGGTCAGGAAGATCCGCTGGAGAAGGGATAGGCTACCCACTCTAGTATTCTTAGGCTTCTCTTGTGGCTCAGCTGGTAAAGAATCCGCCTGCAATGCGGGAGACCTGGGTTCCATCCCTGGGTGGGAAGATCCCCTGGAGAAGGGAAAGGCTACCCACTCCAGTATTCTGGCCTGGAGAATTCCATGAACTGCATAGTCCGTGGGATTACGAAGAGTTGGAAATGACTGAGTGACTTTTGCAGAGTTCTGGGTGAAGTAGAAAAGAATAGCTTTATTGTTTGCCAGGCAAAGAAGGCCACAGTGGGCTAATGCCCTCAAGGCTATGTGTCCAGACCTGGAGCCGGGGTACAGGGAGCCCTGTGTGGAGTCTTCTAGTTCACGGATGGGGTTGCTGATGAGGATCAGAGTGCCTGAAGAGGCTGCATTCCTTCAATCCAGAGATCTTCTGGCCTAACAGTGACCTTCTCTGGAATGCTATGCTATGCTATGCTAAGTCACTTCAGTCGTGTCCGACTCTGTGTGACCCCATTGACAGCAGCCCACCGGGCTTCCCCGTCCCTGGGAACTCCAGGCAAGAACACTGGAGTGGGTTGCCATTTCCTTCTTCAGTGCATGAAAGTGAAAAGTGAAAGTGAAGTCGCTCAGTCATGTCTGACCCTCAGCGACCCCATGGACTGCAGCCTACCAGGCTCCTCCGTCCATGGGATTTTCCAGGCAAGAGTACTGGAGTGGGGTGCCATTGCCTTCTCCATTCTCTGGAATGAAGAGTGCTTTATCAGACATTAACATCTTTCCACTTGGTGGGAGTTTCAGTATCTGCAAAATAGCTCAAGGATACTGTTATGTATATCCCTTGAGGGGGATCTCGGACTGCCCTCAAGGCTGCACAGTTGTTTCTGGACTGTTCCTCCCTTGTCTATACATCCTCTCTCTTCCCTGACTAACAGCTGTTTGAACCTGCCCTTTGGAACTCAGGGAAAGGGGCTTTTGTGCCCATGAGCCCCATTGGGTCCAGCTGGATTTTAGTGATCCCCAGAAACCCCAGGCTGACACCCCAACCCATTTTCGTAAATCTCTTCCCCAACTGCAAAAATTCCAGAGTCAAGCTGGAGGCTGGGATTAGATCCAGCCAAGCAGGGAGTGAAGGAGCAGTCAGAGCGCACTTATCCAGTATAGGCATTCTTGTTGTTGAGTTGCCAAAGTGAAAGTGAAGTCGTTTAGTTGTGTCCGACTCTTTGCAACCCCATGGACTGTAGCCTACCAGGCTCCTCCGTCCATGGGATTTTCCAGACAAGAGTGCTGAAGTGGGTTGCCATTTCCTTCTCCAGGGGATCTTCCCAAGCCAGGGATCGAACCCAGGTCTAAGTCGTGTCCGACTCTGCCATACCACGGACTGTAGCCTGCCAGGTCCCACTGAAACCATTTACCTCAGATTGGGACTTGAACCCATGTGACTGGGATTTGAACCCAGCCAAAACCCAGTTTGGAAATTGAACCCACGTGACTGGGACTTGAAGCCAGCCAAAACCCACATTTCCTGGTTTCAGGGCCTAATAAAGCTCAGGTTCTTGATGTCTCATCCCAGAAAGAATTCAGTTAGAGACAAAGTTATAGGTAAGAAATGGATTTATTCAGATTCAGAGAGAAACACACTCCACAGGCAGAGTGTGGGCCTTTGCAGAGGATGAGTGTGGCTGTGAAATGTGGTGTGGTTAGTTTTTATAGGCTGGGTAATTTCATATGTGAATGAGTGAAAGGAAATGGCAACCCACTCCAGTGTTCTTGCCTGGAGAATCCCAGGGACGGGGAAGCCTGGTGGGCTGCCGTCTATGGGCTTGCACAGAGTCGAACACGACTAAAGTGACTTAACCTTAACCTAATGCGTGGGAGGATTATTCCAACTATTTTGGGAAAGGGATGGAGATTTCAAGGATTTGGGCTACCCCCTCTCCTTGGTCTTTTAACAGTGCCTTGGAGCTGTCATGGCACCTCTGGATGGGTCATTTCACTTGCTGATTGAGGATCAAGGTCTAGTCTTTGACTAGACCAACTTGCCATCTTGGTTCCATTTGATTCTAATTGATTTACGTTGTATCCTTGGGCTATGTCATTCTTTCAAAAGTGGCAAAACCAATACAATATTGTAAAGTAAATAATAATAATAATAAAATTTTAAAAAAAAGAAAAAAAGAAGTTGTGCCCTGCCCTTTTCCCTCCTGCCACACCTCTGTCCTTGGGATTGCCCAGGCAAGAATACTGGAGTGGGTTACCATTTCCTTCTCCAGGGGATCCTCCAGACCCAAGGATCAATTCCACAAGTGGGCAGCCTTTCCCTTCTCCAGGGGATCTTCCCAACCCAGGGATTGAACCCGGGTCTCCTACATTGCAGGCGGATTCTTTACCAGCTGAGCCACAAGGGAAGCCCAAGAATACTGGAGTGGGTAGCCTGTCCCTTCTTTAGTGGATCTTCCTGACCCAGGAGTCGAACCGGGGTCTCCTGCATCGCAGTGGGATTCTTTACCAACTGAGCTATCATGGAAGCCCCCTACATTGGCAGGCGGGTTCTTTACCACTGAGCCACTAGGGAAGCTCAATTTGGGTGCTCAACAGATGGAAGACAAAGTTCTCAATTCCTTGAGAGGTATTACAGTTGTCTCAATTGTTCAAGCTACTACAAACATCCAAACATGTCTTTTCTCCCCCAAACCTTGCCCATACCCCAGCAGGGAAGAAATTAGGTCTTACTTATCCAGTTACCATTTTTTTTTTTTTTTTTGGCCAGTGACCATAGTCACCAGACATTCACAATCACCCAGTGTATCTTGCTTCTCCATACCTGATCAGATGAATCAAAGGCAGATATGGCAATTTTATGCAGTATTTTCCCACCTAAAGTAATTACAGGAGTGTCTCCCACCAGAGTATGTTTAGGACATCCCCAGTCTTTTGCAAGTGAAACCACCACAATCTAGGAACATACAGATTGCCTGACAAGGACAACACGTAACACTTACAATTGAGGCAAGACAGGAGTTACTCACATCATGCAAACCCATACCTTCTTTTTTATATTAACAATACCAACGTCAATAAATCTAGAAATAAAGGGAAACTAAAGCCCTCCTTTTACAAAGTTTCAAATCATGTGGACCTTGCACATCATTCCAGGTGTCTCAATGCTCTCGGAGACGCCAGCAACTTTCCCCCTTCAGCGGTATAGAGGTGCGCTTTTTTTTTTTTTTTAATTAAAAGATTAAAGGGACACTGTCAATCTCTTCTGATTAATAGCAGTCCTATAAAAAGGATGTGTTCCTGCCGCAGCCATCTGTCATTCTGATCGTTTTAAAGGCATGCTATATCAGCAAGTATGCTTTTTATAATACGCTGGCATGGGGCAGGCGGGGCTGGAGGGACTTGTGGATTTCACACTCCATTTTGCTGCTTTAGTGTTCCGCGATCTGAGCCTTTGATGGTGAAGCGGAACCCCCCTCCTGTCTTTGAAAGGTTGTTTTGGGTAAGTGCTTTCCCGGGCTGACTTAGGATGGAGATACTCAGCCCTATTTATGTTTCTCTCCCATCTAAAGATAGATCCATCACACTTGCATCCCACCAGCATTCAAGCAGCCAGCTCCTTCACTTGAGTAACTACTGAACCCTAAATACTGTCCAGAAGCAATAAACTCAATATTCTGTGGGTCCGTGGTCTTCTGCAAAGCCTAATTTTTTTTTAATTTTTAAAATTATTTATTTTATTGATGTATAGTTGATTTACCATGCTCTCTTGATTTACCTACCCTACATCTGGCTCCAGGAAGCGTGGTGGGTCCGGTGCATCGCTGGCCTGGGAGAGGGTGGCTTCTTCAGCCGTTACCTTTCGTTCCCCACCTAATCCGCTCTGGCTCTCAGACAGGGGGGCGAGATTCAGCGACCGTGGAGGCAGCTGTCTTGTGCGTACTCACAGTGTTCTCACCAACCACTCTCCGAAGAGCTATTTCTTCTCATTTCATGAGGCAGCACAATTAAAGATTTAGACCAGAGGATTGAGAGTGTGGAATTTAGTCCAAGGAAACCTGAGGCTGGCCATGACCTTCTCTGGGTGATTCTGGGCCTGACCTCTCAGAGCCTCCGCTTTCTCATCCAGAAAGTGGGAGTAACATTCCATGGACTTCTGCCTCCTGGAGTAAATATCAGGAATAAAAGAACTCAAAGATGACCACGCCTGGGGCCCTTGTTGTCCAGCCAAGAGGACATAATGCCAAGGGCTGAACTGGAGCTGGCCCTTGGTCCTGTGTCCTGGGGGTTTCACCTCTCTGAGCTTCCACTCTCTCAGCTTAGTGGCAGGGACAGTCACACCCACTTCGCAAGGGAGCCCTGAGGCTTTGATGTGATAATGTTTGTGAAGCAGCCATAGCAGCACCTGCTCATGGTACGAACTCCATCACGGTTGGCCAACGTCGCCGTTGTCATGGTTTTTTCATCCTATCCTGGATGGCTGCGGTTTCCTTTGCATATGAAGGTGCTCTCGGTTTAGAGGTGGGTGGGCCTTGTGCAGCTCTCTGCTTCTGCTGTCCATGGAGATTCCTGTGAACCAGGGACACAGGTTTGAGATGCAGCTGAACAGAGTGGGGTGCAATCAGGGATACACCATGCTGGGGGTTGACAGCCTTAGCCAATGGCTTTGGGGGGCATTAGACACATATCCCCTCCCACTTTCTAAGTTGCTAGTCTGGGGAGGTGGGACTACTAGACACCTGATGCCAAAAACTCAGCTTCTCTGTACACAGGTGTTGAATTAAACCTCAAAGACGGGGTTTTGGGTGAAGTAGAAAAGGGGGACTTTATTGCTTTGCCAGGCTAAGGGGGACGCAGTGGACTCATGCCCTAGAAACCAAGTGTCTCAGCTCGAGGGAGACAGTGACAAGTCTTATAGTAAAAGAGGGTGTGATCAGCCCATGGTTGATGGTGAGGTAAGTAATAGTCAGCATCATCAACCTTCAGGTTTAACTGGTCTGGGGTCTGCATGCCTGTGGGCGGCATATCATCATTAATCATTAACTTCTCCCACCTGGAGGGGGTTTCAGTATCTGCAAAACAATGGAAAGATATTGTTGTACAGATCCCTTGATGAGGAAGCAGGACTCTGCCCCGAGGCTTCTCTTGACTGTTTCTCGCTGGTCTGGCATGCTTCCTTCCCTAGTTAACAACTGTTTGGATCTGGCCATTGGAACTCAGGTCTTGGAGGCTGAAGGAAAGCTGTTTCCTGTAATCTAAGAAATGGGGGCCTCACAAAAGCCTTGTGTCCACCAGCCCCGCAGGGCCCTGCACGTTGGACACCCAGGCAGGAGGAGAGCCAGGTTTCAGCCCTGTGGAAACCTGGCCCAAATCTTTGTCCATTTGCTCTAGTAGAACAGCTGGGGCTGGAACTGGGGCTGGGTGGAAGGAGGGGGAGGGTGGGCTTTGAAGGAGAAGAGAGAAGCCCATCCCCTCTCCTCCATGTGGCCACGGCCTTCTGGGGACAGACTCTTGGGGACCACCCACACCCCTGTTCCATGCGGCTCCTGGCACACTGTGGGCGCTTAATAAATGCTAAATAATAAGAATAGCTCCCATCTGTCGGTGCCCGGTGGTGGAGATGTTCGAGCACAGGACGGCCGACTGGCACCCGGCAGCTTGTGAGAAGCCTTCAGGGAAAGATGCAGCTCTGAGTCACTTGGAGGGCTTCTTGCACCTAGGGGTCAGCCGGCCCTGCGACTCATCAGAACCTGGGCAAGTTCATTAAGCGTGCAGGTGTCCACTCTGAACACCAGATCGTCTCTATCAGAAGGCAGGGAGCAGAACCCAGTGAACTGTGTGCTTCACAGGCAATCTCGGGTTTCCCACGTGCGGCTGGATGCAGGAACTGGTGTCGACCGACAGGCAGGGGCTTTGTTAGGGTTTAAAAGGGGCCCTGGATCTGCCCTCTGAACAGACGGTGTCATAAATTCATACTTCCGTCATTTTCTTGGAAGAAAATGCCTACTGGGCTTTGCACATTTAGTTACAATAAAAACAACAGCAGCTGCTTGTTTTCAGGCATTTACTATGTACCAGGCCATGTGAGGCATTTCACCTACAGCATCTGACTGAAGCATTGTGATTTGGAGAGGAAAAAGCAGGTGGACAGGGTGCTGTCAGGATGTGGAATCTGTGGCAGGTGACCTGGTTCATCTCCTTCCTTCAGCTGTGTGACCTTGGGCATTACTTACTCCCTGTGTGACCTCGGGCAGGGATCGTCACATCTCTGGGCCGCAGTCACCTCATTGTATGGTAGTGAAAGGAACCAGAGTATAAAGTTCATAACCCAGCGCCTGGTGCTTGGAAAGGACTCAGTGCGTGTATCACCCAGTTTATTTCCAAGTGCACTGCAACACCACCACAACCAAACTGTGTAAGAGAGACAGTATTGAGTGTTTGAGATACACATGCACACACATATATGCGTGTGTGTGTGTTAGTCCCTCAGGCGTGTTCGACTCTGCGACTGCATAAACTGTAGTCTGCCACCCTCCTCTGTTTGTGGGATTTTCCAGGCACGAATATCGGAGTGGGTTGCTATTCACTCCTCCGGGGCATCTTCCCAACCCAGAGATCGAACCCTAGTCTCCCGCATTGCAGGCAGATTCTTTACCATCTGAGCCACCAGGGAAGCCATATAAATGTATACGTAGTGTAATATATATGAGCTAAGAGTGTGAGCTCTTAAGCCAGACTGCAGACTGCTGAGCTAGAATCTCAGCTTTGCCTGCTGGGGGAAAACTACTCTATTCTACAGTTTTTCCATCTGTAAAATGGACACATCAAAAGCACCTCAGACCGTGGTATACGATCTTCCTGTATTGGATGAGGACCACACCGGAGTTGCTGTTGAGAATCACTTGAGTTAATACTTGTAAGGCACTCTTAATTGTGCTTGGTATACAGTAAGAGCTCAGTAAAGAATAGAAATAATTATATAATAAGGATTATATAATTAGTAATACTATGGATTGTGTTTGTGTCTGACAATATGCATTAGACATAATACATGTATAAATACATATTACATGTAATTATCACATAATTACATAATGATTTTAAATTATACTATTTAATATGATTATATAGTGACATAGGACTTCCCAGGTAGCACCAGTGGTAAAGAACCTGCCTTCCAGTGAGGGAGATGTGAGAGACTTGGGTTTGATACCTAGGTCAGGAAGATCCCCTGGAGGAGTGCATGGCAACCCACTGCAGTATTCTTGTCTGGCAAATCCCACAGACAGAGGAGCTTGACAGGCTACAGTCTATAGACTGTCGGATAGGACTGAAACGACTTAGCATTCACATGCACACAGTGATATATTATTGATTATATAATAATGCTGCTGCAAAGTCACTTCAGTTGTGTCCGACTCTGTGCGACCCCATAGACGGCAGCCCACCAGGCTCCCCCGTCCCTGGGATTCTCCAGGCAAGAACACTGGAGTGGGCTGCCATTTCCTTCTCCAGTGCATGAAAGTGAAAAGTGAAAGGGAAGTCGCTCAGTTGTGTCCGACTCTTAGCGACCCCATGGACTGCAGCCTACCAGGCTCCTCCGTCCATGGGATTTGCCTCAAGAGTACTGGAGTGGGGTGCCACTAAGAGAAATATGGGACTTCCCTGCTGGTCCAGTGGTTAACACTTCACCTTCCAATGCAGAGGGTGCAGGTTCGATCCCTGGTCGGGGAGTGAAGGTCCCAAATGCCCTATGACCAAGAAACCAGGACATAAACAACATAAGCAATATTGTAACAAATTGGACTGCCCTGGGGGCTCAGGTGGTAAAGCGTCTGCCTATAATGCGGGAGATCCAGGTTCAATCCCTGGGTGGGGAAGATCCTCTGGAGAAGGAAATGGCAACCCACTCTAGTACTCTTGCCTGGAAAATCCCACGGACAGAGGAGTGTGGTAGGCTACAGTCCATGGGGTCGCAAAGAGTCAGACACGACTAAGCGACTTCACTTCACTTCAAATATAAGTATATAGAATATTGTGCGTCATTTAATATTATAAAATTATCACATATATTAATGTCACATGTCATTATATATCATTATGTATTATATAATATATAATTTTTATATAGTGCATAACCTCATAAACACATATAATTACACTTTTGTAGCTATTATATTTGTTGTTGTTGTTTAGTTGCTTATTCATGTCCATCTCTTTGCGGCCCCGTGGACTGTAGCCCGCCAGGCTCCTCTCTCCATGGGATTTCTCAGGCAAGAACACTGGAGTGGGTTGCCATTTCCTCCTCCAGGGGCTTTCCCTGACTTGGGGATCGAACCCTTGTCTCCTGCATTACCGGGCAGATTCTTTCCTACAGAGCCACCTGGAAAGCCTTCATTATCTTATATACTCACGTGATAATAATCCTGTCCTTATTATTTCTACTGTTGCTGCAGCTGCTAGGCACTCCATTGGTCACTTGGCATAGAATGCTTCTACCAGAACATTTCTATTACTGCTCGAGACCATCCTGGAAAGAGGGAAACTGAGGCTCAGCTAAGTGAAATGCCTGATGCGGCTCTCAGAACTGGAATATGGCAGACCTGGGGTTTCTGCCCTTGCAGCCGGGGGCCCCTGCCCCGCTCAGTGACTCTGGTGTCATCTCCCCGTCCTCCGGCCTTGTCTCTGCCCTGTACAGCCTCTTCTGAGCAGAAGGCTAACGTGGTTTTGTGCTCCTGTCATTTCTGATCAGAGTTCCTCCCTCTGCCTGCCAGCCCTCGGTCAAAAGGTTCCGTTCCCCCTGGAAGCCTCGTTCCTCGGGGAGAAGATCAAAACGGGAGGTAGCGGGTGACAGAGGGCGAGGAGGGGACTGCTGGGACGTGGTCCTTGTGGTTTTGTTGACAAGACCTTCCTTTTGGTTTTCAGCGTCTAAACCTCCCCCAAACACAGTCTCTGTTTTCCCTTTAAACATGCATCAAGCGGTGTTAGCGACCCACATTCTCTGTCAAACATGTCGGTCCCTCCGGGGGCCAGGGACAGCTTGCGAGCGGCGTCTCCTATTGTTATTGTGCTAGTGTGTTATTTGTCCCTTCAACAGCTCTGCATTTGTTCTGGCGAGAGGCGCGAACACTGAGGTGTCTGCTCACTGGGCGCTTTTGACAGGAGATGTGAAATTGACAGGGACCATCCACCGACCGTCTTAATAAGGCGACTCCTCCCGCTTTGTAGAGACTGGCCACGCAGGCAGCCCTGCCTTTGCCCAGATCCCTCGCTAGGGATTTGGGTGGGAGCGTAAGGACCCTAAAGAGACGGGGCTTGTTTCACACCTGGCACGTTGGCAGGCGTCTCCCGTTGTGATTTTCCCCAGGGACTGGGTACTGCCTGCCAGAGGCTCTAAGATCTGTGCGGGGCACTGAGCAGGTGTTGCACGCATTCACGCAGCATACGGTCCGCCCATCATCGGTCGCTGAGTCCCGGTCTGGTCTCCTTTGTAGGGACAAGAGCTCCCACCTGCTGCATGGTGACAGGGTAGCCTGGGGATAGATGAAAAGCCTCCCATTGCTTAGGGTAACGCAGAACATATGGGATTTTTCTCAGTCTAAACAGTGGTGGGGTTTCCGTGTGCGATGTTGTCTGCATGTGTATTTTCTTTAGTGTCTGATTCTTGCAAGGTCAGAGCCTCGCTAAGGATACCACTCTGTAGAGTCTCCTCCTGGGGGGATGCTCAAGGTGTGTGTCTAAAGTCATCTCTGCTTCCTGGCTTCCCGACTTCCCCAAGTGCTGGCACTGAACTTCCAGTAACAATCCGGTACCACCCCCACCACCCCTCCCTGGGCCCTCGCTAGGCGAATGCTCCTTGGCCAACTTGGTTTACTCCCTAGGGGTCTTGTCACTGACACACAGTGGTATGTTTCCAGCCTCTCTGTGGCCTGGCGTCCTCTGCTTCATTCATGCCTCTGTGCGCAGATCTACCCCAGATATCAGAGATGAGTTCAGGCCTCTTTGGCTTTCTGTGGATTGAAAGATGACAGATGATCCACCATTTTGAATGCGAAGAAACCGAACATGATTCTTGAAAGTGGGTGTTTTTGTTCAGATCCCCTTTGGTGAAAGGAAAAGAACCCAGTCCTGGCTATGGCGGTGGTGGTGGTTTAGTCGCCAAGTCATATCCAACTCTTTGCAACCCCCCAGACGGTAGCCCACCAGGCTCCTCTGTCCTTGGGATTTCTCAGGCAAGAATACTGAAGTGGGTTGCCATTTCTTTCTCCAGGGGATCTTCCCGACCCAGGGATAGAACCCATGTCTGCTTGGCAGGCCACGACTGCGTTAGGAGAGAGCTAAACCAAGTGGCAGTTTCCCTTGATTGCTCCCGGAGGAGGGGCAAGCCAGTTCCTAATATGAGGTGTGTGTAGGGGTGTGTCCAAAGGTCGGGCAGGGAGACTGGCTTACATGATTTGCCCACCACTTTGGTGGTGTTGAGTGCATGGGGCCAGGGCAGTACCCTGCTTTTGCTCCCAAACCCTTGGCTTTTGTTCCGGGCCCTTCAGAAATATTATTTGTATCTTTTTGTTTGTGTGTGTGTGTTTTTCTATCTGTTGTCCTGAATTTGCCTCAACTGCTCATGAGCACAGTTATTTTTGGTCCCTTAGAGTTTCTTTGTATTTTGTGGCCTGAGGAGACGTTTGTCCAGGTACACACACTGCAGGCAAGGGTCCCGGGTTCCAGCCCGTCTCAGATCTGGCTTGGAATCTGTCTCCGTCTTTGAATCGATGAGCTATGTACCTCCCAGACCCCAGGTACTTGGAGCCAGTACTGAAACCAAAGGAAACGGAGGTGGGTTTAGACTTGAAAGCCAGGAGCCTTCTCAAGAGATGGGTCTCACAGGGTTTGGGATAGCCTTCAGCGGTCCTCACCTGTGCTGCGGTCCAGTCCTCCTCGGGTTTTTCACACACGTCTGGCTGCCTTAAGGCAGCACGTCACACCTTGGTGCCAGTCTCAGCAAGCAGCGGATTGGTTTGCGCTTTGATTTAACCCTGTGGCATCCTTTTTGGGCTCCTTTCCAAAAGCAGATTCATTAAAAAATAATTGTCACCTAATTTTCTAATTATGAAATTAATTCAGGATAAATGCTAAGCAATTTGGGGCCAGCAGAAAAGCACACACATACTCGCTCGCACATACACGCAAACATTGTAATTCACCACCCAAAAACAATCACTTCACACCACTTTTTTTTCTGTGCACGTCTGTCTGTCTGCTCTATGAGCTCCAACTCTTTGTGACTCCATGGACTGTAGCCCGCCAGGCTCATCTGTCCATGGGATTTCCCAGGCAAGAATACTGGAGTATGTTGCCATTTCCTTCTCTGGGGCATCTTCCTGACCCCTGAGATCAAACCTGTGTCTCTTGTTTCTCCTGTATTGCAGGCAGATTCTTTAGCACTGCACTCCCTGGGAAGCTCTATACACATATTCTCTTCCAAAAAAAGTTCTCATACTCTTATCTTACACACAAACATTTGTATCACTTGCAGCTAGTGACTTTTTTTTCCCTAAAAAGAAGCTTTAAAAAATAGAATCTTTTTTTTTTTTCAACTTAGGAATGTCTTTTCTGTTAGGGGTGTAAGGACTAGGATGGCATCCTAAGTGAATATTCTGTGTTCTTTTCTTTTCCTTCACCCATGACATTTACTAGCTGGGGATCCTAGTAAACGAATGATCTGAAAATTATGGTCCTTAATTCAGAGGGGAGGAGGTAGCTTGGGCTGAAGGAGAGGAATCAGCCAGGGCTTAGAGAATTCCAGGAGAGAAAGAGGCACAGGTGGGCTGGCTCCAGCCAAGTGGAGGTGTCTCTTTCCAGGGTTCCTTCTGAGTTCCATGAAATGGAGACACTGAAAGATATGCTTCCCTTTGAGCAAAGAAAATCCCGTCACCATCAGGAAGACATGAGTGTCCTTAGAACTCGTGGAATACCAAAGTCTCTCTGAGCACCTGGCCAAAGTCCACGCTCATTTTAGAACTACAGCTTGGGTTCAGAACTAAGCTGCTTAAGACATCGGACTGTCTTCGTGGGCAGCCTTCTCCCAGGAGCTGAGACTGGAGACAGGGAAGACTTGTCAGCTCTCATCACTCCTGTCTGAATACTTCTCTCACAAACCAAACATACGTTTGAGACACGAGATTGGATTTCCATTAAAATGATCTTGCTTTTGCTCTTAAAAGACTAAGTCTGTCTACTAATTCTCTTACATCCTAAAAGTATAACATCTTCCCATTATAGTTTGCAGAAAGAATTCTCACACCGGTCTTGCCCATGGTGTTGGGATGAGATAAGCCCTTGTTAGAAGGTGCACACAAAATGCAGACCTTTCTCTCCATCAGTCGCTTACCTGAGAATGTTCTTCCCTGTCCATCTCTGTAACTGACCCTCAAAATCAAAGTGAGGGTGAGGACATATTATGTGCATTTCAGAGGTTGAAAAAAGGAGTTGGTTTGGGAAGTCAGATTGCTCTCCAGTGGTTTGTGCGTGTGTTCGTTGACTTAGTAAATATCTGTTAAACTGCAGTGTGTGCATGACAAGAGGTTTACAGGGGTGAATAAGGTCACTTAGATTTAATAGGGAGAAACAGGCAGTGAGCAGGAGAACATCAAATGGCATTACGTGCTATGAAGAAAATAAGACAGGTTATGTGAGCGCGATCAGATATCACATAACAGAAGACAGGGTATGTGATAGAGGGCTATTCTGGATGGTTGAAGGAGGGAAGGTGTGGAATTTGAGCTCTCATCTGATTGACATTAGGGGCCAGCTGTGTGATGACCTGGTGGTGCGGGGAACAAAGCTCAGGAGAAAGCAACGCGCAGAAGCTTGAAGAGGGAATGAGATGGGCAGTTGTGCGGCTCATAGGTCGGTCAGCATGCCTGGGACCCAGTGGATGAAGGGGTACGAAGCAGGCATCAAGTCACTGTGTAGTCTTCAACCTTCTGGGACACCAGAGCAGTTTAGATTCTGGTCTACGAGAGGTGGAAAACTCCTGGAGAGTTTAAAGTAGAGGAACACCGTGGTCTGGTTTTACATTTTTACAGAATTCCTCTGGAAGTTGGATGGGAGATGGACAGATGGTCTTTTGGGAGACAAGATGGGAACCAGGGAGGACAGCCCGTGTGCCTTCAAGTGGAGATGCCAACAGTGTGGCAGCCACGGTTGACAAACGGGTGTCTATTCCTCAGGCCACCGTTTCTCCCACCTTCATTTTTTCCACATTTTAAATTTATTTTTTCTGACTTGCTGCTGCTGCTGCTGCTAAGTCGCTTCAGTCGTGTCCGACTCTGTGCGACCCCATAGACGGAAGCCCACCAGGCTCCCCCGTCCCTAGGATTCTCCAGGCAAGAACACTGGAGTGGGTTGCCATTTCCTTCTCCAATGCATGAAAGTGAAAAGTGAAAGTGAAGTCGCTCAGTCATGTCCGACTCCTAGCGACCCCATGGACTGCAGCCTACCAGGCTCCTCCGTCCATGGGATTTTCCAGGCAAAAGTACTGGGGTGGGGTGCCATTGCCTTCGTATAGTTAATTCACAACATTGTGTTATTTCCAGGAGTATAGCAAAGTGATTCAGTTATACATACATATATATGTATATATTTTTCAGATTCTCTTCCCTCACACAATTATTACAAAATGCTGAATATAGTTCCCTGTGGTATATAGTAGGTCCCTGTTGGTTATTTATTTTATATATTGTTGTTGTTGTTCAGTCGCTAAGTTGCATCCAACCCTTGGAGACCCCATGAACTGCAGGATGCAAACTACTACAAACTATAGTAGTTTTTATATATTAATTCCAAACTCCTGCTTTATCCTTACCCCCCTTTCCTCTTGGTAACCATGTTTGTTGTCTACTGTGGTTCTTTCTGTGGTTCTACTTCTGGTCTGTATATAGGTTCATTTTTTATCATTCGTTTTAAGATTCCACGGATAAACACAATCATATGATGTTTGTGTTTCTCTGCCTGGCTTACTTCACTTAATCTCTGAGTCTATCCATGTTGCTGCAAAAGGCGTTATTTTATTCTTTATATGGCTGAGTAGTATTCTAGTGTGTGTATATATATCATCTTTGTCCATTTATCTGTTGATGGATGTTAAGGTTGATCCTTGGCTATAGTAAATAGTGCTACGGTAAACACTGAGGTGCAGATAGTTCTTTGAATTTCAGTTTTACACAGATGTGGAATTGCAGGATCATATGCTTGCTCTATTTTTAGGTTTTTAAGGAACCTCCATACTGTTCTTCTTTCATCTCCTTTGACTACAGAATTCTGACCAGAAAGGAAGGCCAGTTTTCATGGGGTAGGGTAGAACAGGGAATCACAATGCTTATGGAGATGACTGGGACTTAAGGAAGTGTGTCTCTGGGTCTGGTGGCTCCTGCTGTTTCAGGGGTTGCAGCATGTATGATTAATTGTTAATGACCCAAGGGCTATGCATCTAAGGGCTATAAGCAGACCTGCTTCAGCGTGGGAGATCAGTCTTGGGTGTGTTATTCAGTCTTGCTGTACCAAAGCTGTGAGCTGCATCTGTTGATCCACATGCCCATGGAATGGATTTTTCCATCACAGGACAGTTCTGTCTTGCATGCATGCATGCATGCTCAGTCATGTCTGACTCTTTTCAACCACATGGACTGTAGCCCACCAGGCTCCTTTGTCCGTGGAATTCCAAGAATACTGGAGTGGGTTGCCATTTGTTCCACTAGGGGATCTTCCTGACCCAGGGGTCAAACCCATGCATCTCCTGCATTGGCAGGTGGATTCTTCACTGCTGAGCCACCTGAGAAGTCCCAATTCTGTCTTAGGGCTGCCTGGTTTTCCCTTTCTTTTATTTCAGCAGAAGTAGGGAAGGCACCTAGGAGCTAGATGTCTCACCTGTGTCATTTGTGACAACAGGAACAATTTGAGAGTCTGGATTCAGACAGAACTGGATTCCAGAACCAGCTGTATCCCTTCCTAGATTCTATCTGGAATAGATTATTTTGTGTCTCTGAGCCTCAGTTTACTCATGCAAAACATAATGAAACGTTCGTATGTCAGAGAGCAGCAGAAAAGATTAGGATGCATGACTGGTTCATTGATTCCACTGAGAACTCTTCAGACACTTATTGAGCACTTGCTCCATGTAAGAGGCCATGCTGGATGTTAGCAGAAAGAGGCCCAGCGTATCGGGCTTCCCTGGTGACTCAGTGGTAAGAATCCACCTGCCAAGGCAGGAGATGTGAGTTCGATCCCTGGGTGTGGAAGGTTCCTCTGGAGGAGGAAATGGCAACCCACTGCAGTATTCTTGCTTGGAAAAGCCCCATTGGACAAAGGAGCCTGGTAGACTAAGTTCATGGTGTTGCAAAGGGTTGGACGTGACTTAGCGACTAGACAAGAACAGTAAGCCCAAAGAGTCAGGTATGGTCCCTTCCTAAGCCCAGTTCACAGTCTCATGGGGGAAGGAGATAAAACAAAGAGCAAAACAGCTAGCAGAGCGCAGAAACTGACTCATTACGGTTGGAGTAAGTGCTATGAAGGAAATGATGCAGGAAGGAATAGTTAACGATGGGGAAGGGAGAGGGGTTACGAGATCCCCACTGCCACGTCTGGAGATCCTCCTTCTGTAGACTCACGCCTTGGTTTTCTGCACTTCCTGGGTTTCTCTTTGGGACACTTGATACTGCCCTCTTCCGGGCCTGAAATGCACGTGGCCATGGGTGCAGCTGAAATTGCAGGAGCCGGGGGAATGTGCGTTTCCAGTCTGTGGGAGCCACCTGTTTCTGGGAGTGCCATAGAAACGCACATTCCGTCCCTTGATCTTGAGACCCAGGCAGGAAATTTTCAGCTGTCAGCAGCTGTCCCTTCTGATCCACTGCCGAGGAGTTTCCAGTCCCATGAAAAGCTCATCGTGACCCTCACTAGTGATTTCGTCACCTCTGTCTGGCGATGAGCAGGAAACAGGGGTTCCTTCCGAGTGATGTGTGGGCATAGGTTTTTAATTGGGGTGCCTGAAAAATCTCCCCTCCAACTGTGTGTCAGACTAGGACCACATGGTCTTGCCATGGAGGGATTTTAAACATCTAATTGGTTCTCATAACACCCCATGGCAGAATCATACTTAAGAGTCTCTGCAGCAGAGATAGCCCTGGCTCTGTGGCTTTGTGGCTTCTGGTTGGGGAAAGTCATCCAGCCTTTCAGAGGCGGTCAACTGGATACTGCAATACCGTGTTACCTAAATCTTTCAGCTGTCCCCAAACAGAGCAGAGAGGACTGGCCCCTCACTCTGGGGCTGTGTAGGAAGAGCCTGAGGTTGCCTCATCCCATCTGGATGTGGTTGTGTGTCCTCTTTAGGAATAGCTGGCCATTCTCTTTCACTAGAGACCGTCAGCTGTTGTGTTGCTGAAACTTGGCCCCTGTTCACCGGTGCCGAAATGCAGAGACAGTGTTTTGGATCAAGTAGAAAAGAGTAACTTTTATTGCTCTTCACGCTAAAGGGGCCACAGTGAGCTAATTCTCTTAAGACTGTGTGACCCACCCTGGAGGTAGTAGTGAGGAGTTTTATCCTGTTCATTGAACAGGGCATGATCAGCCTGGGGACATTTCTTGGATTGGTTGGCATCAAGGTGAAGTTTCAAGCTTCGTCAGCCTAGTGGTTGCAACCAGTCTAGGGTCTGTGTTCTTGTGGTCAGCAGTTTCCATCTGGAGGGGGTCTGCTTCCTACAAAAACAACTCAGAAATGTGTGTCAGGTCTTTATCTATAGCTTTCAGGGAAGTGGGAGTTCAGTGATTCTGCTAAGGGGCAGAATTATAATCTAAATTGTTACCAGTTCTTTAGCTCAACAGCTAGTCTTTGTTTTTGCGTCTTCACATTTCCCATCATTGGCTCTTGTTGTTTAGTCGCTAAGTCCTTCCTAATTCTTTGGGATCCCTCCAGAATCTCTATCTCTATCCCTCCAGGCTTCTCTATCCATGGGATTTCCCAGGCAAGAATACTGGAGTGGGTTGCCCCATTTTCTTCTCCAGGGCATCTTGCCGACCCAGGGATCAAACCCATGTCTCCTGCATTGGCAGGTAGATTCCTTACCACTGAGCCATAAACTCTTGAGTCAGCATTTTAATTCAAAAGATCAGGACACAGAATCTCGTACACGTCAGCTGGGTAACAGTAAAATGGACAGAGATCCATCCTCCCACCAAGTTTTGCTTCAGATTCTCCACCTCTGTTGTCTGGTCTGTTCTGCTCTTCCAAAGTTCTTGGTGTCCAAATTCCAAAGAAGGGTAAGATGAGAACAGAATGACCAAGAAGGCCAGAAGTCATGGTCCTTCTCCAGTAAGATAGTGGTCATGGTCCCACCTGCAAAAACTGGCTGAGTGATGCTTCTGCATTTTCCATGCAGTTCTAGAAAGACCCTGATGCAGGAGCTCTGAAGACTGCACACTTGGTCCAGATCTGCCCCTGGTTGTCTGGGCCCCTGGCTTCTCTGTTTTTCCTTTCTGTATGTAAAGTGAAGGAGAGGGTCAAAGCAGAAGTTTGAAACCCAGGCATACACACATCTGAGTGTGAGTGCACGGATGTATACACGGTGCTTCTGTACATCATTTCAGATGTCAGATCTATGCATGGATCCCCCAAAAAGGGAATCCAGAGCCTTGTCTTTGACTATAGTTCCTAAACTTCAGACATTCAAATGGTTTGTAACACAAGTACTACTATATAGTTAATACTTTTACTTCAATTGATTTAGCTTTCATAACTAATGTAAAATAATTCACAGAAGGACCACTTCAACTTCCAACCGATATTCACCTTCACTAGGTATAAATAAGTGGTATGTGCTAAACATACATTGATGGTACCAACTAAAATGGTACAAAGCAGAGACATCACATGCCAATAAAGGTCCCTATAGTCAAAGCTATGGTTTTTTCAGTAGTCATGTACAGATGTGAAAGTTCGACCATTAAGAAGAATTGATGCTTTTGGACTGTGGTGCTGGCGAAGACTCTTGAGAGTCCCTTGGACTGCAAGATCAAACCAGTCAATCCTAAAGGAAATCAACCCTGAATATTCATTGGAAGGACTCTTGCTGAAGCTGAAGCTCCAATGCTTTGGCCACCTGATGTGAAGAGCTGACTCATTAGAAAAGACCCTGATGCTGGGAAAGACTGAAGGCAGGAGGAAAAGGGGACGACTGAGAATGAGATGGTTAGATAGCATCACTGACTCAGTGGAGGTGAATTTGAGCAAACTATGGAAGATAGGGGAGGAGAGAGGAGCCTGGCCTGCTGCAGTTTGTGGGGTCACCAAGAGTGGGACATGACTCAGCGATTGAACAACAAGAATGGATGGTAATAACAAGTGTTAGCAAGAATGTGGAGAGATGGGAACTTACATGCATTGCTGGATGGAAATGTAAAATTCTGCAGCCCCTTTGGAAAACAGTTCAGTAGTTTTTTTTCCAAAATGACATATAGGGTTACCATATGACCTAGCAACTCCACTCCTAGGTATACAAGATAACTAAAGTTTTCCTACACCAGCAAAATAATCTTGTGCACAGATATTTACAGAAGCACCGTTCGTAGTGGCAAACAATAGAAATAGCCCAAATATCCATCAAGTAATAAATGGCTAAATAGAAATGGTATATTTCATACAGTGGGAAGTTATTCAGCCATGGAATGGAAGGAAGTGCTAATACCTGCTGCAACATGAATGAACTTTGAAAATATTATTCTAACTGAAAGAAGACACAAACGATCACATGTTGTATGATTTAATTTGTAGGAAATGTTTAGAATAAACAAGTCTGTGGAGACAGAAACTAGATTACTGGTAGCCAGAGTCTCGGGGAGAAGGTCAGGGAAATGACTGACTAGTATATACAAGGTTTCTTGGGGGTGGGGTGAAGATGGTCTGAAATTAGACACTGGTAATAGTTGCAAAACTTTATAACTATATTTAAAAAACAGTGAATTGTACACTTTCAAAGAGTATATTTTATGGTATGTGAATTCTATCTCAATTCAAAAATGTACTGAAAACAAAGCATTGTGATCAAATCCTCAATTACTTGTGTTTGCCAAAGGCATTTGTGGTATCTGAGGCATGTTCTCTCCTAGGAAAAAGACTCAAAAGTGTTTGATGAGGGAAGGGATAGTTAGGGAGTCTGTGATGGACATGTACGCACTGCTGTATTTAAAATGGACAGCCAACAGGGCCCTGCTGTGTAGCACAGGGAACTCTGCTCAGTGCTATCTGGCAGCCTGGATGGGAGGGGAGTTTGGGGAGAATGGATCCATGTATGTGTATCGCTGAGTCCCTTTGCTGTTCACCTGAAACTATCGCAACATTATTAATCCAGCTATAGTCCAATACATTGGAAAAGACCCCAGAGCTGAGAAAGATTGAGGGCAAGAGGAGAAGAAGATGGCAGAAGATGAGATGGTTGGATGGCATTACCGACTCAATGGACATGAGTTTGAGCAAACTCTGGTAGGTAATGAAGGACAGGGAAGCCTGGCATGCCTGCAGCAACGGGATCACAAAGAGTTGGACACAGCTTAGCAACTGAACAACATACTCCAATACAGTAGTAAAAGTTCTCTTTTAAAAGAAGAAGGAAGTGTAGAAAAAATGGTATTAAAAGCAGGATATCACAACCAGAAAAACTGAATGACGTTGAAAAGGCAACGGCCTTCTAAATCCTTCTAAACCATCTGTTCTCCCACAGGTGAGACGAAGTGCTCAGAATCTCACAAGATTTTAGGTTCTGTGACTTCCCCATGCCAAACTTTTGTACCTGATGATCAGGAGAGAATAAGGATATTTTAGCTGGGAAACTAAAATTTCCTAGGAACTCACTGTGCAGTAGGAGAGTCACTCATTACATGTAAATATTTGAATTCAAAGTCAGGTCACATCACTGGCGTGTCCAGTGCTCAGTAGCCACGTGTGGTTGGTGTTTATTGTATGGGACAATATGAAATAGAACACATCTTTCATTACTTAAAGTTCTATAGGACATCACAGCTTTAGAAGATTGAATTAGTTCTATTGGGATATTGTGGCTTCCTTTTTCTCCTTTGCCTTTCCCTCCTTTCAGCAGACTTGGGTGTTGAGACACGGATAATGTTGTTATAACAAAATTAATAATTTATATTGGCTCTGTGCCCGGTGGTGTGCCAAGCATTTACCAGGCATTATCTGAGTTATTCCTCACGAAAATTCTAACAGGCAGGCACTGTCATTATCCCACCTTCACAGATGAGAAAACTGAGCTTCCGAGAAGTGAAGTCACTTGTTCAAAGTTGCAGAGCCGAGGTCCTGTCTGCTCCATCCTTTTGATCTACCTCTCCCAGGGCTCAGAGCCCCTCACTGAGGCACAAATTCCGTTCCTGGGCCTGTCTAGGAGTCTTTCAAGGTCTCTCAGCCCTTTTCCTTTTCAAATTGCAATGCAATGGCAATGTTTATCCTAGAAGAGTTTCAAGAAATAAACAAGAAAGCAGAGTAAAACACCGAGTCTGCCTGCCAGATCTTCCGTCTTCTCCTGTCTCCTCCCCAGGAGGTGATGCCCACAGACAGTGTGGCGAGTTGGTTAATTTGAAGTCCTCCCATACCTTTTCCAGGTAGTGACACGCTTAGCCGTGTGTACTGGACACAATTCATGTTTTAGGTAAATGGGATGGTGCCACTCACATTATTCTGCAACTTGATTAATTTTTTTAAGATATTTATTTATTTACTTATTTGGCTGTGTTGGGTCTTGGGGGTGGCATGCAGGCTCTTTCATCACAGTGTGCAGGCTTCTTCAGTTGCAGCACGTGGACATCTCCCTAGTTGTGGCACACGGGCTCTGGAGTGTGTAAGCCAGTGGGATCTTAGTTCCTTGATCAGGGATCCAACCTGTCCTCCATCACTGGACCACCAGGGAGGTTCCCACAACTTGATCTTATTCCCCTAAAAACACATTCTGGCCATCTTCCTGTGTGAATACATATTGGTCTACCCTGTTCATTGTAGGGGAATACACAAAATACCCCTATACGGTGGTACCGCAGTACTTTGGCATCTGAGGCTGGGAACGATTGAGGGCAAGAGGAGAAGGAGGTGACAGAGGACGAGATGGTTGGATGGCATCACCAATTCAATGGACATAAGTTTGACCAAATTCAGGGAGATAGTGAAGGACAGGGAAGCCTGGTGTGCTGCAGTTCATGGGGTTTCAAAGAGTCGGGTACAACTTAAGGACTGACAATAACAACAATTTGTTTAGCCATTATTCCCTTTTTACACATTTTTGTAACTTCTGATTTTCTTTGCCTCTTACAATGATTCGGCTGTGTAAATGCCCTTGCACATCTGTGTTTGTGTGCTAGTGTGAAGACACGCTTAGGGTAGCATCTTAGAATTGAGTTTGCTGGTTCTGAGGGTTTGCACGCTTTACCTGCTGTTCAGTGCTGCCCGATGCCCTCCAGAAAACCAGAAAGTGGCTCTGCCAATTCTTCCATCCTCAAAGACCGCGTGAGAGACCAACTTCCCTGCAGCAGCGCCCAAACTGGACATCATCAATCTTTTACATTTTTGCCAATCTGTCGGGTGATAATTTCTTTTCCTCTCAGCCTTCAGGGTCATTTACACCTCCCTCCACCTGCTTCGCTCAGGCTCCTGGCTGCTGACGGCCAAAGGCATTCAGCCGCAGGCAAAATGAGGTCAAGGCCGAAAGCTTATTGCCTTTCAGTAGAAGGGTGTTTACTTGGGTAAAGACAGTCCAAGTGAAGTGTCTCCTTGGTTTGAAAGGTGAAGAAGCAAGGTCTGAAGAGCCCCCGCCAAGGTGTGTGTCTCAACCCCCACACCCCAACGCATGGATCTGTGCATTCTGATCAGTTACAATGTGGAATATGTCCCTCCAATTATTTATCCACTTAATAGCAATCCACTGCTATTATAACAATAGCTGTGTGCTGATAGAGCGCAGGATGGTGGTGGGCAGAGATGTTACAGGTGGGGCCATCTTGGTTTTCTCATTCTCTGTGGCCTATGTCCCCTGCAAATCTCCTGATTCCCATGGAGGGAGGGCAGGAAGTCCAGCCACATGGCTCTCTCTTCATCGTGACCTACCTTGTTCTGCCTTGTAACCTGACCCCTAAATGTGCCTGGCAGTCTTTGAACGATGTTCCTGGATTCGGAACCACCCTGGCACCACTTTCTGTCTCTTGCCCAGACTTGTGTGCAGTCCTGGGGATGTAAAGGTGCTCCCCTTGCTTCACCAGGCAGCCTGATAGGAGAACAAGCCCTTGGAGATGCTTCCCATGCAGGGTGGCGCTATAAGAGCTTGGTTTTGAGATGAATTCGAGGGAGCTTGCCAATGCAACTTCTGCTGTACCCCTTAGTTTTCTATTTGCTTGGGGTTTTTTTTGATATTTAAAAAATATTTTTTAAAATATGGTAACACCACTTTTACCTTTAACAACGTAGTGACTATATATATATATATATTCTTGCCCATTAGCTTTCTACTCTGCTCAAAGCTTTCTACTTTATTCATGGAGGGAGATGTTTTCTCAGCCTTCTTTTGATTCCCCTTTATTTCCATATTTATTTATTTATTTTTTCCTGGCAATCATGAGAGCAGGATTTGCTGTCGTAGCAAAACACATTTCATTTTTATTTTTTACTGTCTCTGTCTTAATAGCAAGGTCTGCCTCCATCCGCCGGAGAATCACATTATCTTGCATGCAGGCTAATAAATAGCGCAGTCTGAGACCTCGACTCAGAGCAGCCTCGTCTAAGTCGAACATTTAATAGGCTGATCTTCGATAGATAATTTATAAGACTTCCACTTCTTATTGATTAACTTTCATAACTCACTCCAGAAAATAAATTATGCATCTGTTGTCATCGCATCGGAGATGCACAAACTGTCCTGAGAGGGTTGATAAACCTTTGGAAGAATTCAGAACCAAGTCAGCTTCTTCTACAAATAAACCATGATCGAGCAGAGGGATGGCCTTGTTCCTGAAAGAGGCAAGTAGCAGCAGCATCAGAGCAAAGCCTTGGCAAATTATTTGATATAGAATGACAAGTAATTCTCTCATTGGCACCAGCATTTTTCCAAAGAAAAGCTAAGATGCCCCTTCTGTGTTTTTTCGATAGGAAGAGGAGAGCCAAAGTACAGCTTTGTTAATATGAACTCAGAGAGAAGCAGAGAGAAAGAAGGTTACGTGTACATACTTTAGAGTGTCTGTGTGGCCAGAGAAGGGGCTTCCCTGGTGACTCAGTGGTAAATAATCCACCCGTAACGCAGGAGACGTGGGTTTGATCTCTGGGTCAGGAAGATCCCCTGGAGGAGGGCATGACAACTCACTCCATATTCTTGCCTGGAGAATTCCCATGGCCAGAGGAGCCTGGTGGGCTACAGTCCATGGGGTCGCAAAGAATTGGACATAACAGAAGCAACTGAGCACTCATGTACGCACGTGGCCAGAGAAAACCACAGGACAGGCGAGAATTCTGCCCTTCACCCCTGTTCCTTTATTCTTAACGATTAGAATTTCAGATCTGCAAAGCAAAAAAAATATGTAATATAAAACTAGATTAATTATGTTTGAGGGCTAGGAAGTATGACTATGGATGAGCTCTTTGCAGGCCCTGCTTTTCTTCAAGCCCAATGTTCATGGGAATTGTTAGCTACAGTGTTGTCACCCGAGGAAGTACAGAAAAAGAAGTGTTAGTTAAGCTCGTAAGCTCTGGGTCCAGCCCCGAGTCATCTGTGTGCATGCTGTGTGAGCTTGGGCAAGTCTCAGGATCTCTCTGAACCTCAGTTCCTATCCTTGACCCAATAGGGTGGTTGTGAGAATTAACAGAATTAATGTGTAAAATGCTCACCCTATAGTATCTGATAGATGCCCGCTAATTGTGTGTGTCTGTATGTTTGTGATAGTTACTTGGGAAAATAATTAGCCTTCAATAAAGAACTAAATTCTTACTAATAACCCCCTGGAACTTGATATATAGAGCTGCTTACATGGCTCAGCTGGTAAAGAATCTGCCTGCAATGTGCGAGGCCCAGGCTTGATCCCTGGGTTGGCAAGATCCCCTGGAGAAGGGAATGGCTACCCACTCCAGCATTTTTGCCTGGGAAATGCATGGACAGAGGAGACTGGCAGGCTACAGTCTAAGGGGTTGCAAAGAGTCAGACGTGAATAAAGAACTAACACACAAAAGGAGCAGTAACCTGATAGAAAATGGTGCATTTTGAAGTCTCTGTCCCCTTGTCTTGATTTGGGGCTCAGATATGGAACCACCTGTGTATTCTGTGTCTATGGTGCTGCGCCGTATGTGGACTGCCTCTCCATCAGCAATCTCGAGAACTTTATGGTGAACCTCCGATTCAGCCACTCTGGAAAATCTGGTTTTCTTTTCATCTTGATAGGGATTGAGCTCTCCTAGATAGTTCCTCCAAATATGATGACAAGGTAATCGAGCCAATAGACAGGTGGACATAACTTTATATATTCTCTAAAGCACTAAGTATATTCCACCTGTTAGATGCTTCACACTATATAGTGTGGTGTTCTGTTGGACACTCTGTGTCATGAACCTACACATGTTAGCCTGTGTTGTTGATGAAGCGTTCTTAGACTGATGCAGTTAAAAGAAGAAGACCCGGAGTTGTTGGAAGAAAGAGGAAATGCTGCCAGTCGTAGCAAAACTGCGATCAGTTAACTGATCTGAGAAGATCTGAAAATAGTGGCTCTGTTAGCTCTCATGTGGCTGAAATGAATGAAGTGGTTTAGTGTGTGTGTGTGTGTGTGTGTGTGTGTGTTTGAAGGAAACCCGGCTACAGGAGCCAGCATAGGCCTTCTGCACAGGGACATGGTTTTTTCTGAAGGACTTTTCATGAAGCCACCATGAGGCTAGAGGAGCCCTCCTCCCACAACACCATGAGCTTCTCTACTATTTGAAACGCCAGTGTCCCTGGGATCTATAGTAAATCTTTTTTGGATCATGCTGTGGCCACACTGCCAATGTCTGACACTCCGGGCTTCCTTTTTTCCTCCCCACGATGGCCAAGTCCCTTCTTTTCACGTGGCCTTCCTTCAGACCGTGCCATTAATTAGGCTTCCACGTTCCTGCCTCGCCTCCCAGAGATGTCACCCAGGTCACCTTGAAGTCTTTGAGTAGATATTTACAGTCCCTTAATTTATCTTCATCCGCAGAGCGTCACATCCACAGGGTGTGAATTTCTCTTCCCTCCTTCCAAGGGCGACCTCAGTCCCCAGCCCCAGTGAGCCATCCGGAGAAAGAACCAAAAGCAAACAAAGAAAATGAGTCTGCGGCCACATTTGCAGGCTGTCCACCTGCTGGGGGTCCTCAACCATGTGGAGAAGGGCGACATGCTTACGGATGGAGAGAGCTCTCGTTCCTCCCCCCAATGCCCTCTATCTGTGTCTCTCTAAGCTGCCCACCACGAGCCTGTGCAGTGAGGCCACTTCTGTTTCATGCAGGTTCTGGGCCTGAAAGACACATTTGTGTCACCGCACATTTTATTGCAGTCCCATCTCATTGGGCCTGCCCGTAATAGCAGCAGAGCTTCTAGGCAGCACTTACGGGGGGCCTAAATTGACTTAGAAAGCTTTGCATTAAGCAGATGTTTACTCTTCGGGAAGATGAAAACCATTTTGCATCAAAGAACAAGGCAGTGGCATTGTCCCAAAGCAGGAAAGAATTGTTCCTTTGGCTCAACTGAGACTCACTCCATCCTCTGCTTGGCACCTTCGTGCTCCTTGAAATGGACTCCGTCCAAGGGAGACCAGGTGAGTCTAAGGGAAGCGGGTGACAGAGGGGACTGTCTCCTCTGCAGCTGCTCTGGCCTCATTTCTGCTCAGGAGAGTGATTAAAGCGACCAGACCACGTGGGTCTTCCCACACCCTGGGGAGGTGGGAGGCAGGATTCCTGGATCTGATCAAGCCCATGTTCTCATGACAGTAGTGGGAAGTGTGTAGGGATTCTAGAGGCTGAACTGGAGGGCAAATTGTGTGCACATGCGAGTGTGCGTGTGTGCGTTCTCCACACTTACTGTGAAGCGACTTAACATGAAGTGCAAAAATCGCTGATGACAGCATGTGTATTTTATAATGTTATCAGTTAAGAACCCAGAGGCGTGAATCAGATGCAACTGGAGTTCATTTTTTTTTTTTTTAACCTATTTTCAAAAATAATTTTTGTCTATTTATCTTTGCCTGTACTGGATCTTCGTTGCTTTTCTCTAGTCACGATGAATATGGGCTACTCTAGTTGTGGTGCTGAGCTTCTCATTGTGGTGGCTTCTCTTGGTGCAGACCATGAGCTCTAAGCACGTGGGCATCAGTAGTTTCAGCTCCCAGGCTTTAGAAGAGAGTCTTATTAGTTGTGGGACATGGGCTTAGTTGCCCCCCCTGGCATGTGGGATCTTCCTGGATCAGGGATCTAACCCATGTCTCCTGAATTGCCAGGTTGGTTTCTTTACCACTGAGTCACCAGGGAAGCCCTGCGGTTAATTTCTAACTCAGCTGTGCAGTGGCTGTGTGGTCTTGGGCAAGGCACTCAGCCTCTCTCATGAACCTTAGTTTCATAATCTGTAAAAAAAGAAAAAAGAAGAGAAAATGGATAAGACCCACATGGAGTATTTCCAGAACCTTAAACAGGATACCTCATAAATCACCTAGCCTGGGATTTGCCAGTTCCTTGGGCTTCCCTTGTAGCTCACTCGGTAAAGAATCTGCCTGCAGTGCAGGAGACCAGGGTTCGATCCCTGGGTTGGGAAGATGTCCTGGAGAAGGAAATGGCAACCCACTCCAGTATCCTTGCCTGGAAAACCTCATGGACAGAGGAGCCTGGTGGGCTGCAGTCCATGGGGTCACAAAGAGTCGGTCACGACTGAGTGACTAACACTTACACTTGAGATAATTAGATTTGTTGATGCTAGTGCTTACTATTGCCTCTGCTGTTGCTGCTGTTATTATGATCATTATTGTCGTTATTATTATTATTTCTATGATGGGCTTCCTTTATGGCTCAGAGGGTAAAGAATCTGCCCGCAGTGCGAGAGTCCAGGGTTCAATCCCTGGGTCAGAAAGATGCCCTGGAGAAGGAAATGGCAACCCACTCCAGTATTCATGCCTGGAAAATTACTGCTGCTACAATTATTGTTATTAGTATTGTTGTTATTATTATTAGGGGCATTGCCAGAAATAGAACGGCAGAGATTGCCAAAAGCCTCCATCTTGATTTCATGCTGTAATACTGGAGAGGAACCTTCAAATGAATACATCAAGTAGTTGAGAAATCTCGCCTGCATTCTAAACACCTTTGTGTTCTTTGTAGTTAGTGACACTCTGACTTCTTCAGGAAAGGGGAAGTGAAACAGATCCAGTTCTGCAGCTCGACTCCATGCAGCCAGTGAAATGACAAGCGTGAAGCATTTAGGACAGTGTCTGGTCCAGACTAAATTCTTCCTAAGAGGTCACCCCAGGAGCTAGTTATAAAAAAAAATAATAATAATAAAGACTGGTCTCTTTTAGGCCTCTCATCCGGGCAAAGTGCCTGGCAGAAAATGGGTCTCATGTCTTTTAAGGCAATGTGCCTAGCGGCTGGAGAAAGGTCACCATGAGTTCATGGAACCTTTCAACACACGGGGACTTGATGCCACTGGATCCTTTCTGATGGCACCGTTTAGGTTGTTTTGTTGGAGGACAAAACCCTTTTTTGCTTAAGGCAAAATACATTTTATGGAGCATTTAATGACTCTCCCCTAGAAGCCAGAGTGGCTGTGTTTTGGTTTCAGGGGAACAAACAAGTGCCCAGAAGTTCCCCTGTCTTTCTTGCTATTTATCATCTGGTGGAGGGGGAGGGACGGGGCCAAGTTAGCACATGTCAGCTTCTGCGTTTCATTGTTGACACTTCAGTAGAAGTGGGAGGAGGCATATGGCCCTCCTGGTATCTCGTGGGGAGGAAAAGAGGACATTTGAGGCGAATTATTTTGGAACAGGAAGGCAGAGCAAGATCGTATTTGTCTGTGCGCTGGAAAAGTCAAACAGCCGGTCAACTTTAGAACTCCTAAGTCTGGTGTAAAGCCCACGTCTTTTCAAGGCATTTTCAAAGATGAGGAATCCATCTTTCACTACGTGCTGGTGATTGTGGGATCAGGCATTCACAGGAGGTTATATCTGATGAGCTGGGATGGGCTGGGCTTGCTGTGTCCCTAGATTGCCAGGAAAGAAAATGCCCTTTTAAGTGTGAGATCTATTTCTCTTATAATTACTATAGAGAAGAAGTCTTGGAATTAAATGTAGGATAATGAATCGGATGTGTTTTTATTAATTTTTTATTTTCATTGGAGGATAATTGCTTTACAATGCTGTGTTGGTTTCTGCCATACAGCAACACAAATCAGCTATAAGTTTATACATATCCTTTCCCTCTTGAGCCTCCCTCCCACCCATCCTCCCGTGCCACCTCACTGGGTCATCACAGAGCACCAGGCTGAGCTCCCTGTGCTTCCCAGTAACTCCCAGTAACTTCCCACTGGCTACCTATTTTATGCCTTACAATATGCTGCGCTGTCAATTTACCCCGCCCTTTCCTTCCCCCACTGTGTCCCTAAGTCTGCAGTCCCTGTCTGAGTCTCTATTCCTGCCTTGCAAATAGGTTCGTCAGTGCCATTTTTCTAGCGAATCTGACATTTTTAATAGGAAAAAAAAAATGGACTCCATTCCTGGGGCTGATTTGTAGATGTTGAGTTGCCTGTGCTTTTGGCATTCACCATTTTATTTTTTTAAGGGAAATTAATTCTATTTTATTGATAAAGTATGACATCAGATCAGATCAGTCGCTCAGTCGTGTCCGACTCTTTGCGACCCCATGAATCGCAGCTTTGCTTATATCCACATATTAATACATGGAAGCACAAATTTTCACCCTGTAGTTCTCTTAATGGCAGAAAGTGAAGAGGAACTCAAAAGCCTCTTGATGAAAGTGAAAGTGGAGAGTGAAAAGGTTGGCTTAAAGCTCAACATTCAGAAAACGAAGATCATGGCATCTGGTCCCATCACTACATGGGAAATAGATGGAGAAACAGTGGAAACAGTGTCAGACTTTATTTTTCTGGGCTCCAAAATCACTGCAGATGGTGACTGCAGCCATGAAATTAAAAGACGCTTACTCCTTGGAAGGAAGGTTATGACCAACCTAGATAGCATATTCAAAAGCAGAGACATCACTTTGCCAACAAAGGTTCGCCTAGTCAAGGCTATGGTCTTTCCTGTGGTCATGTATCGGGGAAGGCAATGGCACCCCACCCCAGTACTTTTGCCTGGAAAATCCCATGTACGGAGGAGCCTGGTAGGCTCCAGTCCATGGGGTCGCTAAGAGTCGGACACGACTGAGCAACGAGAGCTGGACTGTGAAGAAGGCTGAGCGCCGAAGAATTGATGCTTTTGAACTGTGGTGTTGGAGAAGACTCTTGAGAGTCCCTTGGACTGCAAG
Organism: Tragelaphus eurycerus; assembly: GCA_935064755.1. NCBI lineage: Eukaryota > Metazoa > Chordata > Mammalia > Artiodactyla > Bovidae > Tragelaphus > Tragelaphus eurycerus. The sequence continues at coordinate 6,412,007 of CAKXYN010000101.1, forward strand.
GAGATCCAACCAGTCCATTCTGAAGGAGATCAGACCTGGGATTTCTTTGGAGGGAATGATGCTCAAGCTGAAACTCCAGTATTTTGGCCACCTCATGCGAAGAGTTGACTCATTGGAGAAGACTCTGATGCTGGGAGGGATTGAGGGCAGGAGGAGAAGGGGACGACAGAGGATGAGATGGCTGGATGGCATCACTGACTCGATGAATGTGAGTCTGAGTGACCTCTGAGAGCTGGTGATGGATAGGGAGGCCTGGCGTGCTGCGGTTCATGGGGTCGCAAAGAGTCGGACACGACTGAGCGACTGATCTGATCTGATCTGAGTTCTCTTAATTACATTTTAATTCAGCTACAATATACATTCTGATAAAACACTGGTTGAATTTTGTAATATAACCTAACGATATAATAGTAGGATCTTTTTCTAAAAAATTTTTAAGTTTTTATTTTTTGATTGAAGGGTAATTGCTTTACAGAAATGTGTTGATTTCTGCCAAACATCAACGTGAGTCAGCCATAGATATACCTCTTTTTTTTTTTCATTTTTTAAAATTTTATTTTATTTAACTTTACAATATTGTATTGATTTTGACATATATCAAAATGAATCTGCCACAGGTATACATGTGTTCCCTATCCTGAACCCTACTCCCTCCTCCCTGTCCATACCATCCCTCTGGGTCATCCCAGTGCACCAGCCCCAAGCATCCAGTATCGTGCATCAAACCTGGACTGGCGACTCATTTCATATATGATATTATACATATTTCAATGCCATTCTCCCAAATCATCCCACCCTCTCCCTCTCCCACAGAGTCCAAAAGACTGTTCTATACATCAGTGTCTCTTTTGCTGTCTCGTATACAGGGTTATTGTTACCATCTTTCTAAATTCCATATATATGCGTTAGTATACTGTATTGGTGTTTTTCTTTCTGGCTTAGTTCACTCTGTATAATAGGCTCCAGTTTCATCCACCTCATTAGAACTGATTCGAATGTATTCTTTTTAATGGCATTCACCATTTTAGTTGGCCTTTCCTGGTTGTACCAGGTCGAGCTCCTTTGTTTCAAGTACTTAAGAAATCTATTTGGACTGCCCTAGGCAAGAGAGGACCCCTATTGGGTGGGTGTTGAATAGCCCACAGTGTTGACAGGTAAGCCAGAGAAAGGGGCTCTAACCTAGGGAAGATACCCAGAGGATTGTAAACTGTTGGGAGCTAGCTCAAGAATGAGTGTCCTTTCTTTCGTCCACATGACCCTCCAGCCATATCCTCTCTCATTGCACCTGCCCTCGTTGAAACCCCAAGTCTTAGGAGGTAACGTACTTGTTAGTTGTGTTCTTGCCTGAGAGAATCTTTTGGAAGAAGTCTGGAGAAATCATTAGGGCACCCTTAGTAAGGGCATCTACTTATTATTCTCCATGTAAATGAGGAAGAGTCAGTTTATGTAAAAGGATTTCAAGATTCTCTTAAGAAGATCCAGTAGCTACTACTGACTGTGCATTAGATGCCAAATATTAATATATTAGAACATTTGGGGATTGACATATACACACTGCCCTATATAAAAGATGACTAATAAGGGCCTACTGTATAGCACAGGGAACTCTACTCAATACTCTGTAATGGTCTGTATGGAAAAATAATCTAAAAAAAGAGTCGATATATGTGTATGTATAACTGATTCACTTTGCCGTATACCTGAAACTCACTCAACATTGTAAATCAACTATACTCCAGTAAGAATTAAAAAAAAAATATTTCACAACAGATCTGCAATGATCAGAGGGCTCTGGTGGGATATATATAATATATAAGTAATGTGGTACAATTTTCCCATAAATCTATGTGTATTGTCCATCCCAGAGTGATACATATACAGTCTCATGATGGACTATGTCTCAAAAACAATGCCATGAATACAAGAGATCTTTTTTCCTCTTTGTAACCATAAACATCTTTGTGAGATATAAATGTCACCAGAAACCAGAGAAACAGATGAAACACTCCACAGGGTAATAAATATATGAAGAACCTTGCCAGATTTTTTTGTAGCAAGGAAGAATTTAGAGCATATCAAAGACTGAGAGCCTAAATTGGGACTCACTGTTTTATAGTCTCAACTCGGTAAAGAATCTGCCTGCCAATGCAGGAGATGCAAGAGATGTGGGTTTGATCCCTGGGTCAAGAAGATCCCCTGAAGTAGGAAATGACAACCCACTCCAGTATTGTTGCCTCAAAAATTTCATGGACAGAGGTACCTGACTTAGTACTGTTGATGGGGTCACAAGGAGTTGGACCCAACTGAACTACTGAACACGCACACACAGCACTGAACCTTAGTTGTTGAATGGGCAGGGACAGAGAACCTTGCTGGTTTTGATGTTGAATTGCTGGATTATAATTCTTCTAGTGCAGCAACTCTCAACTGGGAGCAATTTTTCCCCCCATGGAGGACCTTTAATGATGTCTGGCGAGATTTTTGTTTGTTACAACTTGCGGGGTGGCAGTGTCAGTGCTGGTGTCTAGCGGGTGGAGACCAGAAACACTGCCATCCACTCTGCAGGGCACAGAACAGCCCTCCATAACAGAAAATGACAGCACCCAAAATATCAAGTCTGGAGACCGAGACACTGTTTTAGTGTAAGAGGTGGAAACGCCACACAAACCGACCTATGCGAAATGATGCCTCTATAGGGAGCACACAGGACTGTGTCATATGGTTATCACTAGAACAGTTGGGACCATGAGATTCTCCTTCTTTGGGTCCTTTCTTTGTGCCGGGTTCACTTCCACAAACCTGCTTCCTTGCACTTGGTGGGAAATGTGGCTGACATGAGCTTGTTGCTGTTTGTTTAGTCACTAAGTCGTGTCTAACTTTTTTGCAACCCTATGGACTGTAGCTTGCCATTCCCTTCTGTCCATGGGATTCTCCAGGCAAAAATACTGGAGTGAATTACCATGCTCTCCTCCAGAGAATCTTCCAGACTGAGATATCTAACCCAAGTCTCCTGGACTGGCAGGTGTTTTTCTGCCTTTTTTTTTTTTTTTTTTAACCACGGAGCCACCTAGGGAGCCCTGCTCTTATCTCCTGAGCCTCTAAGTTCGGACATTAGAGAATGCTTGAGTCTTTTTCCTGGTTCCACATCAGAAAATCCCCAGGAAGGTTTTGATTGGTCTGGCACAGGTCAGGTGCACATCACTGAACCAATCAGCTATGGCCTGTGTGCAGGACTAGGTCATGTGACACAAACATGGCTGCACTGAGGCCTCTGGCAGAGGAAAGGGGATTATTTTGAGCCAGGCTACCACCCCCGTTGGTGACTGCAGCCATGAAATTAAAAGACGCTTACTCCTTGGAAGGAAAGTTATGACCAACCTAGATAGCATATTCAAAAGCAGAGACATCACTTTGCCAACAAAGGTTCGCCTAGTCAAGGCTATGGTGTTTCCTGTGGTCATGTATGGATGTGAGAGCTGGACTGTGAAGAAGGCTGAGCGCCGAAGAATTGATGCTTTTGAACTGTGGTGTTGGAGAAGACTCTTGAGAGTCCCTTGGACTGCAAGGAGATCCAACCAGTCCATTCTGAAGGAGATCAGCCCTGGGATTTCTTTGGAAGGAATGATGCTAAAGCTGAAACTCCAGTACTTTGGCCACCTCATGCGAAGAGTTGACTCATTGGAGAAGACTCTGATGCTGGGAGGGATTGGGGGCAGGAGGAGAAGGGGACGACAGAGGATGAGATGGCTGGATGGCTTCACTGACTCAATGGATGTGAGTCTGAGTGAACTCTGGGAGTTGGTGATGGACAGGGAGGCCTGGCGTGCTGCGGTTCATGGGGTCGCAAAGAGTCGGAAACGACTGAGCGACTGATCTGATCTGACCACCCCCGTTGACAATGTCTGCTTCCATTGTGCATTCCCTGATTGCCAGGACATTTGTAAATCTCACATTGTTTCCTGCTGGCCTGTGTTGGAGGAGAATGTCACTTAGGCATTGCCAGATTGTTGAGCACCTTGGCTGAAAATCACAAAGACATGGGCACCTGTAGAGAAAACAACATTTGTGCGTGTTTCCAGGGAAGCCAGGCCCTGACATTTATTGTGCAAAAATAATCCAGTGCAACCTTCTCCCTCCAGACTTGTGAATTTATAAACCTCTGGGACATGCAATGGTAAAGAATCCACCTGCCAATGCAGGAGACATGGGTTCAATCCCTGGATCAGGAAGATCCCCTGGAGAAGAAAACAGCAACCCACTCGAGTATTCAGGACAGAGGAGTCTGGCGGGCTACAGTACATGGGGTCGCAAAGAGTTGAACATGACTTGGAGACTAAATAATAACAACATGCCCTTTTTGTTTTTGTTATTTGTTTAGTCACTAGGTCGTGTCCTAATCTTTGTGACCCCATGGACTGTAGCCCTCCAGGCTCCTCTGTCCATGGGATTTCCCAGGTAAAAATACTGGAGTGGGTTGCCGTTTCCTACTCCAAAGGATCTTCCTGACCCAGGGATGGAAGCTGAGTCTCCTGCATTGGCAGGGGGATTCTTTACCATCTGAGCCATGAGGGAAGTTAAAAAAGGACACACAGGCTATTCTATCTCAATCTTAGAATGTTTTCTCTCATCTCTTCCTGGTCCTGCCACAGAGGTTGCCTTCTTTGGTCCATTTGACACGTTCATTGCAGCATGTTTGAAACTCTGGTCAGTTTCTCAGATGATATTGATAGTGTTTTGTTTTTTTTTTTCACTTAGATGAAATTTGTCAAGCCTGCATTGTGCGAAGCCCTATTAAAATGGTGCCAGAGACCCAATTATGGCAGCTACAAAGGCATTCAAGAGTAAGCACGGAAAAACACATAAAGGGATTAAAGATCAAAAATCGGATTCTAGTGAAAGTACATTAGGAAACATCAGGCGGGGAAACATGAAAGAATTAGAATATGAAGAACAAAGCCACACAGAGCTTTGTGGATGTCCTCACTTCTCATCCGCGCCCCCGCCCCATCATTTAATTTTGAGCATGTTTACTCCTAAAAATGAAATGAAATGATCGATTGTACTTTTGTCAGGTGGACATGTTTTTAAAGTCTGGTGTGAAATGAATTGCAGATGGGTTTTTCTGGCTTGATCTTTTTTTTCTCCTCCTGGTCTTAGACAATCTGGTGTCGGTGAGTCATAAAATCACTGCTGATGAACTTGTTTATTTTAGTCGCTAGAGATGCTCCCGGGTGGGTTAATGTTGGCAGCTACACTCTGGGGAGTGGTCGAGGCCCACCCTACCCTGGCCTCTGGTTTGACGTTTGGCAGAGATGAGGCAGTGCAGGCTGGGCTTTTGGGGTTTTCTTTTTGAGACACAAAGTTGTCATTCTGAATGTAGCCATCATCTCGTCATCCCTGAAAGGGTCTTGCCATGGCAGAACTGCAGAGAGCCAGGTGTAAATAGACGTGATGTTGCCTCTGGTCTGTCTCCCTTTAGTGGATTCTCTGACAAATCCTTATCCAGATATTTCATTGGCCTACATTCACTTACAAAAGAAATGTAGGCTTGGCCAAAACCAAAATGGTTCAGTGTTTCCATAAGATGTTACAGAAAAACCGAAATGAATTTTTGAGCCCACCTAATATGTATGCAACCTCATATGAAGACAAGAAGATTTTCCTTCACCTAGAGTGTTGTAAAGTATCTTTTCTAGGTTTATGTAGTAAAGTTGTTGGAAGAGATGGAAATCTACTTGGCTCATGATAGTTCCAACTCCAGACTCAGATACCCACAGAATTCCACATAAACTATATCAGTCAGGACAATGGGAAATGTGAGGAAATGGAAAACTAATATCCTGTCTCATATGTTCCATGAAGAAGAGGCAGCTTCTACTTAACCAGAGTCATTTTTTGCCCCCTCCCCGTGCAGTGCTAT